>CM062820.1:783346187-784596187 GCA_031772625.1 Pinus tabuliformis | reverse complement strand
ATGTTTACACACGTCTGACACAATCACTCGTTCCTCATACTACACACAAGATGCATGATCTTCGGGAGTTGATGCTCTACGCAATTACACAACTCTATGTTGAGACTCATCGAATGCGATTTTGTGCATATCTCCTTCCAACTGATCTCCAAGGATCTCAGTGTCTCCTTGGTCGCTTGGGACTTGCTCATATTCTGGATGTAGTGAAGCTAGTGGGTCGACCTCTTGGTGGTGAGGCATGAGGTCGATGTCCTGCTCTGACTCCTGCTGCTCCATGTTCGTATCCATTCGTTCAAGCGCTTACTCTATCTCCTAAGCGAAGTCCTGCTCCTGTGATGGTTCACCCTGTTCGCCTTGTTAGGGTCCTATAATTTATAGGATCTCAAGGTGATTAAGCATTTCATAGTTTGTAGGTTTCAAATTGTTCATAAGATGTCAATTTTCAATTGATTCCATTAAAAATAAAAAATAAGAGAAAATGAGAAAATAAATGAAAAGAGGGTATATAAAAAGAACAAAAAAAAAGGAAAAAGAAAAGAGAACCCCATATGTTGTTCAAATCATACAGTCTAAGCATGATTGAACAAACTTTAATTTATGTTGATAGGTTAGAAAATAAATATTTTCCAAATAGTTTAATCTTGGAAAATTAGTAGCTAGGTAGAAAATAAAATTGGTTCAATTGTTTAATCTGGACCAAGAGGAGAAATAAGTGATAGAGTAGGTTAGGTTTTTAAAGAAAAACAGATGAAAAAAAGAGGAAAGGGTCTACAAGTATAAGTGCACCCTACAAATGGAAAAGAATGAAAATGTTAGGCTATAGAACAAGGGTAGGTAGATTGAGAATAGAAGGACATATGCTAATGTTGTCCTAAGGTCGGAGAGAAAAAAAAATAATAAAGGAAGGGGCATTATATTACTTTGATATCATTAGTCCCCTAAAATTTAAATATTTACCCACTTGTACCTATAGTCCATCCCTCATTTATCACATGACCCCACCATGCACTCATCCATCACATTGTGTTTAATCCACCCACTAGCTATCACTCCATCCACGTAAAATCCACCCGATCTAACGAATCATGTCCTCTTTTGGCCCACCCTCAACCTCTGAAAGTTAATCCTCGGGGGGGTCCGAAGCCAGCGGTTTTCTCTCCCATATGTGTCACGCCCTTGTGAGTTCCCACCTCCCCCTCTCATACCACCTACCGCTCCCCAGGCCCCCCGTAAAGTTTTATTCTATACCACAAAGCGCTCAACCATTGAACCGTTAGACACTTTCCACCTCACTGCGCTAAGCTGTCCCATCCACCCAATAACTTCCATTCCCACTATTGGGAAATAAATGGGTTGGGCCGTTAGCCAATGGATTCATGCAAAATCAGGTTAATCCAATGAGACAATTACAAATCATAAAACCACCAGTATGCCGATTTTGAATTTTAACTGTTATTGTGCACTTTCATGCGTCTTTCCACTCCATTCAGACATTACCAAGAACACACAATGCAGCCAAAACATAGTAATATAGTGCAGGATCACTCCTTCTCTTGCAGCAATCATCATTTCCCACTCTTGAATCCCATTTTTGTTTAAATTCATATTCTTCCTCCATCACTGAAATCCCACTTCTTTTATCCCTTTCTGTTACAGATTTAGCACAGGACAATTTCCAGGGGAAAGTTATAGAGAAAACATCAATGGCACCAAAGAATAAAGAACCAGAAGTATTCAACCCAATGGTTCACCCACCATTGGATTTTGATCATTTATCGTTGGCTGACAGGGATTACAAGATCCATGAAATCCTCTTAGAATTTGATCTGTTCAATATATATTGCTGGTGGGAGGACAAATTCATGGAGGAAATGGATGACATAGGTCTTTGGGACACCAACCTACCTTTCTATATCTTCCCTAAAACACATAGTTGCCCAGAATTGATTAGGAAGTGTCATTCATGTTATAATCCACAGCAAATAGCAGTGATGGCCCCAACAAGACATATTTTATTCACAATTGATGCTTAATCCATCATGCATATGATGTAAGCCCTGGTTATTGAAGGAGCTAATCCTTTTTCACATGAAGTTCTGATTGAAATGTACCAAAAGCTTCATTTCTCCAAGAGAGCATCATCTCTGCCACAGAACCCTCCTTATTCCTCCTCTGTTTTCCCTGACAGAACCATACATATTGCCACAGTTCTTTCCTATTTACTTGGCTATTATTCTAACCAATGGATTGATGAAGCTATTATAGCTTTCCTATCTATCCTCTCAACTGAATCCAAGCCTTCTGTCCTTTTCAACTTCAGCTAGTTTCTAGCAGATGCAATCCATGAACAACTGGTCAATTTCTTCACAGATGAAGTTTTTCATTACTCCTCAGTGTTGGTTTACATGTTTTTGTATTTTCAGGTAGACAAGTTCTAGTTTTCATTAACCAAAATGAATGAGGAAGGTGAACCTCAATCAGTAATATTTTGGACAACATTGGTAATGAAAGATCAAAAGGACTTCAGTTACAAGACATTTGTGGAAATGTTTGTCCACCCAACAATGAGCCTCCTCAGTGGGACAATAGAACCAAGGATAAATGAAGATATAAAGAGAATTATGCAACTGTCTAATCAAGCCAGAACTGGTGATTGGTACTTGTACCAAAACTACACTGAAATAAGAGTGTATGGCTGTGAGTTAGCCCCCTACAAGCTGCCAAAGTTCCTCCCCATGAGGATATTTGAATTGGAGTACATCAGACAGATGATTAGTGCATATGAGATGCATTTTGTATCAGCCAAGAAGAAATCCCAATTTAGGATCAAGTCCCAAATTGGTCCCTTCATTTGCAATAGCAGAGCTGCAGGAGAGGAGGTAGACAAAAGATTAAGGGAGATGAATTTTACCCATAGCTTCACATGGTATTATGACCCATGGGGCATTATTTCTAAGAAGAGGGTGGAAAATAAGTCCACTGCCTACATCCACACTCAAAGGCCCGAAATCGAGAAATATATGAATCAAATCGACTAGATGCCAGATAAATTACAGGAAGCCAAGGAGAAAGTAATTTCTTCTTCCAATGCACAAACTCCATGACAATAGGAGAAACAAATTACAAAAGAAAGGTCTGAAAAGGAGAAATAACACGAGCAAGGAATAATAGGGAAGAGATTAAGAGAAGATCAGTCACCAGGAACTGATATTTCCATGAAAGAATTCAGGTTGAAGTACAGGAAGAAAGCTCGAAAACACATGGACGTAGATAAAGGATCACCACAACAGACTCATCCCCAGCTGGAGGACAATCATTTCCTTCTACTCTGATTTCAGAAAGACAACAATCTCTTCAAGTGTCCTCATCTTCAAAGGTGATTGAAGAGAAAGAAGAGACAATTTTTGATACCTTTAGAGAAATCAAAATCAGAAATGAAATACTAAAGAAGAGCACCTATGCTCAGTTTTGGAAGCAGAGTGCAACTGCACAAGGAAAACTTATTTTTTCCTTTGACTCAGAGAAGGGAAAAATGCATATGCCATTTTTGGAGGCATAAACATCAGAGCCCAAAACTCCAACAAACTACACACAGACTTCCTTTGAGTTTGATGTCAAGAATTTCCATCCAATAGATCAACTGGTGATGCACAATCAAATAGGGAAATGATTTCATCTACTTTAACTAGCACTTCCATGAATTTATTCAAAATGCAGGTGGCCCTCTCAGACACTCAGTCTCAGTTGAAGAAGGAGAGAATTTCATCATTGTCAAAGGACACTAGGATTAAGTCTTTGGAAGACTTAGTAATAAAAATTGGATATGTTCCCTCACATACAAAATTAGCTAAAGAAGTAATGAAGAAGAAAGAGTTATACATTGCATCTTTGAAGAAGTAGCTCAAGTTTCCTACTACACATGATCCACTGACCAAGGAAATAGAGGAAACAAAGAGCATAAAGGCTGAAATGATGAAAATAATAGTGGAGTAGTCCATCCAAATCAAATAGATGGAGATAGAGATGGAAAATATGGTGTAGGAGAAAGAAAAAGCAGCACAAATGGCTTGCACAGCAGTGGAAACCTTTCCTCTAACAACCCTACCCATAACTACTCCAACAGGTGCACCACGGGAGCAGGAAGCAGTGCAGAATGGTTGGAAAGATCTATGGAAGGAATGAATCTGCAGAATAAAGAAATAAAGAGGCTAGAATCCCAATTTGGTGTGCTACAAGATCAAATTAAAAGAGCTAAAAACAATCACTTGGTAGAGATGCAGAGAGAAAAGGCATTGATAGAGAAGCTTCAGAAGTCATAAAAAGAATCCTCCATTGGAAATACTCTAGGGAGGGTTAAGGAGATCATTTGGAACAAAATAATAGATCATATGAATGAAATTTGGCCTAACATCCAAATTATTTTTGAGCAAAAGGAGTTAGTAGAGAAAGCCAAAGAAGCCATTTCAGCCACTAGTATAGAGTTGGGAGATATGCCAAAAATAGCAAACAAAATTATCAAGTTTCTGAATGCAAGAAACATATATGAGCTGGAAGAATTGGGAGTAGCAGATAGGATAGAGACCATACTACAAGTCAAAAAGGTGCTGACAAAGAAAAGTTTAAATGTGCAGCTTCAAGAAAAATGCCAAGTTCTAGAGTTGATAGTCAACAAGTTTTTCAACAGAATGCAGCCACTAAATAAAAAAGGCCTTCCTTCTCTGTTTGTTATAAATGAAAAACTCATGGACATAGGGGATTATGTCAAGAAATTATAGGGCATAGCCATAGATGTTGCAAATGTATCCAACATCAAAGGTAGCATAATAGGAAAGGCTTTACTAGAAGTAATCAACAATCAAATTTACATTGAACATGAGTTGAAGCATGTTTTTTTGGTCAAGCCATCATTTTCTAAATACACTGATGCTGATGAGGTTTGTCGAAGATTAACCAAGATCAAGATCCCAGCGGGGGAATCATGGAGTGACTTATGTGACTACCAGGAAGAACGAGACAAGGATGACTAGAGTGACCATACAGGCATGAGTCATCACCAGTCATGCCAGCAAAACCACTCTAGTGAAATTAATACTTTAGGCAACAACATCCCAGAAAAGAGGGACACCTGTCACATTTTTCTCAGTGTGGCCACTCCATGGCTACATTAGTCAGGTTTTCCTTCATTGTAATAAATAATAGATTGAAAAGTATACAAGGAAAATCGTTGTAGTTTTTTGTTTAAATACTCCATGCATTGGGAGTATTAGGTGTTGGACCCTAGTCATTGGAACAATTTTTTTCTATTTGGAACATTGTAATTTTGAGTTGGAGCATCAATAAAAACGACAATTTACAGGATACTTGATCTATTTTGACCCGGTGATGTTTTTCTTTCTATGTTTAATGTATTTCTGTTTATCCATCCATGCATCTTTCATTCTTATTGTGAAGCAGAAATTATAGTTTAAGATATGTTGTTGGAGCACCTTACTGCTATCTGTGTTTACAATCTATATGTTTTCCTCTGAAGTATGATTAAAAAATACTTGAATTCTTTTTAATCCTAACTGATATCATTTTTCTGTCATTCCATTTATCACTCTGCTTTAAAGATCTAGTAGGAATAGTTAGCTTTCCCTGCAAACACTCTATAAGATTGATGCTACCACCCAGCCTGTGACTCCATAGCCCAATGGAAAATATTAAAAAATGATCTTTCTCCAACCAAATGAACAAACAAACAAACAATCTTTTTATTCTTAATATCTAGCCTAAAACATTATAGCGCTAAAAACAAAGTTAAATCATAATTACATAGAGAGAACCCTCTCTGAGTCCAGGAAGGCTAGGTCCTAGACTCATAAGTGGTTTGGTGTATCTTTTGTGACGTTTGTCTTGCCAATCTTCAAAATCATAGAACGATAACATAGTGGTGACTCCACTGGGGACACTGAAAAAATTATCCTTTCATTTGAAGTCAGAGTACCCAGTTAAATAGATTTGTATGATATTATAACTCCTAAGATTGGTTTATCTTTTGTTTTTGAATATTTATTTTTTCTATGTGTTAGATCTGAACATTGGCTCCTAAACGAATCTCTACCAGATCCCATCTAGATCCCAATCCTCCTACCGTAGTATGTAATCTTGAAAAGATCCTAGGGAAAACTCCTAGAACTGAGAGTCAGATAAGCAATAGATTTCTTCATGGAGACAACTCATTCCCTAAAAACTTTATCACCTTCCAAGATATCTAGTTTGATTTACACTTTGAACAAGGCTTATTCAGGACTAAATCAAAGAATTGGAAAGAGCATATCATCTTTGATCCATCAATCTTACTTAAGAGCCCGGCAAGAGAACTTTCCTCACAAACTGAATCATATCTTCAACTCTTACAACATTTTGATGCACTGCAATATCTCGTGATAGACCTCACCTCAGAAATTGAGGATGCTTACCTTCGACAGTTAGTATAATTAAGTGCTTTAAAGCTCGCAGCTTCCTCCTTCACATCTCCACCTGCATATATTCAATCACCAAGTCCTACTACCTCCATAGTTCCCACCCCTTCTTTCATCCTTCAACCTAAGGTTGCTTAGATTCCCATACTCTCATTCCTGCCTAGCACTAGTCCAACTTCATCCACTATTCAACCTACTTCATCCATTGTTCAACTTCCTTAAAGTGGTCCTCCTCCACCACCACTAATCATGGCTACTAGATATGCTCCTTTGGTGCTACCTTCACCATTGGCCAATATGCCACAAGACTATCAATCCAAACTTGTATTTTTTGATGGGACAGGTCCTTAACAACCCAAAAACATGTGGACAAAATGAATGATTGTTTTGACCTACAAGAGGTAGATGATGAAATTATTAAGCTCAGAATGTTCGCTCAAAGCTTAGGAGGAGAAGTCAGAAAGTGGTTCGAATCTTTTCCTGCAAATAGTATAATTGATCTCCCTGCATTTCACCAAACTTTTCTCAATAGATGGGAAGTCAAGAAGAACCATTTACAAATTCTATCAGAATACGAAAATATTAAGAGGGAGGTAGGTGAAAGTGTACATGATTATTGTGCTAGATTCAACAATACCTATAAATCAATACCTGTAAATCTGAAACCACCCCTGGATTTAGCCTTGATAAAATTCCTAGATGGTTTTGATGTAGATATGTCGTACCAGATAGGGAAATAAATTCTCCAACATTAGAAGCAATTCAAAGAAACATTGTGAGTGTAGAGACTAATTTACAAGCTAAAAGAGCTAGGATGAGAACTGAAAGACAAGTGACTTTTAAGGAAGAAGCTTCAACTTCTGTTGCAGAAGCCAAAATTGATTCCTTAGTAAGGGTTATGGAAAGGATGATGGAGAGAATAAATATAAATGACAGGAATGTTCCTAGGGAAAATACACCTGCCCAATAGAACTGAAATCCAAACCCTAGGAGAAACAATCCACAAATTAGACAAAGAGATCAAAGAGGCTGAGATCAACAAATTAGGCCACCATTTCAAGAAAATTATGCTGATGATACAAGTGTAGTTGAAGAAGTGGAGGAGAATTAGATAAATTTAATGGGAACTAATGAAGATCATTCTGTTTTTCTTACACACAAGAAGAACATGAATTATTTTTTTTGACTCAAACATAATTGGAATCTGAAGAATCTGAAGATTATAAATAGGGTTTTGAAAATGCTATACTAGAATTCCACAGACAATATAATCTCAGGAGTAAGAAAAACAATGATAGCTCAAATATAAAAGATCTGAATAATTCCGCTAAGAAAACTTTATAGTCTTATCCTAAGAAAACAACTGAAAGCTCAAAGAGAAATGATAACAACTCAGAAAAGAGAAATACAGAAAATGTTATCAAGAAAACAATTGATGTCTCAACAAAATCTATCAAAACTGAAATACCTACTACAAGCTTGTAACAAAGACCATAGATGACAAAACAGATTTCTCAAACTTGCTAAAAAGTCAAGCACCCTTCAGTATTGAGAATGAAATTGAAAAACCCAAGATCTCCATCCCCCTTAATGAATTTGTGAACAATAATATCTATAGGGCTCAATTCCTAAAGGAACTTAATGTGGGAGAGAACACAGATACAATGAATTTAAATGATGACCAACCTAAACTCTTGTTTCGACCAGAAGTGGATGGAAAGCCTCAAGAAGGGGATGTTCCTCCATTTTATGTCAATCTTAATATTCATGATAAGATACTTCATAATGCCATGTTAGATTCAGGTGCATCACACAATCTCGTGCCAAATACTGTTATGGAAAAACTTGGACTATAAGTTACTAGGCCATACAACGATATCTATTCTTTTGACTCCAACAAGGTTAGATGTCTAGGTATAATTAAGGACCTTTGTGTCACACTAGCCCAAATACTAGCCAAAAGTTTAGTGATGGATATTGTAGTCGCATATATTCCTCCTAAGTATGGTATGTTATTATCAAGGTCTTAGGGGGCTCAGTTGCAGGGAACACTTCAAATGGATATGAAATATGCCACAATACTAGTATTTGGTCAATCGAAGAGACTATATAGAGAAACATTAATGAAGTAGATGGTGAGTAGTCAAGAAATACTAGACAATTATCCTCTCTACTTAGTTCACATTGATCTTGATTCCATTATTCTATATAATGACAATGATGGAGACATAGATACACAGGTAAAACAGGTAGAAAATGAATTCAATGAAAAACATGATACTCAAGTGCATATTATGCAACAAAACCTTGAAATAGAACCTCTTTGGAATATGACTTTTGATGGCTCATGTGGTAAAATAGGATCAGGGGTAGGAAGCTAGTTATATAATCCAACAACTAATCAGGCTGAAGGTTACTCCTATAAATTGAATTTTCTGTGTACAAAAAATATAGTATAATATGAGGCATTATTATTAGGCTTGAAGTTGCTTAAAAAGATAGGTGCTAAAAGGATTTCTGTCTAGGGAGACTCTGAGCTTATCATTAGACAAATTAAAGGACAATACTCGGCTAAATACCCTAGATTGAGAGAATATCGAAATGTTGTAATTGATTTCCTCAAAACATTTGAAGAGTATGACCTTGCTGTTATCTGTAGGCTCCAGAATGCTCTAGCCAATGAACTAGCTTTTTCATCCAACACCTGAAAATTACCTCATCCAAACAAACAATACACAGTTGAAGTAAAACATCATCCTGCAATGCCTGATAACATGAGATACTGGCAAGTTTTGGGGAAAGACAAAAAAATTGAAAGCTTTTTGCAATCAAAAGATGAATTTGAAGACTGCAACATAGATTTGGAAAGTGAATAGACAGTCACACTGATGTACATAGTGATTTGGATAAAATTGCTACTAATTTAAATGAAACCGTTGTTTATGAGGAGAAATTTCTTGTAAATAAAAATGAAAAAATAAATGAAATACATAAAGATCTAGAAAAAGAAGAATTCAAAGTATTGCAGCTCAAAGATAATGTTCTAACCAGAGGGATTACTCCTTTATAGGAGCTATTTGATTTTAATGGTGTAGCTAGAAAACAAAAAATGGAACCAATAGGAACAAACATAGAGGAATGCAACATAGGTAGTGAACAAAACCCCAAAATCATAAAACTGTCAAGATTACTACCTCTCATGGCCAAAATAAAATATATAGATCTATTCAAAGAATTCATAGATGTATTTACATGGAGGTATGAAGATTTAAAATCCTATGATACTAGCATTATACAACATAAGATTCCAATGAATGAAGATCAAAATCCCTTCAAACAGAAATTACACAAGCTAAACCCTATTCTAATGCCTTTGGTAGAAAAAGAAATCAAAAATATGTATGAAGATAATATCATAGTCCCAATTAGATATTCTAAATGGGTATCCAACATTGTGCCTACCAAAAAGAAAAGTGGTGAAATAAGGCTATGCATTGATTTTAGAAATTTAAACAAGGTTTCTCTTAAAGACAACTATCCCTTACCGAAGATGGATCACATATTTCAAAGGGTAGTAGGTTCTAGTAGCATTTACTTTTTATATGGTTTCTCAGGATACAATCAAGTATTGGTACATCCTAATGATCAAGATAAAACTACTTTCACTACCCCTTGGGGAACTTTCATGTATGTTAAAATTCATTTTGGATTAATGAATACAAGTGCTACTTTTCAGAGAGAAATGACATTACTTTTTCATAAGAGATTGGGTATTTCATTGTGATTTATCTTGATGACATCACATTGTTTTAAAAAACTAATGAAGAACACTTAGCACATCTAAGAAAAGTATTTGAAAAGTGCAGAAAGTTTTGTAATTCACTCAATCCTAAGAAATCATTGTTTGGTATTGAAGAAGGAAAGCATTTAGGCCATATCATCTCTAAAGATGGAATCAGGATAGACCCCAGTAGGATTGAAGGCATCCTTAAAATCAATCATCCAAGAAACATGAAATAACTTCAGTCTTTTACTGGAAAAATCAATTTTTTAAGAAGATTCATACCAAGTATGGCTGAATTACTCAGGAATATAACAAACATGCTCAAAAAGGACACAAAAATAAAATGGAATATGGAAGCCAAGCAATCCTTTGATCTAGTCAAACATGCATTAACACAAGCTATAGCTTTAATCAACCCGGATTTCACTAAGGATTTCATAATATTTCTTTTGCATCTGAACATACTATTGTTGTTGTGTTATTGTAGAAAAACAATAATGGACATGAACAACCAATATCATTCTTTATCAAAGCTTTGAGAGATGATTCTTTGAAGTACAATATCATGGAAAAACAAGCATTTTATTTAGTTAAAGCAATCAAAGACTTCAGGCTTTATGTTTTACATTCTCATCATTACTTATGTGCCCAATGTAGTGGTCAAAGATATTCTTACTCAAAATGGACCAGGTGGGAAGAGAGGCAAATGGATAGATGTGATATTGGAATATGATATAGAAATCAAGACCATCAAGTTGATCAAAGGAAAAGGATTAGCCAAGTTGATGGCTGAATCAAATTTCAATGCTTTAGACATCAACATGGTGTTTGCTTTGGATGATCTTGAGGAACTGGTGACTACACCAATAGATGAGGCACATTTAAATTCTCCCTGGTATGCAGACCTTTTATATGTTCTTTTGAATTTAAATGCTCCCCCTAGACTATCCAAAACCAGAGCTAGATTTCTCAAATTAAAAGCTGTCAAATTTTGTATTTTTGATGGTATATTGTATTGGAAAGATGTTGGAGGTGTTTTACTTAGATGTTTGTTAAAGGATGATGCTGACAAAGTTATGCAGGAATTTCATGAAGGTGACTGTGGAGGCCATCTTTATTGGAAGACAACTGCTAATAAAATCCTTAGAGCTGGTTATTATTGGCCTACATTATTCCTAGACATCCATAAGATGAAAATTGCTTGCCACAAGTGCCAACTCTTTGAAGGAAAAAGAAAATTACTACCTCTGCCTTTGAAACCCATCTTTGTTAAATCCCTTTCCAATAGTGGGGATTGGATTTCATTGGTGAAATTCATCCTTCATCCTCTGCCTAGAATAAATGGATCCTAACTGCCACAAATTACTTCACCAAATGGATAGAAACCACTCCTTCAAGAGGTGCCACTGATTCTGTCATAATAAAGTTCCTTGAAACCAATATCCTTTCTAGATTTGGGTGTCCTAGGAAACTAATCACTAATAATGATGTAGCTTTCAAGTCAAAAAAGATGATGGATTTTTGTCACAAGTATCATATCTCTTTGGGATATTCAACATCTTATTACCCTCAAGGTAATGGGTTGGCTGAATCTTCCAATAAAAGTTTGGTAAACATTATTAAGAAGATATTGGAGGACAATAAGAAGTCATGGCACAACAAATTGATATATGCATTATGGGCTGACATATTGACTACAAACAAATCAATTGGCATGTCCCCATTTCAGCTGGTTTATGGTATAGATGCAACGTTTCCTTCTTCCATGGGAGTACCAGTTATGAAGATAATCCAGGAGATACAAAGTGAACCTAATGATATACAAAGGAGGATATATCAGACTATTCAATTGCAGCAATCCAGAGAAGAAGTATACAACAGAACTCAAGTTGTCCAAGAAAATATAAAGAAATTTTTTGACAAAAGAACCAAGGCTGATGATTTCAAAATAGGAGACAAAGTGTTAAAGTGGGACTCAAGAAGAGAAGACAAAGGAAAACATGGCAAATTTGAGAATCTTTGGAAGGCTCATATATCATTAATTCAACTTTAAGAGGGAATAATGCATTATTTCTCAAACAATTAGATGGAACAAAATTATTAGGAGATCCTATCAATGGTAGGATGCTGAAACATTATTTTACATAAGCATAGAGATTTCCACACTCCATTGCAAATATCACAGTTTCCAGGTTTAGTTGGTTAGTTCATTTAACAAGAAGAAATCAGATTGAAGACAAAATAGATTTGAAGGACTCAAGGCTACTGGTCATGTGTTCTTGACACTTCAAGCTAAGAAGTGCCATCCCCAACTAGAGCCACTGTTAGGGTCCTATAATTTATAGGATCTCAAGGTGATTAAGCATTTCACAGTTTTCAGGTTTCAAATTGTTCATAAGATGTCAATTTTCAATTGATTTCATTAAAAAGAAAAAAAAGAAGAAGAGAAAAAGAGAAAAGAAATGAAAAGAGGGTATATAAAAAGAAGAAAAAAAAGGAAAAAGAAAAGAGAACCCCAAATGTTGTTCAAATCATACAATCTAAGCATGATTGAACAAATTTCAATTTATGTTGATAGGTTAGAAAATAAATATTTTCCAAACAACTTAATCTTGGCAAATTAGTAGCTAGGTAGAAAATAAAATTGGTTCAACTATTTAATCTGGACCAAGAGGAGAAATAAGTGATAGAGTAGGTTAGGTTTTGAAAGAAAAAGAGATGAAAAAAAGAGGAAAGGGTCTGCAAGTCTAAGTGCACCCTGCAAATGGAAAAGAAAAAAAATGTTAGGCTATAGAACAAGGGTAGGTAGATTGAGAATAGAAGGACATATTCTAATGTTGTCCTAAGGTCGAGAAGAAAAAAACAAATCAAGGAAGGGGCATTATATTACTTTGATATCATTATTCCCCAAACTTTAAATATTTAAATATTTACCCCCTTGTACCTATAGTTTGTCCCTAATTTATCACCCGACCCCACCACATACTCACCCGTCGCATCGTGTTTAATCCACCCACCATCTATCACTCCATCCTCACTCACTTCGCCCAATCTAACGACCCACGTTCTCTTTTGGCCCCCCCTCATCCTTCGAAAGTTAATCCTGGGGGGGGGGGGGGTTCTGAAGCCGATGGTTTCTGCTCCCATACATGTCACGCCCTCATGAGTTCGCACCCCCATCCTCTCATACCACCTATCACTCCCCAACCCCCCCCCGAAAAGTTGTATTCGATACCAAAAACCACTCACCTATTCGACTGTTGGACACCTGCCACCTCACTATGCCAAGTTGTCCCATCCACCCAATCCCACTGTTGGGCAATAGATGGGTTGGGCTGTTATCTAATGGACCCATGCCAAATCAATCTAATCCAATGACACGATTACAAATCATAAACGCACGAGTACGTCGATTTCAAATTTTAACTGTTATTGTGCACTTGCAGGCAGCTTTCCACTCCATTCAACCATTACCAAGAACACATAGTGAAGCCAAAACATAGTAATACAGTGTAGGATCACTCCTTTTCTTGCACCAATCATCATTTCCCACTCTTGAATCCCATTTCTGTTTAAATCCCTATTCTTCCTCCCTCACTAAAATCCCACTTCTTTTATCCCTTTTTGTTACAGATTTAGCACAGGATAATTTCCAAGGGAAAGTTATAGAGAAAACAACAATGGCACCAAAGAAGATAGAACTAGAAGTATTCAACCCAATAGTGCACCCACCACTAGATTTAGATCATTTATTGTTGGCTGACAGGGATTACAAGATCCATGAAACCCTCTCAGAACTTGATCTGTTTAATATATATATGGGAGGACAAATTCATGGAGGAAATGAATGACATATGTATTTGGGACACCAACCTGCCTTTCTATATCTTCCCTAAAACACATAGTTGCCCAAAATTGATCAGGAAGTGTCATTCATGTTACAATCCACAACAAAGAGCAATGATGGCCCCAATAGGACATATTTTATTCACATTTGATGCTCAATCCATCATGCAGATGATGCAAGCCTTGATTATTGAAGGAGTTGTTCGTTTTTCACATGAAGTTTTGGTTGAAATGTACCAAAATCTTGATTTCTCCAAGAGAGAATCACCTTTTCCAAGAAAAAACCCTCCTTATTCCTCTGTTTTCCCTAATAGAACCAGAAATATTGCCACAATCCTTTCCTATTTACTTGGCTATTATTCTAATTAATGGATTGATGAAGCTATTATAGATTTCCTATCTATCCTCTCAACTGAACCCAATCCTTCTGTCCTTTTCAACTTCAACCAGTTTCTAGCAAATGCAATCCATGAACAACTAGTCAATTTCTTCACATATGAAGATTTTCATTACTCCTCAGTGTTGGTTTACATGTTTTTGTATTATCAGGTAGACATGTTCTAGTTTTCATTAACCAAAATGAATGAGGAAGGTGAACCTCAATTAGTAATATTTTGGACAACATTGGTAATGAAAGATAAAAAGGACTTTAGTTACAAGACATTTGTGGAGATGTTTGTCCACCCAGCAATGATCCTCCTCAGTGGGACAATAGAATCAAGTATAAATGAATATATAAAGAGAATTATGCAGCTGCCTGATCAACCCAGAACTGGTGATTGGTACTTTTACCAAAACTACATTGAAATAAGAGTGTATGGCTATGAGTTAGCCCCCTACAAGCTACCAAAGTTCCTCCCCATGAGGATATTTGCATTGGAGTATATCAGACAAATTATTAGTGTAGATGAGATGCATTTTGTATAAGCCAAGAAGAAATCCCAATTCAGGATCAAGTCCCAAATTGGTCCCTTCATTTTCAATAGTAGAGCTACAGGAGAGGAGGCAGAAAAAAGATCAAGGGTGATGAATTTTACCCATAGCTTCATATGGTCTTATGACCCATGGGGCATTATTTCTAAGAAGAGGGCGGAAAACAAGTCCACTGCCTACATCCACACTCAAAGGCCCAAAATCAAGAAATATATGAATCAAATAGACTAGATGCCAGATACATTACAGGAAGCCGAGGAGCAAGTAATTTCCTCTTCTAGTGCACAAAATCCACAGTAGCAGGAGAAACAAATTACTGAAGAAAGGTCTGAAAAGGGGAAAGAACAAGAGCAAGGAATAACATGGAAGAGATCAAGAGAAGAACAGTCACCAGGAACTGATATTCCCATGAAAGAATTCAGGTTGAAGTACAGGAAGAAAGCTAGAAAACACATGGACATAGATAAAGGATCACCACAACAAACAATGATCAACATAATTGATATTCCAGACTAGTCCCCATTTGGAGGACAATCATTTCCTTCTACTATGATTTCATAAAGACAACAATCTCTTCAAGTTTCCTCATCTTCAAAGGTGACTAAAGAGAAATAAGAGACAATATTTGATACCTTTAGAGAAATAAAAATAAAAAATGAAATACTAAAGAAGAGCACCTATGCTCAGTTTTGGAAGTAGAGTGCAACTTCACAAGGAAGAATTCTCTCTGCCTTTGACTCTGAGAAGGGAAAAATGCATATGGCATTTTTGGAGGCACAAACATTAGAGCCCAAAACTCCAGCAGACTACAAGAAGAATTCCTTTGAGTTTGATGTCAAAAATTTCCATCCAATAGATCAGTTGGAGATGCACAAGCAAACAGGGGAAATGATTTCATCTACTTTAACTAGCACTTCCATGAATTTATTCAAAATGCAGGTGGCCCTCTCAAACGCTCAGTCTCAGTTGAAGATGGAGAGAGTTTCATCATTGTCAAAGGACACTAGGATTAAGTATTTGGAAGACTTAGTAATAAAAATTGGATATGATCCCTCAGATACAAAAGAAACTGAAGAAGTAATAAAGAAGAAAGAGTTATACATTGCATCTCTGACGAAGAAGCTCAAGATTCCTACTACACATGACCCACTGACCAAGGAAATAGAGGAAACAGAGAGCATAAAGGCTGACATGATGAAACTGATAGTGGAGCAGTCCATCGAAATCAAACAGATGGAGACAAAGATGGAAAATATGGTGGAGGAGAAAGAAAAGCAGCACATATGGCTAACACAGTAGTGGAAACCCTTCCTCTAACAACCCTACCCATAACTACTCCAACAGGTGTAGTCACAGGAGCAGGAAGCAATGCGAAACAGTTGGCAAGGTCTATGGAAGGAATGAATCTACAGAATGAAGAGATCAAGAGGTTGGAATCCCAAGTTGGTGTGCACCAAGATCAGAATAAAAGAGCTGAAACCAGTCACTTGGTAGAGATGCAGAGAGCAAAGGCGTTGATAGAGAAGCTTTAGAAGTTAGGAAAAGAATCCTCTATTAGAAATACTCTAGGGAGGGTTAAGGAGATCATTTGGAACAAAATAATAGATTGTATGAATTAAATTTGACCTAGCATCAAAATTATTTTTGAGTAGAAAGATTTAGTAGAGAAAGACAAAGAAGCCATTTCAGCCACCAATACAGAGTTGGGAGATATGCCAGCAATAGCAAACAAAATTATCAAGTTTCTAAATGCAAGAAACATATATGAGCTAGAAGAATTGGGAGTAGCAGATAGGACAGAGACCATACTACAAGTCAAAAAGGTGCTGACAAAGAAAAGTTTAAATGTACAACTTCAAGAAAAATGCCAAGTTCTAGAGCTAACAGTCAACATGTTTTTCAACAGAATGGAACCTCTACATCAAAAATTCCTTCCCTCTCTATTTGTTATAAATGAAAAACTCATGGATAGAGGGGATTATGTCAATAAATTAGAGGGTATATCCATATATGCAACAAATCTATTCAACATCAAAGGCAGTGTAACAGGAAAGGCTTTACTAGAAGCAATCAATAATCAAATTTACATTGAACATGAGTTGAAGCATGTGGTTTTGGTCAAGCCATCATTTTCCAAATACACTGATGCTGATGAGGTTTATTGAAGATTAACCAAGATCAATATTCCAGAGGGGGAAGCATGGAGTGACTTATGCGACTACATGCAAGATCGAGACAAGGATGACTAAAGTGACCATACAGGAATGAGTTAGCATGAACCACATCAGTAGAACCACTCCAGTCAAATTAATACATTAGGCAACAACATACTAGAAAAGAGGGACACCTGTCCTAGTTTTCTCAGAATGGCCACTCCTTGGTTACATTAGTTAGTTTTTCCTTCATTGTAATAAATAATAGATTTCCAAGTGTACAAGGCAAATCATTGTAGTTTTTCGTTTAAATACTCCATGCATTGGGAGTATTAGGGGTTGGAACCTAGTCATTGGAACAATTTTTTCTATTTGGAGCATTGTAATTTTGAGCTGGAGCATCAATAAAAAGGACAGTTTACAAGATACTTGATCTGTTTTGACCTGGTGATGTTTTTCTTTCTATGTTTAATGTATTTCTATTTATCCATCCATGCATATTTCATTCTTATTGTGAAGTAGAAATTATAGTTTAAGATATGTTGTTGGAGCACCTTACTGCTATCTATGTTTACAATCTATATGTTTTCCTCTGAAGTATGATTAAAAAATACTTGAATGCTTTTTAATCCTAACTGATATCATTTTTCTGTCATTCCATTTATCACTCTACTTTAAAGATCTAGTAGGAACAATTAGTTTTCCCTGTAAACACTCTATAAGGTTGATGCTACCACCTAGCCTGTGACTCCATAGCCCAATGGAAAATATTAAAAAATGATCTTTCTCCAACCAAATGAACAAAAAAAAAAAAAAAATCTTTTTATTCTTAATATCTAGTCTAAAAAATTATAGCACTAAAAACAAAGTTAAATCATAATTACATAGAGAGAGCCCTCTTTGAGTCCAGGAAGGCTAGGTACTAGAATCATAAGTGGTTTGATGTATCTTTTGTGACTTTTGTCTTGCTAATCTTCCAAATCACATAACGATAACACACACCTGATGCCAGCTATTCTGATGAGTCCACTACCTGTACGGGCATTGTTTCATCCATCTGCACATGTTACACCCCCTGTTTTACCTGTTGCTATTGCGCTTCCCTCTCCTTTTTGCATAGCTCTTGTTCCTTTTAGAGTTTCTCCTTCAACTCATGCAACTCCTTCTCTGTTTCCTCCATTCCCTGTTTCTCCCTCTACATTTGCATGATTCGCTTATCACGTTGTTGCCTCTTTGCCTCTATAGCCATATCTTCTTTCTTTGCAAGTGGATATTCTTAGAACTTGCAACTTTGCTCTTCCTCTATGTGATTGACAATCTTTCTCTTTCCTTTGTCGCACAATGGTATGTTCACCTCTACTTCCCCTGCTACTTTTGGTGCTATTTGGGATTCTTCTTCACATTGCTTTGCTAACCACTCCACAATGAAGCCAACCTATTCATTGGGTCTAGAGAAACTGTAGCAATATCTACATGGGTCCTCCTCCACCCAATGAAATGACCCATGGATTCGGTTGAACTGTACTCTAGTATAGTGATCTTTCACAAGACAATGTGGGTCATATGAATTGTAACTTCGAAGGTCGAATGGATACTTCTTCATCTACTCTGCTTCGAAATCTACATGGTTGAAACTTGGATCTCATATACCCAATGCATAGTAGAAGAGCGGGCCAAGGTGCCTTCTTCTTCTAGTGCAGCCTAGCTATCAATCCTCCTGAGATGTAATATGCTACTTCTTGCATGACGAGCATGTCTAAGGAAAACTTTGGTAGAACATGCGGAGGCTTCTCTGAACTATACATTCATATGAAGGTGCCAGACAGTGAGGCATACCAATTAGCTATGTTTATCAGTGCCTCCACTACTTCCATCGACATGCAGGGTGGATCTTGTTCGAATATCATCTTGTAAACCGGGGTGAAAAAATGATCAGACAACGGTGTGATAACTCCTCTGAAGCTACATTCGGACAACATCTTACAATAAGTATTCACAACAGTCTCTGTTGGTGTCCATGCCCACTTCAAGCCCGGGAACTCCTATCGGGCATAGACTACATCCAAGAGTAGGAGGTCATGTAGATTTCTGATTGCATACCTTTGGGAATTTTTTGAGCCCTCGTTACTTGTTCCTTCAGTTGATGAGCCAACATGCTAGACTAGTTGCATGATCTGCCCTCTCTAGCCAGTTGGTCCAGTGTGATCACCCAACTTTGTGGGAAGGTTTCTGTGCTTTCTTAGCCATACAATCGACATGAAAATATGACCATGTATTGATACTCCTAATGTAATATCTTCGTCTTGTATATCTAGTTGGGTGTCATACTGAATCTAGTTGTCTCCTTTACCCAGTTCTTCAGAATGTCTCTGGAGTTGGCATTGTTGCTGGGTAAGATGAAGGGAGTCTCCATGATAGTTACGGACTCTGACATCTGATACATATCATTATAATCCTATGCCCTGAAGGTTGCAATCTTCATCCCACTGACACTACTCAAGGTCATTGTCTCGAGGTCAGTCTGTGAGATGATCCAGTGTATCATGTCCGCGCATGGGAACACGGGGTAACTGCATGCAATCTGGTACAAGCTGAAATTGTCAATGTTCATGTACTCCTGGCAGTCTTTGAGTTCTTCCCTAAATGTGCCTATAAATGCATCATTGACCTCTTGCCATTTCAGCTTGATGTCCTTGTCTAGAATCAACTTGCTATCTTCATAGATCGGTAGACTTCCGGATACTCTGTCAACTGTTGCTCTAGTTGCACTTCCATCAGTGTCCTTTGATCCTGCTCTCTTAGAGGCCATTGATCCTAAACTGTTTAGAGGAAAATGAACACATGCTAGATATGGAGACAAAGTGACATGCATGGTAAGAAATCTGTCAGCGAAAACCAAAGAAAATTAAAGAATGACATAACACATACTTGGGGATTGATCGGCAAAGATTGCATAATTTCTTCTGGGAGGCTGGGTGATTGGCTGTTAGAACTATGCAAAAGGTAGTCTGGGCTGTCTGGGAGGCATGAATGGATGTTGGAATTGCACAATGCACAATCAAGGTTGATTGCTGGAATTGTGCAATAAGCAATTTCATATGGCAATGGTTGAAGGTTCAGTGATTGCATTGCGCAATTTTCTGGGCCAATAGTCATTGTCCCTCATAATTTTGCAAAGCAGGCCTGGGGAATAGCTACTGGGCAAAAATGTGCATTTCCCGAGGGAAAGATAGAGCCTTCCCTCTCAGAATTGCATAATGTTGTCTTAGTGAGGCAGAGTCTAGGCCAAGGCTACCCAGATCCACCGACGGGCAACTGAAAGCAAATGTGAAGGTGAATGAATGGAAATATTGAGTGTAGGTGGAAGCAAATGATCATGCATGCAAACAATGAATGAAAGATTAAAAAAATGGAACAACATGCATGTGGGTGAAGCGAGTCACTGAATCAAAGACCATTCATGCAAAACAATTTCATGCATGCAACAATGGTGAGATATCAACGAAAACTGAAACGGTGCTAGTACAAGCTAGTATGCATGTAAATGACAATAAACGTTCAAAGAAATCAAGCAAACAACACTCATACAAGCAAAAAAATAAAAAGTGACATAAATTATGTAAAAGACAAGTTGAGACTACTTACTTGTGAATAGTTGAGATGGATGTGTCGAAGAGTCCTGGATGTGCTGTGGGATGTCTTATCTCCAAGATCGATGTGATGAAATGAGCTCTGAAGTGACAAATAAATAAGTTTGAAGCTCATGATATGCATGCCACAAATCTAGGAAAAAGAGACACTTGGAGGAAAGATTCTAAAATGATCTTTGCATGTAACCTCTAGATGCTAAAAATAGCTCTCTAAATCATGGGATGCCTTTGCATGTTGCCTTTTGCTATTCCAAGAAAAAGCAAGTCAAGTTTCCTTGGTCCCGGGTGGAACTGGTCAAACCAACTGCACATGCAAGATCCTGCTCAATTGCTTGGGAAAAATGCACATTTATGGAAGGTAGTCGGGTTGACTGCACAGGAGATTTGTGCAATTTCTAGGCAGAGCAGCTAATTGCTACCCAGGATTGCACAATTCCTGGGCTAAGCAACCCTGCTGGGAGGAATTGCATAATTTTATGGATGAAGCTTGACTGGCAGAATTGCACAATTCTGGAGCCCAACAGGCTACCAGAAATAATTGTGCAATTTCTGTAGGGAAAGCTAGTTTCCCTCTAGAATTGTGCAATTTCTTGAGGGATCTGCTCAAATTTTAGTGGACCAAGTTTGGAGAAATAACCTATGAGGGGAATGCATCAAGTTTTGATAGACATGTTGTCTTTCTGCAAGAAAATCACTGAAGCTTGTGTACTTGACGAAGCAAGACATGCTGCTATGAAATGTTGGTAGGGAGGCTTCAAAACAAAGCTAAGGCAAAATTTTGGAGGATGGTTGTAGCCACTATAACAAAAAGCTACGGTGAGGCCTGCCAAATTATATTGGAAGGAAACAAAGCGCGTGTTACGGTACCTCAGAGGCACTACCCAGTATGGATTATGGTACAAATGAATAGAGGGAGTGAAGCTGCAAGGATTCACCAATGTAGATTGGATAGAGATTCCATAAGATATTAAAAAGTAAATTAGGTGCTATCTTCAATGTTGGATCTGCAGCTATTTCCTAGTACAACAGAAAGCATATGTCTATGGTGCTCAGCTCAGCAAAGGCTGAATACATGGCTACAAGCCAAGCAACATGTGAAGCAATTTGGATGAGGAAAATAATTTTGGGAATATTCATTAAGGAGATGGATCTGACAGTGATATATTGTGATAATTGGATGTTACATTAAGGTTTCTGAGAATCCAATATTTCATGACAAGTCCAAAAACATTGATATTCAATATCATCATTTGTGGGACTGTGTGGAAAGGAGAAATATGTTGCTACAATACATTCAAACTAAGGAGCAAGATGTTGACATCTTGACAAAGACATTTTCAAGAGGTAGATTTTGATTCCACAGGTGCAGGATAGGGGTGGTACAAAATCCCTTTCTTACTAAGAGGGAGTGTTGAAACAAATGTAGCAAGAAAGGCTCAATTTGAATTTAGCCTTAGTCAAATTGAGTGAATCGAATTTCCACAATAGCATGAAAAGTTGGAAGAAGTTAGCTAGTGTGACATGGACTTTATCACTTAGTTAGCTTAGTAAATTCGAGTTAGAGGACTTGGAGTTCACTTATGCATGCATGATTTCTAAATTTTAGTAATCTAGTTCAATTATTTTCAGTTGTATTTAGTTAACTGACCTGTAACTATTGTTGGAGTTAGTTGAAGGTCAGTGGTGCAGTGGGACAACAATATAACTCAAATTTTCTTTAGTTAATTGATCAATCAAACCAAAATAGCTAGTGCATGCAATGAATTCAATTTCCTCAGCTGAAGTGGAGATGAAAAGGTAGTGTAACATCAATTGTAAACTAGTTTTGAGTGTACAGGTGTTGCATGCATGTTATAGACATATTTGGGCACTGTAACCCCAATCACATATGTCCATAAACCAAAGGCTTCTAAGCCCCTAAAAGTGTTGTTTCATACCCTAAAGGAGCAAGGTCATCTGATTACATCATCTCCCAGAAGTTCTCCATGAAAATCTACTAAGAACTGGTCAAAGCAGGACCATACAGACTGCCCAGTGCTAAAAGTGCGATGCACCTCACCTGCACATGCAAAAAGTGTGATGCATACTGGAAAGCCCTTCTATAGGGTGCGATGAGTGAGAGAAGACAAATGGCACAAGCAGTTTGCTAGGTGGAAACCCAAAAAATCTTCTAGAAACTACTCATTTGACACTTGCCTCTTTGAGTTCGCCCAGGGATGAGTAAGAGATCTAAAATATCCATGTGGAACCAGGAACTATCAGAGAGATGACACTAATCAAAATCCTAGAAGTTGACTCACCCCCCTACAAATATATATAAATGGATCCCTCATCCAAGAGATCCAAAGGTTGGAATTGGGTAATTTGCAAAGAGGTGCTGCTGGTTTCTCTTTGAAGACATTGTTGGGTGATCTTGCTTTGTGTGAGGTGAAGAGGGCTGGGTCAGACCAAGTGGTTGTAATCCTCTCTTCTATGACTTTTACTAATAAAGCTATTTGAGTTTTCCTCCATACTCTTGTGTATCTCTGAATACTATGTTTGTTATATGCATTTGTATGGTCAATATATATCTGATCCTATATTTTTTACAATGAAAGATCTCTATGCTTTGATGGTATTATGCTGTTGTGAATCTACAGGTGCTCTTTGAAGCTGGACAAGTGAGGAAGCAGTGGCGAGATTCTGTCAAAGGGGAAAGGAAACAAGCAAGGAGCCAAGCGGAAGACTAAGGTTGGTACTCTCTGCTTCTTTCTCATCTCTCTCCCGTAAAGGAAAAACAAGTGACTTTAATATGTTTGTTTCTAAGATAGCTACCCGTCTTAATGGGACTAGCAGCTCTGAATAGACACTAGATTTCCCGATAACAAAATGGCGACTCCACTAGGGAGCGATTAGTTTGATTGCTTGTCTCTATTTGTTTGATTCATAAATCACAGACGAAGCCTGAAGTCAAGCCAGCTAGCCTTCAAACTGCATTTGCTATGCAAGTGAAAAGTAGATCAACGCTGCTTCAGTCAATCTCTGGGTTTGTTTATGAACTGAACAATTGACTTGCAAACATCCTAAGTGCCCTAGAGGTAGCTTGAGTAACCTCATTAGATCAGCCCTATACTTTGTAGTTACTGACTATCATTTGCTTGGCCTAAATCCCTGAACTAAACTGCAAACTGTGACCAAAAACCAAGTTAAAGTTTCGTTCCTTGACCATCACACCCTCTCCTTTAGGAAATCTGGATGCATCGCACCTCCCATGTGCAGTAGGTGGGATGCATCCCTGTTTCCCTGTGTTACAGGTGCGATGATTAGACAAGACTAGATCAGCCTCTAGATTTTGGTTTTTTCTTCACTATCTTCAGTTTTATTCAAGATTTTTGCTGTCTGTAATCAGTAGACCACTATTGAAACCCCCTTTTTTGCATCATCCAACCTCTATTGTACAAAGAATTGTGAATGTTTTTATGTGTTGTGCGCCATTTACAATTATCTTTTACAAAATAGTAGCTTAATCGAACTGTTGTCTTTTGATTTGGAAGTGTTGCAAGTGTCGTTTTCAGTCAAAGAAAAGAATACTTCTCTTTTTTGATAGTTGATTACACTGTTACTCTTGTATTTGATATGAATTTATAAGTATTTCAAGTGTCGAAAGTAGTTTTCAATTCAAAATCGCAAAGTGTCGTCTTTCCTTCCTGTCATTTTTTGAAAAGAAAATCGTTAGTAATGTTGCTCTGAAAGAAGAAATAATTCAGATTTGTATTTAGCATTCTTCTTTTCATTCACACATTAAGAAAGCGGAAAAAAAATACATGCACGTGCATTTGCATTTAGATTGCTTGTTGATTTTGATTTAGGACAGTGCATCTAGTGTGTGCTCTCTGCTCTATGTTGAAAGGATTTCATTTCTCTTTCCTTAGTAGCTAGGATTTTCATTGAAAAAAGAAGATTAAACGACTATTTATCATCTTAGATTGCATTTTAGGAATTGTATATCTACATCACGTGGTGAACCTTAAAGGCAAACTTCTTAAGAAAGATCAACTGTAAAATAAATTTAATGAACATAAAAATGCTTTGGAACCGAATGCACAACATTTAGAAGTCCAGGCTAGAGACGTATTCCGACGTCGTAAAGCTTGGTAACTGTCGCTTTCACCGTAGGTTGGGTGATTCCTCCTCTTTGAGACAACAAGTGCCAGTATGGACTTGTGCTCCCATGTACCGTCGAGTATATATTGGGAGACCACAATAGGCTATATCCTTTATCCTTAGGAAGCCATGTCTACTGCCCTATCGATCGCAATGCACTGAACACAACATTCGGGAAGATTGATTGCCGTACCGTAAAAAGTATTCTCTAGTTTTGCGATTGGTTTGGTAATGCATTTGTCTAGATTTCCAGAGCAATCTCTTTCATTCCTTTTCAGACTCCTTAAAGGAAAATGTCCATCTGAGTGCTTGTCACTTCAAGTTCATTAAAAATCGAAGGCGACTAGAGTCATCTTTAGCTTTTTCTTGACTCTTGAAAATTGAAAAAGCAATTTGTGTCAAAGCGTCTAAAATTTATTTTAATCAGAATAATGTCACTGTTCCCTCGTTGGTCTTAGGTTGAGAAAATGGAGTCCACCAACCAAGGATTTCTCCTTGGAGGAAGTCCTAGTCCTCTCTCCTCTTGGGGAGATGTTGGTGCACCTCATATGGCCACATTGTCCCTTCCAGGACTGACAATTGGCTTGCTGGTATGGATTTTCTCGACCTCTGTCATTCAAAGCACCATAATTCCTGAAAAATCGAATCAGCAACTAGATGATACCAGAGTTTCCCCCCAACCTTCTACTTCGTTTGTCTCTCCCTTTACTTCTTCCTTTTCTTTTGGTAAAGATAGTAAAACTAAAAACCAAGTAACTGAGAAGAAGAATAAGGAGCCAACGACAAAAAGGGGCAACCATACATCGTATAGTGAAAATCCACACACTGCACCATCCAAACCTAAATCTCCATGTGTCATCAACAAAGGAGACCACTATCACCGAGATTGTCCTTGCATCCCACGGATCCTAAGGGGCTGGTCTCCCTGCTTGCACAATCCGGTGTCGTCAACCTTTGACGATCATGTTGAAAGTACACCGTCAACTAGTGAAGGTGAAGTCATCGGACAAAAAGGAAAACCTAAATTTCCCTGTAGATTGTGTCAAGGCGATCATGCCCTCCACCGTTGTCCCTTCCTGGACGAAGCTAAAAGAGTCTTGGTTAATCGTCCTGTATCACCACAGTGACTACGTCTTGGGCACAAGAAACTCTTGCCGAATCCATTGCTAGTTGAAAATATGACTGACCCACCTTTGGAGTCGGTCGAAGCACCTATCATTGAAGATAAACCCTCTGAGTCCACATCGGACCAAAGTCAACAGGTCGAGACGGCAGTCGACCCCATCTTGACTTCAGAAGATTTACCTTCAGATGATACAGTCACCGAAGAGAATGAGAACGACACCGTTCAAATTCTTTTCGTAAACACAGACTTCGATGAACATGGGGGCAATCTTCCCATTCCTTTACCACTGGAAGGAAATTCATCAGAGTTGTATCCGACCGTTTATTTGGTCCCACCTCCAAGCAACCTAGTCATTTCCTTCGATTGGAATCTACTAGGAAGACCCCGTTTACCATCTAATGTACCATTTCGAATCATAGTGAAAACTTACAAATGGTCATGGCTGGTGTTAGTGTCAGTCTTTCCAGCCTTCCTCCAGTGATCAAATATGCTCTTACAAAGTGGTCTCAGAGTGTCAAGGTCAAATTTTGTCATTTCAAAGAGTTTTCAAGCAAAATTTGGTCACTAGGCATTAGGTCTAGGGTTTGCTTTCACTCTTTGCAAAGTTGCCCAAATTCCAATATATGTCACTATTCCGCTGAGTCTATCATCATTCATAGGGTTTTCATTATCATATCAGTGTCTAATGAGTCATTTTACACCTTGTTCATGCTTCAGTTGTGCCTTGGCAAGGTCATTTCCCTCTCCTAGGGTTTTGAAAGCCAATTTCTCTTGGACGGTCAAATCATCGGCAAAACTTGTTTCCTGATGTTCATACACCTTCCCATATCCTTAAAGTACCTTATCAAACACTTCCCATCCCTTAGATCCGCCAAATTCCTCATTTTTGCACAAACCCTAGTTTCTAGCTACAACTGGCAATTTTCTAGGTTTGGCCTGTGTTTTGCCCTTTTGGACCCCTTCCCCTCACTCAATCTCTGAGATTCCACTTTCCCCTGCTTCCTAACATCCCTCCCTACTTTTAAAAATTTCCCCAAGAATTTAGAAGCCCCCTATCCCCTTCATTTCGCTCCATTTCGACAAAATTCCTTGTTTCACACATCGGGACAAGTCGCACTCAAATGATGTTCCAGAGAAATAAAAGATGAATTTTGGAAAACTGAGAGAGGTTTTTGTCCAAAACATGCCAAAGAAGAAAAACCTCCTTCACGTTTTTCACAGGTGTCATGGTTTTAGAGAAATGTCAAAATTACAATCACTGGATCCAAGGCGGTTGGCCAAGGCACAAAAAAGGAGAAAGAGGCCCGATCCCCTCCATATCTTGGCTGAGGCCTCACTGAAGGATCAAGGCACTCAATAGCCTAGCCAAAGCTCAAATCCCAAAAAATTTTGAGAATTTTGGGTAATTTTGGCATTTTTTGGAAATTTACAGGTTTTGGCTCCTCAACGGGTCTCACCCCCGGTGAGACCCTTTGTCATGGCAACTCCTTTTCACAAAAACTCAGAATTTCCTGATTTTTTATGCAAAGTTACATATGCCCATGGATGGACTTGAGTTTTTATGGAGTTTTGGGCCTCCAGAAGGTCAAAATACATGAAAAATTTGACTTTCTGCCACTTTTTTGAACTGCAGAAAGCTGTCTTGGGAGAATTGATTTTTGATAGGGAAAATGAACTCCAAATTGAAAAATTCTAGTTGGGTTGGAAATTAGACTCAAATACCTTTCCAACGAGCTATCCTGCACCTGATTCTGACACCAGGAAGTGCCTCAAACAGAGCTCCAAAGGGGTGCAACCCGTTGAGCAGGGGGGCGCGACCCGTTGAGCAGACTTTGCCAGATTTCACTGTACAGCTCGAAAAAGCACAGTTTGACTTGGTTTCACTTTTTGGGGTTGAAGATGATTATCTTTGATGTAATTTTTGTAACTATAAGACACTTTTACTCTTGTTTAACACTTCTAGAATATTCATTCATGTCAAGGGTAAATATTTAATGAATGGATTGGTTTCCTAGCTTATAGAGTCAAGTTGTTTTGACTGCCTAGATTTTAGTGCTCAGTTTAGAATTAGTTGAAACAGCTCCTAGAAAGATGAGCTCGACCCCTAGAGGCAAGGGAAGAGGTTGGATTGCCTATATTATGTATTTTCTTAATCATTTTCAGGGGTTGGAAGGTTGGACTCTTGAGGGAGAAGCTATCATTGTATATTTTCACTGTATCTCTGCAATTTTTCGCTAAGGAAGACCAGGGTTTTGAAGTCATCTTTGGGATTCTTGTGGACTCATGTGTTGATGGTGTGTTTCTCCATGTTATTGTAAGCTTTGTTATGTGATTCATTTCCTTTCTATACTGCTGCATATTAAACAAATGAAGTGTTAAAGTAAGAATTCATGCTTGCCATGCTCTGCTTTTAAATTTGTTTAATTTCTATGTTTTCTACTATCTAAAGAGAATTCAAATTCATTGTTTTCTCTCTTTAGCCTTCTTATCTTTTTTTCCTAATCATCCACTTCAGCTAAAGACATCAATACAGGTTCCTACCTCACCCCAAAGACCCCCCTACAGAAACTGTGTCCAATCCTCGCACCCTAAATTGCAGCTCCTCAATTTGCCACCAAAAACCACAAAACCCCAAAAACCCCCAAATCAACCTTCAAATCAGTTTACTAACCTAATATCAGTGTTACCTTGTTGGTCATCTCCTCCCATTGAAGATCTACCGAGATTGACCGGAGAGAGCCTTCTCCTGCCCCATAGGGCTAGCTACGAGGCTGAATGGTTTGATGTAGCTTTGAGGTTTGCCTTTCTCACCCTGAGGTGAAATTTCAAGTGCTAACATACTGGCGACCATACTGGGGATAACAAACTTGTTTGTGGATTGATGTGTTTGTTTCATAAGTCTTAGACGGAGCCTGAAGTTATGCCAGGTAGCCTTCGAAACGCTTTTGCTTTGCATAAGCGGAAGTAGATAAACGCTGCTTCAGTCAATCTCCGTGAGCTTGTGAATACAGCACTTCATTTGCATTTCACCCCAGTACATGTATCAAGTTCAGATCTGATTGTTGATAGTGGACAACGATCAGACACTGACAAGACTAAAATCATTCACTGGCGACTCCTTCACTGAAAACTCCAGAGACCAATGCTTCATGGTGACTTCACTGCAGAGAGATCAGTAGCTTTGAGCTTTTCAAGATGGAACAGATCACAAGAAAATATGCTCCCTTGAGCCGAGATCACATCCCTGGTTTTCCAAATAAAATTCCAAAGGTAGATTGGTCAAGGAATCTGCCTATATTTAGTGATGATGGTAAGAAGGATGCTGCTCTTCATCTAGTTAGATTTCATATGCATATTCGCAAGTTGAAGGTTGATTTTCCTGAAGATTGTTTGATGAAGATATTCCTGGCCACTCTGGAAGGTGCAGCTCAATCATGGTATGAAAGTTTGCCGCCTGCTTGTATTTACTGTTTAAAGGATTTTCATACTATGTTCATTGAAAGATATAAGGACTCTTATCCATCATTAAATTTGGTTCATGACTGTTGCAAGCATGCTTGTAATTTTATTGAAAGCCTTGAGAAATATTATGAAGATGATAATTTTATGGATGTTGAGATCATGGAGGCTTTGTATGAGAATCCATTTCAGCAACATGATGAGAACGTAGTGGATACCCATCAAGATGATCAGGAAATTTTGCAGTAGAATCAAGATCAACAGGTTGAAGATGGCCATATGGCTGAAAATGATGAAAGAGAGGGTTCTATTTCAGATCTGCCCACAGAAGAAGACCAGATTGCAGAATGTGATAATGTTAGGACAACTACTTCAGAACTACATTCAGATTGTGATGACCAAGCATACCTTGTGCTGAATCCTGAAAAGGAGGGTTTTGTTGTTGAGACCATAGACAAAGTTTTTGATCCAAATGTTCTCATGCCATCAGAACAGAGCCTGCATGAGGAGGTAATTCAGTCAGTTCATGAAAAGCAAGATGACATCTTCATTCAAGTAAGTGAAACAGTTCCTTTGGATGAATTTATGGTAGATGATAGAAATGTCATTTTTGCACGTCAAGAATCAGCTGAAGTTTCTTTCCTTATGATTGAAGAATGTAATAAGGAATTTGATAATTTGGTTGTGATATCATATGAATATTACCTCCCATATTGTCAGACTACAGAAGATCAGAGCATACAGGATTACCTTTCCGATTCTTCATATGTTTCATGTGCTGAAATAATTTTCCAAGAAGAGATCTGCTCATCCATTTGTTCAGAGTTTTTTGAAGCCCATGAGCGTACTTTTACTGAAGCACATGATGAAGGCAGATCAGAATTTGAAGCAAAGGATACCTTGTTCTTTCAACACGAGGTGGCAATGTCAAGTCTTCATGTTTTCCAGGATCCAATGGTAGATTTGTTACAGTCAGCAGTGAAAGTGATTATTGTTGTGTTCAGTGATGAAGGAGATCATGGTCAGCTATGTTTTTGGATGCCCAGTTACCAGTATCTATTGTTGATCATGAGATCTGATTGGGGGAATCAATCAAGAAGCCATCTGCTTGATTGGTTGCATTGGCATTTTGATATAGTTTGATGTATATTGTCTTGTAAGAAACACAGGTGGTTGTCATCATGATTTCACATCTTGATGGACTGCTGCCCTTCCATAAGCTTTGTAAGTTATTGTTTTAGTTAAGTCAGACATGAGTCATTTGTGTTTGGTCTATTGAGTGAGTTTTTTCAAGTTATTTCAGTTTGCCATCGAGTCAGTTTGAGTCAAGTTCCAGTTAAGTTTCAGTCAGTTTTCAGTCAGGTTTCAGTCAATAAATGTGTCAAAGTTTTGTGTCAAAGGTGTAAATAATGACTCCATCGCCCAATGGTTGCAAGCACTGGTCTGCTCTCCCAGAGGTCTAAGGTTCTTGGCACCTCCAAGGAGCTACCATCCCCATTGGAGCCAATGTTAGTGTCAGTCTTTCCATCCTTCCTCCAGTGATCAAATATGCTCTTACAAAGTGGTCTCAGAGTGTCAAGGTCAAATTTTGTCATTTCAAAGAGTTTTCAAGCAAAATTTGGTCACTAGGCATTAGGTCTAGGGTTTGCTTTCACTCTTTGCAAAGTTGCCCAAATGCCAATCTATGTCACTATTCCACTGAGTATATCATCATTCATAGGGTTGTCATTATCATATCAGTGTCTAATGAGTCATTTTACACCTTGTTCATGCTTCAGTTGTGCCTTGGCAAGGTCATTTCCCTCTCCTAGGGTTTTGAAAGCCAATTTCTCTTGGACGGTCAAATCATCGGCAAAACTTGTTTCCTGATGTTCATACACCTTCCCCTATCCTTAAAGTACCTTATCAAACACTTCCCATCCCTTAGATCCGCCAAATTCCTCATTTTTGCACAAACCCTAGTTTCTAGCTACAACTTGGCAATTTTCTAGGTTTGGCCTGTGTTTTGCCCTTTTGGACCCCTTCCCCTCACTCAATCTCTAAGATTCCACTTTCCCCTGCTTCCTAACATCCCTCCCTACTTCCAAAAATTTCCCCAAGAATTTAGAAGCCCCCTATCCCCTTCATTTCGCTCCATTTCGACAAAATTCCTTGTTTCACACATCGGGACAAGTCGCACTCAAATGATGTTCCAGAGCAATAAAAGTTGAATTTTGGAAAACTGAGAGAGATTTTTGTCCACAACATGCCAAAGAAGAAAAACCTCCTTCACTTTTTGCACAGGTGTCATGGTTTTATAGAAATGTCAAAATTACAATCACCGGATCCAAGGCGGTTGGCCAAGGCACAAAAAAGGAGAAAGAGGCCCGATCCCCTCCATATCTTGGCTGAGGCCTCACTGAAGGATCAAGGCACTCAATAGCCTAGCCACAGCTCAAATCCCAAAATTTTTTGAGAAATTTGGGTAATTATGGCATTTTTTGGAAATTTACAGGTTTTGGCTCCTCAATGGGTCTCACCCCCAGTGAGACCCTTTGTCATGGCAACTCCTTTTCACAAAAATTCAGCATTTCCTGATTTTTTATGCAAAGTTACATATGCCCATGGATGGACTTGAGTTTTTATGGAGTTTTGGGCCTCCAGAAGGTCAAAATACATGAAAAATTTGACTTTCTGCCACTTTTTTGAACTGCAGAAAGCTGTCTTGGGAGAATTAATTTTTGATAGGGCAAATGAACTCAAAATTGAAAAATTCTAGTTGGGTTGGAAAGTCGACTCAAATACCTTTCCAACGAGCTATCCTGCACCTGATTCTGACACCGGGAAGTGCCTCAAACAGAGCCCAAAGTGGCGCGACTCGTTGAGCAGGGGGGCGCGACCCGTTGAGTAGACTTTGCCAGATTTCACTGTACAGCTCGAAAAAGCACAGTTTGACTTGGTTTCACTTTTTGGGGTTGAAGATGATTATCTTTGATGTAATTTTTGTAACTCTAAGACACTTTTACTCTTGTTTAACACTTCTAGAAGATTCATTCATGTCAAGGGTAAATATTTAATGAATGGATTGGTTTCCTAGCTTATAGAGGCAAGTTGTTTTGACTGCCTAGATTTTAGTGCTCAGTTTAGAATTAGTTGAAACAGCTCCTATAAGGATGAGCTCGACCCCTAGAGGCAAGGGAAGAGGTTGGATTGCCTATATTATGTATTTTCTTAATCATTTTCAGGGGTTGGAAGGTTGGACTCTTGAGGGAGAAGCTATCATTGTATATTTTCACTGTATCTCTGCAATTTTTGGCTAAGGAAGACCAGGGTTTTGCAGTCATCTTTGGGATTCTTGTGGACTCATGTGTTGATGGTGTGTTACTCCATGTTATTGTAAGCTTTGTTATGTGATTCATTTCCTTTCTATACTGCTGCATATTAAACAAATGAAGTGTTAAAGTAAGAATTCATGCTTGCCATGCTCTGCTTTTAAATTTGTTTAATTTCTATGTTTTCTACTGTCTAAAGAGAATTCAAATTCATTGTTTGCTCTCTTTAGCCTTCTTATCTTTCTTTCCCAATCATCCACTTCAGCTAAAGACATCAATACAGGTTCCAACCTCGCCCCAAAGACCCCCCTGCAGAAACTGTGTCCAATCCCCGCACCCTAAATTGCAGCTCCTCAATTTGCAACCAAAAACCCCAAAACCCCAAAAACCCCCAAATCAACCTTCAAATCAGTTTACTAGCCTAATATCAGTGTTACCTTGTTGGTCATATCCTCCCATTGAAGATCTACCGAGATTGACCGGAGAGAGCCTTCTCCTGCCCCGTAGGGCTAGCTACGAGGCTGAATGGTTTGATGTAGCTTTGAGGTTTGCCTTTCTCAGCCTGAGGTGAAATTTCAAGTGCTAACAGTTGGTACCATCATAGATGAAGGGGCTTCTATGAGTATCCTTTTCTCAACTTCTTGGAAAGCACTTGTTTTTCCATTGCTTTTTCCTAAGATGCGAAATATGATAGGCTTCGATAAAGGAACCATTCGGTCGTCAGAGATCCTTCCAAGTTTGCCTATAACTTTGAGGAGGAAAACCGTTTATCTGAACGTAATGGTAGTCTAAGGACCTTTAGATTACAATCTACTCCTTGGGTGTGACTACATTTATAGCATGGGAGATATCGTCTCGTCACTCTTTCGAGTAATGTGTTTTCCGTATGAAGGCAGAGTGGTCCAGCTCGTAGACCAGCTTTCATTCGTCGGTTCACACATAGCTAATAATCAAATGCCATCCTTAACAGGTCTTTTTTCACAAGGGATGTCTCATCAATCTCTAGTCCGTCCACCTAATGAGCGCGAGTGATTCGGTGGTCAAGACTGAAACCCAGGGGGCATGCACCCTAGCCTGCTTTGGTAGGAAAAATTTAGGTATAGGGTAGGTTTCCGCAGCAAATATATGACTGGTTTGACACACCCGTCTGTTTAGGAAAATGGGATTAGACCGGAATAAGATACCTTTGTTAGAAGGTATGCCTTTCCCAATAGAATAAATGTTTTGTCTGCAAATTGAAGGGTACCCTGAAAAGGTAGGCCTTTCCCGATAGAACAAGTGTTTTGTCTGCAGATTGAGGGGTAAGCTTGGAAACTCTACTTCACTATACCTGGGGGCATGCAAAATTTTTGTGTGAAAGTGAAAAGCGACCATTTATTTTCTTAGTTTGTAGGTTCTTAACCCTTTAAACTCATAGGATTGGTCATTCATAGATTACATAATAAAAGGAGTTGGAGCATAATTTCGAATGGTGCAAGCTCCCTAAAAAATGAACCTATTGATGAGACATCCTTATTATACGACTGGCATGAGCAGTTTTACGCGAAGTTCAAGCTCGTTAAAAATTAAACCTAGCAATGAGCATATGTTCCACCAGAGTTTAAGCTCATTAAAAAATGAACCCACCTCCGGTAAATAACCATCGTGAATGCATTATCATCAGCTTTTGAGCCTTGGTTGTGTTCTTACCATCACCTCCACTCTGCTGTTGCCGATCATTCGCCTCCATTTGATTGTTTACCCCTTTTTGAGGAACAACTATGACAAGTGATCCTATTAGCCACCTTTTTACACTGCCATGATTGGAAAGTTCCAAACCTTACTTGGAACCAGTTGCTATCTGAAAACATCACTCATTCCTCAAAAAACGAGTCTCCTTTAAGCTCTTTTCATCTGACTCGTAAAATATGAAAAGATTGCCAAGCGATTGGCCTCTCTAGCTCGTTAAAGTGATTGGAAGTGCTATCCCTCCTCTAGATTTTAATCTTTTTGGACCTGAGGGATTATTACACAAAAAGATCGAGCATTTGTCTTGTTTGGCTCGTTAAAACTATCGAAAAGTCATCTCTTTCGCATTGTTTTATACTTTTTCTGACTTAAGGGATTATATTACAAAAAAGGAATATTGGAGTCTTCTTTCCGTCTCTTTTTAGACTCTATAAAATTGAAAAGGACCGAGTTATCCTTGTCGTTAAACTCATTAAAACAATAGCGACAAACTTTTCCATTCAGACAAGATCGAGTTTCACTGTTGCTAGGCTCGTTAAAACATAGCAACGGGTTTGCCCAAAGGGCAAATTATAGAACAAGCATATGTTATCCTCCTCAAGCTTGACAAAAATAAAGAGGTATTGGTTAGAAATGACTGGGGAAAATTGGGAAGAAAACTTGAAGAAAATTTATTGGTAGCAGGTCACTCTTGAACATGACACTTTCACTCCATCACCATGATTGAGTCGGGTTGGGTTATTCCATTCACCGGTCGTATCACCATTGGTCCACTGTACCATCCACTTTTGGGGTTAACGCTACCAATCCATTTCGGTGTCGCCGATATGTTCAAGAGAAGTCGCTTAGAGAATTCACCTACCCAGCTTGTGTCTCATCCGCTACAATACCTTCACACTTCATTCTTTCATGACCGCCACCTTGAACCTTGTATCATCAGATCGTTTTCACCTCTACAAAATCATTTGCTCCATTTCGTGTCATAGATGTGGGATAAATTAATGCCCTCCTACGATGGGTCACTTCTTGTCAACATTAGCTCATTAGTCAAGATGCCGACCTAGGGACAACCCTTTCAGTACTTTGAAGCTTGCATGCCTCAAAGGCAAGTTTCTCACTTACAGTGACAGGTTTACGCTAATGGCCTTCGACCGAAAGATTTTGCGTGGTGTTCGATATCAACTCATGTATTCACACCACGTGAATTGTACTGCAGTACCTTGAGGGTCATCATCATCATCGATGATTCCTCTCACATCTGTTAATAGCTTACATCATTGGCTGGTAATCAGGCGATGTCCTTCCATGTTCGACATCAGAACATCTTTTTCACATGGATCGACTTGTACTTTCGGGAAAAGATTGAATGAGTTTTGAAGACCCCGGATCTAGTTTCATCCATCCAGGCTATGATAATCAAGAAAATAAAGACATCAAATGTACATCATTGTTGCACAGATAATTATCCAAACTAAGGGATGATGGCTCTACCAAAATCATCAGTCTGTACACAGACGGTTGTCTGTCCTATGTACATGAAAATGAATTTATCAAGCTGAGCATGGGAATGCCCACCTCAGCTAGATCATGAAAATATTATGAAGATAATGTATTGTATTTTATCTTATTACAGGTGACCTTCCAGTACGAAAAACCTTGGATCCTCATTATAAAGCATTTCACCCGACATCAAAAGATTTACGACCTCATGCTTTAGGGGGCAACTATTATAGACATATTTGGGCATTGCAACCCCAATCACATATGTACATAAACCAAGGGCTTCTAAGCCCCTAAAAGTGTTGTTTCATACCCTAAAGGAACAAGGTCATCTGATTACATCATCTCCCAGAAGTTCTCCATGAAAAGATACTCAGAATTGGTCAAAGCAGGACCATACAGACTGCCCAGTGCTAAAAGTGTGATGCATCTCACCTACCACATGCAAAAAGTGTGATGCATACTGGAAAGCCCTTCTATAGGGTGCGATGAGCGAGAGCAGACAAATGGCACAAGCAGTTTGCTAGGTGGAAACCCAGAGAATCTTCTAGAAACTGCTCATTTGACACTTGCCTCTCCGAGTTCACCCAAGGATGAGTAAGAGATCTAAAATATCCATGTGGAACCAGGAACTATCAGAGAGATGACACTAATCAAAATCCCAGAAGCTGACTCACCCCCTTGCAAATATCTATAAATGGATCCCTCATCCAAGAGATCCAAAGGCTAGAATTGGGTAATTTGGAAAGAGGTGCTGCTGGTTTCTCTTTAAAGACATTGTTGGGTGATCTTGCTTCATGTGAGGTGAAGAGGGCTTTCAAGCTAGGAGGATGGCGCTGGGTCAGACCTAGTGGTTGTAATCCTCTCTTCTATGACTTTTACTAATAAACCTATTTGAGTTTTCCTCCATCTTCTTGTGTATCTCTGAATATTGTGTTTGTTATATGCATTTGTATGGTCAATATATATCTGATCCTATATTGTTTACAGTGAAAGATCTATATGCTTTGATGGTATTATGCTGCTATGAATCTACAGGTGCTCTTTGAAGCTGGACAAGTAAGGAAGCAGTGGTGAGATTCTGTCAAAGGGGAAAGGAAACAAGTAAGGAGCCAAGCAGAAGACTGAGGTTGGTACTCTCTACTTCTTTCTCATCTCTCTCTCATAAAGGAAAAACAAGTTACTTTAATCTATTTGTTTCTAAGATAGCTACCTGTCTTAATGGGACTACCAGCTCTGAATAGACACTAGATTTCTCGATAACAATGCAGTCAATGATCAATCCTTGGGAATTGAGAAATAAATTTAGAGGAAATTCCTATATTTTAGGAGCCAATTTCCTTAGGATTTGTGCTAGGAAATGAGAGGCTTGGTGAGAAAAGAATTGGTTAAGTGTTGGCCAGATTTTGTCATTGAGTAGAGAGAACAATTATTCTTTTGCAGGTTGAGCTAAGAACTAGAGATAACAATTGTAATAGTTTCTCTATTCATCTAATTAATGCAAAGAGGCTTGAGGGGTTTTTCCCAGTTGGGTTCACCTAGAAATCACTATGCATTTATGGTTTTTCTTGTTGCTTGTTTATGCATGTTATTCTAAATTGTGATTTCCATTCCACAGATTAATAAAGTAGAATTGTGTCTCTTGTTTTCAGTTAGAAATCTTGAGCAGTTGCAATTTATATAAAATTTATACCAAATGGAATACTCATCAATATTCAGGGAACATGATATTATCAAAGACAAGTAATTACTACAAATTAGATATCACCAAATCATTATTTTACAGGATGTTATTGAGGTTCAACAACTACTACAAATTGGAGAAGTGACAACAAAAAGACATGGAATCAAAGGAAATAAAACTATGCAACAACCAACCATAAAGAATTGAATTTCAATGAATGGATCATCATTAATGGCAAGAAGAATGCAGACATATAAGGAAATCCTATTATTCAATTTCATCCCATGTAAAAACCTTATCTTTAAAGCTTTGAGGACACAACTTTTCAAAGGAGGCTAATATGTTACGACCCCAAGGGGGTTCCTATATTGGGTTTAATTTATATGGTATGATCCTAATGAGGAACATATATGGGTTTAAATGTACATGTAATATGTAAATGTATATGTAATAAGGTTGACCTAGTGATGAAGAGGCCATGTGAGAAATGCATGAATAGCTTTATTTAGAGATCATATAGTCACTATTGAGGAGATGTGATTTGGATATATGAATGTATATTGGTATTCAGAGGAGTTTTTGCTATTATTATATATATTGGAGTTGTTCTCCATGCTCATATTGGTGTACATGGTGTGTACTTTTGGCTTTTATAGGTCTTTGGATCATACAAATTTCATACCATTGATGTAGCTTAACAAATGATAAACAATGGGTCAACTTTTCCTTTGTAATTGTTAATTCATCTGTGATATTATTGTAGATTTTCCTATAGATTCACAAGCTCATGTAATCTACTAAAACAAGAGACAAGAATCTTCTTCTACTTTCAACCAGCAGAAGCCAATAGATCGATGAAAATAATATGAACAAGAAGAAGACAAATCAATGGCACATAAAAAAATAAGTTTTCCTAGGGAAGGCCACTGCTCAACGTGCCGCCTATCTATATTTCATTAATTAGAAATATGAGTGAAGATACAAAGCTCGTTCTCACTAGAACAATTCAGCACAAGTATGATCAACTTCCTACATCACAAGCTTGCTATTAGTCAACACTTACCCAATTTCCACTGTTTGGAGAGCCCCTATTTCCTTGCACAAGTCCTAGGATAAATAGTCCATATTTAAAGGGAATTCATGCTTCCAAAACTACGCAATCCTAATTACATCCTCTTCCTGATTGCATGCATGATATTTACAACTCAGTAAATCACACAACTGATAGTACACTGTCCCTACACTCTAGTCTCAATTGGGTCTTTCTCAGAATTGACATGCATAAGTTTCTGAAGCGTGAATCTTCAGTTATCTGGAGTAACACTTGTGGATGCACCAGTGCACTAACTGACTGCTAATCCTCTACTAGTTCAACAAATAATTAGAACCAGTTTAAATGACTATAACTCAGTAGACTGAGTTATCTAATTACAACCCAATCTAAACTCATACTAGACCCCTAAAATTTAGGGAGAAAACTTACATGACTTCCAAAAGACTTCCAACTTGAAATTCCTAAGTTAATTAAACTTAATTAAATATTTACAAGTTGTTATGAGAATAGAATTCAATTTTAATTCATAGTTTAATTTAAGTACAAATTAAACTCAAATTTGTTGTTTCCATTTATCAACACTCCATCTCAACAAGAAAGGGATTATCTTCTACCCCAATCCTATCTCTGTGAAACTTGAATTTACATCTTGAAAATGCCTTTTTCAAAATGTCAGCATCTTGCTTCTCCATGGGAATGTACTCTAACAACATGATCTGCCTCAATACACAATCTTTGAGATGATGATATCCAATACAATGTGCTTGGACCTATCATGAAAAACTGGATTTTTAGAGAGTTTTATACAACTCTAATTATTGCAGTAACACACTATCGGATCCATGTTCTAACCAAATAGAACAACCAAGATCTTCCTCATCTAGATGGACTCACATGATGCCTGACTTGCAGCCATGTACTATGCCTTTGCTGAACTGAGTGCACCTAATCTCTATTTCCTGTTGTATCAAGAAACTGTTATTGAACCAATACTAAAAATCCATCCTGATGTGATTTTCTAGTTGGATGGACTCCTTGACCAATCTGCATCGGTGAAGCCTTGAAGCTTCACTACCTTTGTTCATTTGTACCATAATCCGTACTGAGTAGTGCCCTTGAGGTATCTCAATACATGATTTTCCACCTTCCAATACAACTTGGTAGACCTAACCATCGCTTGACTGAGCTGGTTAACTGCATAGCATAAATCTAGTTGTGTGTTCACCAAGTACATGAGTGAACCCACAAGCTACTTATAAACAATAACTTCCACTACCTCTCTCGAAGTAGCATCCTCCTTTCTCCAGTTACTAGCTTGAGGAGTCTCTATAGGCTTGCATCTATCCATGTGGAACTTACTGAGTATCTCATTGGCATACTTTCCTTGAGACAGAAATAACTCCCCATCACCTTGCCATACTTCCATGCCCAGTAAGTAATGCATGAGCCCCAAGTCATTCATCTCAAACTCTCTTACAAGGTCCTCCTTGTAATATTTGATCAGATGATCATCACCTGTAAGTATGAGATCATCAACATAAAGTACAATGATCAACAATTTACCTTCCATCACTATGTGGTACATGTTTGCATCCTCTTTAGTGTTCGTGAAGCCCAACTGAGTGAAGTAGTCACCTATCCTGGTGTACCAAGCATGAGGTGCTTGCTTCAACCCGTATAATGCTCTCTTGATCTAGAACACATGTGACTCACGATTGAAGGTTTCAAAACCTTCAGACTGATCTATGTACACCTCTTCCTCAATCATTCCATTAAGGAATGTTGTCTTTACATCCATCTGATGTATCTTCCACCCCATCTGCACTGATAGTTCCAATATAGATCTAATTAACAAGTACCTTGCAACATGATAAAATGTCTCGTCATAGTCAATCCCCTCTACCTGTGAAGAGCCACGAGCCACAAATCTAGCCTTATGCTTCTCCACACTACCATGCAACTTTCTTTACCTTGTAAAGCCAACAGGAGCTCACCACAAACTTATCCTCTAGTCTTAGGACCACATCCCAAACACTGTTATGAACTGTGGAGTGATACTCCTCTACCATGGAATCAACCCAAATTGGCTGCTGCACTGCTTCGTCAAAGGAGGATGGCTCTGTCACAACACATCTGCTCATAAGATCCATGTAGCTAGTGTACCTTTTAGGTGACCTCCTTTGTATCCACTGTGATGTGGGTGCTCCCACATTCTCTCGAGCATCTAACAACAATCTATCCTCCTATTTGGTGCACTTTCTCCCATCTCTGGAAGACTATTCCTAAGTGGATGTCTCCACTCCTGGATCCTATGCGTGTGGCCACTCCACATCAATATGAGGCTAATCAACCTTAGGAGATAAAAGCTCCTCAACTTCATGTAGCTGAATCTCCCTCTCAAGGAAAACTCCCATGGCCTTCTCCCCATCGAATATGACATCCTTGCGAACCACTGTCATCCTGCTAGTTAGCAAGTACACCCAATAGTTGTGAGGTGTATCAGTGTACCCCACAAATATCCCCAACTTTGTTTTTGGATAAAGCTTCTTCCATGCATATTTGGTCACATGGAAATATACCAATGACCCAAAAATCATGAAGTGACCAACATCTGGCCTCTTATAGGAGTAAACCTCCTATGGTGTCTTCATCCCAAGTATTCGATGTGGGCTACGATTCTGAACATAAACCATTGTGTTGCATGACTTAGCCCACAAGTCTGGTGGGAGACCTTGATCATGCAACATTGCCCTTGCTTCCCCTACTATGCTTTTGTTGTTCCTCTCGGACACCCTATTCTGCTAAGGGTTACCGAGTGTCGTCAACTCTCGTTTAATCCCTTCCGTTGCACAAAATTTCTTAAAATCATTTGAGACATACTCACCACCATTATCACTTTGTAGAGATTTAACCTTCTTTCCTGACTCTTTCTCCACCAATGCTTTAAACTCACAAAACTTTGTGAAGGTTTTATCCTTTTTCTACATAAAAAATATCCAACATTTTTGAGAAAAGTCATCAACAAATATAACATAATACATGTGTTTGGCCATGGATGCTATCGATAATGGTCCACACACATTTGAATGGACTCGATCTAGAATAGTCTCTGCTCAACTATCTCTGTCGTGAAAGGAATACTTGGTGTATTTACAGAAAGTACACCCTTTGCATGTATCAACTTGACCTAGTGTACCTTTGGGAAAGTCGGTGGAGATCTGCTGCATGATCTTCAAAGCCTCATGATGCAAGTGACCCAATTGACTGTGCCACAACTCGCCAACATCTTGTCTCTGCACCATCTCTTCTTTTGTGCTCAAAGAAACACAATCCTCTACCTTCATCTTATATATTTCTTCATCTGAATCCCTATCTTCTTTACCTGACCCATGGCTATGTGTCAAAGGAATTCCTTTCATTTCAAGAAGATCATATCATAGCATATATCCTCAAGCATGGCAAAAGATACCAATTTATTCTTCAGCACGAGCACATACATAACATTCTTCAAGGTGGGTGGAGCTCTGTTATAGACATATTTGGGCATTGCAACCCGAATCACATATGTCCATAAACTAAGGGTTTATAAACCCCTAAAATTGTTGTTTCATACCCTAAAGGAACAAGGTCAGCTAATTACATCATTTCCTAGAATTTCTCCCTGAAAAACTGCTCAAAACTGGTCAAAACTAAACCATACAGACTACTCCATACTGAGGGTGTGATGCATCTCACCTATTACACACGGGGGGTGTGATGCATACTGAAAAGCCCTTTTGTAGGGTGTGATGAGCGAGAGTAGACAAACGGCAAAAGCAGTTGGTTAGGTGGAAACTCAAAGAATCTTCTAGAAATAGCTCATATGACACTTGCCTCTCTAAATTCGCCCAGGGATGAGTAAGAGATCATGAAATCTCCAAGTGGAACCAAGAACTATCAGTAAAATGACAATAATCAAAACCCCAGAAGCTGACTCACTCTCCTGCAAACATCTATATATAGATCCCTCATCCCAGATATCTAGAGGCTGGAATTTTTTAATTTGCAAGGAAGTGTTATTGGTTTCTCTTTGAAGACATTGTATTATTGGGTGATCTCGCTTTATATGAGGTGAAGAGGGCTTTCATGCTGGGACGATGATGCTGGATCAGACAGCTTGGTTGTAATCCTCTCTTCTACTACTTCTATCAATAAAGCTATTTGAGTTTTCCTCCATATGCTTGTATATCTATGAATCTTGTATTTGTATATGCATTTATATGGTTAATGTACATCTAATCCTACATTTTTTATGGTCATAGATCTCTATGCTTTGATGGTATTTTGCTGCTTTGACTCTACAGGTGTTCTTTGAAGCGGGACATGACAAAAGAGTGGCGAAAACTCTATCAAAGGAGAGAGGAAACAAGTAAGGAGACTAGTGAAAGACTGAGGTTGGTACTCTCTACTTCTCTCTCATCTATCTCTCATAAAGGAAAACACAAGTAACTTTAGTTTGTTTGTTTCTAAGATAGCTACCCGTCTTAGTGGGACTAGCAGCTCTAAATGGACACTAGTTTTCTCGATAACAAAATGGCGACTCCACTGGGGAGCGAATAGTTTGTTTGTTTTGTTACTTCTGTTTTCTTTATAAACCATAGACGGAGCCTGAAGTTAAGCCATCTAGCCTTCGAACTACTTTTGCTATGCAATTTCAAAGTAGATCAATGCTACTTTAGTCAACCTTTGGGTTGGTTTATGAACTAAACATCTGACCTACAAACATCCTAAGTGCCCTGGTGGTAACTCAAATAACCTCATTAGATTGGCCCCTATACTTTGTGTTTACTGACTATCATTAGCTCAGCTTAAATTCTTGAACTTAGCTACAAACTCTGAGTGAAAACCAAGCTCAGTCTCGTCCCTAGACCATCGCATTGTCTCTCATTGGTAACCTGGATGCATCACACCTCCCGTGTGTTGTAGGTGAGATGCATCCCTATTTCCCTGTGTTACAGGTGCGATGATTGATAAGACTGTTTCTGCCTCCAGATTTTGGTTTTTTCTTCATTGTCTTCAGCTTTATTTAGTATTTTTGCTATCTATGATCAGTATATCACTATTGAAACCTTCTTCCTTTGCATTACTCAGACTCCATTGATAAATAATTATGAATGTTTTTTATGTATTTTTCATCATTTGCAGTTCTCTTTTGCAAATAATAGCTTAATCGAACTATCATCTTTTGATTTGAAAGTGTCGCAAGTGTCGTTTTTAGTCAAGAAAAAGAGTGTCGTAAATTCTTCCTCTTTTAGATAGTCGATTACACTTTTGCCATTGTATTTGATTTGAATTAATAGTATTTCAAGTGTCAAAAGCAATTTTAAATTCGAAATCACAAAGTGTCGTCTTAGTCTTCCTTTCGTTTTTTTGAATTTGAAATCGCAAAGTGTTGTCTTAGTCTTCCTTTCGTTTTTTGAATTTGAAATTGCAAAGTGTCGTCTTAGCCTTCCTTTTGTTTTTTGAAGAGAAAATTGTTAGTACTGTCGCTTTGAAAGAACATAGTCCAGATCTGTACTTAGTTTTCTTTTATCATTCTCACATTAAGGAAACTGAAAAACAATACATGCATGTGCATTTGCATTTAGACTGCATGCTGAAATTGATTTATGAAAAGTGCATCTACTATGTGCTCTTTGCTTTATGTTGAAAGAATTTCATTTCTCTTTCCTTAGTAGCTAGGATTTTCATTGCAAAAAGAAAGTAAACGACTATTTATCATCTTAGATTGCATATTTACGAATTGTATATCTACATCACGTGGTGAAACTTAAAGGAAAACTTCTTAAGAAAGATGAACTGTAAAATAAATCTCAATGAACATAAAAATGCTTTGGAACCTAACACACAACATCTAGAAGTCTAGGATAGAGATGTATTCTGGCGTCGTAAAGCCTGGTAATTATCGCTTTCATTGTAGGTTGGGTGATTCCTCCTCTTTGAGACGACAAGTGCCAGTACGGACTTGTGCTCCCACATACCGTCGAGTATATATTGGGAGACCACAATAGGCTACATCCTTTATCCTTAGGAAGCCGTGTCTATTGCCCTATTGATTGCAATGAATTGAACATAGCATTCAGGAAGATTGAATGTTGTACGATAAAAAGTATTATGTAGTTTTGCGATTGGTTTGGTAATCCCTCTATCTAGATTTCTAGATTAGTCACTTTTGTTCCTTTTCAAACTCCTTAAAAGAAAAGGACCATCTGAGCACTTGTCACTTCAGGCTCATTAAAAATCGAAGGTGACTAGAGTCATCTTTAGCATTTTCTCGACTCTTAAAAATTGAAAAAGCAAGTTGTGTCAAAGCGTCATAAAATTCATTTAATTCAGAATAAATTTTTCCCCTTTTTATTTTGAGTTGATCAAGTAATCTTCAATCGTGGAATAAAGTCAATCAAAACCCCGTCATTCATGGAGACTAATAAGTCAACCATCTTTGACTCCAGAAACGAAACCATTCCGAGCTAAGAGATCTTGTTTAACTGGGTCAAAGTTTCCCAGTTTATTTGAAACTTGTGTTTCAACATCCTTAGAGACTCCAGTTACTCCAACTATTTCTGGTATTCCTGCCTCTACAGAAGAAATTCCACAGTTACAAGAGGACATTAGAACTAATCCTAGTGTAATGGTAAACACATCTATTCCTAAACCAGCTCCATCTAGGACTGATTCAGAAGGTGTCAACCCTCCAACATCTGTTACTACGGAGTTTGTACCTTCTTCGGCATTAGAAATATTTTACGGACCTGACGGTCTACCTCTTCCACCTGGACTGATTGCTATAGAAGAGATTGTGGAGGATCTTCCATCCAGTACACCATTGCATTTTGGAACTGGGATCCACCTATATCCTTCTGATACAGAAGTTAGTCCCCCTTCATCGCAAGTTCCTTTAGAATCATTAGGAAGTCTTTTGGATAGACTAAATATGTTTGAACAACCATCAACATCTAGGACTGTGTCCTCTAATATAGCAGTAGCGGAACCTCCTTCCACTACTCCGACAATGTTCGCTGGTATACCATCTGTCCCAACTAGCTCTCAACCGCTAGATGGAGTCCACCTAGGGACTGTTTTGACAGTATGGTATGTTCTTGTTTGTTCGTTTGAAATATTATCTGGAATTTCTTATGTTGAGTCTCAGCAAATTGATCCTTCACAAGAGTATCAATTTGGATAGTCCAGTCTACGAAGACCAATTTTCCCTTTGAACACCGGATTTCCGCCATATGGGGGGCAGTATGCCTTTTCCTTATTCCCTCCGGGAGAAAAACCATATGAGAGTTCACAACAGAATTCGGGTCAAGCTGGAATTGCATCCAGTAGTTGGGTGCCAATACTGCCTCAACAACCAAGAGTTGTATATTCAATACAACCAGATCAGCCTGTGTCGAATATTCCCACTACATCGGCTATTGTGATGGTGTTGCAAGTACAAGCGCTGTCTATTGTATGTCAACCTCAAGTCTCTCAGGTTGTAATACAATAGCCTCTTGTCTCAACGACTCAACCACAATTGCCAATTAGTGGCTCCTTAACTGAAGTGACTCAGGTGAAAACAGGTACTATCACCCCTCATCTTGGTCAAACATCTAGTATTGGACAATAGCAAATTGCCTCACAACCATGGCTGGTGAAATATCAACAATCGCATTTCTAGCAAGCTTACCGAGGACTTGAGCAACAAAACTTTGCGGGTAATGGGCAACTGTATATTCAAAACGGTTACCATCAATCATATCATAATGGTTATTCCCTCAAACTTATCAAAGTTATCAGCATCAAATACATTATGCTGGTATGCAAAGATCCATTGCTCAGGCGATCCCATCTTATCCTGGGTATGCTTTGCCAAACCTGAATCAACAGTTGCCTTTCGTCATAATGTTGGAATTACCAGATCTGAATCGGCTAACAAATGATCCAATTGCTTACACCCCTTGGTGGTCGGCAATTCCTCATAAACTTCCATCAGATATTCTTAAATTCAATGAAAATCTGGGTGAAGATCCGTCGAATCATGTGATGACCTTTCATCTGTTGTGTTCATCCAACACTCTCAATGATGATTCGATTAGGCTTCGCCTTTTTCAGCGAATGCTAATTGGTCCCGCAGTGAAGTGGTACATCGAATTGCCTAGAGCTTCCTTCAATAACTTCAGCACCCTTGCCATCACATTTTTAACCCATTTTCAATTACCAATAAGGTACGAGATAAGAACAGAGCTTCTTACCAATTTTAAGTAGACGACAGCCACTCACATATCTGATCATATTCATGAGTGGTAACGTTGTCGTCGGATGGTAAAAACATATGTTCCTGATCAGCTGCTAGCTGAATGGTTTATTAAGTCATTGTTGCCTTCTATTACAGAAGATGTGGCTAAGGGGGGGGGGGGGGGGGGGGTTGTCACTGAAGAGCAAGTCATTGCTCGTGCGCAATATCTAGACTTGATCTATACTCAATCTGGCACACTCTATGACAAAATCCTTGATGCTCCTAGACCAAACTTTTCCATTCCTCCTCCTCCTAAATCAAACAAATATTCTCATGCCGGTGATGGCATGATAGGTATGACCAACACGTAAACCACAAAGACATCTAAGAAAGCCCGTACGGTTTCTGGTCAAAATGAAAATGAAGAACTTCTTGCCTTGGAGGTTAATGCCGTGTCGACTGACAAAGGCAAAGAACCGAAGCAACCAGTGGGAAAGAAGAAAGGGAAAAGAAAAAGAAGAAATAGGATGATTCGTCTCCTGAAAAATCTTCTGCAAATCCTTCTGGCCAAAAGAAACCTCCTGGGCCATGTCACATATGTGATGAAGACCATTGGACAGGAGATTGTCAATATAAAGTTGAGATTAAGAAATTCTTTAAGAGTTCAAAAACTTCAGCAGTATTGACCGATCCATTTCCAAACCTAGAAACCAATCTGGTTTCTAGCGATAATGCTTCCCCATCCCAAGCGCTTATGTTTTCCATTTCGAAACAAAGAAATGATGCTTTGATATCGATAACGAATAAAGATTACGGGAATCCACAGCTGTCGAACAACAAGGCTACAGATCAACCTAGTAGTTCGACAACAACTTCAACCGAAATTGTGCCACCCGTCATTCCTGAGCTAATGATAAAGCCGCCAAAGGGAGTAGTATAAAAATAGACATTTAATCCTCGTGCCTGAGTAGCACAGAATTATAGTATAGTAGAGGATGTGGCCCAATCACCATCTGCTATGTCGACACTTGAAGTACTGCAAAATTTCCCCTCCCAAAAGCAGGCTCTATTATCAGTAAAAGGTGGGATTAACCCAACGGCTTCCAATCTTGTGGCTTTTAATCATAAAGGATATGAACCTCAGTTACCAGCACAACTCGCTTTCCTCATCCAACTGAAAGCCCTCAGCAAAACTGTTCATCGAACAATTATTGATTGAGGGGGCATCTACTTGCATTATGTTAATGAGTTTCTAGAAAAATTTAGGCTCACCACCCTTGTCAAGATCATCAACGACATTAAAATCATTCGATGGATGAACATACACCCCATATGGGAAATTAAGTAACTTACAAGTTGAACTCAGGGGCAAGATAGTAGAAATTGACATCGAAGTTATCGATGGAAACCTCGATTACAATATCCTACTGGGGAGGCCCTGGATTTATGCTATGGCCACTGTTGTGTCAACTTACTTTAGAAATATTACATTTCCCTTTCAAGGACGAATTACAATCGTTGATCAACAAATCTTTCTCCCCAATAGTTCACAAGTTATAGGAAGCATTCCAATGATTCATGGAAGCTCTCATTCGCTTCAAAATGTCAGAGTAGGCCTAATGAAAGACCCTGCCTTGATGGGTACTTTTGCCCTATGGCCTCCGAATAATATGGTGGAAGTCGCCACAGTAGGAACCTGCAATATGATATCTTCCATTCAGAAGATTTCAGATCATTTTGTTAGCATGGATCATCAACAGGTATTGCCTCCAAGCCCAATACAAATTTTGTAGCAATCAATTTTCTCGGCCTGGGCAGCAAACCCAAATCAATGCTCATCGAGTGTTTGGATAGATAGGTAAAAGGAATATGGTACCTCTTCAGATCCTTGGTCACATGTACATTCTACAAACGAAGGAATTATTTAGTTGATGATGATAGGAGAGGCACCATGGGAAGATTACCACCATCATTCCCATCTTCCGGATTACAACGAAGATTATTCCAGCGACCTTGATCATCCTTCAGCTTTTGATTTTCTATCAAATATTGTAAATACAGTGGATTCCGAGTGAAATTTTTCCAATATTGAAGAAACTATCGCCATAAATATCTCGACCAAACCTGATGCTGTAGAGAATATTTGTGTCGGCAAATCTTGTTCTTCTTCAGAACTGGAAATATATTGTGCTCTCTTTCGTGAATTTAGAGATGTCTTTGCATAGTCATATGAATAAATTCCAGGCATTGACTCAAGCATAGTTGAACATGAAATCAAGATGTATCCAGATGTCAAACCGGTACGACAACAGCTTTGGCAGGTGCACCCAAAGAAAGCCGTTGCCATCAAGGCTGAAGTTGAAAAAATTTTACATGCTGGTTTCATTTACCTGGTTCCTCTAACTGATTGGGTATCGGATATTGTTCCTGTGATGAAAAAAAAGGAACTATTAGAGTGTGCGTTGCTTACAGGGATGTAAATCAAGCTTGTCCAAAGGACAACTACCCTACACCCTTCATCGACTAGATAATTGATGAATGTGTGGGATGCGAAATATTTTCATTTATGGATGGATTTTCTGGGTATAATCAAATAAATATCCACCCATAGGACCAATCGAAGACTACATTTATATGTCCATGAGGCACATTTGCGTATCACAAATTACCTTTCGGTTTAAAGAACGTAGGGGAAACCTTTCAGAGGGCTAGAAATTATGCCTTCCATGACATCAAGAACATCGTTCAACCATATCTCGACGATCTACTGGCTCATTCGCAAAAGTGGACAGATCATCCACAGCATTTGAGAGCTATATTTCTACGTTGCCGACACTACAAGATACGACTCAATCCACACAAATGTGGGTTTTGTGTTAGTTCTGGTCGTCTACTTGGCTTCGTGGTTTCTAAGGATGGAATTCGACTCGACCCATGTAAGGTTCAGGCAATCATCAATATGCCTCCACCTTCAAATTTGCTTCAGATTCAGAAACTCCAAGGGAAAGAAAACTTTCTCAGGAGGTTCATTCCAAATTATGTCGAACTTGCTAAAGGTTATATGCATCTTTTGAAAAAAGAAGTACCATTCAACTGGGATCAGGTTGCGCAAGCTTCCTTTGATGCTCTAAAGGAATCCCTAATAAAAGGATCATTAATGTACGCTCCTGACTATCAAAAAGACTTTAACATGTATCTAGCTGCAGCAGACACAACCATCGCAATGGTTTAGTTCAAGAAGAAAATGGAATCAAACATCCTGTCTATTATTTAAGCTGAAAATTAAATGATACAGAAAGCAAGTACTCCTATGTTGAAAAGCTGGCTCTTGCAGCTGTTCAAGTAATACAAATATTTCGACATTATATCCTCTTTCGCAAAACTACCATTTTGTTAGATTGCAACCCTATGACTTACATCCTGTCACGTTAGTTACTTGGGGGCAAGTATTCGAAATGGATAGCTATTTTGCAATAGTTTGATCTAGAATTCATAAAATCCAAATCAAAGAAAACTCTGGTTTTGGTAGAGTTACTATGCGACTTCCCATCATCGTCCAATGATTCAACATCCAAAGCATCAATCGTGGATGAATCTTTGTTTCTGATATTGTCAAGCGATCCGTGGTACGAAGATATAATCATCTATCTCCGAACCCAAACATACAGGCCTAATACCACTCACTCAAAACAATGACATACTTGATACCAAGCAAAAGACTACATGATCGTCGGTGATACACTTTACCATCGCAGTATCGATACAGTTCTGTGAAGGTGCCTCACCCATGAGGAGGCCGAAAAAGTCTTGAATGATTGTCATTCAGGCACGTGTGGGGGGCATCAATCTGGTTACGCTATGGCACAAAAGATTTTATGAGTAGGTTACTTCTGGACAACAATGTTCAAAGATTGCATAACCGTAGTCAGAAGTTGCCATGCTTGTCAAATATTCGACTGCAAAACCATAATACCACCCACACTTCTACATCTAGTAGTTGCTATTGGGCCATTCACCAAATGGGGCATAGATTTCATGACATGTAACCCCACCTCGGTCGGGGGGCATGGGTATATCATAGTTGTAGTTGACTATTTTACGAAATGGGTCGAGGCGATGCCTACATTAAACAACAGTGACGAAACGACTACTCTTTTATTTTTCAATCATGTAGTCTCTAAGTTCGGTGTTCCACAGGCTATAGTCATAGATCATGGATCACATTTTCGCAATCACATGATGGTTGAATTGGCTGCCAAATTAGGATTGTCTCATGACAGTTCTACTCCGTATTATTCGTAAGCTAACGGACAAGTTGAGGCCATAAACAAAGTCCTGAAGCAGGTAAGTTCCAATATTTGTGGATGGGTCCCTACATTGTTAAACAAGTGTTAGCAAAAGGAGCCTATGAGCTAGTAGATTACGATGGGATTCCATTGGTGCAACCCCGAAACATGTTGTACCTTAAGTGTTACTATGCTTGACTAAGTGTAGTAATCTCTTTATATGATTTTGTTTTCGTCAAGAGTGATAATTTTGGTTAGGTAATCCACTTTTGCATTTATTACAGATGTTGAACCTATTGGAATCATTTGTTGGATATGCCGACGGAGCTAGTCGTAGTACGCAGAACCTATCTTCTGTAGCCTGAGCCATTTTTGATCCAAGTAGCGAGTTAGTGAGTTTCAGAGGGGTATGTATTGGTCGGTCAACAAACAACATCGCTGAGTATAGCGCGTTGATATAATTTCTCTCTGATGCCATCATGCATGGCATACGCCGACTTGTCATTAGGCTCGACTCTCAACTCATCATCCTACGCTTACTGGCATCTATTCTGTTCGAAATCCAGCTATCTATCGCATGTTCCTAAGGGTCAAGATTTTGGAAAGAGAGTTTGATTTTATTCAATATCAACACATTTCTAGAAACTTAAACACATTAACTGATTCATTAGCAAATTATGTGTTAGATAGAGATTTGCAGCATTTATAAAAGAAAGCATTTCAATCAACATTTGCATCAAGATCATATAACTTAACCAAAATAAAGCTCCAAAAATAAAAAAATATATATAACTGTTTATAGTTTGTCAAAATGTTTTGTGTCGAAGACAAATTGGTCACATGACCCAAAAACTCAAAAATGAAAGGAAACACCCTAGACTAATGGTGCTAGTGATAACAAGTCACCGCCTGTGCAATCATATGTAAGAGCCTAGTCCATCGGCTCGACATGCCAGTAGTATGGCACTATAATCTCAGAGGTAACTCGTCAGTCCTCACATCCTGAATACCAAGGGTGAGACCCTCAATCTGATCCTACAATACTTCAAGGGTCTCGGCTACGTCCAGATCGCGAAGAACAACCCTCCCTACAGCCTCTCCTGCTGGAACAACAACTGCTACCCTCGAGCACACTGCTAGTCGCACTGGTCCAATATCTACACAAATATATGGGTTTGATTAAGTCTTGATAACATTTAAAAAACACAAGAACATTATAAAAACAATAAATAGAGATATGGTCAGATCTTTTACCTATAACACCCCACTGCTCGCCAGCCGGCAACACCAAATCTGGGTCACCCCGGAAATCCATCCCAGCATATGGATACTCGGCAAAGACCATCTGCTGATGGTTGAACCACTCAAAGAAGGCATCAAAGAATGAAATTTGTGATTGACTAGCATGTCTGGCCATAAGATCAACCCATCTCTACATCCGTGGTTCTGTCGATGCTGGCACTCCGAGTGAAATGTACTGTGGCTGCATCAGTGGGATCTTCTCCAAGGCGAAAGCGGTCAGAATAGAACCATAACCAAAGTTCTTAGATCTTTTGTTCTTCACCTTGGTAAGTTGTTCTTTTATAACCGGAAGTACTGCATCACACCAGTTGAATACCTTTGGTTCAAGGCATTCCAGAGCATACTACATATAGGACCTGTTGGCCAAATGAAGAGCCGCACTACTAGCCAATCTAGCAAAGGTGAATAAGATAGTCCTCAAGGACCGATTAGTGACATCTCAAATACTGATCTTGGCGTCCTTGCTTGGTTGAGATCCATCTCTATAGAACTGGTGAATATAATCCCTCATGGATTCACCCCCACGGGCGGATCCTAATTGTGAGAGAGGGGCACCACGCCTCGATAAACCGGTCAAGAAGTAGATATCCTCAACTATCAAAGGGATGGATTTACCTTGAATATTGAACACTTGGTTGGTAGGATCCCATGCATCGAGGAAATATTGCAACAAATTGATTTGTTGCCTCATGCTAGATATGTGGAAGAATTTGAGCAAGCCACAGTTCTGCAATGCAGTCACCATGCCTGGATCATGTAAAGCAACCATATCCTCTTATTCATGCTCACGTTCATGCCATGTCACGTCCATCTTGATCTGATGAATCTATAAAAAACAAACAAGAGAAGGATTAGAATCCTGATTCAAGCAAAAACAAGCAAAATTTCCATGAACAAACAGTGCATAAACTTTCCACTTTGTGCCCATCACACCCCAGCTGTGTACTAGGTGGGATGCATACTGACTGGCCAATGGCTAGCTCAGTATGCATCGCACCTTTCGATGTATACTAGGTGCGATGGGGAGAGAACAAATTGTTCAAACCCCAGAGGCCCAGAAAAATAGGAAAACATGCTCAGAATCAGAAAAGGAAAGAATAAAATTAAAGAGCTCAGGGATAGTTCCTACCTGGTCTAGATGGCACTGAAAATAGTCCACAAAATCTCCCAGAGTCAGCTGATGAAAATCAAGGGGGAAAACACCTCCAAAGCTCCAAAATCAAAAATTTGAATGAAATGGTAAAAATGAGAGGTAAAAACTACTTTTATATTACTATTCACGTAATTCAAGTAAAATATTGGTGTTTAACTCATTTTTCAACCATGTGTTTACAGTTCTAATCAATTTGATGGAGTAATTGAACAGGCAGTATGACCGTCAAAAGAACATAGTGTTAATGGTGAAATCAACATCTCTGACTATTATCATGAGCAGTTTTACGCGAAGTTCAAGCTCGTTAAAAAATAAACCTAGCGATGAGCACATGTTCTCCTAGAGTTCAATCTCATTAAAAAATGAACCCACCTTAGGTAAATAACCATTGCGATCACATAATTATCAACTTTTTAACCTTGGTCGTGTTCTTACGATCACCTCTACTCTTTTTTAGCCAATCATATGCCTCCATTTGATTGTTTACCCCTTTTGAGGAACAGCTACGATGAGTGATTCTATTAGCCACCTTCTTTACATTGTCGTGATTAAAAAAGTTCCAAACCTTACCTGGAACTAGTTGCTATTCAAAAAAATCACTCGTTCCTCAAAAAATGAGTCTCCTTTAAGCTCTTTTCATTTGACTCGTAAAATATGAAAAGATTGCCGAGCAATTGGCCTCTCCAGCTCGTTAAAGCGATCGGAAGTGCCATCCCTCCTATAGACTTTAATCTTTTTGGACCTGAGGGATCAATAAACAAAAAGATCGAGCATTTGTCTTGTTCGGCTCATTAAAACTATCAAAAAGTCATCCCTTTCGTATTATTTTATACTTTTTTGGACTTAAGGGATTATATTACAAAAAAGGACTACTGGAGTTGCCTTTATGTCTCTTTTTAGACACTCTAAAATTTAAAAGGACCGAGTTATCTTTGTCATCAAACTTGTTAAAACAATAGTGACAAACTTGTCCATGTAGACAAGAACGAGTTTCACTATCGCTAGGCTCGTTAAAACATAGCGATAGGTTTGCCCGAAGGGCAAATTATAGAACAAGCATATGTTATCCTCCTCAAGCTTAACAAAAATAAAGAGGTACTAGTCAGCAATGACTGGGGAAAAGGGAAGAAAACTTGAATAACTTCATTGGTAGCAGGTCGCTCTTGAACATGACACTTTCACTCCATCACCATGATTGAGTCGGGTTGGGTTATTCCATTCACCAGTCATATCACCATTGGTCTACCGCACCATCCATTTTGGGGTTAACACTACCAATCCATTTTAGTGTCACTGATATGTTCAAGAGAAGTCACTCAGAGAATTCACCAACCTAGTTAATGCCTCATCCGCTGCAATATCTTAACGCTCCATTCTTTCATCAAATCATTTTCACCTCCACAAAATCATTTGCTCCGTTCCATGTCATAGTTGTGGGATTCATTAAGGCCCTCCTACAACGGGTCACTTCTTGTCGACATCAACTCATTATCCAAGAAGTTGGCTTAGGAACAACCTTTTCAGTACTTTGAAGCTTGCATGCCTCAATGGAAAGTTTCTCACTTCCGGCGACAGGTTTATATCAATGCCCTTCGACCGAAAGATTTTGCGTGGTGTTCGACATCAACTCATGTATTTGCACCACGTGAATTGTACTGCAGTACCTTGAGGGTCATTATCATTATTGGTAATTCCTCTCGTGCCTGTTAACAGCTTACATCATTGGTTGGTAATTAGGCGATGTCTTTCCATGTTCGACATCAAAACATCTTTTCTCATGGAATGACTTGTACTGCGGGCAAAGATTGAATGAGTTTGAAGACCCCGGATCTAGTTTCATCCATCCAAGCTGCGATATATTAAAGAAAATAAAGACATCTAATGTACATCATTGCTGCACAGATAATCATCCAAGCTAAGGGATGATGGCTCTACCAGAATCATCAGTCTACCATACAGACGATTTTCTGTCTTATGTACATGAAAATGAATTTATAAAGCTAAGCATGGGAATGCCCACCTCAGCTAGATCATGAAAATATTATGAAGATAATGTATTGTATTGTATCTTATTATAGGTCACCTTCCAGTTCGAAAAACCTCGGATCCTCATAATAAAGCATTTCACCCGACATCAGAAGATTTACGACCTCATGCTTTAGGGGGCAACTGTTATAGACATATTGGCACTGCAACTCCAATCACATATGTCCATAAACCAAGGGCTTCTAAACCCCTAAAATTGTTGTTTCATACCCTAAAGGAACAAGGTTAGCTGATTACATCATTTCCCAGAAGTTCTCCCTGAAAAACTGCTCAAAACTGGTCAAAATTGAACCATATAGACTGCTCCATGCTGAGGATGTGATGCATCTCACCTGTTACACACGGGGGGTGCGATGCATACTGAAAATCCCTTCTGTAGGGTGCGATAAGCGAGAGCAGACAAATGGCAGAAGCAGTTGGCTAGGTGGAAACTCAAAGAATCTTCTAGAAATTACTCATATGACACTTGCCTCTCTGAATTCGCCCAGGGATGAGTAAGAGATCATGAAATATCCAAGTGGAACCAAGAACTATCAGTGAAATGAAACTAATCAAAAACCCAGAAGCTGACTCACTCTCCTACAAACATCTATATATGGATCCCTCATCCCATAGATCCAGAGGTTGGAATTTTGTAATTTGGAAGGAAGTGTTGTTGGTTTCTCTTTGAAGACATTGTATTGTTGGGTGATTGTAGTGGTTCCAGCTAGGGTACTAGACTGGACTCTATATTTAATATCGACCGAGATGCGTAAGCTTAGAGCCGTGGTCTAAAATATATAGACATAAAGAATTACCTCCCAGGTGATTATGAGGTAGATTGCAAGGCTTCTTTACGGAAGACCGTTATATGCAGCCTATCCTTCACACACCTAGATTACCCTACTGATATATTTGACTACAATGCTGGTTATGAGATGCATCTATCAAGGCAAACTATGAATCTAAGTACTGTGTATGACTGTGGCAATGATTCTAACCTCCTTACAGAGGTATCACTCAGAAAACCTTTGCTTGGTAAACACACACAGCATGCAAGATATTTACACTATTAAACTATATAAAAAGAACATAAATAGACTGTGAAATGAAGCAAAGTTTATGAGCATGCATCTATAAATCACACAGAGACCGAATCCCTTACAAGACTCTCATTCCATATCCTAGTGCTGACCATTCAACATAACCATAAACCCTTCATATGCGCACCCCATATACATGTAATGAAATTCAAAGGATAAATGAATCGAAAGCTTATATGACTGCAACCCGTATGCTATGTAAATCAACAGTTATGTAAATCGAAACTATGATGCAACCCATGTGATACATAAATCGAATCCAATACAACGCTGTGCAAACATATAAATCGAATCTAATACAACGCTGTGCAAATATATATGAACTGAAATGTAACAAAACGAAGAGCAGTATACCAAACGAAGAACGCAGGGCCCGTCCGCGCCTAAGGGTATACTGACTACCACCGTTCAGCAATCAACCAATGCAAAAGGGTGTACACACATTGTGACTGTAAATGGTTCTGTGTATTAACTAAAACTCTGTTCTGAGAAAATGTTTCAACGATTGATTAACCTTCAAACATTGAACTAACTGTATTTACACATGCGTACACACAGCCATGTCATCGATACATTGAATGTACATAGTGTTGTTGCCGCGTTTATTACATAGCCTTTTCAAAATGTTTCCATACCATATGTTTCAAAAAGAACAAAAATCAAAATGAAAATAGAACGATGTTGTTGCTGCTTTTATGCGCCAGAGTACCCTGCTTTGACTGAAGTTGACCGCATGCATAGGAGGCTCGATTTGGCTGGGAGATAGGTGTTTGTCCATGCTTGGACATTCTGCTTTTCGCCCATGCCTTTCGTTCTCGCTCATCTGCTGCGCCACATGTCAAACGGTAAGCCCATTACAGGATGTGGGTACTTCCTGTAACAATGTCATCAAAAACCTCTAATTCTGGAACATAAAACCCCTAAATTAATTTCTATGCAATTTAATAACTATAGAACGATTAATAATCAATATTCAAGGATTTTGAGGGATAAATGATGAAAATGTATGGATAAATGATGTGTTTCTGGGAAGGAAAAAGGGTCTTAGGATGATACCAACATCTCTCCCCGACTTAAGGACTTAACATGTCCTCATGCTACCCCAGAAGTACTCCCCTTGAACTTTGTGCTTGCATGGATATCTGCTGCCTTGAGCAGGGTATCTACATTCTTCTTCACCTGGTGATCCTTCTGTCCCTTGAGCTCCCGCTTTAACTTTTTATATTTCTCTTTAAGAGCCTTCTTCTGATTGTACCACTTAGTGGCCCAGTTGGAAATCTCAGACTGCTCAGTCTCTAACTCACTGATTCTTTCCTTGAGCTTTTCATTTGTCTTCTGTGTTTCTTTGCTTTGTGCCCTAAGCATTTCATTTTCTCTTTTAATAACCTTTTCCAACATGTTAGCTTCCATGAGCTCTTCTTTCAATTCCTCAATTTGTTTTTCTAACTTCTTCTGTCTTTTGGTGGGAGGTGGTGAACATTTTTCTTGTTTGTTATGGCTTTCCACCTCTATGTCAACTTCTGTTGCTGGTGGTGAATGATCACCACTTTCAACATCAATTTGTACAGGGGCATGAGATTCGAATTGGTCTTCTTGCAGCTGAGTTTTTGGTGTCCTCCTTGTTCTTCGGGAGTAGGTGGTAAAAATTTTGTCTTTCTCAGCCCTCTTGGCATCCTCTTTTTGCATCTTCCTGGTCCTTATGCTGCCCACAGGTTGAGGTGCTCTGCTGGCCTTGGACACTAGAATTTCCTCATCTATGTCCTTCATAAACCCAGAATCTTCTTGCACTTCTTCTTTTTCCTCCTCATCTCTGATTTGGTTGATAGTTAAGAATTCTTTCCATGGCTTCCCTCACTTCTGCAACTCATGTTCAATGAGGATTTTAATCAGGCTAAAATGGTACAGGCTTTTATCCTCATTCCCTTTTTGTTTCTGGATAGTTTTGGCCATCTTTGTTAAACTTTGCAGCAGAAAATGTGGCACACTGATTACACATTGTTTCTTTAAATGGAGGAGTAGCTTGATGTGATATAGATAAACAATGTTGTATCTACCTTCACAGGTTATAAACTTTTGGATAATGTAAACCATTTCATCCCAAGGATGAACTAACCAGCTTCTTGGAACTCCCTTCTTCCAGTTTACTGAGGAAACTCTAGACCTGGACATGAACTGTCCTTGAATTGTTTAGTTTTAAAGTACTTTTCTCCCTCAGGGCTGAGTCCAATTGCCTGAGCTATAGTATCCTCTGAGATTCTGAAGGAGAAGGTGCCTATTAGGGCCTTTTCTCCATTAAAGGTAAAGGCAAATTGTTTTGTGACTTCTTCATTACTCCCATGGAATTTTTCCAGAAAAGGTAACCACTGTGCTTCTTGAAGAATCTCAATGCAATCGTTATGGTATTGTGAGCTATCAAATGTACTGGGTTCGACCCTATTAGTCATGGTGATGGCAGAGGGTTATGCCTCGAACCCTTCTTTGTCTATGCTCTTTAAAATTTAAACACAGAAGTGTCAAGTTGGTTACCTGGCATATATCGCTTCCTCCAGTCTTCAATTATGGTGCTTAGCTGGTCGATATGACTGCTGTGGTTGTTAGAAGTAGAATGGTGATGCTTCCCTTTTCGGCGCTCACCGGTTTCACTGTGTAAACCGACCCCAAACAGTGATACTCCCCTCGGCACTCCTTGTTCGGATTTTCACTTTGTAACCCCACTCAAATGATAACAATCTCCTCGCGTTCCTTGCTTCAAACTTTCACTTTGTAAGTTATGGGAACCGAGGATGTGAAATACCCTGTACTCGCCTTATAATGCAATCATTCAAAAAAAAAAACAGAGTGTTGTACGCTTGTATGCATGTTAGCATAAGAACGCTGAGAGCGTACCCATCGTGCTGAGCTATAATGCTGGGTGGCAAGGTTATGATTCGGGTGTGTGTGGTGTAAAACATATAGGCCGCTTGTTATAATTTGACTGTATGGAGTGAAGAATATATATAGGCCGCTTCTATCTCATCCTTTATATTTTTTTTAAAAACAAACACACAGCTCACCACGTGCACGTTTTAATTATACTCGGTCATGTAGAGAATGTTGGTATGCCTGGAGGGTATATGACATGGTGAATGTGTTGGTGATGGGTTTTAGAGATAGGTTGATGTAGGGAAATGATGAAATTTGGTGGGATAAGGGTGATGAGTGGATGTATGAAGATGTCCTTGAAATCAATTACAACAGCTTATAGTCACCAAAATTACATTAAAAACTATTCTAGGAAATTAAATGCCCAAGAACAGAAATACATTACTCTTTTGTTGATCATTTGACATGCTGAGTTGCTAATCCTTTTGACTGTTCTTTTTGACAGGTCCTCTGAGGGAGGTTGAATACACAGGTCCTTTGAGAAAAGTTTTGAAGATATAACAGGTCCTTTTTGAAAAATTTGAATGTACAGGTCCCTTTTTGAAGACTGAAAATGTAATAGGTCCCTTGGAAAACAGAGTGCTGTAGGTCCCTTAGGAAGATTTGAAGATGTTCATGCAGCTCTTTGTATTGTTACAGGTTCACTGAGCTTGCAGTTTGCTGGAGTGTTGGTGCCCAAATCCTTGTAAAAGCTTGGTGGAAGTCTGTTGAAGTAGCCTTTGGTGTCAAGAAAAAAAATTTTAACAGGTCCCAACTGAATGTTTTAAACAGGTCCCTTACTGCTGGTTGGAATGTCTCAAACAGGTGTCAATTGCTGCTGGTGTTGGTAGCATAGATGTCTGAACAAAACAGGTCCCCCTGCAAACTATTTATAACCAGGTCCCTCTGAAAATCATGACAGAACAGCTTATTTGTTAAAGTCTAGAATGCTGGAAACAAGCTGCTGTTGAGAATTTACAGTGAAATATAGGATAAGAAATCTGAAGAATTTACAAGGGAGAGATAAAAGTAACAGAACAGATGTCTCCCTCTCCCCGACTGAAAGTTTGACTTGTCCTCAAGTCATGATGCAACTGAGAAATGAAACAATGAACAACAGAAATAGAATTCATACCCGCCAATAAATTGGTTTTCAGGTAGGAATTCGGGGTTAGATTGTGCCAGATACTGGTTTTCACATCTAACCCATTATTATTTTTTTTATTTTTCTTCTTGATTTTGAAATTGAAAGAAAATGAAACTAAGGTAGTGATACTGCAGCTGAGGACTGTAGTACCTCAACCTCTTCTTGCTGAGATAGTGTATTGAGAAAATCTTGCTTGCTGATGGGCTTGTTGTACAGCTTCAGGCGATGACCATGGACTGTGAAAGAATGACCTTTGCCATCAATAGTTTGGAGTTTTACTGAACCATTGTCATAAGCCTGAACAATTTCATAAGGGCCCATCCAATGGGTGGTGAACTTAGCTTTATGATCCTTGAATTTTGAATCAAAAAGCAGAGCCCAATCACCTTCTTTGAAGTTCTTCTTCTTAATGTGTGAATCATGCCATTGCTTCCGGTGCTTTTGCATGAGGGTGGTGGTTTGTTCTGCTTGCTGCCTCATCTCATCCAGCTGGTTCAACTGCTGGATTCTCTCTTTTTGTGCTTGATCCAAATCAATTAGTAAATCTGCAGCTAATTTAAAAGTGTGAATTTGGAATTCAATAGGAAGCATGACATCCTTACCGTACACCAACTGGTATGGTGTAAATTCGGTGGTATCTTTCCAAGTAATCCGGTAAGCCCAGAGTGCCTCTTTGAGCTTTTCCTCCCAGTTTTTGCGGTTCATTGCAACAGTTTTGGTAATGATCCCCTCCAAAGTCTTGTTGGTTGATTCCACCTACCCATTGGCCTGTGGATGGTAGGGGGTACTTTTCCTATGCTTTATTTGGTACTTGTCTGTGATGTCCTTCATGAGCTTGGAGGTGAATTGGGTACCTTGATCAGTGACAATTTCTCTTGGCACTCCATACCTCACAAAGATCTCCTCAAAAAGGAAATTGACTACTGTGTGTTTGGTTGCTCTTACCAGTGCTTTTGCTTCTGCCCACTTTGTGACATAATCAGTACACACTAAGATGTACTTCTTACCATTAGAGGCTGGGTTGATCGGTCCTATGAAGTCCAGAGCCCATTTATCAAATGGTTCTAAGTGAACTTGGGGCTGAAGGGGCATCTGATCGGTAGCTGTGGGTCTGCCCATCCTTTGGCAGTTGTCACAACTCTTTACATACTTCTTGGCATCCTTGAAAATGGATGGCCAATAGTATCCAAGAGTTAGAACTTTGAAGGCTGTCCGCTTCGCTGCAAAATGCCCACCACACGGTTCATCATGGCAAGATTTTAGAATGTCAATTACCTCATCATTTTGTACACATCTCCTAATGATCATATCAAAACCAGTGTAAAAGAGATCGCCATTGAGCCATGAATATCTAACACTTTGTTTGATCAGTCTTTTCCTTTCCTTTGCAGTGAAATGTGGAGGTGTCCTACCTGTAGACAAGTAATTAGCTAAATCAGCAAACCAAGGAGTTACTATGGAAATTGTGAATAAGTGCTCATCCGGAAAAGAGTCCTCAACAGGAACAATCTCACCTGGATTTTGCAGTCGAGAGAGGAAATCTGCCACCTGGTTTTCTTTGCCTGGTCTATCTAACACTGTGATGTTAAATTCCTGCAGCAATAGTAACCATCTGGTAACTCTGCCACTAGTTATTGGTTTATTCATGAGATGTCGAATGGCAGAGTGATCAGTATGTACAAAGACTTCATAACCAGTTATGTAATGGCGAAATTTATTCACAGCATAAATGATGGCAATTGTTTCCTTCTCTGTAACTGTATAGTTTAGCTCGGCAGGTGTGAGATTTTTACTAATGAAATAAATTGCATATGTACAAGATTCTTCTTTTTGGCCTAAGCATGCACCTATGGCAGTGTCAGATGCATCGGTAAAAATATGAAATGGTAAACTCCAATTAGGCCCTCTCAGGACTGGTGCAGTAGATAGTTTCTTCTTAAGTTGTTCAAATGCATGTTGGCAGTTCTCAGTCCAATTGAAAAATACATCTTTGGCAAGAAGTTTAAACAAAGGTAAGGCTATCTTGCTAAAATGTTCAATGAATCTGCGGTAATAGCTAGCATACCCAAGAAAACTTCTTACCTCTCTCTGGTTCTGTGGAATAGGCAAATCGGCAATAATCTGTATCTTGGCTGGGTCAACCTGGATGCCTTGAAAAGAGATATAATGGCCCAACACTATCCCTTCATTTAGCATCATGAAACACTTTTCATTGCTGAGGGACAGGTTAGCTTCAATACACCTTTTCAAAACTCTCTCTAGATTTTCTAATGCATGTTCAAAAGAATTGCCATATACTGAAAAATCATCCATATACACTTCAACACAATCATGAATCAAATCAGCAAAGATAGCTAACACAGCTCGCTGAAATGTAGCTGGAGCGTTACAAAGTCCAAATGGCAAAACATTGTAGGCATAGGTGCCCCAAGGACAGGTGAAGGTGGTTTTGTCCTGGTCTTCAGAGGCAATCCGGATCTGGTTGTAGCCACTGAAACCGTCAAGAAAGGAAAATGATGATTTGCCGGCTAGGGTGTCTAACACTTGGTCGATGAATGGCAGTGGGAAGTAGTCTTTGAGCGTGGCTTTGTTTAGCTGTCTGTAGTCTACATAGATATGCCACTTGCCATTCTTCTTAGGCACAATAACCAATGGGGATACCCACTAACTGTCAGAAATAGGATATATAAAGTTGACTCTCAAAAGTTTTTGCAACTCCTCTCTGACAATGTCTTGGAGCATGGGGTTCATTCTTCTTTGTGGTTGCCTCACCGGTTTAATGGTGCTGTCAGTGTAAATGTGGTGAGTGCATGTGTCGGGGTGAATCCCATGCATGTCAGTGTAATCCCATGCAAAGGCTTTTTGGTACTTCGTCAAGAGTCTAATCAATTTTTCTTGTTGAGATGAGTCAAGGTGGTTGCCTATGTTCAAAGTTTTGCCTAGACTGATCTCTATGACTTGACTCTGTGCATTGGTAATGGATTGAACTGGAAAGATGTCATGAAATGTAGATTGTAAGGAATGGATAGTGCATGTTTCTTGAAAGTTTTGAGCTAGAAGTACATCTACAACATTATATTGTTCATTCCTCACATTTTCAGATATATCAGGTTGTGAGAGAAATAATTCTACCAAATCAGTATTGTCTTCATGGAAATCATAGATCTGGTCAATACTAAAAACAGATTGTACCTCCTCTTTGTCATTAAATTTGTCATCAAGCCACAAGTTATGTGTCACTGCAGGTGATTGTGCCGATGGATAGAGGGTGAGTTGTTTCCTTTCGGTCCCTCTAGAGATAATCATGTTACCTGATCGGCATCCAATAAATGCATCAGCAGTCGCTAACCATGGTCTACCTAGAATGATAGGATGTCCTCCTAGATTGGATTTGGGTTGAAGGACTAGGAAATCCACCGGATACTCCCAAGAGTCCAGTGAGACGATGATATCTTCCAAAATCCCCTCAGGAATGACTTTGGACCTATCAGCTAGTTCAAGAACAATTGTGGTATGTTGCAAATTCATGAGTTGGAGTGTTCTCATAGTTTCAAGGGTCATGACATTGATTGCAGCTCCAAGATCTATCAAAGTATTTGGGATCCGTATGTTGTTAATGATGGTGGTCACTTTTGGAATGCCTGGATCAACATACTTCTCCATGGAGATGGTATTGGTCATAAGGCCTGCTAAATTTCCTAAAACATGAATGGTCTGAGGATCAATCCTCTTTCTAGCAGGTTTCTTGAGACACATGTCTTTGATGGCTTTGGTGTAAATAGGAATGTCCTTTATAGCTTGCAGCAAAGGGATTTTTATGTAGACATTTTTAAGTTCATCCAAGGCATCAAATTGTGGTGGAGGCAATGGTGGTTTTACTTGAACCAAACGGTCCGGAAAAGGTGGTTGCAGTGATTGCATCTGTTTGTCCTTGGTTTCACTGCTTGGTTTTGTTTGAGTGGTCATTTCATTTTCTTTTTCTAAGTTTTCTTCTTGCTGATTTGTTATTAGAGAATCCTTCTGGAGCACCCTACCAGACCTCAGATTAATGTTTTGCAAAGGCAGTGTGGAGTAGGAGGTTCCTTCCTCTACATTATAAACTGGCCTCTCTGCTCTATTGTTCGGATTTGGGACAGTTTGAGCAGGTATTTGTGTGGGTCTGGGAGGTTGTGGGTTAGTTGGAAATTGAAGTTGTGGTACATTTATTTGTGGAGGAGCAGGTAAGGTCTGTTGAGAAGGTTGGGGTTGATAAACAACTGGTTGAGGGTGCTGCTGATATGACTGTGATTGTGATGGATATGGCTGTTGGTACTGCTGATATGGCTGTGAGTAAGGTGGGTATGATTGAGGATACTGATGGTAGGATTGGGAATACTGTTGAGACGGTCTCCATTGATTTTGTGATTGGTTTCCATGCTGCCATGGCATAGGTATATTCCATAAGTTTTGTGCATACATCTGATCATTCATAGGAAATTGCATATTTTGATTAGGAAACATACCTTGGGGTGCTTGCCTTGGTTGCCATGGTCGCTTTGCACCCATGTAGTACACGTTCTCCATCTCTATGCTGGCTGCCATGTTACAGTTCTACACAATTTTAACTTTAGGACAGTTAAACATATCATGATGCTCAGTACAGAAAGCACATACTTGGATATTGTCTAGAGGACAGTCTTTTAATGCATGCTTCTTGCGCCACTTGGGGCAGAAAATAGCCATGATATTGTCTTCTTCCTCCTGTTTCTTTTTGGCTTTTAAGGTATCAATTTGGTTTCCTAGAGTACTTAACAAATCTGTTTTGAACTCTTCTAAAAGATTACCAATTTCAGCCCGGGTGACACTAGCAGAGGCAGTTTTTATGACCCTAGATGACAAGGTTCTCTTTCCCATTTTGGCCTTACTTCTTGAATATTTTTCACACAGTTCAGCTATTTCTTCAAAGGGTAAGGCAGAGATATCACCTTTGCCCATTAAGTTGAGATCATCCATGTATTCTTCCCTGATACCTTTCAAAAAGATTGTGCGGACTAGATCAGGAGGCATTGTTCGGTGTTTAGATTTTTGCAAGTTATAGACAAACCGTTCTAGATATTCTTCTAAGGTTTCATCCTCCTGCTGACTCATTCTAAAGATGTCATCTTTAGAGTCTTTGGATCTGCAATAAGGCTGATATTTCCTCAGAAATATTCTCCTCATGCCATCCCAATCCACTATGGCATGCTCACCTAGCCCCATAAACCATTTCAAGGCTGCTGCCTTTAATGTGGCTGGAAACAATCTCAGTCTGTGAGCATCATCAGTATAGCCATAAGTTCGACACACAATATCGAACTCGAATAAGAATGAGTCCGGATCCTCTGATGCCATTCCATAGAAATTGGGTAGCACGGATGGGGGTATATTTTTCATTTTGATCTCCTCATCCTCCTGTGGTTCTTGTATAGGGAATTTAAAAGTTGATTCCTCCTCCTCTTGATGAGGAACTGATCCAGATCCCTCCTCATCCATTCTACTTGGTTTCTTAGTGTCTCTTGGTGGAAAAGAGAGAAAGGAAAATTGTTTGGTAATGGTGCTACTTTTCCCTTGTGTAGAAGATTTAGGAAAGGGTGGATGCTGTGATTTATGTGCAAATAGAGTTTCCCTCTCAGCAAGAGTAATGTGCTGTCCTGAATAAAATTTCTCAGCTATTGTTTGAATATTTTCCTCAGTTGTATTCCCCGGAGAGTCTGCTCCTGATGATGATGGGTTAGTGTTGAGATGGTGGGGGGTTCTCACAAATCTCCCTTGAGTGTCTCTAAGTCTAGGCATATATGAACATGATTTCTAACTGTGTTTTTGGTTGTTTTTGTGTATTGAAATTTTTTTCTTTTTGTTTGAATTCTTTACGTACGCCTCCCCGGCAACGGCGCCAAAATGTAGTGGTTCCAGCTAGGGTACTAGACTGGACTCTATATTTAATATCGACCGAGGTGCGTAAGCTTAGAGGCGTGGTCTAAAATATATAGACATAAAGAATTACCGCCCAGGTGATTATGAGGTAGATTGCAAGGCTTCTTTACGGAAGACCGTTATATGCAGCCTATCCTTCACACACCTAGATTACCCTACTGATATATTTGACTACAATGCTGGTTATGAGATGCATCTATCAAGGCAAACTATGAATCTAAGTACTGTGTATGACTGTGGCAATGATTCTAACCTCCTTACAGAGGTATCACTCAGAAAACCTTTGCTTGGTAAACACACACAGCATGCAAGATATTTACACTATTAAACTATATAAAAAGAACATAAATAGACTATGAAATGAAGCAGAGTTTATGAGCATGCATCTATAAATCACACAGAGACCGAATCCCTTACAAGACTCTCGTTCCAGATCCTAGTGCTGACCATTCAACATAACCATAAACCTTTCATATGCGCACCCCATATACATGTAATGAAATTCAAAGGATAAAGGAATCGAAAGCTTATATGACTGCAACCCGTATGCTATGTAAATCAACAGTTATGTAAATCGAAACTATGATGCAACCCATGTGATACATAAATCGAATCCAATACAACGTTGTGCAAACATATAAATCGAATCTAATACAACGTTGTGCAAATATATATGAACTGAAATGTAACAAAACGAAGAGCAGTATACCAAACGAAGAACGCAGGGCCCGTCCGCGCCTAAGGGTATACTGACTACCACCGTTCAGCAATCAACCAATGCAAAAGGGTATACACACGTTGTGACTGTAAATGGTTCTGTGTATTAACTAAAACTCTGTTCTGAGAAAATGTTTCAACGATTGATTAACCTTCAAACATTGAACTAACTGTATTTACACATGCGTACACACAGCCATGTCATCGATACATTGAATGTACATAGTGTTGTTGCCGCGTTTATTACATAGCCTTTTCAAATTGTTTCCATACCATATGTTTCAAAAAGAACAAAAATCAAAATGAAAATAGAACGATGTTGTTGCTGCTTTTATGCGCCAGAGTACCCTGCTTTGACTGAAGTTGACCGCATGCATAGGAGGCTCGATTTGGCTGGGAGATAGGTGTTTGTCCATGCATGGACATTCTGCTTTTCGCCCATGCCTTTCGTTCTCGCTCATCTGCTGCGCCACATGTCAAATGGTAAGCCCATTACAGGATGTTGGTACTTCCTGTAACTATGTCATCAAAAACCTCTAATTCTGGAACATAAAACCCCTAAATTAATTTCTATGCAATTTAATAACTATAGAACGATTAATAATCAATATTCAAGGATTTTGAGGGATAAATGATGAAAATGTATGGATAAATGATGTGTTTCTGGGAAGGAAAAAGGGTCTTAGGATGATACCAACAGTGATCTTGCTTTGTATGAGTTGAAGAGGGCTTTCATGCTGGGAGGATGATGCTGGATTAGACAACTTGGTTGTAATCCTCTCTTCTACTACTTCTATCAATAAAGCTATTTGATTTTTCCTCCATATGCTTGTATATCTCTTAATCTTGTATTTATATATGCATTTATATGGTTAATGTACATCTGATCCTACATTGTTTATGGTCATAGATCTCTATGCTTTGATGGTATTTTTCTGCTTTGACTCTACATGTGTTCTTTGAAGCGGGACAAGTGAGAAAGGAGTGGCGAAAGCTCTATCAAAGGAGAGAGGAAACAAGAAAGGAGACTGTTTGGTCAATTTAGTGTGTCCTAAATTGCTACATTAATTATCAATCCGGGAGTCGTAAACGGATGAAGTGTGGTGCACTATATGTGCAAGATAGCCTCTTTCCTATATTTTTTCGTTTTTCAATTTTTATTTTGTTTTTACTTTGGGGTTTTTATCTTCGTTTATCTCCTAATATGAATGGCTATTCCTGGGTCTTTAGAAGGGAAGCATGGATATAGATTTTAGGCAATTATGTCCTCTATAATGGTTTTTAACACTTCAGAAGATCTTAGAATGTACTAGTGATGACAATAATTCTTGAACAAGAATGAAAGATGTGCTGCTATCTAAAACAAATAAGTAATGAACTACTGATCATGAAACTATCATATCTGCTGCTGTCTAAATATAGAAAAATGATTTAAGCTACTGCACTCAAAGAAATAAAAAATTGCAAGGAAAGTATAACTAAAATCAAATTACATCATTCATAGTTCGATCTCTCGCCAGTTAGTCTAGTTATGGCTTTCGGAGATAATCGTCAATAACATGAGAAATCTGATATCTAATTGCAGAAAAGTAAAACTAAAATCAGATCACAACATTCATAATCTAATCCCTCACCAGTTAGTCTAGCTATGGATTTCGGAGGTAACCATCAATGATATGATCAATTTAATATCTAATTTCATAAAAGTAAAACTAAAATCAAATCACACATTCATAATTCGATCCCTCGCCAGTTAGTCTAGCTATGGATTTCGGAGGTAACCATCAACGATATGAGCAATTTAATATCTAATTACAGAAAAGTAAAACTAAAATCAAATCACACATTCATAATTTGATTCCTCGCCAGTTAGTCTAGCTATGGCTTTCATAGGTAACCATCAATGATATGAGCAATTTAATATTTAAGCTAACTAACAAAGAAAGTAAACAAAACTAAAATCAACAAAACAGAAATGGAATTAAAAACTAGGAAAACAAAGTCAGCAGAGAATTAATCCCATGTCTTTAGTCATTGTGAAAATTATATGCAGATGCCCAGGCTGCCTACTCTATCCTGAAACATACATGCACTGATCAGTGTTATACAAAGCTGTAAAATCATGAACAGAAGTGGAATGTTAATACCATGACAATTGAAATATACACAGGTGGAATATATGTAATGGAAATAAGGGAACAATGCATGAAACTTTATAGAATAATGAAAACGAAACAAAACCTCAGTGTACAGGGGTCCTCTGCACAGCCTCGGTCAACAGGCTATCAATCCAAGATTATGTTCACGCAATCATGTAGAAACAAAGTCTTCTCATATATTTCAAAATGCAGTTACAGCAATAAAACTAGTGTTATGGCACAGTGGACTTTGAACAACAAAATTACATTAACAAAGACTAACTCTATGCGTTATAGAAATGTGTTATTTATAACAAAGGTGAAATAACTATTTTCTTGTAAAACTGCGTGAACAGGGGACATGTAAAAGACAACGTCCATGGATTTAGCATAATGGTTGCCGAGAATATTAAATCTATCAACTGTGGCTGTTAGATTCTCGTCATGGGTCAATCTACAGGTGGCAACAAACCCCTGAGATTTAGGAACATCCATGCATCCTTCAGAATCCTTCACGTGTTGGAAAACAGAGTCTGGATGTTGTAGGACACTTACGTTGGACCACCGTTTGACCACCGTTGACCACAACTTCCCTTGATAAATCCGGATGAACCAATATGACCTGATCCATGTCCAGGTCATTTCTAACTTGCCCATGTGGCTTGTTTTGCCTGATGACACCTGCAACATAGAGTTTAACAAAAAAAGCTGCGGAAAGTTGAATCAGCTGCGGAAAGTGACTAGATTCTACAGCTAATGAGCAAAATCTAGTTCAAACAACAAACACAAAAACATAGTTAGAAAACCACTTAAATGCTCTTTTAAAATCAATATGCCATGATCTCTGATAGCTTATGGAGTGCTGGTGAAGGAAAAAAGTCTCGGAAAATGTGTAGGAGAGGTGTAATTTCAAATCTCTACATACCCCCACTGTGAAGGTGTTGCATGTCCCCATGCAACCAAAACTTTGATCACCCTCCTTTCAGCTCATGTGTTCTGAGACCTCTGCCAATACATCTAGCCTTCTTTTCTTCTTTCTTGGGACCACTACCATCCTCGGCTTCCTCATTAGACACCTGAACTTGAGGTTGATAAGATCCCTATTCAACCTTTTGTTCTTTTTCTTTAATTTTCTATTTTTTTTTGCCATAGCCCAAGATGCAACATGGTGTTGTCATGAATAATTTTATCTAGTCTGCCCTATTCCTTCAATGTTTCATTTTCTCTTTTGATGTGTCTATTTAAGACCTCCAGCTCAAAAACTTCCTGTTTTAGTGATTGGATTTGAGATTCTTGAGCTGTATTAGGCTGGGCAGATGAAGTGCCTGGATCTGTGGCCGTTTTCTCCAAGGGCTCTATATAAGCATACATTTCTTGCTGGTTCGGGTCTATCTCTGGTGTGGTCTTCCTTGGGCTAACCCCAAAATCCTATTGAGAAGGACTGATTTCAAAATATGGCCGAGAAGGACTCATATCAAAATCTGGTTGATAAATAGGAGTATGGTGGGGACCACGGCTAGGAGGAATTGCTGAAGGTTGTTTCGGTGTTTCCCCTCCTAAATCAATAAAATGGGGCCCTTTAGTTTGTATTTTTCTCAACTTCCCTTTAAGTCTGGAACTTCTCCTCAAATTTTGTGGGCTAGTGTCCTCTTTCTCCCCACTCTGTTTTTCTTTCCCTTTCTTCTTTGCTGCAGCTGACTGTTCCTGAAGGTAAACTAGTCTTTCAGACAGTATTTGGTGGTCCTCTTCTGAGGAAGGTTTTGGGGTTTGATAGACAGCCTCAATACTTCTTTTCCCTTTTGATTTTCTTGGCTTCTTACCCTCAGTCTTTTCCTTCCTACTTTCAGATAGTTTTTCCTCCCTACTAGTTTCTTTGACTATGTTAGTAGGAGTATCTTGAATTTTATCACTTGTTTTCTTTCTTCTGCTTCTCTTTGATGTGCTGCTTTCAGGGGTTTCTTGTGGGTCTTTGAAGAAATTTCTAACTAAAAACTGCTCCCAGGTGTCCTTCTTTTCCTTTAATTTCCTTTCAATCAAGATTTTCACAAGGCCGTGGTGATACAAGTGGGGTTCTACATCCCCCAGATTCTTTTGGACTGTGGTGGACATTTTCTTTAGGCTATTTAGCAAGAAATAGGGAAAATTAAGAGTTTGGTTCTCTAGAAAATTCATCAGCAATCGGGTGTGATACATGTACATTGACCCGAATCATCCCTCACAGGTAATGAATTTTTGGATTATTAATAGTAAACTAGCCCATTTTTCTTGTAAAGCAATGATAGGGATTCCTTTATTAAATATGGTTACATCCATACCTGGATTTCGTAGGATAACCCTCCATGCTTTCTCGTCAAAGCTCTTATTTTTGAACCACCGTTCTCCCTCCTGCGGAAGTTCGGTTGCAGCTGCTATGGATGCCTCCATGATTGTGAATTTAAGGTCTCCAATCTCCGCTTCTACACCGTAAAAGGACCTCACAAAAGTCTTCGTAACTTCCTTGTTGTAGCCTCTGAATTTATGAATAAATTGTAACCACCGGGCCTTTCTTAGCATGCTTTTCACTTGCGGATACCCTTCCATAAATTTGGGCTCTTCCAATTCTGCTCTCAATAGAGGACCCATTATTTCCTCCTGTCTTAAACACGTCTGCATGGGTATTGGATGAACGAAAGTGAGACGGCTGGGTTAGCGTGAAATGGACAGGATTTATGGAGAAAAACTAGTGACTGTAGATAGAAAACAATGAATAGGTAGCGGGAGTGAGTTTATGCAGCGGAGTAGAGGCTTGAACAGGGTAGGAATACAAACGTGACCTCAATAGAATAGTAGGGGAGTAAAGTGAGCCCGACAGAGTTTTAAACTGAATGTCTATGAAGTAGATGTAAACATGCTCAAGAAATGGCTGCGGAATTTGTGCGGTGGAGAAAAGCCGTGATCAAATCAACCACATCCCATAATTACAAGTGGAGTGTCAAAGTACAGCCGAACACGAGTTAAATCCGGAGGCTTGATCATGAGGCCATTTGAAAATAAATGCAAGGTTTGTGGAGGAATCATATAAAGGTCGTGGAATGATTATGGAGCTATCAATGCCAATCATGGCATATAATGGAGCCATGGTTTCAAAACTATATAAAATGTGCTCTAAATGCTATTTGAAATAAATCTTACCCATACCTTGGAATTTTTGCCACTTTTCGTCCATTAACCTTTGATCAACTGTTCCTTGTTGATGCTCTTAGGTGCCTGATATCTTCAAAGTAGGTCCTTGGTCATACCTACATTTGATTTTCATGATCATTTAACTGACATCTGACTGTCAGTTTTGAAAAATAGAGTGATGGCTGCGAAAACTGCTTCTGGCTGCGAAAACTGGGTTGAGCTGTGGAAACTGACACAACAATCATATGACTGAATGGAGATGGATAAATGATGACTGAATGAATGAAAATGGTTATGAAAAAACTTTTATTGGTGGAATGAAATGAAATGGAGGATGAAATGGAGTGGAATGAAATGAAGTGGAGTGTCACAAAACTGTGAAATGAGAGAGAGATTTTTTTTTTGGAAAATATAGGGCGTCAAGAGTTCCTAATTTTCGCCCTATATTTTCTGTATAAGACTGCCAATCAGTGATTAGTTTTCAGGCTTATACATGTTTATTTTTTTTATTTTTTTTTAGAAACAGAAAAAAGAAAAGGCTAGGCTGGTGGAGAAGAAGGATTCTTCTTCACTAGCCTGATTGCAAAACTATCTTGAAAGATTTTGACAAATTCCTCTTTTGAGAGTGGCTTATGATAGATCTTTAATTTGTGGCCATTCGCAATAAGAGGAGTTTGATGTTCATCAATGGTTTTGATTCTTACCACTCCATTGCTAAATATTTTGTCAATCTCATATGGCCCAAGCCAATGAGTCTGAAATTTTCCCTTAAAATCTTTAAACTTGGAATCAAATAGCAATGCCCAATCTCCTTCTTGAAACTTTTTCTCCTTGATGTATTTGTCATGCCACTTAGCTCTTTTATATTGAACTATATTAGTTCTTAGGATTGCTTCTTGTCTAATCTCATCTAGCTCATTCAACTGCTCCATTCTATGCCTTTGGGCTTCTGATAGATCCATTCCCAATTGAACTTCCATCTTGAAAGTTTTGACTTGGAACTCAATGGGGAGCAGGACTTCTTTCCCATAAACAAGTTCATAGGGAGAATGTCCTGCTATATTTCTCCATGTAGTTATGTAGGCCCACAAGGCTTCAGGAAGCCTTTCTACCCAATCTCTTCTATGTAGATGAACAGTTTTAGTGATGATGGCTTCAATAACTTTGTTTGTAGATTCCACTTGACCATTTGCTTGTGGATGGTAAGGAGTAGATTTTCTGTGCTTGATTTTGTATTCTTCCATCAGCTTCTCCACCAGGTTGGATGTGAATTGACTTCCCTAATCTGTCACAGTTTCTCTTAGAACACCGAAGCGAGTAAAAATATCATCAAAAAGAAAACTAACAATTGAATTTTCAGTAGCAGAAAATAATGCTTTGGCTTCTACCCATTTAGTGACATAATTAGTACATACCAATATATAATTTCTTTGTTTAGAGGGTGGGTTAATAGATCCAATGAAATCTAAAGCCCATTTTTCAAAGGGTTCGATGAGTACTTGTGGTTGCAATGGCATTTCATTTGAAAGGGTAGGTTTCCCTACTCTTTGGCAGATGTCACACCTTTTGACATATTGTTTTGCATCTTTGAAGAGGGATGGCCAAAAATATCCTAAAGAGAGGATTTTATAGGTTGTCCTTTTGTCGGCAAAGTGTCCGGCGCATGGTTCATCATGACATGCTTTGAGGATATTAGGCATTTCATCTTCCCTAACACATCTTCTGATCACAATATCTGGCCCTGTTTTAAACAATTCGTTAGAAATCCATGAATATTTTGAACTCTCCTGAATAATATTTCTTCTTTCACTGGGAAATAAATGTGGAGGTAGTTTCCCTATAACCAAATAGTTAGCTATATCTGCATACCAAGGAGTCTTAGTAGTTACTGCAAATAAATATTCATCAAGAAACTTATCCTCTACAGGAGAATCTTCTTTAGTATTATGAATCCTAGACAAGAAATCAACTACTGTATTTTGTTTCCTTGGTCTATCCAACACAGTAATATTGAATTCCTATAAAAGTAGGAGCCACCTTGTAACTTTTCCATTAGTAACAGGTTTTTTCATTAGATATCTAATCGCAGAATGATCAGTATGAATAAAACTTTCATAGCCTGTTATATAGTGTCTAAAATTATTGATTGCATGAACAACAGCTAAGAACTCTTTTTCAGTTACAGTATAGTTCAACTCAGTTGGAGTCAATTTTTTACTGGTATAGTAAATGGCATAAGGAACTAAATATTTTTGACCCAACACAACTCCTAAAGCTGTATTTGAAGCATCTATAGAAATATGGAAAGGGAGTTTCCAATTTGGTCCTCTCAAGATAGGCGCTTCAGATATTCTTGTTTTCAAAGTTTCAAATGTTGATTGACAATCAGGATCCCATTTAAATTCATAGTCTTTTGTAAGTAGTTTGAAGAGTGGAGATGTTATTTTAGTGAAGTTTTCTATAAATATTCTATAATATCTAGTAAATCCTAGAAAAATTCTAACATCTTTTTGACAATTTGGAATAGGCAATTGGGAGATGACTTCAACTTTTGATCTATCAACTTTAATCCCATCCCTTGAAATGTGATGTCCTAAAACAATACCTTCAGTAAACATCATAAAGCATTTTTCATGGCTTAATGAAAGGTTTGTCTCTTTACATCTTATAAGGACTTTTTCCAAATTTTCTAATGCCTCTTCAAACGAATCGCCATAAACTGTAAAATCATCCATATAGACCTCTACACAATCATGGATTATATCAGAAAAGATTCCTAGTACTGCTCTTTGGAATTTTGTGGGTGCATTACATAATCCAAAGGAAGCACTCGATAAGCAAAATTTCCCCATGGACAGGTAAATGTAGTCTTGTCCTGATCCTCAGGTGTTACCTGAATTTGATTATAACCACCAAAACCATCCAGAAATGAAAAGTACTCTTTGCCTGCTAATGTATCTAATAATTGATCGATAAAGGTTAAAGGAAAGTGATCCTTCAAAGTTGCTTTGTTCAATTCCCTGTAATCAATGCATACCCTCCATTTACCATTCTTTTTTGGTACTATAACAAAAGGAGAAACCCATCGGCTATCTGAAATTGGATAAATGAAGTTTACATTGAGTAGTTTTGGAGCTCTTCTTTCACTATCTCCCTAAGATTTGGATTCATCCTTCTCTGAGGTTGTCTGATTGGTCTACTGTTTTCCTCAATATAGATATGATGGATGCAAGTCTTAGGGTCAATACCTTTCATATCATTATACTCCCATGCAAATGCAGTAGAATGTTTTTGCAAGATTTTGGTTAGCTCTCCTTGTTGTAATTTTTCCAAATTTTTGTTGATATTCAGTGTTTTACCTGGAAAAATTTCAATGGTAGAACTACCAAACTCTTCCATAGAGTAAAGAGACATTTGTCTTGATGATAAATACTCAATGTCAGAATCTAACTGAAATTGTGTGTGGTCATATTCTGAAGATGTTTCAAAATTTTCTAATGTGTTCAGAATTTGACTATCTTCACTGATTTCAGAAATGGTAAAGACGGGTTATATAGTGTCCTCATCATCGACCCATTCATTGTCTCCTACTTCTGTAATTGCTTTTGCTGAAGGATACAGATTGAATTTCTTTGTCGAACTGCCATCAGAAATGTACATATCCCCAGATCTACAACTAATGAAAGCATCAGCTGTGGCTAGCCAAGGTCTTCCTAAGATGAGTGGATGCCCTCCTAAATTACTCTTGGGAGTCAAAATCATTAAATCTATTGGATATTCCCAAGAATCTAAGAAGACTGAAATGTCTTCTAATACACCATCTGGTTTGATTATTGATCTGTTTGCAAGTTGCAGTAAGGTAGGTGTAAAAAGAAGATTAGGAAGTTTAAGCTGTTCCATAGTCTATCTACTCATAATGTTGATAGCAGCCCCTAAGTCAATCAAAGTATTTGGAATTTCTATCCAATTTATATGTGTCTTGACCATTGGACTTCTTAGATCTACATATTTATGCATGGTAATTTTTCCCATCATGATATCTGAAATTTTTCCTACTAGGTGGATTCTTCTTGTATCTCTTGGTTTCCTTCCTGGTCTTTTGAGACTCAACTCCTTTATTGTTTTTGCTATAATAGGAATCTGTCTAATGGCTTGTAGCAAGGGAATCTTGATACAGACATTCTTTAATTCATCTAGAAAGTCATAGTCAGGCAACAAGATTTTTTTTCCACCCCTTTGTCAATTTGTAATCTTTCAGGGAAAGGAGGTGTGGATGAAGATGCAGGTTGCTCAACTACAGGAGTTGTGGGGGTTGACTCTTTTTCTTTTTCTTTTTGAATGGTTGGGTTTTGAAGAGATGCTTCTTCAGAACCTTTATTGGATTTAAGAGAATCCTCCTTAGAGGTATATTTCTCTTGAACATCTATAGAAGGTTTTTCTAAAACTCTACTAGACCTGAGTTGTACATCATTGAGAGGAACAATCATATAGGTAGGAAATTGTTGTCCTTCTACCATGTAAGCATTCTGAGGATTTTTTTTATTGGGATTTGGAAATGGCTGGGCTGGTAGTTGAATTTTCTTTTGTTGAAATGGAAGCAAGAGTTGAGAATTTGGATTTTGTTGAGAAGGTTGTTGTTGCGGAAATGGTAATGAAAGTTGTGGGTTTTGATTTGGAATTTGTGGATTTTGTTGATTTTGAAAAGATAGAGGATATTGATAAAATTGAGCAAATCGCCCAAAAGGATTTTTCACCTTTATGCCCATGATTGGTATGGATTTTGAGATTGGGGCCAAGGTTGTTGCCAAGAATTCCAATTTGGTGGGGGCTGAAAGTTCATAGGATTGTTAAATCCTTGATTTTGTGGCCCCTGCCATGGTCTTCTTGAAAAAAACAAAGGGATTCTACTAAATTTGGATCTTCCTGAAAGACAGCTTTGAGCCTAGGAATTGATGTTGGCATTATGATTCAGGTGTTGTACTTGATGGCAAACGCCTTCAGGTGGTAAATCAAGAAGGACGCAGGAAATTTTGTTTAGCAAGCGCGTCCCCGCAGGTATTCCATACAGAACCCGCGTCTAGGGACGCCGGCCAGCCGTTCAGAAGGTGCGTCCGCCCAGTGCACACATTTCAAGGTAGAGAAAAACTCGTAGGGGCTTCTTGTGTGGTATCTAGCCGACGGTTGCGTGTTTCTCTGGTGTCGGCTCGTGGTATTGTTCCACGCTTTGGGGAGAAGCTTGCCTATATAAAGCAAAGGAGTTCATTTGGATTATGCATCATCTTGGTTGATCATCTCTTGGTGTGATCTAGTCCATATCTTTAAGGGTAAATCTTCTAATGGACTACGATCTATATGGTGCATGATCAGATCTGTGGATCTGAGTGTTTGGGTTGGTTCTGAAGTCCTCTTATCTTCTATATCTAAAGGGACGCAGATTCAGTGAAGGGAAAGTGCGCCGGGACGCAGTACAGTAAAGGATTAGGTGCGTCTCTGAAGCGAAGGACGCGGCGCGACTGTGGTATTGGGTGCGTCTCTGAAGCGAAAGACGCGGCGCGATAGTGTTGATGTGTGCGTCGGTCGCAGACAAGCAAAAGGAACAGTGCGTCTGCACGCAGAACAGCATAAGGTATACTGCGTCCAGTCGCAGGCCACAGAAAGAAAATATGCGTCCCTGTCTCAAGATGATCTGTTAACTGTATATTTCTGTTCATAAGGTGTTCTGGGTTGTTTCTGTAATTACTGATCTGATATCTGTAGTAGACTGTATCTGTTGTATACTTGTTGATCATTTTGAAAAGAAGTAGGGGGTTGTAGCTCCCTTCCAGGAGAAGTCTGGAAAACGAGAAAGAGTTGTAGCTCTTTGAAGGTTGCAGCCTGCGTGCTGGTAAAGGACTGCACCAGTACAAAATCATTGTAAAAAGAATTTCTTGAAAGAAGATAGAGACATTATTGCAGCAGGTGGTTTTTCTCCCGCATTGGGTTTCCACCTTACATCTTGTGTTCTTTGGTGTGACTGTCTATTTTCTTTATTCATGCTCATTGTTTTATGGTACTGATATGCAAGAATATTTCAAAAGATCAAATAAGGAAGATTTGGTAAATTGCTAAATAATACTGATTCCCCCCCCCCCTCAGTATTATTTCCAACAATTGGTATCAGAGCCGGTCCTTCAGAACAGCTTGATCGCTTGAAGGTAGATCGTTCATCATGAGCAACTACGAGAGAGAAGCATCAATCAGGCCACCCGTCTTCGATGGAACAAACTTCAATTATTGGAAGGTAAGAGTTACTGCATATCTTCAATCTCTTGGTACAGAAGTTTGGAACATTGTAGAATCAGGCTATGCCTTTCCTTCAGTTACTCCTACAGATCCAGCTGAGAAAAAGCAGTATGAAACAAATGCAAAAGCAGTCAGCACTCTATTAGGAAGTATATCTCAAACAGAGTTCATGAAGGTCATGCACTTCAAATCAGCAAAAGAGATATGGGACAAAATGATCACTAGCTATGAAGGAGATGAACAGGTAAAAGAAGCTAAACTTCAAACTCTCAGGATTCAATATGAGACTCTCAAGATGTATAATGATGAAAGTGTGGCTAATTATTTTCTTCGAGTAGATGAGATTGTTAATTGTATGAAAAATTTGGGTGAAGAAATAAAAGAGACTATAGTAGTTCAAAAGATTCTAAGATCTTTATCTCCCAAGTTTGAATCTAAAGTTTCTGCAGTAGAAGAAAAGGAAAATCTCCGTGTTCTCACTATGTCTCAGCTGCATGGAATTCTAACTGCTTATGAAATGAGAAAGGGAGGTCCATCAGATAGAAGGGAAGCTGCTTTTAAAGCATCAGGCAAAGAAGATCACTATGAAGCATGTCATGTTCCAGAAGAAGAGGAAGAAGAATCAAACTTTGTCAGAAATCTTCAAAGGGGTTCTGGAAGGTTCAGAGGTAAGCTACCTTTCAAATGTTTTGCTTGTGGAAGAGTAGGTCATTATGCTGCAAAATGCTCTTATAAGGATAAAGGAAAGGAACCAGTTAGATGGAACAAGAAACAGGGTACAAATAAGAAAAGCTACTACACCCATGAAGATAGCGATGGCTTATCAAACAGTGATGAAGATGAACAAGGTAACAAATATAGATTGTTAATGGCATTTGAAGATGACAATTATGAGGATGCTATAGATGTGGATAACCTTTATGATGAAATTACTAGACTCAAGAGATGTATAGAAGAAAAGAACATGATTATTGATACTCTACAATTTCAGATTGATGAAAAGGAAAAACATCTTGAAAAATTAGAAGGTGAAATTGTTGGTCTTAGAAAAGAAATTGAGAAAACAAAAACTATTAATCTCAAGTTTGTCAAAGGATCTGAAACGTTGAATGAGATTATCAGTGTGCAGCGATCTCCTCTAAATAAGACAGGTCTGGGCTACAATGGAGAAACTTCTCAAGCTTCCACTTCAAAAAGTTATCTTGATGCCGCAAGAAGAAATGAGCAAGAACACAAGGAAGATCATCAGGTAAAGCAGGGACAAACTTCAAACTATCAGGGGCAATCCAGCTTAAGGGTGAACAAAAGCCACAACCAGCCACAGGTAAAACCTTCTCAATTTGGTTCAAGAATAGATGAAAATAGAAATTACAATCAGTCGGCTGGTAGATTCAATAATCGCAGAAACTTCTTCAATGGACAATGCTTTTCTTGCCATAACTTTGGTCACAAAGCAGCCCAATGTGTTGCGTATAAAACAATCATGACTAGGGAAGCTCAAAAACAAAGAAGCATGACAGGGAATACAAAAAGGACCTATAACAATTTTTCAGCTCTTGAAAATGAAGTTGAATGCTCTATTTGCAATAATTTTGGACATGAAGATGTTGAATGCAGAAGCAGGTTTCCGGAAAGAAAGGTACAAGAACAAAAAAGGGAACAAACCTCAGGCACCAAAACATGGAAAATAAAGGAACCTCAAACAGAAAGATGTGGGATAGCATTCTATGCAGAAGGACAAGAAAATCTATGGTACATTGACAGTGGATGTTCAAAGCACATGACAGGTGATAAAGAAAAACTTGAATCCTATTCTAATTTAGAAAAGGGAAAGAAAGTCTCTTTTGGAAATGATACTCCTGCAACTATAAAAGGAAAAGGTATTGCTCCTTTAAAAGAAGATGTTAAGGCTGGAAATGTTTTGTTTGTTGATGGACTAAAGCATAATCTTCTAAGTGTAAGCCAGATGTGTGATCAAAGAACCGAGGTTATATTCAGATCAAATGGATGTCTTGTTCGTGATCTTGATACAGGTAAAACAGTTCTCAAAGGAAAAAGAACTTCAAATAATCTATACATTTTTGATGAAGAACAACAACAATGCTATTTAAGCAAGGATGAAGAGCACTGGTTATGGCATCGAAGATTGGGACATCTAAGTTTCTCACAAATAAGGAAAGCTTGCAAATATCAGGCAGTTCGCGATCTTCCAGATATCAAAATTCCTGACAACACCATGTGCAGATCATGTCAGTTTGGAAAACAGACTAGAACTAACTTTCCAGAGAAAGAAGGATCAGCCAGTATGCCTCTGGAGCTAGTACATACAGATGTATGTGGACCATTCAGAAAAAGAACACCTAGAGGAGAGGAATACTTGATATTATTTATTGACGATTTCTCCAGGTTTGTTTGGTTGGGACTTATGAAGCACAAAGATGAAGCTTTCGAAAAATTCAAATCCTTCAAAGCCTTGGCTGAAAATGAATCAGGTCACAAGATTAAGTGCCTCAGATCTGACAGAGGTGGAGAATTTACTTCAAATGAATTTTTCGATTTCTGTGATGAACATGGAATAAGGAGAGAATTTTCTACAGCTAGAACTCCTCAGCAAAATGGAGTAGTGGAAAGAATGAACAGAACAGTCCAGCAAATGGCTCGTGCTATGCTTGATGAATCAGGAACTCCTGCAACCTTCTGGGGTGAAGCTGCACATGCGGCAGTTATTATTCTCAACAAGACAAATGTTCGAGTGAACAGCACTCAAACTCCTCATGAGCTCTGGAGTGGTAAAACTCCTTCAGTAAAGCACTTCAAAATCTTTGGGAGCAAATGCTATATCAAAAATACTGAGGAGCAGCTTGGCAAACTTGATCCTAGAGCAGATGAAGGAATTCTTCTTGGCTACTCTCCACATAGCAAAGCATACAAATGCTACAATAAAAGACTTGGCAGAATTGTTGAAAGCATTGATGTAGTGGTTGATGAGAAAGGATACATTCCTAGGCAAATACATCGTGAAGACATTGAAGAAGATGAAAGCTACCCTCAAAGACAGAATGATGAAGAAGAAGAACCGCAAGAACAATTTCAAGACGGACCTCACGAAGAAGCAGAAGAAAGAACAAGAATAGAAGAAAAGACTCCATCCAGATATGTTCAAAAGAACCATCCAGAATCTCAGATCATGGGACAAAAGGAAGCAGGTATACAAACTAGAAGAACAGTTGCAGAAGCTTCAAGTTATTTGGCATTACTCTCCTCTACTGAACCACAAAATGTGAAAGAAGCATGCAAAGATGAATGTTGGGTGAAAGCAATGGATGAAGAACTTGAGCAAATCGAAAAGAACAATACTTGGGAGCTGGTTCCTAGACCAAAGGATAAGAATGTTATCGGAACAAAATGGGTGTTCAAAAATAAATTGAATGAAAATGGAGAAGTAATTAGAAACAAAGCCAGACTTGTTTGTAAAGGGTATGCACAGCAAGAAGGAATAGACTTTGAAGAAACTTTTGCTCCTGTTGCAAGACTTGAGGCCATCCGAATGTTTCTTGCTCTCTCAAGTTGTCAGAACTTCAAAGTATTTCAAATGGATGTGAAATCAGCTTTTCTGAATGGAGACTTGGATGAAGAAGTGTACATTGAACAGCCAGATGGTTTCATTCTTGGAAACGATCCAAATCTTGTATGCCGATTAAAAAAGGCTCTCTATGGTCTCAAACAAGCTCCAAGGGCTTGGTACTACCGGTTGGACAAATATCTTCATCAACAAGGTTTCTCAAAAGGTTCAGCAGATAGCAATCTTTATATAAAAGTTGAAAATGACAAATTACTAATACTTGTTGTGTATGTAGATGACATTATTTTTGGCAGTAATGAAGAAGCTATGAGTCAAAGCTTTTCCTCAGTCATGCAGAAAGAATTTGAGATGTCCTTGCTAGGAGAACTGACATACTTTCTTGGTTTGCAAATCCAACAAAAGAAAGGAGGAATCCTTTTATCTCAAACCAAGTATCTCAAGCAGATTTTGAAGAAATATGGCATGGAAGATGCAAAACCAGTATGTACACCCATGGTCACAGGATGTAGTCTCAGTGCAAATGACGAATCTGCAGCAGTTCATCAACCAACCTACAGATCTATGATTGGAAGTCTTCTATATTTGACAGGTACCCGACCAGACATCATGCATGCAGTTGGAATAGTTGGAAGGTTTCAGGCAAATCCAAAGGAGACTCATCTTCAAGCAGTAAAGAGAATCTTCAAATATCTTCAAGGGACTCAAAATTATGGCCTATGGTATCCTAGAGATCCAGATCTCACTCTTCATGCTTATACAGATGCAGATTGGGCCGGAAGCGTGGATGACAGGAAAAGCACAAGTGGTGGTGCATTCTTTATGGGTTCTAGACTGGTATCTTGGTTCAGCAAGAAACAGAGTTCAATTGCCTTGTCTACAGCTGAAGCGGAATATGTTGCGGCTGCATCTTGTTGCACCCAACTTCTTTGGATGATGCAGACTTTGCAGGATTATCAAATCACTTGTACACCTCCTATTCCTATCTTATGTGACAACACAAGTGCAATCAGCATCTCAAAGAATCCGGTTATGCATTCAAAAACCAAGCACATACCAATCTAGTACCATTTTCTCCGGGAACAAGTACTTGAACAGAAGGTCAAGTTGGAGTATGTTCCTTCTAAGGAACAAGTTGCTGATATTTTCACCAAACCGTTGCCCAGGGACACTTTTGAATACCTCAGGCAAAAGCTGGGGGTTGTTGATGCATCATCTCACTGTTGACCATCGTCCTATTGATGGTATAGGCTCAGGGGGAGCACATAATGCATTGTTGGCATTATGGAGAAGGAGATCTTGGAAATAGCTGCAATATGTCTCTGTCTTCTTCATGATGGATTTCTGGTTACAATTCTAGAGAAGCATGAGCATAGGGGGAGCATACCCTTTGCTCTTGATGTCAAAGGGGGAGAATGATGAAACTGAAAGTTTATGTGGTTGCCATCAAGTCCAAAGGGGGAGTTTGTTGGCATTATGATTCAGGTGTTGTACTTGATGGCAAACGCCTTCAGGTGGTAAATCAAGAAGGACGCAGGAAATTTTGTTTAGCAAGCGCGTCCCCGCAGGTATTCCATACAGAACCCGCGTCTAGGGACGCCGGCCAGCCGTTCAGAAGGTGCGTCCGCCCAGTGCACACATTTCAAGGTAGAGAAAAACTCGTAGGGGCTTCTTGTGTGGTATCTAGCCGACGGTTGCGTGTTTCTCTGGTGTCGGCTCGTGGTATTGTTCCACGCTTTGGGGAGAAGCTTGCCTATATAAAGCAAAGGAGTTCATTTGGATTATGCATCATCTTGGTTGATCATCTCTTGGTGTGATCTAGTCCATATCTTTAAGGGTAAATCTTCTAATGGACTACGATCTATATGGCGCATGATCAGATCTGTGGATCTGAGTGTTTGGGTTGGTTCTGAAGTCCTCTTATCTTCTATATCTAAAGGGACGCAGATTCAGTGAAGGGAAAGTGCGCCGGGACGCAGTACAGTAAAGGATTAGGTGCGTCTCTGAAGCGAAGGACGCGGCGCGACTGTGGTATTGGGTGCGTCTCTGAAGCGAAAGACGCGGCGCGATAGTGTTGATGTGTGCGTCGGTCGCAGACAAGCAAAAGGAACAGTGCGTCTGCACGCAGAACAGCATAAGGTATACTGCGTCCAGTCGCAGGCCACAGAAAGAAAATATGCGTCCCTGTCTCAAGATGATCTGTTAACTGTATATTTCTGTTCATAAGGTGTTCTGGGTTGTTTCTGTAATTACTGATCTGATATCTGTAGTAGACTGTATCTGTTGTATACTTGTTGATCATTTTGAAAAGAAGTAGGGGGTTGTAGCTCCCTTCCAGGAGAAGTCTGGAAAACGAGAAAGAGTTGTAGCTCTTTGCAGGTTGCAGCCTGCGTTCTGGTAAAGGACTGCACCAGTACAAAATCATTGTAAAAAGAATTTCTTGAAAGAAGATAGAGACATTATTGCAGCAGGTGGTTTTTCTCCCGCATTGGGTTTCCACCTTACATCTTGTGTTCTTTGGTGTGACTGTCTATTTTCTTTATTCATGCTCATTGTTTTATGGTACTGATATGCAAGAATATTTCAAAAGATCAAATAAGGAAGATTTGGTAAATTGCTAAATAATACTGATTCCCCCCCCCCCTCAGTATTATTTCCAACAATTGAAGGACAATCCTTGGTCTCATGGCTTTCTGAGCAAATCATACATGTCTCTACAACTTTTTCATCCAAGGGACATTCCCTTAAAGAATGTCTCTACAACTTTTACATCCTTTGTGCCCATGTTTGGTATGGATTTTGAGATTGGGGCCAAGGTTGTTGCCAAGAATTCCAATTTGGTGGGGGCTGAAAGTTCATAGGATTGTTACATCTTTGATTTTGTAGCCCCTGCCATGGTCTTCTTGAAAAAAAACAAAGGGATTCTACTAAATTTGGATCTTCCTGTAAGACAGCTTTGAGCCTAGGAATTGAAGGGCAATCCTTGGTCTCATGGCTTTCTGAGAAAATCATACATGTCTCTACAACTTTTGCATCCAAGGGACATTCCCTTAAAGCATGTTTCTTTCTACATTTTGGAAAAAAGATGGCTAAGGCTTCAGCTTCTGCTTTCTGCTTGTTTTGTATTTTAAGGGTGTCTAGTTGTTCACTAAGGCTCCCTAGAATATCAGTTTTGAACTCATCAAGCATATTGCCAATCTCTTCCCTACTTACTGATCCAATTGCAGATTTGTTTGCTCTAATAAGAGAAGGATCTTTAGGCCCTTTTCCAGTTTTATATTTTCCCCTTAAGAGATGGACACATAGTTCCGCTATGTTCATGGAGTGGAAGTTGAGAAATATCTCCCTTCCCCATCATGTTTAAAATATCTATCCATTCATCTCTAATGGCTTTTAATAGAAGGGCTTTTAAGGTTTCCTCTTCTAAATTACTCATTTTTGCTCTCTTTAAGTTGTATTGAAATCTTTCAAGTAAATCCTCCAAGTTTTCATCTTCTTTTTGCATCATCTTGAATACCTCATCCTTATGATTGGTGGGCGTACAATAATCCAAAGTATCTATCCAAAAATGTTTGTTTCATATCATTCCAAGTCCTAATAGATTGAGTGACTAATCCCATGAACCATTTCAAAGCAACTCCTTTCAATGTTGAAGGAAACAGTTTGAGTTTTTGAGAGTCTTCCATATAGTCATAGGTTCGGCACAAGACTTCAAACTCAAATAGAAATGTTGCAAGATCCTCACTTCGCAACCCATAAAAGTTTGGGAGGACAGATGGTGAAATGTTTTTCATTGTTGTATGGGTCTCCTCATCGACTTTAGGGAATCCAAATGAGTTATCTCCATCCCTATTTCCTCCATTGTTACCTCTACCTCCTCCATTATTTCCTCCTCCTCTACCTCTACCTCTACCCACTCCTCCAAATCCCTTCACTACTTCCTCTGTCATGATAGTTTCCTCAGAGTTCTAAGAGTCCTCTGGCTCTTGTATTAATGGCGAATGAGGAGGAATTTCTCCCTCTTCTTCTTTAGGTGATTCTACTTCTTTGATTACAATATGTTCCCCTGTAGAAGTGAAGAAGGGTTCTTCTCCTAGGTCAGATTTGATGGATAGTGTGGGAGAGTCTCCTAATTCAGCTACTGCCCCTTGAATTCCAAGAATCCTAAGGCTAGGAGTGTGAGTCGGAGATGATGGAGGTGTATCTTGTCTATGCCTTGAAGTAGCTGGAGTTGTGAAAATCGAACTTTTGGCCCTAGCTATAAACCTTCCCCTAGAATCTCTTGCTCTATGCATGTCATTTTTTTATTTTTTATTTTTCAAGTCGGGCTAATAATTCTTTTTCTGATCTTCCAGGTCACACTAGGTGCAAGAAGAGAGCATAATCAAGAAATTATTAAACTAAGAACTCTCTTTTCTGATCCTCCAGATCACACTAGGTGCAAGAGGAGAGCATACTTCAAGAAGTTATTAATTTTTCCCTTTTTTTCAAGAGATTGGCTACCTAGTTACACTTCCTCGGCAATGGCGCCAAAAAGTTTGGTCAATTTAGTGTGTTCTAAATTGCTACATTAATTATCAATCTGGGAGTCATAAACTGATGAAGTATGGCACACTATATGTGCAAGATAACCTCTTTCCTATATTTTTGTTGTTTTTCAATTTTTTTTGTTTTTTTTGGGGTTTTTATCTTCGTTTATCTCCTAATGTGAATGGCTATTCCTGTGTCTTTAGAAGGCAAGCATGGATATGGATTTTAGGCAATTATGTCCTCTATAATGGTTTCCAGCACTTAACACTTCAGAAGATCTTAGAATGTACTAGTGATGACAGTAATGCTTGAACAAGAATGAAAGATGTGGTGCTATCTAAAACAAATAAGTAATGAACTACTGATCATGAAACTATCATCTCTGCTGCTGTCTAAATATAGAAAAATGATTTAAGCTACTACACTCAAAGAAATAAAAAATTGCAAGGAAAGTAAAACTAAAATCAAATTACATCATTCATAGTTCGATCTCTCGCTAGTTAGTCTAGCTATGGCTTTCGGAGATAATCGTCAACAACATGAGCAATCTGATATCTAATTGCAGAAAAGTAAAACTAAAATCAAATCACAACATTCATAATCTGATCCCTTGCTAGTTAGTCTAGCTATGGCTTTCGGAGGTACCCGCCAATTATATGAGCAATTTAATATCTAATTGCAGAACAGTAAAACTAAAATAAAATCACACATTCATAATTCGATCCCTCACCAGTTAGTCTAGCTATGGATTTCGGAGGTAACCATCAATGATATGACCAATTTAATATCTAATTGCAGAAAAGTAAAACTAAAATCAAATCACACATTCATATTTCGATCCCTCGCCAGTTAGTATAGCTATGGCTTTCGGAGGTAACCGTCAATGATATGAGCAATTTAATATTTAAGCTAACTAACAAAGCAAGTAAACAAAACTGAAATCAACAAAACAGAACTAAAATTAAAACTAGGAAAAACAAAGTCAACAGAGAATTAATCCCATGTCTTTAGTCATTGTGAAAATTATATGTAGATGCCCGGGCTGCCTACTCTATCCTGAAACATACATGCACTGATCAGTGTTATACAAAACTGTAAAATCATGAACAGAAGTGGAATGTTAATACCATGACAATTAAAATATACACAGGTGGAATATATCCAATGGAAATAAGGGAAAAATGCATGAAACTTTACTGAATAATGAAAACGAAAAAAAACCTCAGCGTATAGGGGCCCTCTGCATAGCCTCGGTCAACAGGCTATCAATCCAAGATTATGTTCACGCAATCATGTAGAAACAGAGTCTTCTCATATATTTCAAAACACAGTTACAACAATAAAACTAGTGTTACGGCACAGTGGACTTTGAACAGTGAAATTACATTAACAAAAGACTAACTCTATGTGTTATAGAAATGTGTTATTTATAACAAAGGTGACATAACTGTTTTCTTGTAAAACTGCATGAACAGGGGACACGTAAAAGACAGCGTCCATGGATTTAGCATAATGGTTGCCAAGAATATTAAATCTATCAACTGTGGTTGTTAGATTCTCGTCATGGGTCAATCTACAGGTGGCAAAAGACCCCTGAGATTTAGGAACGGCCACGCATCCTTCAGAATCCTTCACGTGTTGGAAAACAGAGTCTGGCTACCATAGGACTCTTATGTTGTACCACCGTTTGACTACCTTTGACCACAGCTTCCCTTGATAAATCCGGCTGAACCAATAGGACCTGATCCATGTCTAGGTCAATTCTAACTTGCCCATGTGGCTTGTTTTTCCTGATGACACCTGCAACATAGAGTTTAACAAAAACATATGCGGAAAGTTGAATCAGATGCGGAAAGTGACTGGATTCCGTAGCTAATGAGCAAAATCTAGTTCAAACAACAAACAAGAAAACATAGACAGAAAACCACTTAAATGCTCTTTTAAAATCAATATGAAATGATCTTTGATAGCTTATGGAGTGCTGGTGAGGGAAAAAAGTCTGGGAAAATGTGTAGGAGAGGTGTAATTTCAAAGCTCTACAAAGACTAGCGAAAGACTGAGGTTGGTACTCTCTACTTCTCTCTCATCTATCTCTCATAAAGGAAAATACAAGTAACTTTAGTTTGTTTGTTTCTAAGATAACTACCTGTCTTAGTGGGACTAGCAACTCTGAATGGACACTAGTTTTCCCGATAACAAGCCCCATGATCCTTCTTAAAAGTAACCATGAAAGTCTAGTAGTATTATACCTCCCGTTGTCACTCATCTTGATATGCATCTAGAGATCTGTCTCCTCCAGGTCACTAAATAACTCCTTGTTGTCAGTCATGTGGAACGAAGATCCACTATCTAAGTAACATACAATTCCCATAATTTATGATACCATTCATGCAATGAGGGAAAAGTCCAATTCGAATTGAGATGCAAAAGCCTCACCCGCCGCTCCTCTTGAGGACTTCTTCTTGGACTTCTTGAGTGGAAAATTTATAGCAAAATGGCCCAGATCATGAAAATGAAATAATTTCACTTTTGCCATGTCTTTCTTCTTGCCTCCATGACAAGAATTTGATTTGGAATGGGAAGTTTTCCCTTTCCCCTTCCTTGCCTTAATCGGTAAGGCACAATTCCCTTGCTCACTAGTCTTTAATGAAGAGCCATCCCTGGTGTTCCCCCTGATCTCCTCCTACACCGAATGTAACCATAGTTGTTCCCATTATGGTAGCTTCTCTTGACCATTGACAGAGTCTTGAAACTATGGCAACTCTTTGGGACTCCCAGAAGAGAAAGACTCACCATATCATCCTTGACAACAGTGATTCCAACACTTCCAAGTTCATCATGACATTGAGTGAACTTGGTCAAGTATTTTGGAATAGTCTCACCTTTCTCCATTTTGATTTTTCGTAGTTTGTCCTTTAGTGCCAATTTCCTTTGGTCACTATTTTTCTGATACAAGTCTGTCAATTCTTTCCACATAGCATATGGATTTTCCTTGCCATGGAGACTCGAGACAATGTAGTCTCGAACTCCCTCAAGGATTTTTCACCTTGCCTTTGCCACACACTTCTTCCATTCAGCCAGATTCTATGCATCCAATGTTGCTGGCTTAGGAATGTATTGATCAAAGAAGTCCTTCAGGCCATTATCCTCTAGCACATCTCCCATTCTGTCCCTCCAGGCTATATAATTCGAGCTTCCTTCCAAGGCATACTCGAGCTGCAAACCATAGAACGCTACCTTCCGATCTTGAAGTATGTAAACAATGTAAACTTTGAAACGGGAACTGATACTGTTACCCGTTTTGTAGAGATAGCAAAAAAGTGACCCGATTTTGAAAAGGGGTGATGCAGAACACACATGTTTTTTTTAGAGCATAGTTTTTGGCACTTTAATTTTTTTAAATTCTTGTTATGTACATTGCGTTTTAGAATGGTAGTGATTTTCATGCTGATTTAAAAAAGTGGTTATTCTGCATCACACCCTTTTTTTAAAAAACCTGTTTTTTTGACTTTAACTTTTCTAATGTATGAAATGTAAATAATTATTTTGTAAATTTAATAATTTTCGAAGTGGTCTTCCTCTTCATATTTTCTTGTTTTTATTTTTATTTTTATTTTTTTTGTAGTGAGGTTTTTATTGATTTGCATATTTAAAGAAGAAGGTCGATATTTTTCATTTTCGATATTTTACATATTTATACATTGTTAATTAAATTTTCAATCCAAATGAAATAATTGTCTCTAAAAAACAAATAAAAAATTATATATAAAAAAAGACAAAAATAAAAAATAAAAAATGTTAAAAAAAATATCTTATAAACCATAAAACAATTTGGAAAAAAAAAAACAAAATTAATATAGATATATATAAGTCAGTAAAAATTGAGGAAAAAAAAAAACATGAGCAAAAACTAGGGAAAAAAAATTAAAAACAAACTAATTAAAAAAAAAAATTAATGAAAAGAATTTTAAAAATAGTAAAATTAATATTTAAAAAAAAATGTTAAAAAAAGTATCTCACAAACCATAAAAGAATTTGGAAAAAAAAAAAAATTTAATATATATATATATATATATATATATATATATATATATATATATATTAAGAAAGTAAAAATAGAGAAATTAAAAAAAAAAACATTAGAAAAAACTGGGAAAAAAAAAATAAAAACAAACTAGTTTAAAAAAAAAAATAGAAAACAAAGAAAAAAATTTAAAAACTAATAAAATTAATATTAAAAAAACAAAAAAAAAGTGTATTTTTTATTTAAAAAAAAAAATGTAATTATTTTTTATTAAACATAGATATTTTGTTTAAAAGAAAATCAAAATTTAAATTTTTTTTAAACAATTTTTTTTATTATTAAAAACAAATTTTATTATTATTTCTATTTTTTATTTAAAAATAAAATTATTCTACATATCTTTTTATATTTAAAAAAACATAAAAGAAAAATAAACCTATATTTTATATTTAAAAAAAAAAATTACATTTATATTTTTTTTTAAACAATGTTTTTTTATTTAAAAAAAAAGTGAAAATTAAATTTATTTTTTTTAACAATTATTTTTTTGAACCATTCTTTTTTGTTATAATTAAAAATAGTTTTTTTTTTAACCAATTTAATTTAATTTTTTTTAATTTAAAATTTTAAAAATTATTAAAAAAAATAAAAATTTTAAAAATTAAAAAGCTTAAAATCTTAAAAATTAAAATCGTTTTTTTTTTAATTATAAATTAAAAATTAAAATTTAAAAATTGATTTTTTAATTAATTAAAAAAAAATACAATCGACGGCCCGCCCCCGGCCACCCGTGGTGGCGCTGCCATGGGCGGAGGGCCTGCACGGCAGCGCCACCACGGGCGGCCGGGGGGGCCGTGATTGTATTTTTTTTCTTATTAATTAAAAAATCAGTTTTTAAATTTTAAATTTTTAATTTATAACTAAAAAATAAACGATTTTAATTTTTAAGATTTTTAATTTTTAAAAAATTTTAATTTTTAAAATTTTATTTTATTTTTTAATAATTTTTAAAATTTTAAATTAAAAAAAGTAAAATTAAATTGGTTAAAAAAAAAACTATTTTTAATTATAACAAAAAAAATGGTTCTAAAAAATAATTGTTAAAAAAAAATAAATTAATTTTCACTTTTTTTTTTTTTAAATAAAAAAACATTGTTTAAAAAAAATTAAATGTATTTTTTTTTTTAAATATAAAATATAGGTTTATGTTTTTTTAATTTTTTTTAAAATATAAAAGATATGTAGAATAATTTTATTTTTAAATAAAAAATAGAAATAGAAATAAAATTTGTTTTTAATAATAAAAAAGATTGTTTAAAAAAAAAAATTAAATTTTGATTTTTTTTTTAAACAAAATATCTATGTTTAATAAAAAATAATTACATTTTTTTTAATTAAAAAAATACACCTTTTTTTTTTTTAATTTGATTTTTTTTTTTTTAATATTAATTTTATTAGTTTTTAATTTATTTTTTTTTCCCAGTTTTTTCTATTGTTTTTTTTTAATTTCTCTATTTTTACTTACTAATATATATATATATATATATATATATATATATATTAATTTTTTTTTGTTTTCCAAATTCTTTTATTTTTGTCTTTTATATATATTTTTTTTAAGTAATCAACATTTTAATCTTAATTTTAGTAGCTTTAATTTTTTTTTAATTTTCTATTTTTTTTTTTTTTTTAATCTAGTTTGTTTTTAATTTTAATTTTAATTTGTTTGTTTTCTTGTTTTGTTGTTTTTTTTTTTTAATTTTTCTATTTTCACCCACTTAATTTTTTGTTTCTTTTAAATTTTTTTTTTTTTTTGCCCATATATATTTTTTTTTTGCCAATTTTTTTTTCTTTACAAGATTACTCCTTTTTTCCCCATTTTTTTAAAATATTTTTTTTACTATTTAATTGTTTATAATTTTTATTTTTATTTTTTTTAGTTTTTTAATTCTTATCATTAATTTCGTTCTTTTTACATTTTATGTTTGATTTTTTTTTTCTTTTAATATATATTTTAATCTATGCTTTGTTTTTTGTTTTTTGTTTTTTTTACTATTTTTGTGTTTTTTCATTGTTTTAATTTTTGTTATTTTTTTATTTTTTTTTTATTTTTTATTTTTTATGTTTTCATTATTTTTTTTAAATATAATGTTTTTTCGGGGTCATGATAAAATATTTCATGCCATTATTTCGAAATGTTGAAATTTTACTTTTGAAAAAAAAGTCTTCTTCCAGAATTAACCCTTTTCGTTTTGATGGTGTTTCTTGGATAATTTTTGCGCAAAAAAATGGTTTTCACCGCCATTTTTAAAACATGTTGAAAATTTACCCAAGAAAAGAAAAGGTGTTATTCCAGTATCAACACTTTTCACTTTTAGCACTGTTTTTTTATGTTTTTTCGGGGGTTTTTGGCCAGAGTTCCCGTTTTGAGTTTATAGTTCCCGTTTCAAAGTTTACATTGTTTGTATTGAAAATTTGAATTTCACATGTAACCCAAAACTCAAAACTTCGAAATCTCCTCTAGTATATTCTCTTCAGCTCCGATACCATGTCGATTTTCCTATAGACTCACAAGCTCATGTAATATACTAAAATAAGAGACAAGAATCTACTTCTACTTTCAACTAGCGGAAGCTAATAGATCGTTGAAAACAACATGAATAAGAAGAAGACAAATAAAACGCACATAACACAATAAGTTTTCCTAGGGAAATCCATTGCTCAAAACCCCGCCTATATGTATTGTATTAATCAGAAATATGAGTGAAGATACAAAGCTTGTTCTCACTAGAACAATTTCACACAAGTATGCTCAAGTATTTACCTCACAAGCCCGCTATTAACCAACACTATAGGAAGAATAACCTGTATTGAAAGGGAATTCATGCTTCCAAAACTGTGCAATCCTAATTAGGTCTTCTTCTTGATTACAAGCATGATATTTACAACTCTGCAAATCACACAATTGATAGTACATTGTCCCTACATTCTAGTCTCAACTGGGTCTTTCTCAGAACTGACATGCATGAGTTTTTGATGAGTGAATTAATTTATGGGCTTAGGGATAATGGGTTATTGTTTAAGAGTTTAGGGTTGAGGGGTTAAGGGCTTAATGGTTATGGGTTTAATGGGCACCCATGTGATTTGTTGGTGGGTCGGCTTGACTTGGCATGGGGCACCGCACAAAAGAAGTAATTTCAGCCCATGACTGCCCATGAATAGAGTTCCCACAAGGGGTCTCATAATGATTTTAGAAAATTAAGTAAATTAATGTTTAGGTGTTAAAATTAGATTTGTAATTGAATATTCATCATGTAGCATGGAAATAGAAAATGATGATATTTTTTAGTCATTGATGAGATAATGATTTGTGTTCACAGATTTGCATAGTAGGGCGAATTCTCGCGCCTTGAGCACACCCACAAGAAGGCGGGTCACCTAGGTGCCCATGGGGTGTCGTGTGTTGGGCACACCAGGTTACCCATGTGATGAGTTGGTGGTTCGACCCGACTTGGCAAAGGGTTCCTGGAGAAAAGAAGTAATGTCGTTCCATGACTTCCAATGAACAAAGTTCCCACAAAGGGGTCCCATAATGATTTCTAGAAAATTAACTAAATTAATGTTTAAGTGTTAAAAGTATGTTTATAATTGATTGATCATGAAACATGGAAATAAAAAATTATTATATTTTGTTATCATTGATGAGCTAATGATTTGTGTTCACTGATTTGCACACCAGAGTCAACACATGAGTACAAAATTTGTGCTTATATTTACCAATATTTTCATTTGTCCTGTACTAACAAAGGATAAGTTAGACTTCACATGATGGGATTTTTCCACATACACAATCAAATTCGTTGTAAGACAATACTTGTTCTCCTCCTTGTAGAAGATAAATTTCTCATCATACAATTAATAACTTTCCAAAACAATAGCATAAATATCAAGTGGTACAACTTCTAACTCTACTACATCTATGAAATTGGAGGTAATTGCAAATTTGAGTTTATATCATCTTGGTTCTTGTAACTTAGCATCTTCACATACCCATCATAAAGGATATTGTTTTGGATGAGACTAACTTTTGAATCCTTATATATATATATATGAGATTAACTTGTGAAACACTATCAAAGAGTGTATCAATCTTTGTATGTTTTGAGATGACTCTAATATGGAATAATTTAGTTCTTTTCTTTTCATCATGCATAGTTTCAATTTTTAAGGGATGGGTATGAGGGATAAAACTATTAGAATAAGATGCATCTTGTATTTCCATGGTCATGATCTTACTTTCATTGCCTGAATTTGATCTAAGATCCTATTGGATTGTTGGAATGTAACCATGGTGTACTTGTTACGCTTTGGATTTAGTTCTAGATGAAGTTTCCATTGCTTGGCATCATCATCTCCTTCCTTTTTGAAATATGATCATATTATTTCTATATTACAACTATTCTTTTCCTTTCCTCCTTTCCTCTGTTCTTTCCTTCAACCAACTGAATTGTTTCCTCTGAGAAGTTGTCTAGAACATTATTTTCCCTTGACTTAATATGAGTGACTTTGACACAAAATTCATCAAGATTAGTTGGGTTAATCATAAGAATGGTATATCTAAAATAGCTATTCAACTTTCCAATATACTTAGAAATAATGTTTGTATAAAGAGATAATCTTAATGTTAATTCCCTATCTTTAAACTATTGAGTATATTCTTGCCCCTTTTTTCCTCTACCTTGCCTTAGATTCCGCCAATGCATTATTACTTGTTTTATATACCATAAAGGATAATTTTTATTCTTTAATGTAGCTATAAATTCATATCAAGAAGATAACATTTTACCTTTTTCAAGAATATATTCTTGAGTCTTACTCTCCCACCAGATCAATATTGTGTCTTGCAATCAAAGAGTGACTAACTAAGCTTTTGCTTCTTTGTCTACAATTATGTGAATCTTGCAATAGCCTTCAATTTCCTTGATCCAATAATATAATTTATCTACATTAATATCTCTTTTATACATTGCACTAGAACATATGGATGGAAAATTCAACACAGTGATCTGATAGTTCTGCCATACTGTTGGATTTTACTTGCATTTTTTTGTATTTTTTTAAAATCCCCAATGTTCATTGTATATCTACCAAACATTCAATTTCCATTGGATATTTGAGAATAATTCTGTTCGCTATATATATGACAATAATTGAATGTTCATCGAATATTTGGAAAACATTCGTCAGATATCCGACGAATATTCTGACAAGCATTCGTCAGAAATGTGACAAAAATTATGACAAACATCCGTTGGATATATAATGAATATTGGGGCTTATTAATATTACCCTTATTTCTCTACACCGTTCTCAATATATGAAATTGTAATGGGGTCCATGGATTTGAATGTTTACCTTGAATAAAAACAATTTTTTCAATCAAAATAATAATAAAATTAAAATGAACACATTAAGAAGATCACCTAATTTTTTATTGTATACCACGAGCAATTAAAAGAAAGAGTTACTTTTTGGAATCTATGAAACTCTCTCTGCCAATGTAGGGTCTCTCCCTTTTCTTTTAGATTTTGTTTACTCTCATTGCATGGAGGATTCTATAATAAATACCCCCTTGAACCCTCCTTTGCGAAAGAGAAAGCCTTCTCGAATCATGCCCTCAAATAGCTATATTAATCCATTTCACTGTTAAGTTGATGAACCCAAAAATTTATTTATGTTATTACGACTTTATTGTTTTCTTTGAATTTGAGGATTTTTTTTTGTTTATATCTCATTTCTATATTGAGATCTATCATAAGATTTGAGGAAAAAAAAAATTATATCTTACCGCATTCCAGGGAAATCTATAAGAATTTCATCCCAGTTATTATTTTTCATAGGTTTAAAGAAGGATAGGTTTTCATTTTTTGGAAAATTTAGTCTCGAATTTAAATCTTGTGTTTCCAAAGTGTTGTAGGGTTTTATTTTTTTATCATTGTTTTTTTGTTGCTTCATTTGGAATATGATATTTTGGGAATCAAGATTTAAATTTTTGAATCCCATTGTGTTGAAGGTTGAACACTAGTTTATTTCACAAATCACTAAAGAATATCATTTTTAAATGTCGCTTCCCTTCCATTATGATCCTAAACCCCTTCCACTTGATGCATGAGACCATCACCACTTCCTTGGCTTACAACATTTACAAGACTCATTTGGTAGAAAATTATCCATTGAATGTTGTTTTTGTTGATATCGTCCATGCCAATATGTAGGTGTGTGTCATTGCATTTAAAAAGGGCCAGTTGAATATTTTGTCTTATACGTTTAAAAAATATCTAGGTGGGGGGATTTCAATGAGGTTCTTTTCAAACATTTTTCTAAGAAATTCAAGGTGCAATATGAGATAGACGTGCTCTCTAATGTTTGAGCTAGTCATAGATTGTCGACTTCTTGCAAGAAGTTGAAGAAATTCTTGAGTGCTAACCCTAGGGCACCTCTCAATATTGAGTGTTTAGTGGATGAAAAATATGTTATAGGATTTATTAAACATGATGAGTTTGAACAAATTTCACAACCAATGCCTGAGCATGTGAAAGGGCCTTGCACATATGATTTGATTGAAGTACAAATTACTATAGATAAGATTCATCCAGTTGAAGTTGTGGACTTAGGTTATTTATTCCTGTAGTATTAAAAATATTGCCAGAGACTTGGAAAAGAACCAAGGTGGACTATGAATGCAATCAAGTGTGTGGCTAAGGGATGTGCTCTTAAGTGTTCTATTCTTAGTTTGACATTCAAAGTGCACGCATTCAAGGTATGAAAAGATGGATTCTCATAGCATGTCCCAAAAATATGATTATGCTACTTCATATTGGATGGGGATCATAAGTAGTGTGTGTCTTTTGCTAGTGCAATAAGATCATTATTGATTGAACCAAATTTCTTTTGTTGGGAGGTTGGTTTTATTTACAATGCAAACAAATATATACTGACTGTAATCAATTCATGTACAACCAAATTATAGGCAACATATTTTTGTGTTATAATTGAATGTGAACATGAGAAATTTGTTGTTTACATTGTTAATTATTTGTTTGGATAGTTTTTGGATGTCTTTCAAATGTAGTTTATTTATTTATTATCAGTTTTTCTATGATAAATGAGTATTGAATTTATTATTTTTTAACAGTACATCAACAAAAACAAGTATGTTGTCATTGTTAAATGAATCATATTACCTAAAATTTTGAAGCATAAACCAATTTCATTGGACATGGGAATAAATATTTTGCTACAAATTATAGTACTAACATATTCCTACTTAACATTCCAAGGAAGTATGATTAGTTTTATTTTTATTTTCTCTCAAGTTCAAGAAAGTTTTCCACTCTCTATTGCTTTAGCTTGGAAGGATTATGCTCTCAACTCTGAAGATGGAACTTCAGAGCAACGAAAAACCAAAATTGTGCTCCCTAAAGGAAAACCATTGCCAAATACAAAGTTTTTTACATTCTTAAGGTATGGGAACTTTACATTAGATATTTTATATGAAATGTCAACGAAGTTCAGGTGCCAACAATGATAAGTTCATACATGGTATGGCATTTTATGCTAAAGAGTAAGATGTTTCCATTTTCGTGCAAAATTATTAGAATTGAAATCTCTAAAAAATATTGTGGATTGAAAATGAAACATTAGTATGGATTTATTTGTAGCACTAAAAAATGTTGGGTATCATGAGATGAATAAAATTCTCCACCCTTTATGTATGACTCAATGAAATTAGTAAGAAGCATGATGAAGTGTCTCCACTATGATCTTATTATATTTTTATTTATGCTTCTATGAGCTTCAATGGACGTTATTGGACCACAAATTGTAGTCCATTTCAAGCCACAAAGTTCTCTATCTGATTGAGGGTATTAGAATTATACTAGAGCATCTCCCTTGCCTTTATTATGGGGCATATCCTTGGATTCTTTGTTGATTTTTCCATATGCCAGTAAAAAAAAATTCAAGCCATTTTTTTTGTCTGCCAAATGTTTTAGGAACAAGGTCAAACCAATTTTTATTCCTCCTTGTTTCATGCAACGGTGAAATAAAAGGGTAGTAAGGAAGGGTAATGGAATTCCCCCCTACCATTTGTTGTGTTTCCAATACGATAGTCTCATTCCCTCACCTAAAAGAATGAGTTGGGAGATGTTCTATCATTAAATATGGGATAGGGTTCCAACCACCCCAATTAATGGTCTATGGTTGTGTAGAAATTCCCACTATAGATCAATAAATTATGCAATATATTAAAACACATACAAGATCTACTTCTACAACACTTTGCAGAAGCTTAATCGAATTGAGAAAGATCAATTGAACACATATAACTGATAAGAATAAATCAATCACACATAACACAAAAGAAATAACTGGGGGAAAGCCTCAACCTAAAACCCAAACTTTGTAATATCATACAAGTGGAAATATAGTCTGGATTACAAAAAGAATCATCTCACAAGCTATCCTGCTCTCTCTGTAATCCCTCTGCTACTCATACACAGTTAAAGGCCTCTCTCAAACCTTCTCCTTTGTCCTCCAAGCCTCCTATTTCTTTGCACAATTTTCCTTGGGGTCCACTGCAGCCACTTGTGTGAATTGGCCTCTTCACACACTCACTAACCTCTGATCCAACTGCACAATCCTAAAGGAGATAAATCCTTCTCCATGGATGAGCTTCCTTTATAGGAAAAATCCATCCAACTGATAGTACATTGTCCCTCCTCTGATCTCAACTGGGTTTCTATCTGAACTGACATGCATGAGTTATTCATGATAGAATATTCAATTATCTGAAGTGTAGCAGTTATATGCAAGCATGCATTAACTAACTGAAGTCACATTAATTTAAACAAACTGTTTAAATAAATTTAACTGGACTTGACTCAGTTAACTGAGCCAACTAATTACAACTCCAATTAGAACTCATCCTTATCTCTTTAACTAATGGATAAATTCCTCAATTAATGGAGAAAATGTTGCATGTCCTCACATAGACTTCATGTTTGATTTTTCACAACTAATTAACTCATGGTGAATTAATTTATTTATTTTTGAACAGTTGTTAAGTTCAAATTCGAATTTTACTTCCTATTTTAGTCCAAGGATTGACAAAAATTGGAATCCATCCTGAACTGCTAAAAATAGCAATGCTATTTTTAGCACTTCTATTTTTCATTTCCCTGTTGCTCAATCCAGCACTGATACCCAAAATGCTATTTATAACAGTGCTATTTTTAGCACTTCTATTTTTAGCATTTCTTGTTGCCATTTTCAAAACTCCCTCTCAACAAGAAAGGCATTCAACTCGAACCCGATCTTGTACCTTTGCAATGTTCTGCATGCAACACTTCTACCAAGTGTGGTTGCTCCAACAACTCCAGAAACAAAAAAAAACTCCCAACTGACCTCTCTGTTGGGCTAGAAACATACTCTGATGTTGAAGCTCTACATGTTGCTGACAAGTGCTCCCTTTCTAACCTTTGAGCTGCTGCAACACTCCATTCTTCTCACACTGTTGCACACCTCTCTGTTCCATCCTGCACTGGTGCAACACTCTTGTGCTTCTCGCATTGTTGCAGCCTGCTAGCTCTACACTATCTTGGGACTCCTGCACTGTAGCTCTCTCTGCTGCTCCATTCGCATTTGTCTCTACCCAATCAACCAGTCTTGCTACTCCTCGTCGGGGCTCCTGTAGCAAAGTCGAATCAAAGAAGTTGGTTACCTCAAGGATCTTGCCCCTATTCCAGCTTTCTTAGGATGATCACTCCACATCGCCCCACCTCCTACCTGGAGGTACGGATGCATGTGATTCCTCCGCCCACCTGGCTCGAAATTCCCCCCTACTAGAGGTCTCTACATGAGTGGAGGCCTCCAATCTATCTCCTCTCGGCTTCCCCAGTTGTGGCTACTCCACAACCTCCTAAAGCTGCTTCACCAATCGTGGCTCCTCCACAATTTTCTAAGACTTCGTATGGTGATGCATGTTGAGAGGTAATGTACTCTCCCTCTCAACCACCAAAACTCCATCAATTGCCTTACTCCTCAAGGCTTTGCATGCATCTTGAACCTCAAGAACATACAGGTTCTTGACCCGTGAACCGATCTGCTTCACCTGTCTAGTGGTGATATGTCGAAGGAAAACCTTTCCCTTACTAAATACTACATCATAGCCTCTGTCTTCTAGCATCACGATCGACACCAAATTTCTCTTCAGTCCTGGTACATACTTGACATCGGTCAAGGTAATGCGAGCTCCATGCTCCCTTTGAAAAATAACTATGCCTACACCTGAGACACTATACTTTTCATCATTACCCATCACTATGAGTAGCTGGAGATCTTTCTCATCCAAAGTACTAAACAAACTCTTATCGCTGGTCATGTGGAAAGAAGATCCACTGTTAAGAAACCCACCACTTCCCACCATGGATGAAACCATGCATGCGAATAGTGTGAAATCCAACTTGAACTGTGAGGCCAATGCCTCACCTTCTGATCCTTCCACGAATCCCTTCTTAGATTTCCTCAGTGGACAATTTGTAGCAAAATCGCCCACCTCATGACAACGAAAGCATTGCACTTTCGATTTTTCAAACTTATTTCCACCTTGGGAAGAATTGGATTGGGAAAGAGAATTCTTCTCCTTCCCCTTTTTCACCTTACTCACTAAGGCACAATTTTCTTCATCCTCCATGGATGAAGAACCATCTCTGGTGCTTCTTCTTATCTCCTCCTACATTAGATCCGATCAAATTCGTTCCCAATCTGTTAGTTTCTCTCTTCCATTAACCAAGTCCTGGTAGTTATGCCAGCTCTTAGGAATACCGAGGAGTGCAAGACTCACCATGTCATCATCAGCTGTCACGATCCCTGTTGGCATTATGGCACAGGTTTGGCGCTATGGCACAGGTGTTGTCCTTGATGGAAATTCACTCAAATGACAGATCATAGTTCAGGCTCTCCGAATGAAGAAAAAAAGATATATACGTAGGTTCATCTTAACCAAGTCATGTATACATGCGGGATCGACGTTCAAAAGGTGTGTTTATGTATGTACACACTTCCATGCAAGGAAAAGCGCGTACATGTGGGAAAAATTATTTTTGGTCCATGGTATTTAGTCCTTGGTATTTGGACCTATGGTTTTGGACCATGGTATCTCGTACGAAGTGTTGAACCTAGGTATTGGGTCCATGGTATTGATTCTTTATGGTTTTGGACCATGGTATTGAGTAAGGCCGAAGACTATAAAAGGGAAGGAGATCATTAGGCAAAGATATTCACTCAAGCATTGAATATCTTATGAAGAGCAAGATCTAGAATTAGGTTATGGTGCATAGCTAAATCTGAATCAAGGAGGAACCTGAGCGCAAGGAGAGGGATAAGTTCTATTAATGGGTCAAGATCTTAAGGCTTGAATAGTAGTATCTTTGTGTGATTTTGATCTGTTATATTTGGCGCATGACTTGATCTATAAATCTGATGATCTGGGTATAACTGACGTCTGAATAAGTGAATAGGGTAAATTATCTTTGATAGATCTTTACACAGTTTCAGTGAAGCAAAGGCACATATACACGCTGGTTCGGTAATTCAAAATAGCGTATACGCTAGTTGGCATTAATACAACAGCGTATGCACATAGGTTCTACATATTGAAGTAGTGTACGTCTCATGAAATATGTTTTAGCTACTTCTGTTTATTATTGTAGTGTTCCAGGTTCAGGATTGGTTTCTGGTTACTGTTAATATTTTGGTCACAGCTTTAAGAGGAGTAATTGTTTTATTCAGTGTTGATTGGAGAAAAGGAGATTGATTGATGCAGATGTATTTGATGTTTGATTATTGTTATTGATGGATCCAGTCTGAAAATTTATGAAACGCGGTCCCTGGAAGAAAAGAGAAGGTTGTATCCTTTTGTAGGTCAGCACCTACGTACTAGTACATCATCTAGTACAAGAGCTAAGGGGGTTGTAGCTCCCTTCTAGGGAGAAGTTGGAAAACAAGAGAAGGTGGTAGCCTTCTATAGGTAGAATCCTACGTACTGGTATAAGATTGCACCAGTACAAATCCATTGTAAAAAGAAGTTTTTAATTGAAACAAGATAGTGATGAATTGCAGCGGTGGTTTTCACCCACATTGGGTTTCCACCTTATATATTGTGTTCTTGTGTGTGACTGACTGTTCTGTTATTACTGTTCTTGGTTATTGTTTATATGGTTCTAACACACATATTAATGATCAACATTTGAAGAATAAATTGAATTACAAGTCTGCAAGTTATACGCGAGTTTCCACTAACTGAAGTAGCATATGCAAATCTGATTATGAAATGAAAAATAATTGACTCGATAATACTGATTCACCCCCCCTCTCAGTATTATTTCCAACAATTGGTATAAGAGCAGGTCCTTCAGAAGAAGCTTGATCTCTTGGAGGAAGATATATCATCATGAGAAACTACGAAAAAGAGGCATCGATCAGGCCACCAATCTTTGATGGGAGCAACTTCGTCTATTGGAAGGTAAGAATCACAACCTACCTTCAATCTCTTGGTACAGAAGTTTGGGATATCGTGGAAGTAGGTTACACATTTCCATCAGCAACTCCTATAGATACGATTGGTAAGAAGCAGTATGAAACAAATTCAAAGGCTGTCAATACTCTATTAGGGAGTTTATCTCAATCAGAAGTTGTCAAGGTTATGTAGCTCAAAACCGCAAAAGAAATATGGGACAAGATCGTTCTGAGCTATGAAGGAGACAATCAGGTAAAACGTGCAAAACTACAAACTTTCAAAATTCAATATGAAAATCTCAAAATGTACAATGATGAAAGTGTGGCTAATTATTTCTTATGTATAGATGAGATTGTTAATCGTATGAAAAACTTGGGTGAAGAGATAAAAGAAGTTACTTTGGTTGAAAAGGTTCTAAGATCTTTGTCTTCTAAGTTTGAGTCAAAAGTCTCGGCCATAGAAGAAAAATAGGATCTACAGAGTATTACCATGTCACCGCTGCACAAAATCCTAACTGCTTTCGAAATGAGAAAAGGGGGACCATCAGACAGGAGAGAAGCCACATTCAAAGCTTCAGGAAAAGGAGATTACAATGAGTTAGGACATATGTCAGAAGGAGAGGAAGAATCAAACTTTGTAAAGAACCTTCAACGGGGTTCTGGAATATTCAGAGGTAAGCTACCTTTCAAATGCTTTGCTTGTGGAAGAGTCAGTCACTATGCAGCTAAGTGTCCTCATAAAGACAAGCTTGATAAAGGTAAGGAACCAGTTAGATGGAATAGAAAAAAGAATGTAAGTAAGAAGAGCTATTATACACATGAAGACAGTGATGGATTTTCAATTAGTGATGAAGATGAACAATGTAATGATTATAGACTTTTGATGGCTTTTGAAGATGATGATTTCTTGGATGCTATAGATAAAAATGATCTCTATGAAGAAATTTCTAAACTTAAAATCTGTTTAGAAGAAAAGAGTATGATAATAGATACTCTGACATTCCAACTTGCTGAAAGGGAAAAACATAATGAAAAGTTAGAATGTGAAATTGTGGGACTTAGAAAAGATATTGAGAAAACAAAAGCTCTTAATCTTAGATTTGCTAAAGGATATGAAACTTTAGATGAGATTATCAAAGTGCAACATTCTCCACTAATTAAGACAGGTCTTGGATATACTGAAGAAGCATCTCAAGCACAGAAGCCATCCACCTCCAAAAGTTATCTTGATGCAGCAAGGAGAAGTGAATAGGTTGACAATTGACAACAAAGGCATGAAGCAGATCGCCAGGTAAATCAGGGTCAATCTACCTCAAGGATGAATAGAGATCACCAAGTACATCAGGGCAATCTACTTCAAGGATGAACAAAAGCTACAATCATTCGTAGGTAAATCATTCTCAATTTGCCTAGAATGAATGTCTATGGAAACTACAATCACCTGGATGGAAGGTTTGATAATCGCAGGAATTTCTTTAATGACCAATGTTTCTCTTGTCATAACTTTGGACACAAAGAATCTCAATGTGTTGCCTACAAGACCATCATGACCAGAGAAGCACGAAATCAAAGGAGTGTGACTCAAATCATGAAAAGAGCCTACAATAACTTTTTTTCTCTTAAAAATGAAATAGAATGTTCTATTTGTAACAATTTCAGTCATGAAGATTCTAGATGCAGGAGTAGGTTTCAACAAACAACTCAGAAGGAGAAAGCTTCATTGAGTCCCAAAACATGGAGAAAGAAAGAACTGCAACCTGAAAGATGTGGTATAACCTTATATGCGGAAGGACAGGAAAATCAGTGGTACGTCGACAATGGATGCTCGAAACATATGACAGGTGATAAAGAAAAACTTCAGTCATATAGTGCTTTAGAAAAGGAAAGGAAGGTCTCATTTGGAAATGACACCCCTGCATTCATAAAAGGTAAAGGTTCTGTTCTTTTGAAAGAAAAGGTCAAAGCTAGAAATGTTATGTATGTTGAAGGCTTCAAGCATAATCTATTTAGTGTTAGTCAAATGTGTGATCAAGGAAATGAGGTAATATTTCGATAAAATGGATGTATTGTTCGTGAGCTTGATACAGGAGAAATAGTGATCAAAGGCATAAGAACTCCAAATAAATTATACATACTAAAGGGAGGACAACAACGATGATATCCAAGCAAGAATGATGAACACTGGCTATGGCATAGAAGATTGGGGCATCTAATCTTCTCTCAGAAAAGGAAAGCATGCAAATATCAAGCAGTTCATGATCTCCCTGACATCAGAATTCGAGACAATACAATATGAAAATCATGTCAGTTTGGTAAGCAAACCACAAATAAGTTCCCAGAGAAGGAAGGATCAGCTAGTAAGCCACTTGAACTTGTCCATACTGATGTATGTGGTCCATCCAGGAAAAGGTCACCTCGAGGAGAAGAATACTTTAGATTGTTCATTGACAACTTTTCCAGGATGTGTTGGATAGGACTTGTAAAGCATAAAGACAAAGCTTTCGAAAAATTCAAAGCATTCAAAGCCTTGGTTGAAAACGAATCAGATTGTAGAATCAAATGCCTCAGGTCTGATCGAGGAGGGGAATTTACCTTGGATGAATTTTTCAATTTTTGTGAAGAACATGGAATAAGAAGGGAATTCTCTACTGCAAGGACTCCTCAGCAAAATGGAGTAGTGTTGTGGGGAAAAATGCCTATGCAGGACGATCCTATCCACCTAAGGTGTGACAGCGCCTTAGCAACAAACGAATACAACTATTATGATTTCTTCCTTTATGAAATGGGAAAGAGGGGAGATCGGTAGACTTACCGTTGTCTTCCGGTTGTCTCTCGATCTAGATCCTCTTCTCTTTGGGTGTCCACAGCTACTTGTCTCCTCGCTTGCTCAAGAGAACAGCTACTTGAATCCCACGAGATCACAAGAGAACAGCTACCTGTGACAAGAGAACAACTACTTGCGACAAGAGAAGAACACAACACAAAGGCAAATATACATATTCATAAATGGTTCAGGATTAGAAACAAATCAAATATACTAATGCAATTATACAAAATACACCAGCATATAGGAAAGAATCAAGATAGCTTTATTGATTGATAACAAGGTTCAGGAAGAGATACAACCCATAGGGATCCAATCTAGCATCTCCTTCCCAGCAGAATGGAATTCCTTCTTCAGCTCCCTTCAAAGCATTAAGCACCCAATGTCTCCAGTCTCAAACCAACAGCAATTCTTTGCAATAACAAAATTCCAGCCTTTAGATCCCATGGAGGAGAGATCTATATATAGTTATTTTGGAGAGAGGATGAGTCAGCTTGAGATCTGACTAGTGTCCTCTTTCTCTCTCAGTTCTTGAGTCCACTTGGAGGTTCTTGCTTCCACTTGGAGATTTGGAACCTCTTACTCATCACCAGTCGAATTCCTTGATGCAAGTGTCATTTTGGAAGCTTCCTGGGCATTGACACATTGAGGAATGAGCCTGCCACTTGTCCAATTATGCTCAGCGCAGGTAGCCTTTGTTGGAGTTGACATTCAACGCAGGTAGACAGTGGAGCAGTTGACATTCAGCGCAAATGCTCAGTGGAGCAGTTGACATGATCCAGAATTGGCTTGTTTTTGAGTGTTTTCAGGTGGAGAACTTCTGTGAATTGCTATGGTTAGTTAGCCTTGTTCCTCTAGGGGTAGGAACAACATGTTTAGGGACTTTGGATCCCTTAGATTATGGACATTTCATGCTCGAGGCTGTAAGGCACAAAAATGTCTATAACAGTTGCCCCCTAAAGTATGAGGCCGTTTATCGGGTGAAATGCTTTATCCAGGAGGGTCCGAAGTTCATCCATCTGCTGGGAGGAGACCTGTAATAAAATACAATACAATACATTATGATTCATACTACTTTCATGATCTAGCTGAGGCGGGCATTCCCATGCTCAGCTTTATAAATTCATTTTTGTACATAGAACAGACGATCGTCTGATGGTAGACTGATAATTTTGGCGAAATTATCATCCTTTGAGTAGGATGATCATCTGCTGCAATGATGTACATGTCAAATGTCTTTATTTTTCCTGAATATATATCATAGCCTGGATGGATGAAACTAGATCCGGGGTCTTCAAACTCGTTCGATCTTCACTCTAAGTACAAGTCGATCCATGTGAGAATTGCGCTGAAGTCGAACATGGAAAGACATCGCTTGATTACCGGTCAATGATGTAAACCGTTAACAAGCGCGAGAGGAATCACCGATAATGATAATGACCCTCAAGGTACTGCAGTACGAGTCATGTGGTGTGAATAAAGGACTTGGCGTCGAACACCACGCAAAATCTTCTGGTCGAAGGTCATTGATGTATACCTGTCGACGGAAGTGAGAAACTTGCCATTGAGGCATGCAAGCTTCAAAGTACTGAAGGGGTTGTTCCTAGATCAACTTCTTGGATAATGAGCTGATGTCGACAAGAAGCGATCCGTCAAAGGAGGGCCTTGATGAATCCCACATCAGTGACACGGAACGGAGCTAATGATTTTAATGGAGGTGAAAACGATCTGTGACATATGATTCAGGGTGGCGGTCATGAATGGATGAAGGATAATGTATGGCAGTGGATGGGGCCCGGTTGACTCTTTCTGAACGAATTCTCTTGAACATATGGTGACACTGATGCGATGGATTGGTAGAATTACCCCAAATATGGATGGTATGGCGAGACCATGGTGATGTGACCGGTGAATGAAACAACCCAACCCGAATGTGGTACGGAGGAAAAGTGTCATGTTCAAGAGCGACCTGCTACCATCAAAGTTTTCTCGATTTTCTCCCAATTTTTCCCCAGTCATTGCTGACCAGTACCTCTTTATTTTTGTCAAGCTCGAGGAGGATAACATATGCTTGTTCTATAACCTGCCCTTCGGGCAAGCCCATCGCTATGTTTTAACGAGCCTAGCGATAGTGAAACTCGTTCTCGTCTAAAAGACAAGTTTGTCGCTATTTAACAATTTTAACGAGTCTAACGACAAGGATAACTCGGTCCTTTTCATTTTTAGAGGGTCTGAAAAGGTACGTAAAGTCAACTCCAAAATTCCTTTTTCTTCATCTAATCCCTTAAGTCCGAAAAAGTATAAAACAATACAGAAGGGATGAGTTTTCGATATCTTTAAGGAGCCGAACAAAACAAGCGCTCGATCTTTTTGTGCAATAATCCCTCAGGTCCAAAAAGATTAAAATCTAGAGGAGGGATGGCTCTTCTTGTCCTTTAACGAGATGGAAGGCCAAAACTCGGCAATCTTTTCATATTTTACGAGTCAATTGAAAAGAGCTTAAAGAAGACTCGTCTTTTGAGGAACGAGTGATAAACAGGGATAGCAGCAGATTCCAGGTACAGGTTGGAATTTTCCAATCACGGCAGTGTCACAAGGATGGCTAGGTGAAATCACTCTTCGCAGCTGTTCCTCAAAATGGGTAAACAATCATATGGAGGTGAACGATCGGCCAAATGAAAAGTGGAGGTGGCAGGTGCAAACACGACCAAGGCTTTAACGGCTGATGATATTATATTCACAGTGGTTATTTACCGGGTAGGTTCATTTTTTAGTTAAAAATGAGCTTAAACACTGGAGGAAACATTTGCTCACTGCTTATATTTATTTTTAAACGAGCATGAAGACCGCGTTAAAACTGCTCGGATCTTGCGTTTATTTTTTAACGAGCATGAACTTTATGCTAAAACTGCTCGATTACCCAGTCGTTTGATAAGAGTGTCTCATCAAGATTCTATTTTTTATGGAGCTTCATCTCACTAAGCTTTGCTCCCCATCCTTTCTTTATGCAAGTTTGGAAACGACTAATCCTACGAGTTTAAAGGGTTAGAGGTCCTAAAAATTTAAAAAATAAATAGTCGCCCCTCGCTTGCACTCCAAAAGGTTTGCATGCCCCCAGGTATAAAGTATGATTTCAAAGTTACCTCTACTTAAATTCCATCGAAACTTTCGTTTCACCGGGAGAGGTTTACCTCTTTCAGGTTACCCAAAGATTGTCTCGTTAATCTTTCAAACAAAACACTTCCTCGGCAATGTCTACCGAAATAGACAAGGGTGAATGACTCTGGTGCCAAACACATAACTTTGACAAAAGAATCCTATTCTAGAACAACCCCTCTTCCATCCACGGACGGGGTACGGACTAGTCATATTCTCCCGCGGAAACCTACCCTATACCCAAAGTTTTCCTGCCGAAGCAGGCCAGGACGCATGCCCCCTGGGTTCCAGTCATATCCTCCCGGATTACTCGCGCTCATCAGGAGGACGGACCGTGGGTTGAGACACTTCTTGCATGAATAGACCATTTAGGGATGGTACATGACTATTTGCGATGTGTGATCCGGGAAACGACAGTTGGTCCACGAGCTTGACCATTCTTCCTTCATGCGGAAAACACATTACTCTAAAGAGTGAGGAGACTACAGCTCCCATGCAATATATATATAGTCTCGTCCAAGGAGTAGGTTATAATCCAAGGGTCCTTGAACGACCATCACGTTCATTTGAACGGTCTTCCCTTTCAATGTTATAGGCACATTGGGGAGGATCCCTAAAGGTCGATTGGTTCCTTTATCAAAACCTGATAGACTTCTCATCTCAGGTAAAAGCGCTGGCGAACCAAGTGCTTTCCAAGCAATAGAGGAAAGGATACTCACAGATGCCCCCTCATCAATGATAGTGCCAACCATTACCATTCTGTATATTTGACAAATAATCCTGAATGGTATACTGGCTGGCAACCGGGGTCTGCCTAGTTGGTTCCAATCAAAGGACACAACCAGGTTGCTTGGTGGTGGGACCGAATAGACGGCCGAATATCACTCCGATGAACTTCCTTCCTGCGATAAAGGAATGGTGGCATTGCCCCCTTGATCATCAGAGTCAGTGCTGATGAAGAGAATCTGGACGGTGTCGTCTTTATTCTCCTCTGTGATGGTGTCATTCGAAGATGGAGCCTCTGAAGGCAAAACCGGGTCAACTGTCGTATCAACCTTTTGACTTTCGTCAGGCATGGATCCAGACGGTTCATCTTCAATGACATGTGCTTTGGCTAACCACCTGGGCGGGTTAGCCAAGTTTTCAACTAGTGAGGGACTTGGCAGGAGTCTTTGATATCCAGGAGGGAGATGCGCTCGTAAAATCGGGCGATCTTCCAGAAATCTTTTTGCCTTGTCTAAGAAGGGACAGCGGTGGATGGCGTGATCGCCTTCACACAGTCTGCAGGGAAATTTAGCTTTCCCGCTCTGTCCTGGGGCTTCACTCCCAGTAGTTGACGGTGAGCAATCGGCATGGATATCAGAGGTCGATGCTACCGAATTGTGCAAACGAGGGGACCAGTCCCTTAGTATCCGGGGAATACAGGGACAATCTCTATGGAAGTGGTCTCCCTTGCATATGACGCATGGCGATTTAGGCCTTACGAGTGTGGTGTGTGGATTTTTGTTAGATGACACTTGTTTGCCCCCAGTCGCCTTAGGCTCCTTCTTCTTCTTTTCTTTTTTCTTCTTCTCCTTTTTCTCCTTAGGAACCTGGTTTTTAATTTGACCAGTTCCGTCAAGCGAAGAGGAAGGAGGGGAGGAAGATGAAGTTGAAGGCTGGGAGGCAACTCTTGTCTGATCTAACTGTTGACTCGACTGTTCAGGAATAGTGGTGTTCTGAACGACATTGGTTGAAAAGAGCCAAACTGGTAGGCCAATTGTCAGTCCTGGAAGCGACAATGTGGCCATGTGGGGTGCACCAACATCTCCCCAAGAGGAGAAGGGACTAGGATTTCCACCAAGAGGAATTCCTTGGTTGGTGTGCTCCATCTTTTCAACCTAAAGATCAACGCAAGATTAAAGGGTGATTGTTCCGTTTAAAATAAATTGTTAACGATGCTTTAGACACAACTTGCTTTTTCAGTTTTAAAGAGTCGAGAAAAAGCTAAAGATGACTCTAGTCTCCTTCAATGTTTTAACGAGCCCGAAGTGACAAATGCTCGGATGGACTTTTTCTATTATAGAGTCTGAAAAAGGCCAAAAGAAACTTCTCTGGAGTTTTAGGCAGAGGGTGTGCCAAACTTTTCGCAAAACCGCAGAATACTTTTTAGGGTACGGGCGGTCGATCTTCGTGAATGTTGTGTTCACTGCATTGCGATCAGTAGGGCGGCCGACACGGCTTCCTAAGGATAAAAGATATATGCCTATAGGGGTCTCCCAATATATACGCGACGGTACGTGGGAGCACAATCCGTACTAGCGCTATCGTCCCTCAGGAGGAATCACCCACCTTCCACGAGATCGACAGTCACTAGGCTTAACGATGCCGAAACCGGTCTCTAGCCTAGACCTCTATGTTGTGCGTTATGTTACAAAGCGTTGTTAGGTTCATTCAGTTTATTTTAGGTTGATCTTTTTAAAGTTTGCCTTTCAAGGTTCACCACGAGATGTATGATACAAATTCCTAAATGCAGTCTAAAGATGATAAGCAAGCTTTACTATCTTTTCAACTTTGAAAATCCTAGCTACTAAGGGAAAAGAAAAACACTATCTTTTCTCAAAGAGCATTCAGCACACTCTAATGCACTTTCCCTAAATCCAACATGCAAACTATCAAATGCAAAATGCACAATGCAGGTGTTTGTTTTCCACTTTCTTAGTATAAATGCCTACAAAGAAAGCTTTTTGCACAACTTTGAATTTGATTTTAAAATGATCAATACAAACAAGTTCACTTTCTTCGAAATCAACAAGGGTAGAAGAGATTACAATCACTTTGCGATTTTCGAAATAAAGACTTGTTTTGACACTTTGAAAGAGACAAATTCAAACCAATAAGCAAAAGTAAATCTATAATCAATCTGAAAACAGCCAATGAACTCTCTTCTAAGATCACTATCAATCAGATCTGAATCAAAGGCTACAGGATGACTACTTTACTCATGCAAAGGAAAACTGTAAATGACGCCACAAACACATAAAAACATTCACAGTCTTTTTGTACAAAAGGAGGCGAAATCTAAGCAAAGAAAAGGAGTTATCAGACTGGTACCTATGCTGGTTAAAGGCTACAAAAAACAGAGATCAAAATAGGGCAATAGACAGCAAAGAACCCCAGCTGCACAAGGCTAAACTGGTTCAGCGCAAGTCCAACACTGTGGAGTTGACATTCAGCGCAGGTAGCCTTCATAGGACCTGCGTTGAAATGCAGACTGCCTTCACAGTGCCTGCACTGAAGGAGAAACTCTCGTTTCCCTTGGGTTCTGGGTCATAAAATGCTCAAAAATCAACTGTTTCAGGCCAAATCAAAAACACAAGCAAGGTATAAACAGAGGGATGCTTTGAGAGGGTACTAAAGACTATCACAAGGATCATCAAATCATTTGTGGATCTATTGTTTGGATCATAGACAAGTCCAGCAAACTGGATCAAAGCAGCAACTTTCTACTTTGCATCCGGGAAGGATGCAGTTCGATAGTTGCTGTCAAGTCTATGAAGTAAACAAATGACTAAAACACAAATAAAATGAATAAACAAGTTCTTCCCCAGTATGGTCGCCAATTTGTTGTGGGGAAAAATGCCTATGCAGGACGATCCTATCCACCTAAGGTGTGACAGCGCCTTAGCAACAAACGAATACAGCTATTATGATTTCTTCCTTTATGAAATGGGAAAGAGGGGAGATCGGTAGACTTACCGTTGTCTTCCGGTTGTCTCTCGATCTAGATCCTCTTCTCTTTGGGTGTCCACAGCTACTTGTCTCCTCGCTTGCTCAAGAGAACAGCTACTTGAATCCCATGAGATCACAAGAGAACAACTACCTGTGACAAGAGAACAGCTACTTGCGACAAGAGAAGAACACAACACAAAGGCAAATATACATATTCATAAATGATTTAGGATTAGAAACAAATCAAATATACTAATGCAATTATACAAAATACACCTGCATATAGGAAAGAATCAAGATAGCTTTATTGATTGATAACAAGGTTCAGGAAGAGATACAACCCATAGGGCTCCAATCCAGCATCTCCTTCCCAGCAGAATGGAATTCCTTCTTCAGCTCCCTTCAAAGCATTAAGCATCCAATGTCTCCAGTCTCAAACCAACAACAATTCTTTGCAATAACAAAATTCCAGCCTTTATATCCCATGGAGGAGAGATCTATATATAGTTATTTTGGAGAGAGGATGAGTCAGCTTGAGATCTGACTAGTGTCCTCTTTCTCTCTCAGTTCTTGAGTCCACTTGGAGGTTCTTGCTTCCACTTGGAGATTTGGAACCTCTTACTCATCACCAGTCGAATTCCTTGATGCAAGTGTCATTTTGGAAGCTTCCTGGGCATTGACACATTGAGGAATGAGCCTGCCACTTGTCCAATTACGCTCAGCGCAGGTAGCCTTTGTTGGAGTTGACATTCAACGCAGGTAAACAATGGAGCAGTTGACATTCAGCGTAGATGCTTAGTGGAGCAGTTGACATGATCCAGAATTGGCTTTTTTTTTAGTGTTTTCAGGTGGAGAACTTCTGTGAATTGCTGTGGTTAGTTAGCCTTGTTCCTCTAGGGGTAGGAACAACATGTTTAGGGACTTTGGATCCCTTAGATTATGGACATTTCATGGTCGAGGCTGTAAGGCACAAAAATGTCTATAACAAGTAGTGGAAAGGATGAACAGAACAATTCAACAAATGGCTCGTGCTATGCTTGATGAATCTGGAACTCCGGCAACCTTCTGGGGTGAAGCTGCATTTGTTGCCATTACTATTCTCAACAAGACAAACGTCCGGGTGAACAACACTCAAACTCCTCATGAACTTTGGTATGGTAAGACTCCTACGGTAAAATACTTCAAAATTTTTGCAAACAAATGTTACATCAAAAGGACTGACGAAAACCTTGGAAAGTTTGAACCTAGAGCAAATGAAGGCATTCTCCTTGGTTACTCTCCCCAAAGCAAAGGATATAAGTGTTACAATAAAAGACTTAGAAAAATTATTGAAAGTATTGATGTAGTGGTTGATGAAGAAGGAAACATTCCAAGGTAGGTAAAATCCGAAGATTTCGAAGATGATGAGGACTATCATTCAACATCAAATCAGACTAATGATGAAGAAGAAACCTATGAGGCACCAGAAGAACAAATAAGGGTAGAAAAAAAGACTCCATCCAGGTATGTCCAAAAGAATCATCCAGAAACTCAAATTTTGGGGCAGAAGGAGGCCGATGTACAAATAAGAAGAACTATTTCAGAAGCTTCAAGCTATCTAGCATTTCTCTCCTCCACTAAACCACGAAATGTAAGTGAAGCATGCAAAGATGAATGCTAGGTCAAGGCCATGAATGAAGAACTTGAGTAGATTGAAAAGAATAACACTTGGGAGTTAGTTCCTAGACCAAATGATAAGAATGTCATAGGGACAAAATGGATATTCAAAAACAAGCTAAATGAGAATGGAGATGTTATTAGAAACAAGGCCAGACTTGTTTGCAAAAGGTATGCTCAACAAGAAGGTATAGATTTTGAAGAAACTTTTGCACCAGCTGCTAGACTTGATGCCATAAGAATGTTCCTTGCTCTTTCTAGCTTTCAGGAGTTCAAAGTATATCAAATGGATGTGAAATTTGCCTTTCTAAATGGAGACTTAGAAGAAGAAGTCTACATTGAGCAACCAGATGGATTCATCCTTGGGAATGATCCAAAACTTGTATGCAGACTCAAAAAGGCTCTCTATGGCCTTAAACAAGCTCCAAGGGCTTGGTATTATCGTTTGGATAAGTACCTCCATCAACAAGGTTTTTCAAAAGGATCAACAGATAGCAATCTATATATAAAAATTGAAAATGATAAATTGCTAATACTTGTTATGTATGTTGATGATATCATCATTGGTAGCAATGAAGAAGCCATGAGTCAAAACTTCGCTTTCGTAAAGAATTTGAAATGTCCTTACTTGGTGGGCTCACATATTTTCTTGGTTTACAAGTCCAACAAAACAAAGACGGTATCTTTCTATCACAATCCAAGTACCTCAAGCAGATCTTGAAGAAATATGGGACGGAGGATTCGAAACCGGTATGTACCCCTATGGTAACAGGATGCAGCCTCAACGCAAATGATGAATCAGCAGCAGTGCATCAACCAACCTATAGATCAATGATTGGAAGTCTACTCTGTCTAACAGGTACCTGACCAGACATCATGCATGCAGTTGGAATAGCTGGAATATTTCAAGCAAATCCAAAGGAAACTCATCTTCAGGAAGTCAAAAGAATTTTCAAGTATCTTCAAGGAACTCAAAATTATGGCTTATGGTATCCTAGAGATACAGATCTCACACTTCATGCATATACAGATGCAGATTGGGAAGGAAGCGTGGATGACAGAAAAAGCACTAGTAGTGATGCATTCTTTATGGGTTCCAGATTAGTATCTTGGTTCAGCAAGAAATAAAGTTCAATTGCATTATCTACAGCTGAAGCAGAATATGTGGCTATTGCATCTCACTGCACACAACTCCTTTGGATGATGCAAACATTACAAGACATTCAAATGACTTGTACTCCACCTATCTCCATTTTTTGTGATAATACAAGTGCAATCAATATTTCAAAGAATCCAATCATGCATTCAAAGACCAAGCACATACCTATCAAATATCATTTTCTCTGAGAACAAGTGCTTGAATAAAAGGTCAAATTGGAGTATGTCCCCTCCAAGGAACAAGTTGCCGATATATTCACCAAACCACTACCCAGGGAGACATTTGAATACCTCAGACAGAAGCTGGGAGTAGTTGATGCATCATCTTGCTGTTGAAATTATCTATTTCAGAAAACAGTGGTTGTATGCGAGTTTCATGAAGTGTATCCCTGTACATACATAGGTGTTTGTGGACACAGTTGCATATGTTATGGTTTGAAGACAAACAGTAGGACCAGACTCAGGATGAAAAGAGTATGATATGGGTTTGACAGAGACCATCTGACATAGGCTTAGGCAGAGCATATAATGCATTGTTGGCATTATCTTAGGAGATCTTGGTTCATTTTCTTTCAGGTGGAACCGGTGCAGAGGGAGATCATGGTTAGTGGTCTTGATTGTGATTGACAAATGATGTTGATGTTAGTTTCTCATGACTTTCATAGTCTTGTCTCAGATATTTAGTCTCTATGTAATGTATTTGCTTTATTATCAAGGTCATGTAATGGCCTATGTTGGTTTCCCCGCTATGCCTGGGATGGATGATGTAATTTTTTTGTTTTATCATGTGTAAACTTTTGGTGTATCCCCACTTGGTTGGGTGGATGAGTCAATATTGGTATATCCCCACTTGGTTGGGAGATGGATGTATGTATGAGTCTTTGGTGATAGGAAGGTCATTTATGATGTATAAAGTCATGTTTCTTCTTGTAGGACATCTTTTTGCAGACTTTGCCTACAGTCAGGGGGATCATGGACAGCATAGTAGAGCAGAGATTTTAGCATGTACTCAGGGGGAGCATCACCCTTTTCCCTTGATGACAAAGGGGGAGAATGACTTTGAGTGACTTGGTGTTGCCATCAAGTCTAAAGGGGGAGATTGCTGGCATTATGTCATAGTTTTGGCGCTATGACACAAGTGTTGTCCTTGATGGCAACTCACTCAAATGACAGATCACAGTTTAGGCTCTCTGAATGCAGAAAAAAAGATATATACGCAGGTTCATCTTAACCAAGTCGCATATACATGCGGGATTGACGTTCAAAAGGCGTGTATACGTATGCACGCACTTTCATGCAAGGAAAAGCGTGTACATGTGGGAAAAATTATTTTTGGTCCATGGTATTTATTCCTTGGTATTTGGACCTATGGTTTTGGACCATGGTATCTCGTCCGAAGTGTTGAACCCAGGTATTGGGTCCATGGTATTGATTATTTATGGTTTTGGACCGTGGTATTGAGTAAGGCCTAAGACTATAAAAGGGAAGGAGATCATTAGGCAAAGATATTCACTCAAGCATTTAATATCTTATGAAGAGAAAGATCTAGAATTGGGTTATGGTGCATAGCTGAATCTAAATCAAGGAGGAACCTGAGCGCAAGGAGAAGGATAAGTTCTATTAATGGGTCAAGATCTTAAGGCTTGAATAGTAGTATCTTTGTGTGATTTTGATATGTTATATTTGGTGCATGACTTGATCTATAAATCTGATAATCTAGGTATAATTGACGTCTAAATAAGTGAAGGTAAATTATCTTTGATAGATCTGTACGCAGGTTCAACGAAGCAAAGGCACGTATACACACTAGTTCGGTAATTCAAAATAGCGTATACATTGGTTGGCCTTAATACAACAACGTATACATGCAGGTTCTACATATTGAAGTAGCGTACGTCTCATGAAATATTTTTTAGCTACTTTTGTTTATTACTGCAGTACTCTGGGTTCAGGATTGGTTTCTGGTTACTGTTAATATTCTAGCCACATATTTCAGAGGAGTAATTGTTCGATTCAGTGTTGATTGGAGCAAAGGAGATTGATTGATGCAGATGTATTTGATGTTTGATTATTGTTATTGATGGATCCAGTCTGAAAATTTATGAAACGTGGTCCCTGGAAGAAAAGAGAAGGTTGTAGCCTTCTATAGGTCAGCGCCTACGTACTGGTACATCAGCTAGTACAAGAGCTAAGGGGGTTGTAGCTCCCTTCCAGGAGAAGCTGGAAAACGAGAGAAGGTGGTAGCCTTCTACAGGTAGAAGCCTGTGTACTGGTATAAGACTACACCAGTACAGATCCATTGTAAAAAGAAGTTTCTAATTGAAAGAAGATAGAGACAATTTGCAGCAGGTGGTTTTCACCCACATAGGGTTTCCACCTTATATCTTGTGTTCTTGTGTGTGACTGTTTGTTCTATTTTACTGTTCCTGGTTACTGTTTATATGGTTCTGACACACAGATTAATGATCAACATTTGAAGAATAAATTGAATTATAAGTCTACAAGTTATAAGCGAGTTTCCTTAACTGCAGTTGTGTATATATTCCGTTTCCACTAACTGAAGTAGCATATGCAAATCTGATTATGAAATGAAAAATAATTGACTCGATAATACTAATTCACCCCCCCTCTCAATATTATTTCCAACAATCCCTACACTTCCAAGCTCATCCTTGCATGTGGTGAGATTGTTCAGATACGTAGAGATCGTGTTGCCCTTTTAACACTTGATCTTCTGAAGATTGTCTTTCAGCACCAACTTCCTCTGATTGCTACTATTATAATATAGATCTTTCAATGTTTTCCACATTGAAAATGGTGTCTCCTTCCCATGGAGACTTGATACTATATGGTCTTGAACTCCCTCTAGAAGGATTCTTCTTGCTCTAGCCACACATTTCTTCCATTCCGCCAATTGAGTAGCATCAGTCAACTTGGGGACTTCTTGATCAATGAAGTCATTTAGACCATTATCCTCTAATACTGCTTCCATGTGATCCTTCCAAGCTATATAATTTGAGCCACCATCAAGGGTATACTCGAGTCTTAAACCACTGAACACCATAGGTAAAAGAGAGATGTGATAAGAACTCGATTTCTATATTCAGGAATTAGAAACTTCAAACTTCTCCCTTCTTGTATACTATTCTTCCTTGATCACCTTTGCTCTGATACCATGTAGAAATTCCCACTGTAGATCAACAGATTATGCAATATACTAAAACACAATACAAGATCTACTTCTACAACACTTTGCAGAAGCTTAATCGAATTGAGCAAGATCAATTGAACACATATAACTGATAAGAAGAAATCAATCACACATAACACAGAAGAAATAACTAGGGGAAAGCCTCAGCCTAAAACCCGAACTCTGTATTATCATACAAGTGGAAATATAGTCTGGATTACAAAAATAATCAGCTCAAAAGCTATCCTTCTCTCTCTGTAATCCCTCTGCTACTCATAGACAGTCAAAGGCCTCTCTCAAACCTTCTCCTCTACCCTCCAAGCCTCCTATTTCTTTGTGCAATTTTCCTTGGGGTCCAGTGCAGCCACTTGTGTGAATTGGCCTCTTCACACACTCACTAACCTCTGATCCAACTGCACAATCCTGAAGGAGATAAATCTTTCTCCATGGATGAGCTTCCTTTATAGGAAAAATCCATCCAACTGATAGTACATTGTCCCTCCTCTGATCTCAACTAGGTCTCTATCTGAACTGATAGCATGGGTTATTCATGAGAGAATATTCAGTTATCTGAAGTGCAATAGTTATATGCAAGCATGCATTAACTAACTGAAGTCACATTAATTTAAACAAACTGTTTAAATCAATCTAACTGGACTTGACTCAGTTAACTGAGCCAACTAATTACAACTCAAATTAGAACTCATCCTTATCTCTTTATGTTATAGACATTTTTGTGCCTCGCATCATGGAGCATGAAATGTCAATAATCACAGGGATCCTCAGTCCCTAAACATGTTGTTCTTACCCCTAAAAGAACAAGGTCATCAAACAACAGCACTTCCAATCAGTTCTCCACCTGAAAACACTTCAAAACAGGCTTATTTTGGATCATGTCAGCTGCTCCACTGAGCTTCTGCGCTGGAATGCAACTGTCCCTCCTTGTACCTGCGCTGGAAGTCAAGATTAATGAAGGCTACCTGCGCTGGGCGAGATTGGCCAAGTGGCACAGTCATCCTGCAAGGTGTCAACTGCCCAGGAAGCTTCCAAACTGACACTTGGTTCATGAGATTCGCCCTGTGATGAGTAAGAGGTACTTGATCACCATGTGTAAGCAAGGATCTCCAAGTGGACTCAAGGACTGAAGTTTAACTGAAGAGGGAGAGGACACTAGTCAGCTCTATGCCAGCCTCAAGCTGACTCATCCTCTCTTCTTCTCTCCTATATATAGAGCTCTTCTATGAGGTCTAAGGAGGCTGGAATTTTGTGTAAAGCAAGGAGGTGCTGTTGGTTTACAGTCAGAGCTATTGGGTGATTGTTTTACTAGAGGTGAAGAGGAGAGTTCTTGCTGCTGGGGAGGTGCTGCTGGATTGGAGCCATCATTGGTTGTAACCTTCTCAGAACCCTATTACTTCTATCAATAAAGTTTTGCATGTTCTCCTATATACTTGTATTGCATTGATGTTTTGTATTTACATGTATATTTGATTCATCCTAATCCATGCTTCAGTTATGAGTACATGTATCTTGTAGTTTGCTCTCTTGTTTTGTGCAGGATCTGTGTGTAGCTGGACCGGCAAAGAGAGCAAAGAGCTGGGAACAAGAGACAAAGAGAGAGGACAAGGATCGACTAAGCGAAAGACACCAGGTTGGTTAATCTTTCTTCATTCTCTCTGTACTTTCATAAAGGAAATCATCAAAACTTTACTTTCAGTTGTTGCTAAAGACTGTCACCTTTAGAGTAGGGATAGGGTCATCCGCATCGGATACTTTTCCCCACAACAAACTGGCGACTCCGCTGGGGAGCCTAGTATCTTGTTGGTGTTTGTAGTATTTTGCTATTCATTTCTTGAAGAAAAGAGTACCAAATCGAAAAGCTTTTGACTATATCAAAAGCGAAGTAGAGGGTCTGCTACTCTTGCTCATTTGCTGAGCAAATTCAAGATTTAAAGAGCTTATCTACAAAAGACTCTTTACTCTTTGTGATAGATCTTCATCCTCTTGATCATCCCTTAGCCTGTACTTGACCTATAGCTTTTTATTTCAGCAAAAACAGTGCATTTTTGAGCTTTTTATGACCTGGAAAACTTTGTAGACGTAACTCTCGTGTCCCAGAGCAGGCTGTCCACAGGCAGTCTGCATTACAGCGCAGGTACTCCCTTCGGGAACTGCGCTGAGAGTCAAACTGACAGACCAGAGCCTGCGCTGGTCCAGTTAGCCATTGTCTTGCTCAGTTTTCCCATTGTGTCTGAGCCCTGTTTTCACTGATTTTTTGCTGATTGCTTGCTGGTCATTGTACTTGCTGTAAACCACTTCTCCTTGACATTATTCCGCCTCAGTTGTGTGATGAAACTGTGAATGTTCTTTCAGTATTTCTTGCTTCAGTTACAGTTTCCCATTGTGAAAAGCGAACCAGTATAGCTGTGGCCTCTTAGATCCTGAACTGTAAAAGTGTCTTTGTGATCTTATGAGCTAGTTTTATTACTGTTCATGGCTGTTTGAGTTTGTTTGCTTTTCATTTCATGGTTTGAATCTATACATTTCCTGTGTTTTAAACAAGTCTATCATAAGGTGTCTTTTTGATTGTGGACAAGCTTGTTTATTTCTACTTGAAATTAGATTCAAAATTATACAACAGTTTCCTTTCTGTCTAGCATCAACATTAAGGATAACGAAAAGAAATACATGCATTGTGCATTTTGCATTTGACTGTATGCTTGACGATTTAGGAAGATGTGCATTTTAGTGTGTGTTCTTTGATCTGTGGAAAAAGTTGTGTCTTTCTTTTCCCTCAAGTAGATTAAGGTTTTCAAAGTTGAAAGATTGAAAAGATTTGCTTCTCATTCTTAGATTGCATATAGGAAGTTGTATATATACATCTCGTGGCGAACCTGAAAGGCAAACTGTTAAGAAAGATCAACATTAAAATAAACTCAATTTACATAACAACGCTTTGGAATTTAACGCAAACATCTACAGGTCTAGGTAGAGACGTGTTCCGGCGTCGTTAAACATAGTGACTGTCGATCTCTACGAAGGTGGGTGATTCCTCCTGAGAGTCGGTGGCACTAACACGGACTTGAGCTCCCGCGTACCGTCGCATATATTGGGAGACCCCTATAGGCTTTTATCCTTTATCCTTAGGAAACCGTGTCGGCCGCCCTACTGATCGCGATGCAGTGAACACAGCATTCACGAAGATCGACCACCCGTACCGTAAAACGTATTCTGTGGTTTCACGAAAGGTTTGGCACACCCTCTGCCTAGATCTCCAGAGCAGTTTCTTTTGGCCTTTTTTTCAAACTCTATAACTGAAAAAGTCCAACCGAGCATTTGTCACTTCGGGCTCGTTAATACATCGAAGGCGACTAGAGTCATCTTTAGCTTTTTCTCGACTCTTAAAACATGAAAAAGCAAGTTTGTGTCTAAAAGCGTCGTTAATAAAATTTATTTTAAGCGGAACATAATCACCTATTATTCCCACGTTGATCTTTCAGTTGAAAAGTATGGAGCCCACCAACCAAGGAAGTAACCTTGGCGGAAGTCCAAACCCCTTCTCCTCTTGGGGAGATGTTGGTGCGCCTCATATGGCTACATTGTCACTTCCAGGGTTGACAATCAGCCTCCCTGTATGGCTCTTTTCAACTAATGTAGTCCAGATCGCCACTAATCCTGAGCAGTCGAATCAACAGTCAGAACAATCTAGAACTACCCACCAGCCTTCCACTTCTTATGATACTTCCTCTGATCCTTCATCTTCCCAAGGTAGAGCCGGCAAAAGTCAACCTCCCAAGGAGAAGAAGGAAGAGAAGAAGAGAGAAAAGAAGCAGAAGGAGCCTCTGGCGAAGGCGACTGGGGGCAAGCAGAAGAAAGCTGACAAAAACCCACACACTGCACCGACCGGGCCTAAATCGCCATGTGTCATTTGCAAAGGGACCCACTTCCATCGTGATTGTCCTTGTATTCCCCGGATACTAAGGGACTGGTCCCCAAGGTTGCACAATCCGGTAGCATCAACCTCTGGTTGTCATGTTGATTGCAATCCGTCAACTAACGAGAGTGAAGGACGAAGAAGGGGACCAAGATCACCCTGTCTATTGTGTGAAGGCAATCATGCCATCCACAAATGTCCATTCTTAGATGAGGCCAAGAGAGTTTTGGAAGATCATCCGGTATCACCGTTACGACTTCCTCCTGGATACCAAAAACTCGTGCCTAATCCCTCGATAGTTGAAAATCCAGCTGGCCCGCTCAAGTGGTCAGCTGAAGTGTCGGTCATTGAGAATGAACCTACTGAATCTAGACCAGACGAAAGTCTAAAGGTCGAAACGGCAGTTGACCCGGTTCTTCCTTCAGAGGTTCTATCGTCCAATGACTCCGTCATTGAAGATCCGTCTTCAAATGACACCGTCGCCGAAGAGTCGTCTTCATGCGACACCCTCACTGAAGAGAATAAGGATGACACCATCCAGGTTCTTTTCATCAGCACCGACTCCGATGAGCGTCAGGGCAATGTGCCCATTCCTTTATCGCAGGAAGGAACATCATCAGAGTCATATCCGGCCGTATATTCGGTCCCACCACCAAGCAACCTGGTTGTATCCTTTGATTGGAATCAACTAGGCAGACCCCGGTTACCAGCCAGTGTACCATTCAGAATCATTGTCCAGATCTATAGAATGATCATGGCTGGTACTATCATTGATGAAGGGGCGTCTGTGAGTATCCTTTCCTCTGTTGCTTGGAAAGCACTGGGTTCCCCAGCGCTTTTACCTGAGTTGAGAAATCTCTCAGGTTTTGATAAAGGAACCAGTCGACCATTAGGGATCCTCCCCGATGTACCTGTTACATTGAAAGGGAAGACCATCAGGATGAACGTGTTGGTAGTTCAAGGACCCTTGGATTATAACCTACTCCTTGGACGCGACTATATTTATTGCATGGGAGCGATAGTCTCCTCACTCTTTAGAGTAATGTGTTTTCCACACGAAGGAAGGGTGGTCAAGCTCGTAGACCAACTTTCGTTTCCGGGATCTCGCATCGCAAATAGTCAAATACCATTCCTAAATGGTCTGTTCACTCAAGATTCGCCTCCACCCCCAGTCCTTCTTCCCGATGAGTGCGAGTGATTCGGAAAGAAAGACTGGAACCCAGGGGGCATGCACCCTGGTCTGCTTCGGGCAGAAGAAACCCCGGGTATAAGGAAGAATTTCCGCAAAAGAATATGACTAGTCCGTACCCCGTCCGTGGAAGGAAGTGGGGTTGTTCTGGAATAATATTCTTTTGTCAAAGTTATGTGAGTGAGATAATCGGCTTCTCGCTCCCCTTGTCTAGGTAATAGGGACACCGAAGATGAAGACCGTTTGCGGTAACAAGTAGTAACCGTCTTTGAATTCAAGCCTCGCCCATTAAAACAAATGTTTTGAAGGATAAGCAAGGGCAGCCTTCAAAGAGATTCTATTGCTACAACGGGGGGTCACCATCTTTAGTAACCCAATGTTAGACATCGCCGAAGAAAGAGATTGATTTGCGGCAGCAAATAGAACCCTCTTCGGATAATAAGAAAGAAGCAAGCCTCCCTCAATAATACCAATGTTTTATCTTTGAGTAGTGTTCTTCCATTGTCACAAATAGCTGTTTGTTAAAAGTGGGCCGACGGGAAGCCTGAGTACTGCGTAAGACCCCTTAGAATAACGAGAAGACAAGTATCGTTAACATTAGATTGGCAAGATGACAAGTAACTGTGAACACCCAAAGAAAAGCAGAAGTAGGGGAGAGGAGGGGCAGCCTCGAAATTCTATCCTATACCTGGGGGCATGCAAACCTTCTGGAGTGCAAGCTAGGGGCAGTTATTTATCTGGTTTTAAGATTAGCCGTTTCCAAACTTGCATGAAAGAAGCCTGTGGGGCAAAAGTAAAATTTGCCAAAAGTGAGCATAGCTGTGGTAAGGCATAAGCTCTATAAAAATTGGTCCTTACGGGAGGCGTTCTTTTTATGACTGGTATATCGAGCAGTTTTAGCATATAGTTCATGCTCGTTAAAAAATAAACGCAAATTCGAGCAGTTTTATGACTGAATTTATGCTCGTTAAAAAATAGAAAAGTGTGAGCAAAAGTTTTCCCCAGAGTTCAAGCTCATGGAAAAAATGAACCGGTAAATAACCTTTTGAGATCGTAAATTCATCAGCCATAAGAACCTTGATCGTGTTTTCATCCATCACCTCCACTGTTCATTTGGCCGATCATTCACTTCCATTTGTGTGTTTACCTCTTTTGAGAAACAGCTGCGAAGAGTGATTTCACCTAGCCATCCTTGTGACACTGCCGTGATTGGAAAATTCCAACCTGTACCTGGAATCTGCTGCTATCCCTGTTTATCACTCGTTCCTCAAAAGACGAGTCTTCTTTGAGCTCTTTTCACTGACTCGTAAAATATGAAAAGTTTGCCGAGTTTTGGCCTTCCAGCTCGTTAAAAGAACGGAACGCTATCCCTCCTCTAAATTTTAATCTTTTTGGACTTGAGGGATTATTGCACAAAAGGATCGAGCGCTTGTCTTGTTCGGCTCATTAAAAGTACCGAACAGCCATCCCTTCTGTATTGTTTTATACTTTTTCGGACTTAAGGGATTAGCTGACGAAAAAGGAATTATGGAGTTGACTTTCTGTACCTTTTCAGACTCTCTAAAAATGAAAAGGACCGAGTTTTCTTTGTCGTTAGACTCGTTAAAATGATTAAATAGCGACAAACTTGTCTTTAGACGAGAACGAGTTTCCCTATCGCTAGGCTCGTTAAATCATAGCGATGGGCTTGCCCGAAGGGCAGGTTATAGAACAAGCATATGTTATCCTCCTCAAGCTTGACAAAAATAAAGAGGTACTGGTCAGAAATGACTGGGGAAAAATTGGGAGAACATCAAAGTTTAATGGTAGCAAGTCACTCTTGAACATGACACTTTTCCTCCGTACCACATCGGGTTGGGTTGTCTCATTCACCGGTCTCATCACCATGGTCCTCGCCAAACCATCCACATTTGGGGTAATGCTACCGATCCATCGCATCAGTGTCGTTATATGTTCAAGAGGGGTCATTCTGAAAGTGTCAACCGTGTCCCATCCACTGCCATACATTATCCTTCATCCATTCATGATCGCCACCCTGAATCATATGTCACAGTTTGTTTTCACCTCCACTAAAGTCATTAGCTCCGTTCCGTGTCATTGCTGTGGGATTCATTAAGGCCCTCCTTTGACGGATCGCTTCTTGTCGACTTCAGCTCATTATCCAAGAAGTTGATCTAGGAACACCCCCATCAGTACTTTGAAGCTTGCATGCCTCAATGGCAAGTTTCTCACTTCCGGCGACAGGTATACATCAATGACCTTCGACCAGAAGATTTTGCGTGGTGTTCGACGCCAAGTCCTTTATTCATGCCACGTGAATTGTACTGCAGTACCTTGAGGGTCATTATCATTATCGGTGATTCCTCTCGCGCTTGTTAACGGTTTTCATTATTGACCGGTAATCAAGCGATGTCTTTCCATGTTCGACTTCAGCGCAATTCTCACATGGATCGACTTGTACTTAGAGTGAAGATCGAACGAGTTTGAAGACCCCGGATCTAGTTTCATCCATCCGGGCTGCGATATATATTCAGGAAATATAAAAGCATTTGTCATGTACATCATTGCAACAGATGATCATCCTATTCAAAGGATGATAATTTCAGCAGAAAATTATCAGTCTACCTGCAGACGATCGTCTGTCATATGTACCAAAATGTATTTATAAAAGCTGAGCATGGGAATGCCCACCTCAGCTAGATCATGAAAATAGAATGAAAAATAATGTATTGTATTGTATTGTATTACAGGGCGCCTCCTCAGCACTGGAATGAACTTCGGACCCCCTAGATAAAGCATTTCACCCGATAAACGGCCTCATACTTTAGGGGGCAACTGTTATAGACATTTTTGTGCCTCGCATCATGGAGCATGAAATGTCAATAATCACAGGGATCCTCAGTCCCTAAACATGTTGTTCTTACCCCTAAAAGAACAAGGTCATCAAACAACAGCACTTCCAATCAGTTCTCCACCTGAAAACACTTCAAAACAGGCTTATTTTGGATCATGTCAGCTGCTCCACTGAGCTTCTGCGCTGGAATGCAACTGTCCCTCCTTGTACCTGCGCTGGAAGTCAAGATTAATGAAGGCTACCTGCGCTGGGCGAGATTGGCCAAGTGGCACAGTCATCCTGCAAGGTGTCAACTGCCCAGGAAGCTTCCAAACTGACACTTGGTTCATGAGATTCGCCCTGTGATGAGTAAGAGGTACTTGATCACCATGTGTAAGCAAGGATCTCCAAGTGGACTCAAGGACTGAAGTTTAACTGAAGAGGGAGAGGACACTAGTCAGCTCTATGCCAGCCTCAAGCTGACTCATCCTCTCTTCTTCTCTCCTATATATAGAGCTCTTCTATGAGGTCTAAGGAGGCTGGAATTTTGTGTAAAGCAAGGAGGTGCTGTTGGTTTACAGTCAGAGCTATTGGGTGATTGTTTTACTAGAGGTGAAGAGGAGAGTTCTTGCTGCTGGGGAGGTGCTGCTGGATTGGAGCCATCATTGGTTGTAACCTTCTCAGAACCCTGTTACTTCTATCAATAAAGTTTTGCATGTTCTCCTATATACTTGTATTGCATTGATGTTTTGTATTTACATGTATATTTGATTCATCCTAATCCATGCTTCAGTTATGAGTACATGTATCTTGTAGTTTTCTCTCTTGTTTTGTGCAGGATCTGTGTGTAGCTGGACCGGCAAAGAGAGCAAAGAGCTGGGAACAAGAGACAAAGAGAGAGGACAAGGATCGACTAAGCGAAAGACACCAGGTTGGTTAATCTTTCTTCATTCTCTCTGTACTTTCATAAAGGAAATCATCAAAACTTTACTTTCAGTTGTTGCTAAAGACTGTCACCTTTAGAGTAGGGATAGGGTCATCCGCATCGGATACTTTTCCCCACAACACTTTAACTGATGGATAAATTCCTTAATTAATGGAGAAACTATTGCATGTCCTCACATAGACTTCATGTTTGATTTTTCACAACTAATTAACTCATGGGGAATTAATTAATTTATTTTCAAACAGTTGTTAAGTTCAAATTCAAATTTTACTTCCTATTTTAGTCTAGGGACTGACTTAAATTGGAATCCATCCCAAACTACTAAAAATAGCAATGCTATTTTTAGCACTTCCATTTTTCATTCCCTGTTGCTTAATCCAGCATTGGTACCCAAACTACTATTTATAGTAGTGCTATTTTTAACACTTCTATTTTTAGCATTTCTTGTTGCCATTTTCAACAGGTTGGATCAAGAGGGGGTTCTCCTTTTCCAAACCCCATAGTTAACAAATCTGTCTAGTGTCCACTCATTTTCCTTCCTAATGGGGTAGATTTTGATGAGTTTAGATGATGTGCTTGTTGAATATGGCCTTTGGGCAAGCCAGTATGTGACCTTGTTCATAGGCCTTGTAACATGTTGAAAGCCAAATTATACAAGACATTCAAAACACTACTTAATCCAGTCATTCTTGTTCATCATATCATAGAATATGTTATTGGTCCTCCTATTCACAATGTTTATGATCACGTGAATCATCTTCAAATAAGTTTTTTGAAGTTGTGCTTAAGAGTTCCTTTGATTCCCCAAACCAAGATTTCAATATTCTTTCTTACTTAATAGTCTTTTAGTTTGAAAAATTGGCTAGGTTTCAATTTTTTGCCTACCTATTTTCTTCTCTAAAGAAATCTCTTGCTCCTACATCCTTTAATTTCTTTCTATTCCCATATGTATGTAGTACAAGCTTCAACATAAATTATGTCTTTGATATGCCATTCAACTCCATTATCATATGGGGGAACTTGGTCCATACATGTTTTCTTACTTGCTAACTTTGTTTGTTTTCCATAGGTAGAGGAATACATTCATAAATATTGATTACTCAATAGAATTAAACAAGTATACATTCAAACAATGTAGTTCCCTTTAAGAGGATCTATTTTAGCCTTTGTGGTTGTAGTTAGGATTGAGTGAGACCAAAAAACCATGTTTCCTTTTTCTTCATGCTCTAAGGGATCTATTTTTGTCATCCTTCCTATTGTGAGAGGAGCTAAGAGAGAGGAATATACAAGTATTTTCTTAGCTATATCCTTTGTTTTGAGAGGGAATATTGTTAGATAATCCACAAACTCAATTATCCATTTTCATTCAACTTTGTTAGTTTACTTTGGAGGGATTGCACCTATAACACTATTTAGCCAAAAAAAAAATTAAACTATATTAATCACATGCAACATAGATAAATAACAATTTAAAGAATATAAGACACTACTTATCCTTTTAATGAAATAGCGAGATATAATCCTAACATATTATATTACTAGGAATGAGATAAATTAAGAATACATTCATTTTTCCATGAATAATAATTGTAAGTGAATAACATAATAAACCATGCATCAATATTCAATACACATAACACTTGAAGGTCAATTCATCAATAATTTAATTATACAATTTAATGCAATACAATAAACATGTAGTGGAAATTTATGTATCCCGAAGTATCGTTCACCAAAGGGATGGAGACTCGAATAAACTTTGTTGACTCTTGTGCTCCCTTGTGGATGTCCACATACAGGTGTGAAGGATGTAGCATCCCTGGTTGAACATTGTCGACTCATTGGTTGATCTCCCAACCTAATCCTTGGGTACTCTTCTTCCCCACTGAACCCCGAGTTGTAATTGGGATGTAATATAGTGGAGGAGTGCTAGACATTGGAGGAGGTCACTCTTTTCTCAAGAGTCCCCCTCTCAAAAGAAAATCTTGACTATACCAAACTCACTATAGTCATATTCATTGTCAAACTAACGTTATCTTGTTCATCCAACAATAGGGCGAAAGGGTTCCCTCACCCATAACTTTCTCTTATTTTATTGGAGGTTTCAAAGGTGACACTTTTCACTTCAAGCAATAATAATTATTTTTATTAATTAAAAATTTTGATTATTCACGCACCCTTGTGTCACTCCCTCACGAAGGCTATCCTAATTTATTACTTAATTTCTTATTTAAAATGCACATTTTTCCTCACTCAAACATGGCTCCCTCTTTATTATCATAGTTGTCTATTGATCCCCATTTTCTACTCCTTAATTTGTGTTCATTACTGAAGTCAACTGATAGGTCAGATTTGGTCCCCCAACTACATCCTAGTTTAACTCAAATTGACTCTTAGATGGAAATCCTTGTGTTGGCTCTTGCCACATGGAGGTTCTCTAAATTTTCTCTAATTTAATTTATTAATTATTATTTTCAATATCCACCCTCATTTCTTAATGAGGCTAGAATATTCTAGGATTAATGTTCCTAATTAACTCTATACCCCTTCCCCCCCTTTGCTTATTAATCCTTATGTACTTTGGAGTTACTCTATAGGAATTATTTTAACTAATATTTTCCAAATGTGGAAAGGGTAGGGGTTTTAATTGGTCCAACCCCTTACTTCTTCCTATTCTCCCTTTACCTAAAGTTTATTCTTGTTTTAGATAACTAGGTTCTAAAACCTCATTTACCACATTTATGTGAATTAGTATGATTACCATGTCTTAAATATATTTTATAAGTTTATTCTTTATGCCAAGGGTGCCAAGTTGGTCTTTCCCTTCAATAACTTCCATTCAAAGTTCCAAAGGTTCCACACCAACTAGTTTCTTCTTGATACTAAGGGTGCCATGCCAACCAGTTTCTTCTTGATACCAAGGGTACCAAGTTGGTCATGGCCTTCAAGGACTTCCCTTGAAGTTCCAAGGGTGCCACGTCACTTTCCCTTCAAGCATCCAATGACTACAAGGGGAAAAGTAGTGCAATAATGGAGACACTATCCTCTCCTATGTCGCCCGTTACAAAGAGATTAATGGTGTTAGGGATCAAGGAATCCACCTTGATGTTACCCCCCCCAGTAAAATCCTCATAAGAGACCCAATCTGGGGTCTGCCCCCACAACATCGTGATCTTCAGGGTGAAGGTATCCCAATACCTTCCAGGCCAAGTCATGATGTGAGTGCTAGTGGGTGAAATCAAGGATGGTGTCCCAATGCTCCCATCAAGTTCCATCTATCTGCATAACCCCATCACCCATGTATGAGTCATTCTTCCAAACAAATAACTTATATCTGTAGCCATTAACATTTCATTAGAATTTATAGCAAAAATTCAAATTGAGCTTTAAAATTTTAGGGACCGTGTTCAATTCCATAAAACCAGAGGTTGTTGACTCATCAAATGTGAGTGCATATGGTGGTCTCCTGCCATACTTGATAATCATTAGTAATATTGTTTCATAGTGTTAGTCATTGATATAATAACATACGTTAAACCATCATCATGACATAGTCATCAACATCGTTGTTCACCATGAGCCAAAACTAATATAAATAGCCAACGTAATGAATCCAACACATGACTAGACATACTCATAAATCATATCTAACATCACAACTATTATCATCATAACTTAAACTAGAAAACATACACATCCATCACAATGATCATCATCATAACATCAACTAGGAAACAAGCACATCCATCACATCTATTATCATCATAACATTGACTAGAAACAAACACATCCATCACATCCACTAATAATAAAATTCAAGTATTCAGAGCCTCGACCTGAGGTCCTCATAGAATAATGTGTGATATTTAAGGTTATATCAATGTTAATTTCATATCAGGGTTAGTCAACTAGAGTGGGGCACTACATACACCCCCACTTAACAATAGACGTTGTCCCCAAGTCCTCATAACAGGTTAGGAAAATGGTGACGCATCTCCTCGGTGTCCTCCCAAGTAGATGAATTGGGACTATAACTATCCCACTATACCTTAACTTGGGACACCAATCATCATCTAAGTTTTAGGGGTCGATGGTTCAATATGCGAACACTACTACATTTGGGTGGAAGTTTCGATGGCAGAATCCGATAGAATGGCTAAAATAAAAAAAAATGTTCAAAGTTAAATTATTTTATTTGTTTTTTTTTATAAAATCCTAATGACCGTCAAATATCCGAAGGGAGTTCTTTAAATATTGAATATTCAATGAAATTTCTTATCCCATCGAGTATTCAATGTTTTCTTATAATCCCTCCTGGCGTCCAATAAGTGATGGGTGTTGACCCTATTGGAATTGTTTGGATGACTAGTGCCTATGAATGTGTTGGAATTGATGTCGACCAAATTAGCATGGTGATTGGGCTCAAGAGGAATCCTATGGTAGTTTTAGGCTTCTGGTAAAGAATCATCACAATAGCAAGCTTATTGGAAAATCCATAAAATGATGACTATTGTGATTGGGAGTCTAGGAGTAATCCCATGGTTTCTACAATTCTCTATATAGAATCATCATATAACAGGCTTACTAGAGAAGCCATAAAATTATGACTATGGTGTTTGGGAGTTCAGGATTCCAAGCACAAGAAGAAGAGTCAAGGAGAAAAGAGTGGCAGAGATTTTGTAGCCATTTTATAGGTAGAATATGGGCTCAAAATATTAAATTTGGAAACTAGGGCAAAAATCCACCTTGGAAAACTCATATGATGTAGATGATATTTTTATTATATTCCTCTCTTTGAGAGGTGTAGGATCTATCTAAATATCATCTCATTCTGACATGTACAAATGTAATTATGAATTTATTTTGTTTATTGACAAATTGTCAAGGTCAGATAACAAACTAATGTTGGCTCAGAAGCCCAAAAATCAGATATAAATAGAAGGTTCCTTTTCCTCATTTGGACATCACTCATCACTCACACATCTCTCTCTCATCTGATTAGGTAATACATATTTTTGGGCAGCCTCTCTCTCCACACATGTGAAGGACAAGATTGAAATATTTTGTTTTGGGTGTTGATTGAATTGCAGGAGGGTTTGACCATTATTGACCGAGTTTGACTACATTTTGTTTGGGGAATATTTTATTTGGGAAGGATGCATTTTTGGGGACATAAATCGAGGAAATATGAGTTGTTTAATGAACGTTTATCACAGGGTTGACCTCTGCATTGACCGAGTTTGACTAATATTTTTTGGACTTTTGGGATGATTTGGATTGCTGTTGGAGGCCAAATTGACTGGGTTTGACCGAGGTGATTTGGAGGAGAAATTTTCCATGTTGACTGCTATTTGAATGGACATATTTTGAGTATTATTGGGCAAGTGAATTTTGTATATTGTACTCTCTCTCCTTGCTGAACTTTTGAAGAATAATAAGAAGAATTGATCAAAGGGTTTCCCTAGATTGGGGTTTGTCCCTAGGATGTGTCACATCTTGTGTCCTATTGTGTTGGCTTGTCTTCTACTATTTTTATTTATGTTCTATCTGCATTTACTATCAAGTTAATGTGATTTCTAATCTGGAAATTGATATTGGGCTAATAAGAAAAATATAAGTAAATTTCTCTTTAGCATAGAACATACCATTGTTACCTAAAATTAACATGGAATCAGAGTTGAGGTGAAGAAAAAGCCTAAGAAAGAGTGAGAAGAGCAATCACTGAGATCTATCAACCAAGGAAAAGATTCAATGGCCTCCACATCCTACTTCAATTCTGATGACAAGCTTCATGATAAGTCTGGTTATCATGCATGGAAGATGTCTCTTGAACTGACTTTAGAAGAGAAATATGTTATGGACTATGAGCAGGGAAAGATTACTGAACCTCCTTCAAATGCACTAGCTGTTGCGAAGACAAAATACAAGAAAGGTGAAGTCAAAGCCAAGAAGATCATCAAGGATTCTACTCATAAGAATTTAGGTGCTTACGTCTCTGATTTGAACACATCAAAGGAGATATATGACAGGTTGGTTGCCATGTTTAAAGCTAGCAATGCAAACCAAGTCCTATTTCTCGAGAACAAATTGAAGGACATAAAGAAGGGAAGAGGTGAAGATTTTTAATCCTACTACATGAGGATTACCGAGATTAAAAATGATCTACTTTCAATTGGAGAAGTGATTACTGACAGGGACCTCACTCTCATTACCCTTAGAACACTCCCTCGTGAATGGCACGTGTTCAACACTACTATCCTAAACAATAATAGGATTCCATTTTTTGAATAATTGTTGACTAGATTTTCTCAAGAAGAGACAAGGATGATGGAAATGGACATGCCTTCAAATAGGAATGATCCTACTACATTCTCCGCTCATGCTAAAAAGAAGAACAATGTAAGTTCAAAGAAGCAATGTCAAGGAAGATCGAGATTCAAAAATGGAAGGAAGGGATGATAATTCATTTGCAACAAGTATGGCCACTGTGCTAGGGAATGTCCTAATAGAAGGGATACCCCTCATGATGATGAAAACCACAACAAAAACAATTTTAGGGGAAACAACAATCAAAGGAATGGTGGATTCAACAACAAAGGAAAAAGTAATTCTCCCGCTACTCAACATGGAAATGGTCACCCTCCAAAGAGATCAATAAACTACAGGTATGATGAATACAATGTTGTTGATAACAAGAAAATATAATTTTGTCTTATATCTTCCCTCTCTACTGCCTCGCCTCCTAACACCTTTGGAAATTAGTTGATTGATAGTGGTGCCTCAAGGCACTTCACTGGGTATAAGGAAGCTCTTTAAAATATGATTGAAAAGGATACAAATTTGGAAATTATCCTTGGGGACAATTCCACCTATCCTGTGAAGGGAGTTGGGAATGTTACTCTTCAATTGAATCAAGGTAACATCATTCATATACACAAAGTTCTATATGTACTTGATCTGAAGAAGAACCTGGTATCTATCTCGACGATGGAAGACAAGATTCAAGGTGGAATTCATTGATGGGAAGGTACATGTTTGGAATAGAAATTTCAAATATGCATTTATTCTTGCATTCAGAGTTGATAGCCTATATCAAGTTGGAGGAAGTCCACTAGGATCTATGTCTTGTGACACATCACTTCAATCTGAATTATGGCACCAGAGGTTTTCTCATCTATGTTATAAGGTTCTGCCTGATGTGAGGAATATGGTAACATGTATGCCTGAATTAAAGTATAACATGAAGGTGTTTGTCAGGGGTGTGCTGAAGGAAAGCATACAAGGGGACCATTCCCCACAAGTGATAGAAAGACTACTGACATATTGCAATTGGTTCATTCTGATCTATCTGATATGATGCCTGTGAACTCTTTGGGAGGATATTTATATTATGCTATCTTTGTGGATTATTTCTCTCTCAAGGCTTGGATTTATTTCTTGAAGAATAAGGATGAAGTATTCTCATGGTTCCATTATTTCAAAGCCTTTGTAAAAAATCCAACCGGGAAGAACATCAAAACATTGAGGAATGATAATGGAATCGAATATGAAGCCAATGAGTTCAATAACTATTGTAGAGAAGATGACATTAAGAGGGAGACTAATACCAGATATACTCCTGAGCAAAATGGTGTCTCTAAAAGGAAGAACCATTCTATTATAGAAGCCACTCATGCCATGCTTCATGAGCAAATACTTCCGAAGTTTCTATGGGTGAAAGATACAAACACAGCCGTGTATGTTCAAAATAGATGCTCTCATCAAGCGATGGACACCAAAACTCCTGAAGAAGCTTTCGCTGGTAAGAAACCTGATGTTTATCACTTTATAATTTTTGGTAGCCCCATAGATTTTCATGTGCTAAAAGAAAAGAGAAGCAAATTGGATGATTCTGTGAAGAAAGGAATGTTTTTGGGCTACAATGAAACTTATAAGGCATATAGAATCTATGTGCCTAGTCAAAGAGAAGTGGAGATAAGTCATGATTGTCACCTTCAATGAGGATGCTACCCTTGGGAAGCTTAGTAACCTTCCTATTCCAAGGAAGGACAAAGAAGAAGATTCGAGAAAACAAGGAGAACTGCAGGATTAGCCGATGCCCAATGTTGAAGGACCAATTGATCCCATTGATCCACCTCCTCATGAGCCCTCCTCCTAAAAAGCGATACCCTCATGACTTAGGGAAACTCTCAAAGATGTCGAGATACATGTTTCTCCAAGGGGGAAATTTTGTGAAAGTAAGAAGCCAAATAGGTACCAAGGGTACTTAACTGCCATGAGCACCATTATTCAATCTGGAAGAAGTTGTGAAGAACCAAGTTTGGAAGGATGGTATGAACGAAGAGTGTGAGTCGATTATGAAGAATGATGTCTGAGATGTGGTCCCTAGACCCAAGGACAAGTTTGTTGTCACCTCGAAATGGCTCTACAAGATCAAGGCTAGGTTTGTTGCTTGAGGCTTCTCTAAAAAGGAAGGTGTGGACTATGATGAGATATTTGTACCTGTTTCCCAAAATACCACTATCTATTCAATTATAGCCCTTACTTCCTCGCAAGGATAGAATCTACAATAGATGGATATCAATATCGACTTATTGCATGGTTCAATTAAGGAGGAATTCTATGTAGAACAACCCGAGGGGTTTTAAGTTCAAGATCATCAGACACATGTATGCAAGTTGAAGAAAGCCCTTTATGGGTTGAAGCAAGCTCCCTGAGCTTGGTATGAGAGGATTGACAACTATCTAATGAAGTTGGGTTTTATAAGAAGTGAAGCTGATCTGAACCTTTAATTTAAGGTTGAGAATGACAGACCTCTCATCTTGGTACTTTATGTGGACGATCTCTTTCTGACAGGTGCAGACCCCCTTATTCATCAATCTAAGAGGGAGTTGGCTTCTAAGTTTGAAATGAAGGACCTAGTACTGATGCATTATTTCTTAGGGTTGGAGGTCTAGAAAAATCCAGGTGAGATTTTTCGTTCTCAAGGAAAATACATTGTGAAGCTACTTTAAATATTTGGGATGGTGGACTGCAAGTCCGTGACTACTCCGATGGAACTTAACTTCAAGAAGTTATGTGAAAGTGCTGCTAGGCCCAGTTTAGGAAATCCTTCTAAGCATTGTCAACTCATGGGGGCACTAATGTTCTTAGAGAAATTCCATCCAGGCATAGTTTTGTAGTGAATACATTGAGTAAGTTTATGGTCAAGCCTCATCACATACATTGGTTTGCTACCAAGAATATCTTGAGATATATCCAGGGCACAATCACCTATGGACTAAGATACATTGCTCGGAATGTGAGGCTCCATGGTTATTCTGATGCTGACTAGGCTGGATGTGTGGTGGATCGTAAAATTACATTGGGATGTTACTTCTCTCTAGGTTCTGCTTCAATATCTAGGATGAGTAGGAAACAAAAGTCATTTTCTTTGAGCACCGCTGAGGTTGAATACATTGTTGCTAGTATGGTCTCCTGTGAAGCTGTTTGGTTTAGGAAGATCTTTAGTGACCATTTTGGACATGTGCTGGATACCACTGTGATCTATTGCGACAACCAAAGTGGGATTCATCTTTATAAGAATCTCATGTTTCATGACCTCTCCAAGAATATTGATATCAGGTACCACTTTATCCAAGATATGGTACAACAGGGAGCAATAAGGTTCCGTCATAGTGGGACTGATGATCAGGTTGCAGATATTTTTACAAAGCCCTTGGGGAAGGCCAAATTCTTAACCTTCAATGGTAGACTTGGAGTCATGGAGAGATCCTCTAATGAGTGTCTTTTATGAGATGGTTTTTGAGCTCTGGTGGGCTTTGGGTACTTCTTGGAGTGATGAGCGACCATAGGGTGAGTCATTCACCTTCCCTTAGTGGTGCACAATGTACAGGGTGAGTGGTTCACCTTCCCCTAGTGGTGCACAATGTACAGGGTGAGTGGTTCACCTTCCCCTGTGATACCCCATGTTGAGATATGCATAGGATGAGTGGTTCACCTTCTCCTATAACATATGAGAAGGATGAGTGGTTCAACTTCTCCTGTCGATACATACTACCCATGTAGTACAAGACTCATGGGAAGTACCTCTCATCTAGCTAATGAGTATGGAAATGAGGATCTGGCCAATGAGTATGGAGTAAGGATGGGTTTGCAATCTTCATTTGAATTTCTTGAGAATTTCCTTGATGTACTTGGCTTGACATATAAATATTCCTTTCTCTTGTTGAGATATTTGAAGCCCTAAGAAGTATGTCAACTCACCAAGTAAAGACATCTCGAACTCACTTTGCATCTTTGTAGCAAAGTTCTTACTTGGTCAATCATCATTGCTACCCAAGATTATATCATCCACATATACCTCAACAATTGTTAAATTATCCTTATCTATTTGTACGTAAATATTGTTATCAACAATACCTTTCTTGAACCCTTGTTGACATAGATATATGTCAATATGAGCATACCATGCTCTGGGAGCCTTCTTGAGACCATACAGAGCCTTCTTTAACTTGCAAACATAGTCTTTTTTTTCTGATAGTAGAAAAAATTCAGGTTGTTCGATGTAAACTTTGTCTTCTAATTCTCCATTCAAAAATGCTGACTTAACATCCATTTGGTAGACTTTTATTTTTCTTTAACATGCATAGGCAAGAAACATCTGGATGGCTTCCATTCTGGAAACTGGTACAAATGTTTTGTCGAAATAAATTCCTTCCACTTGTGCATAGCCTTTGCAAACCAATCTTGCTTTGTTTCTAGTAACTGTCCATCTTCATTCAATTTGTTCCTAAACACCCATTTAGTCCCAATGACATTTTTATCTTTTGGTCATGGAACTAATGCCTAGGTGTTATTCTTCTCGATTTGATCCAATTCTTCAATCATAGCTGCTACCCAATGTTCGTTCTAGCTGGCTTCCTCAAAACTACTAGCCTCAAAGGTTGCTAGAAAATCAATGTGAGCTTGTTGTGATGAACGAAGTTGTTGACCTTTTATTGTTCCAATTCCTTCCTTTATGTCACCAATGATTTGATTTGATGGATGGTTCTTTTGAATCCATTCTTTTGTTCTCTTTGGAGGAGCTTCTTGTTGTTGTTCTTGTATATCTTGTTGATCATTATTTACTTCTTCCTGGTTGACAATTACTTCTCGTTCTAGGAATTTTTTTGTACCTTTTTTAGCCTATGTCTCAAGTTTCAAAGATTCTAGATCCTCATCATTATTCATTAGAACACTATCTTCATCAAATGTAACATTTATGCTCTCCACTATGTGTTTTCGTCTTAGATTATAACATTTATAAGCCTTTCTTTTGCGTGAGTAACCAATAAAGATACCTTCATCAACACATGATTCAAACTTACCCAACTTTTGATCTTCTCTTTTGATATAACATTTGCTTCTGAAGATTCTGAAATATTTTACATTAGCCAGTGTTCCTTTCCATAATTCATATGGGGTCTTATTGCAATTATTTATGAGAAAACTTCTGTTCATAATGAAGACTGTCATATCAATTGCTTGAAACCAGAATTTTTCATTTGATTCCTTCAGCATTGTTCTACCCATTTCTTGTATTGTTTTGTTCTTTCTTCCAGCAACTCCATTTCGCAAAGTTGTTCATGTTGTTGAAAATTGTATTTTATTCCATTTTCATCACACTACTGCTGAAATAATTTGGAAGTGAATTTTCCGCCATTATTTGATCTTAGACACTTTATTTTTAAATCAGTGTCATTTTCGACCAACTCCTTGTAGATCTTAAAACACTCAAATGCTTCAGATTTTTTCTTTAGGAAACTGACGGATGTCATCCTGGTATAGTCATCTATCATTAACATGAAATATAATTCTCTGTCTAAGCCTTTTGTTTCCATAGGACCACATAGATTAGTATGTATCAATTCCAATGGATGTGATGCAAAGTGTTCTTTTATTTTAAATCTACATTTTTTCTACTTTCCGTGCTAACAGGCCTCACATTGTGCGTTGGAAGGTTTTGAGATTTTTGGCATTTCTCGACCCGCTTCCTTTTTGCTTATCCTGACAAGATTGTCAAAGTTTATGTGACCCATTCATTTGTGCCATAACCAAGTTTCATCTTCTTTAGCTAGTAGACATGATTTAGTTGCTTCATCCAGAACATATATGTCATTTTGGGCTTGACTTGTTGTAGCCACAATTTTACCATACCTACCTTTCCTGATTTCACATTTTGTGGAGTTGAATAGAATTGTGTGGCCTTGATCACACATTTGTCCAAAATTGAGTAGATTGTGATTCATGTTTTCAACCAATAGAACATTCTTGGCTAGAGCATCTTTGCTTCCGAGACTAATGGTATTTGATCCTATAAAATTTGAAGATCCATCATTTTGAAAGGACACTGGTCCATCCTTCTTCTCTTTCAGAGATACAAATTTATTTCTATCTCCAGTCATATGCGTTGAGCAACCGCTATCAACATAGCACACATCTTTTTTGTTTTGAGCCTTGAGAGAAAAAGCACAATTATCAGTGTTCTTATTCTTCCATGTGCATTCATTCTGTGGCTTCGAAGATTTTTCTGAAGGATTTTCAAGTCTGCAGTCTCTGACTATGTGTCCAAAGTTTCTACATTTGTAACATTCAATATTACTTCTTAAATGTTCAAATATATTGATGATTTGTTGAGCCCTAGGAGGTTCATATTTGACAGATCTCCTGGAATTGTATTGGTTCCTAGGGTACATGTGACATTCTACAACTTTATAACCAAATTTTCCACATGAATAACAATAGCCATGAAAAATATGTTGGTACCTGGATGGAAATATTTGTCGTGGAATTTTCTTCCAAGGCTATACTTGCGAATCTTACTCAATGAAGTCTACATGCTTGTCATATCTCATAGGTTCATTGTATTTTGTTGCAGAAGGTCCTACTTCTTCTTTGTAATCAAGGCCAGTTCTATCATTGTAAGATTGTTTATTGTTGATGAGTTCTTCCAACGCCCTTAAGTTGTTGGCATAGTTTTGGACATTTTTTCCATTCTTCACTTCCTTACGCAGCGAGACTACTTCAGCTTCTAATTCTTCCCTTTATCGGTTGCTTTCTTCCAACTTCTTTTGAAGTGACTCTTCAATACATTTGTGTTCTTCAACTTCAATTTTGAGACCTTGAACTTGTTCTTCAAGAGTATTGGAATAGATCTTCTCAACCTTGAGCTCTTTTATAAGCTTGATTTCCTCATTAGAAAATTCTTCTATGGTCAACCCTTCTTCTTCATTGTTTGATACCTCTTGTTTATTGTGCTTGGCCATAAACAATACTCTCTCATTGGCTTCTTCTTCACTGTCACTGTCTTGATCGGATGATGAGCTATCTTCTTTAGATAGAAAGTTCCTTTTTAATCCTTTCTTCTTGCCTTGCTTATTGAATTTCTTAAAGCCTTTCTTTCCTTTTGAGTTTCCATCACTTATGTTCAGACATTTTTCTGCGAAATTCCCAACCTCACCACAACCGAAACATATCAATGGAAGTTTACCTTTGAATTTTCCCTTACCAATTTTTAGTTTTCTTGTAAATTAAGCATATTCTCCATCTGAAAAACCTTCTTCATCATATTCCTTTTCTTCACACTTGTAGGTGCAGGTGCAGGTCTTTTCCTTTGAAGGTTGTTTGTCCTTATTGGTTTTCTTAGATGAAATGAACACAATTTCTAGATGTGAAGTACCCTCTTATTCATCAAGTCTCATTTCATATGCTATGAGAACTCCATGTAATTCCTCTTTGATGAGTTTGTCCAAATTTTCACTGTATTCTAAGACCGATACCTTTGGGTTGAATCTTCCTGGTAATGTTCTAAGAATATTTCATATAATAGTCTTCTTGTCAACAGTCTCTCCCAATCCTTCCAAAGTGTTTGTTATTTCATCAATGTGTTGGAAGTATGCAGCAATGTTGTCATCTTCTTTCATTCTGAGTTGCTCATATTTTTCTCTATAGATTTGAAGCTTTTCTTCTTTGACATTTGAGTAACATGCATATATATTTTCAATATTGTCCCATACATTTTTGGTGGTTTTACAACCCAACACCTTATGATAAGTATATTCAATAAGTCCACTGCTAATAATATTCTTTTCTTTTGCATCATTTACCAAATTCTTCTTACCTTGTTCATTTGTGGTTGGTGTAAAGCTATTTTGAACAGTGTCCCATACATCGTAACCTTGTGCCAAGAGATAGACCTACATTCTTCCTTTCGAGAGTGCATAATTATTTTCATTGAATAGAGGTAAACCATTCTTGGTATGCTCCATGATCTCCTTCCAGTTGTTAAACTGTGATTGAAGGAACCAAACCCTAATACTAATAGTTAGAAAATACTGAGAGGGGGGGAGGGGTGAATCAATATTCCTTAGCAATTAGAACTTTTAAATCTTTTCAGAGCATTAGTTAATCTTCAACTATCGTTAATGTTTATGCAGTAACAAAAGTGAATAAAAGAACAGAAGAGGCACAAAAATTTTAGGTGGAAAACCCCCTCCGGGTCAAAAACCACCAAACAATTTTCTAATAATTCTTTAATATTTAACTCCAATTGAAAATAAAGCTCCAACTTCCTAGAATCTATAAAATCATTCTTCTCCGACTCCCATTGGATGGACGCTCCAACGCCTGAGATTCTTCAGTAGTCAACTGAACGGATGCCCCAACACCCAATGAGCTACAACTCACCCTAGCACCACCCTACCACCTTGAAGTTTTCACAGGCTTGAACTTGTTGGTAACTTCATGCACAAGCCTAGCACCACCCTTCCACCCTATAGAAGAATAAAAGAAAAATGGACTCCCATACCATGGAAAATGGTCCACTTTACAATGACATAGAATGATGTAGAAGAAGACGACACACTAGACCATAACCCCAACTATGACAAAACCACCTAATGATGATCCTAGATCTCTCGACACATCCTCTTCAACTCTTGGCAGATAAACACTTGTACAACTTTTACAAAGATGCTTTTACAATGACTCTGTACAATGATACTTTTACAATGTATGTATGCAGTGCTACCCACTTGAAGACTTCATGTGGTGAACTTCTTGTTGTTGGTCTACACCTTGATTTCTGCTCTTGTCATGCTACTCTTTCTCATTCTTCAGAACATTAGATTATTCATTGAGTCTTCTCTTGATGAATATATGATACTTGCAAAAAGTCTTCAAAGAAATACCCATGACATGATAATAGCAAAACTTACCTCATCTTGTAGAGCATATGTCAGTGCTAAACAAAAAAAACAAATTAGAATACAAAAAACCTAGTGCAATTAAGAAATGAACATGCATATATAGAATATACTTACCTGTAGCTTACCTCTGCTGCATCACTTTGTTGCACCTTTCTCTTTGTTGTGCTAGAAAGTTTGGTCCTTTGCACCCCTTGACAACACTTGATCTAGTTTTTCTTGCCTTCTAGGAGCATGATATTTAATCTGATGTATCTCTGTGATTTCAGATCCACAACTTGCGATCTTTGGTCCTCTAGAATCCCTTTGATTCTTCTTTCCAATGCCACAGGTATGAACCGATTTGGACTCTTTTAGACAATGTTATGCCCATTCTCTCACAATGACCTAATTATGGTATAGTTCAGTAGAGCAAACTTGTATGACATGCCATGTGTCACTGTTTCCTCCTTTAGCTTCGATATTGATACAAAAAAAAATATAATCAGTGCACTATCCACCACTTTTTACAAAATTCCAATCCTCTTCTCAAAGAGAGAGTTATGACAATTTTCCCAAGGTCACTTCTTTGAGATGAAATTCAGTAGCCTACGAAAATCCTAACTTCCACTGATCATATCTCCGAAAATATATCGAACCAAGATCTGAAATTTTGTCACGACATTCATCAGGATTGTGGATCAAATGGGTTTTAATTTCAGAATCTAAGACTTCTCAGAAATCAAGTTATAGCGAAAATTACATGATCACTTCATTTGGAGGATATATGAGATTTCCTTTTATAGAGTTGAGAGGGGCTTCTATAGAGAATGTTGGAGGGATTTTAGGACCTTAAAAAATTATTAATTATTGACTATACAATGACCAAAACTAATTATGAGTGCCATGCCACAACCCCATAGGGTTTTAGCCCACTAAATGGGGTTATTGTTGAGAGATTAATTTGTCATATTAGATCCCTTAAGTTTAATTGTCAACCTAAAGTTCGTAAGCACGAATTTCCTTGCGCTTCCTCTGTTCAAGCTATGTTAGAGTTTAATGTTTTCCTTATTAATGATTTATGAAAGAAATAATTGCAAATCTTATCGTCTAATGAGCAAAACCAACAATCAAATCTTACCTAAAATATTCACAAATCACAATATTCAAATCTGCACTTAACTAAATATTCCTAGTAAAAATGAACTTCTTTTCACACCAATCCCTAATCAAACTTTGCATGCTGGTACCAGACTCTATGAAAAATCACTCAATCATTTTCAACAAGCATTCTATATGACAATTCTTTGAAAGCAATCAAACAACTCTGTGATAATAACCACCCAGCTTATTAGACTATTGATGCCATAATCATTCATCACCAGAGCAAATAATGATACCTAATCTATAACAATCCAACTACTAATTCAACAAGTGATCTATCCTGTTAATGCTTCAATTAACCAATTATTCTTTACTTAAGGGTTTATGTCCAAATCAAGGTTTAGAGTTTAAGTACCAATTGGAAGGATTACTCAGTTTTACCTTATCTTGCTGTTTTGTATTCAATGGATCACTTACAGAATTCTAATAAATGAAAACAACTATGATACTTATCTCACTTAATGCTCAACTATCAATCCTGAAGGCTATACCTAATTCTATGCTACAATCAAACAAATCACTATGCTGCTGTAAGTCAGAACGATGATCTATTCATGGAGTAAACACCCTAACGTATGAGAAAGGAGTCATTCATTCAAAGGAGACTGTCTTTTTCACAGAAGTGAGGATGATCATTTCGATTTACCACCGGTATTAGCAATTGAATGAGCAGAGGAGATAAATGGTAACTATAGAATGGTTCTTTTGGGAACGTCCCTGGAATGTTTATACCGGTTCACAGTGCATCAATCCACAGTAAAACAGGTCAATTAATCATTTGTGCAACTCAGACATACATGTATTTAAACTACCAGTTCGATAATTTAATTAAGTTCATTAAGTCTCTCAAATGATCTAGCTAGTGCCAGCCTATCTTCAATGCCTCTGTAATGCTACAATTGGGATTGATTTAAGTCGATTCTTTTCAATGAAACAGAGGTTGATTTAGGGAAAATAGACAAAGCCTATTTGATTCAATTGAAATCATTTTTCATCTAGAGCTATTTGAAAGAGTTAGGGACTCCGATATCCACTATGGGTGACAATTCCAATCAATATATTAATGACCATATAATGCATTCCAGGTGAGGGAAAACAAAGTGATGGGGTGGCTCTGGTTCGAAAGGCACGAAATCACACCAAAATCCAATTGCGATTCATAAAAGTGGAAAAGACTTTTGCAAGCATAACCAACAATCAGTCAACCAAATAATAATTCACACGACCTAAACTGTAAAAGGGAATTAAGCAAATCTAGGGTTGCAGTGTCACTGCTGTTTCAAAATACAAACAATCCTAGATGGGTGGGCCCGGCCACACCTGGGGTTGGAGAACTTACAGTAGCTTAAACGATTCGATGCACAATTAAAACATGAACTTCATTCCATCAATGCATTTGAAAACCACTTCAGAACAATAACATTACGATTGTATTCAAACTGGTTTGATCATACATCAAATTACTTCATAAGTTCAGTGCCACAGTGCTACGGTCTATGACCCCTAACATATTACATTCAATCGCCTTTATAGGCATTTACTAACAGTTAAACATAAACTAAAAATAACGAGTGAATCTGCATTACTCCTTTCAGGTGAGTTGGTTCAAACATGCATCTCGAATTGGTCTATCTGTAACCAATTCCAAATTTTGTATATGCTGCAATCGAGGGAAATCAGGTGAGGATCTCAGGATCATGATGCGTGCTACTTGTGGCTGTGCCCTATCGTTTTCCAGAACATGCTAAAACCTTATCCATTTCGTGATTTGAGCACCCATCTACATATAGCCCTTGAGTACCAAAGTATAAGGTCTTCATGCATCAACTTCTCCTTCTGGGGATCGACCTACACATTCTACTGAGAGTATACACTAGATAATAATAATAAGTTAGTTAAATAATATGCCACTTCTATTTACTTAAATCTACCAATAATTAGCTAAATGAAACCATGAGAAGGTTTACCTCAAGTGGAGAGTAGAGATAGGATTAGGATAGTGATTTAGCAAAGAAATGGGTTCCATGGTAACAAAATGGGGCAAAATGGGAATTAAATCCGACAATAATAAGAACAAAACTGAGGATCAATAGTTACTAACTTCAAACATGAATATCTCTCAAACCATGAAGAATTACTTGGTGTGCCATATATCAACGGAAACATCTTGATGAGTAGAATCTATTTAGAAGATCCTTGACTCAAAATAGAGTAAGTTTTCAAGTCAAAATTCCCTTTCAAGATCAGGGTAGCCCTGGTGCTGCTTGGGTTGACATCAATGACAACCTTAGCTCATATTTAGATCAACATAACCAAGTTTGGAAGGATGGTATGAACGAAGAGTATGAGTCAATTATAAAGAATGGTGTCTGAGATGTGGTTCCTAGACCCAAGGACAAGTCTGTTGTCACCTCAAAATGGCTCTACAAGATCAAACATGGAGCTGATGGAAGTGCTGAAAATTTCAAGGCCAATTTTGTTGCTCGAGGCTTCTCTAAAAAGGAAGGTGTGGAATATGATGAGATATTTGTACCTGTTGCCCGATAATCTATTCAATTATAGCCCTTGCTTCCTCATAAGGATAAAATCTACACCAGATGGATGTCAAGGCCACCTTCTTGCATGGCTCAATTAAGGAGGAAGTCTATGTAGAACAACCCGAGGGGTTTGAAGTTCAAACTCGTTAGACACATGTATGCAGGTTGAAGAAATCCCTTTATGGTTTGAATAAAGATCCCTGAGATTGGTATGATAGGATCAACAACTATCTAATGAAGTTGGGTTTTACAAGAAGTGAAGCTGATCGAAACCTTTCCTTTAAGGTTGAGAATGACAAACCTCTCATCTTGGTACTTTATGTGGACGATCTCTTTCTGATAGGTGCAAACCCTCTTATTCATCAATGTAAAAGGGAGTTGGATTTTGAGTTTGAAATGAAGGACCTAGGACTGATGCATTATTTCCTAGGGTTGGAGGTCCAGCAAAATCTAGGTGAAATTTTCCTTTCTCAAGGAAAATAAATTGTGAAGCTACTTGAAATATTTGGGATGGTGGACTGCAAGTCTATGACTACTTTGATGGAACTTAAGTTCAAGAAGTTATGTGAAAGTGTTGTTGGGCCCGATTTAGGAAATCCTTATGAGTATCATCAACTCATGGGGCCCATAATTTTCTTAGTGAAATTCCATCCAAACATATGTTTTGTAGTGAATACATTGAGTCATTTTATGGTCAAGCCTCATCACATACGCTGGTTTGCTACCAAGAATCTCTTGAGATATATTCGGGCACAATCACCTATGGACTGAGATACACTGCCAGGAATGTGAGGCTCCATGGTTGTTTTGATGCTGACTAGGTTGGGAGTGTGGTGGATCATAAAAGCACATCAGGATGTTGCTTCTCTCTAGGTTTTGCTTTGATATCTTGGATGAGCAGGAAACATAAGCCAGTTTCTTTGAGCACTGCTTAGGTTGAATACATTGTTGCTAGTATGGCCTCTTGTGAAGTTGTTTGGTTGAGGAATCTCTTTAGTGACCTATTTGGACATGTCCTGGATACCATTGCGATCTAATGCGACAACCAAAGTGGGATTTGTCTTTCTAAGAATCCCGTGTTTCATGACCTCTCCAAGCATATTGATATAGTATCACTTTATCTAGGATATGGTGCAACGGGGAGCAATAAAGTTTCGTCATATTGGGATAGATGATCAGGTCGCAAATATTCTTACGAAGCCCTTTGGGAAGGTCAAATTCTAACCCTTCAATGAAAGACTTGGAGTCATGGAGCGATCCTCTAATCAGGGTCCCATATGAGATGGATTTTGAGCTCTCGAAGCTCTGTGGGACTTTGGGTACTTCTTGGAGTGATGAGTGACCATAGGGTGAGTGGTTCACCTTCCCTTAGTGGTGCACAATGTACAGAGTGAGTGGTTCACCTTCCCCTATGATACCCCATGTTGAGATATGCATAGGATGAGTGGTTCACCTTCCCCTATGGCATATGAGTAGGATGAGTGGTTCACCTTCTCCTGCTGATACATACCACCCATGTAGTACAAGACTCATGGGAAGTACCTATCATCTGGCCAATGAGTATGGAAATGAGGATAGGGACCATAGTACTACCAATGGATGCATCATGTACTAATGTACTCCCTGTGCTAGAATGTTTGATATTGATCTAGGATCAATTGGGACTGACTTCGGGTCAGTGGAGAGTAGTATTATACACTCTCGATTATTGGAGACTAACTTTGGGTCAGTGGAGAATGGTATAATAAATTCTTGATCAATTCTTCTTCATTATTTCTTTATGGTTCAACAGAGTAGAGCAGGGATGACAGGGATGGTACTAATTTTTAGATGGTTTGGCAAGTGGATTTCTTCCTAGTTGAGAGGGAGTGTTAAATTTGGAAACTAGGGCCAAAATCCACCTTGGAAAACTCACATGATGCAGTTGATATTTTTATTGGATTCCTCTGTTCAGGACATGTAGGATTGATCTAAAGATCATCTCTTTCCGACATGTACAAATGGAATTATGGATTTATTTTGTTTATGGAGGTCAAGGAAGGACAAAAAACTAATGTAGGCTCAAAATCCCAACAATCACATATAAATAGAAGGTGCCTTTGCCTCATTTGGACATCACTCATCACTCACACATCTCTCTCTCATCTGATTGCATCATACACATTTCTGGACGGCCTCTCTCTCTGCACGTGTGAAGGACAAGACCATGATTTTCTATTTTAGGCATTGCTCGAATTGCAGGATGGTTTGACTAGCGTTGACCGAGTTTGTCTTTGTTTTTGTTGGGGAATATTTTGTTTGGGTAGGTCACATTTCTGTTCACATAAATCGAGGAAATCTGATTTGTTTGACCAACGTTTACCCTGAGGAAAGTTGACTGTAGTTTTGCCTCTGCATTGATCGAGTTTGACTGATATTTTCTGTGCTGTTTTGGGCTGATTTGGATTGTTGTTGGAGGCCGAGTTGATTGGGGCTGACCGAGCTGATTTGGAGGATAAATTATGCCACTTTTACCAATATTCACTTTCTAGTTATGGATTCCTATTGACTACTATTTGACTGGATGGATTTTCGCTGTGATTAGGCAAGTGAATTTTGTATATTGTACTCTCTCTCTCTTTGTTGAACTTTTGAAGAATAATATGAAGAATTGATCAAAGGGTTTCCCCAGATTGGGGTTTTCCCCCTAGCATGTACCACATCTTGTGTCCTCTTGTGTTGTCTTTTCCTCTACTATTTTATTTATGTTCTATCTACATTTACTGTCATGTTAATGTGATTGCTAATCTGGAAATTGATATTGGGCAATAAGAGAAAATGAAGTAAATTTCTCTTTAGCATAGAACATACCATTGTTACCTAAAATTGACACAAAGCATACATAGGACCCTCTTCATTGGGAAGTGCTTTGAAAGAGATTTCCAATGGTGTGTGGTTGTCTGAAAATGGCTCCATGGATCAAAAGATATGGACTGTTGAAGTCAGGGTCTTGAAGGCCCAAGCAAGCCGAAATATTGGAGGTCAATAGAGTAGAAGGAGGAATATCGGAGATTGAAATATCAAAACCTCAGAGAATATCGAAGAAAGCTATATTGGAGGTTGGATAATATTGTAACATCATAAGTCGGAGTAGGCATATATCAAAATATTGGAAGGTGAAACCATCGGGACTTTGGAACTTCTTAATACTTGAAGTTATGATATATGGAGCTACTAATATTGTTAAAAGTGTTGAGGGATGCATATCAGAATTAAAAAAGGACCTTGAAAAACCAAGGCTTGTTGGGACCACTTCTCTCTCCTCTAGTAGGAAATATGGTGACATATGATTAGCTCTGAGAAGTTCCAGTGGCAACTAACATCAGCATAACGTGGAAGTATGGTGCAAAAGTGGCAACTTGTTTTGGAATTTTTAGAGGCCTAATGGGGCAAAATAAAGTGACACATGTCATCACTAAGGAGGTGCCATGTGGAGATATGATGAAAGCATGATGTCATCCGAGATCGGAAGTTGAGGAATTTATAGATCCTGTGGAAATGGTATTTGAAAAGGTTTTGATAAAGGGGGCTCTGATATTCTCTAGCACATGGTCATGTAGAGATCAAAGGAACGAAGGGCTAAGAAGAGGGAGATAAATCACAAACAAGACTTTGCTAAGGTTACAATATTCAGGGGCTCTGATATAATGTTATAGTGGAATTCTAAGCCGATGGTCACAGGTTTGGTCTTATGAGAAAGATAATGTTTAGGGAGATAAATGCCGAGGGGCTAAAGGTATCGAAATTGAGAAATATCGTAACATTCCTCTTGTATGAGTTATGATATGTTGTGGCCCCGATATAAAAAGATAGAGAATTAAAATAATGGATGGGTCAAAAACTATAGATTAGTTGTGATTCAATGGAGTTGGTTTATGGAGACAACGAGATCTGTTGAGAGCACTGAGGCAAGAAAACAAGGACAATGATTCACAAAGAAGAACTCAAGAAATGGATAAAGCAATCATCTAGATCCTATGCACGTCTTGTAGATTTAAATGAGTAATAGAGTGGAAATTCCTAAGTACTTTCAAGCTCTGTGGAGCAATGAATAGGAATTGGAGGTCATGGTAGGGTATGTAGGTGGACTGAGATTAAATTCTCAGTATGGTGGATTACATAGGGTTTTGGCCCCGATATAAAAATATAGAGAAATAAATAATGGATGGGTCAAAAACTATAGATTAGTTGCGATTCAATGGAGTTGGTTTATGGAGTCAACGAGATCTGTAGAGAGCACTAAGACAAGAAAACAAGGACAATGATTCACAAAGAAGAACTCAAGAAATGGATAAAGAAATCGTCTAGATCCTGTGCACCTCTTATAGATTTAAATGAGTAATAGAGTGGAAATTCCTGAGTAATTTCAAGCTCCATGGAGTAATGAATAGGAATGGGAGGTCATGGTAGGGTATGTAGGTGGACTAAGATTAAATTCTCAGTATGGTGGATTACATAGGGAGTCAGTGAAGAACTCAAAAGTTTACTTTTGTGTTTAATGCCATGAGAAAGTTCAACCAATAGACATAACAATAGGAAGAGGATCCATACTGAGGTACACAGGAACTATGGACATAGGTGGTAGAGACAACATTGTGTAGTGTGCACCAAAGGATCAAAACCATTGATTTACATTAAGAAATGTGGGGAGTAGAGTGTATTATTGATGTTCTAAGCAACAAGAGCAAAGAGTGTATTGTGAGGATCTGATATGGAGGGTGTGTAACAGAGAGCCTGCGTGAGAGAAGACAAAATGTTGAGGATATGTTGCAATGGGCAGAGGGTAAAGTGCAGTTGTATGAGACAAAAGGGAGTCTGTGGAATATATATGGACCAAGAGGATAAGTTGTTTCTACAACCAACCTAATTGGTATTTTCCATAATTGTATGTGCCTCTATTTTCAGTTTGAAAATTGTATGAAATAGTAGAACAGTGGCAAGAGCAATTTGTAGCTTGCATTCAAAAGAGGTTGGTTCCTCATGGAAAGTTAGTTCTTGCTAGCCTAAGGGTGTCGATGCCACTTGTGAGTGGGTTCTCACAAACAAACTAATGTAATTAAGTAGGTGCTTAATTTACGTCATAAACAAACAACAAATTGGTGGTTTTTTCCCTTCGGGTTTCCACGTGAAAACACAAGTGTCAAAATGTGTATGCAACTCATGTGATTGGTGTTATGAACATATGAATTCTTAAACTTTCTACTCACTTTCTTTATGAATGAATTCTCTCATAAGTAACAAAAAATAAAAAATACTAAGAGCATATTCAACAAAAATATTCAAGAACCTCACTATTATTGATTCACCCCCCCTCTTAGTAATTCCTTATTCCAACAATTGGTATAAGAGGCAAGTTCATTTAGGAACAATATAACCACTGAAAGGTATATCTATAAGGAATAATGTCTAGGAAAGAGATTCAAGAGGCTTACTCAAGTAGAATACCAGTCTTTGATAGGAGAAACTATGCCTTTTGGAAGGTAAGGATGGATGCATATCTTATGTCTATGGGAGTATATGTTTGGAATTAAGTGCTAGTAGACTAACATGTCCTTGATATTCCTCCCACTGATGAAGATGGTAAAAAATTATATGGAAATAATGCTAAGTCCAAGAATGCCATTCTCTTTGGTCTTAGTCAATCAGAACTTGTAAGGGTTATGCACTGTAAGTCTACTAAGGAAGTGTTGACAGTGATGGACCCGCCAACATGTCAGGGGATCTTCCTGGTAAGAAGTCCAAACTAGATTGGGTAGTAAAGCAATACCTTGACTGTGGTAACGTGAAGAGGTAAATGTGATAACTTTGTTGGAAGCAACTGTGTGACCTTGCTGCAAGTCAAGTGAGATGCATGGGGGTTCTAACACACAAAAGGGAAAAGGAAGTGTGTCCCTTAGAAGCCTGTAATAGTACATAGACTAAAAGGAACACATGAGCGGAATGACATCACAAGATGGAAATCAGAATAGTCCACAAACCAAAGTGAAGGGTTAAACCAACAACACGTCTACAACAAGATTCATACAATTGCATACAAAATAGTTCATACACAAATGTGCAAGTTAAATAAAATAAATTTATAAAGAAACTAGACATTAGGGGAACTTTGAGGTCTAAAATGGGCCTCCTAAGGAAATTATAAAATAATAGTGGAAATAATAAAATAATATTAGATTACATAATCAAATTTTAGAGGGAAAAAAGAAAAACCTACTTTTTTCAACTCATATTTTCAACTTATCTCCCTATGGGTTTACTCAAATTTCGAGTGGAAGCACTTGTTGGATGCAAAATTTGATTCATCATCCAAGGAGTGCCCATGTTGAATACGTTTGATGCACCCTGCTACATGAAAAATGAGAAATACATGGAAAATGTGATTTCAATCAATTTTTTTTTAAATATGTATTTCTCATTTTTCGTATGGCAGGGTCCATAAAAAATATGCAACATGGGTACTCCTTAGATGAGGAACTAAATTTTGCATCCAATGAGTATTCCTCGAGATTTGAGTAAAAACTTAGTGAGATAAGCTGAAAATACAACTTGAAAAAGTAGTTTTATTATTTTATTATTTTTTAATCTTTTTAACTTTTTACCCCAAAAATGGTGAATCATCTCCCATGGTTGATATCATCATCTTGAATCCTATTGGTTCTGATAAAGTTTATTTTGGTTGTACATTTTTCTCAGAAGGCCCATTTTAGACCTCAAAATGTGGTGGCTCTGTTATATATTATTAAGCGAAAGTTCCATCCATACATACACCATTGATAACCACTAGCCCCAATAGTGGAACATTACAGTCAACACTGCATGCTCCTCCAAAGATATGCACTCACTCTATGATGTGGAGAAGCCAAGGCTCATCACAATACTCTCCAATCGTTCTCTAATCAATGCCTACCCAAAAGCTTGGCTCCCAAAAGCCTATTCTATGAGTTGTGAGGTTCCATTTATAACAAAGGGTGGGGTGACCCTTGAAATTCCCCTTTGTGACTCTTCACCTATCCTTATGAATATTCAAACTATTTACAAAAATCATTACATTACATAGTGATTGTTCACATTCCACTAATGACACTTGGAATTTCAATTACAACCCAATTACAAATAATACACATTTTCCACATGTGCCCATATAAGGAAAAATAGGCTGGAGACAACCTAACAAGACAAGGCACTATGACTCTGAGGTTTGGGGAAAGACCAACTTGGAAACATCCACTTGATGCTTCTTAGTCATGCACTGATGCCAAGCTTGGTACTGTGCTGTGATGTCCCCAAAATGCTTGATGTTGTCTTGCTGAAAGCAGACTCTCTCCTCCATGGCATTCAGGCATATGATATTGGAACATGTTTCTATCTCATCTTGAAGTATGCATGGCATTGTCCTGAGTGTGGCTAGGCCATCGATTTACTTCTGCATGTTTTCTACACTCAACTATAAGTGATCATTGGTGGCCTTGCACATAAACTGCTACATGTACCTATCGACCTCTAACTAGACTTGGTTGTCGTGCTTAGCTTTAGTGAGGGAACCTACATCTGTTCACTCTCTTCCTCAGCCACTGGCTATTCCAACTTATCAATTTGCATTGGCATTGTTTTCTCTGTCATTGCACCTTGCCTTTTTTCTTCTTCCCGTTTCTACTTCTCGACTCCTATTCTTCCTTCGACTCTTGTTCTTCTTGCTGTGATCTCAATTATGCTACCTGCAAGATATGATTTTTTCTCTTCCTTCACTCTACTCTTTGGGTCCTCTCCTTCCTTTTGCTTCTTCTATCAAAGATGCCTGCATGAAGTTTGAATTTTCTTTCACTCTTCAGCTTTGTTCTCCTTCTGTTATGTCAACAACTTCCTCTTTCCATGATCCTGTACTGGATTGTTGCCTTCTACCACTATTTCCGGTCTTGTTGCCATGTTAGTGTTAACTCCTTTTCTAATAACAGTTGGGCATCTACATATATTGGCAAGTAAACCAATGCTTGCTCAACTTATTCCCCAGTATTGATTTTAGTGGTATTTCTTTAAGAAACTCTCTTTGGTTCCATGGTACAATGATTGATGGAGAGAAGAGCTTCATGAGTGTGGTATCTATGGGAAAAAAATGACACTCATGGTAAGCAAACATTAGCTCTTACAAATCTAATTTTACAGCATGATCAAGAATTAACCAGGGCATCTAATGAGAGGAAATGTGTAGTTTTGACTATCAAGGGGTGACTATGGGAATGGGAGTTAGTGTCGAAGCTTGATGAATCGAACTGTGCAATTTAGTCTGGGACAAGACCTAGGAGAGATTGCAAATTTTGCAATCTCAGTGACCAAGCTGGGAGACTAGCTCCTGGAGCTACACAGTGTGCAGTTGGAGCTAGTCTAGGACAGGCTCTGTGCAATTCCAGAAGAAAACGAAGAGGCCTTGAGCTCAGAGATTACAGAGTGCATGCAGTGCAGTGTGAGATCTGGGCAGGGGGAGCCCAGATCTATCCATGGGGAGTATGCAAACAAGAATATCTAAGGGATGATGTAAGGATGAGTGCAGATCTGATTAAGTGTAGATGTATGCATGTAAAACAAGTGCAACAATGGGTTAAACTGAAGGAACATGAGGCATATGAAAGGAGTCGCCACAACGGCGACCGTTGGTGCAAAAACATGAAAACTCATGCGACACTTGAGAAATGAAACTTATAACTTGAAAAACACTTCTACAAGTTAAGAAAAGGTTAAAAGGCCAACGTTCATTGAACAAAATGAGTGAAACAAAACTCTCACAAGCTAAACAAGTAGAAGCAACTTAAAAGGCAACAAAAGGAAATAAAAGAAAAACTCACCTCGGAAAGCGAATGATCTGAAGGCTCCTTGATCTCCTAAGCATGCAAGAGCTTAATGATCGAATGTATAAGTGAGCTCTAGAGGTGTCCATTACATATTTGAGTAGAATGGAGTTCATGACGTGTATGCTTGAGATCAAGGACAACCTCTTACCTGCGTAGCTGAGTTGACCGGTTCCATCTGAGACTGAGGAAAATAGACTTGTGTGCATGGGCTTCTTCTCCCAAGAAAACATGCACATGCATCCCTTGTTTCATGGATCTATTTTCGGATGTTGGAGGTTACATGCGAGGATCATTTTAGAAACCTCCCACCAAGTGTCGCTTTCCTTAGAGTTGTGGCATGTGCATCACAACTTTGATTTTATCAAAACTAATCAACCGGACACTGCAAAGCTCATTCCTCACATCAAACTTGTAGCTCTGAAATCCCACATTGCATCTAGGGGTTGTCGGCACATTCAGCTCAACTGTTTTGGGGTAATCCTGCTTTCCATGTCTTGTGTTGCATTTCTGGTGCTTTTTGTGTTTCACTTCATATTAACGTTGTCTTCTTGATTTCAGAGAGCACTTGTTGTCATTTTGATACATACTAGCTTGTACTAGCATTGTTTCAGTTTTCGTTGCTATCTCAATGTTGTCGCATGCATGAAACTGTTTTGCATGAATGGTCACTAATTTGGCGACTCGGTTCACCCACATGGATGTTGATCTGTTTACTGAATCCTTCAATCAATGTTTGCATGCACTATCAATCACTTTTGCTTTCACTTAGTGTCAACATGCATTCAATTTCGTTTTTGCTTTTAGTTTCCTTTCGGTGAGTCTGGCCAACTGTGGCCTAGACTCTGCCTTCACTTAGACAACATTGCACAATTTGGGGAAGGAAGGATCTATCTTAAATTCCCATTTCTACCCAAGCACTATCCTCTAGGACTGTTTTGAGCATTTCTGAGGGACATTGACTGCTGGCCTAGACAATTACATAATGCATTCATTGAGCCTCCAACCATTGCAAGCTAAGGTTGTGCATTGTGCAATTCTAGTAGTCGGTAGCCAGACTAGACTGTGCATTGTGTAGTTCCAATAGTTAGTCAGCCTTCCATCAGCCTAGACTATGCCTTGCCCAGTCTTGATAGTCAGTCTCCTTACCTCTGGATGGAAATTGCATGACCTTCACGATCATTCAACCAGGTATGTTGCAAGTCAGTTCTCAAGTTAATTTTGGTTTTTGACTGACAGATTTCTTGCCATGAGTGTTGCCATGTCTCCAGGTATCGCAGGTGTTCATTTGCCTCTCAGTAGCATAGGTACAATGGTTTCCAGGAGAGCAGAGTTAAAGACACCGTTCAGAGCACACTTGGGGATGCAGTTGATCAAGTGTCTATGAATTTTCCTACTCACGAAGACATCAAGTTGTTCATAGATAAGGACATCAAGGTATGATGGAAAAAACATCACAGCGAGAAGCATCATGAACATCAGCTGAAGGCAACATACTGGATGCAATGAATGTGAGAGGAAGGTTGTTGACAACATAGAGGCGGAACAAAGTTTCAAGCTCAAGTAGATCCATTGATGATGAAAGAAAATTTAGAGTCAGGCTATGAGGTGACGATGTGACATGGAGATCGTGTGAAGATAGAGAGTGGAACAAAGAAGGAGTTGCATGTGCTGAAGCAACAACTCAAGGAAGAACATGACCTACACAGACAAGTGAATGAGTTGTAACAAGAACATGAACATTATGGGACACAACATGCACTCACGGATGAAACTGTGCTCGTACAAGTTATAGATCCATCCCAGCAACTGGCACAGAGCAAACATGGTGAGAAGTGTTGTTGATCACATTCAAGTGATTCAACAACATGCATGTCATTGTGCGCACACATGCGATCCAACCCATTTAGCACACTCACCAAGGCGAAGACAAGAAGCAAGTCCAACTGGAGCTGAACATGTAGTTGATAGTTTATGCGCATGACCACCAGCACACACTGGAAGAACAACATAGACACTATGCATTAGTGTGTTTCAGTTTTTTTTGCACCAAGAAGACTATGCACATTCTAGCAGACGAGTTGGATGAAGGAGCCACACCAATTCACCTGGATGCAATGGAGGCAAGAGTTCGCTTCAGCAATATGTCACTATGGTGTGCATGCATACCATCATGGACGACCAAGCTTGGCATCAACTCACCACCTTCACCATCACAAGCATGTCAAAGATTTGGTCTCACCATAATGGATCGAGTGTCAGTGATGTCTTGCATGGATTGCTCAAGCCATTTTGTCTCACATGTGCACATGTGCATTGTAATGTAACGTCATGTCAAGTGGAAGTTCAAGTTTCAATAGTTGGATGTAACAGTCACAAAGTAGATGAAGAATCAATAGGGTAGATGAACTGTCACAAAGGGGAATGTCAAGGGTCACCCCACCCTTTTCGATAAATAGAAACTCATAACTCATTGTAAAGGCTTTTGGTCAGCCAAGCTTCGATAAGAGTACCTTATAGAAATCTTGGACAGTATTATAACAAGCCTTGGCTTCTCCACTACGCAGAGCCAGTACATCTCTTTGGAGGAGCAGGCAATTCTGGTTGTAATGTTCCACTATTGGAACTAGTGTTTGGACATGGATGTATTATTTGATTGGAACTTACACTTAATAGAATAGAGCCAACATGTTTCATGTATATGTTGTATTGTATTTTATGTTATCTGGGTTTCTCTAAATGATATATGTATTTGTTTGCTTATGCATGCATGTATGCACTATTTTGTATAAGTATGTATGAATATTTTTGAAATGTGTTGTTGGTTTAACCATCACTTTGGATTGCTCGCTAACTTGCTTTCCAACTTGTGATGCATCTTTGCTCGTGTTTTCCCTTCCAAGCCGTGTACTATTACAGGTTTCCAAGGGGTGCACTCACCTCACCCTCAATATGTTATAACCCCTCATGCACATTCCTTGGCTTGCTGCAGCTATCAAATACTTGCTACCAATAGAGACATCTTACTTGCCTCTATGCAAAATCATGGTCAAGGCATTACTGTACGACCTACTGCTGGGAATCCTACACCAAATGGTGTGAGGTCTAATTGGGACTTATTACCGGGGAGATCCCCTTACATGTTGGCTGGTCTAGCACTGCCAAACTTTTGGTGCTAGAAGGAGGGTTAGGTGACAATATGAGTCCTCACATCTGTTCTAAATCTCTACATATCTATCCTGACTAACTACCAAGTTTCTCTTCCAGAGTGCATGTCTTATGGAAACGATTTCATTATCTCATAAAAGCTCTCGGATAACTTGTCTCATAAAACGGATGATGGTGGAGGCCACATAGCCTTGGTTAGGTATGCGTCAGCGTTGTAGGCTCATGCGAAAGACATGGATTCTTTTAAGAATACATGAGTTGTGCCTTATTCGTCTACATGCTTCGAGGGAACCCAATGCACTGGTGTGCCAAGCTTCCCAAAAAATCTATTCATTCTCTTGTTCATCTGGTTGTAGAGATAGACCATGCTTTCAATCACTTTAATCGTAAAGAAGTCAACAAAGAAATTATGAAATTACGAAAAGCACCTGATGAATCTGTTGAATAGTTTCACACAAGCTTTTGTAATCTTGCATATTGATTCCCCAAAGATGATATTGATTTGGAATTTATCGATGGGATATTTGAGTATCTTATTTACATATCTGAAAATACACAATCCTTGAAATCACTTGAATCCCGCTCATACTTTGGTGATGGAACTGTGCAATCATGAGTAGGCACAGTCGCTGTCACAAGTGACTGTCCACCTTCACCTCATCAAATAGCTCCACTACCATGGAGTAATGTGGGAGATCATGCACATACCTCTGTTGAACTGTCACATCCTCCCACCCCACCTACTCTTGATATCTACGTAGATTTGGCTTGCAAGCCTATTGGTTTTCATGTGGATTCACTCCCTCGACCAACGTTCCCATGTCTTTTTGATCCTCTGGATTGTACTTTCATGTATTTTCCATTTTTGACTCCTCACCTGCTACGAACTAGGATCAAGTTGTCAACGGAGTTGGTGTTATGCAACCAACCTATGCCATCATTCATGATGATTGTCTGTGAGAATCTAAAGAAGAACCCGCCATGAAGGATGACTCTCTTCTTGCTGCGCCTCATCTACTTCATCCTGAAATCCCTTGTGATTCTGCCACTGCTGATTTCCCCTGTGAAAACCCATTTCCGGATGTTTCTACTTCCGATCATTCACAGGACACGTCAGATGTCAGTCTATCATTACAGTGTGGAGAGGACACATCTTCCTCGGAAAATCCATTCAATTTTTCATCTATCTTTCTTGAAAACACAAAGGGTGAAAATCTTTGCTTCTCATCTACCCCTCTACCTGATTCATCAAATCATGAGGATGCTGACAAACATATTGAATTTTCTGATATTGGTTGTCATGATCTATCCACTTCCTCATATGATCATGATGTTGATTCAATCATTCTTAATCTATCTAAGACACTCATCTACAATGATATATTTGTCCACGAATTCGAAACCCCACAGTTTTTCGAGGAACTTCAGCCTGAGCTTATGGTTATGTTAGGCCCTCACTGTCTTGAAGTTGGTTTCACTTCCAGTCAGGAAATTGTTGAAACACTCAAGGCTCCTCATCAGTCTCTGCTTTGCATTGAATATCAGTGAAACACCCAGATTTTGCTTCCTCCACTTGAGCTACACGATCCCATCGCTCATGCATTGGAGGAATTTTACACAACAAGCACACATTGACAATGTAAGTGGTCTACCTTTCTCACGTTTGCTCGCTTGTCAAAGTTAAGAGAATGCATACACTTGACATCTACATGTAGTGTAGCACAACACCATGGAAAGACCATACAATGCATTTCATGCGCTTTCACTCATTCTTGTTCTATGAACGCTTTTAAACTCAGAGTGTGTTGGTCTTCATTGTTACATCTTTCTTGTTTGCTATTTCACATAACTATATTGTTCGTGAACCATGCCTTCACCAAGATGGGTCAAACAATGCACTGGTGGCTGCACTGGAAGTATCACTTCACGTGAGATGGCCCATGCACCGTTAGCTTAGGAGTAGGAGTAATGTTTTCTTTTATTCTATTTTCTTGCATGCTTGCTTGCTTACTTTCTTTGTCGGTTTGTTTGTCTGCTTGCTTGTTTTCTTACTCACTTTACTTTCACTTTTTGCTTCTGCTTCTGCTTTTCTTTATTGTTTGTTTGTTTTCTTTTTTCATTCATAGGTTAGTTTCGCATGAAACCATGTATGACTCTAGAAACAAGCTGGGAAAAGTACAAGAGGCCTTGTGTAGCTATCACTATTTGGTTATCTGTCATCCTGCCTCTGTATGAAGAACTTGTTACTTCTAGTCCATGTTACATCAATGGAAAATATGTATTGTTCGAAATGAACCATGGTGAAAACACAATGCTTTCACATTCACTAGTATCACCTACTCTAGTCGGTTTTTTTTGGGTTAATCCTTGCCAGCTTAGTAAATTATATTAAAGTGAGGGGGAAAACCTTAACAGGCACATCAGAGGTACAAATAAATACTTCTTTGTAGGAACAACTTCTTCTGCTCTCAATAAGTCGAGATCCCTCTTCTGCCTCTAAAATGCATAAGTGCTATGCACAATTATGAAGATGAAAAATGAAAAAATGAAAAAGTGAAAAAAAGTTTGAAAAAATGAAAAATGAATAAGGCAAAAGAAGAGAAAGGCTTCCTATGCAGAGAGGTGATGCAAGTAACTCTGTTGGGGTACTGGCCCAGCTCGTTGGAAGTGGAGCCATGCTTGTGTTCCTATGTGACTCTGTTGGGGTACTGTTTAGGCCTATTGGTAACAGAGAAACACCAGAGATGAAAATAAGACTCTGACGACTATACTGCTTGTGCACCAATATACTCCTCAACCCCAATTGAAACAACTATGTTGACTTGGCTTGGAATGTATGTCAATTGACCAAGAGCATGGCAGATGCTACATGTTACAATCAAGCAAGTGTGGAAACCAAGATGAAATAAGAACTGAATAATAATTCCGGAGGTGTTAGACTTGTTTTTCACGAACAAGGTCCATTTAGAGAGCTAGAGTTCTACCAATGTGTTACCAAGTGTTATAGTGGCTACAACCACCCTCCAAAATTTTTCCTTAGCTTTGTTTTCAAGGCTCCCTACCAACCTTCACAGTAGCATGTCTTTTTTCGTCAAGTACACAAACTCCAATCATTTTCTTGCAAAAAGACAACCTGTCGATAAATCTTGATGCATTCCCCTCATAGGCTATTCATCCAGACTTGGTCCAATAGCAGGTTGAGCAACTCCTTCAAGAATTTGTGTAGATCTGGAGGGAAACCAACCTTCCCTCCAGAAATTGTGCAATCCTGACTGGAAACCTACTGGGTCCCATAATTACGCAATTTTTCTGAGCAAGATTCACCCAGAAAATTGTATAATCCTTCCCAACTGGGCTGCTCAGCACAAAATTTGTGAAAATATGGGAAACAATTAGTTTATCTACCCAGAAGTTGTGCAAATCTTCTGAGAAGCCAGCCCAACTCCCAACCAGAAATATGCAGTTTCTCCTAGTAGTTGAGCAGCCTCTTGCATGTGCAGCCGAGTTGAGTAGTTCCCTCCAAGACTGAGGAAAATAGACTTGCATGCATGGGCTGCTTCTCCCAAGGTAGCATGTAAAGGAATCCCTTGTTTCAGGGATCTATTTTTGGCAGTTAGAGGTTACATGCATGGATCATTTTAGAAACCTCCCACCAAGTTTTTCTTTCCTTAGATTTGTGGCATGTGCGTCACAAATTCGATTTTATAAAAACTCGTCAACCGTACATTGCAGAGCTCATTCCTCACATCAACCTTGCATCTATGACATCACATATAGGGTTTTTCGGCACATTCATCTCAATTGTTTTGGGGTAAGCCTTCTTTCCATGTCTTGTGTTGCATTTATAGAGCTTTTTGTGTTTTTCTTCGTATGAACACTGTCTACTTGATTTAAGTGAGTGTTTTCTGTTGTTTTGATACATACTAGCTTGTAATAGCACCATTTCAATTTTCGTTGCTATCTCACTGTTGTCGCATGCATGAAACTGTTTTGCACGAACGATCGCCGATTCAGCGACTCACTTCACCCACATGCATGTTGATCGGTTTATTGAATATTTCATTCAATGTTTGCATGCACTGCCAATCACTTTTGCTATCACTTAGTGTCACCATGCATCCACTGTCATATTTGCTTTCAGTTGCTCGTCAGCGAGTCTGGCAAACTGTGGCCCAGACTCTACGTTCACTGAGATAACATTGCATAATCTGGGGAAGGAAGGCTCTATATTCCTCTCCAGAAATGCGCATTTCTACCCAGGCACTATCCCATAGGAATATTTTTCATATTTCTAAGTGATAGTGACTGCTGGCCCAAAAAATTGCGCAATGCAATCACTGAGCCTACAACCATTTCCAACTGAGATTGTGCATTGTGCAATTCCAACAGTTAGCAACTGTTACCGGGAAATATAGTGTCTATTCAGAACTGCTAGTCCCACTAAGACGAGTAGCTATCTTAGAAACAAACAAACTAAAGTTACTTGTTTTTTCCTTTACGAGAGAGAGATGAGAAATAAGCAAAGAGTACCAACCTCAGTCTTTCGCTTGGCTCCTTGCTTGTTTCCTTTCCCCTTCGACGGAATCTTGCCATTGCCTCCTTACTTGTCCCACTTCAAAGAGTACCTATAGAATTATAGCAGCATAATACCATCAAAGCATAGAGATCTATCACTGTAAACAATATAGGATCAGATATATATTGACCACACACATGCATATATCAACACAATATTCAGAGATACATAAGAATATGGAGGAAAACTCAAATATCTTTATTGATAAAAGTAGTAGAAGAGAGGATTACAACCACTTGGTCTGACTCAGTGCCATCCTCCCAGGTTGAAAGCCCTCTTCACCTCATACAAAGCAAGATCACCCAATAATGTCTTCAAAGAGAAACCAGCAGCACCTCTTTGAAAATTACCAAATTCCAACCTTTGGATCTCTGGGATGAGGGATTCATATATAGATATTTGCAGGGGGGGGTGAGTCAACTCCTAGGATTTTGATTAGTGTCATCTCTCTGATAGTTCTTGGTTCCACTTGGAGATTTTATGATCACTTACTCATCCTTGGGCGAATTAAGGGAGGCAAGTGTCAAACGAGCAGCTTCTAGAAGATTCTCAGGGTCTCCACCTAGCAAACTGCTTGTGCCATTTGTCTACTCTCACTCATTGCACCCTACATAAGGGCTTTCCAGTATGCATCACACTTTTTGCATGTGGCGGGTGAGATGCATTGCACCCTTTGCTGTGGGTAGTCTGTATGGTCCTACTTTGACGAGTTCTGAGTGGTTTTTCATGGAAAACTTCTGGGACATGATGTAATCAGTTGACCTTGCTCCTTTAGGGTATTAAACAACACTTTTAGGGACTTCGAGGCCCTTGGTTTATGGACATATGTGATTGGGGTTGTAGTGCCCAAATATGTCTATAACCGTTGCCCCCTAAAGCATGAGGTCATAAATCTTTTGATTTTGGGTGAAATGCTTTATAATGAGGATCCAAGGTTTTTAGAACTGGAAGGTGACCTGTAATAAGATACAATACAATACATTATCTTCATAATATTTTCATGGTCTAGCTGAGGCGTGCATTCCCATGCTCAGCTTGATAAATTCATTTTCATGTACATAGGACAGATAGCCATCTATGTGCAGACTGATGATTCTGGTAGAGCCATCATCCCTTAGTTTGGATGATTATCTGTGCAGCAATGATGTACATTTGATGTATTTATTTTCCTAAATATATCGCAGCCTGGATGGATGAAACTAGATCCGGGGTCTTAAAAACTCGTTCAATCTTCGCCCGAAAGTACAATTCGATCCATGTGAAAAGATGTTCTGATGTTGAACATGGAAAGACATCGCCTGATTACCAGCGAATGATGTAAGCTATTAACAGGCGCAAGAGGAATCACCAATGATGATGACGACCCTCAAGGTACTGCATTACAATTCACATGGTGTGAATACATGAGTCGATGTCGAACAACAGACAAAATCTTTTGGTCGAAGGACTTTAATGTAAACCTGTCACTGGAAGTGAGAAACTTGCCATTGAGGTATGCCAGCTTCAAAGTACTGAAAGGGTTGTTCCTAGGTCGGCTTCTTGGATAATGAGCTGATGTCGACAAGAAGTGACCCATCGTAGGAGGGCATTAATGGATCCCACATCTATGACACGGAATGGAGAAAATGATTTTGTAGAGGTGAAAATGATCTGATGATACAAGGTTTAGGGTGGTGGTCATGAAAGAATGAAGCGTGAAGGTATTGCAGTGGATGAGACACAAGATGGGTAGGTGAATTCTCTAAGTGACTTCTCTTGAACATATCGAGGACACTAAAATGGATTGGTAGAGTTAACCCCAAAAGTGGATGGTACAGTGGACCAACGGTGATATGACCGGTGAACGTAATAACCCGACCCGACTCAATAATGGTGATGGAGTGAAAGTTTCATGTTCAAGAGTGACCTGCTACCAATAAAGCTTCTTCAAGTTTTCTTCCCAATTTTCCCCAGTGATTTCTGACTAGTACCTCTTTATTTTTGTCAAGCTTGAGGAGGATAACATATGCTTGTTCTATAATTTTCCCTTCAGGCAAACCCATCGCTATGTTTTAACGAGCCTAGCGACAGTGAAACTCGCTCTTGTCTGAATGGACAAGTTTGTCGCTATTGTTTTAACGAGTTTAACGACAAGGATAACTCGGTCCTTTTCAATTTTAGAGAGTCTGAAAAGAGACAGAAATGAAACTCCAATATTCCTTTTTCGTAGCATAATCCCTTAGGTCTGAAAACGTATAAAAAAATGTGAAAGGGATGACTTTTCGATAGTTTTAACGAGCCGAACAAGACAAACGCTCAATCTTTCTATGTAATAATCCCTCAGGTCCAAAAATATTAAAATCTAGAGGAGGGATGGCACTTCCAATCACTTTAATGATCTGGAGAGGCTAATCACTCAGCAATCTTTTCATATTTTACGAGTCAGATGAAAAGAGCTTAAAGGAGACTCGTTTTTTAGGAACAAGTGATATTTCGGGTAGCAGCTGGTTCAAGGTGAGGGTTAGAACTTTCCAATCACGGCAGTGTTAAGAAGATGGCTAACAAAATCACTCGTCACAGATGTTCCTCAAAAGGGGTAAACAATCAAATGGAGGTGAATGATCGACTAAAACAGAGTGGAGGTGATAATAAGAACAAGACCAAGGCTCAAAAGCTGATGATAATGCATTCACAATGGTTATTTACCAGAAGTGGGTTCATTTTTTAATGAGCTTAAACTCTGGTGGAACATATGCTCATTTCTAGGTTTAATTTTTAACGAGCTTGAACTTCGCGTAAAACTGCTCGTGCTAGTCGTATAATAAGGGTGTCTCATTGATAGGTTCATTTTTTAGGGAGCATGCACCATTCGAAATTATGCTCCAGCTCTTTTTATTATGTAAGCTAGGAACGACCAATCCTACGAGTTTAAAGGGTTAAGAATCTACAAACTAGGAAAATAAATGGTTGCTTTTCACTTTCACGCAAAAAGGTTTGCATGCCCCCAGGTATAATGAAGTAGAGTTTCCAGGTTACCCTTCAATTTGCAGACAAAACACTTGCTCTGTTAAGAAAGGCATACCCAGGTTACCCTTCAATTTGCATACAAAACACTCGCTCTGTCGGGAAAGGCATACCTTCTAGCAGAGGTATCTTATTCCAGTCTAATCCCATTTTCCTAAACGGATGGGTGTGTCAGACTAGTCATATATCCTTCATGGAAACCTACCCTATACCAAAAGTTTTCCCACCGAAGTAGGCCAGGGTGCATGCCCCCTCGGTTTTAGTCACAAGCACCGAATCACTCACGTTCATCAGGTGGATGGACTGGGCATCGATGAGACATTCCTTGTGCAAAAAGACCTGTTAGGGATGGCATTTGACTATTAGCTATGTGTGAACCGGGGAATGAAAGCTGGTCTACGAGCTGGACCACTCTTCCTTCATGCGGAAAACACATCACTCGAAAGAGTGAGGAAAAAATAGCCCCCATGCTATAAATGTAGTCATGCCCAGGGGGAAGATTGTAATATAAAGGTCCTTGGACTACCATCACATTCAGATAAATGGTTTTCCTTCTCAAAGTTCTAGGCAAATTTGGAAGGATCCCTAACGGTCGACTGGTTCCTTTGTCGAATCCTGTCAGATATCGCATCTCAGGCAAAAGCAATGGTGAACCAAATGCTTTCCAAGCAGTTGAGGAAAGGATACTCACAGAAGCCCCTTCATCTATGATGGTACTAAACATGACCATTTTGTAAGTTTGCACTATGATTTGGAATGGTACATTAGATGGTAAATGGGGTCTACCTAGTAGATTCCAATCGAAGGAGACAACTATGTTGCTTGGAGGTGGGACCGAATAAACGGTTGGATACATCTCTGACGAACTTCCTTCCTGTGGTAAAGGAATGGGTAGATTTCCCCCATGTTCATCGGAGTCTATGTTTACGAAAAGAATTTGAACGGTTTTGTTCTCATTCTCTTTGGTGACTGTATCATCTGAAGGTAAATCCTCTGAAGACAATATGAGGCCAACTGTCGTCTTGACCTGCTGAATTTGGTCTGATGTGGACTCAGAGGGTTTATCTTCAATGATATGCACTTTGACTAACAACAAAGGTGCGTCAGTCAGATTTTCAACTAGCAATGGACTCGGCAAGTGTTTCTTGTATCCAGGAGGGAGTCACTGCGGTGATGCAGGATGGTTATCCAAGACTCTTTTAGCTTCTTCCAGGAAGGGACAATGGTGGAGGCCATGATCGCCTTTACACAGTCTACAAGGAAATTTAGATTTTCCTTTCTGTCCAGTGACTTCGTTTTCACTAGTTGATAGTGTACTCTCAACATGATCGTCAGAGGTTGATGACACCGGATTGTGCAAGCGGGGAGACCAGTCCCTTAAGATCTGTGGGATGCAAGGACAATCTCGATGATAGTGGTCCCCTTTGTAGATGACACATGGAGATTTAGGTTTGGATGGTGCAGTGTGTAGATTTTTGCTAGACGATGCATGGTTTCCCCTTTTTGCTGCTGGCTCCTTCTTCTTCTTCTCCTTCCCTTTCTTGTTCTTCTCAGTTGGTTTTTAGTTTTACTATCTTCACCAAGCGAAGAGGAAGAAGGAGAGGGAGAAACATATGAAGTAGAAGGTTGGGGGGTAACTCTTGTATCATCTAGTTGCTGATTTGATTGCTCAGGAATCACGGTGCTTTGAATGACAAAGGTCGAGAAAAGCCATACCGACAGGCAAATTGTCAGTCCTGGAAGGGACAATGTGGCCATATGAGGTGCACGAACATCTCCCGAAGAGGAGAAAGGACTAGGATTCCCCCCAAGGGGAAATCCTTGGTTGGTGGAATCCATTTTCTCAACCTAAGATCAACGAGGGAACAGTGACATTATTCTGATTAAAATAAATTTTAGATGCTTTGACACAACTTTATTTTTAAATTTTTAAGAGTCGAGAAAAAGCTAAAGATGACTCTAGTCGCCTTCGATTTTTAATAAGCCTGAAGTGACAAGTGCTCAGATGGACCTTTTCCTTTAAGGAGTCTGAAATGGAATGAAAGATAATACTCTGGAAATCTAGACAGAGGGATTACCAAACCAATCGCAAAACTGCAGAATACTTTTTACGGGTTACGGTAGTCAATCTTCCCGAATGTTGTGTTCAGTGCATTGCGATAGATAGGGAAACAGACACGACGTCCTAAGGATAAAGGATATAGCCTATTGTGGTCTCCCAATATATACTTGACAGTACGTGGGAGCACAAGTCCGTACTAGCACTTGTCATCTTAAAGAGGAGGAATCACCCAACCTACGATGAAAGTGAGAGTTACTAGGCTTTACGACATCGGAATACGTCTCTAGCCTAGACTTCTAGATGTTGTGCATTAGGTTCCAAAGTGTTTTTATGTTCACTGAATTTATTTTACAGTTGATCTTTCTTAATAATTTTGCCTTTAAGGTTCACCGTGTGATGTAGATATACAATTCCTAAATATGCAATCTAAGATGATAAATATTCGTTTACTCTTCTTTTTGCAATGAAAATCCTAGCTACTAAGGAAAGAGAAACAAAATCCTTTCAACAGAGAGCAGAGAGCACACACTAGATGCACTATCCTAAATCAAAATCAACAAGCAGTCTAAATGCAAATGCACATGCATGTATTTGTTTTCTGCTTTCTTAATGTGTGAATAACAAAAGAATGCTAAGTACAAATCTGAATTATATATTCTTTCAAAGCGACAATACTAACGATTTTCTGTTCAAAAAACGAAAAGGAGACAAGACAACACTTTGCGATTTTGAATTAAAAATTGCTTTCGACACTTGAAATACTATTAATTCAGATCAAATACAAGAGTAACAGTGTAATCAACTATCAAAAAGAGAAGTATTCTTTTCCTTGACTGAAAACGATACTTGCGACACTTTCAAATCGAAAGACGACAGTTCAATTAAGCTACTATTTTGTAAATGAGCACTGTGAATGGCGAAAAATACATAAAAACATTCACAAATATTTGTTCAATGGAGGTTGGATGATGCAAAGGAAGGGGGTTTCAACAATGGTCTACTGATCACAGACAACAAAACTCCTAAATAAAGCTAAAGAGAGTGAAGAAAAAACCAAAATCTGGAGGCAGAAATAGTCTTACCTGATCATCGTACCTGTAACATAGGGAAATAGGGATGCATCTCACCTAATGCACATGGGAGGTGCGATGCATCCAGATTGCCAAGAGGAGAAGGTGAGATGGTCCAGGGACGAGACTTCAACTTGGTTTTTGGTCACAGTTTGCGTCTTAGTTCAGGGATTTAGGCCGAGCTGATGATAGTCAGTAAATACAAAGTATAGGGTCCAATCTAATGAGGTTACTTAAGCTACCTCTAGGGCACTTAGGATGTTTGCAAGTCAATTATTCAGTTCATAAACAAACCCAAAGATTGACTGAAGCACTGTTGATCTACTTTGCACTTGCATAGCAAATGCAGTTCGAAGGTTAGCTAGCTTAACTTCAGGCTCCGTCTGTAGTTTATGAAGAAAACAAATAGAGACAAGCAATCAAACTAATTTCTCCCCAGTGGAGTCTCCATTTTTTTACCAGGAAATCTAGTGTCTATTCAGAACTGCTAGTCCCACTAAGATGGGTAGCTATCTTAGAAACAAACAAACTAAAGTTACTTGTGTTTTCCTTTACGAGAGAGAGATGAGAGAGAAGCAGAGAGTACCAACCTCAGTATTTCGCTTGGCTCCTTGCTTGTTTCCTTTCCCCTTCGACGGAATCTTGCCACTGCCTCCTTACCTGTCCCGCTTCAAAGAGTACCTGTAGAATTACAACAACATAATACCATCAAATCATAGAGATCTATCACTGTAAACAATATAGGATCAGATATATATTGACCATACACATGCATATATCAACACAATATTTAGAGATACAAAAGAATATGGAGGAAAATTCAAATAGCTTTATTGACAAAAGTAGTAGAAGAGAGGATTACAACCACTTGGTCTGACCCAGCACCATCCTCCCATCTTGAAAGCCCTCTTCACCTCATACAAAGCAAGATCACCCAACAGTCTATTCAAAGAGATACCAGCAGCACCTCTTTGAAAATTACCAAATTCCAACCTCTGGATCTCTGGGATTAGGGTTCCATATATAGATATTTGCAGGGGGGTGAGTCAGCTTCTGGGATTTTGATTAGTGTCATCTCTCTGATAGTTCTTCGTTCCACTTGGAGATTTCATGATCTCTTACTCATCCTTGGGTGAATTCAGGGAGGCAAGTGTCAAATGAGCAGCTTCTAGAATATTCTCAGGGTCTCCACCTAGCAAACTACTTGTGCCATTTGTCTGCTCTCACTCATCACACCCTACAAAAGGGCTTTCCAGTATGCATCACACTTTTTGCATGTGGCAAGTGAGATGCATCGCACCCTTTGCTCTGGGCAGTCTATATGGTCCTGCTTTGACTAGTTCTGAGTGGTTTTTCATGGAAAACTTCTAGGAGATGATGTAATCAGTTGACCTTGCTCCTTTAGGGTATGAAACAACACTTTTAGGGACTTAGAGGTCCTTGGTTTATGGACATATGTGATTGGGGTTGCAGTTCCCAAATATGTCTATAACAACAACCATAATGGACTGTGCATTGCATAGGTCTAGTAGTCAGTCAACCTTCCAGCATCCTAGACTATGCCTTGTAAAGTGTTGGCAGTCAATCTCCCGGCCTCTTGGTGGAAATTGCGTGACCTTCATGATCAGTCACCCAGGTATGTTACAAGTCAATTCTCAAGTTCATTTTGGTTTTTGACTGACAGTTTGCTTGCCATGAGTGTCTCCATGTATCCAGGTATCACATGTGCTCATTTTCCTCTCAGCAGCACAGGTACAATGGTTTCCAGGAGAGCAGAGTCGAAGACACCGTTCAGAGCACACTTGGGGATGCAGTCAATCAAGTGTCTACGAGCTTGCCTACTCACGAAGAAATCAAGTTGTTCGTAGACAAGGACATCAATATATCACGACAACAACATCACAATGAGAAACATCATGAACATCAAATGAAGGAAGCATAGTAGATGCAACGAATGCAAGAGGAAGGTTGTTAACAACATAGAGGTGGAAAAAAGTTGCAAGCTCAAGCAGATCCACTGATGATGAAATCAACTTTGGAAAGTCAGGCTATGAGGTGATGGTGTGACATGGAGATTGCACGAAGATAGAGAGTGGAACAAAGAAGGAGTTGCATGTGCTGAAGCAACAACTTGAGGAAGAACATGATCTGCATAGAAAAGCGAATGAGTTGCAGTAGGAACAGGAACAACAGGGGGAGAAACATGCACTCACGAATGAAACTGTTCCCGTACAAGTTATAGATCTATCCCAGTAGCTTGCACGAAGCAGACATGGTGAGAAATGTTTTTGATTGCATGTAAGGGATTCAACAACATCCATGTCATTATGTGCACGCATGCGATCCAACCCATTCAACACACTCACCAAGGCGAAGACAAGAAGCAAGTCCAACTGGAGTTGAACATGTAGTTGAGAGTTTATGTGCATGACCGCCAACACACACTGGAAGATCAACACGTACAATATGCATTAGTGTGTTTTCGGTTTGGTTTCAATAAGAAGACCATGCGCATGCTAGCAGATGAGTTGGATGAAGGAACCACACCAATGCACCTAGATGCAACGGAGGCAAGAGTTTGCTTCAGCAAGATGTCACCATGGGGTGCATGCATACCATCACAGATGACCAAGATTAGCATCAACTCACCACCTTCACCATCGTAAGCATTTCAAAGAGTTGGTCTCAGCATAATGGAACGAGTGTCAGTGATGTCTTACATGGATTGATCAATCCATTTTGTCTCACATGAGCACATGTGCATTTTAATGTAGCGTTGTGTCAAGTGGAAGTTCAAGTGTCAATAGTTGGATGTAACAGTCATAGAGTAGATGAAGAGTCGTGAGGGTAGATGAATTGTCACAAAGGGGAATGTCAAGGGTCACCCCACCCTTTGTTATAAATAGAACCTCATAACTCATTGTAGAGGATTTTAGTTAGCCAAGCTTTGATAGGAGTATCTTAGAGAAATCTTGAACAACATTGTAATGAGCCTTGGCTTCTCCACTGCGCAGAGCTAGTACATCTCTTTGGAGGAGTAGATGGTTGTGGTTGTAACGTTCCACTATTAGAACTAGTGGTTGGACATGGATGTATTGTATGACTAGAACTTACACCTAATATAATAGAGCCAACATGTTTCATGCATATGTTGTATTGTATTCTATGCTATCTAGTTTACTCTAATTGATATATGTATTTGTTTGCTTATGCATGCATGTATGGACTCTTCTGTATAAGTATGTATGAATCTTTCTAAAATGTGTTGTTGGTTTAACCATCACTTTGGATTGCTCGCTAACTTTCTTTCCAACTTGTGATGCATCTTTGCTTCTGTGTTCCCTTACAAGCTGTGGAAAAGCCAAGGCTCATCATAATACTCTCCAAGCCTTTTGTAAGCAATGCCTAGCCAAAATATTGGCACCCAAAAGCCTATTCTATGAGTTATGAGGTTCTATTTTTAATAAAGGGTGGGGTGACCCTTGAAATTCCCCTTTGTGACTCTTCGTATACCGTCACGACTCTTCAAATTCTTTACAAAATGCATTACATTACATAGTGACTGTTCAAATTCCACTAGTGAAACTTGGAATTTCACTTACAACCCAATTACAAATAATATATATTTTCCACATGTACCCATGTGAGATAAAATAGGCTAGAGACAACCTTAGAAGAAAAAACACTATTACTCCGAGGTTTTGGGAAATACCAACTCAACAACATCCACTTGATGCTTCTCCGTCATGTACTGATGCTAAGCTTGGTACTGTGTTGTGATGTCCCCAAACTACTTGATTCTGTCTCGCTGAAAGCGGACTCTTGCCTCCATGGAATCTGGGCGTATGGTCTTGGAACCTATGTCCATCTCATCTTGAAGTATCCGCAACATTTTCCTGAGTGTGGTTGGAACAACTGATGTACTTCTACATGTTGTTTGTGCTCAACTCTAACTCATCATTGGTGGCCTTGCACATCAACTGCTCCAGGTACCTATTGACCTCTAACCATAATTGGTTCTCATACCTAGATTTGGTGAGGGAACCTGCATCTGTTCAATCTCTTCCTCAACTACTGGTTCTTTTGGATTATCAATCTCTATTGGTGTTGTTTGCTCTGTCATTGCACCTTGCCTTTGTTCTTCTTCCCGTTTCTAATTCTTATCTCCTGTTCTTCCTTCGACTCTTGTTTTGCTTGCTGGGATACTAGTTCTACTACCTGCAAGCTCTTCCTTTCTCTCTTCCTTCACTCTATTGTCGGTGTCCTCTGCTTCCTTTTTATTCTGCTGTCAAAGCCACTTGCATGAAGATTGAAGTTGCTTTCACTCTGCAAATTTTTTCTCCCTCTTTTATGTTAGCAACTTCCTCTTTCCCTAATCCTGTACTAGATTGCTGCCTTCTTCCACTACTGTTGGTCTTGCTTCCATGTTAGTGTTGATTCCTTTCCTATAAATATTTGGGAATATACATATAATGGCAAGTAAACTAGAGCTTGCTCAACATCTTTCCCAATACTACTTTCAGTTATCTTTCTTGAAGCAAATCTCTTTGGTTCCATGGTATAATCACCGTTGGAGAGAAGCGCTTCACAAGTGTGGTACTTATGGGATAGAAATGACACTCATGGAAAGAAAACATTAACTCTTACAAATCTAACATTACAACATGATCATGAAACAACAAGGGAATCTGATGAGAGGAAATGCATAGTTTTGACTGACAATGGGTTATTAACTGACTGTGGCAACTATGCACTACACAATCCTAACAGTCAGTGTGGAAGCTTGATGACTGGAACTGCAATGAGTAGTTCAGTCTAGGACAGGACCTAGGAGAGACTGGTCATTACACAATCTTAGTGACCAAGGTGGGAGACTGGCTCCTAGAACTACACAGTTGGAATCAACCCAGGACAATCTTTGTACAAATCCAGAAGCCAAGGCAGAGGCCATGAGCTCCCAAATTGCAGTGTATGCAGTGAAGTGTTAGATTCGGGTAGGGGGATCCTAGATTTATCCAAGGGGAGTGTACAAACAATAAGATCTGAAGGATGATGTATGGATGAGTGCAGATTTAACTAAGTGTATATGTATGCATGTAAAATAAGTGCAGGAATGGACCAAACTGAAGGAATAAGAAGCATGTGAAGGGAGTCGCTGTAACAACAACCATTGGTGCAAAAACAGGAAAACTCATGTGACACTTAAGAAAGGAAACCTATAACTTGAAACAACATTTCTACAAGTTAAAATGGTAGCGGTCGTTGAAAAAAATGAGTGAAACAACACTCTCACAAGCTAAACAAACATAAGCGACGAAAAATGCAGCAAAAGGAATTAAAATCAAAACTCACCCCAAAAATCGATGTCAATGCTTTGAAGGATCCTTGATATCCTAGGGAGGCTAGAGCTTGATGATCGAATGTATAAGTGATATCTAGAGGCATCCATTACAAAGATTTGAGCAAAATGGAGTTCATGGCTCATATGCTTGAGATCAAGGAAAACAATGAAACTTGGAAGAAACTTATGAAGATGGCAACGTTTCACCTTCGAGAAACTGATAACAGGTCCCAACTTCTTAGGGATGATTTTCCTCTTAGTTTCTTTCTTTTCGAGAAAATTTCCATGCACTTCCTGAAAAGATTGCACAGTTTTGAGAAGGACTTGGAAACTCTTTGGTTCATGCATTAAGCAGTTGTTAAGCACAATAGGTTCTGCAAAATTTTTGGGTTGAGTGGTTTTGGGATTCCTCTCAGGCTCTGTGTAATTTACCAGCTAAAGGTAGGCTCTAAGCTAGCTTTGCACAATTCTATAGCTGAAGGCCTATTTTCTGGCATGGGCTGCTCTTCGTAGTTTCCCAGCTAAAGATAAACTACCAACTGGGTCTGTGCAATTATGGAGTCGAAGCTCACTGTTGGGTTGCACTGCACATTTCCTGAGAGAAAGGTTTGTTTCCCTCTAGGATTGAGTAGATCGTTAAGGAAGTGCATGGTAGTGCAAGACAAGCTGTTGAGAGTTTAGTAGGGAGGCTCCAAAATGAAGCGAAGGAAAATTTTTGGAGGGTGGTTGTAGGCACTACAACAGGAAGTGTGGGTAAAGATTAATTATAGTTATGAAGGAGATGACAAATTCAAGGAAGAGAAACTTCAAATATTCAGAACGAGGTTTGAAAGCTTGAGAATGAGTGAAGATGAAAGCATAGCATAATACTTCCTCAGAGTTGATGAACTAACCAATATCATTAGAGGGCTTGGTGAAGAGGTCAGGAAGATATTATTGTTTAGAAAATCTTAATATTTCTTCCCATGTGATTTAATGCCAAAGTATCATCTATTGAAGAAATGACTAATTTAAAGGATCTCAAGATGGACTAGTTGCATGGTACTCTCACAGCCTATGAGATGAGAGTAGGAAGAGAGAAGTATGAACCTAAGGAAGAAAAATTCAAAGTATACAAAAATGCCAAGGAGCACAAAGATCATCAAGACTACTCTAGTTGTGAATGTAATCAGGAGTTGGCTCAATTAGCTAGGAAACATAAGTGTGGCTCAGAAAAACATAAAGGTAAGTTTCCCTTTAAATGTTTTGACTATGGAAGAGTTGGATATTTTTTGTCCAAATTCCCTTACAAAGAAAAGGATAAAAAGGAAGGTGATCAGAAATTTGGAACCAAGTCTCAGAAACATCAGAAGAAAAAGTTTTATACGAAAAAGGGGTTCTACTCCAAAGAGGATAACTCAACAGCAAATTCAAAGAATGAAAACTCTTCGGAGGATGATTTAGATAATTATTTACTTATGGATTTTGGAACAAACTCCAAGAAACAAATTATTATAGACTCTAAAGAGGAATGAGAAGGAGGAGTAGTGGACCTTGAAGGGGAACTCGTCAGTGATATTGATGAGTTAAAGAAAGAAAGGGAAAGGAATAAGAAGTCAAAGGAAAAACTACAATGTGTTGAAGAAGGTATGCATAATGAGGAGTTTCTTTTTCAAAAAGAAAAACTTGAAGAAGCTATTAAGAGAAAATATACTTTAGTCCTTCTATTAGAGGAAAACAAGGAACATGTGAGAAACTAGAAGAAGAGAACAAGCAATTAAAACAAGAGTTTATCACGATAAGGAAGGAAGCGATCTAAAAAACATGCACAGATGAAATTCTTCCTTTGAAAGTTAAATTAGAAAAAGGTAAATGAAAGGAAGAGGTTCTTCAATATTTGATCCATGAATGGGAAGAGAATTGTTAGAGTCTTGAGGTAGAGGTTGTATCTTTAAGAATGAATCTTGAGGGAATAAAGACCGAGAAGGGTTTAAATGAAAAAATTATAGAAGGCGCAATGAAACTAGATCAGATTATAAATAAACAAAGGTCCCTAGGAATGAAAACATGTCTAGGATACTCAAAGTCACATTAAACTTCTATGGAAAATATAAAATTCAAGTCCACAAGATTTGAAGAACTAAAGAGCTATGCAAAGAAGCATCAAGAAAGAATCAATGAAGAGAAATGAGCAGCATGGAAAAGAGGAGATCATCTATGGAGAACGAATCAACCAGCTAGACAACCAAGGTACCTTCATGCTCTAGCTCATAGGACCTCCAACAATAGGTATGCCTATATACTTTATTGTCATTGTTATAAATTTCATATCTTTGGACATAAAGTTGTTGATTGTAGAAGGATCCGAGTTGAAAGAGAGGAAAATTCTAGATATAATAAGTATCAAAATTTTAGATTTCAAAACTCTCCTCTCAAAGATTGATTTTAAGAAAAGTAGAATGATTCAAATGTTTTAAGTTTTGGCACAAAGCAAGTGAGTGTAGAAGCAAGTTTGAGTACCTATCTAAGTTCCAAAATATTAGACAATCAACTATCCAAAACGATAAGGGGATATGGAAATGAAAGACTGAAAATAGCATGTAGTGTGGACTTGCTCTATCAACCCATAATCAAGAAAACATATGGTATGTGGATAATGGTTGTTCCAAGCATATGAATAGGGATAAAATATTTCTCGTTAAAAGAAAAGGATAGAGGGAACAATGTCACCTTTGGAAACAATTCTCCAACAAGAATCAAGGCTAAAGACATAGTCAGTCTTGATCAAAAGACAAAAGCACAAAACGTGTTGTATGTGGAAGGTCTCAAACAATTTGCTTAGTGTTAGCGAAATGTGTGATAATGGCTATGATGTGACCTTTCATCCAAGGATTGTGAGATCCGCAACACGAAAAATGGAAAGTTGGTGGGGAAAGAAATCAAAACCCACAATAACATAATGTGTTTGATTATTCTAGAGTTAACTACTATTTAAGAAAAATGAATGAAGCATGGTTGTGGCACAAGAGGCTTGGCCAAATGAATTTTGACAGTTTGATAAAAGTTAGCAAGTTGGGAGCTATGAGAGGATTACCAAGATTGTTCAGGACTAATAACTCAATTTTCAAGTCATGCTAATTTGGCAAGCAGACTAGGACTCATTTCAAGTCAAAGGAGTTGTCCTCATCTAGACCACTGGAGCTCATTCACATAGATATTTGTGGCCTAACTAGAGAAAAACCCCAAAAGGAGAATGGTATTTCATGCTTCTCATTAATGATTTTACTAGGGCCACTTGCATTGTGCTCTAAAAAGAAAAGTTGAAAGAATTTAAGCATTTAAAAAAATTTAAAGCTCAAATATAAAATGAGAAAGACTTAAAGATAAAATGCTTAAGATTAGACATAGGAGGAGAGTACACTTCAAGAGAGTTCAAAGACTTTTGTGAAGAACATGGCATTATAAGGCAATATTTAGTGATTAGAACTCCACAAAAAAATGGAGTAGTGGAGAGAAAGAACATAACAATCCAGGAAATGGCCAGAGAAATGTTAGATGAAGCAAACATGTCTCACATCTTCTAGGGAGAAGCAACACATGCATTAGTGTATCTGTCAAACAAAACTCAGCTTAGGACTAATAGTAATAAAACTCCCTATGAGTTGTGGAAGGTAAGACTTGCATCAGTTAAACACCTCAAGGTGTTTGGGAGCAAGTGCTTTATCAAATTGAATGATAAAAATCTTGGAAAGTTTAACTCTCATGTTGATGAGGGAATATTACTTGGGTACTATGATCAAAGTAAAGGATATGTGTTACAACAAGCAGACAAAGAAGATTGAGGATTGCATTGATGTGATAGTAGATGAAATATCTTCACAACCTGAGTCCTCTAAACAGAACATGAACTCATATGGTGAAGACAATCCATATATGAGGTCCACAGATCTAGAAGAAACATATTCCTATAGTGAAGGCGAGGAAGAAGGTACAACTCTAAGGTCAAAGACACCTTCCAGATATGTACAAAAAGAACATCTTGAGACTGAGATACTTGGAGATCAAAGACATGGTGTTTAGACCAAAAGAAAACTTGTTGGAAGTTCATTTGTGGAAATCTGGCTCCGTTGTCATAGATTGAACCCAAGAATCTCAACCAAGCAAGTCAGGACAAGTTCTAGGTGAAAGCTATGAATGAAGAACTTGATGAGATTGAAAAAAATGACACTTTGGAGCTTGTTCCAGGACCTAAAGAGAAAAATGTCATTGGAATGAAATGGGTTTTCAAAAACAAGTTGAATGAGTAGGGTCAAGTAACTAGGAATAAGGCTCAATTGTTTTGCAAACGGTATGCCCAAATAGAACGGGTATATTTCAAGGAAACCATTGCACCAGTAGCACGACTGAATGCTAACCTATTTTTTCTTGCATTTTCCAGTCATAAAAACATCAATGTATATAATATGGATGTGAAGTCTTCATTTCTCAATGGAGATCTAGAAGAAGAAGTTTACATTGAGTAGCCAGAAGGATTTATACTCACCACATATGAAGGGTTTGTATGCAAACTGAAAAAGGCTCTATATGGACTGAAACAAGCTCCTAGAGCTTGGTATGAAAGGCTGGATAAATACCTTCAACAACAAGGATTTAAGAAAGGTATGGGTGACAACAATTTATAGATAAAGTATGAAGACGAACATCTACTAATTGTAGTAGTATATGTGAATGATATAATATTTAGTAGTGACATGGAACAGTTGGGGCATCAATTCACAAAATATATGCAGATGAAGTTCCAAATGTCCATCATTAAAGAGTTGTCTTTCTTCCTGGGATTGAAAATCTCTCAATATCCAAGTGGAGTGTTTATCTCCCAATCCAAATACCTTCGAGAAACTTTGAAGAAGTTTAGAATGGAATATTGCAAGCCAGTGAGCACACCTATGGTTAGAAGTTGTAAATTGTGCAAATAAGATGAGACACCATTGGTAAATTAGACTGAATACATATCCAAATAGGACACATGTGGTATCTTATAGCTTCGAGGCTAGACATCATGCAAGTTGTGGGTCTTGTGGCTAGATTTTAGGCCTTCCCATGTGAAATTCATGTTGTTGTTGTCAAAAGGATTTTCAAATATTTTCAAGGAACAACATAATATGGAATGTGGTATGATAAGAGAAAAGAATTTAATTTGAATTCCTACATTGATGCTGATTGGGTTGGTAGTATTGATGACAAGAAAAACATCGTTGGTGTAGCGTTCTTCTTGGGGAAATGCTTGGTGTCATGGGTCAGTAAGAAACAAGCCTCAATTTCTTTATTGACTGTTGAATCAAATTATATTGATACTTCTACCTATTGCATGAAAATTATATGGATGAAGTAGTATTTAAAAGATATCCAAGGAGCTAACTGATCCTATTCCAATTATGTGTGATAATACAATTATCACTAACATCTCCAAAAATCCAGTCATGCATTCAAAGACCAAGCCTATTCCTATCAAGTTCCATTTCTTAAGGGAACAATTTGTAGCCAATGTTGTCAGACTGGAATACGTGGCCATTAAAGATCAACTTGCAGATATATTTACTAAACCACTGGCAAGAGAACCCTCTAAATATCTCAGGAAACCGATTAGAGTTGTGACTCCTCCTTCCAAATGACTTCATTTTGGTAGGTGTTGGTAGCTACTCAGCATGTGGGATCAATGTAAGAGCAGGTTGCACTAGTTTAGGGGGAGTATTCAAGAAGTATTATTTTCCATTGATGCCAAATGGGGAGAATATTACTGGGGCGTCCAAGAAGAGCATGCCTATATTCAGGGGAGCTTAATCAGAGAAGACCATGCCTAACTTTAGGGGGAGCTTATGGTGTTTCCATCAATGCCAAAGGGTATATTGTTGGAAAGTTGGCATTGTATGGATGGCTAATGGCTGTGAATGTATTGGCATTGATGTCAACCAGATTAACATGGTGATTGGGCTTAGGAGGAATCCTATGGTAGCTACAGGCTTCTGATAGAGAATCATCATAGTAGCAGGCTTATTGGAAAAGCCATAAAATGATGACTATTGTGATTGGGAGTCCAGGAGGAATCCCATGGTTACTATAATGATTTGTAGAGAGTCATCATAGTAGCAAGCTTACTGGAGAAGCCATAAAATTATGGCTATGGTGGTTGGGAGTTCAGGATTTCAAGCACAAGAAGAAGAGTCAAGGAGCAAAGAGTGGCAGAGAGTTTGTAGACATTTTATAGCCAGCGATGGGCTCAAAGCCTACATCATACCCTCTTCATTGGGACGAGCTCTAAAAGAGTTTTCTAACTATGTGTGGAAGTATGAAAAAAATATGGACTGTCGAAGTCAGGGTCTTGAAGGCCTAAGTAGTCTGAAATATCAAAAGTCAGTAGAGCGAAAGGTCGAATACCGAAGACCAAAATATCGGAGCCTCGAAGTAGATCAGAGCATTGGCAAAGGCTATATTAGAGGTTAGATAATATTAGAACATTAGAGGTCGGAGTAGGTAGATATTGAAATATCGGAAGGTTAAATCCATTGGAACCTCAAAACTTCTTAATACTTGAAGATATGATATATGGAGCTGCCAATATTATTAAAAGTGCCAAGGGATGCATTGAAATATTAACAAAGGACTTCATTGCAAAAAAAAGGACTTCTTTGCAAAACAAAGGCTTGTTAGGACCATTTATCTCTCCTTTGGGAGGACACATGGTAGCATATTATTGGCTCTTAGAAGCTGCAGTGGCAAATGGCGTCAGTGTGACATGGTAGTATGGTGGTCACGTTGCAGCTTGTTTTGGAATTTTTAGTGGCCTAATGGGGCAAATCAGGGTGACACGTGTCATCAGTTAGGAGGCACCACGTCGAGAGATTAAGAAAGTATGAAATCATCCCGGAGGTAAGCATATCAAAGGTTGAGGACCTCATAACTTTTGTGCACATGGTATTTGAAAATGTTACGATAAAGGGGGATCCGATATTCTCTAGCACATGATCGTGTGGAGATCAAAGGAACCAAAGGCTAAGCACATGGTGCTAAATCACAATAGAGACTTTGAAAAAGTTACGATATGAAGGGACTATGATATAATGCTACAGTGGAACGTTAAGCCGACCATCATAGACCCAGTCTTATGAGAAAGAAAATGTTCAGGGAGCTAAGCGCAATGGGGCTAAAGGTATCGAAACCAAGAAATATTGTAGCGTTCCTCCTGTAAGAGTTACGATATGTTGTGGTCTTGATATAACAGTATAAAAAATGAAAAGAATGGATGGGTTGAAATCTAGAGATTAAATGTGATTCAATGAAGTTGATTTATGGAGTAAGCAAGATCTATAGAGAGCACTGAGACAAGGCAAAGAGGACAATAGTTCACAGAGAAGAACTGAAGAAATGGAGAAAGAAACCATCTGTTTCCCATGAAAATTTTTTAGATTTAAATGAGGAACAAAGTGGCCATTCTTGAGTAATTTCAAGCTTTGTGGAGCAATGAATAATCAATGGAGGTCACAATAGAGTATGCAGGTAGACTGAGATTAAATTGTCAGTATGGTAGATTACACACGGAGTCAGTGAAGAAATCGAAAGTCCATTTTTATGTTTAATTCCATGGCAGATTTCAACCAACATATGCAACAACAGCAAGAGGATCCATATTAAGGTACACTCAGGAAGTATGGACACAGGGAGCAGAGACAACATTGTGCAGTGTACATCAGAGGATCAAAACCATCGATTTCCATCAAGCAATGTGGGGAGTAGAGTGTATTTTTGATGCATTGAGAAATGAGAGTAGAGAGTGTGCTATGAGAAGAACAATGAGAGAATATATGAAGGGTGTGTAATAGAGAGCCTACGTGAGAGAAGGTAGATTGCTGAGGATATGTTGCAGTGAGAAGGGGGTAATGTGCAACTATACGAGACCAAAGGGAGTTTGTGGAACAACAATGGACCAAGAGAAGAAGTTGTTTCTGCAACCAACATGATTGGTCTTTTCCATAATTGTATGTGCCTCTATTTTCAGTTTGAAAATGGTATGAAATCATATAATAGTGGTAAGAGCAGGTTGTAGCCTACATTTAGAAGAGGTTGGTTCCTCTTGGCAAGTTGGTGCTTGCTAACCTAATGGGGTTGGTGCCTCCTGTGAGTAGGCGCTCACAACAAACTGATGTAATTAAGTAGGTGCCTAATTTACATTATAAACAAATAACAAATTGGTGGTTTTTTCCCTCTGGGTTTCCACATGAAAGCACCCATGTCAAAATGTGTATGTTTCTCCTGTGATTGGTTGTATGAAAATATGAATGCTTAAACTTGTTTCTCACTTTATTTATGAATGAATGCTCTCATAAGTAACAAAAAATAAAAAGGACTAAAAGAATATTCAAGAGAAAGATTCAAGAATCTCACTATTACTGATTCACCCCCCTCTTAGTAATTCCATATTCCAACAAACTGTTAGATATTCGATGCTATATCCAAAATGAAAATGTGTTGTCCATTTTCCTACAAATGGAAAATAACAGTTGCATAACGTTAAATTCCACAATTAATGGCCTTTTGTGTTGACAACCTCTAATATGGGCCCGCTTTACATTGATCAATTTGACTAATTAAAATAAATATAACATTAATATTATATATATAATATTAATATCAATATTATATTATATGATTATAATATAATATATATATATAAAGTTATTAAATATATTATTATAATTATAATAAATAAATAAATAAATGTGTGTGTGTGTGGAGGCCTTAACATCATATAATGTTGAATATTTGCTATATATTTTAGTTGTGATTATTTTGAAAGGTCGTAGGCTTATTTTGAGGTTAATTTTTGAACAAATCATCACTGAAATTTTGGTGACAAAAAATGTCACATAACATTCCTCAAGGAGACCAAGGATATTGGGATCGACATTGAGGGATTCTGAGGATGCAAAATGTTATTTCCCTTGTAGAAATTGCAACGGATTGAGACCAAGGACAATTTTAATAAAATCAATGAAAAAGAATTGTAAAGAATATGGAAACACTAAAGGTGGTGATGAATATCATCCATTTGTAAGTTATTTATTATATGCCTTTGTATTGTACATTGTTTTTGTAAATGTTTATATGTATATTGTATTTTAGATTATATGTCTTTGTATTGTAAATTGTACTATCTTTATATTGCAAATGTATTTTATAATATTCTTTTGGGAGGTGTTTGAACTATGTTGTCATCTTAATGTGGACTAGAAATATTATTTGATTATTTTCGTTAGTTTTGTTTAAGGGGTTAGGCCGATTTATGGGTTAATTAATTTATGGGCTTAGGGATAATGGGTTATTTTTTAAGGGTTTAAGGTTGAGGGGTTAAGGGTTTAATGGTTATGGGTTTAATGGGCACTTGTGTGATGAGTTGGTGGGTCGACTCGACTTGGAAAGGGGCGCCTACACAAAAGAAGTAATTTCATCCCATGACTGCCCATGAACAGAGTTCCTCATAATTATTTTTAGAAAATTAAGTAAATTAATGTTTAGGTGTTAAAATTCGATTTATAATTGAATATTCATCATGTAGCATGGAAATAGAAAATGATGATATTTTTTGTCATTGATGAGATAATGATTTGCATTCACTGATTTGCATAGTAGGGCGAATGCTCGCACCCTGGGCACGCCCATAGGAAGGTGGGTCACATGGGCGCCCATGGGGGTGTCGCGTGCTGGGCACACCAAGGTACCCATGCGAAGAGTTGGTGGTTCGATATGACTTGGAAAGGGGTGCCTGGAAAAAAGAAGTAATGTCGTTCCATGACTTCCCATGAACAAAGTTCCCACAAAGGGGTCCCATAATGATTTCTAGAAAATTAACTAAATTAATGTTTAAGTGTTAAAAGTATGTTTATAATTGATTGATCATGCAACATGGAAATAAAAAACTATTATATTTTGTTATCATTGATGAGATAATGATTTGTGTTCACTGATTTGCACACCAGAGTCAATAGATGAGTACAAAATTTGTGCTTATATTTACCAATATTTTCATTTTTCCTATACTAACAAAGGATAAGTTAGACTTCAATTGTAAGACAATACTTATTCTCCTCCTTGTAGAAGATAACTTTCTTGTCATACAAATAAGAACTTTCCAAAACAATAGCACAAATATTAAGTGGTACAACATCTAACTCTACCACATCTATGGAATTAGAGGTAATTGCAAATTTGAGTTTATATCATCTTGGTTCTTGTAACTTAGCATCTTCACATACCCATCATAAAGGATATTGTTTTGGATGAGACTCACTTTTCAATCCTTATATATATATCTATATATATATATATATATATATATATATATATATATATATATATATATATATATATATATATGAGATTAACTTGTGAAACACTATCAAAGAGTGTATCAATCTTTGTATGTTTTGAGATGACTCTAATATGGAATATTTTAGTTCTTTACTTTTCATCATGCATAGTTTCAATTTTTAAGGGATGAGTATGAGGGATATAACTATTATAAGAAGATGCATCTTTTATTTCCATGGTCGTGATATTAGTTTCATTGCCTGAATTTGATCTAAGATCCTATTATATTTTTTGATTGTAACCATGGTCTACTTGTTATCCTTTGGATTTAGTTCTAAATGAAGTTTCTATTACTTGGCATCATCGTCTCCTTCCCTTTTGAAATATGCTCATATTATTTCTATATTCCAACTATTATTTTCCTTTCCTCCTTTCCTTTGTTCTTTCCTTCAACTAGCTGAATTGGTTCCTTCGAGAAGTTGTCTAGAACATTATTTTCCCTTGACTTAATATGAGTGACTTTGACACAAAATTCATCAAGATTAGTTGGGTTAAACATAAGAATGGTATATCTCAAATAGCTATGCAACTTTCAAATATACTTAGAAATAATGTTCATATAAAGAGATAATCTTAATGTTAATTCCCTATTTTTAAACTCTTGAGTATATTCTTGCACCTTTTTTCCTCTACCTTGCCTTAGATTCTGCCAATGCATTATTACTTGTTTTGTATGCCGTAACGGATAATTTTGATTCTTTATTGTAGCTATAAATTCATACCAAGAAGATAACATTTTAATTTTTTGAAGAATATATTCTTGAGTATTACTCTCCCACCATATCAATATTGTGTCTTGCAATCAAAGAGCGACTAACTACACTTTTGCTTCTTTATCTACAATTGTATGAATCTTGCAATAGGCTTAAATTTCCTTGATCCAATAATATACTTTATCTACATTACTCTTTATTTTATACATTGCACTAGAACATATGGATGGAAAATTCAACGCAGTAATCTGATAGTTCGGCCGTACTGTTGGATTTTACTTGCATTTTTTGTATGTTTCTTAAATCCCCAATGTTCATTGTATATCTACCAAACATTCAATTTACATTGGATATTCGAAATAATTGTGTTCACTATATATATGAAGATAATTGAATGTTCGTCGGATATTCGACAAACATTCTGAAAAGCATTCGTCAGATATCCGACAAATATTCTAACAAGCATTCGTCAGATATGTGACAAAGATTCTGACAAACATCCATCAGATATCTGATGAATATTGGGGCTTATTAATATTACTCTTATTTCTCTACACTGTTCTCAATATATGAAATTGTAATGGGGTCCATGGATTTGAAGGTTTACCCTGAAGAAAAAGAATTTTGTCCAATAAAAGTAATAATAAAATTAAAATGAACACATTAATACGATCACCTATTTTTTATTGTATACCATGAGCATTTAAAAGAAAGAGTTATTTTTTGGAATCTATGAAACTCTCTCTGCCAATTTAGGGTCTCTCCCTTTTCTTTTAGCATTTGTTTACTCTCATTACATGGAGGATTCTATAATAAACACCCCCTTGAACCATCCTTTGCGAAAGAGAAAGCCTTCCTGAATCATGCCCTCAAATAGATATATTAATCCATTTCACTGGTAAGTTGATGAACCCAAAAAATTATTTGTGTTATTACGACTTTATTGTTTTCTTTGAATTTGAGGCTTTTTTTGTTTATAGCTCATTTCTATATTGAGAGCAATCATAAGATTTGAGGCACAAAAATTTATATCTTTAGAAAACAGTATTTCAGATTAATCACATCATAGTTTAGACTGTTTTCTAAACTATGGATCACAAAAGTCTTAGATCTAGCAATTTATATCTTACCATGTTCCAGGGAAATCTATAAGAATTTCATTCCAGTTATTATTTTTCATAGGTTTAAAGAAGGTTATGTTTTCACTTTTTGGAAAATTTAGCCTGGAATTTAAATCTTGTGTTTCCTAAGTGTTGTAGGGTTTTATTTTTTTATCATTGTATTTTTGTTGCTTCATTTGGAATATGATATTTTGGGAATTAGTATTTAAATTTTTGAATCCCGTTGTGTTGAAGGTTGGATACTAGTTTATTTCACAGATCACTAAAGAATATCATTTTTAGATGGTGCTTCCATTATGATCCTAAACCCCCTCCACTTGATGCATGATACCATCACCACTTCCTTGTCTTACAACATTTACAAGACTCATTTGCTAGAAAATGATCCATTGAATGTTGTGTTTGTTGATATCAACCATGCCAGTATGTAGGTGTGTATCATTGCAAGAAAAAAGGGCCAGTTGAATATTTTGGCTCATATGTTTGAAAAATCTCTAGGTGGGAGGGATTTCAATGAGGTTATTTTCAATCATTTTGCTAGGAAATTCAAGGTGCAATATGAGATAGATGTGCTCTCTAATGTTTGAGCTAGTCATAGATTGTCGACTTCTTGCGATAAGCTAAAGAAATTCTTGAGTGCTAACCCTAGGGAACCTCTCAATATTGAGTGTGTAGTGGATGAAAAATATGTTATAGGATTTATTAAATAGGATGAATTTGAACAAATTGCACAACCGAGGCCTGAGCATGTGAAAGGTCCCTCCACATATGATTTGATTGAAGCAAAAGTTACTATAGATAAGATTCATCCAGTTGAAGTTGTTGACTTGGGTTATTTATTCTTGTAATATTAAAAATATTGACCGAGACTTGGAAAAGAACCAAGGTGGACTATGAATGCAAGCAAGTGTGCGGCTTAGGGATGTGCTCTTAAGTGTTCTATTCTTAGCTTGACATTCAAAATGGTTGAATTCGAGGTATGAAAATATGGATTCCCATAGCATGTTGTCCCAAAAATATGATTATGCTAACTTCATATTGGATGGGGATCGTAAGTAGTGTATGTCTTTTGCTAGTGCAAGAAGATCATTATTGATTGAACCAAATTTCTTTTGTTGGGAGGTTGGTTTTATTTACAATGCAAACAAATATATACCAACTATAATCAATTCATGTACAACCAAATTATAGGCAACATATTGTTGTGTTATAATTGAATTTGAACTTGAGAAATTTGTTGTTTACACTGTTAATTATTTGTTTGGATAGTTTTTGGATGTCTTTCAAATGTAGTTTATTTATTTATTATCGGTTTGCCTATGATATATGAGTATTGAATTTATTATTTTTTAACAGTACATTAACAAAAACAAGTCTGTTGTCATTGTTAAATGAATCATTTATGACCTAAACTGTTGAAGCATAAACCAATTTCATTGGACATGAGAATCAATATTTTGCTACAAATTATAATACTAACATATTCCTACTTAACATTCAAAGGAAGTATGATTAGTTTTATTTTTATTTTCTCTCAGGTTCAAGAAAGTTTTCCATTCTCTATTTCTTTGGCTTGGAAGGATTATGCTTCCAAGTATGAAGATGGAACTTCAGAGCAACGAAAAACCAAAAGTGTGCTCCCTAAAGGAAATCCATTTCCAAATACAAAGGTTTTTACATTCTTAAGGTATGGGACCCTTACATTAGACATTTTATATGAAATGTCAACGAAGTTCAGGTGCCTGCAATTATAAGTTCATACATGGTATGGTATCTTATGCTAAAGAATAAGATGTTTCCATTTTCGTACAAAATTATTAGAATTCAAATCTCGAAAAAAAAATTGTGGATTGGAAATGAAACATTAGTATTGATTTATTTGTAGCACTAAAATGATGTTGGGTATCATGAGATGAATAAAATGCTCCACCCTTTATGTATGACTCAATGAAATTAGCAATATGCATGATGAAGTGTCTCCACTATGATCTTATTAGATTTTTATATCTGCTTCTATGAGCTTCAATGGAAGTTATTGGACCACAAATTGTAGTCCATTCCAAGCCACAAAGTTCTCCATCTTATTGAGGATATTAAAATTATACTAGAGCATCTCCCTTGCCTTTATTATGGGGCATATCCTTGGATTCTTTGTTGATTTTTTCATATGCCTGTAAAAAAAAATTCAAGCCATTTTTTTGTGTGCCAAACATTCTAGGAACAAGGTCAAACCAATTTTTATTCCTCCTTGTTTCATGTAGGGGTGAAATAAAAGGGTAGTAAGGAAGGTTATTGGCATTCCCCCCTACCATTTGTTGTGTTTCCAATATGATAGTCTCATTCCCTCACCTGAGAGAATGAGTTGGGAGATGTTCTATCATTAAATATGGGATAAGGTTCCAACCACCCCAATTAATGGTCTATGTTTGGATCAAAAGGGGGTTCTCCTTCTCCAATCCCCATAGTTAACAAATTTATCTAGTGTCCACTCATTTTCCTTCCTAGTAGGGTAGATGTTTATGATTTTAGATGATGTGATTGTTGAATATGGCCTTTGGGCAAGTGAGTATGTGACCTTGTTCATAAACCTTGTAACATGATGAAAGCCAAATTCTACAAGACATACAAAACACTACTTAGTCCAATCATTCTTGTTCATCATATCATAGGATAGGTTATTGGTCCTCCTATTCATAATGTTTATGATCACTGTGGATCATCTTCAAATAATTTTTTTGAAGCTGTGCTTCAGAGTTCTTTGATTCCCCAAACCAAGATTTCAATATTCTTTCTTACTTAATGTCTTTTAGTTTGAAAAATTGGTCAGGTTTCAATTTTTTCCCTACCCATTTTCTTCTTTAAAGAATTCTCTTGCTCCTACATCCTTGAATTTATTTCTATTCCCACATGTGTGTAGTACAGGCTTCAACATAAATTATGTCTTTGATATGCCAATAAACTCCATTATCATATGGGGGAACTTGGACCATACATGTTTTCTTACTTGCTAACTTTGTTTGTTTTCCATAGGTAGAGGAATACATTCATAAATATTGATTACTCAATAGAATTAAAAAAATACAGATTTAACAAAGTAGTTCCCTTTAAGAGGATCTAATTTAGCCTTTGTGGCTGTAGCTAGGATTCAGTGAGACCAAAAAACTTTGTTTCCCTTTTCTTCATGCTCTAAGGGATCTATTTTTGTCTTCCTTCCTATTGTGAGAGGAGCTAAGAGAGAAGAAGATACAAGTATTTTCTTGGCTATCTCCTTTGTTTTGAGAGGGAATATGTTAGATAATCCACAAACCCAATTATCCATTTTCATTCAACTTTGTTACTTGACTTTGGAGGGACTACACCTATAACACTATTTACCCACAACTTTGTTTTAAACTATATTAACTACATGCAACACAGCTAAATAAAAATTTAAGGAATATAAGACACTACATATTCTTTTAATTAAATAACGAGATATAATCATAATATATTGTATTACTAGGAATGAGATAAATTAAGAATACATTCATTTTTCCATGAACAATAATTGTAAGTGAATAACATAATAAATCATGCATCAATATTCAATACACATAACACTTTAAGGTCAATTCATCAATAATTTAATTATACAATTTAATGCAATACAATAAACATGTAGTGGAAATTTATGTATCCCAAAGTATCCTTCACCGATGGGATGGAGACTCGAATAAACTTTGTTGATTCTTGTGCTCCCTTGTGGATTTCCACATACATGTGTGAAGGATGTAGCATCCCTAGTCGAACATTGTCGACTTAATGGTTGATCTCCCAACCTAATCCTTGGGTACTCTTCTTCCCCACTGACCCCCAATTTGTAATGGGGATGTAAGATAGTGGAGGAGTGCTAGATAGTGGAGGATGTTAGTGCCTAAATCTACCTCAGGCTGAGAAAGGTAGGATCTAGGACAACATTAAACCATGCTTAACTTGGTAGCTAGCCCTACCAGGTCGGGAGAGGGCTCTCTCCTGGTCAATCTCAGCAAAAATATGATCAATGAGGGATTGATATGACTGATATAAATACTAATATTAGGCTAGGTATGTGTGCAAAAGAGTTTGATTGAATAAAATGTTGTTTTTTTCACTCAAATGGAAAGGAAGATTTTGGGTGCGTGGAATGAGTCTCAGTTTTGCAGAGATCTCAATGGGGAAAGGTAGGTGAGGAGTTGAATAGGGCAAGAAAACTCAAGGATCCTCTTCAAACAGTTGAAAACATCAAAAGCTAAAGCGAACCCTAGGTAGAGCACTACAATTCCAATGGATTCTACCTTTTCCCTTGTTTGTTTTAGTTAAGAAGAAACAAGATAGATAATGGCATACATAACACATAAGTAAATTCAAAATTATAGAAGAAAGCACTATACCAAAACAAAATTCCACATGAATCCCAAAGAGTGCTGCAAACCCTGGTCTCAATTCCTTAGCCAAAACGCTGATATGAGTATACAATGAAGTTCCTTGCTTTCGTAAAAGTCCAACCATGCTAATGACTGAAAGATCACAAGATATAAACAAACCATAACTCATCCTAGCCTCTAGGGGTCGAGATCACAAGTTTAGGATCTGTTTCAACTAATTCTAACCTGACAACTAGAAATCAGGTAGTGGAACAGCTTGCCTCTAGAAACTAGGGAACTGATTCATTCAGTTTCAAACAACTTTTTGATAGATGAATCTACCTCCATAAGTGAAAATTAAACATATTTACATCATGATCCATCCATTTACATTAAATTACATCATAATTTTGACACTAAGAAGAAGAAAAAGTCAAACTATCAAAAACTAGGTGAAAAACAGAGCATTCTTGGTCAAACTGAGCCAAATTTACCCAATGTGCTGCGACAAATTCTCTATGTGTAGCGCTTGTTTGAAGCCACTTTTGGAAGCCTTCCCGGTGTCCAAATTTTCTTCAAGTGTGCTTGTAGGAAAGATATGCCTGTCTAATTTCCAACTCAAGTGGAATTTTTGAATTTGGCCTCCATTTTCCCCTCCAAAATTCAGTTCTACCAACACTGCTTCTTGTGTGTCAAAATAGGAGCAGTAAGGTCATTTTTTTGTGTTTTTGACCTTTTTGAGGGCTCAAAACCTGTCAAAAGTTCTTTTCCATTGGTAGGAAAGCATATTTTTCCATGCCAAATCCAAAAATTCTGAGTTTTTGTCATTTGGAGGCTCCCATCAAAAGCGAGCACCAAGTGGCGCGACACATAGAGCAGAAAAACCTGTTTTTTAAGCAAAAAATTCCAAAAATGCAAAAAGTGGCCCAAATTTTTTGAAATTTGGGCTGAGTCTTCTCCATTAAGAGCTATGTTGGTCCAAGGAAGCCTTAGCTAAGATCTAAAGTCTATCTTGCTCCTTTCACCTCCTCGATGCCCTCTTCAATTTTGCCTTCAAGCTCCTGATTCTTGCCTTACAAACTTTGTTTCTCGCCATTTAATGATAAACCATATGCCTCAACAATGCCTTCTCCTTATTGGCCTTATCCAACCTCCTCTCCAAGTGGATATTAGGTCTTTCAAGCCATGACTCTCGATTGGCATTGATTTCTTGCTCAAGTGATGTGAGCTTCACCTTCCTTCTTTTGGCAGCTTGACGGTTTTCCGAATGTTTTGCAACTCCATAATCACTTGCTAGTCTTCAAGCTACTTATTTCTTTGCTCCACGTACTTTATTATCCACTTGGCTTTGTCTAAATTGAGGGACAAAGCATTCATGTCCGTCTATTACTCTTGGATGACTTCCTTGAGCTTTGAGGTTTGTGAGCCCAAATCCGTGTCATCGTCATGAATGAGAATGAAATCGGTTTCCCGCTCACCTGAAGGCCCCTCATCATGTACTGGCCTCTTTCCCTTGTCCTGAACCTGTTGTACTGATGAAGGAAGTGAGACCCCTTCCACCCCGGGTGGAGATAATACTCGCTTTGCTGCTGCAAATAACTGTCTAGTACCCTTTTGATAGGTGACAAACACTGACATACTAGCGGTCTGTGTCTCATGACCCTCATGCTGATATGAAGGCTCACTTGTCTCATGCAAAGCCTCTAGAGGTCCCTGAGGAGTTGTGAAGAACTCACGAGAAATGAAATCCTCCCAAGTGATGCCCTGTAAACCAAGCTGATGGATGACCACAATCTTAATGAGAGCAAAATGTTAAATACTGTTGAACTGCTACTGAGGAGTCTTCTACTGTACTAGGGTGGTCATCTTCTCAATATTTCAGCACATGAAGTAAGGGAGATTCATCATCCTCACCCTGATAACATGCATCAACAACCTGATATGATAGGCATATACACGGGAAAACTGGCCCTCACAGCTGAAATACTTCATTATCAGTTTCATCAAAGGAGCATAGGAATCTTTCAGGTACCGAAAAGGAAAAATTCTGCTGAGCTATCTCAAATAACCGGGCTTGATGTATGGTTCATAATGTTGCTTGTCAATTTGCTGCCTTTTGTTCCATTGCCCTCTAAGGTTGGGAATACCGGTTGCTAGAGAAATAGATTCTGGTGTTAAAGTGAATGTTACACCAGCTAGATTGGCTTGACCATCATGTAAATGAAGCACAAACAAATGGGCCAACTCATGATGAAACTAAATTCTAGCAACCATTTCGCAGAACTCATAGTAGGACTAATGTTGGAAACATGTCATGGCGAGAGGGCAGTCTTGTAGCTCAACAAGGGTAGTAGGTTCCTCTCGAATATGTTTGCCACCTATATGAGGCTTCCTGGGTGCATTTACCTCTGTAGGAGAGTCACTTTGTGTCTCCTTTTCATGATCATATGAAGGATCAGAATCCATTTCTGTTAGTAAGTTGTTTTCTTGATGAGGAATAGGAAATTTATGGTGTTTCTTGATTTTCTGCCACCAAGGGAAAAGTAATATGAGGGACTGTAGAGGGAGGGAATAATGAGGGATTTTAGGACTGTTTAGAACAGGGTTTAGTTAGGGAAACAAGAGATTAGGGAGTGATATGGGAGTTTTAGGGATAGCAGCTAGGGTTTGGGAATTTATATTTAGGATTTTGGGAAAATGGGATTGGGGATAGGGATATATGATTTTTTGGGAATATGGGAGTTAGGGAATGGGGGAATAAGGTGAGAAAATGAGTGAAAGAGTGAAAGGGTGAGGAAATGACAAAATGGACTTGGCAGCCAAATAACCAATACAAACCCTAGGCAACAGTTTCTTGAGAAATGGCAAGAATGTAGGGTTTGATTTTTACTTTAGACAATCACCATAAACTTTATGAAAAACTCCTTTACTATCAATGGAGAGATCATGGCTTAATTTCACAATAGGAGTCGTGAAAAATTTTGGCAATTTGAGAGAGTTTTGGAGCAGAACGGGCTTGGCAGCTCTATGTTCCGCGCCTCAAACCCAACACGCCGAGCACTGTGTGTGTGTGTGTTGCGCCCATTCAGTTTTGTACTAGAAATCATGGCCTTATGCGTCACGCCTCTTCTATGCGCTGCGCCACTCACTCAGTGCGTCACGCCTCCGGTTTTGCACAGTTTTTCCTCCAATGTCACTTGTTTGCTCACACATGACCTTGCTTTGCTCACACTTTGTTGTTTGAATGCAAATGGACTTTTGATTTGAGGAAACAAATATATACAAAGATCTTTTAATTTTTTATGCATAAAAACCCACTTTTACAATGTTTGGAACATGACTTGACTTTTTAACTCTGTTTTTTGAGCTTTTGACTTTATTTGAGCTTTTTGATGAACCGAATGACTTGTTTTTTGTTTTCTTGGCAGGGGATTGGATCTACTGAGGCTAGGGAAAGTGACCAGGGTTGCCATTGAACTGATTTACATATGAAGGAAATGAAATTACATGAATTTATACAATAAAACCTGAAAAACTCTGTTTTTATCTGAGCACTTTTTTATAAAAGTTATTAGTACTCGATCTTCCTCATGTGCCTACTGGATGTTATTGGACATTTTGAAAACCTTTTTGATGAAACCCTAATGAAACCATAGACCTAATGACAGTGAAACCTTAGAAAAACTTTTGCAAATTTTGACGACAAAAAGTGACTGCAAATGATCTTGATGAGTAAAAATGGGCCAGCAGGTAAAAGACATGAGGGAAAATGTAGGAGAAACCACTACCGTCAGATGATCCATGCTCCTAATGGAATGCAGCTGACTGGGCGGGACACCTAATATGCAATGCAACAAGAGGATTTGATCTCTGACAGAGGGATGAAGATACCAACACTAACAAAGGAGATCACTCTTTTCTCAAGAGTGCCCCTTTCAAAATAAAAGCTTGATTGTACTAAACTCACTATAGTCGTATTCATTGTCAAATTAGCATTATGTTGTTCATCCAAAAATAGGGTGAAAGGTTTCCCTCACCCATAGTTTGCTCTTATTTTATTGGAGGTTTCAAAGGTGAGACTTGTAACTTCAAGCAATAATAATTATTTTTATCAATTAAAATTTTTGATTATTTATGCACCCATGTGTCACACCCTCATGAAGGCTATCGTAATTTATTACTTAATTTCTGATTTAAAATGCATAATTTTCCTCACCCAAACATGGCTCCCTCTTTATTTTCTTAGTTGTCTCTTGATCCCCCTTTTCTACTCCTTAATTTGTGTTCATTACTGAAGTCAACTGATAGGTCAAATTTGGTCCCCCAACTACATCCTAGTTTAATTAAAATTGACTCTTAGATGGAAATCCTTGTGTTGGCTCTTGCCACATGGAGGTTCTCTAAATTTTCTCTAATTTAATTTATTAATATTTATTTTCAATATCCACCCTCTTTTCTTAATGAGGCTAGAATATTCTAGGATTAATGTTCCTAATTAACTCTATACCCCTTTCCCCCCTTTTCTTATTAATCCTGATGTACTTTGGAGTTACTCTATATGCACATTTTTTAACTAAGATTTTGCCAAATGTGGGAAGGGTAAAGTTTTTAATTGGTCCAACCCCTTACTTCTTCCTATTCTCCCTTTACCTAAGGTTTATTCTTGTTTTAGATAACTAGGTTCTAAAACCTCATTTACCACATTTATGTGAATTAGTATGATTACCATGTCTTAAATATATTTTATAAGTTTATTCTTTATGCCAAGGTTGCCAAGTTGGTCTTGCCCTTTAATAACTTTCATTCAAAGTTCCAAGGGTTCCACACCAACTAGTTTCTTCTTAATACCAAGGGTGCCATGCCAACTAGTTTCTTATTGATGCCAAGGGTACCAAGTTAGTTGTGGCCTTCAAGGACTTCCCTTGAATTTCCAAGGGTGCCATGTCGCTTTCCCTTCAAGCATCCATGGACTACGAGGGGAAAAATAGTACGATGATGGAGACTGCTATCCTCTCCTATGTCATCCGTTACAGTGAGAATAATGGTGTTGGGGATCAAGGAATCCACCTTGATGTTCCCCCCCAATAAAATCCTCATGAGAGACCCAATCTGGGGTCTTCCCCCACAACATCACGATCTTCAGGGAGAAGGTATCCCAATACCTTCCAGGCCAAGTCACGAAGGGATTTCTAGTGGGTGAAATCAAGGATGATGTCCCAACACTCCCATGAAGTTCCATATAACTGCATAACCCCATCACCCATGTATGAGTGATTCATACAAACAACTAAGTTATGTATGTAGCCACTAACATGTCATTAGAATTTATGGCTAAAATTCAAATTGAACTTTAAAATTTCAGGGACTGTGTTCAATTCCATAAAACTAGAGATCATTGACTCATCAAATGTAAGTGCATATGGTGGTCTCTTTCCATACTCGATAATCATGAGTAATAATGTTTCATAATGTTAGTCATTGATATAATAACATATGTTAAATCATCATCATGACATATTCATGAACACCGTTGTTCACCATGAGCCAAAACTAATATAAATAGCCAACATAATGAAGCCAACACATGACTATACATACTCATAAAACATATCTGAAATCACATCTATTATCATCATAACCTCAACTAGAAAACATACACATCCTTCACAACGATCATCATCATAACATCGAATAGGAAACGAACACATCCATCACATCTATTATCATCATAACATCGACTAGAAACAAACACATCCATCACATCCACTAATAATAAAATTCAAGTATTCAAAGCCTCAACCTGAGGTCCTTAAAGAATAATGTGTGATTTTAAGGTTATATAAATGTTAGTTTCATATCAGGGATAGTCAACTAGAGTGGGGCACTACATACACCCCCACTTAACAATAGAATTTGTCTCGAAGTCCTCATAACAGGTTAGGAAAATGGTGTGTCCTCCCAAGTGGATGAACTGGGACTATAACTATCCCACTGTACCTTAACTTGGTCCACCAATAATCATATAAGTTGTAGGGTTCGAATGTTCAATATGTGAACACTACTACATTTGGGCGGAAGTTTCGATGGTAGAATCTAACAGAATGGCTAAAATCGGAAAAGTTGTCAGAAGTTAAATGATTTTTTAAATTTTTTGTTTATAAAATCCTAGCGATCATTGAATATCCTATGGGAGTTCTTCAAAGATCAAATATTCAACGGAATTTCCTATCCCATCGAGTATTCAAAGTTTTCCTATAATCCCTCTTGGTGTCCAATAACTGATGGGTGTTGACCCTGTTGGAATTATCTGGATGACTAGTGCCTGTGAATGTGTTAGAATTGATGTCAACTAGATTAACATGGTGATTGGTCTCAAGAGGAATCCTATCGTAGTTTTAGGCTTCTGGTAAAGAATCATCACAATAGTAGGCTTATTGGAAAATCCATAAAATGATGACTATTGTGATTGGGAATCCAGGAGGAATCCCATGGTTGCTACAATGCTCTATATAGAATCATCACATAATAGGATTACTGGAGGAACCATAAAATTATGACTATGGTGTTTGGGAGTTCAGGATTCCAAGCACAAGAAGAAGAGTCAAGGAGCAAAGAGTGGCAAAAATTTTGTAGTCATTTTATAGGTAGAATATGGGATTAAAGTATTAAACTTGGAAACTAGGGCCAAAATCCATGTTGGACAACTCATATGATGCAACTGATATTTTTAATACATTCCTCTCTTCGAGAGGTGTAGGATTTATCAAAATATCAACTCATTCTGACATGTACAAATGTAATTATGAATTTATTTTGTTTATGGACAAATTGTCAAGGTCAGATAACAAACTAATGTTGGCTCAAAAGCCCAACAATCAGATATAAATAGAAGGTGCCTTTGCCTCATTTGGAAATCACTCATCACTCACACATCTCTCTCTCATCTAATTAGGTCGTACACATTTCTGGGTAGCCTCTCTCTCCACACATGTGAAGGACAAGATTGTGATTTTTTGTTTTGGGCATTGATTGAATTGTAGGAGGGTTTGACCATTTTTGACCAAGCTGTCATTGACCGAGTTTGACTGATATTTTCTAGACTATTTTGGGCTGATTTTGATTGTTGTTGGAGGCTGAATTGACTGGGTTTGACTGAGCTGATTTGGAGGAGAAATTATTCCACGTTGACTACTATTTGAATGGACATATTTTGACTGTGCTTGGGCAAATGAATTTTGTATATTGTACTCTCTCTCTTTGCTGAAATTTTAAAGAATAATAAGAAGAATTGATCAAAGGATTTCCCTAGATTGGGGTTTGTCCCTAGGATGAGCCACATCTTGTGTCCTCTTGTGTTGGCTTTTCTTCTACTTTTTTTATTTATTTTCTATCTACATTTACTGTCATGTTAATGTGATTGCTAATCTAGAAATTGATATTGGGCTAATAAGAAAAATAGAAGTAAATTTCTCTTTAGCATAGAACATACCATTGTTACCTAAAATTAACATGGAATCAGAGCTGGGGTGAAGAAAAAGCCTAAGCAAGAGTGAGAAGGGAAATCACTGAGATCTATTGATCAAGGAAAAGATTCAATGGCCTCCACATACTACTTCAAATCTGATGACAAGCTTCATGATAAGTCTGATTATCATGCATGGAAGATGTCTCTTGATTTGAATTTAGAAGAGTAAATATGTTATGGACTATGAGTAGGGAAAGATTATTGAACCTTCTTTAAATGCACTGGCTGTTGCGAAGACAAAATACAAGAAAGGTGAAGTCAAAGCCAAGAAGTTCATCAAGGATTCTACTCATAAGAATTTAGTTGCTTACATCTCTGATTTGAACACATCAAAGGAGATATATGACAGGTTGGTTGCCATGTTTAAAGCTAGCAATGCAAAGCAAGTCCTATTTCTTGAGAACAAATTGAAGGACATAAAGAAGGGAAGAGGTGAAGATTTTTAATCCTACTTCATGAGGATTACTGAGATTAAAAATGATCTACTTTCAATTGGAGAAGTGATTACTGATAGGGACCTCACTCTCATTACCCTTAGAACACTCCCTCGTGAATGGCACATGTTCAACATTACTATCCTAAACAATAATAGGATTCCATGTTTTGAATAATTGTTGACTAGATGTTCTCAAGAAGAGACAAGGATGATGGAATTTGACATGCCTTCAAATAGGAATGATCCTACTACATTCTCCGCTCATGCTAAAAATAAGAACAATGCAAGTTCAAAGAAGCAATGTCAAGGAAGACTGAGATTCAAAAATGGAAGGAAGGGATGATACTTCATTTGCAACAAGTATGGCCACTATGCTAGGGAATGTCCTAATAGAAGGGATACCCCTCATGATGATGACAATCACAACAACAACAATTTCAGGGGAAACAACAATCAAAGGAATGGTGGATTCAACAACAAAGGAAAAAGTAATGCTCCCATTACTCAACATGGAAATGGTCACCCTCCAAAGAGATCAATAAACTCCAGGTATGATGAATCTAATGTTGTTGATAACAAGCAAAAAGAATTTTGTCTTATATCTTCCCTCTCTACTGCCTCTCCTCCTAACACCTTGGGAAATTGGTTGATTGATAGTGGTGCCTCAAGGCACTTCACTGGGTATAAGGAAGCTCTTTAAAATATGATTGAAAAGGATACAAATTTGGAAATTATCCTTTGGGACAATTGCACCTATCCTATGAAGGGATTTGGGAATGTTACTCTTCAATTGAATCAAGGTAACACCATTCATATCCAAGAATTTATATATGTACCTGATTTGAAGAAGAACCTGGTATCTATCTCTACGATGGAAGACAAAGGATTCAAGGTGGAATTCATTGATGGGAAGGTACATGTTTGGAATAGAAATTTCAAATATGTATTTATTCTTGGATTCAGAGTTGATAGCCTATATCAAGTTGGAGGAAGTCCATGGGATCTATGTCTTGCGACACATCACTTCAATCCGAATTATGGCACCGGAGGTTTGATCATCTACATTATAAGGTTCTACCCAGTGTGAGGAATATGGTAACGTTTATGCTTGAATTTAAAGTAGAACATGAAGGTGTTTGTTAGGGGTGTGCCGCAGGAAAGCATTCAAGGGTACCATTCCCCACAAGTGATAAAAAGACTATCGACATATTGCAATTGGTTCATTTTGATCTATCTGATATGATGCCCGTGAACTCTTTGGGAGAATATTTATATTATGCTATCTTTGTGGATTATTTCTCTCATAAGACTTGGATTTATTTCTTTAAGAAGAAGGACGAACTATTTTCATGGTTCCATTCTTTCAATGCCTTGGTCAAAAATCAAACTGGGGAGAAGATAAAAATATTGAGGACCAATAATGGAACCAAATATGAATCAAATGAGTTCAATAACTATTGTAGAGAAGCTAGAATTAAGAGGGAGACTACTACAACATATAATCCCGAGCAAAATGGTGTCACTGAAAGGAAGAACCGTTCTATTATAGAAGCCACTCATGCCATGATTCATGATCAAATCCTTCCGGAGTTTCTATGGGCCAAAGCTGCAAACATTATCGTGTATGTTCAAAATAGATGCCCTCATCAAGTGTTGGACACCAAAACTCCTAAAGAAGCTTTCGCTGGTAAGAAACCTGATGTTTATCACTTTATAATTTTTGGTAGCCCCGTATATTTTCATGTGCTGAAAGAAAAAAGAAGCAAATTGGATGTTTCTGTGAAGAAAGGAATATTTGTGGGCTACAATGAAACTTATAAGGCATATAGAATCTATGTCCCTAGTCAAAGATAAGTGGAGATAAGTCATGATGTCACCTTCGATGAGGATGCTACCTTTGGGAAGCTTAGTAACCTTCCTATTCCAAGGAAGGACAAAGAAGAAGATTTCAGAAAATAGGGAGAACCATAGGTTGAGCTAATGCCCGATGTTAAAGGACAAATTGATCCCATTTATCCACCTCCTCATGAGCCCTCCTCCTAAAAAAGGATACCCTCATGACTTAGGAAACTCTCAAAGATGTCGAGAGACATGTTGGTCCAAGGGGGGCATTTCGTGAAAGTAAGAATCTGAATAGGTACCAAGGGTACTTAACTTCCATGAGCACCATTGTTCAATATGAGCCTTGCACATTCAAAGAAGTTATGAAGAACCAATTTTGGAAGGATGGTATGAATTAAGAGTATGAGTCGATTATGAAGAATGATGTCTAAGATGTGGTCCCTAGACCCAACGATAAGTCCATTGTCACCTCGAAATTTGATCCAGGTGGATGTTGGTGGCCACCCACCTATCCCATTTGGACCCCCACAGCTGTCTCTTTCATCTTTTTCAGTTTCCTAAATTGTAGCACAGTTTACTATTTTTAGCAGTTTTCGGGTCCTGAACTTCCAGAGCCGTTTTGAGGCCCTAAACGACGATTTTTTGGGAATCTGGGGCAACATGGGTCCATGGACTGTTGTTGCCTCCCAAAGTGGTAGTACTCGAATAGATCTTTCTAACGAGCTATTGTGTGCGTCAAACGGAGATCGTATGCCAAAGTTACGACCCCGGGAAATTGATGTACCAATTTACCCAAACGGGGCCCACAATTTGGCGTTTCATCTTCTAGGGTTAGGTTTTGGAATGTGAAGGGTTTTCCATTGTTTCTCAACAATAAATAGGCCTTCGAGCCTCATTGTAACTCAGTTTAGAATAGTTCAGAGGCATGTAGCCACACATCTCTTCTCAGAGATAAGCTACCATCGCCCTAGCTGGTTTATTTCCATTTCTGGTTGTAAGCATATTTCAGTATTTTCCATTAATGAAATGAAGCATTATTTCCACTGCATCTCTATGTTTATGGTTATTGCATCTCTGTATTTATGGTTATCTCTGTAATCTATTGCGTTCCCATTTAAATCCGGATCAATGGTATCAGAGCAGTCTGCTTTTTCTCTATCTTTATTTGCATGTCCCCAACAAGGTCGGGATATAAGGAGTTAGGGCTTGAACTGGTCGAACCTTTGCAAGACCAGCCTCGGAAATCCCGACGGCCTCCCATGGCGGATGAGAAGAAAGACGAGGGGGCAGGAGATCCCATCAAAATCTTGCTCGAAGAAGCCCTCGAGCGGCAAAGGAACATGATGATGGATAGCTTTGCGCAGATCCTTTAGCGGCTACCCAGAGGCGACGCATCGGCTTCCAACAGCGACTCTGGAAACGCCACACTGTTTAAGGTACAAGTTAATTTTGAAATCCCCATATTCAAGGGTCAAATAGACGCAGATGCCGTAGATAAATGGTTAAATCTGCTAGATGGGTATTTTTCTGTTCACGAATTTTCAAGTCGGGAAAAGATTGTTTTCGCTCTTCTCAAAGCAGCCCCCCACGTCAAGGACTGGTGGGAAACCTATTGCGAGCAGAAGGATGAAAGTACAGGCTCCCTATTTTCAGCCGCACCCACTTGGAATGACTTCCAGGATGCCATCAAGGAGCAGTACTACCCTGTCGGAACCTATGAGGACAAATACATCAAATGGACCACACTGCGGCAGGGACGAGACCAAGATGTGCCGGAGTTCACAAACATTTTTCATACCCTTCACACACAGTTGGGTATCAAAGATTCTGAGCTGCATCTGGTACTCAAATATCGTGGCTGCCTGCACAAGTACATCCAGGAAGAGATGGTGTTCTTGAACATCTCCTCACTCGGCACAGCATACTGATACGCTGTCAAAATCGAGCAAAAGTTCAAACGGAAGAAGCGAGACTTTGGATCTGCAAATCCGAAGCCCAAAGGACAAAGCCAAGGTGGGGTGACCCAAGACAACCCGTCGAAGCCGCAAGAAAAGAATAACACCATGAAGCCGAAGAAGGACACAGGAAAGTGGTGTGAGTTCCACAAGAGTCCCACTCATAACACAAGTGAGTGTCGGACCAAGCAGTCGCTGGTGGCTGAGTTGAAGGCTTCCGAATCAGATGCATGTTCTGACCATGAGCCAGAACCTGACAAGGGGAATGGCAAAGGGAAGCAGATCATTGATGCGGATCCCAGCGCCACTGTTGCCACCGCCAAGATCCAGAAAGATGAGCCCAAAAATCCAGAGGAAGGGGAGCGTCTTTTCCACTCACAGATGTGGGTGAAGGGTTCGCCGCTACAATTCATTGTTGATAGTGGCAACCAAAAGAACCTTGTTTCAGCAGAGGTAGTGAAGCGGTTGGGCCTACCGACTACACCACACCCACAGCCGTACAGTATCGGGTGGCTTCATGAAGGATGAGATCTGAAAGTTCGCCAGCAGTGCCGCCTTCCCTACAGCATCAAGCCCTTCACAGACGAGGTATTGTGTGATGTTACACCTCTGGATGTTTGTGATGTATTATTAGGCCAGCCATACTTGTGGAGGCGACATGCTGTGTATGAGTCCAGGCCTCGTGCTGTCATTATTTCTTTGAATAATTCATTAGACAAGATACCGGAGGTAGCCCCACCTACCGCCACATCTTTGATCACTACCAAGAAAGGCAGCAAGCTCATATCACAGACTAGGAAATTCATCTGTCTGGTTCACTCCCAAAGTAAGGGGAAGATCGTTGCTACATCCATGACCCCCGCAAAGGGTTCCTCCACGTAGCAGCAGCAGCAAAAGGATACGGTCATGACAAAACACAGGAACAATTTCTCCTCACCCACATGGGTACCACACAAGTTTCAGGTGGGCAACAATGTCTGGTTGCATCGACAGAAAGAATGCCTTACCAGAACCCATCAGAAGCTCAGATCACTCCGACATGGTCCTTACACCAGTACCAAGGCTACGGGAAATAATGCTTTGAAGTACAACATTCCTCCATTCCTTCGCTTTCACCGAGTGTTCAATGTGGACCATTGTCGACCATGCTTTCCACCATTTCTGAACACATCAGAGATTGCAGAATAGCTCACTAGGGACCAAGTTCAGCAGATGGAGGAACTCAACGCAATGGGGACCATTTCTTCCTAAGGGGGGAGGAATGATCCAGGTGGATGTTGGTGGCCACCCACCTATCCCATTTGGACCCCCACAACTGTCATTTTTAGCTTTTTCAATTTCCTAAATTGTAGCACAGTTTACTATTTTTAGTAGTTTTCGGGTCCTGAACTTCCGGAGCCGTTTTGAGGCCCTAAACGACGTTTTTTTGGGAATCTTGGGCAACATGGGTCCATGAACCAATGTTGCCTCCCAAAGTGGTAGTACTCGGATAGATCTTTCTAACGAGCTATCGTGCGCATCAAACAGAGATCGTATGCCAAAGTTACGACCCCGGGAAATTGATGTACCAATTTACCCAAACGGGGCCCACAATTTGGCGTTTCATCTTCTAGGGTTAGGTTTTGGAATGTGAAGGGTTTTCCATTGTTTCTCAACAATAAATAGGCCTTCGAGCCTCATTGTAACTCAGTTTAGATAAGCTACCATCCCCCTAGCTGGTTTATTTCCATTTCTGGTTGTAAGCATATTTCAGTATTTTCCATTAATGAAATGAAGCATTATTTCCGCTGCATCTCTGTGTTTATGGTTATTGCATCTCTGTATTTATGGTTATCTCTATAATCTATTGTGTTCCCATCTAAATCCGGATCAAAATGGCTCTACAAGATCAAGCATGGAGATGATGGAAGTACTGAAAAGTTCAAGGCCAGGTTTGTTGCTCGAGGCTTCTCCAAAAAGGAATGTGTGGACTACGATAAGATATTTGTACCTGTTTCCTGATATACCACCATCTATTCAATTATAGCCCTTGCTTCCTTGCAAGGATAGAATCTACACTAGATGGATGTCAAGGCCGCCTTATTGCATGGTTCAATTAAGGAGGAAGTCTATGTAGCAAAACCTGAGGGGTTGGAAGTTCAAGATCGTTAGACACATGTATGCAGGTTGAAGAAATCCCCTTATGGGTTGAAGCAAGCTCCCCGATCTTGGTATGAGAGGATCAACAACTATCTAAAGAAGTTGGGTTTTACAAGAAGTGAAGTTGATCTGAACCTTTACTTTAAGGTTGAGAATGACAGACCTCTCATCTTGGTACTTTATGTGGATGATATCTTTCTGACAGGTGCAGACCCTCTTATTCATCAATGTAAGAGGGAGTTGGCTTCTGATTTTGAAATGAAGGTCCTAGGATTGATGCATTATTTCTTAGGGTTGGAGGTCTAAAAAAATCCAGGTGAGATTTTCCTTTCTCAAGGAAAATACATTGTGAAGCTACTTTAAAGATTTGGGATGGTGGATTGCAAGTTCGTGACTACTACAATGGAACTTAACTTCAAGAAGTTATTCGAAAGTGTTGTTGGGCCCGATTTAGGAAATCCTTCTGACTATTGTCAACTCATGGGGGTGCTAATGTTCTTAGTGAAATTCCATCTAGACATATGTTTTGTAGTGAATACATTGAGTCAGTTTATGGTCGAGCCTCATCACATACATTGGTTTGCTACCAAGAATATCTTGAGACATATTTGGGTCACAATCACCTATGGACTAAGATACGCTACCAGGAATGTGAGGCTCCATGTTTATTCTGATGTTGACTGGGTTGGCAGTGTGGTGGATCATAAAAGCACATCGAGATGTTGCTTCTCTCTAGGTGTTGCTTCAATATCTTGGATGAGCGGGAAACATAAGTCATTTTCTTTGAGCATCGCTGAGGTTGAATACATTGTTGCTAGTATGGTCTCCTGTGAAGCTATTTGGTTGAGGAATCTCTTTAGTGACAAGGTTTGACATGTGCTGAATACCACTATGATCTAATGTGACAACCAAAGTGGGATTCGTCTTTCTAAGAATCTAGTGTTTCATGACCTCTCCAAGCATATTGATATCAGGTACCACTTTATCCAGGATATGGCACAACAGGGAACAATAAGGTTCCATCATATTGGGACTGATGATTAGGTTGTAGATATTCTTACGAAGCCCTTGGGGAATGTCAAATTCTTAACCTTCAATGAAAGAGCTGGAGTCATGGAGAGATCCTCTAATGAGGGTCCCGTGTGAGATGGATGTTGAGCTCTCAGAGCTCGGGGGGGGGGCTTTGGGTACTTCTTGGAGTGATAAGCGACTATAGGGTGAGTGGTCCACCTTTTTCTAGTTGTGCACAATGTATAGGGTGAGTGGCTCACCTTCTTGTAGTGGTGCATAATGTATAGGGTGAGTGGTTCACCTTCCCTTGTGATTCCCCATGTTGAGATATGCATAGGATGATTGGTTCACCTTCTCCTATGACATATGAGCAGGATGAGAGGTTCACCTTCTCCTGTCGATACATACTACCCATGCAGTTTAGGACTCATGGGAAGTACCTCTCATCTGGCCAATGAGTATGGAAATGAGGATAGGGACCATAGTGCTACCGATAGATGCATCATGTGCTACTGTACTCCCTATGCTAGGATGTTTGATATTGATCTAGGATCAATGAAAACTGACTTCGGGTCAGTGGGGAGTAGTATGATACACTCTTGAAAATTGGAGACTAACTTCAGGTCAGTGGAGAATGGTATGATACATTCTTGATAATTTATTATTCATTATTTATTTACGGTTCAGCAGAGAAAACCAGATCAGAGCAGGGATGACAAGGATGGTACTAATTTTTAGATGGTTTAGTAGGTGGAGTTCTTCCTAGTTGAGAGGGAGTGTTAAATTTGAAAATTAGGGCCAAACTCCACCTTGGACAACACATATGATGCATTTGATATTTTTATAGGATTCCTCTCTCCGAGACATGTAGGATTGATCTAAAGATCTTCTCATTCTGACATGTACAAATGGAATTATGAATTTATTTTGTTTATGGATAAATTGTCAAGGTCGGCCAACAAACTGATGTAGGCTCAAAATCCCAACTATCACATATAAATAGAAGGTGCCTTTGCCTCATTTGGACATCACTCATCACTCACACATCTCTCTCTTATCTGAATGCATCATACACATTTCTGGGCGGCATCTCTCTCCGCACGTGCGAAGGACAGGATCACAATTTTATGTTTTGGGCATTGACCGAATTTCAGGAGGGTTTGACTAGAGTTAACCGATTTTGACTTAATTTTTCTTGGGGAATATTCTGTTTGGGAAGGCCACATTTCTTATCACATAAATTGATGCAATTTGATTGTTTGACCAACGTTGACCCCAGAAACGTTGACCGTAGGTTTGACCTCTGTGTTGATCAAGTTTGACTGATATTTTCTAGACTATTTTGGGATGATTTAGATTGTTGTTGGAGGCTGAGTTGACTGGAGTTGACCAAGCTAATTTGGAGGAGAAATTATGCCACGTTGACCAACATTTACTTTTTAGTTAGGGATTCCTATTGATTGTTATTCGACTAGATAGATTTTTACTGTGATTGGGCAAGTGAATTTTGTATATTGTACTATCTCTCTCTGTTGAAATTTTGAAGAATAATAAGAAGAATTAATCAAAGGGTTTCCCCAGATTGGGGTTTTTTCTTGGCATGCACCACATCCTGTGTCCTGTTGTGTTGCCTTTTATTCTACTATTTTTATTTATGTTCTATCTGCATTTACTATCATGTTAATGTGATTGCTAATCTGGAAATTGATATTGGGCTAGTAAGAAAAAATGAAGTAAATTTATCTTTAGCATAGAACATACCATTGTTACCTAAAATTAACAAAAAAACCTGCATAGAACCATCTTCATTGGGAAGTTCTCTGAAAGAGCTTTCCAATGGTGTGTGGATGTTTGAAAATGGATCCCTAGATCAAAAGATATGGATTGTTGAAGTCAGGGAATTGAAGGCCTAAGCAGGCCGAAATATTGGAGATCAACGAAGTGGAAGGAGGAATATCAGAGACCGAAATATCAAAACCTCAGAGAAGATCAAAGAAAGCTATATCAAAGGGTTGAGAATATTAGAGCATCAGAGGTCGGAGCACGGATATATCAAAATATTGGAAGGTTGAAGCCATCGAGACCTTGGAACTTCTTAATACTTGAAGTTATGATATATAGAGCTGCTGATATTGTTAAAAGCGTCAAGAGATGCGTAGCAGAATTAACAAAGGACTTCCTTGCAAAAATAGTGTTTGTTGGGACAACTTCTCTCTCCTTTGGTAGGACACATGGCAAGATATGATTGGCTCTAAGAAGTTGCAGTGGCAGCTAACATCAATATGACGTGGTAGTATGGTGGACACGTGGAAACTTGTTTTGGAATTTTTAGATTCCTAATGGGGCAAATCAGGGTCACACGTGTCATCACTCACGAGGCACCATGTTGAGATATGATGAAAGCATGATTTCATCCCAGATCATAAGTTGAGGACATTATAAATCCTATGAAAATTATATTTGAAAAGGTTTTGATAAAGGGGGCTCTGATATTCTCTAGCACATGGTCATGTGGAGATCAAAGGAACCAAGGGCTAAGAATAGGGATATAAATCACAAATAAGACTTTGCAAAAGTTACGATATTCAAGGGCTCCGATATAATGCTACAGTGGAATGCTAAGCCGACGATCACAGGTCTGGTCTTATGAGAAAGAAAATGTTTAGGGAGCTAAATTCCAAGGGGCTAATGGTATCGAAACTGAGAAATAGCATAATTTTCCTCCTGTATGAGTTATGATATGTTGTGGCCCCAATATAAAAATACATAGAATTAAAAGAATGGATGGGTCAACAACTATAGATTAATTGTGATTCAATGGAGTTGGTTTATGGATTCAACGTGATCTACAGAGAGCGCTAAGACAAGGAAAAGAGAACAATGATTCACAAACAAAAACTCAAGAAATGGATAAAGAAATCATCTGCTCCATGTGCACGTCTTGTAGATTTAAATGAGGAATAAAGTGGCCATTCCCGAGTACTTTCAAGCTCTATGGAGCAATGAATAGGCATGGGAGGTCACAGTAAGTTATGCAAGTGGACTGAGATTAAATTTTGAGTATGGTGGATTACACAGGGAATTAGTGCAGAGCTTAAAAGTTTATTTTTGTGTTTAATGCCATGACAAAGTTCAATCAATAGACGTAACAATAGGAGGAGGATCCATACTGAGGTACACAGGAAGTATGGACATAGGTAGTAGAGGCAACATTGTGTAGTGTGCACCAAAGGATAAAAACCATCGATTTCCATCAAGAAATGTGGGGAATAGAGTGTATTGTTGATGTGCTAAGAAACAAGATCAAAGAGTGTGTTGTGAGGAGCTGAGATGAAGGGTGTGTAATAGAGAGCTTGTGCGAGAGAAGGCAAAATGTTGAGGATATGTTGCAGTGGGAAGAGGGTAAAGTGCAGTTGTATGAGACCAAAGGGAGTCTATGGAATAGCTATGGAACAAGAGGAGAAGTCATTTATACAACCAACCTGACTGGTATTTTCCATAATTGTATGTGTTAGAGCCTATATTGACCTCAGGCTGAAGGGAGGCAATCCTACGATAACCACAAACCACGCTTAACCTGGTAGCTAGCCCTACCAGGTCGGGAGAGGGCTCTCTCCTTGTCGATCTTAGTTGAGATGACTGAATTTAATATAGATTTTAGGCTAGATATAGTAGCTCTAGGGTTTTTGGTTGATTTTGATGGTTGGTTGCTGGATCAAATGGAGCAAGCAGCTTGGGTCCGGGAAATGAAGTCAAGAATGCAGGGTGTTTTGTAGGGCGAGGTAGGTAGGTGCTTTAACACTTGAAATTAACTAAGATGGTAGGTATAAGACTAGTGAGGAGTTGAGGAGGGCATGCAGATACCATGAATCCTCTTCAAACAGCTGAAAATATCAAAATTAAATGTATTCCCAAGGCAGAGAACTGTTATCAATGTATTCTACCTATCTATCTTGATTCATTTAGTTAAGAGGAATGAAATATATGCTGGAACATATAACACATGAGAATAAAAAATAATAGAAATATAAGCAATGCCAAGACACATTAACACAAGAATCCCACAAAAATAGTTGCAAAACCCTAGTTTATTTCCTTGCCAAATTTCAGAAGTGATGTACAATGAAGCTCAAAGCATCCACAAGAGTCCAACCTTTACAAATGACTAAGAAAGTACATAATATAGGCACCAAACCACCTATGCTATCCATTATGGGTTGAATCCATGAGAAAATGGGTGGTTTAAACCATATCTAAACTAAGAATAGGAATATAGGCAGTGGAACAACTTTCCTCTAAAACCAAGGAAACTGATACATTTAATTTTAAACCACTTTTCATTGATGTATCTACCCCTTCAAGTCATTTTCCATCAAATTTACATCACATTACATCATTTACCATCACAAATTTATCAAGGAGAAGAGAAAAAGTCAATTTGTAGTCGAACTGGGAGAAATTTGAGTTTTGAGCAAAACTGACAAAATCTGCCCTATGCGCAGCGCCATCTCCTATATGCGTAGCGCTGCTTCTAGTCCACTTTTGGAGGCCTTCCGCTCCACCAAACTAGGCCCAAGATAGCTTGTTGGAAAGGTATTCCTATCTAGGTTCCGAAACATCTTTAATTTTATGATTTGGAGGTGATTTACCCCCTAAAAAGTGGATTCTTCCAATACTACTTCTTGTGTGTCCAAAAAGTGGCAGAGAGGGCATTTTTTGATGGTTTTTTGACCTCTAGGTGACCAAGATTTGATCCAAATTTGATGAAGCTTTCAGGGATTGATGTACTCTTGATGTTGAATCCAAATATATAAGACATTTCTCCAAAATATGTCCCAATCAAAAGCACAGCGCCACCGAATGCAATTTCCTGTGTTGTAAAATTTCAAAAATTTCTCAAAACTTGCCCAAATTTGGCACAAGGGTCCCTCATTGGTTGCTTTGTTGGGCTAGTGAAGCCTTAGCCAAGATCTTGAGCTTGTCATCCTTTATCATTTGTAGTTCGATGAGGACTTTCTTATCTTCCAATTGCTTGTTCTCTTGCTCTAGATAATTGATAATATATCTAGCTCTAGCCAACTTATCATTTAACATGTGAATATGAGCCTATTTCTCTTTCAAAAGCATGCTTTGATCTAATGATGGGCTTTCAAGATCAATTACCTGAGTGTGATGAGGTGGCACATCATCATCATGCTCCTCAAGCTGGAATTCCCTTTCAACATCATCATGAAGCTCTTTTTCTTGGACCTTTCCTTTCCCTTTGTCTACCTACTGCAAATTCCTTTCCCTAGAACTGTCACTAAGGGTGTCCTCCTCATAATCATACTCACTATCCCTCTCCATGTTTAAGTTTGTCTCTCTTGTGATAATTGATGAGTGGTGGGTTAATGAGTGATGGAAAGATGAGTATGAAGAGATTTACAAAAAGAAAAAATAGTGAGGGTGTGAGGTAAGGGAATGAGTAGGGTTTGTAATATGAAGGTTAGGGTTTTATAAAGGGATTAGGTTTTTGGGAAAATGGGGGAAGGGAATAGGACTTAGAGAAGATGGTATTAAGGGGTAGGTTTAGGGAAAATGAAATTAGGAAACAAGGAATAAGAAACTATAGTTTGTAGTGTATGAGGTAGTTTAGAGACAAATTAGGGTTTGATATTTAAGAGGCATAAACCATTAAACATGCATGAAGACCCTAGCTTAAACTGAAGGAGAGGGTATACCTACTTGAACATAAGTGAAATAAGCAATGGAAATGAGTGAAGATGAGTTTTAAGGGTTTGGAAGCTTCACAGACCAATGCGTAGCACCACTAGCCCAATGTGTAGTGCCAACCCAATGCACAGTGCCAGTTCAAATTTCTAAAGGGAAAACTGCCATGATGTGCAACGCCTGCCCAATGCGCAGCGCCAACCTCCTGATGCGAAATTCCTTTTTCAAGACAACTTTTAAAGAAATTCCTAGTTTCCAAATTGGGTGTGTCATAGCTCGTTGGAAATCTTGTCGAGTCTACTTTCTAGAGCATCTTGAATTTTTCAATTTGGAGTTCATTTGCCCTGTCAAAATTCAAATCTCCTAAGACTGGTCAAAATGTGAAGAATGAGGCTTCCTAAATGCAGAGTGCTGTTGCAGTCAACTTTTGAAGGTATTTCTAAACTCCAAATTAAGCTCATGATAGCTCTTTGGAAAGATCTCTTTGTCTAGTTATCAGTTGACTCATCAAGTAAGTCATTTGGTCATCCCAGCTAGGTCAAATATTGATTTTCCCAAGGTCACACGATAAGTGCATCAATCCTCCTGAGGCCAATGATGTTTTCAGCATTTCTCCCAAACCATGAAACCTGTGTAAAAAAATGAAAGAGGTTTTTCTTCTTGGGTCAAGGATGGACAAAAATCTCTCTCACTTTTTTCAAACGCATCTTTTTTTGCTCAGAAACATAGTTTGAAGAAAACCTATCCCGATATGTGGAACATGGAATTTGTAGATATGAAGTGAAATGAAGGAGATGAGGGGCTTCAAAATTATTGAGAAAATTTCGGGAAGTAGGGAGGGATGTTAGGAAGGAGGGGAAAGTGGAATTTCAAAGATTGAGTGAGGGGAAGGGTCCAAAAGGGAAAAGCACAGGCCTAACCTAGAAAATTGTCAAATTGTACCAATAAGATAGGGTTTGTGGGAAAATGACGAATTTGAGGGATATCAGTGATAGGAATTGTTTAAGAAGGTATATTAGGGATAGGGGAAGGTGTATGAACATCAAGAAACAAGTTTTGTTGATAATTTTTCCATCCAAGAAAAATTACCTTCAAAACCCTAGGAGAGGGAAATGGGTCTTACCCAAGTACAACTGAAGCACAAACAAGGTGTAAAATGACCCATTGCAACCTGAAATCATGATAACTCTTTGAATGATGTTACACTCAGCCAAATGGTGAGACACTTGGAAAACTTTGGAAGGAGTGAAAATAAATCCTAGACCTAATACCTAGTAACCAATTTTTGCTTGAAGACTCACTGAAATGACAAAATTTGACTTTGACACCCTAAGACCACTTTGTAAGAGCATGTTTGATCACCGGTGGAAGGCTTCAAAGACTGAAACTAACAGTATGTGCCTCTATTTTCGATTTGAAAATTGTATGAAATAGTAGAATAGTGGCAAGAGATGGTTGTAGCTTAAATTCAGAAGAGGTTGGTTCCTCTTGGAAAGTTGGTGATTTCTAGCCTAAGGGTGTCGGTTCCTCTTGTGAGTGGGTTCTCACAAACAAACTAATGTAATTAACTAGGTGCCTAATTTACATCATAAACAAACAACAAATTGGTGGTTTTTCCCTCTAGGTTTCCACGTGAAAACATAAGTGTCAAAACGTGTATGCTACTCATGTGATTGGCGTTATGAACATATAAATGCTTAAAATTTCTAATCACTTTATTTATGAATGAATTCTCTCATAAGTAACAGAAAATAAAAAGGACTAAAAGCATATTCAAGAAAAAGACTCAAGAATCTCACTAGTATTGATTCACCCCCCTCTCAATAATTCCTTATTCCAAAAATTGTATAAGAGGGAAGTTCCTTTAGGAATAGTCTAACCACTCAAAGGTATATCTATTAGGAATAATGTCTAGGAAAGAGATTCAAGAGGCTTACTCAAATAGAATACCAGTCTTTGATGGTTGAAGCTATGCCTTTTAGAAAGTAACGATGGAAGCGTATCTTATGTCTATGGGAGTAGATGTTTGGAATTCAGTGCTAGTAGACTAAAATGTCCTTGATATTCCTCCCGCTGATGAAGATGGTAAAAAATTATATGTAAATAATGTTAAAGCTAAGAATTCCATTCTCTTTGGTCTTGGTCAATCAAAGCTTGTAAAGGTTATGCATTGTAAGTCTGCTAAGGAAGTGTTGACGGTGCTGGACCCGCCAACATGTCAGGGGATCTTCCCAGTAAGAATTCCAAACTAGATTGGGTAGTAAAGCAATGCCTTGACTGCGGTAGCGTGCAAAGGTAAGTGTGATAACTTTGTTGGAAGTAAGTGTGTGACCTTGCAACGAGTCAAGTGAGATGCATGTGGGTTCTAACACACGAAGGGGAAAAGGAAGTGTGTCCCTTAGAAGTATACACATCTTGAAAGGAACACACGAGTGGAATGACATCACAAGATGGAAATCAAAATAGTCCACAAAACAAAGTGAAGGGTTAAACCAACAAGACGCCTGCAACAAGATTCATACAATTGCATACAAAATAGGTTATACAAAAATGCGTAAGTTAAATAAAATACATTTCTAAAGAAACTAGACATTATGGGAATTTTGAGGTCTAAAATGGACCTCTTAAGGAAATTATAAAATAATAGTGGAAAGTGGACTCTTGCCTCCATGGCATTCGGGCATATTGTCTTGGAACATGTTTCCATCTCATCTTGAAGTATGTGCATCATTGTCCTAAGTGTGGTTGGACCACCGATGTACTTCTGCATGTTATCTACACTCAAATACAAGTGATCATTGGTGACCTTGTGCATAAACTGATCCATGTACCTGTTGACCTCTGACCAGACTTGGTTCTCATGCTTAGCTTTAGTGAGGGAATCTGCATCTGTTCACTCTCTTCCTCAGCCATTGGCTGTTTCAACTTATCATCTGGTATTGGCATTGTTTGCTCTGTCATTGTGCCTTGCCTTTTTCTTCTTCCCATTTCTACTTCTCAACTCCTATTCTCCTTCAACTCTTGTTCTTCTTGCTGTGATCTCAATTCTGCTACCTACAAGCTATTCTTTTTTCTCTTCCTTCGTTGTACTGTTTGTGACCTTTTTTTTCTTTTGCTTATACTTTCAAAGCTACCTACACAAATATTGAATTTGGTTTCACTTTGCAACTTTGTTCACCCTCTGCTATGTCAGCAACTTCCTCTTCCCCTGATCCTATACTAGATTGCTGCCTTCAACCACTGTTTCCGGTCTTGCTGCAAAATTAGTGTTGACTCCTTTTCTGTCAACAATTGGGCATCTACATATATTGGAAAGTAAACGATACTTGCTCAATTGCTTCCCCAGTACTGCCTTTAGTGGTATTTCTTTAAGCAACTCTCTTTGGTGCCATGGTACAATGATTGCTGGAGAGAAGAGCTTCACGAGTGTGGTATCTATGGGACAAAAATGACACTCATGGTAAGAAAACATTAGCTCTTACAAATCTAACTTTACAACATGATCAAGAATTAACCAGGGCATATAATGAGAGGAAATGTGAAGTTTTGACTGACAAGTGGTGACTGTCTGACTGTGGGAACTGTGCAGTTTAGTCTAGTACAGGACCTGGGATAGATTGCACATTTTGTAGTATCAGTGACCAAGCTTGGAGACTAGCTCCTGGAGCTTCACAGTGCGTAGTTGGATCCATTCCAGGACAGGCTTTGTGCAATTCCAGAAGAAAAGGAATTTCCCTTGAGCTCCCAGATTATAGAGTGCATGCAATGAAGTGTGAGATCTGGGCAGGGGGAGCCTAGATTTGTCCATAGGGAGTATGAAAAAAATCAGATCTAAGGGATGATGTAAGGATGAGTGTAGATCTGATTAAGTGTAGATGTATGCATGTAAAACAAGTGCAACAATGGGTAAAACTGAAGGAACATGAGGCATATGAAAGGAGTCACCACAACGGCGATCGTTGGTGCAAAAATAGGAACACTCATGCGACACTTGAGAAAGGAACCCTATAACTTGAAAAACACTTCTACAAGTTAAAACAAGTTAAAAGGCTAATGGTCGTTGAAAAAAATGAGTGAAACAAAAATCTCACAAGCTAAACAAACAGAAGCAACTTAAAAGGCAACAAAAGGACATAAAAGCGAAACTCACCCCGGAAAGTGATGTCAATGTTTTGAAGGCTCCTTAATCTCCTAAGGATGTTAGATCTTGATTATCAAATGTATAAGTGAGCTCTAGAGGTGTCCATTACATAGGTTTGAGTAAACTTGAGTTCATGACGTGTATGCTTGAGATCAACGACAACAACAACACTTGGTAGAAACTTCTAAATATAGAAATGTGTCACCTTTGGGAAACTGATAATAGGTCCCTACTTCCAAAGGATGCATTTCCTCTTAGTTTCTTGCTTTTCATGAAAACTGCCATGCACTTCTTGGAAAGATTGCACAGTTCTGGGAAGGATTGGGAAACTCTCTGGTTCATGCACTAAGTAGTTGCTGAGCACAGTAGGTTCTACATAATTTTTAGGATACGTGGCTTCACGATGCCTCTCAGTATTTGCACAATTTTTCAACTGAAGGCAAGCTATTAGCTGCCTCTGCTCAGTTCTAGAGATAAAATATCACTTCTTGGCTTGGACTACTTTGCATAGTTTCCCATCTGAAGACAAGCTGTCAGCTGATTCTGTGCAAATTTGGAGCCAATGCTCACTGTTGGGTTGCACTACACATTTCCTGAGAGCAAGGTTGGTTTCCCTCTAGGATTGCATAGATTGTCAAAGCAGTGCAAGACAAGATGCTGAGATTTTATTTGGGAGGCTCCAAAAAGAAGTGAAGGAAAAAATTTGGAGGGTGGTTGTACCCGCTACAACATTGGCAACACACTGGTAGAACTCTATTTCCCTGTATGGACCTTGTCTCGTGTAAAGAAAGTCTAACTCATTTGGAAGCATTTCTCGATTCTTTGATCGTCATGGGTTCCTCACTAGCTTGAGTTAAAGATATAGCCCTTGCCATTCTCTTGATTGATCAACACACATACCAAGCCAAGTCAGCTGAGTTGTTTCAATTGGGGATGAGGGGTATATTGATGCACAAGTAATATAGACTGTCATAGTTTAAGTTTCATCTCTGGTGTTGCTCCGGTGCTAGCAGGCCTAGACAGTACCTCGACGAAGTCACTTCAAGAACAAAAGCATCATCCCGCTACTAGTGAACCTGGACCATACCCCGATAGAGCTACTTGCTTCACTTATCTGCGCAAGAAACCTTTCTCTTATTTCGCCTTTTTTTTCACCTTTTAGAGAAATTTTTATAGGAATTTATTTATTTCATGAGGCAGAAGTGGGATCCTAGCTTATTGGGAGAAGAAGAGGTTTTCCCTTCAGAGAAGTATGTTATATATACCTATGACATAATTTTTAAGGTTTCTCCCCTCACCTTACTCTACTTGAATGAGCTGAAAAGGATTAACCGAATATAGAAAAACTTATTAGAGTAGGTGGTACTAGTTAAAAGTGCAAGCGTTGTGTTTTCACTAAGACTCACTCTAATCAGAAAGTATTTTCCATCAGGGTATCATCGACTGAAGAATGAAAGCTCTTCATAAAAATAGGGGATAACAGATAACCAAATGTTGATAGTTGTACAAGTCCTCTTGTAATTCACCTTGTTTATCTCAAGAGCCAAACATGGTTTCATGGGAAACTAATCCTATGGGTGCATAAGCAAGCAAACAAACAAGTAATAAAATGACAAAAGTAAAAGTAAAGCAAAGTGAGTAATCAAAGTAAAACATGAAAGCTAAGAAAGAAAAGAAAACAAGAAAGCAAACAATAATCCTACTACTAAGCTAAGCAATGCATGGGCCTACTCATGTGAAGTGATACTTACAATGTAGCCACCGATGCATTGATTGACCCATGTTGGTGAAGGCATGGTCGATAAGAAATGTATTCAAGTAGACCAAGAAGCAAGAAAGATAAAACAATGAAGACCAACATAGTCAAAGTTTAAATGCGTCCACAGAAAACAACTGAGTAAAAGCACAAGACAAACACTCTGCATACGTACCATGGTGAAGCATGGCACTATGCACAGATGACAAACATGCGCACTCTTTTTATCTTGACAAATGAGAAAACATGTAGAAAGAAGAAAACTCTAAGTTAGCAACATGACTTGATACGTATGACCTCTCCAATGCATGAGCGATAAGATCGTGTGATTCTGGTGGAGAAAGTGAAATATGTGGATCAAATTGGTTTTCAATGCAAATGGGAGAGTGATGAGGAGCCTGGGGTGTTTCAACAAATTTCTGATCGAGAGTGGAATTGACCTCAAGATTGTGAGAACCTAACATAACCATAAACTCAGGTTGAAGTGCCTCGACGGCTTGAGGGGTTTCCACTTAATTAGTGGGTAGATCATCAAAGGCTGGTGCCTTAGAAAGATCAACAACAAGTGAATCAACATTATGATCAAATGAGTGAAGAGATCACGACAACCACAACTAGAAATTTTGAGATGTACATCAACATCCTCATGATCTGATGAATTGTACAAAGGGGTTTATGAGAAACAAAAATTTTCACCCTCTGAATTTCCAGAAAGAAAAGATGACAGATTCAGTGGATTTGGAAAGTAATATGTGTCCTCTCCACAATAAAATGACTCCAGGAATGAATTTTCACAAGAGAAATCAGAATGGCAGAATCACAAAAGATGTTAGGAAAAAAAGGATGAGGTGCGGAAATAAGGAGGTCATCCTTCACTGCAATTTCTTCTTCAGATTCCCACACATACTCATAAAAAATGACAACGCAGGTTGGCTGCTCAACACCAACTCCGTCGACAACTTGATCCTCATGAAAAATAGAGGTGGAGTCCAGAACGGGTGAACACAACATAGTACAATCCAGAGGATCAAAGGAACTAGAGGACGGAGGTTGAGAAGACAAGACCTCGTGACAACCATCAGGGTTGCAATCCAAATCTACGCAGATGTTCAAAGCAGGTGGGGTGGGAGGATGTGATAGTTCAATAGATGGGTTCACAACTTATCCCAACTCGTCCTGGCGAGCTAGAGCTGTTTGATGAGAAGAGTATAGAGGGTCACTTGTGGCAGCAACCTTGTCCGTCTTAGATTTGGGAGCTCTAACACCAAGGTATGATGGGAGGGGTTCATATTATTCCAATTCATGTGGATTTTTAGATATGTGAAGAAGATACTGAAATATTTCTTTGAGAAATTTCCAATCAATTTCATCTTCAGGGATTTTGTTGTAGCAACTACAACCACCCTCCAAAATTTTGCCTTAGCTTTGTTTTGGAGCCTCCCTACCAACCTTCACAGTAGCATGTCTTGCTTCATCAAGTACACAAGCTCCAGTGATTTTCTTGCAGAAAGATAGCAGGATGAGCAGCTCCTTCAAGAATTTGTGCAAATCTGGAGGGAAACAAGCCTTCCTTTTAGAAATTGTGCAATCCTAACTAGCAACATGCTTGACCCTAGAATTGTGCAATTTTTCTGAGCAAGATTCACCCAAAAAATTGTACAATCCTTCCTAGTTGGGATGCTCAACCCATAATTTGTGTAAATTTGGGTAGTAGTCAGTTTCCCTACCCAGAAATTACACAAATCTTCTGAGCAGCCAGCCCAGCTCCCAACCAGAAATGCACATTTTTTCCCAGAAGTTGAGCAGCCTCTTGCATGTGTAGCTGAGTTGACTAGTTCCCTACGAGATTGAGGAAAACAAAATTGCATGCATGGGCTGCATCTCCCAAGGCAGCATGTAAAGGCATCCCTTGTTTCAGGGATCTATTTTTGGCAGTTGGAGGTTACATGCAAGGATCATTTCAGAAACCTCCCACCAAGTGTCGCTTTTCCTAGATTTGTGGCATGTGTGTCACAACTTCGATTTTATCAAAACTCATAAACTGAATTCTATAGAGCTCATTCCTCACATCAACCTTGTAGCTCTGACATCCCACATCGCATTTATGGGCTGTCGACACATTCAGCTTAGCTGTTTTGGGGTAAGCCGACTTACCCTGTCTTGTGTTGCATTTCCGACACTTTTTGTGTTTTGCTTTGTATGAACGTTGTCTACTTGATTTTAGTGAGCGCTTGCTATCATTTTGATGCATACTAGCTTGTACTAGCACCGTTTCAATTTTTGTTGCTATCTCACTGCTGTTGCATGCATGAAACTATTTTGCACGAATGGTTGCCAATTCGACAACTCACTTCACACACTTGCATGGTGATTTGTTTACTGAATATTTCATTCAATGTTTGCATGCACTGTCAATCACTTCTACTTTCACTTAGTGTCGCCATGCATTTACTGTCATATTTTCTTTCAGTTGCTCATCGGCGAGTCTGGCCAACCGTGGCCCACTCTCTACCTTCACTAGGACAACATTGCATAATCTAGGGAAGGAAGGCTCTATATTCCTCTCCAGAAATGTGAATTTCTACCCAGTCACTATCCTCCAAGACTATTTTTTTCATTTCTGAGGGATAGTGACTGCTGGCCCAGAAAATTGCACAATGCAGTCACTGAGCCTATAGCCATTGCGAGCTGAGATTGTGCATTGTGTAATTCTAGCAGTTAGCAACCAGACTGGACTGTGCATTGTGCAATTCTAGTAGTCATTCAACCTTCTAGAAGCCTTGAATATGCCTTGCATAGTATTGGCAGTCAGTCTCCCGACCTCCTAACGAAAATTGTGTGACCTTCACAACCAGTGACCCAAGTATGTTGCAAGTTAGTTCTCAAGTTAATTTTGGTTTTTGACTGACAGATTGCTTGCCTTGAGTGTTTCAATGTCTCTAGGTATCACAAGTGTTCATTTTCCTCTCAGCAGCATATGTACAATGGTTTCCAGGAGAGTAGAGTTGAAGACACCATTTAGAGCACATTTGGGGATGCATTCTATCAAGTTTCTACGAGCTTTCCTACTCATGAAGACATCAAGTTGTTCGTAGACAAGGACATCAAGGTATGAAAGCAACAACATCACAGTGAGAAGCATCATGAACATCAGCTAAAGGAAACATATCGGATGCAATGAATGTGAGAGAAAGGTTGTTGAAAACATAGAGGCAGAATAAAGTTGCAAGCTCAAGCAGATCCATTGATGATGAAAGCAACTTTGGAGACTCGGGCTATGAGGTGACGGTGTGACATGGAGATCATGTGAAGATAGAGAGTGGAATAAAGAAGGAGTTGCATGTGCTGAAGCAACAACTCAAGGAAGAAAATTAGCTTCACATACAAGTGAATGAGTTGCAGCAAGAACATGAACAACGGGGGGCACAACATGCACTCATGGATGAAACTGCACTAGTAAAAGTTATAGATCCATCCCAGCAGCTGGCACGGACAAGACATGGTGAGCAGTGTTTTTGATCGCATGCAAGGGCTTCAAAAACATGCATGTCATTGTGTGCATGCATGCGATCCAACCCATTCAACACACTCACCAAGGCAAAGAAAAGAAGAAGGTCCAACTAGAGCTGAACATGTAGTTGAGAGTTTATCCACCACCATGCACTTAAAGATCAGCACAGACACTATGCATCAGTGTGTTTTTGGTTTGTTTGCACTAAAAAGACCATGCACATGCTAGCAGATGAGTTGGATGAAGGAGCCTCACTAATGCACCTGGATGCAACAAAGGCAAGAGTTTGCTTCAGCAATATGTCACCATGGGGTGCATGCATACCATCACGGACTACCAAGCTTGGTATCAGCTCACCAACTTCACCATCACAAGCATGTCAAAGTGTTGGTATCACCACAATGGATCGAGTATCAGTGATGTCTTACATGGCTTGCTCAATCCATTTTGTCTCACATGAGCACATCCGCATTGTAATGTAATGTCATGTCAAGTGGAAGTTAAAGTGTCAATAGTTGGATGTAACAATCATAGTGTAGATGAAGAGTCATGAGGGTAGAGAATTGTCACAAAGGCAAATGTCAAGGGTCACCCCACCCTTTTCTATAAATAGAACCTCATAGTTCATTGTAAAGGCTTTTGGTCAGCCAAGCTTCAATAGGACTATCTTAGAGAAAGCTTGGATAGTATTATAATAAGCCTTGTCTTCTCCACAACGAAAAGTTAGTACATATATTTGGAGGAGCAGGAAGTTGTGGCTATAACGTTCCACTATTGGAACTAGTGGTTGGACATGGATGTATTGTAGGACTGGAACTTATACTTAATATAATAGAGCCAACATGTTTCATGCATATGTTGTATTGTATTCTATGTTATTTGGTTTACTCTAAATGATATATGTATTTGTTTGCTTACACATGCATGTATGGACTATTCTGTATAAGTATGTATGAATCTTTATGAAATGTGATGTTGGTTTAACCATCACTTTGGATTGCTTGCTAACTTGCTTTCCAGCTTGTGATGCATCTTTGCTTGTGTGTTCCCTTCCAAGCCGCGTACTATTACAGGTTTTCAAGGGGCACACACACCTCACCCTCAGTGTGTTAGAACCTCTCATTCACCTTCCTTGGCTTGCTGCAGTTGTCACACCCTTGCTGCCAACAGAGACATCTTACTTGCCTTTGTTCGAAATCATGGTCAAGGAATTACCGTACGACCCATTGCTGGGACTCCTACACCAAACAGTGTGAGGTCTAATTGGGACTTCTTACTGGGGAGATCCCCTTACATGTTGGTGGGTCCAATACCATCAACATTTTGGTGCTAGAAGGAGGGCTAGATGACAAGCTGAGTCCTCACATCTGTTTTGAATATCTACATATCTATCATGACTAACTATCAAGTTTCTCTTCCGGAGTGCGTGTCTTATGGAAATGACTTCGTTATCTTAGAATTTCTCTCAGATAACTTGTCTCATAAAACGTATGATGGTGGAGGCCACACAACCTTGGTTAGGCACGTGGTCAACATTGTAGGCTCATGCGAAAGACATGGATTCTTTAAAGAATAGATGAGTTGCACGTTGTTCTTCTACATGCTTCGAGGGCACCCAATGCACTAGTGTGCCACGCTACCTAAAAAATCTATTCATTCTCTTGATCATTTGGCCGCAGAGATAGACCATGCTTTCAATCACTTTGATCATAAAGAACTCAACAAAGAAATTCTGAAATTACGAAAAGCCCCTGATGAAACCGTTGAACAGTTTCACTCACGCTTTTGTAATCTTGCATATCGATTCCCCGAAGATGATATTGATTGGGAATTTCTCGATGGGAGATTTGATTATCTTATTTACATATATAAATGTTATGAAACTAGCTCAAAAAAAGATAGAAAATATAGATCAACACCTTAGAATTCAGCCCCTTCGAGGGGGCAACCTCCTTTACATTACACAAATGAATGATTCTTTCATGATTCAAAGGACAAAACCTCCTTTCTATATATAGGAGTCTAAGGAGTCATAATATAACCCAGCTGACCTAACAATAATAATATAAAGGCACAAAAATAACAATAGAGGGATTCTATGGGGCACAGTGATAACAATATGGGGACAATAGGGGCACAACAATATTAATAAGGGATACAACTACAATAGTAATGGGGTAATCACTAGTATTATAGGGACCTAACATGCCCCTCTCCTTCAAAAAAGTGTTGTCCTCAATGCTTGAGTAGTTCTAGATGCTTCTGTATAAAATTCTCATCCTACCATGTGGAATCTTCAGTGGATAAGTTCTTCCACTCGATGAGATACTCCGAAATTTATCGATTTCGTTGCTGCCGAGTTCTTGTTTCTATGACTGCTTCCAGTTCCAATATAATTTTTCCTTCCTCATCAAGTTTTGGCAATATTATTTGAACTGGGAGCTTGTCACCTATAACCTTCTTTAAACATGAAACATGGAAAATTGGATGCACTCGAGAAGCTGTAGGAATCTCCAATTTGTATGCCATAGTACCAATATTTTGCAACACCTTGTACGGACCATAATACTTTGGTGATCATTTATTATCCTTCTTAGCTTGCTTGAGGGACATTTGTTTATATGGTTGTAGCCGTAGGAATACCCAATCACCTACATCAAAACTTCTTTCGTTGTGATGTTGATCTGCCTGTTGTTTCATTCTATTCTGTGCCAACACGAGGTTATCCTTTAAGAGTTGGAGGACTTGTTGTTGATGCTCAATGTGATGTTCCATTGCTTGAACCTTAGAATTTTCTCTTAAATATGATGTGATGGATGATGGCTGATATCCATAAAGTGCAATAAATGGGATCATTTTTGTTGCTGTATGGAAGTGTTATACCACCATTCAGCCAAAGGCAACGATTTGACCCATTGTGTCTATTTATCAGATACAAAGCAACGAAGATATCCTTCCAGACATTTGTTTACTATCTCAGTTTGCCCATCAGATTGAGGATGACAAGATGAGCTATGAGCTAATGGAGTACCAAGACAAGAAAATAATTCTGTCCAAAAATTTCCAATGAAAATGGGATCTCTGTCACTTACAATAATCTTTGGGTTTCCATGTAGCTTTTGAATTGTTTCCATAAATGCAGTAGAAACTGTACTGGCTTTAAATGGATGTGATAATGCACAAAAGTGTGCATACTTGGTAAGTCTGTCAACTACCACCATGATGACACTCTTTCCCTCAGACTTGGGTAAACCTATGATAAAATCCATTGAAACCTCCTCCCAATGTTGGCTTGGAATGGATAAAGGTTGTAATAGACCCAGGGTCTTAATTGTTTCAACTTTATTTTGTTGGCAAACCAAACATTCCACCACAAACTTTTGAATATCCGATTTAAGGCCATCCCAAAAAAATTCCTTCTTAACCCTGTTGTAAGTTTTTAAAAATCCTGAGTTCCCTCCCAAGGGAGAAGTGTGCAATTCCATAAGAATATTTTGTTTGAGTTGGGAATTCTTACAGAGGTATAAGTGATCTTTGTACCATAACGAATCATTTTGTGAGCTAAATGTATCAGATGTACTGGAATCTTGTTGTAACTTTCGAATAAGTGCCCACACTTCTTCATCATTCTTCCACTCCTCCCTTGCTTCGTTTATCCAATCTGGTTGGATAATAGAAAGGGTGCACAATGATGGTACCACATCCTCATCCTTTCTTGAGAGTGCATCTGCCACCACATTTTGCTTCCCTTTTTTGAAGATGATTTCAAAGTCATAACCCAACATCTTTGTGACCCACTTTTGTTGCTCTTCAGAGGATAATATTTATTCTAAGAAGTATTTAAGGCTATCATGATCCATTTTTACCTTGAAGTGTCTTCCCATTAGGTAGGGTCGCCATTTCTTAAGTGCATGTAGTATTGCTAACATTTCCTTCTCATAAATAACTTTGTGTAAAAAATTTCCCTTGATTGGATGACTTTCAAAAGAAATGGGTCTTTCACCTTGCATTAAAACAACACTAATTCCATTTCCTGAAGCATCAAATTCTACAATAAAGGTTTTTGTGAAGTCTAGTGTAGCTAATACTGGTGCTTGGCACATTGCCTCTTTAAGATGTTCAAAGGCCTTTTTTACTTCTGGAGTCCATGAAAATGCATCTTTCTTTAGTAATGTTGTTAGAGGTGCTGCTATTCTCCCATAATTCTTAACAAACTTGAGATAATACCCTGTCAACCCAAGAAATCCTCGCAGATGCTTTATGGATGGGGGATTTTCCATTCCTTAATGGCTTTAATTTTTCTAGGGTCTACCTTAACTCCTTCATTAGATACAATATGACCTAGATATTCCACCTCTTGTACTCCAAAGAAACATTTGGATATTTTTCATATAATTGTTTCTCCTCCAATAGTTGTAGCACCCTGTCAACATGTTCAAAATGATCCTTCCAAGACTTGCTGTAGATTAGTATATCATCAAAAAATACTAACACAAATTTTCTAAGGAACGGTTTGAAAATGGAATTCATCAAACCTTGAAATGTAGAAGGTGCATTGGTAAGGCCAAAAGGCAAGACCAAAAATTCATAATGACCCTCATGAGTTCTAAATGTTGTTTTTGGAATGTCTTCAGTCTTCATTCTGATTTGATGATATCCTGAACAGAGATCCAACTTGGTGAAGTAAATTGATCCATGCAATTCATCCAGTAATTCATAAATGACAGGAATGGGAAAATTATCTTTAATAGTGAGCTTATTGAGCTCCCTATAATCTAGACACATGCGCCATGATCCATCCTTCTTGTGCACCAATTCTACTGGAGCAGAGAAATAAATTTGACTAGGCTAAATTATACCAACCTCTAGCATTTCTACAACCATACGTTCAATTTCACTCTTTTGGGCATAGGGATATAAGGCCTGATGTTTGGAGGAACACTTCCTGGAATCAGATGAATAGCATGATCATGATCATGATCATGAATAGGTGGGAGACCTTTGGGAGTCTCAAATACCTTGGAGTGATTGTCCAAGACTTTTTGGAGATCTGGAGAAATATATGATTTCAATGTGGAAACATCTAGCGAACATAATTGTGCAATTACACCTCTTTGTTCCTTTTTTAGAAGCTTTGTCATACCATTAGAGCTGATTATATTTCCTAGTTTCCCTGCAATACCCCTTAATTCAACTTCCTTTCCTTCCACAGAAAATTTCATGAAATTTTTTTGAAAATTAAAAGCTATTGCGCCCAAGGATTGTAGCCATTGGACTCCTAGTACAACATCAACACCTCCCATTGGAATGGAAAGCATTGGGCTAGTCAATACATATTCTCCCATGGATAGCTTGATATTATGGCACTTTCCAAAGAAATTTATCATTCCTCCATTTGCAACCATCACTTGACACTCTGGAGCTGGATATAGGAACCAATTCAATTCTTTTGCTATCTTACAATGAATAAAATTGTGGGTACTTCCTAAATCAATCAACACTATTACCTTTTTCTTCTTGATTTGTCCTTCTATCTTGATGGTTTGAGGAGTGGTAATTCCAGCCAATGCATTACAAGATATGGTTGGATTCATTTCTTCTTTATCTAGGCTTTGTTCCTGGAGTATATCCTCTTCTTTTGACCTTTCTTGTTGCTTTTCTTCTTCCTCTTCACAATCTATGTAGAATAATTTCTTCTCAGCACACTTATGACCTTTTGTGTATTTGCTATCACAACTATAACAAAGCCCTTTTGCTCTTTTTTCTTCCAATTATTGTGGCATCAAACTTATAGGTTGTGCAAGGCTAGGGGCAAGAACACTTCCATCTTTATAGTTGTGAGTGGTATGCTTCCTGGTTTCCATAATTTTTCTTTCCATTTTTCTTGCTAACCTGAATGCCTTCTCTAATGAATCAGGTTCCCAAGGCCGAACATCATGTTGGATATTATCCTTTAATGTCCCTATGAACACATCAATGCTATGCTCCGCTGGAATATTTTTTACCCTTATGTTCAATTTTTGGAATTCCTCAATGTGCTCCATTATTGAACCCTTTTGTTTGAGACTTATCAATTGGCTAAAAAAAGTGTTGCTTTTTTTGTATCCTCATAATGTGCTGTCAATTCTTCCATGAAAATTGCTCAAGTGATAATTTCTTTATGAGAGCAAAGCCATTGATACCATACAAACTGATTTGGTTCCAAATATAAAGTTGCAATACATACCTTTTGTGTGTTTTTCACATTATTGAGATCAAAAAATTGCTCCATCTGTAATATCCATGCTGCAGGATCCTTGCCATCAAACTTCCTCATATCGATTTTTGGAATATGGTGGGTCTTTGATCCAAAATTAGAGTCTATGAAATCATGATTAACATTTCTTTTGTTCTCATCATGAGTTTCCTTTACTACCATTTCACTATTAGTAAGTATTCCTTGTAGAAAATTTGTCAAATCTGTCTTCACATCTGCCATGTTTGTCTTCAAATCTGTCTTCAAATCTATCTTCAAATCATCCATCTTAGCTTCCACATCATTCATCTTAGCTTCTACATCTTTATTTAAACCATCCATCTTAGATTCTATTACTTTTTGTGCGAGTGACATTTCTTGCACTTGGTCTCGTAATTTTGATATATCATGTTGCATTTCTTCCTCTTCTTCATAAGTCATGCTAGAGCTTTCAGGTTGCTTACTAGGTGTTTGCATTTTCTTTCCTCAAGGCATCAGTTATCAATAATAATGCTCTACTATGCCCTTTGAATTCCTTCAAAATAATTTTCAAACCAAGCTTAAGAAAAAATTTAAAAAAATCTACACATATTTTTTCACTTTGTAGGAGCTCGATATTGCCTCTGATGTATCTATGTAAGTTTGGATCATCCAGTTCTGAAATTGTGATATTCAGTAGCCCTCTATGTCCTCTTTCCAATTCCACCAGTCTGATTGAATTTAGATTCTCCAAGGTAGAGTTATGCACAATCTCCCAAGATGACCTGATTATAGACCTTTTAAGAAGAGCGAACTTGTAGGAAGCGCCACGTGTCACTGTTTCAACCTTAGGATCTAAACAATATACACAGGAAACTACAATCTGTGTTCTTTCTATAACTTCTTACGAAATTTCAATCGGATGCTCAAAACAAAGTTTATGACTATTTTCCCCAGGTCACCTGTTTGGAATGTAATTTGGGAGTCTGCAAAAATGCCAAATTCCTCAGATCATATGTCCGCAAATATAGTGCAAAAAGCTCTGAAATTCGGACCTGTGGTTCAGAACAATTTCAGACCAAATGGGTTTTTTTTTAGCATCTGAAATGTCGCATAAAAAAATTTATAGTGCAAATTCCACGATGACTTGTTTGGAGCAACGAAACCCTAGAATTCAAAGCTCTGGTACCAAATGTTATGAAACCAACTCACAAAAGGATAGAAAAGATAGATCAACACCTTAGAATTCAGCCTCTTCAAGGGGGAAACCTCCTTTACATTACACAAATGAATGATTTTTTTATGATTCAAATGACAAAACCTCCTTTCTATATATAGGAGTCTAAGGAGTCACAATATAACCCAACCGACCTAACAATAATAATATAAAGGCACAAAAATAACAATAGAGGGATTCTATGGGGCATAGCAATAATAATATGGGGACAATAGGGGCACAACAATATTAATAAGGGATAAAACTACAATAGTAATGGGGTAATCACTAGTATTATAGGGACCTAACACTAAAAATCCGCAATTCTTGAAATCACTTGAATCTCGCTCATACTCCTGTGATGGAACTGCACAATGACGAGTAGGCACAGTCGCTGTCACAAGTGACTGTCCCCTTCACCTCATCAAAAAGCTCCACCATCGCATAGTAATGTGGGAGATCATGCACATACCTCTGTTGAACTGTCACATCCTCCCACCCCACCTGCTCTTGATATTTGCGTAGGTTTGGCTTGCAAGCCTGTTGGTTTTCACGTGGATTTGTTCCCTCGACCTCCATCTGATACAGATTTAAACAGAAACGTAACAAATTATAGATATAACCATACATATAGAGATGCAACAGAAATAAAACTTCATTTCATTACTGTAAAATACTGAAATATGCTTACAAACATAAATGGAAATAAACTAGCTAGGGTGATGGTAGCTTATCTCTGAGAAGAGATGTGGTGGCTACATGCCTCTGAACTGTGTTACAATGAGGCTCGAAGGCCTATTTATTGTTGAAAACAATGTAAAACCCTAAACCTCCAAAAACCTAACCCTAGAAGATGAAACACCAAACTGTGGGCCCCGTTTGGGTAAATTGGTATGTCAACTTCCCGGGGTCATAACTTTGGCATACGATCTCCGTTTGACGTGCACAATATCTCGTTAGAAAGATCTATCTAAGAACTACAACTTTGGGAAGAGAAACATCAATCCATGGGCCCATGTTGCTCTCAGTTTCCAAAAAAACATTGTTTAGGACCTTAAAACGACTCTAGAAGTTCATGACCTGAAAAACTGCTAAAAATAGTAAACTGTGCTACAATTAAGGAAACTGAAAAGCTGAAAGAAACAATGGTGGGGGTCCAAGTGGACTTGGCAGGTTACAACCAATATCCACTTGGATCATTCCTCCCCTCTTAGGAAGCAATGGTCCCCATTGCGTTGAGTTCCTCCATGAGATGAGGAAACTTTTGCTGAACTTGGTCCTTGGTGAGCCACTTGCCCTGGTGAAGGAGTTGGCCTGCTTTGACAACTCGCTACAGTTGGATATTCTGCTGGTGAGTGTGCTTGATATGTGTGTCCATGATCCTATCAGTTGCAACTTGTTCCATGCAATTTGGATTTAACTCTGTGGGTGTGAGTTGTTCTACAATGTCATATGTATCTAGTAATGGTGGAAAGTATGGTTGAAGGCAGTCCACATTGAACACTGGGTGCAGGCCAAGGAATGGGGGAATGTTGAGCTCAAATGTATTGTCTCCCATAGCCTTGGTAATGGTGTAAGGACCATATTAGAGTGGTCTGAGTTTCCGATAGGCTCTGGTAAGGTGTTCCTTTTACAAATGCAAAAAGACTTTGTCACCCACCTGAAACTTGGGTGGCACCCGATGTTGGTCATGTCACTAGTTGTACTTGGAATTTGATTTCTATAGAATGTTGTGGACCTGCTAGTGAATATGTTGGATGTGCTCAATGAAGTTGTTTTCCTTATCTGTCTCAGATTGGACATGAGCTGAATCTGCATGAGTAGCTGTAAATGGCATGGCCACATCAATGGGACATAGTGGTTGGAATCCCAAGCCCACCTGAAAATGGTTGTGGCTAGTCGAGCTGTGGAGAGCTAGGTTGTAGCTGTACTGAACATAGGGGAGGCTCTCATCCCATGTGCATGGATGCTTTGAGTTGTACATGTGAAGAATGTGTATGATCATCCTGTTGATAACCTCTGTCCAGCCATCAGTTTGCAGATGGAAGGCTATGGACTTAGTGAGTTTGGTGTCTAGCATCGACCAGAGACCATACCAAAATTTACTGAGGTACCTGCTATCTCGATCTGAGATGATATACTGTGGGATCCCAAAGTGTACCCACACTCGTTCAAAGAAGAGTATAGCAGTGGCTTCTGCTATGATATTCTTCTTGCAAGCCGCCATAATGGCCATCTTTGAGAACTTGTCTATGGCCACAAAAACACAGTCATTTCCATGCTTAGTAGAAGGAAGGCCTGACATGTAATCCATGGAGATAGATTCCCAAGGTTGACTAGGGGTAGGAAATAGGGTATAGAGGCCTTTCTTCTTGATGTTCGGTTTGGAAATGGCACAGAAAATGCATGATCTGAAGTACTTCCCAACATCCTGTCAAAGATTTAGCCAACAGAAATACTTCTATAGTACTTCAACCATTTTCTTGACCTCGAAATGCTCAACAGCCCAACTGTAGTGTGCTTCCCAAATCATCTTGGCACGCTCGCTTGAAGGAACAAAAAGGTGACCCAAGTGGAATAACAGGGCATCGTGGAGGTGAAAATTTGGAACATGTTGAACCTCCAAGAGTTTCTGGTATGCGTGGCCAAATTTTGGGTCGCTTTTGTAGAGAAGTGGCCAATCAAAAGTCTCGTGCCCACAAGAGTTGAGCACGGTCATTAACGCCATGATCGGTGGTAGACTGAGGCAATCTACAGTATTATTAGTGTTTCCCTTCTTATACTTGATATTCAAATGGAACTGTTGCGGGTATGTGGACCACTTCTAATGGCGATCATTCTATAATTTCCCTTGGGTTTGTATGAACTGTAGGGGTTGGTGGTCTGTGTGGATTTTTGTTTCCTTCCCCAAAATGTAATGCTTCCATTGTCAGCAGGCCCGCACAATGGAATACATCTCTTTTTCATGGGATACTTAAGGACTGTGTCTGAAAGTGTCTCACTATGATATGCCAGTGAATGCCCGTGTTGAGTAAGCACTGCCCCAATAGCATAGTGAGAGGCATCTGTCTCAACCACAAATGGTTGTTACAAGTCTGGTAATGCGAGCACTGGTGCTGAGAAGAGGTGATCTTTAAACTCTGTGAATGCCTTTTGTTGAGATTTAGACCAAAAGAATTTTGCTTTCGCTCCTCCCTTGGTGACTTTACTTAAGGAACAAGTGATATGAGAAAATCTCAACACGAACCTGCGGTAGAAGTTGGCAATACCTAAAAAGCTACGGAGCTCTGTCAGAGTGGTTGGATATGGGCAATCCCGAATGACTTGGATATTGGCTGGACCCATATGCACCACTCGTTCATCAATAATTTATCCCAGATACTAAACCTGGGTCATGCCAAAAGTTCATTTCTCCAAATTGGCACATAACTTGTGTTGCAGCAATGTTTGGAGAAGCTGTTGGATGTGGTGGAGGTGCTCTTCCAAACTCTGCCTAAAGATTGTTGGGTTGTGTTTTCCATGACTAGCCTAGGTAGTGAATTGGTGGGTTAGAGGGGGGTCGAAGCCCACCCTTCGTTGCGTCGATTGTTAGCAGGGGGGTTTGAGGGGGGCAGGTAGCCACCCTCTACGGGGTTCAGGTCAGTGCCCCTAATTTTTTTTTTTGGACCCTATATTAGGTTGGGCGGAACTACCTATGGTTTTGTGCATGATTTTCACACATGGTTTTGGATGCGATGGTTTTTGGTCCATGGTTTTGGATGTGATGGTTTTCGGTCCATGGTATTGGATGCTTTGACATGTATAAATATGTATTGTAACATTGAATGGAACATAACGAAAAATAAAGCTGGTAGTTCCGGTTTTGGGATCTAGGGGAAAATCTTTGTGCATATGTGTTTTATGTGTTATGCTCTCGCATTATTTATTTTCTGTTTTTTAGAATTCGTTTGCAGGTAATTTCTGTATGGGGTTAAAACTTACATTTGGTATTAGAGTTGTTTTGGCTTCAAGGGGACACCTTTGTTGATAAGGGGTTTCGCTCGGACCTGTGGTAGACCCCATTTAGTGGGAGATCTGTGGGATCAATTCTGGTGGTGAAAGAAGATGGCAAGTAGTGGAAAGATAGAGATCGAGAAATTTAATGGTCAGAGTTTTAAGTTGTGGAAACTCAAGATGGAGGATCTGTTGGTCGATAAAGATCAGTGGATCATGGTAGATCCGAGTACTAAACCAATGGGAGTGTCTGATGAAGAAGAAGTTGGATCGAAAGGAAAAGAGCACAATACAATTGTGTGTCTTAGATTCAGTACTGCTGAATGTGTCAAGGGAAGCTACAGTGAAGGCTTTGTGGGACAAGTTAGGGACTTTGTACCAATCTAAGTCTTTGGTGAATAAGCTGTTCGTACGGAAAATGTTGTATAACCTAAGGATGAAAGATGGAGACTCAATGATAGAGCATCTGAATGCATTTAATACTGTGGTAAGTTAGTTATCGTCTGTTGATATCAAAATTTCAAATGAAGATAAGTGCATTAATTTGTTGTGTTCTCTACCAGATTCGTGGGATAGTCTGGTTATTGCAATAGGTAGCAATGCAACTGCCTTGCAATTTGATGAAATAGTCTCATCCTTGCTGACGGAGGAGATGAGACGAAAAAATATGGAGAGCCAGAATGGTGATTCCTTGTCTGTACGAGGATGGTCCCAGAACAGAAACAAAAATAAGTCATCGATTGGGAGATCTAAATCTAGAGGGATATCTAAATCTCCAGGAAAACCTATAAAGGTGGTGTGCTAGAAATGTAGAAAGGAAGGGTACTACAAAAGGGACTATAAATATAAAGCTCCTGATAAAGGAAAGGGATCTGATGATGCTCCTTCTACAGAGGTGAAAACCACCTCAGATGAAGGTGGGGATGTGTACTTGGCTTCTTCAAGTACACATGTAGATCATGAGGCATGGTTGATGTTGGAAATACTGGGGGAGTGAATCAGTATTTCTTTTCAATTATTTTTTTTTTTTCAGTTAAAAACATTTATATTTGAAACACAGAAATAGATAACATGAATATATGCTTTTATTAATATGATCTTTGCAATAAATCAAGTACAAGATATATATATATATATATATATATATATATATATATATATATATAGGTGGTTTCAATCAGTTACCAAGCACCAACTCTGTCTTGTCAAGGCACCAACCTTGAATTTAGGAGCACCAGCTCCCAGGACACCAATCCTTTCAGTTCTAAGGCACCAACCTCAAGGGCTCCAACCCTCTGCTGTAAAGTATCTAGATATGTTTGGTTGTAATTCTCTACTCGTAACCCTGCTAGACCTATGACTTACTTCTGTCCTCTTGTTCCTTCCACTTCTGCTAGAACTTCTGTTTCCATTTTTTTCTTATAGTTCACCAGCCACCCTAAACTTTCCTTGTTCTTTGTTTTATATGCATGATATGCTTGACCTTTGGCTTCCTCCTTGCTCGCTTGAGCTTTGGCTTCCTCAACGCTCACTTCCTTTACGCTCACTCTTTGGCTTCCTCTGTCTCTTCGAATTCATCAATACTCACAGGGCACGTTAATTAGGAAGGGAGGCCATTTTATTATTATTCAAACAATAGAATTATTCTTTATGGCAATCACAACATTCATGAACAGTCAAAGTTAATCCTTTTAAACCCACAATCACAATTGCAACATTCTGGAGGTCATTATATGTTGTGCCCATAGTACAACCGATGGCCGATAGCTGATTCCCCTGCTGCAAACGGAGTGGATGTGAATATGTTATTAACCAGTTGTTAATAACTCCATCGGGTCTATCGCCTTATCACAATTGACAGTTTATATCATTACACTCCTTCAATACTTGTGATTGAACTCGATGCGATATTACATAAAGGTATATTTTATGGAGCTATCGGGTCTGCGTTCATAAATTATTGGCTCCACACATCAAAGACATTTCCACAATGCTTTCCGATCTCCGATCTTCGATCAGCCCTTCACCTTTGCGATTAGCAATTAAATCACAACCATCGATCTGTCGTTCAATTTGATGATTGTCGCTTAGCCTGATCACCAACTCATCCACTCGATCTCCATCATTGATCTCCTTCCATCAGATCAACGGTTGATTCCTTTTCCCAATCAGTCAACTTGCATGACAATTTTTTACCATTGATCTGGATCCACTTGATCTGACGATCCAAAACGATTTCGGGTGAGACACAAGCACGAAGAATACGTGCCCGATATAGCAGTTTTTCTCTCTCCTCGGCTGCTACGTGTCAAATGGTTAATGGAATCAGGTGACTAACCTTGATCCAGGTGGATATTGGTGGCCACCTGCCAAGTCCACCTGGACCCCCACCATTGTTCCTCTCAACATTTTCAGTTTCCTTAATTATAGCGCAGTTTACTATTTTTAGCGGTTTTTCGGGTCCTAAACTTCCGGAGCCGTTTTGAGGCCCTAAATGACGTTTTTTGGGAAATCTAGCATACAAAATCGTCTTTTCCGTTGTAGTCCTCAGAGAGATATTTCCAACGGGCTATCATGCACGTAAAACGGAGATCGTATGCCAAAGTTACGACCCCGGGAAGTTGATGTACCAATTTACCCAAACGGGGCCCATGGTTTGGTGTTTCATCTTCTAGGGTTAGGTTTTGGAATGTTAAGGGTTTTCCATTGTTTCTCAACAATAAATAGGCCTTCGAGCCTCATTGTAAGTCAGTTCAGAGGCATGTAGCTGACACATCTCTTCTCAGAGATAAGCTACCATCGCCCTAGCTGGGTTATTTCTATTTCTATTTGTAAGCATATTTCAGTATTTTACAGTAATGTAATGAAGTATTATTTCCGCTGCATATCTGTCTTTATGGTTATCTCTGTATTTTATTGCGTTCCTGTTTAAATCCGGATCAGTGGTATCAGAGCGGTCTGTTTTTTTCTCTGTTTTTCTTTGCATGTCCAAAACGAGGTAGGGATATAAGAAGTTAGGGCTTGAACTGGTCGAACCTTTGCGAGACTAGCCTCGCAAATCCCGACGACCTCCCATGGCGGATGAGAAGAAAGATGAGGGGGCAGGAGATCCTATCAAAATCTTGCTCGAAGAAGCCCTCGAGTGACAACGGAACACGATGATGGATAGTTTTGCCCAGATCCTTCAGCGGTTACCTAGAGGCGATGCATCGGCTTCCAGCAGCTACTCTGGAAATGCCACGCCCTTTAAGGTACAAGTTAATTTTGAAATCCCCATATTCGAGGGTTAGATAGACGTGGATGCCGTAGATAAATGGTTAAATTTGCTAGAGGGTTATTTTTCTGTTCATGAATTTTCGAGTCGGGAAAAGATTGTTTTTGCTCTTCTCAAAGCAGCCCCCCATGTCAAAGACTGGTGGGAAACCTACTGCGAACAGAAGGATGAAAATACCGGCTCACTATTTTTAGCTGCACCCACCTGGAATTCATTCCGAGATGCCATCAAGGAGTAGTACTACCCTGTCGGAAGCTATGAGGATGAATACATAAAGTGGACCACGCTGCGGCAGGGAAGGGACCAAGACGTGTTGGAGTTCACCAATCTTTTCCATACCCTTCGCACAAAGTTGGGAATCAAGGATACGGAGCAGCATTTGATACTCAAATATCGCGGCTACCTGCATAAGTACATCCAGGAAGAAATAGAATTCCTGAACATCTCCTCGCTTGGCACAACATATCGATATGCCGTCAAGATAGAGCATAAGTTTAAACAAAGGAAGCGAGACTTTGGATCTGCGAATCAGAAGCAAGGGAAAGGTGCCCCTAAACCACAGAACAAAGGACAAAGCCAAGGCAGGGCAGCCCAAGACAACCCACCAAAGCTGCAAGCAAAGAACAGTGCCGCGAAGCTGAAAAAGGACACGGGAAAATGGTGTGAGTTCCATAAGAGCTCCACTCACAACACAAGTGAGTGTCGGGCCAAGCAATCACTGGTGGCTGAGCTAAAGGTTTCAGAATCAGATGCATGTTCTGACTCTGAGTCAGAACCCGACAAGGGGAATGACAAAGGGAAGCAGATCATTGATGCAGATCCCAACGCCACTATTGCTACCGCCAAGGTCCAGAAAAATGAACCCGAAGATCCAGAGGAGGAGGAGCGTCTCTTCCACTCCCAGATGTGGGTAAAGGGCTCCCCACTACAGTTCATTGTTGATAGCGGGAGCCAAAAGAACCTCATTTCGGCAGAGGTCGTGAAGCAGTTGGGCTTACCAACCACAGCACATCCACAACCATACACCATCGGGTGGCTTCACCAAGGACGGGATCTTCGTGTGAGCCAGCAGTGTCACCTTCCATACAACATCAAGCCCTTCAAGGATGAGGTATTGTGTGACATTGCTCCCCTTGAAGTTTGTGATGTATTATTAGGGCAACCATACTTGTGGAAGCGACATGCTGTGTATGAATCAAGGCCCCGTGCTATTATTATTACATTGGGAAACAAGTTGTACAGGATACCAGAGGTAGCACCATCTACCGCCATCTCTTTGATTACTGCAAAACAATGCATTAAGCTCATTTCCAAAACCAGGAAATTTGTTTTCCTAATGATACACCCTCAAGGAAAGAAGAAGACGGTGGCCACAGCCTCCAGGCAGGGCTCTTCTGCACGACAACTACAGATGGACAAGGTCGTGGAGGAATACGAGGACATCTTCACCTCCCCCGCAGGGGTCCCTCTACACTGTCAGGTCAAGCACTCCATCGATCTGACCCCAGGTGCGCCGCTACCCAATGGACCAATTTATCGGCGCTCCGTTCTAGAGAACGATGAAATCAAGAGGCAGATTCAGGAGCTGTTGCAGAAAGGTCACATCCATCCGAGTTCATCGCCTTGTGGGAGCCTGATCATGTTGGTACAGAAGAAGGATGGGACTTGGAGACTCTGTATTGACTATCGGGCGCTGAACAAGATCATTGTCCGTAATAGGTACCCGATCCCACAGATTGATGACCTCTTGGACCAACTAAAGGGGGAAAAATATTTTAGCAAGATCGATCTAAAGTCAGGATATCACCAGGTACCAATCGAACCCTCTGATGTGTGGAAGACTGCCTTCAAAGCCAAGGAGGGCCTTTTCGAATGGTTGGTTATGCCTTTTGGGTTGACGAATGCTCCTGCAACCTTCATGAGGCTAATCGATGACATCTTGTGGCCATTCACCAACTCATTTGTAGTGGTATACTTGGATGACATTCTGATCTTCAGCCAGAGTTGGGAAGAGCACCTCCACCACATCCGACAGGTTCTCCAAACACTGCGGCAACACAAGCTATGTGCCAATTTGGAGAAATGCACTTTTGGCATGACCCAGGTTTAGTATCTAGGATACATTATTGATGAACAGGGGGTGCATGTGGATCTAGCCAAGATCTAAGTCATTCAGGATTGGCCATCTCCAACCACTCTGACAGAGCTCCGTAGCTTTCTAGGTCTTGCCAACTTCTACTGCAGATTCGTGTTGGGGTTCTCTCATATCACTTGGCCCTTGAGTCAAGTCACCAAGGGAGGAGCGAAAGCAAAGTTCTTTTGGTCTGAATCTCAACAGAAGGCATTCATAGAGTTGAAAGATCACCTCTGCACGGCACCAGTGCTTGCATTACCAGATTTACAACAACCATTCGAGGTCGAGACATATGCCTCTGACTATGCTATTGGGGCAGTCCTTACTCAACATGGGCATCCAGTGGCATATCACAGTGAAACACTTTCAGACACAGTCCGGAAGTATCCCACTTATGATAAAGAGATGTACTCCATTGTGCAGGCTTGCCGACAATGGAAGCATTACATTTTGGGGAAGGAAACGGTCATCCACACAGATCACCGACCCCTCCAGTTCATACAGACCCAAGGGAAATTGCAGAATGATCGCCATCAGAAGTGGTCTACATACCTGCAGCAGTTCCATTTGAATATCAAATATAAGAAGGGTCGCACCAATAATGTTGCAGATTGCCTCAGTCGACCACCGATCATGGCGTTAACCACTGTGCTCAACTCTTGTGGGCACGAGACTTCTGACTGGCCACTTCTCTACAAAAGCGACCCAGAATTTGGCCACACATACCAGACACTCTTGGAGGGTCAGCATGTTCCAGATTTTCACCTCCAGGATGCCCTGTTATGCCACCTGGGTCACCTTTGTGTTCCTTCAAGCGAGCGTGCCAAGATGATTTGGGAAGCACACTATAGTCGAACTGTTGGGCATTTCGGGGTCGAGAAAACGGTGGCAGTACTGCAAACGTATTTCTATTGGCTGAATCTTCGACAAGATGTCGGGAAGTATATCAGATCATGTACTGCTTGTGCCATTGCCAAACTGACCATTAAGAAGCAAGGCCTCTATAACCCACTGCCTACCCCTAGTCGACCTTGGGAATCCATCTCCATGGATTACATGTCAAGCCTTCCTTCCACTAAGCATGGAAATGACTGTGTTTTTTTGGTCGTCGACAGGTTCTCGAAGATGGCCATTATGGCAGCCTGCAAGAAGAATATCACAGCAGAAGCCACTGCTAAACTCTTCTTTGAACGAGTGTGGGTGCACTTTGGGATCCCACAGTCTATCATCTCAGATCGGGACAGTCGGTTCCTCAATACATTTTGGTCCAGCCTCTGGTCAATGCTAGACACCAAACTCACTAAATCCACAGCTTTCCATCCTCAAACTGATGGCCAGACAGAGGTTGTCAATAGGATGATTGTACACATTCTGCGCATGTACAACTCAAAGCATCCATGCACATGGGACGAGAGCCTCCCCTATGTTCAGCACAGCTACAACCGAGTTCTTCATAGCTCGACTGGCCATAGCCCTTTTCAGGTGGGCTTGGGATTCCAGCCACTATGCCCCATTGATGTGGCCATGCCACTTGCAGCTACTCACACAGATTCAACTCATGTCCAGTCCGAAACAGACAAGGCAACTAGCTTCATTGAACACATCCAACATATTCGCCAGCAGGTCCATGACATTCTGGACAAATCAAATGCCAAGTACAAGCAGCGACATGATCAACATCGGGTGCCACACAAGTTTCAGGTGGGCAACAAAGTCTGGTTGCATTTGCAAAAGGAACGCCTTACTGGAGCCTATCGGAAACTAAGACCACTCCAATATGGTCCCTACACCATTACTAAGGCTGTGGGAGACAATTCATTTGAACTCAGCATTCCCCCATTCCTTGGCCTGCACCCAGTGTTCAATGTGGACCGCCTGCGGCCATACTTTCCACCATTGCTAGATACATCTGACATTGCAGAACAACTCACACCCACAGAATTAAATCCAGATTGCATGGAACAAGCTGCAACTGATCGAATCATGGACACACAGATCAAGAATACTCGCCAACAGAATATTCAACTGTATCGAGTTGTCAAAGCAGGCCAACTCCTTCACAATGGCAAGTGGCTCACCAGGGACCAAGTTCAGCAAAAGTTTCCCCATCTCATGGAGGAACTCAACGCAATGGGGACCATTGCTTCTTAAGGGGGGAGGAATGATCCAGGTGGATATTGGTGGCCACCTGCCAAGTCCACCTGGACCCCCACCATTGTTCCTCTCAACATTTTCAGTTTCCTTAATTGTAGCGCAGTTTACTATTTTTAGCAGTTTTTCGGGGCCTAAACTTCCGGAGCCGTTTTGAGGCCCTAAACGACGTTTTTTGGGAAGCCGTTTTGAGGCCCTAAACGACGTTTTTTGGGAAATCTAGCTCTGTGATTTTTTAGATAAAAAATCATCTTTTCTGTTGTAGTCCTCAGAGAGATCTTTCCAACAGGCTATCATGCGCGTAAAACGAAGATCGTATGCCAAAGTTACGACCCCGGGAAGTTGATGTACCAATTTACCCAAACAGGGCCCATAGTTTGGCGTTTCATCTTCTAGGGTTAGGTTTTGGAATGTTAAGGGTTTTCCATTGTTTCTCAACAATAAATAGGCCTTCGAGCCTCATTGTAAGTCAGTTTAGAGGCATGTAGCTGACACATCTCTTCTCAGAGATAAGATACCATCGCCCTAGCTGGGTTATTTCTATTTCTATTTGTAAGCATATTTCAGTATTTTACAGTAATGAAATGAAGTATTATTTCCGCTGCATATCTGTCTTTATGGTTATCTCTGTATTTTATTGCGTTCCTGTTTAAATCCGGATCAACCCTTCAATACAACTTACAATTTTTTGTCCGCTCAAAATACCACTTATGGTTTTGAGAAACCACCTCTTCACTGATTATCTTTCGCACTCTTCCACCATGCGATGACTGTTGATCTTTTAGATCCAACAAACCCTATGCACTCTCTGTCTGTTTCCTCAACTTAATCTCCCTTTCTTTTGATGGACTCTGTGTTAAAGCCATGGTTTCTGCCACACTTCGTTTAACACACGACATTCATATATCGATTCATTCACTTAATATTGGATTTCCATCAATCCATTCAATGGGAATACAAAGAAATACGCGGTTAACTATTGGACACGGATACAGAGAGTAACGAGATTCCACACCAGGCACGAGTCTTGCCCTCTCAGCTCAATTACAACAATAAATTGACCTCTGTCTCAAACACTCAACCTCTCGCTTCTCACTCAAAACCTAAACATCTCAGCTCCCTTAACTTTCTGCTCTTACACTTGCTTCTCTTCTCTGCTTTGATAGCTCTGCTCTGATAGCTCCTTGGGTTCATATTGACATTAATGACAATCTAGATCAACAATCTCCCCCTTTGTCATTGATGGCAATATTCTTCTTCTCTCCCCCTTGGACATCAATGGCAAAGGAGTGTACAAGGACTCCCCCTATCAAACTGCGCCCCTTGTCCTACAACATCTTTATGAATCAACTTAAGTGATGCTAAAGAGATAACCCCCATGTTTTGACCATGCTATTCAAATGCTTCTTGAGGAAGAGGTTTTGTGAAAATATCAGCTATCCTCTCCTTAGTATTGATATATTCCAAGATGATATTCTGTTCAGCTACTTGTTCACGAAGGCAATGATACTTGATTGGTACATGTTTGGTCTTTGAGTGGATCACTGGATTTTTGCTGAGGCTGATCGCACTTGTGTTATCACAATAGATGGTAATTAGTTGATTTGTACCTATTTTGACATCTTTTAGAGCTTCCTTCATCCATAGTATTTGAGTACAACAATCTGCGACAACTATATACTCGGCTTCAGCTGTAGACAGTGATATGGATGTCTGTTTTTCACTGAGCCAAGATACCAAATAGTCTCCCAGGAAGAATGCATTTCGACTAGTACTTTTCTGATCATCGACACTTCCAGCCCAATCAGCATCGGTGTATGCAGTCAAAGTAAGAGTTGAGCTCTTAGGGTACCAGAGATCGAAATCAGGAGTTCCTTTCAGGTATCTGAGAATTCTTTTTACAGCCAACATATGGGATTGTTTAGGAGCCAATTGAAATCTTCCCATCATTCCTATTGCTTGCATAATGTCAGGTCTCATAGCAGTTAAGTATAAAAGGGCTCCAATTATTGACCTGTAGGAGTTGCCCCTATCGGAGGGGAGTCATCATTTTTGCTCAATTTGCAACTTGTGGTCATAGGTGTGCTCATGGGTGCACAGTCTTCCATTCCATATCTTTTAAGCATGTCTTTATGATATTTGGCTTGAGATATAAACATTCCTGCCGTGGTTTGAGATACTTGTAGTCCAATGAAGTGAGATAACTCTCCTATCGTTGACATCTCAAACTCTTTTGACATATTTTGAGAAAACTCATGGCTCATCTCATCATTATTACTAGGAAAAAACAGATCATCAACATAAACAAGTGTGACTAGTAACTTATCCTCATATGTCTTTATGTAGAGATTACTTCCTGCCACCCCCTTCTTGAAGCCTTTTTGTTGTAGATAGTGATCCAATCTTGCGTACCAAGCTCTATGAGCTTGTTTCAATCGGGCCATATAATGCATTTTTCAACCTACAAACAAAGTCTTTTCCTTCTGTTATATTAAACCTTTCTGGTTGCTCCATGTAGACTTCTTCCTTGAGTTCACCATTCAGAAATGTTGATTTTACGTCCATTTGATAGATTTTGAATCCTTTTGAGTAAGAAAATTCCAAGAACATCCTGATAGATTCCACACAAGCTACTGGTGCAAATGTTTCTTCAAAGTCAATTCCTTCAATTTGTGAATAGCCTTTACAAACAAGCCTTGCCTTGTTTCTGATGATTTGTCCATCTTCATTCATTTTTTTTTTAAACACCCACTTGGTTCCTATTATGTTTTTGTCCTTTGGTCAAGGTACCAGCCCCATGTCTCATTCTTCTCAATTCGAGACATTTATTCTTCCATGGCTTTTACCCAATGAGGATCCTTACTTGCTTGAGTAAATGTTCTGATTCTATCATGGATAGAAGATAAATAGAATTTTTCTTTGGTTCATTTGTCAACCATCTTTGGGTTTTCATCCCTTCATCTATATTTCCAATAATCTGCTCTTCCAGGTGATATTTTTGGAGAAGTTTCATCTTTGAAGGAGTTTTGGATGGTTCTTTTTCCTTGGGTATTTCTTGATTTTTTTCTTCTTCTTCAGGTTCTTCTTCTTCAATGAGAGGATCAACTTCATGTTCTTCAATTTCTTTCTCTATAAGTTCTTCATCAATATTCACATCAATGCTTTCCACTATTTTCCGTAGTCGGTTATTGTAGCACTTGTAGGCTTTGCTCCGTGTAGAATATCCAAGGAAGATCCCTTCGTCAACCCAAGAATCAAACTTTCCTGGTGAACCATCACTGATTTTTATGAAGCACTTGCTTCCAAAAATGTTGAAGTATTTTACTGAAGCAGGTCTTCTTTTCCATAATTCATAAGGAGTATTTTCATTATTTGGTCTTGATTGAGTTTGATTCAAGGTATAGACAGCTGTCCCGACTGCTTCTCTCCAAAATTTTGGCTACAATTCAGCTGGTATTAACATTGTTCTTCCCATTTATTGAACTATTAGGCTTCTTCTTTCAACTACCCGATTTTGCTTGGGTGTTCTGGCAGCAGATATTTCTCTTTTAATTCCATGTATTTTATAGAATTGATTAAATTCTTTTGATGTGAATTCTCCCCCTCTATCTGTTCTGAGGCACTTAATCTTTGAGTCCTTTTCATTTTCTACAAGAGCTTTAAGATTATTAAAACACTGAAATGCTTTGGATTTATATTTTATAAAATATATCCACATCATTCTATTATAGTCATCAACAAATAAAGAAAAGTACCTTTCTCCTTGGAGTGTCGGAGTTCTAGTTGGTCCACATAAATCAGCATGGATGATCTCCAAAGGCTTTGATGTAGAAAACTCCTTGGTCTTGTGGTTGGTTCTAGTTTGCTTTCCATGTTTACATGGACCACATATTCCTTGATTTGGTTTGAATAACTTTGGAATGTCTCGTACTGCTTTAATATTGCTAATATTGATCAAGTTATCGAAGCTTGTATCTCCAAGTCGCTTGTGCCACAATCAACTTTCATCTGTTTGACTTAAGTAGCATTTATCTTCTTGAATCTTGTTCAGAATATAGATGTTGTTTGGTGTTCTAACCCCTTTCGCCACAAGTTCCCCTGAGGAAGAGTTCCTTATTTCACAGTCTTTGGTGCTAAAGACAACATTATGTCCTTAATCATAGATTTGGCTAACACTCAGGAAGTTGTGTTTGAGCCCATTTACTAGCAAAGAATTTTGAGCTTTTCCTTTTCCATTAATAAGAGTAACAATTCCTTTTCTAGCAATTTTGGTAGATCCACTTCCAAAGGATACATTTCCTTCCTTTTTGTTCAATGAGACAAACTTCCTTTTGTCCCCTGTCATGTGTCTGGAGCACCCACTGTCCACAAACCAATGATTTTCATCATTTTGAGCACATAGAGCTAGGCCACATTTATCCGTGTTGGGATTCTCACTTCTTTCTTTTCCTCTTTTGTGTGGGCAATTTTGTTCATTGTGTCAATTATTATTACATAATGAGCAAATCAGATCAAATTTGGCCAAGGGATCAAAAGAATTGTAGGTATTGATTTGTCCTTTCCCTTTGGGGCCATACGGTTTGTTTATTTGATCCTTCAATTTTGGTGTGTCATTCTTACGATCCATGTAATGTCTAGCTTGATGACCAAAATTTTTACAATGGAAACAATGCCCAAAAAAGATAGTTTTGTACCTGTTGTAATAACCATGATTTGAATCAACATTCTTTCTTGGAGTTACTCCGGCTTCATTCTTTGGATTTGATATGGGCCTTTGATGAAATACTCTTTTGTATCTGTTGTAACATCCATGATTCGAATCAACATTCTTCATTAGAGTTACTCTCTCTTCATTCTTTGGATCTGGGATGAGCCTTTGATGAAATAATCTTTCTTCTTTTGGGTTACTGGAAAGTACGTCGGCATAGATTTTCACATTATTCTTAGTACTTGATGATTCTCCTTTAAAACCTATTCCAAATTTTTCATGTTGAGGTTTTTTATTATTTAGGATAGTGCCAAGTATTTGAGAGCTTTTCCAACCCTTTTTAATTTGCTCCAATTCCTTCCTCATAGATACTATTTCAGCTTCACATTCTTCGCAAGCTTCTCCTTTTTCTTTTAGCTTATTTTTCAATAGATCTTCCCTTATTTTTGTTTCATCGTTTTCTACCTTGAGAGAAATGATTTTATTCCATAATTTCTCATTTTCTTCCATGACACTTATTAACAATTCATCTACATTTCCATCTAGCCCTGAGTCATCATCATTTGTGAATGCCATGAATAATACTTCTTAGCTTCCAACATGGTCATTTTCTTCATCTGATTGTTCATTACCTCCTTTGCGATGAGGGAACTAGTTAGTTGATTTCTTTTTGATGACTACAAATTCATCTTCATCAGACTCATCTTTCTTGGAGAGGAAATTCTTCTTATTGGACCCTTTCTTTTTGTATACCATCCTTTTAGAATTTTATTCATCATCACTATCATGCTTATGAGGACATTTTTCAATATAATGACCTATTTTTCCACATTTGAAACAAATAAGAGGGTATTTACCTTTTAGCTTAGATCCTTTCTTCAACCTTCGTACAAATTGCGCCAATTTGGATTCAACATTGGAGTCATCACTACTGACATTTCTTTCTTTCCCCTTTTTGATTTTGAGGCCTTGAATGTTGCATCTTTGGAACTTGGGAAACCTTTTCTCATCTCATAGGCAATGAGGATTCCATGGAGTTCATCCATATTGAGAGTATTTAGATCCTTCATTTCTTCTATGACACTTACTTTGGAGTCAAATCTGTCTAGGAGAGATCTTAAGACCTTTTGAACAATGATGCTTTCTTCAATGTTTTCTTCCAATCCTTTAAGAGATTTGACCACTTTAGCTACTCAGAGAATATCTTCTTCATCATCCATTTTTAGACTTTCAAATTGCCTTCTATGAGTTTTAACCTTTGCCTGCTTGACTTTGGAGTCCCTGACATATAAGCTAATTAGCTTATCCCATACTTCTTTGGCAGAGTTACAATTCATGACTTTTGTAAATTCAGAATCAGTGATTCCACTAGTGATCGAGTTTAAGGCTTTTGCATTTGCAACATAGACTTTCCTCTCGTCTTGATCTATTGGAAGAGTGGAAGGAGCTATGTACTCATTTAAGACCGAATGCCAAACTTTAGATTCAAGGGACATTAAGTAGTAGGACATTCTCATTTTCCAGAAACCAAAATTTGTGCCATCGAATAGAGGAGGTCTTCCTGACACTTCTTGACTTCTCATCATGACTAAGAATCCTTCTTCAAGTTGTTAGGCTGATATGAAGAAGCCCGCTTTGATACAAATTGTTGGAAATATTGAGGGGGGGTGAATCAATATTTCTTTTCAATTATTATTTTTTCAGTTAAAAACATTTATATTTGGAACATAGAAATAGATAACAGGAACATATGCTTTTACTAATATGATCTTTGAAATAAATCAAGTACATATATATATATATATATATATATATGGTTTCAATCAGTTTCCAAGCACCAACTTGGACTCTTTTTGAGGCTCCAACCTCCAGAGCACCAACTCTGTCTTGTCAAGGCACCAACCTCAAGGGCTCCAACCCTCTGCTGTAAATTGTCTGGATCTGTTTGGTTGTAATTCTCTGCTCCCAACCCTGGTGGACCTATGACTTACTTCTGTCCTCTTGTTCCTTCTACTTTTTCCAGAACTTTGGCTTCCCTTTTTTTCTTACAGTTCACTAGCCATCCTAAACTTTCCTTGTTCTCTGTTTTAAATGCCTGATATGCCTGACCTTTGGCTTCCTCCTTGCTCGCTTGAGCTTCAACTTCCTCAACACTCGCTTTATCTTCTAGCTTCCTCTACGCTCACTCTTCGACTTCCTCTGTCTCTTCGAATTCATCAATACTCATAGGACACGTTAATTAGGAAGAGAGGCCATCTTTATTATTATTCAGAAAATAGACTTATTCTTTATGACAATCGAAACATTCATGAACAGTCGGAGTTATTCCTTTTAAACCCACAATCGCAATCGTAACATTCTCGAGGTCTTTATACGTCATGCCCATAGTACAGCTAATGGCCGATAGCCAATTCTCCTGTTGCCGATGGAGTGGATGTGATTATTTTATTAACCAGTTGTTAATAACTCCATCAAGTCCATCACCTTATCGCAATCGGTATTTTATATCGTTACACTCCTTCAAGACTTGCATTTGAACCGAATGCGATATTACATAAAGGTATATTTTATGGAGCTATTGGGTCCGCGTTCATAAATCGTCGAGTCCACACATCAAAGACATTTCCACAACACTTTTTGATCTTTGGTCTTCGATCAACCCTTCACCTCTACAATTAGAAATTAAATCGCGACCATCGATCTAGCACTTGACCTGACGGTTGTTTCTTAGCCTGATCACCAACCAGTCTGCTCGATCTCCACCATTGATCTCCTTCTATCAGATCAACGGCTGATGCCTTTTCTCGATCAATCAACTTGAACGACACTTTGTGACTATTGATCTGGATCCGCTTGATCTGACCATCTAAATGATTTTAGGTGAGACACATGCATGGAGAATCCCTGCCCAATAAAGTGGTTTTTCTCTCTCTTGGGTTGCTACGTGTCGAACGGTTAATGGAATCAGGTGACTACCCTTCAATACAGCTTACATTTTTTTGTCTGCCCGAAATACCACTTATGGTTTTGAGAAACCACCTCTTCGTTGATTATCTTCTGCGCTCTTCCACCATGTGATGACCGTTGATCTATGAGATCCAACAGATCTTGTACACTCTCCATCTATTTCCTCCTTAACTTAATCTCGCTTTCTTTTGATGGAATCTGTGTTAAAGCCATGGTTTCTGCCACACTCTGTTTAACACATAACATTCATATATCGATTCATTCACTTAATATTGGATCTTCATCGATCCATTCAGTGGGAATATAAAGAAATACTCGGTTAGCTGTTGAAGGTGGATACATAGAGTAACGAGAGTCCACACCAGGCACGAGTCTTGCCCTCTTAGCTCAATTACAACAATAAATTGACCTCTGTCTCAAAGACTCAACCTCTCACTTCTCATTCAAAACCTAATCATCTCAACTCCCTTGACTTTCCGCTCTTACAATTTCTTCTCTTCTCTGGTTTGATAGCTCCTTGGCTTCATATTGAAATTAATGACAATCTAGATCAACAGTTGATTGACTCAGGTGCATCCTTTCACTTCACTCCCCATAGAGAGTGGTTCTATGAGTATGAGAAATATGATGGTGGTGATGTCTTCTTGGGGGATGATAGGAAGGCTAGAATCATTGGTCGTGGAAAAGTAAATTTGAAGTTGCAAGGTGGAAGGGTTAGAACACTTCTGGATGTTCTCCATATTCCTGCATTGGCAAGAAATCTAATTTTTGTAAGCAAGCTAGATGATGCAGGTGTAAAAACAGTGTTCGAGAAGGATACCTGCAAGATGGTTCAGGGAGCACTGGTATTTATGTGGGGAGTTCAGATTGGAACTCTGTACAAGCTGCAAGGTAGCACTGCTATTGATGGGTGCAATAGTTTTGTGGTTCCTGAAAGTAGAGCAGAAAATCTAGTGGTCTCTAGAGAGAAGACCATGTTGTGGCATCAAAGGCTCGGACATATTGGAGAGAAGGGCCTTCGAATACTTCATGGTAAAGGTATGGTAGAAGGTATGAGTAATAGCTCTCTGGATTTTGATTTCCATGAAAATTGTGTATATGGGAAGCAGAATCAGGTGAGTTTCCCCTCTGGTGGTAAGAGGGTGAAAAAAAATATTAGAGCTTGTGCATAATGATGTGTTTGGACCTGTGAGGGTTCCATCACTGGGTAAGTCTATGTACTATGTATCATTTATAGATGACTTCCCAAGGAATACATGGATATATTTCCTTAAGAAGAAATATGAAGTCTTTGATAGGTTTAAAGAATTTAAGGCTCTGGTGGAAAACTAGACAGAGAAGAAGATAAAGGTGTTAAGGACAGATAATGGTGGAGAGTTTTGTAGTAAGGAATTTGAAGAATTTTGTAAGGAGTGTGGTATATCACGGTAGAAGACTACTCCATATACACCTTAGAAAAATGGAGTCACAGAAAGAATGAACAAGACGTTGACGGAAAGGGCAAGAAGCATGCTCAGTGGTGTCGGGTTAAGACATGAATTCTAGGCAGAGGCGGTGGAGACATCATGTTACCTGGTAAATAGATCACCTTCATCAGCATTGGAGGATAAGATTCCACAAGAGGTATGGATTGGTAAGAAACCCTCTCTTTCACATCTGATGGTATTTGGATGTGATGCATATGTACATGTTCCAAAGGAAAAACGAACCAAGTTGGATAGTAAATCTAAAAAGTGCATCTTTATTGGGTAGAAGGATGGTTTAAAGGTTTATAAGCTTTGGAAACCAGTAACAAGGAAGGTTGTGTACAACTGAGATGTGGTGTTCAGAAAGGTGAAATATGTTATTAAACATGAAGCCAAACCAAAGGAACCTAAGAATATAGAGTTTGAGGTAAAGGAGGAAGAATCATACTCTACAGTAGAGGAGGAATCAGAAGATGAAGAGCCACAAACTATGGGTGTGAGAAGATCAATTCGAGAAAGAAGGAAGCTAGAAAGGTATAGTCCATCTACTTTCTGTTCAAATTTTGCTTTATCTATTACTGATGATGATCCCAAAATTGTGAAGGAAGCAGTAGATTCAGAGGATGGAAAACTATGGAAAGAGGCCATGGTTGATGAAATGGCATCTTTGCAAAAAAATGAGGCTTGGAATCTGGTGGAGTTGTCGGCTGGAAGGAAACCCATTGGCAGCAAATGGGTGTTCAAGAAGAAGACAAATGCGGAAGGAAAGGTGGAGAAATACAAAGCTTTGTTGGTAGCAAAAGGTTATTCCCATGTGTCGGGAATTGATTTTGGTGATATTTTTTCTCCTGTTGCCAAGGTAGCTTCTATTAGATTACTTTTATCTGTTGTTGCTACTTTTGATTTTGAGGTAGAACAATGGATGTGAAGACAACATTTATTCATGGGGATCTGGAAGAGGAGATCTACATGAAGCAACCTAAAGGATTTGCAGTGAAGGGTAAGAAATAACCAGTATGCAAGTTAAAGAAGTCTTTTTATGGGTTAAAACAATCACCAAGGTTGTGGTATCATAAATTTGATACATTTATATGGGGACTTGGCTTCACCAGAAGCAAAGCAGATCACTGTGTATATTTTAAATTAAGTGGTGACCGTATTATTTATCTGGTCTTGTATGTGTATGATATGTTGCTGGTTGGTAATGACAAAGAAATTATCCAGGATTTGAAGACCCATTTGTCCTCGAAATTCGACATGAAAGATCTTTGTGCTGCAAACTATATTTTGGGCATGGAAATTAAAAGAGACTGAGCAAAGAGGAAGCTCTAGTTAAACCAGAGGAAGTATGTCGAAATAATATTGTAGAGGTTTAATATGCAGGATAGTAAACCGGTGAAGGTTCCTATTCCTGTAGGTGTAAAGTTATCTGCTGAATAGTGTCCCAAGGCACAAGAAGAGGAAGAGGATATGTCCCGTGTTCCATATGCAAGTGTAGTCTGTAGCCTGATGTATTCGATGGTCTGTACTAGACCAGACGTTGCACATGCAATGTGAGTATTGAGCAGGTTTATGTCAAAACCAGGGAAGGAGCATTAAACAACAATGAAGCGGGTTTTTAGGTATTTGTGTGGCACTAGTGATTATGGTTTGTGCTACCAAGGAAGATCGGGATTGGATAGATTTTTGGATATCCATGGCTTTGTTGATGCGGACTGGGCTGGAGATCTAGATCAGAGAATATCTACAAGTGGGTATGTGTTTAACCTATTTTGAGGTGCAGTCATTTGGATGAGTAAGAAACAATCTGTAGTGGCACTATTAACTACAGAGGCAAAATACATGGCAACCACTCATGCAAGCAAGGAAGTAGTTTGGTTGTAGAGATTGTGTTCAAGTATGGGGTTAGTACAGGGAGCTATAAGGATAGACTATGATAACCAAAGTGCAATTTTCTTGGCAAAGAACCCTACTTACCATTCAAAGACAAATCACATTGATGTTCAGTATCACTTTGTGAGGGATATGATAGAAGACAAAAAGGTGTTGCTAGTACAGGAGGACACTTTGAATAATACTGTAGATGCATTGACAAAATCTGTGAGCTCTGAGAAGTTTTCTTGGTGTAGAGAAACAATGGGTGTTGTAAAGCTAGATAAATGACTAAGATCTCTTGTGGCCTCTTGTGGAAAGAAAACAACAAGTGGGAGAATGTTGGGTTGTGTTATTCTTTCAATGACTAGCCCACGTAGTGAACCATGTCACCATGGGGTGCATGCATACCATCACGGACGACCAAGCTTGGCATCAACTCACCACCTTCACCATCACAAGCATGTCAAATATTTGGTCTCACTACAACAGACCGAGTGTCAGTGATGTCTTGCATGGCTTTATCAAGCCATTTTGTCTCACATGAGCACATCTGCATTGTAATGAAACGTCGTGTCAAGTGTAAGTTCAAGTGTCAATAGTTGGATTTAACATTCATAGAGTAGATGAAGAGTCACGAGGCTAGATGAACTGTCACAAAGGGGAATTTCAAGGGTCACCCCACCCTTTGCTATAAATAGAACCTCATAACTCATTGTAAAGGCTTTTGGTCAACCAAGATTCGATAGGAGTATCTTAGAGAAATCTTGGATAGTATTGTAGTGAGCCTTGGATTCTCCACTATGCAGAGCTAGTACATCTCTTTGGAGGAGAAGGCGGTTGTGGCTGTAACGTTCCACTATTGGACCTAGTGGTTGGACATGGATGTATTGTATGAGTGGAAATTACAGTTAATATAATAAATCCAACACATTTCATGCATATGTTATATTGTATTCTATGCTATCTAGTTTACTTTAAATGATATATGTATTTATTTGCTTACACATGCATGCATGGACTATTCTATATAAGTATGTATGAATCTTTCTTAAATGTGTTGTTGGTTTAACCATCACTTTGGATTGCTTGCTAACTTAATTTCCAGCTTATGATGCATCTTCGCTTATGTGTTCCCTTCCAAGATGCGTACTATTACAAGATTCCAAGGGGTGCAATCACCTCACCCTCAGTGTGTTAGAACCCTCATGCACCTTCCTTAGCTTGTTGCAGCTGTCACACCCTTCCTACCAACGGAGACATCATACTTGCCTCTGTGCGAAATCACGGTCAAGGCATTAACGTACGACCCACTCCTAGGACTCCTACACCAAACAGTTTGAGGTCTAATTGGGACTTCTTACCAAGGAGATCCCCTTACATGTTGGCGGGTCCAACATCATCACATATTTGAAAAGCAAGAATATAGAAGTGATCCCAAAACTTTCCGTAATTCTAGAATTTTTTTATTGAGTGCTTTACGGTCATAATGATAGAAAGCACAGATTAACTCTCTGATCATGTGATCATAAGAGTGAATAGATGTTGCGGGAAATGTGTGACACCATTGGTCAACATGCCCGTCGAACGTGTAAGCGAAAAACCCACATGCAATGTCGTCCGAAGGGACTTCATTCCTTTCACAGAAGCCTAAGAAGGAAACTCCATGTCTTAACAAGGTTGCTCCGCCTTCACCATCATACTTGATATGTGACAAGTCATCTATGGTGTCCTTCGACACTTTGAAGTCATGTGCATGAGAAAAGCATGGTAGAGTTGAGATTGTAATGTAAGTCATGGATGGTGTGTAGAGATTCAAGAAAGAATTTGAGGGCTCAACTTGTCATATTTCCCTCCTTATAGTGCAAAAAATGTTGATGGTGTTGGACCCACCAACATGTCAGGGTATCTCCCCAGTAAAAAGTACCAACTAGATCTCAGAATATTTGGAGTAGGAGTCCCAACAATGGGTAGTAAAGAAATGCCTTGACTACAGTAACGTGCAGAGGTAAGTGTGATAACTTTGTCAAAAGAAAGTGTGTGACCTTGCAGCGAGTCAAGTGATATGCATGGGGGTTCTAACACACGGAGAGGAAAATGAAGTATGTCCCATAGAAGCCTGTAATAGTATGCAACCTGAAAGGAACACATGAGTAGAATGACATCACAAACTGGAAAGCAGAATAGTCCACAAACCAAAGTGACAGGTTAAAGCAACAACACGTTTGCAACAAGATTCATACAATTTCATACAAAATAGTTCATACACAATTGTGTAAGTTAAATAACATACATTGATAAAGAAACTAGAATAGTCCAACTACAATAACAACATATGCATGAAAATGTGTTGGCTCTGTTTTATATTATTAATTGAATGTTCCATCCATACATACACCATTAACAACCACTAGCCCCAATAGTGGAACATTATAGTCAACACTTACTGCTCCTCCAAATAGATGTACTCACTCTATGCTATGGAGAAGCCAAGGCTCCTCATAATACTTTCCAAACCTTCTGTAAGAAATGCCTAGCCAAAATATTGGCTCCCAAAATCCTGTTCTGTGAGTTATGAGGTTCTATTTTAACAAAGGGTGGGGTGACCCTTGACATTCCCTTGTGGGACTCTTCACCTACCCTCATGACTCTTCAACTTCTTTAGAAAACTCATTACATTACATAGTGACTATTCACATTCCACTAGTGAAACTTGGAATTTCACTTACAACCCAATTACAAATAATACACATTTTCCACATGTACCCATGTGAGATAAAATAGGCTAGAGACAAACTAAAAAGAAAAAAAACTATGACTCTAAGGTTTGGGGAAAGAGAAACTCGACAACATCCACTTGATGCTTCTCGGTCATGTACTGATGCTAAGCTTGGTATTGTGCTATGATGTACCCATACTGATTGATGTTGTCTTGTTGAAGGCGGACTCTTGCCTCCATGGAATCCAGGAATATGGTCTTGGAACCTGTGTCCATCTCATCTTGAAGTATCTGTAACATTTTCATAAGTGTGGTTGTTATAGACATTTTTGTGCCTTACAGCTATAAGCATGAAATGTCCATAATCTAAGGGATCCAAAGTCCCTAAACATGTTGTTCCTACCCCTAGAGGAACAATGCTAACAAACCACAACAATTCATAGAAGTTCTCCACCAGAAACTGCTCAAAAACAAGTCAATTCAGAATCAATTCAGAGGCTCCACTAGCTGCCTGCGTTGAAATGCAGAGGCTAACCTGGCTAGTTGCATTGCAATGCAGGTGGAAGCACTACCAGGGTGTGCTGAGCGGGAAATGACAAATGGCAGGGTCCTTTGTGCGAAGTGTAAAGACTGTGGAAGCTTCCAGAATCTTCCTCCATGACACTTGCCTTGATGAGTTCGACTAAGTGATGAGTAGGAGGCTCTTAGTCTCCAAGTGGAAGCAAGAACTGACAGAGGGAGAGGACACTAGTCAGATCTCAAGCTGACTCATCCTCTCTCCAAACATCTATATATGGATCTCTCCTCCATGAGATCCAGGAGGCTGGAATTTTGTTATTGCAAAGAATTGTTGTTGGTTTGAGATTGGAATCGTTGGGTGCTTAATGCTTTGAAGGGAGGTGAAGAAAGGATTTCGTTCGCTGGGAGGTAGATGTTGGATTGGAACTCTCTTGGTTGTATCTCCTCCTGAACCTTGTTATTCATCAATAAAGCTATCTTGGTTTCTCCTATATACTAATGTATCTTTGATGTATGATTGCATTAGTATGTTTAGTTTATTTCTAATCCTGAACTAGTTATGAATATGAATCTATGTCTTTGTGTAGTGTTCCCTTCTTGTGATCTTGGAGGAACCTGTTGAAGCTGGGTGAGCGAGAAGGAAAGTAGCTGGGAACTCTCAAAGAGAAGAGAAACTAGATCGAGGGACAAACGGAAGACACTGGTTAGTCCATCCATCTCTCTTCATTCTTAATTCATAAAGGAAGAATACTAGAATAGCTGTTTCTGTTTGTTGCTAAGGCACTGTCACACCTTAGGTGGATAGGATCGTCCTACATAGGCATTTTTCCCCACAACAAATTGGCGACTCCACTGGGGATAATCTGTTTAGCCATTTTATTTGTGTCTCTATCATTGTTTGATTCATAGACTCAAGAGCAGCAATCGAACTGCATCTGCTATTTTCAGATGCAAAGTAGACAGCTGCTGCTTTGATCCAATCACTGGATTTATCTATGATCTGAACAATGGACTCATAAATGATTTGATGATCCTTTGTGATAGATCTTAGCCCTCCTTCAAATCATCCCTTTGATTGTACCTTGCTTGTTGCTTTTATTTGGCCTGAAACCGTAGATTAATCAGCAAACCGTGACCCAGAACCTAGAGAAGAACTCTCGTTTCTGCCCCAGCGCAGGCTCTGTGAAGAGACTCTGCATTTCAACGCAGTTCCCGTGAAGGCTACCTGCGTTGCAATTCAGTTTCTCTGTTATACAGCTGCGCTGATCCAGCTTAGGCCTTGTGCAGCTGGGGTTCTCTGCTCTATTTTGCCTTGTTTTGATCTCTGATTTCTACAGCCTGTAACCAGCATAGGTACCTGTCTGATAACTCCTTTTCTCTGCTTTAATTCCGCCTCCTTTTGTACAAAAAGACTGTGAGTGTTTTTATGTGTTTGTGGCGTCATTTACAGTTTTCCTTTGCAAGAGTGAAATAGTCGACCTGTAGCCCTTGATTCAGATCTATTGATTTTGATCTTAGGAGAGAGTTCATTGGCTGATTGACAGTTGATTATACATTTACTTTTGCTTTTGGTTTGAGTTTGTCTCTTTTAAGTGTCGAAACAAGTGTTCATTTCGAAAGTCATAAAGTGTTGTATTCTCTTCTACCCTTTCTGATTTCGAAAAAGTAAACTTGTTTGTATTTGTCATTTAAAAGCAAATTCAAAGTTGTACAAAAAGCTTTCTTTTTAGGCATCAATATTAAGAGAGCGGAAAACAAACACCTACATTGTGCATTTGCATCTTGATAGTTTGCATGCTTGATTTAGGAAAAGTGCATTTAGAGTGTGCTGATTGCTCTTTGAGAAAAGATGGTGTCTTTCTTTTCCCTTTGTAGCTAGGATTTTCATTGTTGAAAAAGAGATAAAATTTGCTTATCATCTTTTAGATTGCATTTAGGAGTTGTATCTACATCTCGTGGTGAACCTCAAAAGGCAAACTTCTAAGAAAGATAAACATAAAATAAACTGAATGAACTCAATAACGCTTTGTAACATAACGCACAACATAGAGGTCTAGACTAGAGACGTGTTCCGGCGTCGTAAAACCTGGTATCTGTTGGCCTCGCTGATGGTTGGGTGGTTCCTCCTGAGGGACCAAAAGTGCCAGTACGGATTGTGCTCCCACGTACCGTCGCGTATATATTGGGAGACCCCTATAGGATTAAAACCTTTATCCTTAGGAAGCCATGTCGACCGCCCTATTGATCGCAATGCACCGAAGACAGCATTCGGGAAGATTGACTGCCGTACCGTAAAACGTATTCTGCAGTTTTGTGATTGGCTTGGCACACCCTCTACCTAGATCTCTAGATCAGTTCCTTTTGGCCTTTTTCAGACTCTATAACAGAAAAAGTCCATCCGAGCATTTTTCACTTCGGGCTCGTTAAAACATCGAAGGCGACTAGAGTCATCTTTTGTTTTTTCTCAACTCTTTAAAATTGAAAAAACAAGTTGTGTCTAAAGTGTCATTAAAATTTATTTTAACGAAATAATAAATCACCCTTATTCCCGCGTTGATCTTTCCGTTGGGAAAATGGACCCCTCCAACCAAGGAATTCCCCTTGGTGGAAGTCCTAATCCCTTCTCCTCTTGGGGAGATGTTGGAGCGCCCCATATGGCCACATTGTCGCTTCCAGGACTGACAATTGGCTTGCCTGTCTGACTCTTCTCAACTAATGTTGTTCAAAACACCACTACTCCTGAACAATCGAATCAGCAGTTAGACCAGTCCAGAGCTGCCCACCAGCCTTCCACTTCCTCTAACTCTTCCTCTCCTCCTTCCTCTTCGCGTGATGGAGCTGGCAAAGCTAAAAGCCAAGCTCCTAAGGAGAAGAAGGAAAAGAAGAAGAAAGAGAAAAAGAAGAAGGAGCCAAAAGCGACTGGGGGCAAACGAATGGCATCTAACGAAAATCCACACACTGCACTGACTAGGCCTAAATCGCCATGTGTCATATGCAAGGGAGACCACTTTCACAGAGATTGTCCTTGCATCCCTCGGATACTAAGGGACTGGTCTCCCCGCTTGCACAATTCGGTGGCGTCAACCTCTGATAGCCATGTCGATAGCACACCGTCAACTAGTGAAAGTGAAGCCACAGGACAGAGAGGGAAAGCTAGATTCCCCTGCAAACTGTGTGAAGGCGACCATGCCATCCACTGTTGTCCCTTCTTAGACGAGGCTAAAAGAGTTTTGGAAGATCGCCCAGTTTTACCAGCGCGACTTCCTCCTGGATATCAAAAACTCCTGCCAAGTCCTTCACCAGTTGAGAACCCGGCTGTCCCGCTCAGGTGGTCAGCCGAAGCACCTATCATTGAGGATGAACCGTCCGAATCCATACCTGATGAAAGTCAAAAGGTCGAGGCGGCAGTTGACCCGGTCTTGCCTTCAGAGGTTCTATCTTCGAATGATACCATCACAGAAGAGAATAAAGACGACACCGTCCAAATTCTCTTCATCAACACAGACTCCGACGAACAAGGGGGCAATTTGCCCATTCCTTTATCGCAGGAAGGAACTTCGTCAGAGTCATACCCGGTCGTATATTCGGTCCCACCACCAAGCAACCTAGTTGTATCCTTTGACTGGAATCAACTAGGCAGACCCCGCTTACCAGCAAGCATACCATTCAGAATTATCGTTCAAATATACAGAATGGTAATGGCTGGCACCATCATTGATGAGGGGGCATCTGTGAGTATCCTTTCCTCTATTACTTGGAAAGCGCTTGGTTCACCAGCGCTTTTGCCTGAAATGAGAAATCTGACAGGCTTCGATAAAGGAACCAGTCGACCTTTAGGGATCCTCCCCAATGTACCTATCACATTGAAAGGGAAGACCGTTCAAATGAACGTGATGGTCGTTCAAGGACCCTTGGATTATAACCTACTCCTTGGACGAGACTATATATATTGCATGGGAGCCATCGTCTCCTCACTCTTTAGAGTAATGTGTTTTCCGCACGAAGGAAGAATGGTCAAGCTCGTGGATCAACTTTCATTCCCCGGATCACGCATCGCAAATAGTCATATACCATCCCTAAATGGTCTCTTCGCTCAAGAAATGTCTCAACCCACTGTCCGTCCTCCCGATGAGCGCGAGTAATCCGGAAGGATATGACTGGAACCCAGGGAGCATGCGTCCTGGTCTGCTTCGGCATGAAAACTTTGGGTATAGAGTAGGTTTCCGCGGGAGAATATGACTAGTCTATACCCCGTCCGTGGTTGGAAGAGGGGTTATTCTAGAATAAGATTCTCTTGTTAAAGTTATGTGTTTGGCGCTCACCTTTGTCTATTTCGGTAGACATCGCCGAAGAAGTGTTTTGTTTGGGGTGCAAATAGAACAATCTTTGGGTAACCTGTAAGAGGTAGGCCTCTCTCGGTAAAACAAATGTTTTGGCGGAAGATGAAGTAGGGGTAACCTTGAAACTCTGTTTTATGCCTGGGGGCATGCAAACCTTTTGGAGTGCAAGCAAAGAGCGGTTATTTATCTGTTTTTTGGATTAGTTGTTTCCTAACTTGCATAAAGAAAGGATGCGGAGCAAAGCTTTGTAAGATGAAGCTCCATAAAAAATAGAATCTTAATGAGACATTCTTATCATATGACTGGATTAATCGAGCAGTTTTAGCACACAGTTCATGCTCGTTAAAAAATAAACGCAAGATCCGAGCAGTTTTAGCGCATAGTTCATGCTCATTAAAAAATAAACATAAGATCGAGCAAATGTTTCCACCTGCGTTTAAGCTCGTTAAAAAATGAACTATTCCGGTAAATAACCACCGTGAATGTAATATCATCAGCCATTAAAGCCTTGGTCGTGTTTGCCCATCACCTCCACTTTTCCATTGGCCGATCATTCGCCTCCATATGATTGTTTACCCATTTTGGGGAACAGCTGCGAAGAGTGATTTCACTAGCCATCCTTGTGACACTGCCGTGATTTGGAAATTCATCTGACTCGTGAAATATGAAAAGATTGCCGAGTTTTCGTCTTCTAGCTCGATAAAGTGATCGGAAGAGCTATCCCTCCTCTAGATTTTAATCTTTTTGGACCTGAGGGATTATTGCGCAAAAAGATCGAGCACTTATTTTATTTGACTCGTTAAAGATATCAAAAATCCATCCCTTCTGTATTGTTTTATACTTTTCCGGACTTAAGGGATTAGATGACGAAAAAGGACTTTTGGAGTTAACTTTATGTACCTTTTCAGACTCTCTAAAGATGAAAAGGACCGAGTTATCCTTGTCGTTAGACTCGTTAAATGCATGAAATAGCGACAAACTTGTCTTTAGACGAGAACGAGTTTCACTATCGCTAGGCTCGTTAAAACACAGCGATGGGCTTGCCCGAAGGGCAAGTTAAAGAACAAGCATATGTTATCCTCCTCAAGCTTGACAAAAATAAAGAGGTACTGGTCAGCAATGACTGGGGAAAAATTGGGAGAAACTCAAGAAAACTTTGATGGTAGCAAGTCGCTCTTGAACATGACACTTTTCCTCCGTACCACAATCGGGTTGGGTTGTTTCATTCACCGGTCACATCACCATGGTCTCGCCATACATATTTGGGGTAATGCTACCGATCCATCGCATAAGTGTCGCCATATGTTCAAGAGAAGTCATTCAGAGAAGTCACCTGTGTCCCATCCACTACCGTACATTATACTCTTTAATGACCACCACCCTGAATCATATGTCATCAGATCGTTTTCACCTCCATCAAAATCATTAGCTCCGTTCCGTGTCATTGATGTTGGATTCATTAAGGCCCTCCTTTGACGGATCACTTCTTGTCGACATCAGCTCATTATCCAAGAAGTTGATCTAAGAACACCCCCTTCAGTACTTTGAAGCTTGCATGCCTCAATGGCAAGTTTCTCACTTCCGGTGACAGGTACACATCAATGACCTTCGACCGAAAGATTTTGCGTGGTGTTCGACGCCAATTCCTCTATTCACACCACGTGAATTGTACTGCAGTACCTTGAGGGTCATCTTCATTATCGGTGATTCCTCTCGCGATTTTTAACAGTTTACATCATTGACTGGTAATCAAGCGATGTCTTTCCATGTTCGACTTCAGAGCAATTCTCACATGGATCGACTTGTACTTAGAGTGAAGATCGGACGAGATTGAAGACCCCGGATCTAGTTTCATCCATCCAGGCTGCGATATATATTCAGAAAATAAAGACATAGAAATGTATAGCTTTACAGCACAGATAATCATCCTACCAAAAGGATGATGGCTCTATCAGAATCATCAGTCTATCATCAGACGATTGTCTGTTATATGTACATGAAAATGAATTTATAAAGCTGAGCATGGGAATGCCCGCCTCAGCTAGATCGTGAAAAAAGTATGAAAATAATGTATTGTATTGTATTGTATTACAGGTCTCCTCCCAGCATTGAAAGAACTTCGGATCCTCTTAATAAAGCATTTCACCTGATAAACGGCCTCATACTTTAGGGGGAAACTGTTATAGACATTTTTGTGCATTACAGCTATAAGCATGAAATTTCCATAATCCAAGGGATCCAAAGTCCCTAAACATGTTGTTCCTACCCCTAGAGGAACAAGGCTAACAAACCACAGCAATTCACAGAAGTTCTCCACCAGAAACTGCTCAAAAACAAGTCAATTCAGAATCAATTCAGAGGCTCCACTAGCTGCCTGCGTTGAAATGCAGAGGCTACACTGGCTAGTTGCATTGCAACGCAGGTGGAAGCACTACCAGGGTGCGCTGAGCGGGAAATGACAAATGGCAGGGTCCTTTGTGCGAGGTGTAAAGACTGTGGAAGCTTCCAGAATCTTCCTCCATGACACTTGCCTTGATGAGTTCGACTAAGTGATGAGTAAGAGGCTCTTAGTCTCCAAGTGGAAGCAAGAACTGACAGAGGGAGAGGACACTAGTCAGATCTCAAGCTGACTCATCCTCTCTCCAAACATCTATATATGGATCTCTCCTCCATGAGATCCAGGAGGCTGGAATTTTGTTATTGCAAAGAATTGCTGTTGGTTTGAGATTGGAATCATTGGGTGCTTAATGCTTTGAAGGGAGGTGAAGAAAGGATTTCATTCGCTGGGAGGTAGATGTTGGATTGGAACTCTCTTGGTTGTATCTCCTCCTGAACCTTGTTATTCATCAACAAAGCTATCTTGGTTTCTCCTATATATTGATGTATCTTTGATGTATGATTGCATTAGTATGTTTAGTTTATTTCTAATCCTGAACTAGTTATGAATATGAATCTATGTCTTTGTGTAGTGTTCCCTTCTTGTGATCTTGCAGGAACCTGTTGAAGCTGGGCGAGCGAGAAGGAAAGTAGCTGGGAACTCTCAAAGAGAAGAGAAACCGGATCGAGGGACAAACGGAAGACAGCGGTTAGTCCATCCATCTCTCTTCATTCTTAATTCATAAAGGAAGAATACTAGAATAGTTGTTTCTGTTTGTTGCTAAGGCACTGTCACACCTTAGGTGGATAGGATCGTCCTGCATAGGCATTTTTCCCCACAACAGTGGTTGGACCACTGATACTTCTACATGTTGTTTGCGCTTAACTGTAAGTCATCACTGGTGGCCTTGCACATCAACTACTCTAGGTACCTGTCGACCTCTGACTAGACTTAGTTCTCATGCCTAACTTTGCTGAGGGAACTTACATATGTTCACTCACTTCCTCAATTGTTGATTGTTCCGAATCAACCTATATTGGTGTTGTTTTCTCTTTCATTACACCTTGCCTTTGTTGTTCATCCTATTTCTGATTCTCAGCTCCTGTTCTTCCTTCAAATCTTGTTTTTCTTATTGGGATATTAGTTCTAATACCTGCAAGATCTTCCTTTCTCTCTTTCTTCACTCTACTATCTGTTTCCTATGCTTCCTTATTCTTTTACTGTCGAAGATGTCTGCATGAATATTGAAGCCACTTTCACTCGAAAACATTTTTGTCCCTCTGTTATGTTAGCAACTTCCTCTTTCCTTGATCATGTACTAGATTGCTTCCTTCTTCCACTACTGCTGGTCTTGCTTCCATGTTAGTGTTGACTTCTTTTCTGTAAATAGTTGGGAATCTACATATATTGGCAAGTAAACTAGAGCTTGCTCAACTGCTTCCCTAGTACTGCTTTCAGTTGTCTTTCTTGAACCAAATATCTTTTGTTCCATGGTACAATGATTGTTGGAGAGAATTTCTTCACGAGTGTGGTACTTATGGGATAGAAAGGACACTCATGGAAAAAAAACATTAGCTCTTACAAATATAACATTACAGCATGGTCAAGAAACAAAAAGGGCATTTGATGAGAGGAAATGCATAGTTTTGACTGACAATGGGTGATTAACTGACTATGGGAACTGTGCACTGCACAGTCCCAACAATTAGTGGGGAATTTTGATGATTGGAACTGTGCAATGCGCAGTTCAGTTTGGGACAGAACCAATCTCAGTGACCAAGCTGGGAGGCTGGCTCCTGGAACTATGCAGTTGGAACCAACCCAGGATAATCTCTATGCAATTCCAGAAGCCAAGGCGGAGGCCATGAGCTCCCATATTGTAGTGCATGCCGTGAAGTGTGAGATTCGGGCAAGGGGGGCCCAGATTTGTCCATGGGGAGTGTGCAAACAATAAGATCTAAAGGATGATGTATGGATGAGTGAAAATTTGAATAAGTGTATATGTATGCATGTAAAATAAGTGCAAGAATGGATCAAACTAAAGGAACAAGAGGCATGTGAAGGGAGTCGCCACAACGATGACTATTGGTGCAAAAATGGGCAAACTCATGCGACAGTTGAGAAAGGCAACCTATAACTTGAAACAACATTTCGAAAAGTTAAAACAAGTTAAAATTCCAGCAGCCATTGAAAAAAACAAGTGAAACAACACTCTCACAATCTAAACAAACAGAAGCAACATAAAATGCAACAAAAGGCAATAAAATCAAAAATCACCTGAAAAAGCGTTGTCAATGCTCTAAAGGATCCTTGATATCCTGGGGAGGCTAGAGCTTGATGATTGAATGTATAAGTGATTCTAGAGGCATCCATTACATAGATGAGCAAAATGGAGTTCATGTCACATATGCTTGAGATCAAGGACAACAACAAAACTTGGAAGAAACTTCTAAAGATGGAAATGTGTCACCTTCGGGAAACTGATAATAGGTCCCAACTTCTTATGGATGCTTTTCCTCTTAGCTTCTTTCTTTTCAAGAGAATTTCCATGCACTGCCTGGAAATATTGCGTAATTCTCGGAAGGACTAGGCAACTCTTTAGTTCATGCATTGAGCAATTGTTGAGAACAATGGGTTCCATGAAATTTTTGGGTTGAATGGCTTTGGGCTGCCTCTCAGGCTCTGCGTAATTTACCAACTGAAGGTAGGCTCTTAGCTGTCTCTGCACAATTATGGAGTTGAAGGCCTACTTGTTGGCTTGGACTGCTCTCCATAGTTTCCCAACTCAAGACAAGCTGCCAACTGGGTTTGCGCAATTCTGGAGCTGAAGCTCACTGTTGGGTTGCATTGTGCATTTCTTGAGAGAAAGGTTGGTTTCCCTCTAGGATTGCATAGATCATTAAGGAAGTGCATGGTAGTGCAATACAAGCTGTTGATATTTTAGTAGGGAGGCTCCAAAACGACGTGAAGGAAAAATTTTGGAGGGTAGTTGTAGCCGCTACAACAGGAAGTGTGGGTAAATCTTAATTATAGTTATGAAGGAGATGACAAATTCAAGGAGGTGAAATTCAAATATTCAGAATGAGGTTTGAAAGCTTGAGAATGAGTGAAGATGAAAGCATTGCTGAATACTTCCTCAAAGTTAATGAACTAACCAATATCATTAGAGGGCTTGGTGAAGAGGTCAAGGAATATAGTATTGTTTAGAAAATATTAATATCTCTTCCCATGAGATTTAATGCCAAAGTATCATCTATTGAAGAAATGACTAATTTAAAGGATCTCTAGATGTACTAGCTGCATGGTACTCTCACAACCTATGAGATGAGAGTAGGAAGAGAGTAGTATGAACCTAAGGAAGAAAAATTCAAAGTATCCAAAAAGGCCAAGGAGCACAAAGATCATCAAGACTACTCCATTTGTGAATCTAATCATGAGTTGGCTCAATTAGCTAGGAAACAGAAGTGTGACTCAGAAAAATATAAAGGTAAGTTTCCCTTTAAATGTTTTGACTATGGAAGAGTTGGAAATTTTTTGTCCAAATTCCCTTACAAAGAAAAGGATGAAAAGGAAGGTGATCAAAAATTTGGAAACAAGTCTCAAAAACATCAGAAGACAAAGTTTTATATGAAAAAGGGGTTCTACTCCAAGGAGGATAACTCAACACCAGAGTCAGACAATGAAAATTCTTCGGAGGATGATTTAGATATGTATTTAATTATGGATTTTAGAATAGACTCAAAGAAACAAAGTATTATGGACTCTGAAGAGGAAGAAGAAGAAGGAGTAATGGACCTTGAAGGGAAGCTCATCGGTTCTCTTTATGAGTTAAAGAAAGAAAGGAAAAAGAATAAGAAGCTGAAGGAACAGCTACAACATGCTAAAGAAGGTATGCATAACTATAATAATGAGGAGTTTGTTCGTCAAAAAGAAAAAATTGAAGAAGCTATTAAGAGAAAATATACTTTAGTCCTTCTACTAGAAGAAAACAAGGAACATGTGAGAGACTAGAAGAAGAGAACAAACAATTAAAACATAAGTTTCTCACGATAAGGAAGGAAACGATCTAAAAAACATGCAAAGATGAAATTATTCCTTTGAAAGTTAAACTAGAAGAAGGTAAATGAAAGGAAGAGGTTCTTCAATATTTGATCCATGAATGGGAAGAGAGTTGTTAGAGTCTTGAGGCAGAGTTTGCATCTTTAAGAACGAATCTTGAGGGAATAAAGACCGAGAAGGGTTTAAATGGAAAATTTGCAGAAGGAACAAGGAAACTAGATCATATTATAAATAAACAAAGGCCCCCAGGAATGAAAAAAGGTCTAGGATACTCAAAGACACATTACTCTTCTATGGAAAATATAAAATTCAAGTCCACAGGATTCGAAGAACTAAACAGCTATGCAAAGAAGCATCAAGAAAGAATCAATGAAGACAAAAGAGCAGCATGGAAACGAGGAGATCATCTATGGAGAATGAATCAACCAACCAGACAACCAAGGTACCTTCATGCACCATCTCATAAGACCTCCAACAATAGGTATGCCTATCTATTTTATGGTCATTTTTATAAATGTCATATATTTGGACATAAAGTTGTTGATTGTAGAAGGATCAAAGTTGAAAGAGAGGAAAATTCTAGATATAATAAGTATCAAAATTTTAGAATTCAAAACGCTTCTCTCAAAGATTGAAATGTCTTCTCTCCCATATTAAGAAAATTAGAATGCTTCAAATGTAATAAATTTTGACACAAAGGAAGTGAGTGGAGAAGAAAGTTTGAGTATCTATCTAAGTTCCAAAATATTAGACAATCAACTATCCAAAACAATAAGGGGACCTGGAAATGAATGACTGAAAAGAGCATGTAGTGTGGACTTGTTCCATCAACCCATAATAAAGAGAACGTATGGTATGTCGATAATGGTTGTTCCAAGCATATGAATAGGGATAAAATATTTTTTGTCGTTAAAATAAAAGAATAGAGGGAACAATGTCACCTTTGGAAACAATTCTCCAGCAAGAATCAAGGGTAAAGACATAGTTAGCCTTTATCAAAAGACAAAAGCACAAAATGTGTTGTATGTGGAAGGTATCAAGGACAATATTCTTAGTGTTAGCCAAATGTGTGATAATGGTTATGATGTGACCTTTTGATCCAAGGATTGTGAGATCCATAACATGAAAAATGGAAAGTTCGTGGGAAAAGCAACAGAACCCACAATAACGTAATGTGTTTGATTATTCTAGAGTTAACTACTATTTAATAAAAATGAATGAAGAATAGTTGTGGCACAAGAGGCTTGGCCATATGAATTTTGATATATTGATAAAATTTAGCAAGCTGCGAGCTATGAGGGGATTACCAAGATTTTCAAGGCCTAATAACTCAATTTGCAGGTCATACCAATTTGGGAAGTAGACTAGGACTCATTTCAAGTCAAAAGAGTTGTCCTCATCTAGACCACTGGAGCTCATTTGCACAGATATTTGTGGCCCAACTAGAGCAAAACCCCAAAAGGACAATGGTATTTCATGCTGATCATTAATGATTTTACCAGGGCCACTTGGATTGTGCTCTAAAAATAAAAGTTGAAAGAATTTAAGCATTTAAAAAAATTTAAAGCTCAAATATAAAATGAGAAAGACTTAAATACAAAATTCTTAAGATCAAACATAGGAGGGGAGTACACTTTAAGAGAGTTCAAAGAAGTTTGTGAAGAATATGGCATTATCAGGAAATATTTAGTGGTTAAAACTCCACAAAAAAATGTAGTGGAGAGAAAGAACAGAAAAATCCAGGAAATGGCCAGAGCAATGTTGGATGAAGCTGACATGTCTCACATATTCTAGGGAGAAGAAACACATGCATTAGTGTATCTGTCAAACAGAACCCAACTCAGGCCTAATAGTAATAAAACTCCCTATAAGTTGTGGAAGGTAAGACTTGCATCATTTAAACACCTCAAGGTGTTTGGGAGCAAGTGCTTTATCAAATTAAAAGATAAAAATATTTGAAAGGTTAACTCTCACGTTGATGAAAGAATATTACTCGGTTATTATGGTCAAAGTAAAGGATATAAGTGTTACAACAAGCAGACAAAGAATATTGAGGATTGCATTGATGTGATAGTAGATGAAATATCTTCACAAACCGAGTCCTCTAAAAGGAACATGAACTCAGATGGTGAAGATCTAGAAGAAACAGATTCATATAGTGAAGGCGAGGAAGCAGGTACAACTCTAAGGCCAAAGACACCTTCCAGATATGTACAAAAAGAACATCCTCAGAGTGAGATACTTGGAGATCAAATACATGGTGTTTAGACCAGAAGAAAACTTGTTGGAAGTTCAATTTGTGAAAATCTAGCTCTAATGTCGTAGATTGAACCCAAGAATCTCAACCAAGCAAGTGAGGACAAGTTCTAGGTGAAAGCTATGAATGAAGAACTTGATGAAATTGAAATAAATGACACTTGGGAGCTTGTTCCAAGACCTAAAGAGAAAAATGTAATTGGAACCAAATGGGTTTTCAAAAACAAGTTGAATGAGTAGGGTCAAGTAACTAGGTATAAGGCTTGATTGGTTTGCAAGTGGTATGCCCAAATAGAAGGGGTATATTTCAAGGAAACCATTGCACCAGTGGCAAGACTTAAAGCTACCCTAATTTTTCTTTCCTTTTACAGTCATAAAAACATCAATGTATATAATATGGATGTGAATTCTACATTTATCAATGGAGATCTAGAAGAAGAAGTTTACATTGAGTAGCCAAAAGGATTTATACTCACCACAGATGAAGGATTTGTATGCAAACTGAAAAAGGTTCTATATGGACTGAAACAAGCTCCTAGAGCTTGGTATGAAAGGTTGGACAAATACCTTCAACAACAAGGCTTTAAGAAAGGCATGAGTGACAACAATTTATACATAAAGTATGAAGGCAACCATCTACTAATTGTAGTAGTGTATGTGAATGATATAATCTTTAGCAATGACATGGAGCAGTTGGGGCATCAATTCACAAAATGTATGTAGATGAAGTTTGAAACGTCCATGATTTAAGAGTTGTATTTCATCCTGGAACTGAAAATCTCTCAATATCCAAGTGGAGTGTTTATCTCCCAATCCAAATACCTTCGAGAAACTTTAAAGAAGTTTAGAATGGAAGATTGCAAGCCAGTGAGCACACCTATGGTTAGAAGCTGCAAATTGTGCAAATAAGATGCAACACCACTGGTAAATCAGACTCAATACAGATCCATAATAGGACACATGTTGTATCTTATAGATTTGAGGCCAGACATCATGCAAGTTGTGGGTCTTGTGGCTAGAGTTTAGGCCTTGCCACGTGAAATTGATGTTGTTGTTGTCAAAAGGATTTTCAAATACTTTCAAGGAACAACATAATATGGAATGTGGTATGCTAGGAGAAAAGAATTTAAGTTGAATGCCTACATTGATGCTGGTTGGGTTGGTAGTCTTAATGACAGGAAAAACACCTTTGGTGTAGCCTTATTCTTGGGGAAATCCTTGGTGTCATGGGTCAACAAGAAACAAGCCTCCATTTCTTTATCAACTGTCGAATCAAAGTATATTAATACTGCTACCTATCACATGAAAATTCTATGGATGATGTAGTATTTAAAAGATATCCAAGTAGAGCTAACTGATCCTATTCCAATTATGTGTGATATTACAATTTCCACTAGCATCTCCAAAAATCTAGACATGCATTCAAAGACCAAGCCTATTCCTATCAAGTTCCATTTCTTAAGGGAACAAGTTGTAGCCAATGTTGTCAGACTTGAATATGTGGCCACTAAATATCAACTTGCAGATATATTTACTAAACCACTGGCAAGAGAACCCTTTGAATATCTTAGACAGCAGATCGGATTTGTGACTCCTCCTTCCAAATGACTTCATTTTTGTAGGTGTTGACAGCTACTTAGAATGTGGGATCAATGGAAGAGTAGGTTACACTGGTTTAGGGGGAGTATTCAAGAAGTATTATTTTCCATTGATGCCAAAGGGGGAGAATATTACTAGGGAATCAAAGAAGAGCATTCCTAGCTTCAGGGGGAGCTTAATCAGAGAAGACCATGCCTAACTTCAGGGGGAGCTTATGGTGTTTCCATCAATGACAAAGGGGAACATTTTTGGAAAGTTAGAATTGTATGGATGGCTAGTGGCTGTGAATGTGTTGGCATTTATGTCAATCAAATTAGCATGGTGATTGGGCTCAGGAGGAATCCTATGGTAGCTACAAGCTTCTGATAGAGAATCATCACAGTAGCATGCTTATTGGAAAATACATAAAATGATGACTATTGTGATTGGGAGTCCAGGAGGAATCCCATGGTTACTACAATGATCTGTAGAGAATCATCATAGTAGCAAGCTTACTGGAGAAGCCATAAATTATGGCTATGGTGGTTGGGAGTTCAAGATTCTAAGCACAAGAAGAAGAGTCAAGGAGCAAAGAGTGGCAGGGAGTTTGTAGCCATTTTATAGGTAGCGATGAGCTCAAAGCCTACATCATACCCTCTTCATTGGGCAGTGCTCTAAAAGAGCTTTCTAACTATGTGTGGAAGTATTAAAGTGACCCCATGGATCAAAAGATATGGATTGTCAATGTCAGGGTCTTGAAGGCCTAAGCAGGCCAAATATCAAAGGTTAGTAGAGCGGAAAGTCGAATACCGAGACCAAAATATCGAAACCTTAGAGTAGATCAGAGCATCGTAGCAGACTATATCAAAGGTCGGATAATATTGGAACATCAGAGGTCGAAGCAGGAAGATATCGAAATATCGGAAGGTTGAAGCCATTGGAACCTCAAAAATTCTTAACACTTGAAGTTATGATATATGGAGCTTCCAATATTATTAAAAGTGCCAAGGTATGCATAGAAAAATTAACAAAGGACTTCGTTGCAAAAAAAAGGACTTTGTTGCAAAATAAAGGCTTGTCAGGACCACTTATCTCTCCTTTGGTAGGACACATGGTGGCATATTATTGGCTCTAAGAAGCTATAGTGACAACTGGCATCAATATGATGTGGCAATATGGTGGTCACGCGATAGCTTCTTTTGGAATTTTTAGTGGTCCAATGGGGCAAATCAAGGTGACATGTTTCATCACTTAGGAGGCACCACGTCGAGAGATGAAAAAATCATGAAATCATCCCGAAGGTTAGCATATTGAAGGTTGAGGACCTCATAAATCCTATGAAAATAGTATTTGAAAAGGTCACGACAAAGGGGGATCTGATATTCTCTAGCACATGGTCGTGTGGAGATCAAAGGAACCAAGGGCTGAATAGAGGGAGCTAAATCACAATAGAGACTTTCAAAAGTTACAATATTTAGGGGCTATGATATAATGCTACAGTGGAATGCTAAGCTGACTGTCATAGGCCCAGTCTTATGAGAAAGAAAATGTTCAGGGAGCTAAGCGCAAAGGGGATAAAGGTATCAAAACTAAGAAATATTGTATCATTCCTCCTGTAAGAGTTACGATATGTTGTGGTCTCGATATAACAATACAAAAAATGAAAATAATGGATGGGTCGAAATCTAGAGATTAAATGTGATTCAACAAAGTTGGTTTATGGAGTAAGCAAGATTTGTAGAGAGTATTGAGACAAGGAAACGAGGACAATAGTTCACAGAGAATAACTGAAGAAATGGAGAAAGCAACCATCTATTTCCCATGCAAATCTTGTAGATTTAAATGAGAAACAAAGTGGCCATTCCTGAGTACTTTCAAGCTCTGTGGAGCAATGAATAATCATGGGAGGTCACGGTAGAGTATGCAGGGGTACAAAGATTAAATTGTCAATATCGTGGATTACACATGGAGTCAGTGAAGAACTTGAAAGTCCATTTTTATGTTTAATTCCATAGCAGATTTCAACCAACATATGCAACAACAACAGTAGGATCCATATTAAGGTACACTCAAGAAGTATGGACATAGGAAGCAGAGACAACATTGTGCAGTGTACATCAGAGGTTCAAAATCATCGATTTCCATCAAGTAATGTGGGGAGTAGAGTGTATTGTTGATGCGATGAGCAACGAGAGCAGAGAATGTGCTGTGAAAAGAACAATGAAAGAAGATATGAAGGGTGTGTAACAAAGAGCCTGTGCAAGAGAAGACATATTGCTGAGGATATGTTGCAGTGAGAAGAGGGTAAACTGCAATTGTATGAGACCAAAGGGAGTTTGTGGAACAACAGTGGACCGAGAGAAGAAGTTTTTTCTACAACCAACCTGATTGGTCTTTTCCATAATTGTATGTGCCTCTATTTCCAGTTTGAAAATGGTATGAAATAGTAGAATAGTGGCAAGAGTAGGTTGTAGCCTACATTTAGAAGAGGTTGGTGCCTCTTGGAAATTTTGTGCTTTCTAACCTAAGGGGGCCAGTGCCTCCTGTGAGTAGTCACTCACAAACAAACTGATGTAATTAAGTAGGTGCTTAATTTACATTACAAATTGGTGGTTTTTTCCCTCTAGGTTTCCACGTGAAAACACCAGTGTCAAAATGTGTATGTTGTTCATGTGATTCATTGTATGAACATATGAATGCTTAAACTTGTTTCTCACTTTCTTTACGAATGAATGCTCTCATAAGTAATAGAAAAGAAAAAGGACTAAAAGCATATTCAAGAGAAAGATTCAAGAATATCACTATTATTGATTCACCCTATTCTCAGTAATTCCATATTCCAACAAATCATTAGATATCCTATGCTATATCCAATATGAAAATGTGTTGTCCATTTTCCTATAAATGGAAAATAACCGTTGCATAACGTTCAATTCCACAATTAATGGATTTTTGCACTGACAATCTCTAATATGGGCCTGCTTTACATTGATCAGTTTGACTAATTAAAATAAATATAACATTAATATTATATATATATATATATATATATATATATATATATACTTATTAAATATATTATTATAAATACAATATATATATGTGTGTGTGTGTGTGTGTGTGTGGAGGCCCTAACATCATATAACGTTGACATAGTTGTTGTTGGAATTATGAGACAAGTGTTGTCCTGGATGGAAAATCACACAGATGACAGATTAGAATGCAGCAGGTTAGTAGCAAAGAATTGATGATCAGACTACAAAGAATGAAGAAATAAGAGTATATACGCATGTTCGCTATATACCAAGTAGGGTATACACGCAGTTTCATGCATAGAAAAGCGCGTACATGTCGGAAAGCTTATTTTTGGGTCCGTGGTATTTAGACTTATGGTTTTGGTCCGTGCTATTGTGCAAGGCCTAAGACTATAAAAGGAGAGGAAGATCATTAGGCAAAGGCATTCAGAAAGTCTTGAATATCTGATGAAGTATGAGATCCAGTGTGCAGGTTATGGGTTGATGATGCATTGCTTGATCTGAGCTAAGGAGGGATCTCACCGGTTGATGGAGAACAAGATCTAAGGAGAGATCGGGATCAAATGGTTTGAAATGAACTATCTTTATATGGTTGATTATGCTTATTCTAGATCTGCATACTGACGCAAGTAATGTTATGAGTATGATTGATGTCTAGTACAGCTGCAAAGTTATAATAAAATATTTTTAGATATGTATGCGGGTTGGCCTTGGAAAAGGCGCGTATGTACGCAGGTTTGATTCATTGTAGTAGCGTATACATTATGAAGTATAATATTTGAAGTTGCAGATGGATCTGATGGTTATGGCAGAGTTCTGTGTCTGCTCTGTGTTCTGGTGACTGTGTTGTTAACAGGGTTTCAATGTTTCAGTGATTCAGAAATTGATGATGCTAGTATTGATTGTTTTGTGCTTCAATGATAGTTATGGGTCCAATATGAAAATTTGATGAAACGTGGCCTTCGAATTATAGTGTTGTGCTTCAGGAGTATCCAGTCTGAAAATGTATGAAACGTGGTACCTGGAGGAGAGAAGATTGTAGGCAGGTGCCTACGTACTAGTATCTTAGCTAGTACAAGAGCAAAGGGGGTTGGAGCTCCCTTCCAGGAGAGTTTGGAGAACGAGAAAAGGTTGTAGCCTTCTGTAGGTTGTAGCCTGCGTGCTGGTAAAGGACTACACCAACACATTGTAAAAGAAGTTTCTTAATAAAGGAAGATAGAAACGAATTGCAGCAGGTGGTTTTCATCCACATTGGGTTTCCACCTTATATCATGGTGTTCATGTGTGTTGCTTATGTGTGTTGATCTATCTATTTTACTGCTATTGTTGACTGTTAATATGGCTAATAATGTTCTGATGCATCCATTGAAGATCACATAACTGAATCATGAGTTTAATGGTTATACACTAGTTTCAATAGACATAGTCGTGTATATACGCGGGTATACTTAATTGAAGTAGCGTATATGAATCTGAGTATGAAAATGAAAAGGTATTATTGATTAGATAATACTGATTCACCCCCTCCTCAGTATTATTTCCAACAATTGGTATCAGAGCAGGTCCTTTGGTAGAGGATTGATCGCTTAAAGGAGATCCGTGGAACAATGGGAAAGAAGCTTAAGGAGAAAGCACATAAGCGGAAGAAGACATCTCAGAAGAACTATGACAGTGGGAGAATGGATTGGGGATTAGGCATAAGAAGCTCTTCAGATTCAGAATCAGATTCAGAATCATTTCTGAATGAAGATGAACTATCAGGTATGAATTTGCTATCCTCTGATGTTCTAGCTATCTATCCATTTGGAAAATATGAAAGTGATAGTGAAACAACTGAATTTTCTCTTATGGGTGAACAAGAAAGATATCAAATAGAGGCAGAAGTTAAAAGTCTGACAAACAAAATTAGAACTCAAGAAGAACTTTTGAACATAAAGGATGGTGCCTTCAAAGAAGCTGCTACTAGACTAAAGACTCAACTAGAGTTATTCAAGGACAAATATCAACAGTTGCGGGATGAAGTAACATCCCTAAGAAATGAAGTCATTGAAAAGAACACAACAATCAAGGAGCTCAGAGATCGATCCAGCTATTATGAATGTCTTGAAGCTATGACCCTCTCGCTAAAGGAAGAACTTGAAGAAACAAAGAAGCAGAATAAAGATCTACTCCAAGCTATTGAAAAACAGGTAAACGAAATTATCAGCTTAAAATCTCAGTTGGAATGTGCCTTCATAATTCGTCAAATGTAGCAAGATGTGAATGAAGAACAAGAAAAGGAGATTCTCAAACTAAGGCAACAAATGGAAGAGGAAAGAAATGCTGAAGAAAACGTGAAGAAACAATGTCTGGAAAAGGAAGAACAACTTCAAATTGAGGTAGATATCTTGAAAGGTAAATTAGAAGAAAAGGATAAACTGTTACGATTTCAAGATAGTACTAAAGCCTTGGATGATATTCTTAGTAGTCAAAGGTCTCCTGCTATCAAGACTGGTCTTGGTTTTCATGAACTGTTGAAGGTGAACCTAGTTCACAAGGTGAGGCAAGGAACTCTAAAGAGAAATCTAAAATGATCAACAAAGAGATAAGAGAGATGAGAGGTCAACCCCATCAACAATCAAGGAAAGAGATTCTTCAAAGAAAATCTTTTACTCCTATCTACAAAAGTAATAGTCGACCATTTACTCAGATGAATAATATTGAATGTGATGAATGTCATAATCTTGGACATGTTGCAGCTAGATGTAGAAGAAGAATGGTTCAAGATCATCACATAAAAGGATCATCACATTCCAGGTACTTTAATGGATATTGTTTTTCTTGCAATATGTTTGGTCACAAAGCTGCTGATTGCTATAGGAGGAATATGAAACATGTAAGATGTTATGCATGTAACAAGCTTGGACATATAGCAAAGGAATGCAGGAACAAAGGACGGACATCACACCAAAAGGAGAAAACATCATCACACTTGAAGATATGGAAGAAGAAGGAAGTACAATCAGAAAGATGTGGCGCAGCACAATGTACTTAGATACAACACAACATAGACATAACAGACTCAGAGGGAGCTGAAAGTATAAGACTTCAGTGTCCTGAATCTCATACGCAAGTTTCATAAAGGTAAGTCACATATATATGCGAGTTAGACACTGTAAAGTCACGTATATGTTAGTCTGAAGAAAAGCAGTGGGGACAGGCTCAGAAAAAGGATCTGATATGATTCAATCCATTATTTGCTCTATTGGTTAATAGTTACAGTCTGCTGAGGATGTGTGGAAATGTTTTTATACTTGTAAGATGTCTAGAAGTGTTTTGATCCTAACTTGATGATGATGATGTCTTGATGCTTATTACTGATATATGCATGATCAGATCTAACAGATGGCACAGGTTGAGGGGGAGCATATGCCTTTAATAATTCTTTGTTGGCATTATGGTTAATAGTCCTTGGTGATGATGCTTATATGGCTAAATGATATATCTTGCTATGATGTGGTTATGAGTTGTCCATCTCATATGATTCTTGGGGTTACATAGTTGATGTTCAGATCAGATTTATGGTTGATTCTTTGATGATGGATATATGGTGCTTACATGGTGATCTTCATAAGGATAAGGAGAAGTACAAAGCTTGAATACACATCTTCCTCACTTGATGATGAGTCACTCATATGCTACTGTCGTCATATGCATAAAGATCATACAATTATGATGCAGGCACTCTTGTGGATAAGGATTGTTGCTGTTGATGATATCAAGAAGTTTTGTAAAATGAGCTTGAGCTCAAGATACATAGTGCTGATACATGGATGACTACTCAAAGTTGCTTTCTTATCTATATGATGATAGGTTGATACTTACATATGTTGATTGATGCAGATGTTCCCAAGTAATGATACTTGGATCATGTAGATCTTGACGTTGATGTAATGGCTATGGTGGTTTCACATATAATGTGAATGATTTCATGATGATGTTTAAAAGGAGGAGTTGACATCTATGTTCAAACATACCTTGTTACAGGACATTTACAGGTTGCTGATCTGAAATTGGTTGCACGCGAGTTTCACAAGGAGTATCCGCGTATATACACAAGTTTCTATGGATACAGTCGCGTATATGATAATTTGAGGGAAATCAATGGGTCAAACTCAGAATGAGAAGATTCTAAGATGGGTTTGACAGAGACCATCTGGCACAGGTTCAGGGGGAGCAGATAAACTTCCAATGATGCATTGTTGGCATTATCTTAGAAGCTTTTGGTTCTAGTTCACAGTTATTGTTGGTTTCAGGTGGAACAAAGGCAAAAGGAGAACAAAAAGAGAATATAATTGCTGGTCTAGATGCTTATGGAACAGATCATAAATTGTGTATAGCTGCTGATGATTATCGTGGTCTTATTTAGATGTCTGGTCTCATGACTCATGATGTAATTGAGTGTCTCTATCTGGTCATATGATGAATATTGAAATATTTCAGTCATATATTTTTATCAAGGTCATGTAATGGCCTATGTTGGTTTCCACACTATGCCTGGGATGAATGATGTTATACTCTTGTATTATCATGTGTAAAATTTTGGTATATCCCCACTTGGTTGGGAGATGGATGTATGTATAAGTCTTTGGTGCTAGGAAGGTCACTAATGATGTATAGAGTCATGTTATTTCTTGTAGAACATCTTTTTGCAGACCTTGCTTACAGTCAGGGAGACCATGATCAGCACACTTCAGTAGAGCAGAGACTTCAACATGGACAGATTGGTACACCTTGGCATATACAAAGGGGTAGCTCATTCAGAGAGTTCAGCAGGTACTCAGGGGGAGTATGAACAGTGGAATAATTATCTTGGAAAAAGAATATCTTGGTTCGCCCTTTGCCCTTGATGTCAAAGGGGGAGAGTGATTTGGTGTTGTTGCCATCAAGTCCAAAGGGGGAGATTGCTGGCATTATGATGCATGTGTTGTACTTGATGGAAACCCTCTCATAGAAGAACATCTCACTTATTTATAATTGGATGAATCTTCAGAAGAGATATTAGATGTGACTGATGGAGGATAGCTCAAAGGAATCAGATGATGGTTCTAAGTGTGACAAGTTAGCTTTGCCATCAAGTCCAAAGGGGGATATTGTTGGCATTATGAGACAAGTGTTGTCCTTGATGGCAAATCACACAGATGACAGATTAGAATGCAGCAGGTCAGTAGCAAAGAATTGATGATCATACTACAAAGAATGAAGAAAGAAGAGTATATACGCAGGTTTGCTATATACCAAGTAGGGTATACATGCAGTTTCATGCATAGAAAAGCGTGTACATGTCGGAAATCTTATTTTTGGGTCCGTGGTATTTAGACTTATGGTTTTGGTCCGTGGTATTGCACCCATAAGTATTGATCCCAAGTATTGGGTCGATGGTATTGTTTTATTATGGTTTTGGTCTGTGGTATTGAGCAAGGCCTAAGACTATAAAAGGAGAGGAAGATCATTAGGCAAAGGCATTCAGAAAGTCTTGAATATCTGATGAAGTATGAGATCCAGTATGCAAGTTATGGGTTGATGATGCATTGCTTGATCTGAGCTAAGGAGGGATCTCACCGGTTGATGGAGAACAAGATCTAAGGAGAGATCGAGATCAAATGGTTTGAAATGAACTATCTTTATATGGTTGATTATGCTTATTCTAGATCTGCATACTGACGCAAGTAATGTTATGAGTATGACTGATGTCTGGTACAGCTGCAAACTTATAAGAAAATATTTTTAGATCTGTACGTCGGTTGGCCTTGGAAAAGGCGCGTATGTACGTAGGTCTGATTCATCATAGTAGCGTATACATTATGAAGTATAATATTTGAAGTTGCAGATGGATCTGATGGTTATGGCAGAGTTCTATGTCTACTCTGTGTTCTGGTGACTGTGTTGTTAACAGGGTTTCAGTGTTTCAGTGATTCAGAAATTGATGATGCTAGTATTGATTGTTTTGTGCTTCAATGATAGTTATGGGTCCAATATGAAAATTTGTGGCCTTCGGATTATAGTGTTTTGCTTCAGGAGTATCCAGTCTGAAAATGTATGAAACGTGGTACCCGGAGGAGAGAAGATTGTAGGCAGGTGCCTAAGTACTAGTATCTTATCTTGTACAAGAGCAAAGGGGGTTGGAGCTCCCTTCCAGGAGAGTTTGGAGAACGAGGAAAGGTTGTAGCCTTCTGCAGGTTGTAGCTTGCGTGCTGGTAAAGGACTGCACCAGCACATTGTAAAAGACGTTTCTTAATAAAGGAAGATAGAAACGAATTGCAGCAGGTGGTTTTCACCCATATTGGGTTTCCACCTTATATCATGGTGTTCATGTGTGTTGCTTATGTGTGTTGATCTATCTGTTTTACTGCTACTGTTGACTGTTAATATGGCTAATAATGTTCTGATGCATCCATTGAAGATCACATAACTGAATCATGAGTTTAATGGTTATACGCTAGTTTCAATAGACATAGTCGCATATATACGCGGGTATACTTAACTGAAGTAGCGTATATGAATCTGAGTATGAAAATGAAAAAGTATTATTGATTAGATAATACTGATTCACCCCCCCTCTCAGTATTATTTCCAACAGTTGTTATATATATTAGTTGTGATTTTTTTGAAAGGTTGTAGGCTTATTTTAAGGTTAATTTTTGAAAAAAATCATCACTGAAAGTTTAGTGACAAAAAATGTCACATAGCATTCCTCAAGGAGACCAAGGATATGTGGGATTGACATTAATGCTTAAGTGTTAAAAGTATGTTTATAATTGATTGATCATGCAACATGGAAATAAAAAATTATTATAGTTTGTTATCATTGATGGGCTAATGATTTGTGTTCACTGATTTGCACACCAGGGTGAACACCCACACTTGCATGAAGGAGGGGCGCTTGGGTATCCATGGGAGCATCACATGTTGTGCATGCCAGGGCATCTGATGCCCATGTGGGTGTCACGTGCTTGGAAATCTAGGGCACCCAACACCCATGGGGATGTCGCGTGTTGGGCACACCAAGGCGCTCTACTAGCAGGGGCACTCGTGTGATGAGTTGGTGGATCAACCCAATTTTCCAAGGGGCACCCGAAAAAAAAGAAGTAATGTCAGCCCATGACTAGCCATGAACAAGGTTCCAACAAGGGGGTCTGGATTGATTTTTAGAAAATTAACTAAATCAATGTTTAGAAGTTAAAAGTCAGTTTATACATGATGGATCTTACAACATGGAAATAAAAAATGATGATATTTTGTTTTCATTGATGAGCTAATGATTTGTCTTCACTGATTTGCACAGCAGGGTGAACGCCCACACCCTGGATGCACCTACACAAAGGTGTGGCACCCATGTGCCCATGGGGGTGTCGCGCGCTCCGATGCCCATGGGGGTGTCACGTGTTGGGAACACTAGGGTGATCACCTGGCAAGGGCACTCGTGCGTCAAGATGGTGGGTCATCCTAACCTGGAAAGGGGTGGCCTAACAAAAGAAGTAATGTTGCCCCATGACTGCCCATGAACAAATTTCTCACAAGGGGGTTTTATAATGATTTTTAGAAAATTGACTAAAATAATGTTTAAGTGTTAAAAGTCTGTTTATAATTGATTGATCATGCAACATGGAAATAAGAAATAATGATATTTTGTTGCCATTGATGAGATGATTATTTTTGTTCACTAATTTGCATAGCAAGGCAAACACCCATGCCCTAGGAGCACCCACACAAAGGTGGAGCACCTGGGCACCTGTGTGATGAGTAGGTGGTTCGACCCAAATTGACAAGGGGCACCCAAACAAAAAAAAAGTAATTTTGGCCCATGACTACCCATGAACAAAGTTCCCACAAGGGGTCTCATAATGATTTTTAGAAAATTAACTAAATTAATGTTTCGATGTTGAAAGTTAGTTTATAAATGATTGATCATACAGCATGGAAATAACAAATGATGATATTTCTTTGTAATTAATGAGCTAATAATTTGTGTTCACTGATTTGTACAATAGGGTGAACGCCTATGCCCACATGAAGGTGGGGCACCTGGGTGCCCATGGTGGTTTTGTGTTAGGCACACAAGGGAATTTGGCAGTCATGGGGGCATCGTGTGTTGGGAACGCTAGGGTGCCCACCCAGTAGGGGTTCCCGTGCGATGGGTTGCTGTGTGAACTCGACTTGGCAAGGGGTGCCCGCAAAAAAGAGGTAATTTCAGCCCATGAATTCCCATGAATAGGGTTCCCACAAGGGGTTCTCAAAATGATTTTTACAAAATTAACAAAATTAATGTTTAGGCGTTAAAATTCGGTTTGTAGTTTATTGATCATGCAACATGGAAATAAAAAATGATGATATTTTAATTTCATTGATGAGCTAATGATTTTCATTTGTTGATTTTCATAGCAAGTTAAACACCCACACCCTAGGTGCATCCACGCAAAGTTGGGGCAGGTGCCCATGTGGGTGTTGCATGTTGGGAACGCTAGGGTTCTTAGTGCCCATGGGGTTGTTGCATGCTAGGCACGCTAGGGCGTTCACCCGTCAGGGGTGCCCGTGCGAGAAGTTGGTGGGTTGGCCTAACTTGGCAAGGGGTTCCGACAAAAAAAAAGTAATTTTGGCCCATGATTGCCCAGGAATAGATTTCCCATAAGGGGGTCTCATAATGCCTTAATGAATCACACATATATGTCTTTCTTATGCTCCTGGTGTCAATATTATTGTTACTTATTTTGGGCCTGCTCCTAAGTACCAATCCACCACTAATTAACATTTACCAATTATTTGAAATTATGTTGTAATTAATTGACCCCACAGAGAGTGACTAGTGAAAGGGGACAACATTGAATTTTTTCCAGTTTGTGGTTGTATGCATTGAAATTTTACATGGTTATAATAAATTACATGCATTAACATTATGGGAGGGTTTGAAGACTCATATATGAATATGGGAGGGTTTGGAAAAGTGTATAAGTTAGTAATATGTTTTCAATTATTATTATTTTCTAATACACGTTTTCACCAAGTGGATAAAATGAGAAATATGTTTTGTGTTACTAAATATATTTTCTTATTATATTTTAAAAAATTATTCCAAATATGTTTCATTCCATTCATCACAGTGTTAAGTATTTTTTAAGCTTCTCTTCAACACCCAAACAAACTTACTCTTTGATCTCCATCTCTCCCTCGTCACTCCCTCTCTCCCTTTCTCCACTTTTCTCTGTTTATGTCTTTCTTCTTCCCTCCCTCTCCCCCCCTCCAACTCCATCTCTTTGTCCCAGATCCCTCTCTCCTCTTTATCCTTACCTCTATCCTCCTCTATCTCAATTCCTCTCTCTCATCCTAAGTCATGATAAACCTAGAGACCAAAATTATCAAAAATTTTACATGATTTTAATAAATATTCATCTCCAAACTTGGAAACACTAGTACAATATGCTTATTGGATTACTTTCGACCAAATAAGAAGCCATAAAACTTATAATGAGTTTTATCTTAATTATTCCACGCCCTTGTATCAACCCTACACATTACATACCAAAGGAGCCTTTTAGGGATACCTCATTACAGCCCTCATGCAAGGGTAGATCATAATTCTAGAATCCTTGATGATCTAGCATAATCCCATGTAGCTATGTCAATGTTGGAGGTTTTATAGACCCATCCTTAATAAAGGAATGATTACTATTAGAGTTTGGGGAATTCAACCCTTAAGTTTCCCATATCATTACATTTAATTTGGATAATATAGAGCCTTGAATCCTCCAATTGGTAGTTTTAAAAATACCTCACTTGCATGTCCAAATATGTGTGGAAGAATTTGGTCTCCCATGAGCTTACCCCATCCACCATTAATCCTTTGATATTATCATGTCCACCCATCTCAACCCAAGTATTTATCAAAACATCCCCATAGAGCTAGCAAGAAGAATGGTCTTAATAAATATTGAGGTCATAGATGCACCCTTAGACTACAATATACTCATTGGATTTAACTATATGTATGCTATGGAAATAATGTCTTCGTAAATATTTCATATGATGATGATTACTAATAATAGGAAGGTCATTACCATCAAACATAATGCACTATGAACCATAACCAATGTCTAACCTAGACAATATACTTCGCCTCATATAGGTAAGTCAAGATTTTTGCCATACATTCAAATTGGGTATAACACCTTTAAATATTCTACGTTACTTGGAACATATCAAGGTGAACCACCTTTGGTTTAGTAGATAGGTTCAAATCAAGTGTGTATGCTAATGTCATTTTAGGTGATACCATCTACCACCTTATCTATGTTAGGATCATCCTCTGTGTGTAACAAACAACCTTCTGCTAAGGAGAGGGACCCACCTCCTACCTTGGTTGACTTGATGCATCCTTGGAAAGATATTTTATGTCCTACCTTAGAAAGCTCTCTAGATAATATTCAATAATAAATTCCCTAGGATCCTCTCGGAGCCCATGATACACATGATTGTGCACACATTTGTTACATTTCTACATCTACTAGGATTATTTCCGATCGTAGCCACTCCTTCCCCTCATATATCAACACCTACCCTCCATGAACCTTGGGTAACGCTGCAAGTGCCTCTTCACTAAAGTCTCCTTTGTTTGAATTCCCTCAAAATATATAGGCACCTTATTAACTAGTAGTGTGTTACACACATGTGATATTTATGGGACCCAAAAGGCAATCAAACCAGCTCATGCCTCTGAGAAGTCCATCACCCCTTCTTCCCTCATCCTTCACTTAGGTCATGAGGAAATTATATATAGAGGTAAAATGACACTTGACTACCCATGGGATTTGATGATTCATAAATCCTTTTGCCTCCCCTAGGATGTGTTTCAACTTTCCCCATCCTAAGAAAATTGTGTAATTAAAACAAAAGACTTCATTCTCCATGGACATGTTTATTGTCTTAAGAACATGATCCCTACCCAATATACTTTTGAAGAGGGAAATATGACTAATATTTATCCCACTATTAAAGTGGTAATTAATCCTAGACATCAAGAAAATAATTATCCTTGAAGAAACATGTTCCATAGAGGAAGTGCTTGAATTTTAAATTCATCTTTTAAGAATTTATAGTTGTACACCAAAATTCCTAGATTCGGTCCATCCATTTTCGAACAACACATCAACCCATGGACATGTACATCCATTATTTGGAAAAACCATAGGCTTCTTCAACCCTCCAGAACTATGGCCATCAAGGTTGAGTTCGACAAGTTTCATAAATATAGTTTTAACTATCCCATCACATGAACATCACTGATCTCCAACGTAATTATTGTGAATATAAATCAAAGCATTATCTACATTTATTTTAATTTTTAGTATTTGAACCAAGCTTGTCCCAAAGGAAATTACCTAACACCATTCATTGATTAATTGATTGACAAATGCACTAAGCATGAGGTATTTTATTTTATGGATGGATTCTCTAGTTATAACCAAATCTAGATTCACCATATGAAATCAATATAAAATTACTTCCACCAAACCATGGTCCATTTTCATCTAATAATGTGTTATGATCTTTAGACTCAAAATTTTTGGAGACACTTTCCAATACACCATGACTTTTATCTTTCATGACCTTGTTCATCTAATATTGGCATATCTTAATTACCTCGCTGTTCATTCTCAAAATCAGTCCCAACTTCTAGAAGACCTTTCAATAATATTTCAATGATGTAAAAAATACAAAATTTTCTTGGAACCCCTCAATTAAAAACACTGTAAAAAAAATAAAAAATTAAAACAAAAATGAAAAACAAAATAAAAATAAAAAATAAAAAACAACATTAAAAAAAACCAATTAAAAAATAAAATAAAATGAAACACAAATATATATATATATATATATATAGGATAAAAATTAAAACAAACCATTAAATTTGGAATGTTAACCTACCACACGAGCCCTTTCCCTAGCCCGAGCCCGCCTCTGCTCACCTGGTCCAAGCTGCAAGGGCCTCCTCCCACCTGATCCGAGATGCAAGGGCCTCTGCCCCCTAATCCATGCTACATGGGGAAAGCCTCCACCATCTCTCTAGCTTGAGCCTACCTTTTCCCAACTACGAGTTGAAAGAGGAAAGGTTCCACCTGTTAGTGTCAGTCTTTCCAGCCTTCCTACAGTGATCAAATATGCTCTTACAAAGTGATTTTGAAGTGTCAAGGTAAAATTTTCTCATTTCAGTGAGTCTTCAAGCAAAATTTGGTCACTAGGCATTAGGCCTAGGGTTTGCCCAAATGTCAGTCCATGTCATCATTCAGCTGAGCCTATCATCATTCAGAGGGTTTTCATCGTCATGTCAGTATCTAATGGGTCATTTTACATCTTGTTCATGCTTCAGTCGTGCCTAGGCAAGGTCATTTCCCTCTCCTAGGGTTTTGAAAGCCAATTTCTCTTGGATGGTCAAATCACCGGCAAAACTTGTTTCCTGATGTTCATACACCTTCCCCTATCCTTAAAGTACCTTATAAAACACTTCCCATCCCTTAGATCCGCCAAATTTCTCATTTTTCCACAAACCCTAGTTTCTAGCTACAACCTGGCAATTTTCTAGGTTGGGCCTGTGTTTTGCCCTTTTGGACCCCTTCCCCTCACTCAATCTCTGAGATTCCACTTTCCCCTACTTCTTAACATCCCTCCCTACTCCCCAAAATTTCCCCAAGAATTTATAAGTCTCCTATCCCCTTCATTTCGCTCCATTTCGACAAAATTCCTTGTTTCACACATCGGGACAAGTTTCACTCAAATGATGTTTCTGAGCAATCAAAGATGAATTTTGGAAAACTGAGAGAGGTTATTGTCCAAAAAATGCCAAGGAAAAAAAACCTTCTTCATGTTTTACACAGGTGTCATGGTTTGAGAGAGATGTCCAGAATTCCGTTGCCTCAGGAGAATCAAAGACACCTCTGAAGTGACCTTGGGAAAATCACGTTTTCTCCTAGCTGGGTTGGCCAAATGATTTTCTTGATGGGTAAAATGATAACTAGACATAAGGATATTTCCAATGAGCTATCATGAGCTCAATTTGGGTTGGGGAAGGCATTCAAAAGTTGACTGCAACAGAACTCTTCTTTCAGGCAGCCTCCTTTGGCACTTTTTGACCAGTCTTGGGAGATTTGATTGTTGATAGGTCAAATCAACTCCAAATTGAAAAATTCCACTTGTTTTGGAAATTAGACTCAAATACCTTTCCAACTAGCTATCCTACACCCGATTCCGACACCGGGAAGGCCCTCAAACAAGGCTGTGAATGTATGCTACCCGTTGAGAGGTGCGCTACCCGTTGAGAGGCTGCCCGCAGTGTTAATTTTGAACTGGCGCTACCCGTTGAGAGGTGCGCTACCCGTTGAGCTGTAAAAGCCAGAATCACCTCAAACTCACTCAAATCTTCTTCAAATTTGCAAATTGGGTTGAGGTAGGCTCTATACATGTTGTTTGATGGGTTGATGATGGTTATGGGTCTACATGCTTGCGATTATGCCTCCAAGAATACAAGGAAAAAAGATATTTGTAACTGTTTGTCAATGTGGGCAGAATGTTAGGGTTTTATGTTTGTTTCAAGGTTTTTTGGTCCCATTTGATTCCCTCCCTTGTTCCCCCTTTTCTTCACAAAGTCATGCTTATGTCTCTGCCCTTATTATTTTCAAAGAAATGTAAATTTCCCCCCATGGCCTAATATGTAAACCCTATCCCTCCCCCAAGTCCAAAGAAGGTTGTCCGAGGCCCTCAAGAGGAAGAAGAAGACCAACCCACTCCATATCTTGGCTGAGGCTTCTCTCACTCACCATGATACTCATTAGCCTTTTCCTAGCAGCTAGCACAAGAAATTTTGAAAGTTTTGAGGCATTTTTGGCATTTTTGGGAAATTGACAGGTTTTGGCCTTTTAATGGGTAGCACCCCGTGCGCTACCCTACATGGGGGCAACTCAGAACGGGGAAAACTCATCATTTTTGGAATTTTCATGCAAAGTTACACCTATCTATGGATGGACTTCAGTTTTTATGGATATTTGGGCCTCCAAAAGGTCAAAACACATGCAAATTTTGACTTTCTGCCCCTATTTTGAGTTGCAGAAAGCTGTCTTGGGAGAATTGAGTTTTGAGGGGTCAAATCAACTCCAAATTCAAAAATTATGGTGCGGTTGGAAAGAAGACTCGCAGACCTTTCCAATGCGCTATCTTGCAACTGATTTGGACACCGGGAAGGCCCTCAAACAGGCCTCTCAATGTGCGCTACCTGTCAAGCAGATGTGCGCTACCCGTCAAGGAAAATTGCCTGTTTTGACCAGTTCGGCCAGAAAAGTACAGTTTTGACTTGGGTTACCTTTTTGGGCATGTAAATCATCGATTTTTATGTAACTTTTATGGCTCTAAGATATTTTTACTCTCCTTGATCACTTCTAGAAGATTCTTGAATGTAAATGGTAAATATTTAATGCATGGATAGGTTTCCTAAGTTTTAGAGGCAAGTTGTTTTGACTGCCTATTATCTAGTGCTTAGTTTGGAATTAGTTGAAACAGCTCCTAGGAAGCTGAGCTCGACCCCTAGAGGTGGGGAAAGGAGTTAGATCATCTATATTATGCCTTCTCTTGCTCATTTTCATGGTTGGACTCTTGAGGGAGAGGCTCCTATTGTATATTTTACTTATATCTCTGCAATTTGAGGAGAAGGAAGACCAGGGTTTTGCAGACATCATTGGGATTCTTGTGGACTCTTGTGTTGATGGTGTGTTCTCTTATTGTAATTGTAAGTGTGTTTATGTGTTCCATCTCTTTCTTTACTGCAGCTTATTAAACAAATGAAGTGATAAAGTTTGAATTCATGCTTGCCATGCTCAGCTTTCAAATTTGTTTAGTGTTTATGTTTTCCACTGTCTAGAGAGGATTCAAAGTCATTGTTTGCCCTCTTTAGCTTCTCTTTTTTTCTTCCTTGGTCATCCATCTCAGCTAAAGGCATCAGCACAAACTCCTACCTTGCCCCAAAGACCCACCTACAGAAACTGTGTCAAATCCCCGCACCCTAAAATTGCAGATCCTCAATTGCCACCAAAAACCCCAAAAAACTTTAAATCAACCCTCCTTATCAGTTTACTAGTCTAATATCAGTGTTCCTAATTGGGTCAGCTCATCCTATTGAAAGATCTATCGAGTTTGACCGGAGAGAGCCTTCTCATACCCCGTAGGGCTAGCTACGAGGTGAAATGGTTTGATGTTGCCTTGAAGGTTTACCTTCTTCAGCCTAGGGTGAAATCTCAAGCGCTAACATAGTGGCGACCATACTGGGGAGAACAAAGTGATTGTTTGCTTATTGGTATGTTTAATTCATAAGCTTAGACGGAGTCTGAAGGTACGCCAGGTAGCCTTCGAAAACGCTCTTGTTTTACATCAGCGTAAGTAGATAAACGTTCCTTCAGTCGACCTCCGTGAGCTAGTGAATGTAACATGGCAATTTGCATTTTTACCCCAGTACATGTATTAAGTTCAGATCTGATTGTTGATGGTGGACAACGATCAGACACTTGAAAGGCTGAAATCATTCACCCGGCGACTCTAAATCAGTTTTGAGATCAGATCCAAAGACTCCACTGGAGGATGATCCCGACCAGCAGAAACATGAAAGGAGAAAATGGCAAGATCAGGTATTCAAGTTGGAATTTCATCCAAGATATTTTGTTCTTTGTCATAAATTATTTCTTCTCTTTTCCCAAGAATGTCAAGATTTCGTTGCAAAGTATATTGTATTTGAGAAGAGATCCTCGGCCTGCAGTTGATTCTTTCCCTTTGAAAAGTGTGAATACCAAAGATTTGCATGCCTTTGAGCTTGACCAAGATCCTTTTTCCGAATTTTGTGATGACCATCTTCGAATTGCTGAATCTCAAAGGACCAAGACTGATTCTATACCTACTGTACATACCCCTACACCTTGTAAAATTCCAGATCGGTATAAACCGCTTGTTTTACCTTCCGTTCTTCATGCTTTCCCCAAAAATTATGATCTATACTTGCCGATGTTTGATGGTGAAAGTAAGAATGTCAACGCTGAACAACATATCCAGAATTTTGAGAATTTTCTAGATCTTTTTGAAGTTGATGATGAAGATGTTAGTATGAGGCTTTTTGCTCTTTCTTTGCAAGCCAAAGTGAAAAGTTGGTTCAAAGCCCTGCCTGATGCAAGCATTTCAGATTTCCAGCAGTTTGTCAAAGTTTTTCTCGACAGGTGGATGATCGGACAGAACCTCCTCTTGATTGTAGAAGAGTATAATCAGCTGAAAAGATTGCCAGGGGAGACAGTACAACAGTTTTCAGCGAGATTTAACCATGTTTATTGTTCGATCCCAATTGATATAAGGCCTACTCTTAGATCTGCTCTCTTGCACTACCCAGGTGCCTTTGATCCGGAAATGGAGTTTCAGCTGAGAGAAAGGGATATTGCAACACTTCACGAGATGCAAAACAGTGCCGTGAATGTAGAGGCGCATCTGCTGATCCGACGGGCAAGGTTGAAGGAAGAAGAGATGAAAAACATAGATCCGGAAAAATCAAAATCTCTAGAGGTAAAGCTTGACATTTTGGTAAGTGCAGTGGAAAAGATGATGGACAAGATCAACACAAGAAATGCTTATGATGTTCAAGATCATGGCGCGCTCATTGAAGAAGAACAAGTTGTTGATTCAAAATATTTTGTTTCTGATCCCAGTTGTCATAGTGATTGTTTTATAGATCATTGTGAAGAAGAGAGAGCTGTTGATATGACGTGTATGTTTGATGATGATTTGCCTCAGTTTGATGAGTATGATGATGATTATGTTCTCCAAAAAGAAGCTAATCTTGCAGATGAACCAGCAGCTAGTTTGTGGGAGGAAGAAGTTCATTTTCAGCAGCTCGAATACAATGTTCAGCCATCACATATCAGCTATGACAGTGATGAGGAAAGTGCAGCAAATTTTGAAGTAAGTGAAGGATCTTTGCCTTTTTGCTTTGATTCGTTTCAGTTCATCAGAGATAACTACCATGCAATCAGAAATCAGTTTTCAACAAGTCTTGATTTAGACCATCTTGAGAGCAAAGAAAATTTTGTTCAAGACTGTTCATATTCAGATTTGCAACCCCCGAAAGCCATTGATTGTCAAGTTGCAGCTGAAGACTTGGAAGTGTACACACATGATTTAATGATTCAAGGTGACTCTGTACCATTTTGTTTTGAAACAATTCAGTTTTTGAAGGGTAGATTGCATAGTAAATCATTTAATGTTGAGGATGAGACAGATAATAAAATTCTTGAGCAGCCTGTAGCATCAGATTTGCAGTCACCAAATGAAATTGAAGGGCAGATTATAGATGAAGGTGTGGCAGCCGAAATACATGATTTGATGATGTAGGAAGATTCTATACCCTTTTGTTTCGAAGCATTTCAGTTTATAAGGCAGAATTCTCAAGAACAAGATGAGCAGCATGTAGGCAATCATGTAATCACAATGGAACCAACAGAAATGGGATTGCAGCAGTCTTTTCACGTTTTTCATGATCCAATAGCTGATGTTTTGGATGAGGTTTGCAGTCAAAGTCTTTCTCCATTGATCACATGTGAGCTTGAAACATGTGTTGATATGAATTTGATCCGGCAGCCGGTTTCTTTGTCATTTTCAGCAGAGGTCTCATCACAAGGCTCAGATCAAAATTTGCATTCATGGTATGAGGAAAAGAGAAGTAATCCATTCGATGAGCTAAGTTCCAGTGTGCTTGAATTTCAAGATCCTTATGCAGTGTTTTTGGAGGTGGATAGAGAATTCATATCATTCTACGGATCTGTTTCTAAGTCGTCATGGGAGTTGCATTTTATTAGTTCTCTCTTGTTGGTCATAAGTGAGCATTTGTAGAGAATTCAAACAGCAGATGGTATACTTACTTGGTTGCACTGGTTGTTTCATTTCACTTGACCAGGTGATGAATGAAACTGTTAGAGTAGGTTTTGATGAATAAGCTCCACTTTGAGCATCATTTTCAGTTGGTCGATTGTGTGTAAGTATCGAGTCAGTTTTTAGTTGAGTCATGAGTCCTTTATGAGTCAATTTTTAGTCTTGTTGTTAAATTAGTTTGTGTCAGTTTTCAGTCATGCATTTCAGCTTGAGTTTATGACTCCATTGCCCAATAATTGTAAGGCACTGGTCTGCTCTCCCAGAGGTCTGAGGTTCTTGGCACCTCCAAGGAGCTACCATCCCCATTGGAGTCAATGTTAGTGTCAGTCTTTCCAGCCTTCCTACAGTGATCAAATATGCTCTTACAAAGTGATTTTGAAGTGTCAAGGTCAAATTTTGTCATTTCAGTGAGTCTTCAAGCAAAATTTGGTCACTAGGCATTAGGCCTAGGGTTTGCCCAAATGTCAGTCCATGTCATCATTCAGCTGAGCCTATCATCATTCAGAGGGTTGTCATCGTCATGTCAGTATCTAATGGGTCATTTTACATCTTGTTCATGCTTCAGTCGTGCCTAGGCAAGGTCATTTCCCTCTCCTAGGGTTTTGAAAGCCAATTTCTCTTGGATGGTCAAATCACCGGAAAAACTTGTTTCCTGATGTTCATACACCTTCCCCTATCCTTAAAGTACCTTATAAAACACTTCCCATCCCTTAGATCCGCCAAATTTCTCATTTTTGCACAAACCCTAGTTTCTAGCTACAACCTGGCAATTTTCTAGGTTGGGCCTGTGTTTTGCCCTTTTGGACCCCTTCCCCTCACTCAATCTCTGAGATTCCACTTTCCCCTACTTCCTAACATCCCTCCCTACTCCCCAAAATTTCCCCAAGAATTTAGAAGTCCCCTATCCCCTTCATTTCGCTCCATTTCGACAAAATTCCTTGTTTCACACATCGGGACAAGTTTCACTCAAATGATGTTTCTGAGCAATCAAAGATGAATTTTGGAAAACTGAGAGAGTTTATTGTCCAAAACATGCCAAAGAAGAAAAACCTTCTTCACTTTTTACACAGGTGTCATGGTTTGAGAGAGATGTCAAGAATTCCGTTGCCTCAGGAGAATCAAAGACACCTCTGAAGTGACCTTGGGAAAATCACGTTTTCTCCTATCTGGGTTGGCCAAATGATTTTCTTGATGGGTAAAATGATAATTAGACATAAATAGCTTTCCAATGAGCTATCATGAGCTCAATTTGGGGTTGGGGAAGGCATTCAAAAGTTGACTGCAACAGAACTCTTCTTTCAGGCAGCCTCATTTGGCACTTTTTGACCAGTCTTGGGAGATTTGATTGTTGATAGGTCAAATCAACTCCAAATTGAAAAAATATACTTTTTTTGGAAAGTAGACTCAAATACCTTTCCAACGAGCTATCCTGCGCCTGATTCCAACACTGGGAAGGCCCTAAAACAAGGCTGTGAATGTGCGCTACCCGTTGAGAGGTGCGCTACCCGTTGAGAGGCTGCCCGCAGTGTTAATTTTGAACTGGCGCTACCCGTTGAGCTGTAAAAGCCAGAATCACCTCAAACTCACTCAAATCTTCTTCAAATTTGCAAATTGGGTTGAGGTAGGCTCTATACATGTTTTTTGATGGGTTGATGATGGTTATGGGTCTACATGCTTGCGATTATGCCTCCAAGAATACAAGGAAAAAAGATATTTGTAACTGTTTGTCAATGTGGGTAGAATGTTAGGGTTTTATGTTTGTTTCAAGGTTTTTTGGTCCCATTTGATTCCCTCCCTTGTTCCCCCTTTTCTTCACAAAGTCATGCTTATGTCTCTGCCCTTATTATTTGCAAAGAAATGTAAATTTCCCCCCATGGCCTAATATGTAAACCCTATCCCTCCCCCAAGTCCAAAGAAGGTTGTCCGAGGCCCTCAAGAGGAAGAAGAAGACCAACCCACTCCGTATCTTGGCTGAGGCTTCTCTCACTCACCATGATACTCATTAGACTTTTCCTAGAAGCTAGCACAAGAAATTTTGAAAGTTTTGAGGCATTTTTGGCATTTTTGGGAAATTGACAGGTTTTGGCCTTTTAACGGGTAGCACCCCGTGCGCTACCCTACATGGGGGCAACTCAGAACGGGGAAAACTTAGCATTTTTGGAATTTTCATGCAAAGTTACACCTATCTATGGATGGACTTCAGTTTTTATGGAGATTTGGGCCTCCAAAAGGTCAAAACACATGCAAATTTTGACTTTCTGCCCCTATTTTGAGTTGCAGAAAGCTGTCTTGGGAGAATTGAGTTTTTAGGGGTCAAATCAACTCCAAATTCAAAAATTCCAGTGGGGTTGGAAAGAAGACTCGCAGACCTTTCCAATGAGCTATCTTGCACCTAATTTGGACACCGGGAAGGCCCTCAAACAGGCCTCTCAATGTGCGCTACCCGTCAAGCAGATGTGCGCTACCCGTCAAGGAAAATTGCCTGTTTTGACCAGTTCGGCCAGAAAAGTACAGTTTTGACTTGGGTTACCTTTTTGGGCATGTAAATCATGGATTTTTATGTAACTTTTATGGCTCTAAGATACTTTTACTCTCCTTGATCACTTCTAGAAGATTCTTGAATGTAAATGGTAAATATTTAATGCATGGATAGGTTTCCTAAGTTTTAGAGGCAAGTTGTTTTGACTGCCTATTATCTAGTGCTTAGTTTGGAATTAGTTGAAACAGCTCCTAGGAAGCTGAGCTCGACCCCTAGAGGTGGGGAAAGGAGTTAGATCATCTATATTATGCCTTCTCTTGCTCATTTTCATGGTTGGACTCTTGAGGGAGAGGCTCCTATTGTATATTTTACTTATATCTCTGCAATTTGAGGAGAAGGAAGACCAGGGTTTTGCAGACATCATTGGGATTCTTGTGGACTCTTGTGTTGATGGTGTGTTCTCTTATTGTAATTGTAAGTGTGTTTATGTGTTCCATCTCTTTCTTTACTGCAGCTTATTAAACAAATGAAGTGATAAAGTTTGAATTCATGCTTGCCATGCTCAGCTTTCAAATTTGTTTAGTGTTTATGTTTTCCACTGTCTAGAGAGGATTCAAAGTCATTGTTTGCCCTCTTTAGCTTCTCTTTTTTTCTTCCTTGGTCATCCATCTCAACTAAAGGCATCAGCACAAACTCCTACCTTGCCCCAAAGACCCACCTACAGAAACTGTGTCAAATCCCCGCACCCTAAAATTGCAGATCCTCAATTGCCACCAAAACCCCCAAAAAACTTTAAATCAACCCTCCTTATCAGTTTACTAGTCTAATATCAGTGTTCCTAATTGGGTCAGCTCATCCTATTGAAAGATCTACTGAGTTTGACCGGAGAGAGCCTTCTCATACCCCATAGGGCTAGCTACGAGGTGAAATGGTTTGATGTTGCCTTGAAGGTTTACCTTCTTCAGCCTAGGGTGAAATCTCAAGCGCTAACACCACCATCATCCTAGACCGAGCCCACCTCCTCCCACCTTTGAGCTACAAGGGGAAGTTAAGCCTCCACCATCACCCCTTGCCTATCTCAATGCACCTCAAAGCTACAAGAGGAAGAGCCTCCGCCATCATGATAGTACATGAGGGAAAGCTAACTCAAGGGATTGAGAAAGAGCAAAGCATGAGGATGACGACCTTGCATTAATAAAATTGGGAATGAATGAATAAGGCCTAGATCAACAATAGTCTTGTGATGCCCAACCTATGAAACTCCATTATGAGCAACGACAAAGGAAGGGGATGTTGCCCAGGTAGGGGAAGAGGATGTGGTCATTCCATTCCCCCACCACTCTGGATGACGCCTCCATTGCAATGCAATATGATAATAACATCCCTGTGCACATTAGAAGGACCATGGTTGAGATGGAAGAGGAGGATATCCATAGGGAACAAACATCCCTTTTGGCTCTTTGTAATATCCTGGCCCATCAGCTGAAAGATGGGGAGTAGGAAAGTCTAAAGCCAGTAACTAGATAGGGGAGCTTTTTGCACAACTCAGCCATTCCACCTCCTTGCTAAAACGACTTCCCAAAGACCAAAAAATTTACTACCCCCCATACCTCCCATCCCCTGCTATGTCTCTCTTGAGTTCCCTTCCCTCCAAATTGATCCCTCCTCCTCATAGAGATCCTCCTCCTAAGTTCGCCTCCCTCCCCCCTCGTCCTAGCCCTTATGGGTGATACATCATGGAAGAGGCCCCTGAGGATTCCAGCACTATGGATGCTCAAGGTAGCACTCAAGTACAAGGAGGCACCAACATGGCTATAATGAAGCTCTAGTGTGGCATCAACTATTCATTGATGATTTGGAAAGCAGAAGGTTGGTAATTGACTTTTCATTTTGATTGATGAATATCAGAGTGACCCTGTTTTGGCTTAATGGACATCATAGTGACCTCACCTCTTTTGTTAGGCCTAAGAGCACATGGTAAGGGCCCGTGGAGCTCCCAACACCATTATGGTTTGAAACTGTGCTTTCTTTACAATCATCAGTCATGGTGTCGTGAGGCTCAATCCTCCACTATGAGCTGAATGAAAATATATTTCACATGTTAAAATCTCTAGAAAACTTAGACTCTGGTTTCCCCTCCCAGGGGTAGATATTTTTTTATCACACACTATGGTAAATTTTGTACATGTATATACACTATGTAAATTTTTCTTAGTTAATATAATGTAGAAATGCTTTCTTACAAAACAAAATATCTTGTCTTCAACCTTCAATAAAGAAGCCAAGCTTCTCATTCATGGTCCTATTTCCACATGTCTATGTTAGTGAATTATCTTGAATGAAAATAGAATGTATCAAATAACTCATGTCCTTAGTCCCCTATTCAACTAACTAAGTGTGCTTGTCAAACTATCATTGGTAACCATAACTTTAGAATTATAGTATTCTTAGTCTGTAAGCAATAGCCCAAATGGAGGTGTGTTGAGTCGACAGACTTGTAATGAGAAAGAGAAAGGTTGGAGTGAGAAAAATTATGCGAACCACATTCTACTTGAGCTTACATGCATATATGCATTGTTGGGGAATTCTTGGGTGTCCAACCAACTATGTTTCAGTTACAAGACAATAGCATAACTGATAAGGAAGACCAAACCACTTATTGCCATCTATTTCCCAGAAGAAGGATACGATCAATATAGTCTTATTCCACCTAATTTCTCAGGTTGTTAGGTTTAAGAACCATATCTAAATAGGTGAGCTCTTCATATTAAATACCAATCCTATATGTAATCATCGTTCTTTTTATCAACTTATTGTTTGTTGTTTTCCCATATGTAACATCACGTATTTATCCTAATTAATCACATTGAATTAACTAGTATAGGAGAATCAATAATATAACATGATTAGATATGATGAATACTAGAAAAAACATGCTTAAGCTAAAGAATATAGAACAATTATGTTTGAACAAGATTGATTACTCATCTCCTTTGTTTATAGAATGATATTCTATTTATAGTAATTACAATGATAAGGTATAAACGCTATCACACTATTCATAACACATATAATTGTAGAATATATCTTAAGGCTCATGTTCATAAGGTAGCACAAGTCATTCCATTGTGCCCAAGCCACACAATCCAAATCTCATTGTCTTCTTACATGTATGTCTTTGCATTCCTTAGATTATTCCATACAAGTTTCATATATATGCATCTACTTTATTTTTCTCAATGTCACTCTTGTTGGAATGAACTAGGTTGAGTGGCCCATTGCACCATTTGGTCTAGATGAGTTGCAAAAAGTCCACTTGTTTTCTCATTTGTGTGCTCTAATTCACTCCATCACAAGTCATCCTTTTCTTCTATGCCCCAAGTTTTTTATCCATTAAAATTCCTTCATCCACACATATGCCCAAGGAATGTGTGCCTAATATGTATGCACAGTGAGTGTTCCTAATGGTTTGTTTTTGCAATAACGTGTGCCTTAAGGCACCTTATCTACCCATCAAAATCCACCAAACATATAACACTCCACTAATTTTTCTTGTACATGATCATGGCATGGTGCCTCAAGCCATATAGACAAGATTTTTCTCTCAAAGTGCATAAAATTTGGTTGTTCCATTGCATTACATCTCCAACTGCAAGCATGTTATATGTATAGGTTACCTCAACAATCCAACAATTGTGCATATATGTCAATTGAGTAAAGGTTCATGTTCGTGCATGACCTATTATAACACCCCAATATTTAATTCCCAAGGGGTGTGTGCTACCTACCCATTTTCGAGACTCTTGATTAACTACATATTGCAAGGAGGGACCCAAACAAATTCTCATGTTGGGAGCATATGTGGGGGTGGTGAAACATAGATAAAAGAATAGTGGATTGGGAATGTGGGCAAGCGATAGGAAAGTGATTGCAGGTGAACTTGTGGAAACTTTGAGAAATAATTAAACGACACATGAGGTTGAAATTGTGACCTTGAATCATAGTGACAAAGAACCTCTAGGTAATAGATTATCCACGTGTAATTATGGACTACCTAATTGGTGAGGACATATTTTGTTGAATTCATCAGCATAAACTAAAGGGCCAGATGAAAATGCTAAGAAATCTTCTTGAATTTATGGAAAATGAGCACTAAGAAATGGAAGTATTGAGGGAAAACATGCTTACTGAAGGGTTCACTTTGTGCTATGTAGGTCCATAATGGTCATATGATGAATATAATAGGCCCTAGGTTGGTGGCTAAAGGTAGCATACTAAATATATTTTTATAAAGGAGAGTAGGCTTCATGTTCTCTATCCTGATTTTGAAATTATGTTGAACCATGAATGAAGCTTCCTATGGTTGGGTGAAGGGTGGCTATCTCTTCTTCAATTACCACTAGGTTGTTGTGAACTAGATAAGTGTATAATTCTCTTTCTATTAATGAATGGTACATTTATGCAGGGAGTGTGTAATATGCTTGTGGAATTAATTTGAGACCATTAAATATGGCCAAACAAATATTGTTGAGTAATCTCTAGTAGAGCAATGGATCAAAATAAATGTTTTGAGTAATTTGTAGTATAACAATGGAGCATAATGCATGTTCACACTCAGAAGCTTAAGGAAATTTGATCTATCATAAATTTTAAGGGTCATGTGGGGCCATAGTGAATCCCAAAATTATTATGCATATTTAATGGTATCTAGTGATAGTTAATTTAGCATGAGAAAAAACATTAAATATGTGTGTAAATTTCCTTAGATATCTTTGATGATTTATTATAATTACGAGCCTAGATCCATCTAAACTCTAGATATACCAAGCACTAAGAGGGATCACATATTTTTTCACTCTTAAAGAGGTCTGCACCTCAAGAGATTTGATCCAACCTAGTGTGTGATTAATTAGGATAAATACATAATAATTATGTTTGAACCATACCGATTAATCATCTCCTTTATTTACATAATTCTCTTATATTTATAGTAATTACAATGATAAGGTATAAGCTCTATCACCATTTCATTATGCTAATATAGTACATATGAAACTATTCATAACATCCTTTTTGTTTCCATATTCACCTCATGATGGTTCTCATCCAAATGATTCCCATTCCAATTATGAAAACATCACTTACCATATTATGAAAACATATTTTTGATGATAATTTTTTTTAAGATGAAGTATTTTGTGTCTATGATTAATGAATGAATGCATTAATGCTATATGTTAATGAATAATTTCTATATGCTTCTTTATGTACATGACCTTGTTTCATCTTATGTAAACATAATTTTAATGATAAAATTTATTGGGATGAAATATTGAATAGATTTATGAATGAACGAATGAATGCTTTCTATTTTTTTATTTTTATTTATGTATCTTAATGTCTTTCTTTCAATTATTTCATACATAGTAGATAGATTGGGTACTGGGGAATTGAGAGTGATGTGGGGGGGGAGGTGCCATGAGAGCTTCCACCTTCACATGGTTGGTCCTATTCAGTATAGAATAAATTACGATTTGGATAATATTAGAGCAAAACACCCTCAATCCAACATAGAAACAACAAAGTCAATGTTGAATCCGTTGTTACTTCATCGAGTGGAGGGAGTTTTGCTCAAAGATTAAACTACTCCAACAATTTATTCTCGAAACCAAGAGGAGCTCATTTAGGTATTCATGCATGATTTTCTTTTAATTATTATTCATTCATGCAATTAAATTTAATATTTGGTCAAATTTAATCTAAGTTTTCCTCATTGGTCTCATGAATATGTGTAGGACAACTAGTTTCAATTCGGATGTTGAAGTGGAACAAGTATCTAAAGCAAATAGCTCAAAATGGTAAGGGGTTAAGTGAGACAACAATTTTTTTTTATATATTTGTGTTGTATTTCTTGGCCAAGTGGGAGTTACATAAATTTTTATAAGAAATAACAAACTTTTCCATGAAAAACATTCATTTAGTATTTGTCTTTCTTTGGTAATTGTGTTTGTATTTTAGTAAAATACCATAAATTGTCATTTTTCATCTAGGGTAGTATGAAAAACGCTTACTCTAGCAATTGGGAATAAGGTATTGTTATGATTTTTCATCTAATCTATTAATTATTTATCACATCTAACTTCTCCTCCTTCCTTTTTCTTGTAGGTACTTTCATTCACATATCTGGATTTGAAGATTAACTACGGTTGGAGTCATATATGAGAAAAAAAACTCATCGAAGTATTTCTCAACTTTATCCCACCAAGCGCTTGGCTACCAGGTGCATGATTTAGTTTTGCATTGCATTAGATTTCAAGAATTTTTTTATTTCTACACTAAAAATCTTCCAAGACCATAGATGTTGAGAAAAACTATGGCAAACAGAATTAGGGATTTTTTATAATGTTTTCTCTTGTTATATTGAAAATTCTTATTATCATTTTTTATCATTGTCATTATTTTTTTCCCAAGGAGAAAATATTGTAATTTCCATTATTTGTTGAAAATTACATGTTGTATATGCCCATAGGCATATGAAAATACTGTGACCTTAGTTAGCTTATATAGTTCCAAATAAGTAGAGTGTAGATCCAGTAGGGTTGTTGTACATCTATAATAATTACATATGCAAAAAATCACCAGTGGGTGATCACTGTTTAGAAGCCCAAAAGTGCTATATACAAGTTATAAAGCTATTAAAAAGACAAAAAGTGTTGTTAATCTTAGGGGTTGTCCGCTCGCCGAAGTTCCTGATCTATGTATGGCCTGTGAAAGTACTGGTAGGTCCTTTCCAGTGAATGTTCTGTGATCAACCATTCTCCTCGAGGACGATGCGTTGCCTCTTTTGATAGCTTGTCCGCACTTTCATTACGCTCCCTGTAGATGTGAGTGCATGAAATATGATCAAAATGTGTTTTGAGAAAAACAATATCATCCATAATAGTTCTTAGAGTATATGCATGGCATGTAGTTGTGTTGTTAAACCAATTTATGACTATTTTGGAATCCCCAAATATTTGGATATGTCTGCAATTTTTGAGAATGGAAAAATGTATCAAGTGTCGAAGGGTGATCAACTCTGCATAATTATTTGTGCCCTCGCCTAAACCCATGCATATGTGAAAAAAATGTGTGTCTGATAGATGGAGAATTACACCTCCCCCACAACCCTGAGCTTGAGCAACCCCATCAAAATATGCCCAGGGCCAGGTTTTTTCAATTTGTTCCTGAGTGATGATGTTGGGTTTGTTGTTGTAATCTTCATCTGGGAGTTCCTCATAACCCGAGTAGATATTTGGTGGAATCAAGGCCCAATTTATAAGTTGGTCCCGAAAGATGATATTGTTTTCACACACCCATATGTGCCAAGAGACTAGTAGCGGTAGATTTCTAATTTTTGGATCAGTTGCAGCTCCCCACCAGCTGTCCCAGGCACTAGGGATATCCACACCATGCCAGCTTTGGTTAATATTAAGAGTGTGCAATACTTGCGACCAAAGATGTTTTGAAGTAGGGCCTGTGAATGACCTTTTCCTTAGATTAGCTCCTGTGGGTGTTTTATCCTCAATGATATTCCACATTAATAATTTCGTGCGCAGGGGAGCTTTTAACTTCCATAGCTGATTCCACCAACTCATTAGTCTATCCAGTTTAGCCTATGCTTGAATGAGATCATACCCTTGATTGGATGAGTAATGACCCTTTTTGGAGAGACCCCAAAACAGTTCATCCTCGTCTTCATTGAGTCGGACATGGGATTTTGTCAGAGCTTGCAGATAGTTTTTCCATTGTCTTTCCCATTGGATCGGGATATTCCATTCCTCACCAGTGTGCCAGGCTTGTAGAAGAAAAGTTGAGTTTCATTGGTCTCCAAGTTGTGATATGTACATGACACAAATGTTGTTAAGGAATGTGATCAAATCCAGTGGTAGTTGATATACATTCCCACTACCGGTCCAGGGATCAATCCCAATGTGCATTAATGCCCCATTCCTAATCTTCCAGATAAGTCTTCTTTTAATAATGGGTAGGGTGTTTAGGATGGCCCTCCAAATGACTGAGATTCCTTTTCTATTCCAAGAGGGTCATCTTATCCACTTAGTTATGGTACTGGGCCAAATGTATTTGTGGGAGACCACCTCCGACCAGAGGCTCTTATGGGTTAGGAGTAACTAGCCTTGTTTAGCAGCCAGAGCTTGTGCAAAAGCTAGAAGGTGCTTTAATCCCTAACCTCCCCATTTTTTGGGAGTTGCAATTCTGCTCCATTTGACCCAATCAAATAGCTTCCCATCCTTTTGTCCCCTCCACAAGAAATGGCTGCAGATTTTTTGGATCCTATGTAGAATCCCCAAGGGAATCCAAGCCAAGGACATCCAAAAAATAGGGGTAGCTTCTAATACTGCTTTGATGAGTATCAGTCTTCCTGCCCTGGATAGGAAGCGATGACACCATATATTTATTCTTTTCTCCACTTTTGTGATCAGCAAAATCCAATCTGCTATTTTGTATCCGTCCGCTTTAATCCTAAAGCCTAGATACTTCAGTCTGACCTATAGATCCAACACTTGATAGGGAAAATTTTGTAGAGAAAGTTGTATTTCCTGTTGGGAGCATTCGAAGAAAGATATAGTGGACTTTTCCCCATTGATTTCCATTCCTGTAGCAACACTGAAGAGTTTTAATAACTCCTTTAGAGTAATGATATCCTCCACGCTCCCAATGAGGAAGATAAGAATGTCATCCACAAAGAGAAGATGGGTCAATAGAAAATGATTAGTAATATTCAATCCCCTAAGTCTCCCAGATCGCTTCTTCGAGTCTATAAGTTTACTCAGGCCTTCCATGACAAGGAGGAATAGCAGAGGGGATAAGGGGCATCCCTGCCTGATTCCCCTTTCTGCCTGAAAGGGGTGGGAGGCTGACCCATTTATAAGAATTGCAAAGGATACAGATGTAATACAACCCATGATCCATCTAATGAATTCCAGAGGGAAACCTAGGTGGGTGAGAATCATTCTTAGGTATAGCCAACTTACTTTGTCAAAGGCTTTGGATAAGTCAATTTTGAGAGCCATCCCTTTGATCTTTTTTAATTTAATAGAGTGGAGGGATTCCTAGGCAGAGCCGATGGCTTCATGGATATGTCTATTGTGGAGGAAGGCAAATTGTTCTTGAGAGATGTGTTCAGATAATATAGGCTTAATACAGTTGGCTATGATCTTGGCTATAATTTTGTATAGACAATTGCAGAGTGAAATAGGATGGAAGCCATGGACGGTGGATGGAGAGTCAGTCTTTAGAATGAGGGCTATGTAGGTGGAGTTGAGGGGGGCATATATACGACCAAGAATCTGACTTTCTTCAATCACTCCAAGCAGATCCCAACCAATGATGTCTAGGAAGGCAATATAAAATTCCACAAGCCAACCATCTGAGCCTAGGCTTTTGTCTCTCTTGAACCATTTTAGAGTTCTTTCAAGTCCCCCCATGGAGATAGGTTTAATAAGGTCATCAAATCTAATCGGTTCCAGGTATCAGGGAAGTGGCCAGCAAGATTGATGATTTCAGGCAGAGAGGGGGCTAATGGGGCTTTGAAAAGCTACTTTAAGTGGGAAATTCCAAGCTGGGCGAGCTGTGGGTGAGTGGTAGCCAATCACTCCTGTTCCATGGGCATCTACCAAATAGTATTGTTGGATTTCTTTAAATAAATAAATTGTGGAAAAAATTTGGTATTGCCACCCCCTGCTTGCAGCCAAATTGCTCTGCTTCTAAGCCTCCATAATTCTTCCCTATCCAGAAGGATCTTGGATCGCTGAGATTCCAATTCCACAAGACGGATTTTTGTTTCATTAGATAAGTATCCAAGCCCATTGTCATCAGTTAAGGAGGCCAACTAATCTTCAATATCTACAAGTGATTGTTCATCCTTTTCTTTTTTCCTTTTGGACCAGTCAATAGTTAATCTCTTGAGTTGTTTCAGGTTTCTACAAAAATCCTCAGCCTTTCTCTGATCTCTGAGGGGAGGCTGGGCTTGCCAGAAATCTGAGACCAATTTGACATAGTCCGGGTCTTTTAAACAAGTTGAATTAAATTTGAAAGGGGCCTTAGGTTTCCTGAAAGGGCCGGTCACTTCCAAGAAAATGGGGGAATGGTCTGAGATACCTCCCGATCCAACCCATTGTCTGTATAGGGCTAGGGTTCGGAGGAGCTCTTCATGCATAAGAAATTTGTCTAGCCTTCTTCCAAGGGCAGCATCACCAATACACCTATTATGCCATGTGGGCATCTTCTTGTTCATGGGGACATCTATAAGCCCATATTGGTCCAGGAGGGAGCTCAACTAGTCTGAGAGAGAGTCAATCTATGAGTGATGGCCCCAGGATTCCTCATTCCCAATGGAAAAATTTAGGTCTCCCCCTATAATGGTGGAATTATTGATTAGGGGGTTATCCAGTAGGGATTTCCAAAAGGCAAGTTTGTTTTGGTTGGGGGCATAGACATTAATGATTCAGATGTGTTTGCCTAAATCAGCTGCTAGAATGTCCATGCTTAAGAAGCCCAAACCACCCCAAGAGGATATCACCTTGATATATTTTGGGTTAATTCCCATGGAAAGACCCCCAGATCTACCCTCTACATCCAGGCCTTAAAAGTGCCAGTCAAGTAGTAAAGTATATAGGATTTTAATGATCTGCTCAGAGGGCCCTAGGGTTTCATATAGAAATAATATGTCATAGGGGGTTTGGGTTAAGAGGTGCTTGAGAGCCAGTTTTTTCTTGGGGTTGGCTAAACCCCTGCAATTGAAAGATAGCCAAATCATTAGGGAATAGATTCAAGGGGTTCAGATGCTCTAAGTTCCCTTTCAATGGTGGTTTGTCGACCCTGTGCCACATCTGCCACCGCAGATTTGATGGCTTTTGCAATCTTGGAAGGTCTGCCTCTAGTGGGTTTAGACTCTGAAGGTTGTGAGGGGATGTTGAGGCCAAGCAGGGGGATGCTATTCAATGGACGAGATCGAAGGTTGTAGGAGTGGGAGCCCGATGCAGAAGGTGAGGAAGATGGATGAAGGAGAGGGTTTAGTGCATGTAGGGATGGAGGGGTAGTAGAAAAGATGGGCGAGGGGGGCTCAATACCACAGTTAATGGGGGGAAGAGGACTCAGTAGTGAATCCAAGTGAGACATAGGAGTATGCATTGATGAATGTAAATGATTATAAAGATGAGTAGAGGTATAAGAAAAAGGATCATTACCTGATGTAGGAGCAGCTTCCACCGCAGACCGGGATCGAGTCAGTGGAGGGGATGAAGGTGGAATCCTTGGAGTACTGGTTTGTTGTGCAGTGACTCCATCTGCATCCTTAGAGTGATCTAGACCCGAGGGCTACTCATCCACAATCGGTTCTTTAGATAGTCTATGTTTCACACCCCTTGCAGATTCCTGTGCAGAAGTAGAGAGCAATGGACAATCTTTGTATAGATGACCGACCTTCTGGCATCTTCGACATTAGAAGGGCACTCCTTCATAATCCAGATTTTTTCAATGAGATAAATGCCTCTAATGAAGGGTTATTTTATCATCCAGCCCCTCCCTAGTATCCAGATGAACAAGGATTCTCACCATTGTCATAATCCCAGATTCCTCGAAGGACTGGTCATGTTCCAAATATGTCCCCAGTGCATCTCCTATGCGCTTGAAAACAACAGGGGTCCGAAACTACATTGGTAGGCCTGGCTGTTGGAGTAGATTGGCCCAACACCTAACTGTTCATGCTCTGGGTCAAATAAGGGGTCCCATATTTTGAGCAATACTGGTGCAAGTTCAATAATCCAGAAACGGGAGAGAATCCAATCAGTGTATTCTTCCCTATGAAAGCGAAGGGAAAACCAACCACGAGCCAAGACTCTGATGATGGGTAGCTCTTTGAGTAGGGAGCCCCAAATCTCCGAGGTCCAGAGGCATAGATGTTCCATTGTGTAGTTTCTGCCCCTTACACATCCAACCAAGACCTTCTTTGTCGTGTCTGCAACTTCCCCCATTGGAATATCCTTGCCAAGGGTTAGGTTAATGTCCCTGTCCACAGCTTTAAGGCACCTTCCCTTCTTGGGCTTATCTGAGTGCCAGGCAGTTGGATGTTCCTTAAGTAAACCCCTGCAACCCTGGTTGACAGTGTGGGGGGTGGATGGGGTAGATTTGGAGTTAGGGATGGGGGAACTGAAGCACCCTGAGTGAATAGGGGTATTAGGGTTTGAACTTCTGGGAGCTAGGGTTGCACTGGTGAAGGTTGGGATAGAGAGGGGAAGGGGTCTGAATGGGGAAATGTTGGAGGAGGAGGGTGCACAGGAGGGCACAGTGGTTTGCGGAGGGTGTACCAGGGGAGCATCGAAAGTAGGAGAGGGTTGGAGGCAGGTACCCAAGAGATTTAAGGTTGTTGGAGAGAGTGGAGGGCAGTCTAAGCCGAGTGAATATTCAATGTGTATGGAGGGCATAGGATGTTTATTAGACAGGCTCAGACAAAAAATAACACACTGGGCAGTTGTCAATGGTCGTAGATTGGTAGCAAAGGGACTAGAGCCCATCACTATTCGGTGGTGCTTCCAGATAACCTGGTCGGGGTTGGGGTCCACCTCGTAGTCTGCATTGTCCATGTCCATTGGAACCAATAGTCATGGTTAGTGGAACAACAGATGTTGTGGAGGTAGCAAAACTAGAAGCTTGGTTACCAGGTGTGCTTCACGGTGAGTCTCGAAGCAAATGACTGTAGCAGGGATGTTGTAATCGTGCAGGAAGGGGGGTGAATTGTGAAGCAGGTCAGCATAGTGCAAAATCTGTAGTAGTCAATCCCTAGGGTTATGGCCCTCGAGGCCTCCATGGATGACCACAACGGTCTTGCAAAGCTCCCTCATCGCTCCAGCTCTACTCTACTTCTAACCATTTAGGAAGTTAGCTACTCATCGTCATTATTATTTCATGTTCATCAACAAATTTTTTTCTTGACCTTAAGGAGTCCAAGAAGGGTCTCTTACAAAAATCACTTTGACTTTGACTCAAAAAACTCTTAGAAGCCTACAATGGAGGCTTGACCTATTGACCATTGACCCAAGCACAAAACCCATGTTTTAATAAGTCAACAAACATAATTTTATTTTCTTTCTTATGACTAAATTACCATTATGAAGACCAACACTAATTACATTCTTCAACACTCCCCCTTAACTATAAGGGAGGTATTCATAATTTTTACATATAGGTACAATGATGAACCCAAAATGAAATGATATACAAAGATAAAATGTCATATAACGCCTCCTTAACTTAGAAATAGACTTTATCGGGTTCTTCTTTTCATCATGCTCATCATTAAGCCATTTTCAAGATAGGTGAACATCTTCAACATTTTGAATATTTTGTACCTACAAATCTAGTAACTCAATACAAATATGAAGGAGTATTATATCAATACAAGGTCCCCATATCAACATGACGAGAGTATCAATCATAAGTAGTCAAACTTTCATACCTTAAAATTGAATAATCTTTCATATCCAGCTCAAGATCTTTTGCTAGGGTCTTTTACATAATCCATAGATTCCAAAGTTAAACCTTAGGTATTAACAACTTAATAGTAAAGAAATTCTTTAAGTCCCAGAAACTAGACTCAACACCCACAAAATAAAATGATGTACATCTAGGGTTTCAACAATATTATTTTTAGAATTTCATGACAAACTTTACTAGGTTTTTTTTACAAACCCTAAAACTAGTAAGTTTACATCTACGGCTTCATTCATACTAATCTTTTGCATGGATACAAACATTAAACCTTAACAATTTTGACTAGGGTTTCAATAATTCACCAAATCTAAATTTTTATGGTTTTATGACAACCATAAAAGATTAGGGTTTTACCAAAGTATTACCAAAAAACCTAAATATTGTTAGACTTACAAACCCTAAGTAGCCTAGGGTTTCAATATTATTGACAATATATTCTAAGCATCAACAAGTTAGAGTTTTATAGTGAACCCTAAAAATTAGGGTTTCCACAAAAATGAACAAATGACAAGAGATATGACAGAGGTAGATTCAATCTAGTGATTGATCTCCCTAACAAGAATCTTTTATGATTCAAAATCCTAAACATAAAAAAGTTAGTAATACAAGGAACATTTTAAAATAATTTTAACAATACGTTTTTACAAATAGACATACCTGGAGTTGTTCCTTTTACAAACCTTGTATGGTTGTTCCTTAGAGTGCTCTCTCTCATGAATCAAAATTTATTCTTGCAATACTTAATGACAAGTACAACAAAGCAAACTATACGATACCAAAAACTGTGAAGTCAATCTAGGATTTCTTAGGAAATTAAAGTTTCCAATTACAAACTTCGGAAATCAAAATATCTTTTATAAACCGTATGACTAGGGTTCTTCATGAGTTACCTAGGGTTTTACACTATTGAATAAAAACTACCAATTTTAAATTTGCTAAACCCTAAGATGACTCAAATATTGATCATACATATCTTATAAATACATACCTTTTCCTTTGTTTATTTCATTGAGATTGTTTCCCTTTCCAAACTAAAGACAATTTGTTGGATAACCAAAACATAAAAGATCAAGGAAGTACTTACGTGAGATAGATGAGGTCTTGGTGCCAAGTACGTTAGAGAGAATTCCTCATAAATTTTTCATTATCTACATCTCTTGCTTGTAAATTTTGATCCTTCTATTTGTTTGTTCCATGGTGATTCCTACTTATCTATGTAAATAGGAATGTCTTATTCACTACTGATTAGAATTGGACTTCATGAAGGTGAATGCAAGATGTATTATTTTTCAGCATATCTTTACTGCTATAGAACTTGAAGTTTCCCATCACTGGACAAAGGATATATTTCCTTCTTAGAGACTATATTTTTTTCTTTTACGATCGTGGAGACTATTGTTAGGTTTGCTCATGCATGTCATGATAAAAAAAAAATTATTCAAGGGGTATAGTGACTTTTATTAATGTCACACGAATAATTCTAACTGTAGACATCCTTCTTTTTTGGTTATGTGATGTACATGTCTTAAGATATCGACTTCTTTCATCAAGAATTCTTTGTAGATATCTTCAAGAAAGACACTTGTAGCTTTTCTTGGCTCATTGACTTGTATGGGATTGAGCTATGTATACATATATACCAATCTTGAAATTGAAACTTTGCATAGAACTTATACTACAAATTTTATCTTTTAAGGTGACTGTAGCTAATTTTACCTTCATATCTATTTAGGAATTTTGTCTAGTACTTCTAGCTGTAAGTTCATTGGATTTTGTGAAGAAATTTCTATGGGTAACTAATGCATGTGATGAACAAGAGGAATGAGTGGTGGGTGGGGTGGGTCGAATTAGCCCAACAAATCAGGATAGGGAAAAGGAGGAAAGGGGACACTCATCGTAGAAATCATAGTTAGGGCTCCAACTACTAGGAATTTCCTTCATCTTGGTTGCTAACAATATCCCACAACTAGTCCAACCTGGACCCACATACTCTAGCAAATCCACATCAACAAGACGTCACAAACTCCAACACACTACTGTTTTCCTCTTTTCCTTGGGATCTGTGCTTCTAGAAGTCTGGTTAGGGTTGAATTCACATTACTATGACACCCAAAAAAACAATTCCTATCATTATATTCCCTTGTCCAATCATGTCACTACCTTTGTTTTCCTATAGGGCATCCAAATAACTTGTTGTAGGGCCTAAGGCTCCTCCTCAATGCATCCTACAACAATCTTTCCACCAATATAAATATATGCAACCTCTATCACATGAGAATACCCTTGTTCTAGCTGCGGTCTACCCTTGTTCTCGTACGCTATCCCTTAGAGGCTACAGCTTGAAGGGAAGACCCTTACTAGGTCTCACAACCCTCAAAACAACATCCAATACACGTTGTTCCTACAACAGGTACCTATGGTCCATAACAGAGACTAATCGCACATATAATAGAATATATATACCCATCCTCTTACCTCATAAATGTGGCCTCATTCTCACAAGAAATTTTCTCCAAAATAGTGCCAAGACACTTCCAAAAACTTGTCTTCCTTAGCCTCATCCTTCACTCCCCATTTCAAAGATTATCCTTGATGTGATTGCATATTGGATGTGTGAAATGAGGTTTCCCTTAGCTATTATTTTTACATTTCTCATGTGGAAACGTCTAGTTATAAAGGGAATCTCTACAAGCCAAGGTCGACTTGTCCTTTGTGCCACAAGGCCACATCATAACTTCAAAAATTCATATCTTCACTTCTATAACTCGGATTTGAGTGATTTTTGTTGCATCTGTTTACTCTCGGAGTCCTCTATCAACTAAAATCATCACATGTAGAATTCTCCTTACATATTCACACCTACATGCTTGGGTGAAAAGCGCATAGGCTTGGGTTCTTAGCCCACAAGCCACTTTTGTATGCCAACTCCTCCATATCCCTCTAGACTAGTGTTTGGAGTACCTCCCAAGATATAAATATCAACATATATTCATTGAGAATTTTTTTTTAGTAAAAGGGACTTTGTTTTGTCCCTTCCTTGGAGCTAGAGAATTTTTAATTTTTCCCATGTATTATGGTAGTTATTTTCTTCTCTGAAATTGGAGCCATTCTCTCTTGTGTTTCTTTTTTAGGGTCTGAGTTATATTTTCCAATTTTGTCCACAACTAAAAGGGTACATTTTCAATACACTGAAACTTATGTTGAAATAATTACAAAGCACATCCAAACTAGGTTCAATATTTTTAAGATGGATTTGTTGTCTTGGTGTTTGTTGGAGTTAGAATTGTTTCCAATGAAAAGGCTGAGCTGAGTGGTGCTCTTGGAAATGAATACTACAGAATGTAATTTAGAGATTTAGAAAAAGGATGTGATATATTAAATATATAATTTTGAAACAAATATGGATTCAAATTCACTACTTCCTATATATTGTAGTTAAAAACAGTATTATGTTTTGGATGTCCAGCTATAATTGGAACACTTTATTCCTCTTAAGGAAATGTCAGGTATTACTTCTCATTATTTGCCATTTAATAGGTGTTACTTGAAAAGTATGGATTGTATGTTCTATGGATTATCAATTTAGATATTTTCGTGCCTTTTTAAAAATTGTTGCTAATTCTCTGTTTTTCATTTAATGGATTATGTTATCTCACAAGTTCTTGTCAGAATATTTTATTCAAGTATTGTAGCCTAAGCCTCCAGAATACATAAATAGCCATGTTTTCTAGATATGTGGATTTTATGTTGGCGTAGCAGCAAATGGGGAGCTCTTTGTAGCTTTCAATGAGTGCGAATTTCCAATATGCAAGATTTGCTATGAATATGAGTGGAAATATGGAAAATTAATCTTGTCCATAATTAAATATTATATACAATTGACATAAATATTGGTAGAAGTTAGCTAGTGGAATTATCAGAGTAATGTTAGGGAAAGTGTGTGTGCCCATAAAATTGTCTCTGCATATGTACAATGATTAATAAATTTCATCAAACAGTATCTTATGCAACTAGATCATGAGAAAAAACACAAATGTCACCTCATACAGTATGAGGGCTAACACATGGAATGGCTAGATTTATGGTTCTTAACATTGAAGAATGGAAGCTTATTGTTTAAAAATCTTACTAGTTACTTATATTTGCACACTATGTACAATTAATCTCTTGAGTTTGCTATCTCCATGTGGATTTTTTTATTTCCATTTAATATCTATGTAACCTAGAGTGTAATAACAAAAGTTATTACCATGCATTTTTTTCTAATATAGTTCTCTTCTAATGGGATGGCATAAATTTTGTTGCCCATTCAGTGGTCCATAAACACATGGATTAAGAAATTCTTATTTTCCTCTTTCTTAACAAATAAGGCTTTAAACCATTGTACCTTTTTTAGAATGGAGATGATATAAGATACAAGGTTTCTTATCCACAACATTCACCTATTGTAAACCTTAAATGTTGAATTTAGTATGATATTCTAGATGCTGCTAGTGATGCATTTTTTTAGAGAAGTTAGTTCTTGAACATTCAACTATCTTCAATAGTTGAAATTATTTACATAAAAAAAATATCATATTGGGAAGGTTAACCAAGCACTTTTATATTCATTATTCATATGTTTTTTTACATTGAAAGGATGATTGACATGATTGCACCTACTCCAACTAACCATTTATTAATTAGTTCATATATGTCTCCATAATTACCTAATGCATAATGCCTTATGTATGATGACATGTTATGAGCCTAAGATGTCCCTCAATACTTTGGAAAATGTACCTTTTAATGTTGATATTCATTATGTTATTCCTCTTGGTCATGTTGCTTCTTACATTCTTGTTTGATATCTTGGGATGTATATCTAGTGACTTCCCTTTGATGATAAAATCATGTTGCCTCTTCAATTATTTTCGAATGTTGATCCTCTTTTGTTTGGTTAAAATATAGTTTTGGTCCAAGTAAGAGAAGTGGGTTGAATATTCACCCAAACCCATATTGTGCTTATGGGTTGCACCAATTTCTTTCACATTGTATCCCTTGCTTTAACAATTTGTAATTTGAATGGGAATGGGGTTCCTATATTTGAAGGATGTACGGTGGGGACTACCATTTTCTTTGACAAGATAAAGTAGCATCATCCCCTAGTAATCAATGTTTTCCCTCTAGTTGTGACACAACTTCATCTTTTCATATGCATGAAATAGTAAGATTGTAGGAGTATCCCTTTTTGGACCTTAAATTCTTTCTATTGGTAAGGTTTCTTAGCCCATTGGGGATGCTTGTGCTAGTCGAGGTGTTTCTTGGTTTATTGAAGGTGATTTGTAGGGTAGGGTGATTCTTCAATTTGCACCGCTATATTGAAAGGTGATTCCATTTATCAAATATCCATTTTTATCTTGTCCTCTTCATTTTCTATACCTAGGGATCTAAATCTATGATTGGTGTTCTCCTTTTGAGTTTTGTAGTTTTCCTTAACTTGATTAGGGTGGTTGCAACTTCCTTATTTTCGTTTTCTAATTTGATATTTTTATTTTCCTTATGTTTATAGTGTCCTGGACTTGTGAATTTATTCTTTCCCTTTTTTCTAATATCCTTATCCTTCATTTCCTCTTGGTTCTCCAAGAAAAATTTCCTATCCATATCTTTAAAATCAATCCAAAAGAAAATGTTCTCCAACGTATCCAAAGTATGGAAAACCATTATTTGAATAAGCTCATGATAAGATAAAAACTCATGTTTACCCCCTTTTTTTCCTTGGAAATCATTCCATTTATGGATTGTTGGAGGAAGTATGGAATATTTATGGTATCTACAAGTTCTAAGTGTGGTTGTTGTCTAGTTGGTATAGGAGTATGAATTGATAAACACAAACTATACTTAGCCTTCTTTCATAAGAGATGTATTTTAAAAATATGATATTCTACCTCATCCTAGATACCATAATAACAATTCCTTTAGTCACAAAAATTTCAAGCCCCTTAACAACATTCACATATCTATTTACTCCATTATTTTGAAAATTCCTGGAAAATTCCCTATCTACATCATCATTGTATCCTCTTAATTTGTTAAAATAATCTATCCAATGGTATCTCTCAAAAATTTCCACCACCTCGAGGTGTTGGCAGATCTTGGAGGGATCAGTGTATTCCCTATGATTAAAGGTCTCCCCATTTAAGAATCATGTGTTATATAATTCTACAAGAAGGTTGCAATGTTGAGGGATCTTATAGATGATTGAGGTAAAAAAATTGGTTTGAGAGGATGATCCCAATTATAGATATAAGTGAATTCCTTCCTCTTTTAGAATAATTGGATTGAAGAGATTCATTAGAATATTCTATTCAATTGAGAGGAGTGTTCTATTGCAATGGTTAACAATAAATGAGTACATAAATTCTATTTTTCATTGTATTTTTCCCAAAAGTATTATGGTGAATTCTCCTTTCTCTATATGTAAACATTTATACACCCTCCTATACAGAAATATGCAAAAATGTAGTGCAACCGAAAAAATGAAATCTAGTCAAGGAACACGAGTTGTAAGCAATTCAAAAACTTATTGATAGATGATTGAGATGACTTATAATGTGGTATCATAATATGAGGTGTATTGGTGTTAGTGCTGTAAATGAACCTGTAGTACCTGATTTTTTAGTGTCTAGTATCTTGTAATATCAAAATTCTATAGGAGGGAGAGGAATTTTGATAGATGTTATGTTATGGGAAAATAATGATTTAGAGAATTCATTCACATGGGGTTTTCATATGTTAACTTTCTTCCTCATAAAAGTTGCAATTCACTAATTGGGGTTGGTGCACTATGTATGATGATTACAATGTAAGCCCCAATAGCATATTTATTATTGGGACTTATCTCATCTTCTTTCTCATGTAGTTGTTGATATAAGTGAGAAAGTTAGGATACATTTCATCGATTATGAGCCACAACTCATTGTCACTTCCTTTTTGTACTCGATATGTGTGATCAAATGCCCAACTTTGGAAATATCGAGTTATGAATTTCTGTTGACGTTCTTTTGAACCTGTCAGTGCAATTGCCAGTATACTTATGATTAGAAGGTGGTCTTATGGTGACTATGTAATTTCTTATAGTATTCAAAATAGTACTGTGTATTACACACACACACACACACACACACACACACACACACACACACACACACACACACACACACACACACACACACATATATATTATTTTTTTAAATGTAGGACTTCAACGAATATTCGATGGCAATTGCAAGTTGTCGAATACTCACCACTTGTCAGCCATAGTACACGTCGGATACTCGACACTAAAATCGAAAGATGGTAGCGTCAGTTGTTTAATACTCTTGTCAAAAAAAAAATATCATTTGTCGCATATCTGATGCTTCCCCACTGACTTGCAAGCGTCAGAGCGACAACACTTAGGTCACACAATTTACCTATGTCGTCGATTACCCGATGCCTATAAATGGTTTTTCCCATTGGAGAAAACAACAACCTATGTGTTGCATATCTGACTGCGCACTAGTGCAATACCTTCTAGACATGTGATGTTTGGCCCATTGAATATCTAAAAAAAATTAGCATCACAAAACTGAATTCTAGACATCATTTTTTTAATGACCATTTTAGCCTTTTTATGTGTCAGCTAATCGACATATGTACTATCGAATATCCAATCGTTATTAAATGGTTTACTATTCGACGAAATTCTAGCAACTATTTGATGAGAACCAATGTGTCGGATAACCAATGCAAATAAGTCGCATATCCAACTTATAGCCGTTGGATTTTGGCCCCATTTGTACTAGTGGAACTTGTTCGCCCATCACTATGCCCTCATCTAAAACCTACCAATGACCAAGTCAATAACATGCAGACGATTTGAAATATAGTGACATAATACATAAACATTGAATACATCATGCATACATGCTATTGATGGAGGTAAATCAATCCTATATGCTATTGACCCACTCATATTTAATGTTTTAGTTTTGCACTCATCTTCTTAACATCGATGTGTGCCATGTATACTACTCGATGTGCTTTGCTCAAGATTAGTTGGCTTATATCTTCATTCAATGGATATGTATCCTCCCATGGAATCATAGCGGTCCATCATTATCAAGGGAGTATCCTTCATACTTTGGGATAATCATTTCATCTTCCCTCAAACTTTTTTTAACCTAATTACACTAGGTGTCCTCAATTTGTAATTTGAATGAGTTCTCCCTCAGGGTTGTCTTTAAGGGAATCACCAAAAGTATTTGAGGCCTCCTACTTAACGCATTAGCCACCCAATTTACCATTTATTTTATGTAAGTAATATCAAAATCATATTCACTTTTTAGCTCAAACCACCTTCTTTGTCTTGCATTTAAGTGGTCTTGAGTGAATATGTGTTGTATCCTGCAATGATCAGTCCTTAGTTCAAACTTCATTCCTAGTAGATAGTGTCTCTAAATGTTTAGGGCATAAACAATTACTGCCATTTCTAGATTATGGGTTGCATAGTTCTCCTTGTGGGTTCTAATTTTTCTTGATGCATATGATATTAATCTTCCTTCTTACATCAATACACAACCCAATCCTTCCTTAGAGGCATTGGTGCAAACCAAAAATTCTTGCTCCATATCTAGTACTTTCATAATCAACGTCATTGTTACTAACACCTTTAACCTTTGAAACACCTCTTCACATATTTTAGTCAAAACAAACTTCTTATTCTTTCTTTGGAGATTGGTAGTGGGGCTTGCTATCTTCGAAAACCCTTTAATAAATTTGTGATAATACCCCACCATGCCCATGAAACTTTGTATTTCATGAACATTGGTTGGTATTAGCCATTCCATGATGGCCTCGATCTTTGTCAGGTCTACCATGATACCCTCCCCAGAGATAATGTGCCCAAGGTAATGAATCTTGGATTGGTAAAAGGAACACTTTGACAACTTCCCATATAGTTAGTTCTCTCTAAGACATTGTAAAACTAAAATCAAGTGTTTGCCATGCTCTTCTAGGGTTTTTGAGTAGATCAAAATATCATCGATAAATACTTGCACAAACTTGTCTAATTATTCTCGAAATATTCCATTCATCAAACTCATGAAAACACTTGGGGCATTTGTCAGACCAAAGGGTAAAACTACAAATTAATAATGCCAAAATCTTGTCTTAAAGGGTATCTTTGGGATATTTTCTTCCTTTATTCTCAACTCATGATATCTTGACCTCATATATATCCTTGAAAATACAGTTTCTCCCCTCATTTGATCGAACAAGTCATCTATCCTTGGTAAAGAATATTGACTTTTGATTGTCACCTTGTTCAACTAGTGGTAGTCAATGCACAATTGCCATGACCCATTTTTCTTCTTAACAAACATTATAGGGGCTCCCCACGAAGATATGTTAGGTTGTATAAACCAAAAGTCTAATAATTCCTTTAATTGAATTTGCAACTACTTTAGATTTGGAGTAGACATATGATAGGGTGCCTTTGAAATAGGCCCAGTGTCTAGTTTAAGGTTGATGGTAAAATCAATTTCCCTTTTTGGGGGTATCCTAAGCAGTTCTTCATGAAATACATCATTAAATTCAACAATAATTGGATGCTTATCAAGGTTTTCAAAATCTCCCTTGTCATTTAGAGTGACCACCATGAACATTTGATATCCCTTCCGTCTACATTTCATTAGTTTCATTGAGGAGATAAACCTCATGGAAACCCCTCGATTCTTTCCCCTCAAGGAATTTATTTGTCCATCATCATCTGTGAAATGTAGCATCTTGTTTTCACAGTCTAGAACCGATTCATGTCATTCAACAAATCCATTCCTATGAATACATCATATACTCCTAGGCTTGTAGAGTACAAGGATACCTTGGTTTACATACTCCCAAATCCACCTCAAAATCCCTTCCCATAGGCTTCCTACATTTCTTTCCATTCTTCATGCTACCTCCACATGCCTAAAATCATGTTGTGTAATTGCTTCATGTTTAATATTTGACCTTGCATTTAGATAAATAAAATAATCAGTAGCTCCTAAATCTATTAAATGAAAAAACTTGTAGCATTAATATTACCTGATGTTTCCAACATACTAGATTGGTGTTCAACCTGATGATTGGTCACTGTTGCATGGATGCAAGGAGATTTTCCTAGATCCCCCACCATAACTACTTTAGGAGTTGAGTTGGTATTAACTGTCTTTTGAGGGTAGTCCTTCTCATAGTGTGGACCTACAAAAGTCCAACATCCCCTCTTATGAGCTTGGCTCCTACTCCTGAGTAAACAGAGAGTTGGCTTGGAACTTTGCTGGTAAGATCCATACTATTGGGATTGGAGTTGTGGTGGCATGGCTTGGTGTTGTTGCATAGGATGGTGTTGTTGTGGCTAACAAGTCTACTGAGGTGCCCTATGTGGATGTTGAGCTAGATGCCTATATGGTGTTAGTCGATTCCCTATTGACCACTTTTGATGATTCAACACCAACCCCCTTTGAAAATTTATGCATTCCAGACTGTTTCCATTGGACACTCCTAATCTTGCGGTATTTTTTTTCATACTAGTTTTGTTCTTCACGATCTCCTCCTCTGCGATGATTTCCCATTGAACTATCTAGCTCAAATGTTATAATTTAGTCCCTACACAAATTTTTTCACCCTGAGATTCTCTAAGTTTAAGTGAGGGGCATAACGAAGTAGTTCCATGAAATGAACTTTATACTTTGAAACTGAGCAATTGTATTGTTTTAGAGCGTTGAATTTATTCACTTGTCTCTCAAGGAACTCCTGTGGTAGGTAACATTCTATAAAATATTCTTAAAATAACTCCCAAGTTACTTCTAAGATATCCATCCCCAGCTGGGGTAATAATGGCTTTGACCAAAGTAGTGTGTTTCCCCTTAACTGAAATATACCCATCTTGGCCTTCAAGTTTTAGGTGTAGTCTCTTAGGGTGAAGCACATAGCCATGTTTTATGGCCATGCTTCTGTAGTCTAACCATCTGTGGACCCCCAAAATTCTGGAAATTTTACCTTCTCCAAATGTCGATGCATGTCATTTCTTGTGGGGTTTTAAGGCCCTTCATTCTATATGACTAGTCCTCATTTCTCCCATCCCAGATGGGTTATTAATTCCTCTAACATGTGCAGGAATGATCTCATTAAATTCAACACCTCTCCTATGGGTATCTATTCTTTATTATGGGGTGGGGTGGCATGATTTGGATGTTGTGGCAACACCATGGTGTGCCCTATAACAATGCTACTCCTTTCAAATACTCTTCTAACCATGGTACCTATTCCCACAATACCAATTTATATTATCCCAACTTGACTAACAAAATCAAAGGGTAGGGTGACAATGGTTCCCAAGTTCATACCCTCCTAAAGCACTCTTATTACAAAGAAATAACTTGGAAGAGTGATCTAGAATTTAAATTTTACATAACTATTTAGATTCTTAAGAATATGTAACCTTCCACATAATTTATTGTTTTATCTCTTATTATGAGGGCACAAATTTACAATCCTTGTTTGTAACTTAAGATATATACTACGAAAGACCTCACTCACCAAAAGTAAAACCCAATAATCATAAATTAATATGTGCAACTAAGTATACACATAAAAAATTAGAATGACATTTGATATATATGAATTTTATTAATGATATCCCAAATTTCTTTCTAAAGTAGCAAACAAGATTTCTAAAAATTTGAAAAGTTTCTCTATCTGCATGAATATCACTCTTAAGTCAAGATCCGATCCAAAGGAATATTAATACTCAACCTAAAACATTATTTTGACATAAGATCATAAAACTTAAAGTAATATAAAAGTATTTAAACTTTTCATTTTATTTTCGATAAAATCTTAGTATCCCAAAATAGTAATAATAAGTTGTTAAAGTGCCTATTTCCAAGTTACCCTATATTAGAATTAAAATCAAATGAATTTTTTAACCTTATACTGGAAAATAGCCTAGACACATTATTTGATCCTATCGATTCATCACAAGTTGGTTATTTAGAATATGAGTCTGGTGAGACTCATCAAGAAAAAGAGGCACTTTGGTTTCAAATGATGGTTATGTCAGGCTTTCATTATCTTACCCCAATCTCTGATATAAATCATACCAATAATGTCAAGACTCTTCCACAAGGTATTATTTATAGAATTTTTACACATGATTCTCATCAAATATACCACTCCTCTATAGATTCTTTACAATATTTCTACATTAATCATTGTCTATATCATGATAGTATAGAAACATGGTTAGAGGAACTTTTTTGTGCATTATTTCTTGTAAATAATAATGTTCTTAGCTTGCACATGTTGGATATAGGTTTGGATATTCTTGGCTTTTCTACTTTTAATATTTTATCACTCCAATTTTTATTGATGCTTTGTGATGAACATATGATTGTAGTTTTGGAGTTACATGAATGAGTGTATTGACATAATGATTTTACCTAGTCATTTCCATTTAGTGTAATATAGGTTTTTGGATTAAATTACTTATTTTTGTTTTCTATTGTTTTAGTTTGTTTCTTATATAATTTTATTTTTTTCTTGTTAAAAAGTAAAATAGTTATGAAATGATACATCAATTTCAAATGGAACACAAACCTTCAACGAAATATATGGAGGGAAGATTCTCTTTATCCTTCCTCGCTCTTGGTTATTAATTGTGTTGCTCACAACAACATTGGTTAAACATTTTGTTTTCCAATCCTAACTTAGCCCTCTGATTTTTAGTTGAGATAATTCTAGGATTTGGATTTGAAATGTTTGGTACAAGTGATCTTTTACAAAATTAGGAAGCAAGAATAGTTTAAGACAATAAAATGAAATAATTTTTTTTATTACACTTAACTATTATATTTCTAAAATCTCTTTTAGTGTATAATCAATTAATGAGGTTCTCACGATTTTAAAATTGATGTCATAATTATACAATTAGTTTAGAAATTATTTTCAGTTTTTCCAAGTTCCTTTTTAGATTTATTTTATCTATTTTAATAAAAAAAGCCTAATTAGTTGAACATTGTATGTCTTGGTGATTTTTTTTTTAAATCTACCACAACATTAATTAAAATTTACAAGTGAGTGTCTCACTTAGAATCTAGTTCCTATTTCCTATTTTGGCTTAAGAAAAGCTAAAATTTTGGTTTGCACATGTTTCCTTCATTTGATTATGCTCATTAGGATGTTGGTATATTTTGGGCCTATCTTAATTCAACAATTTATTTTAGATGCTCAGTTTATTTTGATGCACTAAAATTTTGATATTTTTGGTAAATCATTAATTTCAATTTCTTTTTCCATACGCTTTTTAAGGTTTCTTGATTGTTTATTGTTTTTCAATTACAAATTATCATTTATAATTTTTTCCAAGTTTTATGTTTTCTTTTGTTAGTTTGTAAGGAGTTGTAACCCTTTGATAAATGAGAATGATAACATTTTGGTTATGCTTAAATGATTGTCTACAAAAGCATTTTGCTTAATTATCTTTACAAAGTTATGAGACAGATAGAATTTTTATGTTTGTGGTGGAACTTCTGTGTTACCAAGGATTAATATCTATAATTCTAGCACACCAAACATTACGTTTCTTACATGATTTTTATTTGATCTCCACCCACTTATCATTAAAAGTTGCTTTCTATAACAATTGAGGGAGGAAATACTCTGGGATAAACTTCTAAAGTGAGTAATCTACCAAGCAAATCTATAACACTATCGTATCACCTAATTTCCCTAACACCGAATCACACATACAATATATACATACAAATAAATAAGGGTGTATTAAAACAAAAGAGAAGTTTAAAGCATTATGTATTTTATGCAAAGTATAAGCAAACCCATCAAGGCTATGGACACTCGTTGGAAACAAGGCCATATATTTATGGTTCTAAGGCACCTTTGTCAGTGCTATGGATGCTTGCAGGAAGCGAAGTGATTTTAGGTAAAGAGATATGAAGAATACACATAGGTAACTATCTTACTTGCCCAAAGTAAAATCCCTAGGCACACCTTCAATTGACCATTTGTCGATTGAATGATTTGGAAAATCAAGTTCATAAATTGGATAAATGAGTTTGTCTGTTGGTTACATTATGTTTAGTGCTTAGTGAGAATATATTTTAAATACATGAACACATGGTGGTACCCATAATCAAGAAATGAATTATTATAGTGATTGAGTTTATTTTTAACATGGAGTGCAAATAAACCTTTTAGGAAAATTAGATAGAGATAATTGTTTTACCCAGTGTTTCACTGTTTGTCGAGCCTAAAAAAAATCCTCTTGAATTTTTGCTAAAAAATCAAGGGCCATAATACCAAAATTTCATTTTAACAAATTATTTTGTGAATTTTCTAGAACTTTCAATTTGATTTTATTTTTTGGAAATTTGTTGTGTTGAATTTTTGAAGATATGGATTTTATTAGGAGTTTTACATGAGCTGTTTTAAAACATGTTGTAACATTATAACACATTGTAAATAATAAACGAACCCACAAGTTATGATTTCCCAATACTTTGCACATTATTTGTTTTCAAACCCAAAAATATCGATATACTCATGCATGTTGATATCCCAATATATAGGTACCTTGATATCCAATGTTTCTGAATGAGCATTTTCATCGATATACTAAGATGCTTGAGCCTTAACCATTACTCAACAAGGTTTTCCACAACATAATTAAAATATTGGAATGATAGCATATCAATGTTTTATTATAACCACACACACACACACATTTTAAACAGAACGGATAACATTTATATTAGGCCAGAACTGTTTAAATATTTTAAAGATATTCAAGACCTACAAATTTGAGATTGAGCACAGAGGATCAATCCAAAACCTCAAGCATGTTCCCCATGACACAAATTTTTTAGTTCCTTTCTGAGTAAAATTTTTCCAAAAAAACTCCAATATCCAGACACATTTACATTCCATTTTTCACTAATTTTGTTTTGATCTAAACGACCTTCTTGTTATTCTAGGTGATTTTTTTTCCTTTCTTCCCAAGAGTCCAACCAACATTTTCTACAAATTCCAACAAGAAATTATTTAATATTTTAAATCTATATTAGTTATAAAATTCTATTTAATATTATAAATATAGTTATAAAATTGGTTTTAGGAGCACCAATAATAATAATATAGTTAAGAAAATTAATAAGGGGAAAAAGAATAAGCTTTAATAAAAATAGTTGTTAGGATATAATATTAGATCATAATAAAGTTTTAATGGGGGGAGAGAATAAGTGGAGTGTTGTATTAGGAGAACTAAATATTGTGCTATTGTTATGCACCAAGATAACTTATCAGAGCTCACAGATTTTTTCAATGCATCTACAATATTCTTCAAAGTGTCCACCTTTACTAGCAACACCCTTTTGTCTTCTATCATATCCCTTACAAAGTGATAATGAACATTGATGTGCTTTGTCTTTGAATGGTAAGCAGGGTTCTTTGCCAAAAAAATTGCACTTTGGCTATCACAGCCTATCCTTATAGCTCCCCATACTAACCCCATACTTGAACACAATCTCTGCAACCAAACTACTTCCTTGCTTGCATGAGTGGCTGCCATGTATTCTACCTCTATAGTTGATAGTGCCACTACATATTGTTTCTTACTCATCCAACTGACTCACCTCCAAATAGGTTAAACACAAACCCACTTGTATATATTCTCTGATCCAGATCTCTAACCCAGTATGCATCAACAAAGCCATAGATATCCAAAACTCTGTCAAATCCTGGTCTTCCTTCGTAGTACAAACCATAATCATTAGTGCCACGCAAATACCTGAAAACCCGCTTCACTGTTGTCCAATGCTACTTCCCTGGTTTTGACATAAAACTGCTCACTACCTTCACTGCATGTGCAATGTCTAGTCTAGTACAGACCATCGCATACATTAGGCTATCGACTGCACTTGCATATGGAACATGTGACATGTCCTCTTCCTCTTCTTGTGTCTTAGGACACTATTCAGCAAATAACTTTACACCTATAGGAATAGGAACCTTCACCAATTTACTATCCTTCATATTAAACCTCTGCAATATTGTCTTGACATACTTCCTTTGGTTTAACTAGAGCTTCCTCTTTGCTCGATCTCTTTTAATGTCCATGCCCAAAATATAGTTTGTAGCACCAAGATATTTCATGTTGAATTTGGAGGACAATTGGGTCTTCAAATCCTAGATAATTTCTTTGTCATTTCCAACCAACAACATATCATCCACATAAAAGACCATATAAATAACACGGTCACCAATTAATTTAAAATACACATAGTGATCTGCTTTGCTTCTGGTGAAGCCAAGTCCTCATATAAATGTATCAAATTTCTAATACCACATCCTTGGTGACAGTTTTAACCCATATAGAGACTTCTTTAACTTGCTACCAGTTCATTCTTACCCTTCACCGCAAAGCCTTCAGGTTGCTTCATGTAGATCTCCTCTTCCAGATCCCCGTGAAGAAATGTTGTCTTCACATCCATCTATTCTACCTCAAAATCAAAAGCAACAACAACAGATAAAAGTAATCTAAGAGAAGCTACCTTGGCAACAGGAAAAAAAATATCACTAGAATCAATTCTCGGCACCTGGGAATAACCTTTTGCTATCAACCGAGCTTTATATTTCTCCGAATTTCCTTCTGCATTTGTCTTCTTCTTAAACACCCATTTGTTTCCAATGGGTTTCCTTCCAGCCGACAACTCCACCAGATCCCAAGCCTCATTTTTGTGCAAAGATGACATTTCATCAACCATGGCCTCTTTCCATAGTTTTCCATCCTTTGAATCTACTTCTTCCTTCACAGTTCTGGGATCATCATCATTAATAGATATAGAAAAATTTGAACAGAAAGCAGATGGACTATACCTTTCTGGCTACCTTCTTTCTCAAACTGATCTTCTCACACCAGGAGTTTGTGGCTCTTCATCTTCTGATTCCTCCTCTACTGTAGAGTCTGATTCTTCTCCCTTTAGCTCAAACTCTATCTTCTCAGGTTCCTTTGGTTGGACTTCATGTTTAATAACATATTTCACCTCTCTAAACACCACATCTCGGCTGTACACAACCTTCCTTGTTACTAGGTTCCAAAGCTTATAACCCTTTAAACCATCCTTATACCCAATAAACATGCACTTTTCAGATTTACTATCCAACTTGGTTCGTTTCTCCTTTGGAACATGTACATATGCATCACATCCAACTACCCTCAAATTTCAAAGAGAGGGTTTCTTACTAGTCCATACCTCTTGTGGAGTCTTATCCTCTAACGTTGATGAAGGTGATCTACTGACCAGGTAACATGATGTCTCCACCGCCTCTGCCCAGAATTCCTGTCCTAACCCGACACCACTGAGCATGCTTCTTGCCCTTTCCATCAACGTATTGTTCATTCTTTCTGCAACTCCATTTTGCTAAGGTGTATATGAAGTAGTCTTCTGTCGTGCTATACCACACTTCTTACATAATTCTTCAAATTTCTTACTGCAAACTCTCCACCGTTATCTGTCCTGAGCACCTTTATCTTCTTCTTTGTCTAGTTTTCCACCAGAGCCTTAAATTCTTTAAACTTGTCAAAGACTTTAGATTTATTCTTAAGGAAATATATCCATGTATTCCTTGAGAAGTCATCTATAAATGATACATAGTACATAGACTTACCCATTGATGGAACATTCACAGGTCTAAACACATCGCTGTGCACAAGCTCTGATATCTGTTTCACCCTCTTACCACCAAAGGGGAAACTCACCCGATTCTGCTTCCCAGATATGCAATTTTTACAGAAATCAAAATCCAGAGAGCTATTACTCATACCTTGTACCATACATTTACCATGAAGTATTCGAAGGCCCTTCTCTCCAGTATGTCCAAGTATTTTATGCCACATCATGGTCTACTCTCCAGATACCACTAGATTTTTCGCTCCACTTTTAGGAACCACAGAACTATTGCACCCATCAACAACAATGCTTCCTTGCAACTTGTACAGAGTTCCAAACCAAACTCCCCGCATCAATACTAATGCTACATGAACCATCTTGCAGGTATCCTTCTCAAACACTATTTTTACACCTGCATCATCCATCTTGCTTACAAAAATCAAATTTCTAGCCAATGTAGGAATATGTAGAACACCCGGAAGTGTTCTAACCCTTCCACCCTGCAACTTCAACTTTACTTTTTCGCAACCAATGATTCTAGCCTTCCTATGATCCCCTAAGAAGACATCACCACCATCATATTTCTCATACTCGCAGAACCACTCTCTATGGGGAGTGAAGTGAAAGGATGCACTTGAGTTAATCAACCATGCCTCATGATCTACATGTGTACTTGAAGAAGCCAAGTACACATCCCCACCTTCATCTAAGGTCGTTTTCGCCTCTACAGAAGGAGCATCATCATATCCCTTTCCTTTTTCAGGAGCTTTGAATTTGTAGTCCCTTTTGTAGTTCCCTTCCTTTCCACATTTATAGCACACCACCTTTATGGGTTTTCCTGGATATTTATATCTCCCTCTAGATTTAGATCTCCCACTCAATGACTTATTTGGTTTTCTGTTCTAGGACCGTCCTTGTACAGACAAGGCATCACCATTCTAGCTCTCCATATTTTTATGTCTCATCTCCTCCGTCAGCAAGGATGAGACTATTTCATCAAACTGCAAAGCAGTTGCATTACTACCTATTGCAATAACCAGACTATTCCACGAATCTGGTCGAGAACGCAACAAACTAATGCACTTATCTTCATCTGAAATTTTGATATCAACAGACGATAACTGACTTACCATAGTATTAAACGCATTTAGATGCTCTGTCAATGAGTCTCCATATTTCATCCTTAGGTTATATATCTTTTTCCATAGGAATAGTTTATTCACTAGAGACTTAGATTGGTACAAAGTCCCTAACTTCTCCCACAAAGCCTTCGCCATAGCTTCCCCTGATACATTCAACAATACTAAATCTAAGACACACAATTGTATTGCACTCTTTGACTTCTGATCTAACTCCTTCCATTCTTCATCGGACACTCCCATTGGTTTAGTACCCGAATCTACCACGATCCATTGATCTTTATCCACCAACAGATCCTCCATCTTGAGTTTCCACAACTCAAAACTTTGACCATTAATTTTCTCGATCTCTATCTTTCCACTGCTCACCATCTTCTTTCACCACTAGAATCGATCCCATAGATCTCCCACTGAACAGGGTCTACCACAGGCCCGAGCGAAACCCCTCAGCAAAAAACGCATCCCCTTGAAGCCAAAACAACTCTGATAGCAAATGTAGGTTTTAACCCTGTACAGAAATTACCTGCATATGAATTCGAAAACATAGAAAATAAACAATGCGAGAACATAACACATAAAACACATATACACAGAGATTTTCCTCTAGTTCTATGTCTTCATTCAACATGATGTGTTCTGTTATCACAAAATCAGGTACTGAAGGCTGCCAATCAGCAAGATTCTGTGTAACTATTTCAAACCAGGCTTTAGACTAAGGCTTAGCCTCCTTAGTCAGAGAGGGCTCTCTCACAGACTATGAATATTGACTAATGACAAGGAAAGATGGCTAACTCTTAAAAAACACATGAAAAATAAGATGGCTGGACAAATATCAAAGTGATTCCCATTGGGCTTATGGAGTCTCACACATCTCAGCAAACAAAAAACACTATCCTTTCATAGAAATCAGGGCACTTTACATCTAATGTTCAAACATAACTTACATAAAACACAGTTTGCCAAGGCATACAGGAAGTCAGAGCATGACACATGAGTTCTGAGTGATTATGCAGTAACAAAACTGTAAAAGAACACTAAAGAGAATAAACCATCATACATTTGAACCATTAGATCTATTGTGAATCCTGAGAAGAAACAACAGTCATTTGCATTACTGAAATCTGCTATACATAAACCAAAATAGTCTTGTCTTTTATCAAAACATCCAACCCAAATTACATCCAAGTCTGATCTATATATAGGAATACATTCTTAACCACCTTGAGCTTCCTCCTCCAGCATGAGGGGAGCTCGAAGGTTGCTATTAACTACTCCTATCTTCTGTTTAACTAACTCATTAAATACATAAGTACTGAACTGTAATTACAAAGAGTCCTAATTTAATCAAAACTCAAAATCTGTCCTCCTCGTGGCATGATTCCTTCTTGATTCTTGACATTTGTCTTCTTTCTGTTTTGGCCGAGATATCTTGGAGGAGAATGCAATGAACAAGCTGGCTTTGGATACTGGTTGCGTAGATGGTTCATTAATCCTCAAGATAAGTCCCCTGTTTTCCCGGTCCTTGTCTCCCACCATCCTTCGAAAGTTAAGCAACATGTTCCCAGCTCTTTAATACCCCAAAATTGATGAGCATCACCATATTTCAGATGTGTTGGAGGCCTTGTTGACTGAACAGGTGTATAAACCAAAATCTCCGTATGCATTTCCTATCATAACCCTAATAACCGGTAATAAAGTACCTTTATCAAGGTTTAACTAAAGACAAAAATATTTCACCTTTTCCAAAAGGCACACTTGTCATTCTCTGAATAGCTAGGATATTCTTATGTGATCTCCCTTATGTTCCTTAGGCATTTTCTTCAAAAATTTGCTGGTCCCATCATTAAACTCTTTGTTTTCATCATAAAACAGCACCTACAGCAGTTTCGTAGCGCGCTACGAAACTGCTGTTTTTTGCTAAAACAGAGTATATTTGCACTAAGGCGTATTTTGCTTGAACTTATGACTCTTCAGACTTCTTCTACAGGTGTCAAAGACTTATATGACTTCAAAATAATGGAGCTTAAACAAAATTGACCAAAACTAAGAATGTCACCTTTTTCTTCAAATCAGTGAGCTAGTTGACCTAGCTGTGTCTTCAAATTTGCGACCTCTTTTTTCAAAGCCTTGTTTTCAGCTCTCAGGCTCACGTTCATTTTTCTGATGAGTTTAGCTTGCTTGAGGGCTGGAACCGTCCATGTATACACATCAGCCACTGAATCTACCTGACCCACTAGGTTTTTGCTACCTTTTAACACAGCTCTTCGATAGTTGGCATATCTGACAGCAAGCTCCCTAGTGACATTCTTTACCTGGGCAACCTCACCTTTTGCTGTTCCCCCTTGGTTCTTTATGGCTATAACATTTCCTCCTTGAGTAATAATAACCTTTCTGTTCTTGTCTTTATGCTTGACTGCCTCCACTATTCTGGTCAATACTTCAATTACCTCTGTTCTGGGCATCTTTACAGCTTTCTCTTCTTTATGCACTTTCTCAGCTTCTCTAACTTGTTTCCTTGTAACCGGCCTTCGTGGTTTGAACATAAACTCCTCACTAGGTTCATCAAACCTTAGTCTCTTCGAAGCTTTTGATTTCTTAGTGCTCTCAGGTGATGATTGAGTTAAATCAATATGCATGGGTTCAAGATGCACCAGTTCTTCCTGCTCAAATTCAATAGCCTCAAGTAAATCACTTAAGCTGGCCTTTGATATTGGACTTTCCTCAACAGCTACTGATTTGCCCTTCTCTTTGCTTAATTGACCTCTTGTTTTAACTCTTGATACACTTTCAGACCCAGCTGATCCAGGTACATCTTTCTTGTGCTTAACCTTTTCCTTTGATGATGGCTGAGATGGCTCTTTAATAACCAAGGGCTTTACTGGCTTGTTCAACTGAGATTTGGTTTTCTTTTTATCCCTAGCCTCCTTTCTAAGCTCAGCTATTGTAGGTTCTTCCATTAATTCTTCTCTTTCTCTAACCGGCTGTGGGGTGAGGCCTATCCTACTCTGGAAACCAGCCATATAGATGAAAGAATTCCAATCCCTACCAATTTTTTGAAGAGCATCCAGCACTAACAGTTTGACTAGACCATGATGAAATAATGATGTTTCACAATCATCCTTTCTCAATTGAACCTTGTCACACATCTTGCTGACGCTACGAAACAAGTAAAATGGGATATCTATAGATTCTTTACCTGTAAAATGCAGCAACAACTTAAAATGATAGGAATAGACTTTGTTATATCTGCCCTCATAGGTTAAATACTTTTGAATACATGTAAGAAGCATAGCATAGTGTTCTTTAACATAGCTTCTAGGCACAGCCTTGGTTAGATCTTCATTCACATAGGCTTCTTTCAAGAACTCTTTGCAGGGGTTCATATCAAATTTGAAGTTTTTAAACCACTCCTGCCCCCCTCTTGGAATTTCAATCACATTAGCAATAGCCTCTGGAGATACTGGGAATTCTAACATAGACACTTTAGAATTTAAACCTGTAAAGTTCAAGGCAAATTCTTTTGTTACCTGAGTGTGGCCACCCTTCAGCTTTTCACAGAAACTCCAGCAACCAGCATCTTTGAAAGCTTTTCTTACACCTTCATCCCTTAATGCAAGATCCAATCCTTCAGGCTCTGCCCTCTGACACCTTCCAGACCGATGCTCCTTCTTCTCCATTACGCTTTGAAATCTTTCGCACAGAGAAACACCACCAGCCTCAACTCAAATGGCAAATTCAAATTTTAGAACGCAGGCTCGCTTGCAATCAGGCTCTTTTGAAGAAGAGGCTCAGGCTCATTTGCAATTCAAATAACTTATCATACAAGCTGACCACTTTATGCATTATTAACAAACATTATAACACGACCATGCATGACAAAACCGTTTGAATGATTTTAATGTGCGTGACTATGAACCTACTGGTGGAATGATGGCTCATAAGTGTTTAGAAGGTACGCCAACTGACAATAACAGGACGGACACAATGACTCATCCCTAGACATAACATTTTAAGAATCTGCACTGCAAAATCCCCGAATCCACGATTTCGTAGCGCAGATAGTTATAAATTAGCAGAATGCGCTGCGAAATGGCTGGATACTGACACGCTGCGAAAAGGCTAAAACATCATTGCGCTACAAAATCAACCAATAAAACTGCGCTGCGAAAATGCGAAAAGGACCAGTGACGTATACAAGATAAGACATGTCTTATTCAATCATGATGGAGGATGACTGACGATTTTTGAAAATGATTCACATCAATATCATTTAGAAACATGACCCCTAAGTAGTAAACATAGGACAACAACCATTTGAAACCCATTTTTGACAATGAAATTTTGGACAAAATTTATGTACATGTGACTGCAGTTCTAGGTGATAACATGTTCTTCCTCTTCTTGTAATGCCTTCTTTAGGCCCTTTGTTCTTGGCCTTTTCCTCTTACCTTTCCCTTTTTCTCCTTCAAGCTCACTTGACTCTATGATTTCTTTTCCCTTGCCAACCTGCTATAATAACTTGGTTTTCTCTTTTTCCATGATCAATTGCTTTGCTTTGAGCTGAATATTCTCCTATTCAAGGAATAAAATGGAGTATCTAGCTCTCACCATGTTGACTATAAGCTCCTTGATCTAATAGTCTTTATCTCTGATTGTCTGCTACATGCTTGAAGTCTGATCCTCTGCCTCTAAATCAACTAGCTCAAACTCATGCTCAACTGTGTCTTTATCCTGTGTTGTTGATCCCTGCTTTGTTGATGTAGAAGGCTTGGTCCCTTTCTTACCATGAGAAGAAAACACAAGCCTTTACCCTCTCTTGTACATACTGGTCACCTAAGGTGTAGGTGCTTGAGTTTTCTCAACTTATTTGCTAGAGGACCCCACTTCCATTTGTTTTTTTGGTATGCTAGAGGTTTGAGCTGCTACATTGGCTTCATGCCATTTCAAGGTTGTTTCCAAAAGGGTTTCCCAAGTCATACCTTTCTCTGCAAGATGGTGAAGGACTATAGTCTTGATCAGACTATGATGAAACAAGCTTGGGTAGTGCTCCTTGCTCTTCATTTGTATCTTCTCTGACATTTTGGAAATTCTCCTGAATAGGTAGTTACACATGTTGAGTGGCTTTTGAGAGGTGAAGTGCATTAAGAGGCGAAATGATAAGCACACAACCTAGAGAATCTTCCTTCACATGTAAATAATTTCATGATAATCTTCATCAAAGGGGAATATTTCTCCAATAAGTATCTAAAAGGCATAGTATGAGCATGTTTTTCCCTATATGGTGTTTTTAAGAAAGATTTATAATATTCAAGATCTAGGTTGATTCCATTGAACCAATATTCACCATTGTTTGGTAGCCTTGTATCAAGTGAAATGGAGGCCACTGAAAAAATGAATTCAACACCAGGAATAACAACACTTTCACCCTTCAATTGAGTTTCCACCCAATCTCTCAACTACTAATGAAAGCCCACCTCACTCACCCTGTTGTAGAAATCCAAGCAATGTGCATCTTCAAAGCACTGTTTGATAAAGGGATATGAGGTGATTTCACTACAATTTATGGCTCATATCTAAGGATTTTCCCTCCCTTGTGATGTCTCTTCCTCTCTGTTGAAAATTCTGCCTCCATGATGAAAAAAACCCTAGCAACAGGAAAATGAGAATAACTGTGACGTATGAGTGGAAAATGAAGCGATGTGAAGGTGGAGTTTGACAAAATGGTAAAGGAGGTTTGAAAGAGGTGAAATTGTACCATGGAGAACTGATGAAAATGAGTGGAAAATTAATGGAGGAATGATCTTCTGTTGAGAAGGAAAAACAGAGTTTGTTGTGAAAGTGCCCAAAAACCCCTAGGAATGAACTAGGGTTTCACTTTTGGAGAGGTAAAATTTTGTTTTGAGGTTGATTGAGTGGTTAAAATAGTTTATTAAACATGTATATAGGTGTAGGGAAACATTTTACATGTTTAGAAACCAATAAGCAAGAATGGCCATCATCAACCTATCATTCCCTGTGAGAAATTTTTGAAAAATCATTGGCATGAGATGATTTTGAAAAGAAAAGAAGGAAGAGTAATGGTGTACTTACTTGTTTCTTGGCTTAGGAAGCAATGAAATCAAGTTTGCAGGCTTAAAAATCAAATTTGGGAGAAATTTGGGCGTTTTTTGGACACTCTGCCCCATGCGCAATGTAGTGTCTCTACGCACAATGCCAAGCCTCCGAGCACAACGCATTATCTCTGTGCACAATGCCTTGAGATTTTTTCCAATTTTGCCTAAAAAATCGACTTTTTCTCTCTTTTGGAGTGGAGAGCTCGATACTCAAGAGTGAATAAGAGGTAAATGAAACAAGTTTGGGGCTTTTGAGTTTATATAGGCAAAATTATTTCTCTTTTTAAAAAGAAATGGGACCCACAAACCTTTGAAAAACTGATTTTTTCACTTTTGAAAACATAATCACCTTTAATGTTGAAACCTGAGCTGAATTTTCACTTTCCTAAGTACTGGAAATTATTCTTATGGAACTTTTAAAACATGAAAACATGATGAATGTGTGATAACTCACAAACCAATACCAAAGAGCTACTTGTCATGCTCTTTTCATTGCTAGATTTATTCATGAAAATGATGGACCTTAGAAACCCTAGCGACCTAATGAATGACCTGAAACTGAATGGAATGATGATGATGGATAACTTTATTTTATTATGACACCTTCATAGAAATGTGATAGGTGACCAGCATGAGTGAATTTTCAAAAGACTGACCTCATTTCTTAACTAACCAAACAATGACCAAATTTTACCGTGTAAACCTAGTGACATGAAAAGTTTGATTTTGATAGTCCTGATAAGAATTGTAAAAACACACTTGATCCAGGTGTCAGCCTAACAAGACTGACACTAACAGAGGGAACCGATTAAAGGGATCATGTGTGTCCTCACCATGACATCTAGACTCTTGAACAACTGTGCATAGGAAGCCTCAATGCTAGTGTTGAGTGGAGGGAGCTGCTCATAGTTCTAGATCAACATCTGGATCCATGCTTTGTCTAGCTCTACCTACGGCTTCATTATCTTGTGCAAGTAAAGTGGCGCCCCCTTGCATTTCATTGTCCATTCTTGTACGTGTGTAATAGTAGCATGCATGTCTTTGATATTTTGGGTAATCTTCATGCATCACTGCTGAAAACCATATAGATGGACAACTACCTTATGCACGGTGACAAACCCGTCATAAAGTTTCCACATGGTGGTCTCTAGAGTCGATAATTTAGCAAGTATCATTTTTCTCATGATCCTAGAGATTGTTATTCCCTCTACCTGGCCTCTTGCAAGTCATTTTCCATCCGATCATTCTCTATTATAAAGAACTTGACACTCGAGCTTGTGGATTCTGCTTAAGCCTTAGAGGCATCGGCCATGACAACTGGATGTTTTCTAACATCTGACATAATCACCCTTTCCTACTTATGTGTAGGTAACGCGTGATCATCCAGGAGATGATTTTTCCGCACTTGTACAATCCTATGTTGTGACTCATCAAATGATAGATTGTACACATTCATCACCGTATACTCATCAAGGATAAAAACCTCTCCTTGCTCGCTTAGGACTAGTTCTAGTTCTGGAGGTGATGGATACTAACGGGCGACCTTGGATGTTCTTGGCATGAGTTTAGTATCTTGGTCATTTGGCTCTTGTTATAACTCCATGTTCATTACTTCAACCATTTGCTCAATCTGCTAAGCAAGCTCCCGAACCTGCACCTTCTCACCCTCTTCTTCATCTGCTGGTTGTTCTGACTCCTCAACATGTATGGGCATAGTTTTCTCTGTCATTGCACCTTGTGCTTCTTCCCATTCCTGTTTTTTCTTCTCTTCCCTCTTTCTCCTTCTTAGTTCCTACTCTTATCTTAGCTTCTTCTCTATTTCCTGCAACTTACTTTCAGCATCCTCCAACCTTTACTTCTCTCTCTTGCTTCGTTCTACTCTCTTTATGCATTGTTGCCTCTTCACCTCCACTACCAAAGCTCCTTTCTCAACAAGAGGATCTTCTCTTAGCTTGTAGATTTTCTCAGCCTCCAGGTTCTCGACAATCTTCCTCTTGCCTTTGTCCTACACCAGTTTGTTTCTCACAATTGGTGTTGTTGTTGCTTCTTGTAGTGCAACTACCTGCAGAGAAAATTTTCACTCAATAACCATGCTAACTGGTTCATTTATCTTAGAGGAGTTGTAACAATACCTCCAAGGATTTTCTTCTACCCAATGAAATGTCCCATGGATCCATGGATAATACACCTTTGCACAATGGTTCTTGCATATGCAGTGGGGATCATATGGATTGTAGTCCTTGGTACCAAAATCAAACTTTTCTAAGTCCTTGGCCTTGACATCCACATCCTTTAAGATCCGGATCTCATACAATCCAATCCACAAAGGAAGAGCAGGCCATGGTGCCTTCTTCCTCCTATGCAATCCTGCAGATAACCTTGTGGAGATGTGTTATGCAACCTCTTGCATGACCAACTTATCCATGGAAAACCTTGGTAACACATGCAAAGGCTTCTCTTTTCCGAACATCCTGATGAAGGTGCCACTGTGTGAGGCATACCAATCTGCAATTTTAAGTAATGCTTGCATCACTTCTTGGGACATGAAAAGGTGGATCCTGCTTAAAGATTAGCTTGTAAACCAAGATCATGAAATGGTTAGATACCCTCGCCATGAATCCTCGATAGTTTCACTCATAAATAAACTTGCAATAAATGTTCACAACATTCTCTAATGTTGTCCATGTCCAACCCATGCCAGGAAACTGATGCTAGGCACATATTGCATCAGGTTCATATGAGGACATATAAAATCTTGCTTGGTCATCCTTGGTCAGATTCCAGGCATTAATCACATGCACTTTCAGTTGAAGAGCCAACAAATCCAACAATTTGAATGGCCTTCCTTCATTTTCTAACTGGTCCAACACAACCACCCAATTTTGTATAAAGGTCTCCGTGCTTTCTTGACAGTACAAGCAGAATGCAAAGATGATCAAGAGTCGGTAGGAATTTTTGAGTGATTTAGTCTTGTAGGCATGATTGGGTGTCAATCTAAACTTCGAAAACTCTTTCACCCAATCCTTCATGATGTCTCTAGTGTTCACATTGTTGTTGTGGGTATAGAAAAGTGCATCCATGCAGTTGATCGACTGCGGTAAGTGATATATCTAATAATAATTTTCTGTCCTAAAGGTAGAAAGCTATGTTCTATTGGCACCACTCAATGTCATCATCTCGGGATTGATATGTGAGACAATCCAGTGAATGATTTCCACACATGGGAATTTGGGGTACCTGCATGAAACCTTATAGATTGCTAACTTGTGGATGTTGACATAGACTTGCTGATCTTCTAAATCTTCCTTGAAGCTACCTGCGAATATATCCTTGATTTCCTACGATGTTATCTTCATGTCCTTCTCTATGAAAAATTTTGTGTCAACATAGAATAGAAAGTTCATGCCACCTTTTCAACTACATCTCCAATGATTCTCTCAACAATATCCTCTGATGCAACTCTCTTGGAAGCCATGTTACCTGTACTGCTGAAAGGCTACTCACCAACTGTTGTACCTGGAGACAAAGAGGACACTCATGGCATGCAAATGCTAGCTTGAAATCGAAAGCACTTTAAGATAGACCAAGAAACAAACTTTGCAACTGGTGGGCAAGATTGCACAATTATGGGTTTTAGAGGTGAGGGACTACCAGTTGGATATGCACATTATGCAGTCCTAGCTATTAGTGAGGAGGTGATGCTGACTAAAACTGCGAAATGTGCATTTTAGTCTGGCTTGTGTTGGTTGGGACTACGCATTCCACAATTCCAGTGGCCAAGCCTCTGGGAATAGCTCCTAGAACTACACTATGCATAGTTGGAGTTAGTCACTGGCAGCCTCTGCGCAATTCCTGGAACCAAGGCAGATGATCAAGGGTCAAAAATAGCAAAAGATTCAAAGTTGTTGGATTGGTATGGAACTTGGATGACCATGTAGTGCTCATCATCTAAATCTCACGTAGCTCTTTTCGTGTGAAACAAATTCTGTATGACTCCAGAAATGAGTTTTGTTCACTTTCCCAAATAGGAGAGTTTTTCAAGAAAATTGATAGCCCAGTCAGCAGTCCATACTGTAGACATGGTGCTAACTAGGTAGGGCATGTGGTAGTTTGACTTGGTCAAAGTACCTCAACAAATGGTATTGTGCTAATTGGCACATTCTTATTGGTTGAATTTCGACAGTTTTGATTGGTTGAAAGGGTGGCCAACCATGGGCTGACATGTGGCTTAGACGGAGGTCACCATGTGGTAGCCCGAGAGGCCACCAAAAACTTGGTTATAGTTTAGGCGGAGGCAGCAGGGTTGGAACCCGCGACATCCCAACAATATTCCAAATCCGTTACCAATAAACCATGACCGTGTTGCTTAACATGTATTAACTATGATTTTAAATGTCACATGTAGATAGTTTGGGGGAACACACCAGCCTGCATGGGGGGTAACCCTTGGATTCTCCACTACACATGACCACCCACGGAGGAGGAGTGGCGGCCCGGACAGTGGGGGCGGGCTGTTGTCCTTAGCCCTGGTTACATGCCCCCCACATGGACACAATCTTGGTACATAGGCGTTAGCGGACATTTAAATTGTTTGATAATTCACCCAGTTTTCGGTGAAATTGTCGCTCTGTTAGTGCGTTTTTGGGGTGAAATTGTAGGATGATGCCTGATTTTGGGGAAATTGCAGTGTGATTAGCGTAAGATTGGGAAAGGCCATAACTTCTTCTATTTTTGACCAAATCAGGAGCAGAAAGAGGCTACACAGGCATTTTTGGGCATTCTAGAGCCAATGGAGCAGGTTTTAGAGCATTCTAAGCATTGTAAACTAATGTATTCACACTTTTGAGCATAATAGAGAGGGTCAAGCCATTGGAAGGTTGATCAAGGAGACATATCCTAGGAGGGGTGAACTCCTTCATCATGTGCTACTGTGATATTTTTTATGGTTATGTTAATATCTATTATATGTTATTGTTTAGTCATTTGTTTATGTTAATTTTCACATAAAAATTACATAAAAACACTCAAAAACCCATGTTTAAACTTGGAAATAATTTCATAAATCCTCAAGCACCTTTAATATATTCTGAAAAGGAATTTTACCAAACAAAAAATAATTTTCTTAATTAGATCAACAGAGCCTTGAGATCCAAAAATGTGCAGTAATCTCTAGGAAGAGCTAGATCCGGGCCAAGGAAACCCAGATCTACCCAAGGGATACATGAAAATGAGCAGATCTGAAAGTGTGAGTGATGGTTGGTGCAGATCTGAGTGGATGGTGATGCATTCAATCAAAACAAGTGTAGGAATCATTCGAACAGAAGAACAATGAAGCTTATGGAGAGGGTCACCGCAACAAAAACCATTAATGAAAAAATTGGGTTATGCATGTGACACTTAGGAAAGGAAATGCAAAACTTAAAACAAAAATTTTACAAGATAAAACAAATCAAAGCTCCAATGATCATTCAATAAACAAGGTAAACCAACACTCTCACAAGCCAAGGAAACAAAAGCGACATGAAAATCAACAAAATACTAGAAAAGAAAGACTTACATGGAAAAGATGCCAATTATGCCGAAGGTTCCTAGATCCCCTTGGGAATGCCATAGCTCCAAGATCAAATATGAAAATGATCTCTAGCAGCACCCATTAAATAGATCTGACTGATTTAGGGTTTATGATGCGAAGGCCAAAAATCTAGGAAAAGTGATACATGGCAACAATTTCCAAAAATAGCTCAAGTGTAACTCTGACTGCTAAAATAGACCCCTATTTTTTAGGGATATTTTTCTTCATTTTTTTTTCTCTTTTTCGTTTTTGGGAAAGGCTTCCATGCATGCATGGAGTAATTGCATAGTTTCGGGGGAACCAGGTAACTCACTAGCACATGCATCAGGAAACTATTGAGGGAATTCTTCTGCAAAATTCATGGGTTGAGTGGCTCTTTCTACCTCTCATGCTCTGCGCAGTTTCCCACCTAAAGATAGGCTACCAACTAGGTTTGTGTAATTTTGTAGCTAAAGCTCACTTGTTTTCTTGAATTGCACATTTCCTGAGAGCAAGGTTGGTTGCCCTCTAGGATTACGCAAATCACCAAGGCAGTTCTAGAACTAGATTGCAACCAAGTGAAGAGGTCAACTTGTAGTTAGACAACAAAGAAAGCAAGAAAACACAAGTTTTAAAGCAAAAAATAAAACTCAATGAAAGAAAAAGTACCTGGGTTAGCTTGAGATTAGTTGATGGGATTTTAATAGGGAGGCTCCAAAATGAATCGTGGGAAAAATTTTGGAGGGTGGTTGTAGCCACTACAACACCCCTCGAAGAGGCTAATTTTGAACTCGTTGATCTATCTCTTCTTCTATTTTGTGAGCTGGTTGCATAACATCCATAGATCCATGTGTTACAAAAATCATTTTTACATCTAAGTGATATCCAATATTTACCTTATGTAACAACTAGAATTAGAAGACAAGGAGAAACATTATTTAGCACCACCAACTTTATTTTCCATCTTTTGAGCTTGGGAAATAGATCCTTATGATGGAATCATTTTTTTTTGCAGTGGAATTATTGAAAAATGTTGTTGATATAAAAATGAGAAATACAATAGAAAAATTTAGATCATTTGAACACTTGATAACAATGATGAAACCTTGATACCCATTTCTGCAAACTCTCTTTGGTTTTATAAGAATGATAGTGACAAAAGGGCCCCTTAAATGCACTTTTAAAGCCCTTAACAAAAACCTTAAATTCAATTTTATGCATGTTGAGTTTTCATGTAATACACACATGACCTACACATTGGACATACATAAGAGGTATGCCTTTATAAGGAAACATGTACTGCTGCATTGGAGTTTAGTCCAATGATCAATTTTGACTTAGTATTTTGTAATTAAATAATTATTGTAAATCTAACCCATTAATGGGATTTTGGATAAGAATAGATAACAGTTAGGGTTTGTCCAATTTTATACAAGTATGCTACATGGACATGTAATTTTTTTTATTGTTATTGTTAGTCAGTCACACTTAGGATGCATTGACAACAAAGTTAGGATATGAAACTGAGACATGTCATCTTGTACTATAATTGCAAACAATGAAGCCATTATTTCAATGTAGGTTTTCCACATGGTTCTAAATGTTCCCACTATAAAAATAGTATTTTTTATGTTGTAAATGCTTATTATTATAGTTGATATATTTTGGGTGGCATGAAAAAAAAACATGAGACATAATGGTTCTTCCAAGTTATTGTTTCTGTGTGACAGTATGTAGTGAATGTGATTGATGAACAATATTAATGTTTATTTCCTCAGTTTGCTTGTTGCTAGATTGTTATTACGTTAAATAAGTCACTTAAGAAAAAAACTAAAGTTGATCATTTAGCGTTCAACATGTTTTGTGCATGTAAAAAATAGTTCCAACATGTCTATATGTTGGGAAACTAGACACATGACATGTGCCCTAAAACCTTTATGTTATGTTTCTTACCTAATATACAAAGCCTTATATGAGTTTCTAAACTATGCTTTTTAATTGACTCGTGATAGAATTTCCAAGTTGGTAGAGGTATAAATTTGTAAGTTAGTACCATGCGAGTTCAAACCACACAAGGGGTTTGATGGGAACACTTTATCCACTCATTCAAGGCATACTACATTGCAAGATGCATCACCAATACTCTTTAGAATCTAAGTAGGTGCATTGCATGCTAACATACTTGTCTTACATATAAGTTTGTGTTTGTGCAATAAGTTATATTTTCAAGGTGAAAGGATGAATAAACAATATAGATAATTAATAAGGCTAGATGAAAGAAAATAATACATGTGACTAAGAGAGAATATAAAAAATGCATCATAAAATTCATAATACCAATGAAAATATATTCAACTATTAGGTCATGTATAAGTTATAAACCACTCCCATTTCATGAGAAATATTCAAGTGTTTGTACCAGTCATTTCAAGGTTTCATCAATCTTTGTATCTATTTTTGTTGTTAACGAATCATGCATTTAATTGACTAAACTAAAAATATTAGTTCATAAAAAATAAGAAGAAAATGACCCTTTTGGTTTTTAGGTCTCAAATATTCAGAATAAATAAGCAAGAGCTTACAAATTCTCTCTTAATGAGAGAAACATCAAACCTTCCTACAATATCTTGATATGTGCTAGTGATAATGAAATTTGCATGATTCATTGTAGTTAGATATGCAGTAAACTAACAAGAGAAGTGTAATTTTTCTTCAATAAATTTCCAACATATGCTTGAATTTGGGTATTTGGCCTTCTCCAAAGCATGGGATATGTTGCATTGAAATGAAAACGAGGATATATATTTAGATTCAAAGCTTTGAGAAAGCCAATGCCTTTTCTAGTTGTTGATATACAAAAGTACAATGACAAGTGAAAAATACCTAAGTGATTCCTTGTTTATTTGAAATCAAATATGCAACTAAATTTCCATCGCTGTAATTTTGAATAATCACATCAAATTGACCATTTAATTATATATTTACTTCATTTGATATGTCCTACTATAGAATTCCATAAATCCCAAGATAAAAGGGGTGGTGAAGGGGAACCCTTACCATTCTATTATCAAAATATTACTAGTTATGCTAAATAAGCCAAAAGGTAAAGTCAAATAATACTCATTAACAATATATTGCAGAAAGCTCCCAACACGCAATACATAAAAACTAGTAAAATTTCTAGTGTTACAAAATGAAATCCCACAGCCTATTAACACCGATAGTAAATGTAATAAAATAATTTGACCACATGTTTGTAAATTTCACATTCTTGTGTCCTCAGTTACCATTCTAGAATGAATCAGATACTCTATGGTTTTCTCAGTTTGTCTCATATCCACTGTTCCACACACAAAAATATACTTTTATTAAGATATGTGAAGTTTACTTTTATCTAATATGATTGCAAAAATTCTCAACAATATTACTATAACTATTTGATATTTAATAACAGCAACAATAATGATAATAATAGTGTGCCACTAATGGCAACAATGAGCATAAGAAACTTGGGTGCACATAGAGAAGACATGCATGAAAAGTGTGCAACTCCAAACCGCAACAAGGAAATTGTACTTGGAGACCAATTTTCTTAAGATAAAGGGAGTTGCAACCCTTCACCCTACTAGAGCCTTTCTTTCTTACTGTAGTTGAGATCAAAGTAAGGTTCTTTCTCCAACTATTCTTCCCCAGAAGAAGTAGGGGCAAATGGATGGTAGAGTAGTGATTCCATGTACAATTTATCTGCCATACAAATTTGACTAAAGCAATATTGCATCTTTAGGGTAAAATGTGTTTGAATTTTGGAAACATACCCAAGGGATTGTTGAGAATTCAGTAGGGCAATGAATATGTTAATTCTCTTCAACTTGACAACTGTTTGTGTTACCTTTTTAATTATTAGCTTTGTTCCTTATTATTATAATGTGAGAAACATCAAACAACCACCAAAACACTAATAACAGTGACACAGTATATAGGCTGCAAGCCAGCTTTCTTTATATCTTTTTTATAGCAAACAGTTGACTCAACACCCTGCGTGGTGATGATACTCTAAGATTTTGACAAACTGAAACTTTTTTGAAAATTCCCATAGTGGCAAAGAATGATACAACATATGCCGAAAGCATCTACAACATGTAATTTTTCAAATATAATGAAATATTACGATTTTTCTAGTGGAAAAAGAAAATAAAAAAAAAAAAAAAATAGGCTACAAGCCAGGGCCAAAACCCCTCCTTTTGAGGGGAAAACCCTTAAAACTCTTCTCTTCTTATGGATATTTTAATTGACAAATACCAAGACCTTATGGCTTAGACCAATACCATCCAAGATCAATATCAACCACTTGAGATAATGTGCAAACCTTGTTCTAGACAAACCCAGTTAAATCTCTTCCTATTGCACCAACTCGACCTCATGTTGCAAGAACTTTGACCTCCTACAGTAGATCCAGAATTTTGACTTCCCTGCAACTATTTAAACTACTGCTACCACACATGGTAAATTCTATCTTCTTCCTAAAGCCTTCTTTTATCCTTCACTTACCTTTCCTTGTGACTTAGGGCTTGAGAGATACCCTTAGTAGCCTTTGCTTTCCCTCTTTCCTTCCTTCCTTCCAAGATCAAACTAGATGAAACCCTTGCGTAGAAACCTTAGCTTTCTTTAGCATGTTTGAGATAGAGAATTATCCCAAAACACTTCATCCTTCTTCTACTTCTTCTTCATCCTCTTCTTTGCATATAAGGAGACATAAGTAAGTGAGTCTTTGGAGGATGAGTTCCTCTCCTTATAAAGGATTCTTCAAGGGATAGACGTGGCTCTTCAATTAGGCCGACTTGACAACATCTAGGTCGACTTGATCTTGGAGGGTATTTCGACACTTTGAAGACAAAATTAATTTATATTTACAAGTTACAATGTGACCCTTGGGGTCTTCAGTATATGACAATGAATCTTTTGACTTTTATACATAGGAAAAACCCTAGAATCACTAAATGGGTGCTTAACCTATAAAATAAAATAGCTTGAGCATGAAATCCATGCGCCAGTAATAATAATAATTTATTTTCATATTATAATTTACAAAAGATACATTTCATACTTATGAACATCAAACCTAGTTATACATTTTTCAACACTCCCTCTTAACTAGGGAGGTATTCATAAGATATACATGGTGATTCTCAATCTGAAGGGATATCATAAAAAGAGTCAGATTGATAACCCATCTGTCTAGCATCATGTTAACCAGCATTGTCACATAGCAAGACCTTAACTAGAAACTCTATCTCTCCACAATATCAGAGCATAATGCTTGCGAAACCAATTATTTATAGACACCATCAACATTGTCTCTCAAGGTAAATACTCCACCTGGGTGTTCATCGAGTATGACCTTCTTTAGACTATTTGTATCTTGGATAGCCAGTCCTAAAAAAATATCAGTCCGCGAATACTCTTGTATTAGATGCCCTACCACATCCTCAAAGAGCATCGAATGCCGGATGGTTACCCAATCCTCCATTCTTTCTTCCCAAGTGAAGACAAGAATGTAGTGTCTATATCTCCCTCTCAATTAGGGAGGATACATCAACGAAGCCAAGATTGTCTCTCAAGTACATAAGATTCTTGTTGAAAATATATTTTTTCAATATGTCAGCTACCTTTCCATTAGTGGAGATATACTGTAGTCACAACACACCATTTTTTACTAGCTCTCAAATATAGTGATACTTACTTTTTACATGCTTTGTCTTTCCATGAAATATTGGGTCTTTAGACAAACATATACAACTGGTGTTATCACATAATATCATTTTAGGATTCATCGGTCCTTCAAACAGGTCGATAGAAGCTTCCTCAACCAAACGCTTTTCTACTTACTTCACATTCTGCAACATATTCAACCTCAACACTAATTAATGCAACGTGTCTTATTTCCGGCTCATACATGAGATCATGGAGTATCCTAAATTGAAATGTCATATAGTAATGCTTCTACCATCTTGTTCAATGCCTCCCCAGTCAGAATTTGTATATCCTATCAAGTGGACATTATTTCTTCTGTCATACTTCAGGTAGTAATGAATGGTTCCTCATAGATATCTCAGAATATGCTATGCTGATATCAAATGATCATGCCTTGGCTCCACTTGGAATTTACTGGGAATATTTACTGCAAGACATATGTTTGGTCAAGTATTCACAAGTACATTAGTGATCCATTTAGTTTTCTATACTTGGAAGGATCCACAAGGCTTGATTCATAACACCTTAGTCTTTTCAAGTTTGTGATCATCGAACTGGTTGTAAGTTTGTAGTCCATCATGTCAAACCTCTTCAACATCTTGATCACGTACTTTCCTTGACCCAAATAAACTTCATGAGGTCCTTACTAGACTTCTAGTCCCAAATAGTAATGCATCAACCCCAGATCCTTCATGTCAAAATTTTCTACTAGTTTCTTCTTACATTCTGCAATTTGACCTTCTACACATGTCAAGAGAAGATCATCTACATACAATTGAATTATTACAAGATCTCCATCTATAACCTTGATATAAAGGTTCAGATCAACATAACTTTTTGTGAAGCCTATTCTTTGTAGGTATGCATCCATTCTAGCAAACCATGCCCTTGGTACTTACTTGAGACCATATAATTCTTTCTTCAATCTACAAACATATGCCTTCCTGACTTTAACTTCAAATCCCAATGGTTTCTCTATATAGACTTCTTCATCTATTGCGCCATTCAAAAATGCAGTCTTGACATCTATTTGATGGATGTTCCATCCCATCGATGCTGCCAGAGAGACTAACGAATGAATCATCATATATCTTGCTATTAAAGAAAATGTCTCTGCATAGTTGATTCCTTCTTGTTGAGAGAAACCCCTAGCCACAAATATTTCCTTATACTTATTTATACTTCCATCTGCTGCATGTTTGATCTTATAGATCCACTTGGAAGTTACCACAGATTTGTCTCCAAGTCTAGGTATGACCTCCCACACTCCATTATTCATTATAGATTGATACTCTGCATTCATGGCATCTTTCCATTCCTGATGATTGATAGCCTCTTCAAAATTGGATGGTTATGCTTATATTAGTTTTTTCATGTATGCAACATACCCAAAATATCTTTTGGGTTTCTTACTTTCTCTAAATGAGCCTTTCGCTACCCCATGAACTTTTGCATCAAGTAGTGTAGATTTTAACCATTTAGGTATTTTCCTTGTTTCTGGGATGACACGGGTTAAATAGGTTAACCAGGACCTTCTTCTTTATGGTGAGATTCTTCTTCTTCCCTGACAATGTCTTCCTTAAATACCAGAAGTTCTTCATCATCAGAGTCTACAATATTTCTTGAATGCTATACTTTCATCAAATATGACATCTTGACTGAATTCTATGTGATATCCTTCTTTTATGTAGATACTATAGGCCTTCGATGAGTTTTTGTACCCAATAAACATTCCCTTCATGCCTAATGGATCCAACGTCTTTCTTTTGTCTATTGATATATGGATATATATAGGACACCCAAATATCCAGAGATTATCTACAAATGGCTTCTTTCCAGTGAACACTGCGTCTAGAGTTTTGTTGTCTAGAGACCTGTGGGGACTTTGATTTTGAATGTAAAAAATTATATTCATGGATTCTCCCCACAAAAACTTTGGTAGATATTGATCATGTAACATATCTTTTACACTTTCTTGAATGGATCTATTCTTCCATTTTAAAACTCCATTTTGTTCAAGATTATATGGGAATATAAGCTCCCTCTTAATCTCAGACTCCTTGTAGAATTCTATAATCTCCTTGGATGTATATTCTCCTCCATTATCATATCTTAGTATCTTGATTATTCTTTCTGTGAGGTTCTCCACTTCAGATTTGAATTCTTGAAATTTTGTAAATACTTCATCCTTGGTTTTCATTAAGTAAACCCAGGTATTTCTTGAATGATCATCTATAAATGTGACATAATATAGATGACCTCCAAGTGATTAGGAGTCTTATGGCCACATACATCGGAGTGAATGAGATCCAAGATTTATTTTGACCATGAAGCAGTGCTTCCAAATTGTCTCTTGGTATTTTACCCAATCCACATCCCTTACATACTCCTTCATGATATTCTTTCATTTTAGGTATTCCATCTACTATGGAACTTAGATTTGGAAGTATTTTGAAATGTAGATGAACAAATATTCTATGCCAGAGTTCACATGGGCTAATTTAAATGTGAGCTAGGGCTTGGGCTAAAGGAGATATCAGTTCGTAAAGTATTCCTTCTTGAATGCCAATGACTTTAGCTTTTTATAAACTTGAGTATTTACTCCATACAAAAACCTTTCCATCAATGAAATATACTCTATCACCCTTATCCTCTAAGCTTGAAATGGAAAGTAAGTTCCTATGTAAACCTGAAAAAAACAGAATATCGTTGAGGTGAATGTTACTTCCATTCTCCAGATTTATAGAGGTCAATCCAATACCTCTTACGAGATAACTCTTATCATCTCTAAGTTCCACTAAATAAGTGGATTTACCTCTTCATAAGGTCTTCAATTAGTTGGGATCGACCTTCATGTGTCTTGATGCACTTCTACAAATTACCCAAATGTTTTCATCTTGGAATGTACCAGAGAGAGCCAAGAAGAGACCTTCATCTGTTTCCTTGATTGATGCATTCTTTGAAGAAAAAAAGGGACTCCATGCTTTCTTGATACCTTTCTTAAGATGGATTTCTATCTTGGAACACTTCTTGATGAACGTATTCATTGTAGAGGAGATCTTCATGATGCCCTTAGCTGGCCTTAACTCTGATACAATGTTAAGGATTTAACAGGGAAATGAATATGTTAATTATCTTCAAATTGATAACTATTTGTGTTACATTTTTAGTTATTAGCTTTATTCCTTATTATTATAACGTGAGAAGCATAAAAAAACTACCAAAACAATAAGAATAGTGACACTGTATATAGGCTGCAAGCTAGGGCCAAAACCCCTCCTTTTGAGGGGAAACCCTTAAATCTCTTCTCTTCTTATGGATATTTCAATTGACGAAAACCAAGAAATTATGACTCAGACCAATACCCTCCAAGATCAATATCAACCACTTGAGATAATGTGCAAATCTTGTACTGGCCAAACCTAGTAAAATCTCTTCCTATTGCACCAACTCAGCCTCTGGCGGCAAGAACTTAAACCTCCTGCTACAGATACAAAATGTTGACTTCCCTGCAACTATTGCTGCCACACGTGGGAGATTTGATCTTCTTCCTAGAGAATTCTTCTATCTTATTCTTGCCTTTCCTTGTGACTTAGGGCTTGAGAGATACCCTTAGTAGCCTTCGCTTGCCCTCTTTCCTTCCTTCCTTCCAAGATTGAACTAGATGAAACCCTTGCACAGAAACCCTATATTTCTCTATCACGTGTGAGATAGAGAATTAGCCTAAAACACTTCGTCCTTATTCGACCTTTTCTTTGTCCTTCCTTTTGTATTCTTCTTCATCCTCTTCTTCACATAGAATGAGACATGAGTAAGTGAGTCTTTGGGGGCCGAGTTCCTCTCCTTATATTTATTCAAGGGATAGACACAACTCTTCAATTAGGCTGACTTGATAGCTTCTAGGATGACTTCATCTTAGAGGGTATTCTAGCACTTTAAAGACAAAAATAATTTTTCTTTACAAGTTACAATGTTCCCATTGGGGTCTTCAACATATGACACTGTCTCTTTTGACTTATAGACCCAGGACAAACCCTAGAAGCACTCATTGGGTGCTTGCACTATAAAATAAAAGAGCTTGAGCATGAAACAAATGCTCCAATAATAATAATAATAATGATAATTTCTTTTCATTTTATAATTTACAAAAGATACATTTCATACTTATGAAGATCGAACGTAGTTACACATTTTTCAACAGGGCCCTCCTTCAATATAGGTGCCAATTCTAAGGGTTAACTATTCTACCAAAATCTCACATGACATGAACCCAAACTCATCTCCTTGAGGCTTCCATTTTTATGGGGCATATCATAATAGTAATAGAACCATGTAGGATGTCTTAATACATTTTTTTAATTGTAATCAAGGAATTTTATATTAGAAAAATATATGTCAAGATGGCATAGTTGGAGCATAAAATTTTAAAATTTTATACAAAAGGATCCTATCCAAAAAAAATCCCTAAATAAGGTTATTTTATGTTCCTGACTAGTACATGGGGATACATATTTTCATCAAAGAGTATTTCCTAATAATATCTATATAAAAACTCCTAGAATCAGTACATAAGAACACTGCATTAAAGGGACTTGGATATTGTGGGCATTCATTCCTCATACCAAAGTTCTAGTTTATACTTGGGGCCAGAGCATTCAAGTCGATAAGAACTAATAGGCTAAATGAGAAGACACAAAATCCAATGAAGTAGGAAAGGTCTACCTCTGATGACTATATCATGTTCAATTATTAAATCTTCCACCTTCGACCACAAATCCTCTATCTCATTATTTAAGCATTGTGTTGAATTTCTATGTTGGATGATAGTGTCTCAGAGAAGATCCACTTAAGATTCAAGTCACAATTTTTTTTTATCATAATAGCATAATGGGGGTCTTCAAGCAAAATGTAGGAATCATCCAAAGGGGTCAGGGGTAGCTTATAAGTAAAATATCCATAGTGATCCTTGAAAACATAGGTGCTAATTAGGTAGTACACAAAGAGAGGAAAAATAATGAGGATGATAAGAAAAATTTCTAAATGAAAAGAATACCCAAAAATATGAATTCCCCATGATGTTGGTTTCCTAATTATAGGTGAAAAGAAAAATAAAATCATAGGCCATTAGAGAAAGAGCCTATAGAAAATCATGGTTTCATTTCCATATGAACATATTAATAAAAGAAGATTAAATTCATAGAGGGTTGAGCAAGGTGTGTATGGTACATACTAGAAAGTGATCAGGGAGAAGTAGAGATTTTGGGAGGGGCATTGAATTAAAGAAATATATGTAGGGGTGACAGATGAAGACCACGCGGATGTCTCTACCACATGTTGTACAGGAGGGAGGGGAATTTATGAGATATGAAAAGTGAATTTCCTATCACTGATCAATAGAATGCCCTATAATTTAGGAGGATATTTATTCATGTAATGGTTTGAATTATGATTATTGATATAAAGCACCCAATAAAATATAACTTGGACAAAGGAGATCAAGAGGATTTGAACATTGAATTATGGAAATAAGGTGATAATAAGAGGAAGATGAACCTAACTGTAAATATCTAATGGTGTTCTTGGAGAATTCAATTATGGTGATTTTCAAAATGGTTTGGGTGGAAGAAATTCTTAATCCTTGAAAAAAATACATAGGCTTCTACTAGGTTATTTGAGGCCAATCCCAAACTCCAAGAAAAGGAAAGGATGAGAGTTCCTCTTGGGTCATAAACAACCCCTCCTACACTTTCCATCCCTAGGTTTCATAAAAAAATAGAATGTGCTCTAATTTTATTTCCATTGCTAAACTCGAGGGGAAATATAAATCTACAAACATGATCTTACTATAGAGTGTGTGACCTTCGATACTTGAATATGAAGAGATTGGAACTATTCCTATTCTATGTTGTTAGTTATTCCTATTCTATTTTTTCCATAATGTGAGGGGTAGTAAGTATAATTACTTATATATTTAGTTTCTTTGGCAAGAGAGAAAAGGCCATTGCAAATATTTTCCCTACATCAGGTTTTACATCCTAGAAGATAGATAAATGTAAGGCAAGCCAAATTTTCCAACATACATATTTACAAATGGTAGCCCAGGCTCTTTTGAAAAGAGGTTTATTGTGAAATGATCCTTTGTAAGCTCTGATACATATGTAAAGAAGAGAAGGTGAGGAAGGACATGCTACTCAATGATAAAGTCCCTCTAAAACAAACTACCAAGCTTGTGAGAATTCTCCTGAAAGAAGATACAGGGCACACTTGGAGGGGTCATTGATACCTCTTTTACTTATATTTTATACAATAAGAATATTCCCATGAGCCAATTTCCAACACAATATATTTATTTTTTGGAATACCCCATATTTATATCCACACACCTTATTTTTGGGGCATCAAATATTTGAAGGGAAGTGTTTCATAATAATTTTTGTATAATTTTGTGTAACCCAAGTCCTGGAATCTTGCTCAAATAATGACCTTGGAGCACATCCTTGGAGAGTAGAGAAGAAAGGGGGAAGAATAATTCAAATTTTTCTAGTAACTTCTCCCAAATTCCAAATTTTCTGTACTCCTAATGGGAGGGATAAATACGATATGTCATAAAGGAGGATTTTCCCTGGTCATGAAGCCATGATTTGAAAGGAAGGAGGGGAGGGATAGAAGAGATGGTGGGGATTCCCATTATGATATCATTATAATAATCTCTTTCCCATTACCTAGAATCCATGAGAACTTCTCTTGAATGGGAGGAGAGGATGCGTAGAGAAACTTCCAAATTTGTGAACTGTTAGATGGCTAAATAGTCCAATCCAAATAATGGTGTCAGTCTCTAGAGAGGAATTTTCTATGGATTTTTTTCTCACTTGTAAACTTTCTTGATGACAAATATCCATAAGAGTTTAGATATTAAGGATAGGCTAATTGAAAAAGAGTCTTTTCTTCCTATCCCAAAGTGAGATTTGGGGGCTCTCATTATGCACCAATTCACCAATTGAAAATGCAAGCAGTTTGTTTTTCCTCCTTCCCAAAGGAATTTCCATAACTCTTTAGATATAACTTGTTTCAATCCCACAGGGACAAGTAGAGATGATAACTGGTAAAGATAAGTCAAGAGGATCAGTTTTAAGAGAACAGTGTGTCCAAATGGATTTAATCATTTTGCAAAAAATTGATTTTTTGGATAAGCTGCGAATAACAGATTCAATATTGGAAATGAAGGCTAAGAAAAATTCCAAAGTATTTAATGGTGCACTAGTTTTCTTGAAAGGGGAATTGAAGTACTCTCACCATGGAAATGAAAATTCACTATGCACCAATTCACAAAATGAAAATGCTTGATACTACAATGCAATTTTCCATTATATCCAATGCAATCAATTTGAATACATGCTAAGGGAATGGATAATATGGCCCATACCCTTTATTTTATAGTTGTCCTTGCATAATCTTGTTTGATATAACCGCAAAGATTCAAATCCAACTCCTAACACTTGATTCCTACACACAAGAGAATAATAATACCAATATAAAACCCTCTCAATCAATACAAATATTGACTACTATTATATCTAACCTAATCTACTCAAGGAATATTAGATTTACCATGTTTTTCCATAAAAGACTAAATACACAAGATAATGAAGGGGAAAATCATATAGATCTATATCCATACCAAGAGACACATCACATCAACTAAGTTTTTTTTTTACCTTGAGTCCTAATTGAAGGTCGCCTAACTTATTAATCCAAATCCTCCTTGGGACTCACACAAAGATGAATGCTTTAATATCTAAAGGTTGTTGCATAAGATTTTTGCAGAAGATTCAACTAGCACTTAAATGATAAAAAAAATAATAAAATAAATTAACAAACACTTTTATGACTAAATAATAATTAAAGAAACTCGAGTGCATGAATACCTGAATGAGGTCCTCTTGGTATCGAGATTAATTTATTGGATTATTATAATCTTGGATCAAACCTCCCTCAATTTGACAAAGCATCAATGAAGTCAACATTGAACTTGTTGTTGCTATGATGTATTGAGGGAGGTTTGTCCAAGATTATTCAAATCTTAGTTCACTGTCTACTAAATAGGGCCAACCACGTGAAGGAATAATCTCTTATGTACCTTCCCATAAACCCTATACCTTCAAAATGGTAGAATAGGCACAGGGAATCTCCATATCTCCTTTTTTTTCCTCTTCCTTACAAATATGACATTCAACTATTCTAGCATTTCCACAATCCATTAGTGATTGTGGAGATGCTACAACGGTTGAATGGTGTTTTTTTTTATAAAGAGTACAATAAAGGATATATCGAGATTCTCGGTCCCCGTTATGCCATTTTGAAGGTACAGGGTTTAAGGGAATATATAAGAGGGGTTTGTATAAAGGAATCAACGCCAAAGCTTCCTACTGCAATCTCCTTCAACAATTTTTCTACTGATTCAATTAGCACTTAAAGAATCATCAAAATAATAAAATAAAAATAAAAAAATATTATGACTAAATAATAATTAAAAAAATTTGAGTGCATGAATACCTGAATGAGCTCCTCTTGGTTTCAAGAATAATTTATTGGAGTATACTAATGTTGAAGCAAAAATCCCTCAATTTGATAGTGTAGTAGTTGAAAGTCAGCATTGACTTTGTTGAAATCAAGGGAGTTTTTCTCCAAGATTACAAATCCTATTTTATTCTGTAATAAATGGGTCAGCCACATGAATATGGAAGCTCTTATGGTCCCTCCCCAACCTCACATCACTCTCAATTCCCCAATACCCAATTTATCTACTAGAAAATAGTTGAAAGAAACACATTAAGATCCATTTTTGTACATAAAGGAACATATAACAATCATTCATTAACATATAACATTTATTCATACATTCATTAATTATAGACACAAAATACTTCATCAGAAAAAAGAAAAAGAAAAAAAAAAATTGTCATAAAAATATGTTTTCATAATATGGTACATGATGTTTCGAATTATATAGCTAGTTCAAACATTTCTTTTTCATTTTCATTTTTTTTACTCATATTGAGGAAGGAGGACATAAATTTCATCTTCCAATTTTGTTGTTATTTCCTCTAGAAGTCTTCTTGACAACTTGATAATGTATAAATGACATGGAGGTTGCTGCACGAGGGGAGAATGATTAGTTGCAACAAGAAGGAATGTCAAATTGATATTTTTTGTTATTATTTCACAAGTATTTCATTAATAAAAGGAGAATTAGAGTTTTCTTTGCCTACTCGAGTAGCAGAGGCAGACAAAGTATTTCCTTGTCTAGCCTCATTCTCTACATGATGTGGAGCTGAAACAGGAAAGGTTATAATTATACACCATTTACAGTTAAATATTTTTAATTTTAATTCTCTTTCTAAATGAAGAAAAGGTAAGGTTACCCAAAGATTCAAATAACTCATTCAAAGGAAATATCATTGAAGTATTTCATTAATACTAAAAAATACCTTTGAAATGTAATTATTTACCTAGTGCACTATTTGACACCATTGGAATTATTTTTTCCTTGTGCTCCTATTTTGGTAGAGGATCCTCACGTACAATATGTTATACCATTCAAAGAATTTTTCTATAAGAACCATAATAATAAATTACCCTCATAAACTTTATAAGAACAATCATAAAATTACCATCGTGGGCCTCATATGAAGCAATACCATGGCGTTGCACCCCACTGTCATGGGGCTACATGGGAACACCATGTTCTAGTTGCACTCCATTACCAAAGGACTACTTGTTGATATTGCTACTCCCCTGCTTAAAACAAAGAAATACAATAAATTTATAGATGATATGAAACATTATTGTATTTTATAAGTAATGAAAAGTTAATGTGGATTGATTTTTATTTACCATGTCCTTCAAACTGGATCTTGGAGTTTGTCCCATTTTTATTCGGCCATCAAAAACAACTTAAAAGCCAAACTTGAAACCAAGCCGAAATTATTCCTATGTGGCTTAGATTTTGAACTCATCAGCCTCCAATGCATGAGTATTGAATTTTTTTATTGGTTAACGCAATTGCCAAACATTTAGAAGATGATATAACAAATAATATTGTTAAGATGTTTGGTACTTAAAATTTGTGCCTGTAACTTCGAATAACCACCCTAGCCTAGTTTGTGTTCGTCATGTTTCTCGAGCCTTCCCTTGGTAGCCTTCAAAGTGTTTGGGAGCCTATGAAAAGTTTCAAGTATATTATATAGCGCAATTTTATTTAAAACAAAAGAAAATTTAAAGTATTTTATTGAAAATGTAATTTACCTTGGTGCACAATGGTGGTGTTTTTCCTTATTTTCTTAGTTTCTTCTCCTCTGCGTCAACAATGATTGCCTTCTACTCCATCATAGGAATCATGGCTAGACACTCATATGTAGATTTATTTTCCAAATGACTCGTATACATGTATCTTATGTATTTTAGATAGTTGTCGACTATGGAGGTGACCGCACTTTTATTTAAGGTATCTACCCGAAATAGACCTTCAAGGTAGTCCATAAGCACTTTCTTCGGGTTGGAATTTTTGGATTTCAACTCTATGCATATGGTGGGCTAAAAAATAAACAACTATTTGTCATTCATATGTTTATAGAACAAGTTGTTTCTTACATGAAAATGATATGATCATTAGTTTGAAAATGATAATCTATATGATTTATGTTAGAGAGAGACAACATTAAATAGTTAAAACATTAAAAATTACTCGGGATTTTGAGTGTTTTATTGGAATTCCTTCCTCATTCACTAAAGTGTGCTCATAATTGTCCCTGTGTTAATAACGCATGACGATTTAGGAATTGAACCCATAGTGTCATCAATAGAGTCACCTGCATCACCGTCTTTAGAAGTTGGTTATGTGTTTGCCTTTGGGGGCATGTGCTCATTGGTCAGAGCCAAAGGTGTGGACCCAGTCTGACTAATGGTACTATGAAAACTCGAAGGTGGATAAGTGAATAGCTCATAGGTATATTTTGGCTCGTGGTGGCCAGACACTATGGTGTATTTTCCAAATAATCCTATAGAAGAAAGAAAATTAATTTTCGATTAGATAATGTAAGCGTTAAAAAATAATACTTTCATAATTCAACTTATGACATAAAAAAATCACTTTAAAATATGGTTATTACCTCATATCTCTTATGAACTTCGTTCAAGATGTGCATCCTATGTTTAGCTTCATTAGTTTTATCTCTAACATGAATCAAAAGAACAAGTTTTTTGTTCGATTTAACCATAAGTTTTTTTTGTTTTTTTGTTTTTTGTTTTTATTTATTTATTTATTTTGATTAGGTTTGGAGAATCAAACAACTCCTCCTCATCAAACCAATTATGATCATCGTGTTCATGTCCCCTAGCCTAAATAATTCAACAAAAGAAAAGGTGTTTCTATTGTTTAAATAAATAATCAATTTCATATTCAATGTAAATCAAAATTGTTAATCATTTACCTATTTTTAATCTATTGGCACTTTTCCATGATCATCTAGCCACATTATAATATATTTTTTGGCTTAATAAATACACAATAAATTAGATGAAGACTAAATTAGGAATCTGGTTAGTTGGATCATATATACATATTCTTATAAAAAAGTTAGCAATAAATTCATTTATTTACCTCTCAAAAATGCAAAATGACAAAATATATAACTTTTTGGTAAGTCAATCATGTGACATTAATTGGCCGTGAAATTTTGATATGTACCACTTCCATAATCACAATGTCATATGTATCTATTTGATTTAAGTTGTAATGAATAAACAAATCTTCTCCTAGGAGTATTGATTTTATTGCACATACAAATAGACAGTTTCCTTCACTTCCCTAAAATATGAAATTGGGTTGCTTATTTGTTGTCCCGGGTTGTGTACTATATATAAACCCTGCAATATTCCCCGATGTTTTTGGTCTTCCGTCAATATAAATAAATGCTCATTTATTTTTATTGTTGCATATTAACTGTATATAATTTTTAGCCACTCCCTATCTTTGCATACCTCTCATGTATTATACTAGTCACATCCAATCAATGTAATTGTAACAAGGTCCAACATACTCCATCAATTCAATTAATCTACTGTCACAAAGCTTTATGCCATCCATGGAGAATAATCCCAAACCATTAATGATGATGGAGCAATGTGAAATATCCTCTTATTGAGACAAAAAATAGTATTTACTTGAGGAAGGTCCTTGGGTACCCATCATTTCACTAGATGTTTTTACCTTAAGGAAACCTTGTTGTCACCTATGCTCTCCACATGATAAGAACATGACCCCCCTTTAGCAAGAAAAAAAATGTGTCTATGGAACTTTCTTCCAATATTTTGACCTCTAGTTGATATTTTTCCATTAGACGTGATATCTGACTTTCCTACACTCTACTTGAACTTCCCTCACTCAACAAAGATATATTTTAAATGTACCTATTTAGTTGTACCTACAATCCATTGAATGAGAGAAGAAATTAACGAATTGATGACCTGTAACATGAAACTTATTTCTATCCAAAGAAATATGAACATACTTCAAGGTAGTTATCTAGTTGGAAGCAATCTAAGAGAACCTCATTGAATCACAATATGATTCATCATAGATTTGGTAGCTCGAAGATCCTTAAGAATTGAATACTCGAAGAAAATTAAAAGCATTGAACTAAAAATGTAATTTACCTTGGTGCACTAGGTGGTTTTTTTCCTAATGTAACAAATAAAATATATCCAACAAGAATAGTGCAAGAGGGATTGTGCCATCACCCTAACTTGGTTTGTAATATTCCCATCACCTCCTTTAGCTTGGTGTGCAGGATTCCAATCACCCCCTTTAGCTTAGTTTGAAGGGTTTTCCATTACTTCATGTTAATTTTTGTTGAGAGTCATTTGAACCTTTTACTGTCTAGGGTTAGTTCATATTAATCACATGTTCCCTTAAATTACACAGGTTTCCTCATCTTGCTCTAGATCTTGATTGATGCATGTTAGTTCTATGTGGTCGAGGTTCAAGAGTTCGTTACTCTAGAGTCTTTGATTTGTATATTTCCTAGAATTATTCAATGGGACCACTCTTGCATGTGGTTTAGTGAGTTATAAATACCTTGAACCAAGCATATTTGCAAAAAGGGTGGATTTAATTCCGTATCTTGAACTGGGATTTTCTTCTTCACCAAAAAATAACGTTAAGACCCTTAAGGAAAAAGGGTGATTGGTATTGGCCTTTGGCCTAATTATAACTTTATTTTGGATTGGATATCTAAAAATTGGGTAGAACATGAGATTTTGTACACTTTTTACTACAGAAAAGGTTAAAGGTGGGATGATATGGATCTAATATTTAGATCTAGGCATTATTTCATGGGCTCTGGGGGAATGTTTTCTCACCCATTAGATTTTGGTTTTTAATCCCAACATGGAAATTTCTTTTGTGCGTATTAGATTAGATTGCAACACCTTCCTCTTATTTTTGGGGGTGATGGCATTTTTAAATCCATTATAGACAAGTTCAGATGCTATATTACTTTCTCATAGACCAAGGTGAATATCTTATCTTATGCCATGATTTATGTTGAAATGGGTTTTTCAAAAGGAATCCTTGAGGAAATTCAACTTCACTTGGAGGGTTGGGGCCATATTTAGGCCCTGTATTATGAGCAGGTTCCTTTAAATATGATTATTTCCATGAATATGGAACTTTTCAATATTTTTTCCTAATGCTCTAACATCTTAGCTTCCTTGTAACCAAACTTCATCTTCTCAAAGTAATGATGAGAAAGCAACATTCAAACACGTTTCAAGGAAGAAAAAGAAACAATTGTTTAAGAAGTATCATCCAGATCAAGTGAAAACATAAAACATCAATTTACCCATTGAGGAAGAGGTTCTATCTAGGAAATATAACAAAATATTTGTTTTAGAAAGGAAGGAAGAAGAAGTGGGAATATAGGAAGAGGAGTTGGTCAATATTTTCTATTTTTCGCATTCCTATTTAGATGTTTGAAAAAACAATCCATGTTCCTCCCCTTCTTTAACAATAAGTATAAATATAAAAGAAGTAATTCACCAAAATCTGGTGCCCAAGACTCTTTTTCCTCTTGTGGATCTAGTGGGGGTTTAGTCTCACTCAAATCTTAGAAATGTTTTGATTTTGTATCATCTTGTGCAAGCAATTTGTAAGAATCTTCAAGTGCACTCAAGCAGTAGTATGTTTAAGTTTTAGTAAGTTTAGTATTGGATCTTCCCCCTCTATCATTTTATTGGGAGGAGGATGGTATTTTTCCAGTTTATTTTTAGAACCATTGAAACAATTTTCCTTGTAACATTCTTTATGATGTACTCCAACTGTGTGTTTTTGCTACAATTTTTTGAATAATACAAATTTCTCATCACAAATAAAAATATTTCTTATTTAATTTAATCTTTAATTATTTATTATTATTTTTATGATATCTCTTTTGAGATTTCCTCTCTTTCCTCAACATTCACCTTTGGATTTTTACTCTTTATATCTTCACCCTTACATTGTTTTCAAAAAGTTTCAACTTGGTTTCAAAATATTTTACAGAGTTTATATCTAGAAAATTAAAGCACATTATTGATATATTTTGATGTAAATCCATCCTCCATGCCATTGAATCTCTTCAAATAATATGAGACAAATATGAGAGTTACTATATCAAATGTCAAAAGATAAAGACCAATAAATAATTATATCGAATGCCAAAAAAGAAAATTGCGACAATATATGATCATAAAGGTTATGTAGAGGGTTTTATTCCATTTGGGAATCATTACTCTAGATGGAGATGTAACAAGAAGAAACAACAATAAAATTGTAGAGATATTGATGCTATGTAGTGTCCCACCTTGGCAAGGTTAGTTTTGTGAAACTTGGAGAGGGCCATTTTGATGCAATTATATAAGATTATGCATGTCATACTTATGCATATGATTTTATGCTATAGACCTAGTTTGGGTTACCCGGTTGTTGTGTGCTTATGATAATATTTATGGTTGTGTGTATAAGACTAATTTTGGTTAATTACATATTATCAATGTTTTATCTTTTTGTGTCCTAGTTTTGACATAGGTGTATGACATGGATGGTGATCCAGGATTGAGACACATAGATCCATGGATGATAATAATTATGTGGAACATATGGTTAATTATGATTTATGGATGATACATGATTTTTATGATTATATCTGCTTAATCTTGTACTACGAAGGATGTGGCATGAGACTTGGACATTTCCAACAAGGATGCTCAAGTTATAAATAATTGTAGAAGCCATTTCTCCAAAACCAAAATGACTGTGGAAGTCATGCATAATCCTTGGTCAAATGTGAATATGTTAATTTTTAAATTCATTTAATTACTTTGAGCTATGAGATTGTGATGTGTGGAAGTCTTGGAACAAGACATTACCAACGAACCATCAGATCAGTATGAGCTCACAATCAGTACCTTAAGGTGAAGCGCAGAGTCTCAAAGCAGAGTAGCATAGCCCTAAATCCATGAAATATAAATATGCAGAGTCTTGGATCTATAATAAAAGGATTAGGGCACAGAGTCCTAAATCCATGAAAGATAAAGATGTGGAGTCTTGGATCTATAATAAAATGTTTAGGGCATGAAGTCCTAAATATTTAAAAATATCAAGGTGTGGAATCTTGGATATTTGGAGTAGAACAGGGTGCATAGTCCTCAATCTGCTAAGGCACAGAGATGCATGAAATATGTTATGTAGAATCCATATTTTCTAGAAGAAAAATATCACTCATGGGCAATTCAAGGATGAATTTCCTTAATAAAATCTCATTTATGACAATTCTAGAGTGATTTTTAAAAATAGAAAGTCATGCCTAGAATCTGAAGTATAACTTTCCAAAAATATTAAATCACCTTGCATCAATTGGTAATCAAGTATAGTTGAAGTAAAATCACTGAACTTATCACTAATCAATCCTATAGTTCAATATTGACTTAATAATCAATATTATAAATATTATTACTATCTTTTATGAGACTATGATATTATTATTAAAAGGAATTGCAAGTCACCTTCATCACCTCAATCACTTCACACCTCTCTACTCTATGAATCTCATGGCTCTACATAACTCTCTCTTACGCACTCATCAAACAATGGCATATTCCTCTTACACTCATTAAAGGAATATCATAAAATATTCCTCTTACGCTCTCTTTAATGCATATATTACACTCTCCTTAACTGATGCATGCATACCTCTCCTTAATGGAATGAGTTACATGCCTTTAAATGGAATATGTTACTTTTTATCAAGGAATGCATATTACTCCTTTATGAAAATAATTTTTTGCTCCTCCTATATATGTGTCTCATGTCTTCTCACTTGGGGGAGAAAGAGGTGCATTGTGATACCAAGAGTTGGAGAGATTTGAAGAATATTGTGAGAGGGAGAGACCTGGAGAGTAGCCAAATGCTAATCTAAATTACTAAGTATCTCTACCCAATGGAGTTGAACATGAGTGGTATTGAGAGGAAGTGAAACTTATCTTCCTCAGCTTGCCTTGTATATCTCTCTACTGCTATATTTTGGTATTGCTTGTGAGCTTATACAACTCGGGGGTTCCAGGGGGAGAAGTTATTCCTAGATATGGTTGGGAAGAAAACTGGATGGTTCAATTAAGTTGGTTAAGGAATCAGGGATGGAGCATGATTTCAGTTGTTGAAATTGAATATCGCATCAAGTATATATTTAATTTTCTTGAAATTTTAGCATAATATTAGCATAAAGAATCATAGAAATTTTAATTTTTGTGAGAATGTAACTTTGGTTTAAGTTATGTTATCTAGAATCTTATTTGCAAAGTTTAGAATGAAGAATAAGAGTAGTCTATATGTATAGAGGCTTATGCTTCAAGTTGGAAATATTATTGGTGTATTTTATTGTACTAACCTTGGTATTGTAGCAAATTGAGGAAGAAAAGCCAAATATTTCTAACTATAATTATAATGAAGAATTGTGAAAGAGGTTGGGTATGAATTTCATGACTTATGGTGTTGTGTTGTTTTAATTAAAATAGATAATTATATGCATTTTAGAAAGGATTTCAGGGTATGTTTGCAAAGTGTTTAACAAAATCTCTAAATGAGTAATGTTATCAATTTATTTATGCATGAATAAGTGCTAACTTGCAGCTTACAATAAAATTAAGAAGATAGACATGTACCCAAAATATACCCAGAGGAATTACAGAATCAACCCTTGAAAGAAAATGTAAAAATAATGGCAGCTAAAATATAGTTTGGAAGATCAAAGGCTTGAGGTAAGTTTGAGGTAAATGTTAGTTATGGCTTATGTTTCATATTATTATGAATAATTCAATGTTTTTTATTCAATTTTTTGGTATAATACTATTAAAATTTTGACAGAAAGCCTTAATGGATGTAGCATTCAGAGCTGCCATGTGTTTGTCAAATTGTAGCAATGGTTGCAATAAGCTTAGAAAATTATGTCAAAGGAATTATCTGTCAAGTTGTAAAATGTTTCAAGAACTTGTATGGTGGAATTAGAAATGTGTGAATTCAATGAACATATCTTAGTAGCATAACTCATGTAGTGTTGTAGATGAAAGTTTGTATTCCATGTGTTTGACAAAAGTGCGAAATGAGACATTAAGGATATAATTTTTTGTTGTTTTAAAGAATCAAATCCCTAGGAAGTTTGGATGCGATTCAACCCAACATCAAGGGGTGTATGTGACTTATGGACCTGTAACCCCAAATTTGATTCCAAAAAAAAAAACTTTTCAGAATCCAGATCATAAATCTAGGTGATTTTGCAAATTACTACTGTTAATTATCTGTGTCTGTTGTCAATTTTTTGGTGAACGATTAAGATGATTTAGTTTTTGTTTTAATATGACAATATTTTAATTTTTAATTTATGAATTTTATGAGTAAAATATTTCAAGTAAGAATCTTATATTCATGTTGCTAATGGTTGTCAAAATTGTCTTAAGAAATGATGCCTGCCAAGTATTTAACAAAATGCCTCAATGGTTGTATAATGTACGCTTGCAAACTGCTTGTCAAAAGGCCCCACTGGTTGTAGCTTTTTATGCACATAAATTCTTAGAGTAAATGTATCACTGAATATAGCTTTTATGTGCCAAAAATTTATGGATAGATTATTCAATGGATGTAGCTTCCCATGTTTGCAACTTTTTGTATAAATGTGAAAATGAATTTTAGTGAAGTTGATAAAGTGTGAATAGATCAGTATGACAATGTTACTTTTATCACATAAATCTATCATAAAAAAAGGGTATCTTTGGAAACAATTTTACAATGATACATTCTGTGGGATTTAATTACTTGTGAAAATGAGAATAATAAGTTCATCTGAGCTGCATGTATTCAGGGTTGCAACCATATGCTTTAGTGATTGTAGTAAAAAATTATTCCTTCCCGATTTTGGTAATTTCATTGTTTTAATTGGGACTTTTTAAAGAATAATATGCTTCTAAATTTATAAAATTAGTTGCTCTTGCTGCAACATTCATTATACAAGTCTCATGACTGAAGCAATGCCATTTTGCAAATAATTTTTCTACCTTAATAATTTTGATTGCAAATTTTTAATTGATGAATTTAGAAATGTTGTCGGGTCAATATATTTTATGATTCCATTTTCCATTTCATAAACATATAATATTTATTATATTTTTTGATGAAGAGAGGCATATTCCTCCTTCAGTTACCTTGTTACATGTAGGTTAATACTCATACCATTATATGTGATTTTTGTGATAGAATCATAATATTGTAGGTTCTTGTTGCATACTTTAGTGGTTATGATATAAAGAGTCAATTAGTGGAGCTTATTTAGTATAATCTAGGAAATCAAATAGGTTGATCTAGCTTAATGTTCGCACACGGAATTTTGGTGGAATTTATTTCCAGACTTACTTAGAGCTCATGTATAAGTATGAAAAGAGCATATTCTTCTTTTAAAATTCAGGAGAATTGTGTTTTGGAATTACTTTTAAGGGAAAGCTATCCCTTAATCCTCTTTTTGAAATAGATGAAGTAACATGATTACATGAAAACTAAGTTAGTCATAGTATGATTAACAAAAAAAAAAAACAAACTTTGAATACTAGTGTTCAATGTGACCTTCACTTTTCTATATTATTTATGGTTGGTAAGGTGGGACCTTACACTATACATGTTTTGCATTATATTGTTTCACTTGATGATTGGTTGTCCTTATTGCTATATCAAGTAATACCTTCCACATTGTCATAAGAAAGGGTAGTTAGTGGACTTGTTGCACTTTTTATTCTACTTTATGGAACACCTATTTATTACATAAAGGAAAACATTGTGGGTCTGATAAGAAAATAACTTTGTTGCAGAAATTTGGGGATAAGTATTCATCCCATGATAAAATGAAAATTACTATTAGTACTAAAAAAAATTGATAGAGAAAGGAAGATAATCACACATGCCATCATGTTTGGAATTATCAATATTGTTGCTTCAACTTTAGTATTTTGATGTTGATAGATAAATATGGCAACATGTTTACTATTGATGAATAGTCATTCATAGGTGCTTGGGTTGGTTTCTAGAAAGAAGTGTTTTCGACGAATATAAGCAATCTTATTAGAGTTGTTATAAGTAGGTATTCTAGATGGATGGGGAGTCCATTAGGAGAATTTCTCTATAAATCATTTCCTCAAAACTCTAGAAATTATGTGGATCCAAATATGGGGACATTCATGACCTTTCTAGATGAGAAAACACAACTCAAGTTTATGTCTAATAAAAACACACTAGATGATGCTTTAGTAACAAGAAACAATAGTGCCCAAGACATTGGCCTTTACTCGATAGAACACATGATATTTGCACCAGAAATTAAGATTATGGTTGAAAAGGAGATGATTATGGCAGTCACAAGTGAACAATGGTAAGAAAAACATGACAAGATTCTACCTTATTAGCTAACTAATTTTTAAGTAATATTTCAAAAAATAGATGACCTTCTTTTCACCATACACTTTTTGGATCCACCCTTGCATGAGTTACTTCGAGAGGGTGATATCAATGAAGTAAGTTAGCATCAGAAACTTATAAAAGTAAATATGATGTCTTCTCTCATGTGAAAAATATTTTTGAAGTCAACGTAGCACTTTGTTTTCATGGCTGTAAACATGGAATATCATATCTAAAACTAATAGAAATGAAATTCACTACTAGTTTTCAACCTACCATTACAATCATCAACAAAGGTGTGAAAATGCAACAAAAAATCATGGTTCCTCTTATTGAAACGCCCCGAGAGCTATGAAATCAAGTGAACATCATATATAAGGTTGTTGATTGTATATTTTTGGATACTAGTACATGTTTGAAACATAAAGTTGGACCAATGATCGACATTGCACAAGTAGTATTGCTTATGAATGAGATAGATCAAAAGGTAGATTTATTCTCCTTTGGATGAATGACATAGCATAGATGTCATTTGGACATAAAAAATATGATATAAGTTTCTTCTAGCATACTTATCTCAAGGCATTCTTTAGAATGACCCCTTTGAGGTTCTTGATCTATTGTTTGAGACTTTTATCATGATCTGGTGAATTATTGACATATTGAAAGATGGAATGATGTTCATTGGGTAGGGAGCATAGGGACCACCAACATAATTTCAAAAATTCCTATGTAGAAATAGGGGACAGGACTGGACGACACCCTGTCAACATTTAAGACAAAGACCCTTGGTGAAGGTTCGACACCTCGATGTTGGCTCTTCACCACTTGGGGTGGTAGTACGTCAAGACGTTTTATATTGTTTCTCTTTTTTTCTCCTCAACCTAAGCCATTAGTTTCTTTTACCAAATATTTCTTTAAGACTCCTTTCCACGATCAAATCATTGTACAAGCTTACTCACTTATCACTAGAATAACATATATAAAGGCCATTGAATTCCACAAGGTAAGTTGAATGTTTTCTCATATTGAAGAAATATCTAATGAATGTACTAAATGGGTAGGGACCATAGGGACCACCAGGATAATTTCAAAAATTCCTATGTAGAACTAGGGGATAGGACCAGAGGATACCCCATCAACATTAGAGATAGATGACTAGAGTACACCCCATAATTATTTGAGAATACCTAAGGGGAGAACCAAATTCACAAAATACACTAATAATGAGTTTGACTTTAGATGTCCTTAATGAATCCCTTAGCAATTACATAAGAATTCTTACCTCGATCTCTCATCCTAGTTCTCTTGTGAATGAATTTGAGTCCAAAAGAGCTAATTTCAAATATATATATATATATATATATAATAAATGATAAATGATATATTATTTATTAATACTTTAAATCCAAATAATTTATTTATTTATAAATCTAGATCTCCTTGGTATATAAAGATTTAAAGGATACAACTGCAAATAGTGAGCCTATTCGACCCATAATGTCAACAATAATATAACAATAACAATGAAATGATCCAAGATTTAGAGGTTTAACATGAAATGACCCTTCGAATATGTGTTACTTTCAGTTTATGACTAGATGAGGATGCTTTTACATGAAAAAATCATCTTCCCAAAAGGCCTATTTTATTGGCAGGTTCTTACATTTGATGAAATGCTAAACAATTTCTTAGTTTTGTAGTTTCCTAATCCATGTTTCAAGGATTTCTTTAGGCTCTTGGATTTCAAACTTTAATGGAGTATTTTTAAATATGATTTCATCATAGATGATATTGCATAAACGAGAAACATGGAAGAATAGATGTACATGTGAATATTGAGGAAACTCGAATGTGTAGGTCTTTCCCATAATCCTTTACAAAACCATATAGAGGCTATAGTACTTGAATCATAATTAATTTTCCTTTTTTTAACCTAAGGGACGTCTATTTAAATGGTCACAACCACAAAAAACCTAATCCCCAATATCAAAGAACCGTTCATTGTGATATTGATCTATGTTTTGTTTCATGATGTGTTGTGCTATAGCTAAGTTGTCCTTCAATAGTTGGAGAACCTTGTTTTGGTGCTTGATGTGATACTCTGTTACTTGAACCTTAGGTTTCCATTTCAAGGGTGTTGTGATGGATGGAGGATGATACCCATAGAGTGACATTCTAGATAATGCATGAAATGAAATGTTATACCACCATACTATCAAAGGAAACCATTTGACACATTGTGACTATTTATCAAATGCAAATTAATGGAGACGATATTTTAGAAATTTATTAACAATATCAATTTTCTCATCATATGATGATTTTCAATGAATTTTTGAGCCAATTGAGTACACATGTAAGAAAATAAGCTAGTCCAGGTGAAAATTGCATATCCATCACTCGCTATAAGCCTTGGGGTTCCATGTAGCTTCTAAATTATTTCTATGAATGTTGTTTCTACTATGCTTTCTTTAAAAGGGTAAGAAAGTGCACATAAATGGGAATACCTTGTGGGTCTATTCACCACCACCATGATGGCATTTTTCCCTTCAAACTTTGGAAAACCTATGATAAATTCCATTGTGACCCCTTCCTAGTGGTAACTTGGTGTGGTCAATGGTTCTAAAAGACTTGTTGTCTTAAATGTCTCTACTCTATTCTATTGGAAAAACAAACATTTTGCCACAAAATATTGAACATATTTTGGAAGGGCTTGTTGGCTTTGTTGACTAAACCTGACAATCAAAATTAGTCAACTTTCTAACTTAGAATTCAAGTCAGTCAACTTTCTAATTTTGAATGTAAGTTAGTCAATATTTCTTAAACATTTTGTAAAATACTATATATACATACTCTATGTTCCCATAACTTAATGAGAAAGATTCCCATTAAAGAACCAAATACCAAATCCAGGTTTAACTACATGGGAAATAATATGCTTATATTTTCCCCAATATTCCATCAATAATGTAAACAAATAACATGCTTGGATAATTATCATAAACATGAATTGGATTGAGTTCTTGTTTATCTATTGAATCTAAAAACATTGTTTCAAATGACTCTTCATTATGTCCATTTTTGGAACATCACGTGATTAATGTAGTCGATCAAATTATATCTCATACATTCATCATGGGAAACAACTATAAAGTGTTATATATGCTTCCATAGTTTGCATAAATGATAATATGCTTGTTAATATTTTATTAATAAATGATATTAAATTTTAAAAAATGTTATTTATTTTTGTTATTAGTACTGAGATTTGTTTAATTTGATTTAAATTATTAATGGCAACCAATTCTTAATTGATGGATTCCATGAACATTAGGATAAGAGGGCTAACACGATTCTTGTTGTTAAATCTCATCATAGACATTAGTCGTTAATTCCACTTCAGTCTTATGTTGGCGTTTTGTTATTACGACAATGGAGGAATTTAGGAATCGAGGTAGTCATGTGATGATGATTGTATGTTGTTTTCTCTAATAGTTTCTAGAATTGTTTATTCTATGATAACATATTTCTACCAACATTACTATGTCTATCTCTAATAATCTTCCATGGTAGAGAAAGAGGAGGGAACATATCCAATTAATTATGAGAAGGAAGAAATATTGGCTCGAACAAAACATAAGTCCTGATCCCCAACATGGTTAATTATTTTTATGTTGGTTAGGGTGGAAATTTTATCAAGCCCTTGTGATTTGTGGCCCTTATAGATAATATTGGATAGATGTTAGACAATGAGTCCCTAGACAATCACAAAGTCCAATAGCATATTGTTATTAGTTGTAATTATTATCTTAATGAGGTGTTGTCATGATCCACTAATCGATTGTCAATGAGATCTAGATCTAGATATTTTATATCTAGAAGGTCATATTGAACGTGTGACCTCTCAATAGAAAATTAAGGTTCATTGACAATGGGTACTCGACCAATTGAGCCAACCCTCAACATGATTAAATACAATGTATCGTGATAAGGACAATAAAACATAATAAATAAGTTAATCTCCTCGATGTTTATGTTATCATTTTTTCGAATGCGATGTGTGATTCATATTTGAGTCTAAAAACCCTCCCATACCATCAACACATGCATCTATGATAGCCATGTCAATTTTCAATGTGTACAACTAAAAACTGGAAAAATTTCAATGTTGGCCCCATTCACAACCCCCTCTATGTGGGGTAAATTAATTGAAGAATAATTTCCATTGATTTCTAAATGTTAACTAAATTGGACATTTACCTGACCCTGAGAGAATAGAGAGAATTCAACCTATGGCCTCTCAATAGAAAATTAAGGTGCTTTGACTATGAGTACTCGACTAGTTGAGCTAACCATTGAAAAAGCTAAATACATACCTTAATGAGCTTCTCTTGGTTTCAAGAATAATATAATCTACTAAACAAGGCCAACCATGTTAGGTGGAATCTCATATAGCCCATCCTCCCCTCACATCACTCTCAATTACCCAATACCCAATTTATCTACTAGAAAATATTTAAAAGAAACCTAGTACGAATCAAGTATAGCTACAAACTAAGAAAACAAAAAATTAAGCTAAATGAAAGAGGAAAAATCAATTGACAACATATAAACGCATATCTCACACATACATTTCAACATTTTGATATCATTAATATTATTCTTCATCAAAGTCAACATCTGTATCATCTGATTTGGAATTGATGTCAATCAAAGTATTTACATATCAACATCATCATCAATGTAATAATTTCCAATCATATCATTATCGTTATCATCATATCAAACATTGTCTCCTACATTTCATCCGACTTCTTCAAGTTCTTCATTTGACAGTACATTGTCAATGTCATCTTCAACTAGAACATTGTGTCAATTAACATCTTGAACTTATTCAACATATTCGTTTCACACATGAAGCAACTACTTATCTACATCATCTTATTCTACATATCTTCTTCTTTCGTTACATTATACTCTACTGATCTTCCTCTTGGATCATATCTAACAACATATGACCAACCCCCTCTACCTAGAGAATATGAGTAAAAGACCCTTTCACATTGGCTTGGAAGAACATAGTGATGTAGTCATGGCTCAAATGACCTTGCATTAACCATGGTAAATTTGTTATCATGTTGAATAATAGTTCTATTAGGATCACATTCATTCATTCGCAACTTGTACCATTTGACATCAAACAAAACCAATTTGAAAGAATTAAATTCACACTCAAGTATGCCATCCAAATATCCATAATATCGATTTTTTAGAGACTTTTGGACGTGTGCCACTGTTGAAAATAGCAACAAGAAATGCTAAAAATAACATTGCTATAGATAGCATTTCAGGATATATTCCAATTTTAATTTGTCCTTTAATTAAAATTGAGAATTAAAATTTGAATTTAGTCTCACCGGCTATTTGAACAATAATTAATTAATTCATCTTGAGTTAATTAGTTGGAGAAATTCAAACATGAAGTCTTTGTGAAGACATGCAACAATTATCCTTTGATGGAGGAAGTTATCCCTTAATTAAGGACATAAGGATGAGTTGTATTTGAGTTGTAATTAGTTAGCTCAGTTAATTGAGTTAAGTCTAGTTAAATTAGTTCCAAACAGTTTGTGGAACTAATTGTGAGTTCAGTCAGTTAATGCATGCATGCATGAAACTAGTGTTCTCCAGATAACTGAATATTCTCTCATAAATAACTCATGCATGTTAGTTCAGACAAAGACCCAGTTGAGATTAAAGGCAGAGATAATGTACTCTCAGTTGCAAGAATTTTCCTATGAGAAAATCTCTTGCATGCAAAAGGAATTCATTCCTTGAGGATTGCACAGTTTTACAGTGTGTAAGAGCAGCGTTCCACTTGGTTGAAGGTGAATCATCCTAGAGGAATAGCGCAAGGAAATAGGAGGCTTGGAGGATAGAGGAGAAGGCATATGTGTTGTCTATTTTGTCTATGAGCAGCAGTGAGGGATTGTACTGAGAGTTGGATAGCTTGAGAGCTAAATATTTGTGTAATCCTGAGATATTTCAACTTGTATGATATTACAGATAGCGGGGTTTTTAGTTGTGGCTTTCCTTAGAGTATTCTTCTATGTTTCATGTGTGATTGATTCTTCTTCTCTATTATATGTGTTATCATTGATCTTGCTCAAATCAATTAAGCTTCCGCAAGTTTGATTGTAGAAGTAGATTAAGTATTTTGCTTTAGTACATTGCATAATCAGTTTAATCTACAGTGAGAATTTCAACATGGTATCAGAGCAAAGGTGATCAGAGCTATGAACAACATATTGAGAACGGAAAGTTTGAAGTTTGAAGTTCTTGATTGCAGGTACAAAATCGATTTCTTATCACATCTCAAAGTTCACCAATGGAATTCAATGGCTTGAGACTCGAGTATGCCCTGGATGGCAGCTTAAATTACATAGCAATGAAGGATCACATGGAAGTGGTATTAGAAGACAATAGGTTGAAGGATTTCATTGATCAAGAAATCCCCAAGCCAGCAACAACTAATGCCCAAGAATTGGCAAAATGGAAGAAGTGTGTGGCGAAAGCGAGGATTATTCTTCTAGAGGGATTTCAAGACCATATTGTCTTGAGTATCCATGGGAAGGAGACTCTGTTCTCAATGTGGAAGACATTGAAGGACCTATATCAGAATAGTAGCAACCAGAGGAAACTGGTGCTCAAGGACAAGCTTCAGAAAATCAAGTGTGAAAAGGGAAACATGATTTCTACATATCTGAACAAGCTCACCACCTGTAGAGATGAGCTTGGAACTGTAGGAATAATGACAACCGATGATGACATGGTGAGTCTTAGTCTCCTAGGTCTTCCTAAGAGTTGGCATAACTACCAGGAATCAGTGAATGGAAGAGAGAAACTGTCGGATTGGGAACGAATGTGGTCAAATCTGGTGCAGGAGGAGATCAGGAGGAGCACCAAAGATGGTTCTTCATCTGAGCATGATGATGAAGAAAATCTAGCCTTAGCTAGTAAGGTGAGGAAAGGGAAAGGGAAGGCTTCCCATTCCAAATCGAGTTCCTCCCATGGTGGGAAGAAGATTGACAAATCTAAAGTGTGATGCTTTAGTTGTCATGAGGTGGGCCATTATGCAACTAATTGTCCATTGAAGAAATCCAAGAAGGAATCCTCGAAAGGATTAGAAGGTGAGGCACTGTCATCTCAGTTAGAATTGGATTTTACCCGCATCGCATGTATGGTTTCATCGATGGTGGGTTGTGTTTGGAACCTAGATAGTGGAGCCTCATTCCACATGGCTGGTGATAAGAGTTTATTTAGTACCTTAGAGGAGAAAGGCCTTAAGGTGCACATAGAGATGGGTGATGATGGAAAGTACCGTGTTTCAGGTGAAGGTACAGTTTTTTTTAGAGGGAGCATGGAGCTCCTCTCACCCTGACTAATGTAAAGTATGTGCCTAGACTGAAGAAGAACTTGGTATCAGTCATGATGTTGGAAGACAAAGGCTATGATGTAGTCTTCAGTAAAGGAAAGGTGTTCCCGAGACACATAGCCACAGGTCAGATCAAGAGGATTGGGATTCGAGTGAAGAATATCTACAAGCTGGAGGTAGATGATTGTGTTGCATTGAGTTCCAAATCAGAATTGGTGCAAAGCCGAGATATTGGCGAGTTATGGCATAGACGGTTGGGCCACTTGCATCATGGGGCCTTGAAGATAATGTAGCAAATCTCTACTGGACTTCCCAAAGGTAAACTTGAGCAAGTGGACACATGCAAAGGTTGTACCTTGGGAAAGTATGCAAAATCTTCCTTTCATGATCGAGACAGTCGAGCCGAAGCAATCTTGGAGCGAGTTCATATAGATGTGTGTAGACCATTCTCGACAGCCTCCACTGCGAAACAAAGGTATTATGTGATTTTCATTGGTGATTTTTCTCGTAAATGATGGATCTATTTCAATGTGCAGAAGAAGGATCAAACCTTCTCAAAGTTTTGTGAGTTCAAAGCTTTGGTTGAGAAAGAATCAGGGAAGAATATCAAGGCCTTGAGAAGTAGAAATGGTGGAGAGTATGTCTCTCAAGAGTTTAAGGACTTCTGTGTAGCGGAAGGAATTAAACGGGAGTTGATGGTACCTCATAACCCACAGTAGAATGGGGTGGCTAAGAGGAAGAACAAAATGATTGTGGGGGCAGCTCGAGCAATGTTGCATGACCAAGGCCTACCACTTCATTTGTGGACTGATGCATGCAACACAGTGGTCTATTTGCAGAATAGAATCCCGCATCACATACTTGGGATGAAGACACCAGAGGAAGCTTTCTCCGGGAAGAGACCAGATGTGGATCACTTTAGGATCTTTGGCTCATCGATATATTTCCATGTGACCAAGGATGCCCAGAAGAAACTTGAGCCGACAATAGAGTTGGGGATACTTGTGGGGTACAATGATACACCCCAGAGATCTTAAGTTTGATGAGCATAAGGCCATGTGAGTTTCCCCTGAGAGGGAGCTCCAACTATAGGCTATGGAGGAACTTTTGGTTCCTAAGGAGGAGGAGCCTTCGACAGATGCAGAGCAGCCGCATGCAGAGGTTCCAGGAGTGGAGACATCCACTCAAGCAGAGTCTTCTAGAGATGGGAGAAAGCACACGAGAGAAGCTGACAGATTTTTGTCGAAAGCGAGAGAGAATGTGGGAGAACCATCTTCTCAGCGTAAACAAAGGAGGTCACCTGATAGGTACACTGGATACATGGCCCTTGTTTGGGAATGTGTTGAGACCAAGCCATCTTCCTTTGAGGAAGCAGTGCAGCAGCTGATTAGGGTTGATGCTATGGTGGAGGAGTATGACTCCATAGTTCGGAACCGTGTTTGGGATGTGGTTCCAAGACTAGAGAACAAGTCATTTGTGAGTTCCCGTTGGCTTTACAAGGTAAAGCAAGCCACTGATGGTAGTGTGGAGAAACATAAGACAAGGTTTGTTGCCAGTGGTTTCTCACAGGTCGAGGGGATCGACTATGATGAGACTTTTTCTCCTATACCAAGGTACTCATCTATCATATCGATGTTGGCACTATCAGCACAGATGGGTTGGAAGATCCATCGGATGGATGTGAAGACTACATTCCTCAATGGCAAGATTGAAGAAGAGGTGTACATAGAGCAACTAGAAGGTTTTGAGACCTTCGATCGTGAGTCACATGTGTTCCTACTCAAGAGATATTTGTATGGGTTGAAGCAATCACTTCGTGCTTGGTACACTAGGATCAACAACTACTTCACTAGGTTGGGCTTCACAAAGAGTGAAGTACATTTGAACTTGTACCACATCATGGTGGAAGGTAAGTAGTTGATCGTTGTTCTTTATGTTGATGATCTGATATTGATAGGTCATGATCAGTTGATGATGTCTTGCAAGAGAGTTAGAGATGAAATACATGGGTCTCATGCACTACTTTCTAGGCATGGAAGTGTGGCAAAAGGATGGGGAAGTGTTTGTGTCTCAAGGCAAGTATGCCAATGAGATACTCAAGAGATTCCACATGGAGAAGTGCAAGCCCATGCAGACTCCTCTAGCAGGTAACTAGAGGAAGGAGGATGCTACTTTAGGAGAAGTAGTAGAAGCTACTATGTATCAGCAGCTTGTGGGTTCAATGATGTACTTAGTGAACACACGACCAGATTTGTGCTATGCGATGAACCAGCTGAGTCAAGCTATGGTTCATCCTACCAAGTTGTTTTGGAAGGCAGCTAAGCATGTTTTGAGATACCTCAAAGGCACATCTGAGTATGGATTATGGTACAGACGGTCAGAGGGAGTGAAGCTACAGGGCTTCACAGATCCAGATTGGATAGGGAGTCCATCATACCAGAAGAGCACATCAGGAGGAATTTTAAAATGTGGTTCAACTGCAGTTTCTTGCTATAGCAGGAAATAAAGGTCAATTGCACTTAGCTCAGCAGAGGCTGAATACATGGCTGCAAGTCAGGCAACATGTGAGGCCATTTGCATGTGGAAAATTCTAGTTGGTTTGTTTGATCAGAGGATGGATCCAACTGTGATCTATTGTGATAATCAGAGTTGTATAAAACTCTCTGAGAATATAGTATTTCATGACAGGTCCAAGCATATCGACATTCAGTATCATCATCTCAAAGACTGTGTGGCGAGGAGGATCATGTTGTTGCAGTATATTTCGACTGAGGAGCAAGATGTTGACATTTTGACTAAGGCATTGTCAAAGTGTAAATTCGAGTTCCATAGAGACAGGATCGGGGTGGCAGATAATCCCTTTATTGTTGAAAGGGAGTGTTGAAAATAGCAACAAGAAATGCGAGAAATAGCATTGCTATAGATAGAATTTCAGGATTTATTCCAATTTTAATTTGTCCTTGAATTAAAATTCAAATTTAGTCTCACCACCTATTTGAACAATAATTAATTAATTCATCTTGAGTTAATTAGTTGGAGAAATTCAAACATGAAGTCTTTGTGAAGACATGCAACAATTATCCCTTTGATTGAGGAATTTATCCCTTAATTCAGGAGATAAGGATGAGTTGTATTTGAGTTGTAGTTATTTAGCTCAGTTAACAGAGTTAAGTCCAATTAAATTAGTTCCAAACAGTTTGTGGAACTAATTGTGAGTTCAGTCAGTTAATGCATGCATGCATGCAACTAGTGTTCTCCAGATAATTGAATATTCTCTCAAAATAACTCATTCAGGTCAGTTCAGACAAAGACCCAATTGAGATTAAAGGCAAGGATAGTGTACTATCAGTTGCAAGAATTTTCCTATGAGAAAATCTCTTGCATGCAGAAGGAATTAATTCCTTGAGGCTTGCGCAGTTTTACAGTGTGTAAGAGCAATGTTCCACTTGGTTGAAGGTGAATCATCCCAGAGGAACAACGAAAGGAAATAGGAGGCTTGGATGACATAGGAGAAGGCATATATGTTGTCTATTCTGTCTATGAGCAACAATGAGGGATTGTACTGAGAGCTGGATAGCTTGAGAGCTAAAGCTTTGTGTAATCTTGAGATATTTCCACTTGTATGATAATACAAATAGCGGGGTTTTTAGCTGTGGCTTTCCGCAGAGTACTCTTCTGTGTTTCATGTGTGACTGATTCTTCTTCTCTATTATATGTGTTCTATTTTATCTTTCTCAAATCGATTAAGCCTCCGCAAGTTTGATTGTAGAAGTAGATTAATTATTTTTCTTTAGTACATTGCATAATCAGTTTAATCTATAGTGAGAATTTCTATAATCACTTCTAGAAGAAACATTAGTGACTTGGAAGACTGTAGTTATCATACAATTATTAGTTTTCCTCTTTTCTTCCAACTTTTGATGCGAATATACAATAATTGTAGAACATAGCCTTGTGGTGTTTCAACTGCAATATGCCAAACACATAACAAGCAAAATTGTCAATTAATAAACATACTTAAATGAATGTATATGGTGAGAGCACACACACACACACACACATGCATTCATATTAATAATTTATAAAATAACTTAATAAAATATTCCAGGGTGAAAATGCATGTTTTCCTGTTTATGTTCTAAATCATTTACTAAATCAAATTCCCTCTATGTAATATTGGTATCTCCTTTATGATTAGCTTCTATAACCATTGTAGACACCCCTTCCTAGATAATCTACCATCACATTGTATACATCTTTCAATCCATACCTTCATCCAGTTAAGATTGATTGCAATGTACATATGTAGTGCATCCCACTCTTGACCAACTTTATCAGAAAATTATAATTTACTAGTAAATATTAATTGCCATGGTCAATATAAATAATTGATGAACAAATACAAATTAAATAAGTATGTGTTGTGGTAAAACAATGACCCCCCATTTTTACATTATTATCTTCATAATAAGAATGGGAGTCCTTTATATGAATTTTGGTCATATTGCCTCTTAAATGCTTTTTTTTGGTTAATTTCGTGGGGATTTTACTTTCATCATATTTGTGTTTTGATTGTCTCATTAAGTGTGGTTTCTTTCCAACTTGTCAATGTTTACGAGCTCGCTGAGTTTGTACTTACAATTTGCAAATGGCACTTATTCAAAGTTTCGGTGATTTTCACTGCCTAAGCTTAAAATGTACAAATTATATTTTATTTTTATTTTTGTAAATTTAGTTAATTGTAAGCTTGTAAATATTGATTTAATTAACATTTTTTAGTTAGGCTAATTAATTAATTTTGTTGTAGATATTAATATTTAATTTAATTAGTTTTTAATTAATTATTCTTTTATTAACTAATTGTCCTACAAAACCACCAGATTCAAGAGTTTTATGTGAATATTATAATAATAACAATAATAATTAAACATACCCATAACCCAAAAAAAAAAACCAATTTATTAAGCCTTATGAGCATTCAGGCTCCCGTGCATCATTAATAAAATTGGTTGTAGTTATTTTTATAATATAGGATGGAAGTCCCACCTCCCACGTTCGCCTCCTCTCCTCTCACATAATTTCCCTTCCATTTTTATTTACATCTGGGCTCCATACATTTCTAGGAATTTGAACCTCCCTCACCTCCCTCTTTATCTCTCCATCTCCCTTTCCTCCCATACCCCGACTCCTCCTTATCTCTCTGAGCTTCTGATCCGGCTCCCCTACTTGCTTTTCTTGGATCACTTTTTAATTTCCTTATGGGATTTCCCTTCCCCTTGTTAAAATTGCAACAAGAATGTATCAATTTTATTTTTCCCTTAATCAAATTGAGGAAATTCGAAATTCCATATCAACAGACAACTTGGAGGAGCTAACTGAGGTGACATGGCAGTTGTCACTCAATTAAGAACACTCAATTCGAGTTGATGAGTCAAGGTTTAGTTTACTTTTGTTGATTCCTAAAACATATGAGTCTATCTTAGTTAATTCGAGTTAGGGCCATGAAGTTCAATTATGTGCAGTGGGTTCCTAAATTTTAGGAGCCTAGGTTGAGTTAATTTTAGTTGTAGCAGTTTAATTCAATTAAATTGAGTTATGACCAGTTAAACTAGTTCTAATTGTTGGAGGAACTAGTGAAAGGTCAAGCTGTGGAAGTGGAACTTCAACCACACTCAGTGATCATCCAGATAACTAATCAATCAACCTAAATTAGCTCATCAATGTAGGGAATTTGAATTACCCAGTTGAGATTGTAGTTCAAGAGAAATGTAAATTATCAATTGTACATGTAGTGTATGCAGTCAAAGATTGACCTAAGGCTATTGCGCAATTCCTTGGTGTGAAATTCCTAAAAAATAGGGGGAATTTCCAAAGGGAACAACACAAGGAAATAGGAACTTGGGAAGGCTTGAACTGGTTAAGTGTTGGGCCACGTTCAGTTAGTCAAGTAGAGGGATAGACTATACACTTACAGGGTGTGCTCAAGATTGAGAAAGCATTGTATTTCTTCTCTATTCTTTGATTAATGCAATACATATAGTAAGGGGTTCTGAGCAGTTGCTATCCCTTAGATAAATCTCAGTGTATGTGTGATATTGCCTTTTTCATGTCAATGATTCTTGTTTTCGATGGTGAATTAAATTCCGCAAATCAATAGAGTAGCTTCAAGTCTTGTGATTTAGCAAATTTCAGGAACAATATTGAATATATACAATAATTTCTACATGGTATTAGAGCTGAAATTAATGTAAAGAAGATATTTTGAAGTTGTCATTATAGGAGATTTGAAATTGAAGATCAATGTTGCAGATTTTCTTCAGGACTCAGAAGATGGCTTTCAATGGACTCAGGCTCGAGTATTCCTTGGAAGGCACCTCAAAATTTGTTGCATGGAAGATCCACATGGAGGTACTATTGGATGATAATGGAATGTTAGAATACATCAAGATAGATGTAGCAAAACCCCATGCAAATGATGCCCAAAATCTTGCTCAATGGAAGAAGATGTGGGCAAAGCAAGGAGAATCATATTGGAGGGAGTTCACAATCATATTTTCTCGAATCTCCATGGAAAAGAGACTTCGTCCTTGATTTGGAATGAAATGACAATAATGTTCAAGAATAATAGTGACCACAGGAAGCTGAAACTCAAGGACAATATTTGAAGTATCAAGATGCAAAAGAATGAAAAAGTTCCATAGTACCTAAGTAGGTTTACGAAGTGTTGCGATGAGCTTGGAATGTTTGATGTTAATGTCCCTGAAGAAGACTTGGTAGCTCCAGCCCTTTTGGGCCTTCCCAAGAGTTTGTATAACTATCAAGATTTGGTAAATGGTAGAGAGAAACTACTCAGTTGGGAGTGGTTATGGTACGATCTAGTGCAGGAAGAAATAAGGTGGAATACTCGAGATGGGACCTCTTCCAAAGAAGAGGAAGAGGAATTTTCATTATTTAGCAAGGGAAACAAGGTCAAGGGGAATAATTCCCAAGTTGAGGCTCATTCCAGCCAAGAGGGCAAGCAGAAATACTTCTCCAAAATCAAGTGCTTTCACTGTCATAAATTTGGGCACTATGCCACAAAGTGTCCACAAAATAAGGCAAGAAAGAAGGAGCCTACAATATCATCAACAAGTGAATCCTTGGCTTTGTAGTTCAAGAATTATTTTACTCTCATTGCGTGAATGGCCAACACAGTGCTGGGAAGTGTGTGGTATCTCAACGATGGTGCCTCATTCCATATGACAATGAATAAAGTTTTTTTAGTGACTTGGAGGAGAAAGATCTCCATATGAACATTGATTTTGGAGATGATGGAAGGTAAAACGTGGTCGAGACTTAAAAAGTCACCTTTTAGAGGGAGTCAGCACCCCTCTTAGAATCAAGGATGTGATGTTTTTTCTAGGTTGAAAGAAGAATCTTGTTTCCATTACAGTTTTGGAAGGTCATGGTTACGATGTGATCTTCAGCAAAGGAAAGGAATTCCTGAGACACATATCCATGGGATAGGTGAAGAAGATTAGGGTTCGAGACAAGAACCTGAATGCACTTGAGGTAGAATATGCATGCAAAGCCTTGAGGAACAAGGCAAAGACTAGAGATTTGATGATTGAGAGGGAGCATGTTAGACCTCTCAAGATGTAGCCTCAGAAGAAGCCTCAAGAAGTTGTGGAACAACCACAAATGGAGAAGCATCTAGGAGGTAGAGTGGATACATCCACTCAAGTAGAAACCTCCAATAGGGGGATATTTTAAGCCAAGTGGGAAGAGGGATGACATGCATTTATACCTCCAGGAGTAAGGCGGAGTGATGTAGATCCTTAGTCCAAGAGTTGAAGAAATTTGGGCAGGGTCCATAGAGGATTTTTTCTCATGGATCATTACCTTGCCATGGGGTCCCATAGTATTCATTAGTAGGAGGATCAATGTCAGTCAGATATTGAGGAGTGTAGAGGAGTGTTGACAACAGAACAGGAGGCTCAGTATAGAGTCAGCAGTAGCATATCATTCCCAGTAGATAGTTGCAGACACAATTGATTCATTTATTTTATAATTCTTAGTTGCAAATGCTGCAATTGCAGCAACAATAGTGAGAGGTGTTGAATGCAACACATTCCATAGTTGCAGGAATAGGGTAGTTGATAACATCTTTCTTATTGAGAGGGAGTGTTGAAATGGAACAAGAAAGTATCAATTTTATTTTTTCCCTAATTAAATTGAGGAAATTCGAAATTCCATATCAGCAAACAGCTTGGAGGAGTTAACTGAGGTGACATGGCACTTGTCATTCAGTTAGGAACACTCAATTTGAGTTAACGAGTTGAGGTTCAATTTACTTGTGTTGATTCTTAAAAAATAGGAGTCTAGCTCAGTTAATTCAAGTTAGGGGCATGAAATTTAGTTGTGTGCAGTGGGTTCCTAATTTTTCGGAGCCTAGGTTGAGTTAATTTTGGTTGTAGTAATTTAAATAAGTTAAATTGAGTTATGGTCAGTTAAACTAGTTCTAACTGTTGGAGGAACTAATGGAATGTAACATCCTTGGTAAAACATGCATGTAATAAAGTTAATAAAGGAAAAATAATAAACAAGGTCATGGAACATGTATTCCAAGATGAATGCTGGGAAAAAGCATAGTGATGGGGATCACTTATGAATAATTAATGGCTATGGAAATTGGAAAAGGAAATGGAAAAGGCTTTGGAAAGGCATGAGACATTAATTGCCATTTTATTAATGAAAATAATGGAAAATAGGAGAAAAGGAAGGTGAAAGGTCACAGGTTGCACATAAGGAGGAAAATGAAGGAAAATAATGGAAATTGAATAAAATAGAGGCCTCATTAATAAAAAGGCTTCTGAGGATCAGTTGACAAACTTTTGTTAATTTTAGCATGGAGCTCTCTATTCTACTCTCTCTCCCATACTCTTGGACACTTAGAGTTTTCTTGGAGGACCCTTGGAGGACTATGGCATACTTGGAGTTTTGGAGAAATAAGGCAAAGGAAGAGAAGGAAAACACAAGATGACATCGGGATCAGTAGCTACAATGGGTTTTGGTGGGCTCCAGTATTGTAGCAATAATGCTACAACTCCTGGAGCTTCCTTCTCTAATTTTATCAACCCGGTAGTTCGTAACAAACTTGGAAGCGACGGTGATGTATCCACAAGTAATAGCTCTTGTCACAGCTGTCACTTGGTCAGCTGGCACAAGTCCGCTAGGGCTCAAGCCAACTTCTATATGTTCTCAGAAGAAGCTTTTTAAGTGATGAACGAAAGCTATCTCAAAGGAAATTAACCTACTTTGCAAGAATGAACTGAAAGCCAACAAAACATGGAAACCCTAGTAAACCCTAATCTGACCAGCTTAATCCTTACGATGCAATGGTGGGAATGCAACTTCTAAAAATGATGCCATTACTTCTAGTGAGATGAGATGCATGAGTCTAAACTACTTTCATCTGAAGAGAACATGTTTTTGTATTTTTGCTCAAGTGGTCGGAGTTATTATGACTGTGCTTTTGACTGTGCAGGGGTAGTTCAAGGGGAGGATGGCTTGAAAAAGGTCAGGAGGACTCTGAGAGGTTCCAGGGGATCCCTAACATCATTCCACAGAAGTTCACAACGTTCAGATGCCTGGCAACCGTGTTTGCAAGCTTCTACAGGATGTCTCCAGGGGATCCTACATGAAGCTCGGGATTTCTACAGGAAGTCTGCTAACTTCTACAGGATGTTCTGCAATCGGAGTTTTGGGTGATGGAGGAGTGAATGAGTTGTATGGGTGGATAGGTAGGATGAGAGGGGAGCTTGTGATGGCTTATGGACAGAGAGATGAGGGGGTGCGTAAAGCTGGTTGGTCGATAGAAGGGTAGAGGCAATGGAAGGCCGAAAAGATAAAACAACGTGGATAATAGAAGAGTTGGTGGGCAAATGATCTAGCTGGGAGGTAAGGAGATGGCTTAGGCACGGCTGAGAAGGATAAGGAAGTGATAGAGTGGTGCTGCGCAGTGTAAATGAAACAAATCACCTTTGTCTTGCACAAAACCGAGAATTCATCAACCTATTCTAACTATTTTATTAAAAACCAAAGAACAACAATGTAAGTTAAGAGAGAAATCGTGCATGGTGCTGAAACAAAGAGTTATTGCTCAAGATCTAAATGCATGGACACTTCTACCAATGGAAATATTACTTTAAAGCTTGCATGAACATGTAAAACTGCGTTTTTTGGTGGTTGGCACGGTCTACACTCCCAATCTCTAAACAGAGGTGGAAGTGAGTGTACGATCAACCTTTTCTTGGAACTCTGATGAATTCTAATCCTCCTACTCTAATCTAAACTACTGAAAGCACTTTATCCATAAAACTAACCTACTTAATCACATCAAGAAATTCGAATCAGCAAACTGTGTTTTCCAAGTGCATGTCAAGGCAAAGAAATGGAATGCTGAAAGGAAAGACAAGTAACAATACAAAGAAAGGAGGCCTATTGCTCTCAGGTTGGGCCCAAACCTGAGAGCTATAGCTCCTCTAAGAACTCATAATTGAACTCAAATCTGCCTACCTTTTATTAAAAGATCATAATCATAAGTCTAACAACATGCCAAAAATGGCTTACAAAGAGCAAAATAGAGCTATAGCTCGTGATTCAAAATTTGCAACAAAGGTTCAAAAGTCCCCATCGAAGGCTACACCCTCAAGATTTATACATTATGAGGGCCAAGCTGGCCTCCTAAATTAGTGGGGCTTGGCTGTCCAACTAAAAGTAAACTGTTGTTCCTGTAGAATCCGTTGGCTGCCTTCCAGCTCGGTGGTGATAGCTGTTGGAGCTCGGAGTTGGGGTGGAGATCACGAGGAAGGTCATTCAAGGCTATGGACAACCTTCCCACAAACCCGCAATGCCACCTTGGCTGTCTCCTTGCCTCCATCTGCGTGGTTTTGCTCCATTTAATGTCAAAAAACCTGAAATAAACATGTATTAGCCACATAGGTATAATGACTTCCCTCCTTCCTACAAATAACATGATTATACTAAGAAATGATGCATAAGTGATAAAAAATGAAGGGTTGAGCAAGGTAAGTAGGCCAAATGAGCCCAAAATGTTACCAAAATTTGGGGCTCATCATCACCCCCCAGCTAAAATATTTGCTCATCCTTGAGCAACTAGTCCAACTCTTCATCCTTCATTGCTTTTACTGCCACCCTTACATCCCAAGCCTCTGTAGTAATGTCCTCCTTGCTGATATGGAACCCAGCCCTTCTGTTCACCTCTTCCCACTGTTCATTATCATCTTTCTCTGTGCTGCCTTCCATCAATCCTAGCAGCAGTGGTGGGCTTAGCTTAAGGCCAATCCAGCTGGCCTGGAGGTTTTGCATGGATTTCTTATAGAGGGCCACCCGTATCAGAGCTTCCCTCATCCGAGTTGGGGTATGATACTCTCGGATTTTCAGACTATGGGCCAATGTATTCCATATGCGGGTGCATGCTTGAACAACGTTGTCTCCTAACAGTCTCTCCATGTCCTCAAAATGAGCTATGTCTTGGGCCTGTTGATCCATATATCTCAATGAAGCTTGAGGGTCAGTGGACAAATGTTGGTGTGCCGAGATTAGTGCAACTGGATCCCCTGGTTCTACTCGAATTAGCAATGGCTCATTCAGCTCCCAGTTCATGACCACTTTGGCTTCTGTTGTTCTTTTGTCCTCATAGTTCAGCCATGAGGCAAATGCCATTAATTGCATATCTCCCAAGGTTGTATTGGGATCCCATGAAACTACATTAGGCAGGGCCAAATTATGGAGGTAGAACTCCGCTAATTTGGCCTTATCCTCTGATGAGTTGGTGTTGCATACGTCAGTGAATTGCTGCGGGTCTTGGAGCTGAGAGATACCTCTTTGCACCAAGGTATTGATTTGAAATTGCAGCCATTGGTCTTTCAAGTACAGGCCATAGGATTTGGCCGGCTGCCTGCATTGTATAGCATCCATGGCCCAACTGGCCATGCAGGCCAATTGTGCCTCTTTCTGCTGCAGCTGTTGTCTGAGAGCTTGCACCTCAATTTGTGCTTGCTGTTCTGCTTCCTGTAGATGTGTGATTGGTTCTCCAAGACCGGTGTTCAGTTCCTTTTTGCCTTGCTGTTCTGCTGTGGTGTCCTTAGAGGATGTACCTGTCCCTGCCCTCAGCTCCTGTAGCTGCAATCTCAACTTTTGGTTTTCTTCCTGTAGGAACACTCGTTGGCAATTTGCCACGTGTTTAGCCATGGATAATTCACTTATGGCCTCCTTGAGCTACTCCTGCAAGGGACCTATGTCCGCCACACCCTTTGACTTGGCTATTTTCATCCACGTGTGTGTACAGACTCTTTCTTCCTCCAATGCAAAAAACAGTGGCACAGTGAATTTCTGAGTTATAATTTTGCCAGCCTCTAAAAAGTTGTAATATGAACTCAGACTTGGCTGAGGGCTGGGCTCTGGTATATGCTTTTTCTCCACTTCTTTTGGTGGCTCTACTTCGCCCTCCCTCGGTGGTGATGAGGGTGCTTCTCCTTCCATTCTCTCAGTTTCTTTAAGCCTGGATAAGGTTTCCTGTAGAGCATCCTCAGCATCCTGTAGCCGAGCTTTTGTAGTCAATTGGTCTAACCTTTCTTTCCAAGTAGTTTTCTTCGGGCTCCCCCTCTCATAGGTGACTGATATCCTCGAGGGGGACCTCTCCTTGGGCGAAGTAGGGGCATCTTCGATAATGATTGGGCTGCTGGACGGAGGTTGTGGCTTTCCTGTCTTTATTCTCACACTTCTTCTAGCTTTAAAATATAGAGGGGTCTCCATCTTTCTCTTCTCCTTTGGCTTAGGAGGTGTGCTGAGGGCGGCCAGCACAGCTGCTGCCTCCCTTGCAAGAATGTCAGCTTTCTTCTCCTTGGGTTTTGCTTTTTCAGGGCTTCCTGTAGAAGACCTTGTTTTAGTTAATTTCGGGCTTCCTGTGGAAGACCCTTTTTCAGTTAATTTCGGGCTTCCTGTAGAAGCCGGTTTCGGTTTTCCTGTAGAAACAGGTGTCACCGCTTTGGTTTTTTTTGTTGCATGAGTTTTACTTTTTTACTTGGTTGCGGTTGCTGTCGAGGCACTTTTGCTGATGTGGACCTTCTCAGCCTTGTCCACTCGGCTTTGCAATCTTTTCTCTCTTGCCGTCAAAATGGGTGTGTCATCCTTCTCTTTGGCACCCTTTTTCTCTTGTTTCTTCTCTTGCTTTTTCTTCTGCTCCGTGGTCGTGGTCTTCTGGCCTTTTTCTTTCTTCCCTGCGGGCACTGACTCTTTCTCCTCACTGCTAGATGAACCGAGCTCTTCGGTCAGCATCTTTATATCACCATCCTTGGTCAAATTTCTGAAGGCTTCCCATGAGAGAGGAACCTTGTATGTGTGGAGCGCATCCTCCACGAGGAGTTTGATGAGTCCATGGTGGGCTACCTGGTCTGGTGTGCCTTCTTTCAACTTGGTGGCACACTCAATCAGAGACTGTAGTAGAAAGTAGGGGAGACTGAGTTTGTTTTCTACAGGTAGGTCCATCTGATGCCTTAATTCCGTGAGTAACCGAAAATGGTACCCATATACAATGCTAAAACGGCCTTCGCAGGTGATGTACTTCATAATCTGAAGGCTAACTTCACTCCACAGTGGCAGTAAACTGGTTCTACGAACCCCATTTTTATTCCTCCTCTGGTGGAAAGAAGTCTTTCTTAGCCTGTTGGCCCAATTTCCTTTCTTCTTTATCCCATGGTAATCCCATTGGGAGCTCAGTAACTCGGCTGATGAATTGTGGGGTGAGTTTGAGACTCAAACCCCTGAAGTTGACGGTGGCTAATGTTTTGGATTTCGGCGTCAGAGCTTGCAAAAACTCCTCTGCCACCTCGTCGTCATAGCCCTGCAGTTTGTCACAGAATGATATCCATTGCGCTCGCCTGAATAGCTCCACCACCTCAGGATTTTCTCTTAACTTTGAGGAGTCGATTGGTTCCCTTCTGATGAACCCACCCGGCATGGTGAAAAACCTGCGACGTTAACTGGAGGTGGCGAATGCGGAAGAAAATTGGCCTACTGGGACAAAGCGTAGAATTACGCCTCCGTCATGCATACAATTCACGACGCTTATCTCCCGAGGACCTTAACACAGCTTAATTATACTGACATCCTGTAGGATGACAATTCATGCAACGGCATACAATATTTGCAAAAATTTTCTACGACCAGACTGTAGACGTCGATTCTGCCACCCTCAAAACCAATTGCATGGAAGGTTCAGGATTACCTTTTGAATCCGCCACCTTTTGATGTGAGGAACCCAATTTCCTGTAGAAACAGCTTTCCTATAGAAGCAGCGCGTGAATTCCGGAGGATACTGCAGTGGGTCTGCGCTCTCTGTGCTGCTTAACAGGCGTTCGAACGGCCAAAGACTTGGAGTATCGAGCTACAGAGGGATCTGGATGATCACTCGAGTTTTAAACGGTGAATGATAAATGCGTGGGGTGGCAATCTAGCCGATTAGATTTGAATTCGGCGGAATCCGTGGCGCGGGGGTGAGCTATCCCTGCTGGACCGTTGGACGACGTCACTCCATCATTCGTCTGCGAGTTCCCTTACTGCCGCATCATTCCCCGCAGATCCGCCGCCGTCACTTCTGTTAAAACTCGTTTTTCCCGACTGGATGGCTCTCACGTGTGCACTGCCCGTTCCTTTTTGCCACGACCACCGTTCAAACATCCGACTAGACCACTGACTAGTCGACGTGGCCAGTCGAATGGCCATACGACCACTCAACCCATTCACTTTTACACTTCACAAACATTTTCAAAGTAAAATTCATGCGATTCGACGGAAGAAAGGGTCGAGGCACTTACCTGTGCGGCCGCAACACGATTCTTCAGGCTCTTGGACGACGATGAGTGGATTTATTTGCTGCTGGTGGATTTGCACAGACCCGGAGGTTCATATTCACAGGCCGCTGACGATGAATTTGATGCTTTGGCTGCATGCGCCCGCGTGATCTTTGCATGTTGCAGGCGGTGGAATGGTGTGCACTCTAGTTGGCTTAACTGCTACGGGACTCCTGCAGGATGTCCTGTAGCAGTTTTTCCTCCTCGGGTGCATGCTGCACGGTGAAGACGGTGGCCCCACAATCATGCTCACAGGGCTCTTAGATAGCTGGGATGGGTATGGCATGGCATCTCACGTTTTTTCATTAACAAAAAATTGCTTTCTCTTGAATCTCAATGATCTGCCTTGATTGTGCAGGTATCTTCATTGCATGTCGACAGGGGTGGTAGAAAGAGGTGACAGTAGTGTGTAAGGGTGAAAATAGTAGCTTGCATGCGTCCGAACCGATCCTTGGTCGTTAGATCTCCTCATACAATGAATTCTGGGCTGTCTCGAACTTCTACAGGAAGTTTCCTGTAGAAATACATAACTTCCTGTAGAAAGTTTGCACCTTCCTATAGAAAGTCTGCACCTTCCTGTAGAAGGTCTGCATCTTCCTGTAGAAGACTTAAGCTGTGATGAAATCGTGCCCATACCTTGGAGAAGATGAGTATTCTTGGAGGAGGTGTTGGTGAGGTCTCCTGGCCGTATGATAAGGATCCTTGACTTTGAGTTGAGAGACCTCCTCTCCTTCATAGAACACCTACAACCTGCATGCATTTCCACATTATAAACTTGTCGTCCCTGTCTTCTTTTGCATATTGTTTTTTTTTCTTTTTTTTTTCTCTTTTTTTTCTTTTGAAAGATGGCAGGGGTGCCTCAATGAGGTTTTCACCCTTGCCATCTGCCTTAAGCGCCTCAGAGAGGTTTTCACTCAAGGATCTTTTTTCAAATCTCTTTTTTTTTTGAAAGACAATAGGGGCGCCTCAATGAGGTTTTCACCCCTACCACCTACCTTGGGAGCCTCAGAAAGGTTTTCCCCCAAGGATTTTTTTTTTTTTTAGATCTTTCAGGGTATGCCCAAAGCAGAGGCAAAACCCTTCTCTATGACCAACACTGATTTCTCCATAGTTTTGATGAACTCTTGTCTTGAGAGAGGTTTCCTGTAGATCTTCAGTCGATGCCCATTGACAAGCATGGGGATGGCTTCCTCATCAATGGTCCGAATAAGAACAGATCCATTGTCATGACATTTTTCCACTACATATGGTCCCAGCCATCTGGTTCTCAGCTTCCCCTTGAAATCTTTGTGCCTGGGGTCATACAACAATGCCCAATCTCCTGGCTGGAATTGCTTGTCATTGAGGTGTTGGTCATGCCACACCTTTCTCTGAAGTTGAACCATTTCTGAGTGAAGGAGGGCCTGCATCCGGTGCTCGTCCAGTCCATTCAGCTGCAACAACCTTTCTTGTTGTGCATGGTTGAGATCTAGGTCCAGCTGAGCTGCCATCCTCAAAGTGTTGTATTCAAATTCAATGGACAGCAAAGCTTTCTTCCCATAGACCAGCTCATAAGGTGTGAAGTCGGCGGTGGTCTTCCAGGTGGTGTTGTAAGCCCATGTGGCCTCAACCAGGCGATCTGCCCAATCTTTCCTACTGCTGCTCACCACCTTAGTTAAAATCCCTTCCAATGCTCTGTTGGTGACTTCCACTTACCCATTTGCCTGTGGATGATAGGGGTGGAAGTCCTATGCTTGATTTTGTGATGAGCTAGTAGGTCTTCAATTAAGTTGGATGTGAACTGGCTTCCTTGATTGGTGACCAGCTCTCTTGGGTAGCCAAATTTGTAGAAGATGTTCTCTCTTAAGAACTCAACCACCTTTCCTTCTGTTGCTGCTTTGATTGCTTTAGTCTCTGCCCACTTTGTCAGGTAGTCGGTGCACACAATGATGTAAGACCTTTGCCTCGAAGGAGGGTTGATTGGACCCACAAAGTCCATACCCCACTTCTCAAATGGCTCAAGAGTCACTTGAGGTTGGAGAGGCATCTCATCCCTTTGAGTCGGCTTCCCCATTCTTTGGCATCGGTCACATTGGTTGATATACCTTCTGACATCTTGATGAAGTGTGGGCCAATAGTAGCCTGCCTGCAGGATTTTGAAGGCAGTCCTCTTTGCTGCAAAATGTCCTCCACAAGGCCCATCATGACAGGTGAGGAGGATATCAAAGACTTCCTCCTCCCTTACACAATGCCTTAAGATATGATCAGGGCCAAGCTTGAACAGGTTGCCCCCGATCCAAGTAAATGAGGCACTTTTTCTGATGATTCTGCTCTTCTCTCTTGAAGATAGGTGCGGAGGGAACTGTGCTGAAACAAGGTAGTTTGCTATATCAGCAAACCATGGAGAGAGTACTAAGATAGCAAACAGATGTTCATCGGGCATCTAGTCATCCACTGTTCCATCCTCATCTGCAGACAAATCCAATCTAGATAAAATTCAGCAACAACATTTTCTTTACCTGGTTTGTCAACAATGGTCAAATCAAACTGCTGCAACAAAAGTAACCATCTAATAATATGAGCATTCACATCTGGTTTATTCATTAAATATCTAATTGCAGCATGATCCGTATGTACAAAGGTTTGATAGCCAGTGATATAATGTCGGAACTTGTTCAGTGCATGGACCACAGCCAAGAATTCTTTCTTGGTTACAGTGTAATTCAGTTCAGCTTTGGATAAGTTTTTGCTAACAAAGTAAATGGCATATGGAAGTTTTTGTTCAACTTGTCCTAAAGCTGCCCCTATGGCTTTGTTTGAGGCATCAGTGTGGATGTGGAAAGGTAGGGCCCAGTTTGGACCTCTCAAGATTGGGGCCGACACCAACTTGTCCTTTAATTCATTCAAAGCCCTCTGATAATCGTCAGTCCATTTAAACTCCACATCTTTTGCCAACAGGCCAAACAATGGCGAGGCTAGCTTGCTGAATTCTTTAATGAATCTCCTGTAATACCCTGCTAATCCTAAGAAACTCCGAACATCCCTTACCTTTTGGAGAGGTGGAACCTTCTTGATGAGAGCAATTTTGTTAGGATCCACTTGTAACCCTTGGCAAGAAATGGTATGGCCTAGCACAGTCCCTTCAGTCATCAAGAATTCACATTTTTTAGGACTAAGGGGCAGGTTCATCTCAATGCATTTGGTTAGGACTTTTCAAAAGATTGGACAATGCTTCCTGGAAGTTGGACCCATAAGGAGTGAAGTCATCCATATAGATTTCCACCGCATCATGGACCAACTCCGAGAAGATGCTCAAGACAGCTCTCTGGAAGGTAGCAGGAGCATTGCATAGCCCAAAGGGAAGAACTCGGTAGGCAAAGGTACCCCAAGGACAAGTGAAGGTGGTCTTATCTTGGTCTTCTGGGCTGATTTGGATTTGGTTGTACCCGCTAAACCCATCTAGGAAAGAGAAGAACTTCTTTCCTGCCAGTCCATCCAACACTTGATCTATGAAAGGTAGAGGGAAATGGTCTTTCTTGGTAGCTTTGTTCAGTTCTCGGTAGTTCACATAGATTCTCCACTTCCCATTTTTCTTGGGAACCAACACCAGAGGGGACACCCATTCACTATCTGAGATGGGGTAAATGAATCCGGCATCCAACAGTTTTTGCAATTCTTCCTTGACAATGTCCTTAAGAGCTGGATTCATCCTCCTCTGGGGTTGCCTAACCAGTTTACAATCCTCTTTGATGTATATGTGATGGGTACAGACTGAAGGATGGACTCCTTTCATCTCCTTATAGCTCCAAGCAAAAGCATCTAGATGACTGGCCAACAGGCTACACAGCTCCTTTTCCTGGGAAGGAGATAGGGAGGAGCTGATCTTTAACATTCTCTCAGGGCCGAACTCCACATTCTTGACTTTGGGAGTGATAGGGTTGGTGGCACAAAGGTTCACTAAGGTGCTGGCTTGGGCATCCTCCACCAATTTCTCTAAGGATAGTGCACTGGGAGGTGGATTCTGGATCAAGGTCTCAATCAAGTCATCCTCGATTGGGGGGTCTCTTCTAGTGGTGTCTAGGGTGCACAAAGGTGCTCAGTACACCTCATCCTCTTCTCCTTCCTCCAACCAAAGTGGTAAGTCATGCTCTAAGGAGGGTTGGGCAGGAGGGTATAGGACTAGCTGCTTGGACATAGGACCATTTTTGATGGTCATGTTTCCTCCACGGCAACTTATGTAAGCATCTGCAGTGGCTAACCAAGGCCTTCCCAAAATAAGAGGATATCCAGTAAGCTTTGCCTTTGGTTGCAGAACCAAGAAATCTGCAGGGTATTCCCAAGAGTCAACAGAGACCAAGACATCCTTCACAATCCCTTCGGGAGTCACGGTGGAGCGATCTGCTAGTTGCAGGACTATCAAGGTCTTCCTCAAGGAACCCTGAAGGTTGAGTTTGAGCATGGTATCCCTGGTCATCACATTAATGGCAGCCCCCAGATCAATCAAGGTGTGAGGTATAATGGTGCCATTGATGTGGACATCTACTACAGGACTCCCAGGATCTAGGTACTTTGGGCAGATGACTTGTCCTAACATAAGGTCAGATAGTTGTCCTATGACATTGATGGTTGAAGCATCTCTCTTTCGCCTGCCTGGGTGTTTGAAACACTTTTCCTTAACCAGTTTGTTGTATATTGGCACATCCTTGATGGCTTGGAGAAGTGGAATTTTCACACACAACTTCTTGAGCTCTCCCAGAAGCTCATCCTCCTCTGGGTTGGGTTGTGTGGTGGCTGTTAGTCTCTCAGGAAAGGGTGGAATAGCCTTTGGTTCACTTTCCTGTTTGTCTTCCTCGTCCTCTGGGGGAGGAGGTTGGCGATCCGGAAGAGTCTTTTCAGATCGAAGATTGATCTCCTGGATCTTCACAACATAGGTAGGGCATGATGTTTTCCCAGTGTATACCTGCTGGGCCTGTCTATTGTTGGGGTTCGGGTTCGGTTGAGCAGGCATTTGAGGTTGCCTTGGAGGAGCAGGAGGTAATGGTTGAGGTTGAACTGGCGGTGGAGGCAAAATGGCGGGAGGAGTGTTGTACTGGGGCCTCCACCCCGACTGAGGTGCATTCCACTGAGGCTGTGGCTGGGCATGTGAGTGATATGAATGAGTAGTGGGATGAGTAGGTTACTGAGGGGGATAAGACCATGGAGGAGGCATAGACCAGGAAGGATGAGCAGGGGGACCCCAGGAAGGCATAGGAGTAGATTGGTTGGGGCTATAATAAGCTTGGGGTGCCCCTTGCATCCCCTGCTAGTAAGGTCTAGGTCCTTGTGGCCTCCTTTGGTTGAGGAAATAGAGAGGTTCAGTGGGGGCTTCTGTCCCTTGGTACATGGATTTAAGCCCAGGTAAGGTTGGACATTGATTTGTGGGATGGTCCTCCTCACAAATGAAACACACTTCAACCGAATGCAATGGGCATTCGTTCTTAGGGTGTCTCCTTGTACATCTAGGGCAGAAGATAGCCAAGGCCCTCTCAGCTTCTTCCTTCTTCTGCTGGATCCTGAATGTGTCAAGTTGCATGGCAATGGTCTGTCTCACCTCACTCTTGAGATCTTCTAATTGATTTGCATACTCATGTTTGGAGAAAGGAATACTAGCTGAGAGGAGGTTTCCTCTACCTCGTTTCTGGGCTGCCCTAGAGTGGTTCCTAAACACAGTCTTGATGTCCTCATAAGGCAGTTGGTAAATATCTCCTCCAGCTAACATGTGAAGGGTATCTAAGATGTCTTCAGGGACTCCTCGGAGCAGGACCAACTTGAGGGATTCAGGGTCAAGTGTGCACCTGGCCCATTTATAGATAAGTTGGAACCTTTCCTCATAATCCTCTAAGGACTCATCATTTCCCATGGTCATCCGAAAGATTTCTCCCTTGGTTTCCTTGGACCTACAGTAGTCCCGGTACTTGGTATTGAAATATTGCTGCATCTGAGCCCAAGTGGTGATACTATTCCCAGGTAAGCCCATGAACCAGCGTAATGTTGCATCCTTAAGAGTTGAAGGGAAGAGTTTCAGCTTCTGCTCATCTTCAGTATAGTCATAGGTTCGACAAAGGACAACAAACTCAAACAGGAAGGTATTAGGATCTTCAGTAGTCAGTCCATGGAAGTGAGGTAAAGCGGAGGGGCTAATGTTCTTCATTTTCATGTCTCCATTGGTTTCTCGGATGGGGAAGGCACCTTCTATTCTCTCAGCTTCTCCTCTATTGTCAGCCATAGCTTCAGATGGGATGGTCTCTAATTCTTCTTCTGCTATAGGATCTTCGTATATCTCCGGAGGTTCACCTATAGGTTCTTCTGGATCACTGTCACCGAAGAAGAGAGAAGGGTGACTCAGTGATGTGGTGGGGGTGTTGGGTAAGAATTTGCCTGTTTTATCTCGATTCCTACGTGGCATGAAATGGAAAGACTTTTTTTGATTGCTTTTGTTTTTTTTCTTTGGTACCTGCAAAAACTGAAACAGATTGTTCTACAACTAACTATCTTGCTGAAATGAAAATGCAGAATTGAAATGAAAGCAAGAAAGAACTAGTCTACTTTGCTCAAATGGAATTTCAGGAATGGAAATGCTAGTCTACGCTTGCAGAATTGAAATGCTAATCTATGCTTGCAAAATTGAAATTGCAGAATTGAAATGCTAATCTATGAAAGCAAGAAATGTCTATGCTACTTTTGCAGAATGGAAATGAAATAAACTACTTGGCAGAAGGCGAGAGTAGGAAAATAGAAGAAAAGCAACAATTACTAATACTCTGACGCTTCCCCGGCAACGGTGCCAAAAAGCTGGTGGGCTCCAGTATTGTAGCAATAATGCTACAACTCCTGGAGCTTCCTTCTCTAATTTTATCAACCCGGTAGTTCGTAACAAACTTGGAAGCGACGGTGATGTATCCACAAGTAATAGCTCTTGTCACAGCTGTCACTTGGTCAGCTGGCACAAGTCCGCTAGGGCTCAAGCCAACTTCTATATGTTCTCAGAAGAAGCTTTTTAAGTGATGAACGAAAGCTATCTCAAAGGAAATTAACCTACTTTGCAAGAATGAACTGAAAGCCAACAAAACATGGAAACCCTAGTAAACCCTAATATGACCAGCTTAATCCTTACGATGCAATGGTGGGAATGCAACTTCTAAAAATGATGCCATTACTTCTAGTGAGATGAGATGCATGAGTCTAAACTACTTTCATCTGAAGAGAACATGTTTTTGTATTTTTGCTCAAGTGGTCGGAGTTATTATGACTGTGCTTTTGACTGTGCAGGGGTAGTTCAAGGGGAGGATGGCTTGAAAAAGGTCAGGAGGACTCTGAGAGGTTCCAGGGGATCCCTAACATCATTCCACAGAAGTTCACAACGTTCAGATGCCTGGCAACCGTGTTTGCAAGCTTCTACAGGATGTCTGCAGGGGATCCTACAGGAAGCTCGGGATTTCTACAGGAAGTCTGCTAACTTCTACAGGATGTTATGCAATCGCAGTTTTGGGCGATGGAGGAGTGAATGAGCTGTATGGGTGGATAGGTAGGATGAGAGGGGAGCTTGTGATGGCTTATGGACAGAGACAAGAGGGGGTGCGTAAATCTGGTTGGTCGATAGAAGGGTAGAGGCAATGGAAGGCCGAAAAGATAAAACAACGTGGATAATAGAAGAGTTGGTGGGAAAATGATCTAGCTGGGAGGTAAGGAGATGGCTTAGGCACGGCTGAGAAGGATAAGGAAGTGATAGAGTGGTGCTATGCAGTGTAAATGAAACAAATCACCTCTGTCTTGCACAAAACCGAGAATTCATCAACCTATTCTAACTATTTTATTAAAAACCAAAGAACAGCAATGTAAGTTAAGAGAGAAATCGTGCATGGTGCTGAAACAAAGAGTTATTGCTCAAGATCTAAATGCATGGACACTTCTACCAATGGAAATATTACTTTAAAGCTTGCATGAACATGTAAAACTGCGTTTTTTGGTGGTTGGCACGGTCTACACTCCCAATCTCTAAAAAGAGGTGGAAGTGAGTGTACGATCAACCGTTTCTTGGAACTCTGATGAATTATAATCCTCCTACTCTAATCTAAACTACTGAAAGCACTTTAACCATAAAACTAACCTACTTAATCACCTCAAGAAATTCGAATCAGCAAACAGTGTTTTCCAAGTGCATGTCAAGGCAAAGAAATGGAATGCTGAAAGGAAAGACAAGTAACAATACAAAGAAAGGAGGCCTATTGCTCTCAGGTTGGGCCCAAACCTGAGAGCTATAGCTCCTCTAAGAACTCAGAATTGAACTCAAATCTGCCTGCCTTTTATTAAAAGATCATAATCATAAGTCTAACAACATGCCAAAAATGGCTTACAAAGAGTAAAACATAGCTATAGCTCGTGATTCAAAATCTGCAACAAAGGTTCAAAAGTCCCCATCGAAGGCTACAGCCTCAAGATTTATACATTATGAGGGCCAAGCTGGCCTCCTAAATTAGTGGGGCTTTGTTGTTGGGAAAAGTATCCAATACGGAATGACCCTATCCCACTCTAAGGGTGATAGTACCTCAGCAACAATCAAAGCAAAGCTATTCGAGATTACTTCTTTATGAGATGTAAGAGAGGGGAGAAAGAGATCCACTAACCGTTGTCTTCCGCTAATGATTGATCCAATCTTCTCTCTTTGCTGCTCGCTCCCAGCTCCTTGCTCTTTCACTGGCCCAGCTACACCAAGATCCTGCAAAATGGCAAGAGAGGGAAACTACAAGAAGCATACATTCATAATTGATTCAAGGATTAGAATAAATCAAATACACAAGTATAACAACACACCATTGAGACACATGCATATAGAAGAACCTCAAATGCTTTATTAATGGAAGAAGTAAAGTTCAGGAAGTAATACAACCATAAAAGGCCCAATCCAGCATCACCTCCCAGCAGAAAGAAATCTCCTCTTCACCTCCTTCAAGCAAATCACCCAATAGTTCTATACTCAAACCAACAGCACTTCCTTACATTCACAAGATTCCAGCCTCCCTAGACCTCATGAGAGAGCTCTATATATAGGAGTTTTGGAGAAAGGATGAGTCAGCTTGTAGCTGGCATGAAGCTGACTAATGTCCTCTCCCACTTCAGTTATTCTTCAGTTCTTGAGTCCACTTGGAGGTTCTTGCTTCCACTTGGAGATCTAGACCCTCTTACTCATCACAAGTCGAATTCCCTGATCCAAGTGTCATTTTGGAAGCTTCCTGGGCATTGACACCTTGAGGAATGACTGTGCCACTTGGCCAAACTCGCCCAGCGCAGGTAGCCTTCTTTGCAGTTGACATTCAGCGCAGGTACACAGTGGAGCAGTTGACATTCAGCGCAGATGCTCAGTGGAGCATTTGACATGATCCAGAATTAGCTTGTTTTTGAGTGTTTTCAGGTGGAGAACTAATATTTAGTGTTGTGGTTTGCTGACCTTGTTCCTATAGGGGTAGGAACAACATGTTTAGGGACTTTGGATCCCTTATATTATTGACATTTCATGCTTCATGCTGTAAGGCACAAAAATGTCTATAACAGTTGCCCCCTAAAGTATGAGGTCGTTTATCGGGTGAAATGCTTTATCAGGAGGATCCGAAGTTCATTCAATCGCTGAGAGATGACCTGTAATAAAATACAATACAATACATTATTTTTCATTCTGCTTTCATGATCTAGCTGAGGCGGGCATTCCCATGCTCAGCTTTATAAATTCATTTTGGTACATATAACAGACGATCGTCTGATGGTAGACTGATAATTCTCTGCTGAATTATCATCCTTTGAGTAGGATGATCATCTGCTGTAATGATGTACATATCAAATGTCTTTATATTTCCTGAATATATATCGCAGCCCGGATGGATGAAACTAGATCCGGGGTCTTCAAACTCGTTCGATCTTCACTCTAAGTACAAGTCGATCCATGTGAGAATTGCGCTGAAGTCGAACATGGAAAGACATCGCTTGATTACCGGTCAATAATGTAAATCGTTAACAAGCGCGAGAGGAATCACCGATAATGATAATGACCCTCAAGGTACTGCAGTACAATTCACGTGGTGTGAATAAAGGACTTGGCGTCGAACACCATGCAAAATCTTCTGGTCGAAGGTCATTGATGTATACCTGTCGCCGGAAGTGAGAAACTTGCCATTGAGGCATGCAAGCTTCAAAGTACTGAGGGGGGTGTTCCTAGATCAACTTCTTGGATAATGAGCTGAAGTCGACAAGAATCGATCCATCAAAGGAGGGCCTTAATGAATCCCACATCAGTGACACGGAACGGAGCTAATGATTTTAATGGAGGCGAAAACAATCTGTGAAATATGATTCAGGGTGGCGATCATGGGTGGATGAAGGATAATGTATGGCAGTGGATGGGACACGGTTGACTCTTTCTGAACAACATCTCTTGAACATATAACGACACTGATGTGATGGATCGGTAGCATTACCCCAAATGTGGATGGTTTGGCGAAGACCATGGTGATGAGACCGGTGAATGAAACAACCCAACTCGATGTGATACGGAGGAAAAGTGTCATGTTCAAGAGCGACTTGCTACCATTAAAGCTTTGAGGTTCTCCCAATTTTTCCCCAGTCATTTCTGACCAGTACCTCTTTATTTTTGTCAAGCTTGAGGAGGATAACATATGCTTGTTCTATAACCTGCCCTTCGGGCAAGCCCATCGCTATGTTTTAACGAGCCTAGCGATAGGGAAACTCGTTCTCGTCTAAAGACAAGTTTGTCGCTATTTAATCATTTTAACGAGTCTAACGACAAGGAAAACTCGGTCCTTTTCATTTTTAGAGAGTCTGAAAAGGTACAGAAAGTTAACTCCAAAATTCCTTTTTCGTCATCTAATCCCTTAAGTCCGAAAAAGTATAAAACAATACAGAAGGGATGAGTTTTCGATAACTTCAACGAGCCGAATAAAACAAGTGCTCGACCTTTTTGTACAATAATCCCTCAGGTCCAAAAAGATTAAAATCTAGAGGAGGGATAGCTCTTCCGGTCACTTTAACGAGCTGGAAGGCCAAAACTCGGCAAACTTTTCATATTTTACGAGTCAGATGAAAAGAGCTCAAAGAAGACTCGTCTTTTGAGGAACGAGTGATAAACAGGGATAGCAGCAGATTCCAGGTACAGGTTGGAATTTTCCAATCACGGCAGTGTCACAAGGATGGCTAAGTGAAATCACTCTTCGCAGCTGTTCCTCAAAATGGGTAAACAATCATATGGAGGTGAACGATTGGCCAAATGGAATGGAGGTGGCAGGTGCAAAACACGACCAAGGCTTTTATGGCTAATAAATTTACGATCACAGTGGTTATTTACCGGAATATGTTCATTTTTTAATGAGCTTGAGTGCTCAATCTTATGTTTATTTTTTAACGAGCATGAACTATGTGCTAAAACTGCTCGGATCTTCGCTTTTCTATTTTTTAACGAGCATAAATTCCGCGGTAAAACTGCTCGATATACCAGTCATAAGATAAGAATGTCTCCTGTGAGATAGCTATTTTTTATGGAGCTTTATCCCACGAAGCTATGCTCCTTCTCATCCTTTCTTTATGCAAGTTCGGAAACGGCTAATCCTACGAGTTTAAAGGGTTAGACCTACAGGTTTAAAGGGAGGACCTAAAAATTTAAAAAATAAATAGTCGTCCCTTGCTTGCACTCCAAAAGGTTTGCATGCCCCCAGGTATAAAGTAAAATTTCAAGGCTGCCCCTACTTATCCATCAAAACATTTGTTTTAAAGGGTGAGGCTTGCCTCTTTCTGGTTACCCAAAGATTGTTTTGTTAACACCATCAAACGAAAACATCTCCTCGGCACGGTCTACCGAAGTAGACAATGGTGAATGACCTTTGTCAAACAAGTAACCTTAACAAAAGAATCCTATTCTAGAACAACCCCTCTTCCATCCACGGACGGGGTACGGACTAGTCATATTCTTTCGTGGAAATTATGCCTTATACCCAAGGTTTCCTCTGCCCGAAGCAGACCAAGATGCATGCCCCCTGGGTTCCAGTCCCATCTTTCCGAATCACTCGCACTCATCGGGAAGAAGGACTGGGGGTGGAGACATTTCTTGAGTGAATAGACCATTGAGGGTTGGTATGTGACTATTTGCGATGCGTGATCCCGGAAATGAAAGTTGGTCTACGAGCTTGACCATTCTTCCTTCGTGTGGAAAACACATTACTCTAAAGAGTGAGGAGACTATTGCCTCCATGCAATATATATAGTCTCGTCCAAGGAGTAGGTTATAATCCAAGGGTCCTTGAACGACCATCACGCTCATTTGAACGGTCTTCCCTTTCAATGTAACAGGCACATTGGGGAGGATCCCTAATGGTCGACTGGTTCCTTTATCAAAACCCGAGAGATTTCTTATCTCAGGCAAAAGCTCCGGGGAACCCAGTGCTTTCCAAGCAATAGAGGAAAGGATACTCACAGATGCCCCTTCATCAATGATAGTTCCGGCCATTACCATTCTATAAATTTGGACTATGATTCTGAATGGTATACTGGCTGGCAACCGGGGTCTGCCTAGTTGGTTCCAATCAAAGGACACAACCAGGTTGCTTGGCAGTGGGACCGAATACACGGCCGGATATGACCCTGACGATGTTCCTTCCTGCGATTAAGGAATGGGCGCATTGCCCTGATGCTCATCAGAGTCGGTGTTGATGAAAAGAATCTGGATGGTGTCATCCTTATTCTCTTCAGTGAGGGTGTCATTTGAAGATGAATCTTCAATGACGGTGTCATTTGAGGATGAAACCTCTGAAGGAAGAACCGGGTCAACTGCCATTTCGACCTTTGGACTTTCGTCCGGTCTGGATTCAGTAGGTTCATTCTCAATGACTGACGCTTCAGCTGACCACTTGAGCGGGCCAGCTGTATTCTCAACCAACGAAGGACTTGGCACGAGTTTTTTGTATCCAGGAGGAAGTCTCAACGGTGAAACCGGACGATCTTCCAAAACTCTCTTCGCTTCGTCTAAGAAGGGACAACGGTGGATGGCGTGATCGCCTTCACACAGTCTGCAGGGGAATCTTTCTCCCCCTCTTTGTCTTCAACCTTCACTTTCGCTGGTTGACGGTAAGCATTCAACATGGCTATCATAGGTTGATGCTCCCGAACTGTGCAAACGAGGGGACCAGTCCCTTAGTATCCGGGGAATACAGGGACAATCTCTATGGAAGTGGTCTCCTCTACATATGACACATGGCGATTTAGGCCCGGTCTGTGCTGTGTGTGGATTTTTGTCAGATGTCTTTTGCTTGCCCCCAGTCGCCTTAGGCTCCTTTTTCTTCTTCTCTCTCTTCTTCTTCTCCTTCTTCTCCATGGGAGCTTGGCTTTTGCCGGCTCTACCTTGCGAAGATGAAGGATCGAAGGAAGAGTTATAGGAAGTAGAAGGCTGGTGGGCAGCTCTAGACTGATCTAACTGTTGACTCGACTGTTCAGGAACCATGGTGTTCTGAACTACATTGGTTGAGAATAGCCAAATTGGCAGGCCAATTGTCAGTCCTGGAAGCGACAATGTGGCCATGTGGGGCGCACCAACTTCTCCCCAAGAGGAGAAAGGACTAGGATTTCCATCATGTGGAATTCCTTGGTTGGGGCGTTCCATGTTCTCAACCTACAGATCAACGCAGGAATAGGAGGTGATTATGTTCCGCTTAAAATAAATTTTATAACGACGCTTTAGACACAACTTGCTTTTTCACTTTTTAAGAGTCGAGAAAAAGCTAAAGATGACTCTAGTATCCTTCGATGTTTTAACGAGCCCGAAGTGACAAATGCTCGGATGGACTTTTTCAATTATAGAGTTTGAAAAAGGCCAAAAGAAACTGCTCTAGAGTTCTAGGCAGAGGGTGTGCCAAACTTTTCGCAAAACCACAGAATACGTTTTACGGTACGAGTGGTCGATCTTCGTGAATGCTGTGTTCACTGCATTGCGATCAGTAGGGCGGCCGACACGGTTTCCTATGGGTAAAGGCTTTGTTCCTATAGGGGTCTCCCAATATATACGCGATGGTACGTGGGAGCACAAGTCCGTATTGATACTTATCGCTTCACCGTGGAGGAATCACCCAACCACTCAACGCTAAGATATCACGTTTAACGACGCCGGAACACGTCTCTAGCTTAGACCTCTATGTGTTTGCGTTATGTTTCAATGCATTGTTATGTAAATTCAATTTATTTTAAGGTTGATCTTGTTTAGCAGTTTGCCTTTATGGATCACCACGAGATGTATAATACAACTTCCTAAATGCAGTCTACGATGATAAGCAAGCTTTTCAATCTTTCAACTTTAAAAATCTTAACTACTGAGGGAAAAGAAAGACATCATCTTTTCACACAGATCATAGAGCACACACTAATGCACTTTTCCTAAATCAACATGCAAGATGTCAAAATGCACATGCACAATGCAGGTATTTCTTTTCTCTTTCTTAATGTTGATGTAATACAAAAAGAAAGCTGTTGTATAATTTTGAATTCAATTTCAAGTGAAAGCAAACAAGCTTGTCCAAAATCAAAAGACACCTTAAGATTTACTTGTTTCGACACTAGAAATATATAAATTCAAACCATATGACGAAAGCAAAAGCTAAATTAGCTATGAACAGCAAACAAACTAACTCTTAAGATCAAAACGACACTTATCACAGGTCTAGATCTAAGAGGCCACAGCAAGACTAGTTCACTTTCGTTATGGGAAACTGCAAATGATATAAGAAATACACAAAGAACAAATACAATTTCTTTATACAACCGAGGTGGAATAGTGGCAAGGAAAGTTGGTTTCAGATAGGTACATTGACTGGTAACAGGCTGCAAAAACAAGGATGAAAACAGGGCAATAAACAGGAGGGAACCCCAGTAGCACTAGGCAAAATTGGTTCAGCACAGGTAGTACACTGGCAGTTTGACCTTCAGCACAGGTAGCCCCTTCGGGAACTGCGCTGAAATGCAGACTGCCTTCACAGTGCCTGCACTGAAGAGACAAACTTTCATTTTTCTCAGTTTCCGGGTCACAGATTGCTCAAAAATTCACAGTTTTTGGCCAAATCAGAAGCTATCAGTCAAGTACACACTAAGGGATGAAAAGGAGGATGAAAAGCTATCACTAAGAGCTGTTCAGAGTCCTTGTGGATCAGCTCTTCAAATCATAAACTTGCCCAGAAACTGAGCTAGAGTAGCTGCCCTCTACTTTGCATTTGAAAGATCCAAATGCAGTTCGATTCGGTACTCCCTGTGTTTATGAAATGAATAGCAAAAACACAAACAACCAACAAGATACGATCCCCAGCGGAGTCACCAATTTGTTGTTGGGAAAAGTATCCAATACGGAATGACCCTATCCCACTCTAAGGGTGATAGTACCTCAGCAACAATCAAAGCAAATCTATTCGAGATTACTTCTTTATGAGATGTAAGAGAGGGGAGAAAGAGATCCACTAACCGTTGTCTTCCGCTAATGATTGATCCAATCTTCTCTCTTTGCTGCTCGCTCCCAGCTCCTTGCTCTTTCACTAGCCCAGCTACACCAAGATCCTGCAAAATGGCAAGAGAGGGAAACTACAAGAAGCATACATTCATAATTGATTCAAGGATTAGAATAAATCAAATACACAAGTATAACAACACACCATTGAGACACATGCATATAGAAGAACCTCAAATGCTTTATTAATGGAAGAAGTAAAGTTCAGGAAGTAATACAACCATAAAAGGCCCAATCCAGCATCACCTCCCAGCAGAAAGAAATCTCCTCTTCACCTCCTTCAAGCAAATCACCCAATAGTTCTATACTCAAACCAACAGCACTTCCTTACATTCACAAGATTCCAGCCTCCCTAGACCTCATGAGAGAGCTCTATATATAGGAGTTTTGGAGAAAGGATGAGTCAGCTTGTAGCTGGCATGAAGCTGACTAATGTCCTCTCCCACTTCAGTTATTCTTCAGTTCTTGAGTCCACTCGGAGGTTCTTGCTTCCACTTGGAGATCTAGACCCTCTTACTCATCACAAGTCGAATTCCCTGATCCAAGTGTCATTTTGGAAGCTTCCTGGGCATTGACACCTTGAGGAATGACTGTGCCACTTGGCCAAACTCGCCCAGCGCAGGTAGCCTTCTTTGCAGTTGACATTCAGCGCAGGTACACAGTGGAGCAGTTGACATTCAGCGCAGATGCTCAGTGGAGCAGTTGACATGATCCAGAATTAGCTTGTTTTTGAGTGTTTTCAGGTGGAGAACTGATATTTAGTGTTGTGGTTTGCTGACCTTGTTCCTCTAGGGGTAGGAACAACATGTTTAGGGACTTTGGATCCCTTAGATTATTGACATTTCATGCTTCATGCTGTAAGGCACAAAAATGTCTATAACAGGCTTGGCTGTCCAACTAAAAGTAAACTGTTGTTCCTGTAGAATCCGTTGGCTGCCTTCTAGCTCGGTGGTGATAGCTGTTGGAGCTCGGAGTTGGGGTGGAGATCACGAGGAAGGTCATTCAAGGCTGTGGACAACCTTCCCACAAACCCGCAATGCCACCTTGGCTATCTCCTTGCCTCCATCTGCGTGGTTTTTCTCCATTTAATGTCAAAAAACCTGAAATAAACATGTATTAGCCACATAGGCATAATGACTGCCCTCCTTCCTACAAATAACATGAATATACTAAGAAATGATGCATAAGTGATAAAAAATGAAGGGTTGAGCAAGGTAAGTAGGCCAAATGAGCCCAAAATGTTACCAAAATTTGGGGCTCATCAAGTTTTTCTTGCAGGTACCGAGTTGCATGTAGGGAAAATTTTAGGGGCAAAATTTCTCAAATTGGCTATATTTTGGACATTTTATGAAAAACATATTCACCAATTTGGTTAACAATTTGCCCATTTTTTACATATATATGCTTAAATGGATGATATTCACCAAAACATTACCAATTTTAATACTAAATTACATGCCTTTTATTGAATATTAACCTACATTCTATACATATGAATTTTCAAACTAGAATAGTCGCCTATAGTATTATATATAGGAAAAATATTAAATACTTAAAAAATACCCTAGCTGCATGTATAGTTTCCTTGCTAGTTTTGGCATGCATGGGATATGCATGTGGTTATTTAGTTATGATTTGTCATTAGCATGGAGGATTTCATGGATTTACAATGGTTTTTCTTGGCCTTTCCATTTCCTGGATAGCCATGGTTTTGTGGGTTTTACTTTCATTTTTTGGTTGGTTCTCATATTCCTTTGGCTGCGGGTTGAGTTATTAGTTCCTAGAGCCTTGGTTGGAAAAATGCTCTAGAAGCCCTATAATAACTTGGGTTGATTTACTAGTCCTGGAGCCCTTTGTGGGTTGAGTTACTAGTCTTAGAGCCTTGGTTGGACAAATGCTCTAGAGCCTGGTAGCAGTTGTGGGTTGAGTTAATAGTCCTGGAAGACTTGGTTGGAACAAACGTTCTGAAGCCCTATACAGCTTGGGTGGAGACCAATCTGGTGATGGTTAGTGATGTCTGACCATGAGGTGGAATCATTGGTTGAGGTTTGATGTGGTTTGGCCTTTGGAATCCCTGGTTTGGATTTGTTGGATTTGTTTCATGAAATCCCATATTCATGCTTGGAATATGGCATGAGGGTGATTGGTTGAAAGAGAGATTTGGTTCAGCCCAATATATGGTCAGGTGGTTGGTGGAATTCCCATACCTGGTCATCCTATGCATTCCTTAATAAGAGCTCCTTCTCCTTGGTATTTTATGTGTAAATGTGTTGGTTCTTATGTGGTTTTTATGCCTGTTATATCCTTGTTATTTCTATTTGTTATATGTTGGTTATGAGCATGTTTTATGACAGTGATGATGTATGGCTCTCATCATGTTTTTATTTGCAAATGAATGAACCACGAATATATGACCTAATAGATGATAATGTAGCTAATGTGATAATAAATCAATGCTTCTTAGCGATTCTCAGATAAGTATGAGACCCCTATGCTTAGATCTGTGTTATGACTTGTAGAATGCATATTTTTGACATGTTTGACAAAATGCCTGTCATGGCTAGTAGGGGTCCAGTCAAGTATTTATTTAAATATTTGTATTAGTATCATTTTTTTGATGTTACTTTTCATTTTTGGAAGTTTCATGGAGTTATGGGCATTGACCTGAGTCCTGGCCCTGAAAATGTGGCAAAACATATAGGGTCGTTAGCTCAAAACTAGCTGGAAAAGTCCCCAGTCATTGGCATGCCCTTGTTGTGGGAGTGACTGGAGAGTCCAAGTCATGTGAAAGCCCATGTCATGGGATAAACTTAGGCTTTAGGTCAGTAAAATGTTAAGTTTCCTTAGGGTTTGGTCACCTAAAAAGGTTGGTTGGCTCCTGAAGGTTTTGTAGCATGTGTGGAAGGTTAGTTTTGTTCTCTTTTGTTGGTTCCACTTCCTTAAATGTACATGGGGAGTTGAATCAAATCATAGTAGCCTCTTGTAACATGTTTACCCTAGAGTACCAGTTAACTTAGGTAAAAATTTGGGAGGAGGGTGTTATAGAGTGGTATAAGGGGATGTTTCACCCCTTGGACTGGATGGACAGTGTGTCAATCATGCATACATGTCAGTTGCATATGTGTTCCTTATGCTTGTGGTCTATTTACTTGTTGTGTATGCATGGTGGTGGTTGTGGTTGCTTTTTTTTCACCACATGAAAGTTGATGATGTTGTTACTGGTTGTATTTGTTGTGAATATATGTTGGTTATGCACCAGTTATGCATATTAGTGTTTATATGTTGTTACACATACATTGACTTGGTGATGGTTGTTGTGCATGAAGTCATGGTATGTGGTTAGTATAGTCATGCATTGATATCTGGATAATGGTTGAAATGATGATTAAGTGTGGATATGATTATGTTTATATGTGTATTGTGCTAATCTGGTTGGTCTTGTAGATGAGATATCCTTCCATGAACTAAAATGAGGTACATTCGTTTGTTTATGATTTGGTTTAGCTGACATGATATACCTTGCAAGAAGAAGAGAATAAATATGACTATTAAGATGGTAGAATGCAGTTCATGAGACTCTCCCTATGGATAAGATGAGAAAGGTGGTGTCGGGCACTCTTTTGAATTAGCAGGCACATTGAGAAGCTTGAAGGAAGAAATAAGGAGTTGCAAAGAAGATAATGACAGAATCATGTAGGCACAGGAGAAACAAGCAAAAGTTAATGCAGTAATTCTTTAGAGTTTGTCAGAATTGCAGAGACAGGGACCACTTCATATCAGCCATGGATAGGAGGATAGGACAAATGAAGCATATGGCAATAGGTATAATGGTGGCCACAGCTCAGATAGAGATGACATGGTTAGAGATGGAAGACTCTTGGATAATCTTGATAGGAGAGGTGATGGACACAAGTACTATTCTAGTTTTGGTTAAGACAGGTATCATGGTCATCTTCATTATCATCCTTATAGGAGGAGTGACAGGGGATATTTTATAGATGAGTTCAAGAAATAAAATCCACCTACAATTGATGGGGAAATGAAGAAGTCACGGGATGCAGAAGAATGGTTTCTTGTTATGAATAAGCTCTTTAGATTGCACGATTATTCAGTGAAAATGGATGCCAAAATAGCTACATTTAGTCTTAAAGGTAAATAATATATTTGGTGGGAAGATGTAAACAATGTCAGAGATATTCATGAAGAGGAGTTGACTTGGAATGAGTTTGAGAGACTATCTAGGTGGAAGTATCTATCAAATAAATACTATGATGATAGGGAAAAAAAAATCGATCAAATGAGGATGGGATCTATGACCGATGAGGGGTAGACTAGCATATTTTTGGAGTTATTGAGATATGTGCCTTTCCTCAAGGAGGAGAATTCCAAGATCCAATGATTTATCAATGGGTTTCTAGCAGCATTCAAAGACAGAATTGAATATGATGAGCCTAGATCATTGGAGGAAGCCATCGGGAAGCTAAAGCATTTTAATGAGCAATCAAAGTGAAGATCCAAGACTAAGCAAGACTGGAAGGGTAATGTTAATAATAAAGGAAAATGGGATAATAAGAAAATAAGATATCAAGATACAAGTAACAAATAGAATTAAAAACCACATAATAAGTTCAATGCATCTGACAGAGGACATGGATTCCAGTTTGAGTATAATAAGGGCGATGATAGGAAGCCCATATGGTGTTGAACTTGTGGAGGAAAGCATTGCAGGAGAGATTGTCCACATCATCAGGGTGGTAGAATGTATATCTACAGTGCTCAGGAGGTGCAGATAGTGGGGGATATTGGAAAGAGTATTCCTCAGATCAATGCAACATTGGATAATAGGAAGGAAGATCACCAGGCAGTTATTATTGATATGGATAGTAAGATTTGTGATCAAGTTGTTTCTATTTTTATTGAACTTGGATTTAATTATAGTTATGTTAATCCTGAATTGGTGGATAATTGTGGTTTGAATAAAGAAGTGCATGCAAAATCTTGGTTAGTGTAGTTGGCTAAAGGTACAAAGAAGCGAGATCATCATTGAGTAAGAGATTGTGCATTTGAGTTGAATGGTATGCTTACATCAGCACATTTGAATGTAATGTTGTTGGGATCATATAGTATGCTTTTAGGTATGGACTAGATGTGTCTTCATAGGAATAAGGTGGACTGTTATAACAAATATATTGATTGCTTGGATGAAAATGGAGAACAAAGAGTTTTGTAGGGTAAGAAGAAGGAAACCTCAGTTAGAATGGTGACAACTATGTAGGGAAAGTGCAATCATAGAAAAGTGTGTGTGTTATTTGCAATGCATATTTCCAGTGATAAAGTTAATGAAGTTGGGGATATAGAGGTATTGGGAAGATATCTGATCTTAAAACAATTTTAGGACGTAATTCCTACGGATATTTCAGAGTTGCCACCTCACGTGGAAGTAAACTTTTCCATTGAGTTGGTACTAGGGTTAGCACCAGCATCAAAGGCAACTTACAGGATGAGAACATTGGAGTTGGTGGAGTTGAAGTTGCAGTTGAAGGAAATGCTTGAAAAAGGATACATTAGGCCAAGTGTATAACCTTGGGGTGCACCGGTATTATTTGTGAATAAGAAGGATGGTACTCTTGGGTTATGCATTGATTACAGGTAGTTGAAAAAGGTGACAATCAAGAACAAGTATATGTTGTTGAGGATTGATGACTTGTTCAATCAGTTGAAGGGATTAATAATGTTCTTGAAGATTGACCTAAGATCAAGATATCATCAGGTACACATTAAAAAAGAGGACATTCACAAGACTTCATTCTGAACCAAGTATGGAGTGATCCAGTGAAAAAGGTGTTGATTGGAACGGATATGTTGGCAAAAATAGAACAAGAAATGCACATAATCAAGAAGAATCTAAAGGAAACACGTGATAGATAAAGGATTTATGCAGATCAGAACAATTTGTTTAAGGATTTTCAGGTCAGGGAATAGGTGTACTTGTGCATCAATCCCAAGAAGATCTCCTTGAGGATTGGATCATGTGCCAAGATGGCACCTCAGTTTTTCGTACCTTTCAAGATTCTTGAAAGGATTGGACCAATAGTCTACTGACTTACATTTCCTCCAACAGTTAAAGTCCGTGATTTTTTTGATGTGTCATTGCTTAAGAAGTATGTTAAATATGTTGATCATGTGATTAAATGGTTTGTATTGCAGGTGGAGCAAGAAGGAGAATTCCAACCAGAACTTCATTGAATTTTTCAGAGAAAGCTTCTCATGTTCTGGGACCGAGCAATAGAGAAGTTTAAGGTGTAGTGGCAACACTTTGCACGTGATGAAGCTACATGGGAGATGGCAGATCAGATGAGGGCTATGTATCCTTCTCTATTTTTTGGTTGAGTGAATTTTTTTGGCATATGTTTTGGTATATGTATATGTATATGGATGTAAATACCACCATGAGTTGTGTTATAAAGCTCCAATAAGCGGTATGGGTGTCATTTCATTAAGGTTGTCATTTTTTTATGTTTCTCATGTTTGTTTGCTTCTCAGCGGGATGATCATTATAAATATTGCAATGAGATAAGTTATAAATCTCCATGGGAAATATGTTTTTCTTTTCAGTAGTCTTGTTTGTTGTAGGTGTTATTGAACACCAAGGACAGTGTTCGCCCAAGGGGGAGGGTTCTGTAACAACCTTGGTAAAAAAATCCATGTAATAAAGTTAATAAAGGAAAAATAATAACCTAGGTCATGGGACACATATTCCAAGATGAACGTTGGGAAAAAAACATAATGATGGAGATCACTTGTCATTAATTAATGGCTTTGGAAATTGGTAAATGCAATGGAAAAGGATTTGGAAGGACATGAGACATTAATTGGAATTTTATTTATAAAAATAATCATGGAAAATAGGAGAACATGATGGTGAAAGGTCACAAGTTTCATGTGAGGAGGAAAATGAAGGAAAATAACAGAAATTGAATAAAATAGAGTCCTCATTAATAAAAAGGCTTATGAGGATAAGCTGACGAAATTTTTTCAGTTTTAGCTTGGAGCTCTCTATTCTAATCTCTCTCCCCCATACTCTTGGATACTTAGAGTTTTCTTGGAGCACTCCTAGAGGAGTGTGGCATACTTGGAGTTTTGGAGCAAGAAGATAAAGGAAGAGAAGAAAAGCATAAGAGGACATCAGCATCAACAACTACAATAGGTTTTTCTTGCAGGTACCGAGTTGCATGTATGATTTCCTTGCTAGTTTTGGCATGCATGGAATATGCATGTGGTTCTTTGGTTATGATCTGTCATTGGCATGGAGGATTCCTGGATTGACAGTGGTTTTTCCTAGCCTTTCCATTTCCTAGATACCCATGGTGTTGTGGGTTTTACTTTTGTTTTATGGTTGGTTCTCATATTCCTTTGGCTGTGGATTGAGTTATTAATTCTTAGAGCCTTGGTTGGAAAAATACTCTGGAAGCCCTATAACATCTTCAGTTGAGTTACTAGTCCTAGAGCCTTGGCTGGAAAAATGCTTTGAAGCCCTTGGTGGGTTGAGTTACTAGTCCTAGAGCCTTGGTTGGACAAATGCTTTGGAGCTCGAAAATAGTTGTGGGTTGAGTTTCTAGTTCTGGAAGCCATGGTTGGAACAAACACTCTAGAACCCTAGACAACTTTGGTGGAGAGCAATATGGTGAAGGTTAGTGATGTCTGATCATGAGGTGGAATCACTGGTTGAGGGTTGAGGAGGTTTTTCCTTTGAAATATGTGGTTCATATTTGTTGTATTTGTTTCATGAGATCCCACATTCATGCTTGGAATATGGCACAGGGGTGATTGGATGAAAGAGAGATTTGGTTCAGCCCAATCTATGGTTGGGTGGTTCATGGAAGTCCCATATCTGGTTGGCCTATGCATTTGTTAATAAGAGCTCCTTCTCCTTGGTATTTTATGTGATATTGGTTCATATGTGGTTACTATGGAGGTTATATCCTTGTTATTTATGTTTGTTATATGTTGGTTATGAGCATGTTTTATGACAGTCATGATGTATGGCTCTCATCATGTTTTAATTTGCAAATGAATGAACAATGAAGATATTATCTAATACATGATAATGCAACTAATGTGATAAGGAATCAATGCTTCTTAGTGATTATCAGATAAGTATGAGACCCCTATGCTCATATCTGTTGTTATGACCTGTAGAATGCATATTTGTGACATTTTTGATGAAATGTTTATCATGGCTAGTAGGGGTCCAATCAAGTCTTTATTCAAGTATTTGTATTAGCATCATATTTTTTATGTTAATTTTAATTTTTGGAAGTTTCATGGAGTTCTGAGAAATTCCTGTGTCCTAGCCCTCAAAAAATGGCACCGAATCCAAGGTCGCTAGCTCAAAAGTAGCTAGAAAAGTCCCCAATCGTTGGCATGCCCTTGTCATGGGAGCGACTAGAGGGTCCCAGTCGCATGCTTGCACATTTCATGGGAGAAACTGAGGCTCTAGGTCATTAAAATGTTAAGTTTCCTCAGGGGTTGGTCACCTGGAAAGGTTGGTTGGCTACTGAAGGTTCTGTAGAATGTGTGGAAGGTCAGTTTGGTTTTGTTTTACAGGTTCCACTTCTTTAATTGTACATGGGGAGTTGAATAAGATCATAGTATCCTCTCGTCACATGTTTACCCCAGCGGACCATTTAACTTTGGTAAATGTGGAAAGAGTGTTTTACATGGAAGGTCAAGTTATGGAAGTGGAACTTCAACCACACTCAGTGATCATCCAGATAACTAATCAATTGACCTAAATGAGCTCATGCATGTAGAGAATTTGAGTTACCTAGTTGAGATTGGAATTCAAGGGTAGTGCATTATCAGTTGTACAAGTGGTGCATGGAGTCAAAGATTTCCCTAAGGCTATTGTGAAATTCCTTGGTGTGACATTCCTAAAAAATAGGGGCAATTTCCCAAGGGAACAACGCAAGGAAATAGGAGCTTGGGAAGGCTTGAAATTGGCTAAGTGTTGGGCCAGGTTCATTCATCTAGGAAAAGGGATAGACTATACACTTGTAGGGTGTGCTCAGGCTTGAGAAAGCATTGTATTTCTCCTTTATTCTCCAATTAATGCAATACAAATAGTAAGGAGTTTTGAGCCGTTTCTTCCCCTAGATAAATCTCTATGTATGTGTGATTTTTCCTTTTTAATATCAATGATTCTTGGTTTTGATGGTGAATTAACCTCTGTAGATCAGCAGAGTAGCTTCAAGTCTTGTGATTTAGCAAATTTCATGAGCAGTATTGAATCTATACATTTATTTCTACACCCCCAACCTCTCGGGATTGTTGAGCATTAGAAAAAGTATGTAATTGCCACTTATTTTATTATCTTCTCCTCTAATTCATAACTTCTTTACATTATGAAATGGGTATATGATGAAGGATTATGATAAAGTTAAAGAGATTTGTGAGTAATGTAAAATAACTAATTATTACCTTTTCCTATGCAGAAAATGAAGAAAATGGAAGATCACCATTTCAAAGGAAAAGACAAGGCGAAACCAACTATTGTCCCTTTGACAGGGAACCACATCTAGATGAGGCAATCCAGATCGGAGCACATAAGCCACGAAAAGGAAGAAGAAATACCAAATCGGTGCAAGAGGACGAAGAGATAACTAAAGGATAACGATATGGCAAATCCCTTGGGATCCTTTGATCCTGAGGGATTGCTACCTTAAGAATATCTGCATCTTTGATATTTCCACCTGGCCGCTATAAAAAGGGACAGCGTTGCTATCCCAAGGGTTAGATTATTGTTGTTTTATATAATTTACTGTTGTAAACTAAACTTTGATCATCGACTCTTTTTAAAGAGCGATTACTGTAACTCTGTTTTCATGATTAATATATAAACTTTGTTGCTATTCCATCTTTGATTCTGGAGTAACTGTAGCAGTGCGTCCCTGGAGGCTAAGGGCCCGGCCCTAGTAGATAACTTGCTTTCTGTACCATTATTTTCCAATTCCAAGTCGTGTGTGGTTTGATTTATTTTACTTGCTTCATTTAGTAATCTGTTTTTCCTTATCATTTCGTGCACTGGCTCTATTATATTTCATTCATATTTGAATAGTAAGGTTATCTTCTGCAACTAAAATGTTATGCTATTCATTCTGAAATCATGTCGCATTGTTTTTCCCTTATAGATTGGAATTATTGTGTAACATTGTTGTTCCTTTACATATTAACATTACTGCTTGTTTACAGAGTAACGGTGTTGTGCATTTATAGATCGGTATTATTGTCTATTTAGCTATGGTTTACCTCTAAGTCTGATTACTGTTCATTTGAAATGTCATTCCATTGAAACTACAATTGTTGTTTCTTTATCACAGTGGTTAATATTTATTATGCTAAAGACTCAGATTACTGATTCCATCATTATAACTTCGTCGTGTGTTAACATTTGATTTAGTTCACTATGCATTTACATTCGATGTAGTTATTGTTCAATATTTCGTAGACTTACTTTAGTTGCTATTCCATTCTTGGTTTGTTGTTCAAATCATTTCTGAGTTAAAGATTGCTGCTTAATTCCTTTAGATTATGATTGTTGCTTAATTCATTTCTGTAAGTCAAAGCTTTGCTGTTCAATCTTTTCAAATACATTAATTGTTGTTCCCTTTTCTATTAATTGAATTATCATTTCAAGTAATTGCTTTGGTGTGAACAGAACGGTCTGCAACTGTAGTGAACATTGACTATTGCTGTCTGGTTCCCAGATTTGAGATCTTCTCTTTGATTGCTTTTCAATTGCATCAGTTTACAAAGGGAAGAGTTAGCATTACTTCACCCTTGACTGATGAAGTGTTTTAGTTTCTTAAATGAATGATTTAGTTGCAAAGAATTTCCATTTCTTGCCATTACATCTAGAGTTTGTTTCCAGCATTTATTTACTTTTGTAAAAGCACTATACTACTAGCATTACTCTTGACAAGTGACCGCCTCAAACTGAGTACACTCTTGAGATAACAAATTGAACTTGGATTGATAATTAATGTAGGGTAAATAGAGGTGAAAAAGTCCCTGTTATAGACATTTTTGTGCCTTACAGCATTGAGCATGAAATGTCCATAATCTAAGGGATCCAAAGTCCCTAAACATGTTGTTCCTACCCCTAGAGGAACAAGGCTAACAAACCACAGCAATTCACAGAAGTTCTCCACCAGAAACTGCTCAAAAACAAGTCAATTCAGGATCAATTCAGTGGCTCCACTAGCTGTCTGCGCTGAATGTCAAAGCCAACACTGGCTACCTGCACTGCAACACAGGTAGAAGCACTACCAGGGTGCGCTGAGCGAGAGTTGACAAATGGCAAGTTCATTCCAAGAGGTGTCAAGACCCAGGAAGCTTCCAGAATCTTCCTCAATGACACTTGCCTCAGTGAATTCGACTGGTGATGAGTAAGAGGTTCCCAATCTCCAAGTGGAAGCAAGAACCTCCAAGTGGAATCAAGAACTGACAGAGGGAGAGGACACTAGTCAGATCTCAAGCTGACTCATCCTCTCTCCAAACATCTATATATGGATCTCTCCTCCATGAAATCTGGAGGCTGGAATTTTGTTATTGCAAAGAATTGCTGTTGGTTTGAGATTGGAATCATTGGGTGCTTAATGCTTTGAAGGGGGTGAAGATAGGAATTCCATTTGCTGGGAAGGAGATGCTGGATTGGAGCCCTCTAGGTTGTATCTCTTCCTGAACCTTGTTATTCATCAATAAAGCTATCTTGGTTTCTCCTATATACTGATGTATCTTTGATGTATGTTTGCATTAGTATGTTTAGTTTATTTCTAATCCTGAACTAGTTATGAATATGAATCCATGTCTTGTGTAGTGTTCTCTTTTTGTGATCTTGCAGAAACCTCTTGAAGCTGGGCGAGCGAGAAGGCAAGTAGCTGGGAACTCTCCAAGAGAAGAGAAACTGGATCGAGGGACAAACGGAAGACACCGGTTAGTCCATCCATCTCTCTTCATTCTTAATTAATAAAGGAAGAATACTAGAATAGCTGTCTCTGTTTGTTGCTAAGGCGCTGTCACACCTTAGGTGGATAGGATCGTCCTGCATAGGCATTTTTCCCCACAACAAATTGGCGACTCCACTGGGGAGATTTGTTTAGTCATTTTATTTTTGTTTCTATCATTGTTTGTTTCATAGACTCGACAGCAACAATCGAACTGCATCTGTTATTCCCGGATGCAAAGTAGACAGTTGTTGCTTTGATCCAATCACTGGACTTGTCTATGATCTGAACAATGGACTCACAAATGATTTGATGATCCTTTGTGATAGATCTTAGTACTCCCTCAAAGCATCCCTTTGATTGTACCTTGCTTGTCACTTTTATTTGGCCTGAAACAGTAGATTAATCAGCAATCTGTGACCCAGAACCCAGTGAGAAACTCTCGTTTCTCCTTCAGCGCGACCCCTGTGAAGAGGTTCTGCATTTCAACGCAGGTCCCGTGAAGGCTACCCGCGCTGAATGTCAAAACCCCTGTGTTGAGGTTGCGCTGAACCAGTTTGGCCTTGTGCAGTTGGGGTTCTCTGCTCTGTTTTGCCTTGTTTTGATCTCTGATTTTTGCAGCCTGTAACCAGCATAGGTACCAGTCTGATAACTCCTTTTCTCTGCTTAAATTCCGCCTCCTTTTGTACAAAAATACTGTGAGTGTTTTTATGTGTTTGTGGCATCATTTACAGTTTTCCTTTGCATGAGTAAAACAGTCATCCTGTAGCCCTTGATTCAGATCTGTTGATTGTGATCTTAGAAGAGAGTTCATTGGCTGTTTGCAGTTGATTATACATTTACTTTTGCATTTGGTTTGAGTTTGTCTCTTTTAAGTGTCGAAACAAGTATTCATTTCGAAAATCGTTAAGTGTTGTAATCTCTTCTACCCTCTCTGATTTCGAAAAAGTAAACTTGTTTGTATTTGTCATTTAAAAGCAAATTCAAAGTTGTACAAAAAGCTTTCTTTGTAGGCATCAATACTAAGAAAGCGGAAAACAAACACCTGCATTGTGCATTTGCATCTTGATAGTTTGCATGTCTGATTTAGGAAAAGTGCATTAGAGTGTGTTGATTGCTCTTTGAGAAAAGATGGTGTCTTTCTTTTCCCTTAGTAGCTAGGATTTTCAAAGTTGAAAAGATATAAAGCTTGCTTATCATATTTAGACTGCATTTAGGAATTGTATCATACATCTCATGGTGAACCTCAAAAGGCAAACTTCTAAAAAGAGCAACCTAAAATAAATTGAATGAACTTAACAACGCTTTGCAACATAACGCACAACATAGAGGTCTAGGCTAGAGACGTGTTCCGACGTCGTAAAGCCTGGTGACTGTCGATCTCGTTGATGGTGGGTGATTCCTCCTAAGGGACGATAGCGCCAGTACGGATTGTGCTCCCACGTACCGTCGCGTATATATTGGGAGACCCCTATAGGCATAAAACCTTTATCCTTAGGAAGCTGTGTCGGCCGCCCTACTGATTGCAATGCACTGAACATAGCATTCAGGAAGATCGACCGCCCGTACCTTAAAAAGTATTCTGCGGTTTTGCGAAAAGTTTGGCACACCCTCTGCCTAGAACTCCAGAGCAGTTCCTTTTGGCCTTTTTCAGACTCTATAACAGAAAAATTCCATCCGAGCATTTGTCACTTCGGGCTCGTTAAAACATCGAAGGAGACTAGAGTCATCTTTAGCTTTTTCTCGACTCTTTAAAAGTGAAAAAGCAAGTTGTGTCTAAAGCGTCGTTAAAATTTATTTTAAACGGAACAATCACCCTTTATTCCTGCGTTGATCTTTAGGTTGAAAAAATGGAGCACACCAACCAAGGAAGTCCCCTTGGTGGGAATCCTAGTCCCTTATCCTCTTGGGGAGATGTTGGTGCGCCCCATATGGCCACATTGTCGCTTCTAGGACTGACAATTGGCCTGCCGGTCTGTCTCTTTTCAACTAATGTCGTTCAGAACACCACTATTCCTGAACAGTCGAGTCAACAGTTAGACCAGACCAGAGTTGCCCACCAGCCTTCTACTTCATCTAATTCTTCCTCTCCTCCTTCCTCTTCGCTTAACGGAACTGGTAGAACAAAAAACCAAGTTCCTAAGGAGAAGAAGGAAAAGAAGAAGAAAGAGAAGAAGAGGAAGGAGCCAAAAACGACTAGGGGCAAACAAGTGTCGTCTGACAAAAATCCACACACAGCACTGACTAGGCCTAAATCGCCATGTGTCATATGCAAGGGAGACCACTTCCACAGAGATTGTCCCTGCATCCCTCGGATACTAAGGGACTGGTCTCCCCGTTTGCACAATTCGGTAGCGTCAACCTCTGATAGCCATGTTGACAGCTCACCGTCAACTAGTGGAAGTGAAGTCACAGGACAGAGAGGGAAAGCTAGATTTCCCTGCAAACTGTGTGAAGGCAACCACGCCATCCACCGTTGTCCCTTCTTAGACGAGGCTAAAAGAGTTCTGGAAGATCGCCCGATCTTACGAGCGCAACTTCCTCCTGGATATCAAAAACTCCTGCCAAGTCCTTCACTAGTTGAGAACCCGGCTGGCCCGCCCAGGTGGTCAGCCGAAGCACCTATCATTGAAGATGAACCGTCTAGATCCATGCCTGACGAAAGTCAAAAGGTTGAGGCGGTAGTTGACCCGGTTTTGCCTTCAGAGGCTCTATCTTCGAATGATACCGTCACAGAGGAGAATAAAGACAACACCGTCCAAATTCTCTTCATCAACACAGACTCCGACGAACAAGGGGGCAATTTTCCCATTCCTTTATCGCAGGAAGGAAGTTCGTCAGAGCGATATCCGGTCGTCTATTCGGTCCCACCACCAAGCAACCTAGTTGTCTCGCTTGACTGGAACCAACTAGGCAGACCCCGGTTGCCAGCCAGTATACCATTCAGAATTATCGTTCAAATATATAGAATGGTAATGGCTGGCACTATCATTGATGAGGGGGCATCTGTGAGTATCCTTTCCTCTATTGCTTGGAAAGCGCTTGGTTCGCCAGCGCTTTTGCCTGAAATGAGAAATCTATCAGGCTTTGATAAAGGAACCAGTCGACCTTTAGGGATCCTCCCCAATGTGCCCATAACATTGAAAGGGAAGACCGTTCAAATGAACGTGATGGTCATTCAAGGACCCTTGGATTATAACCTACTCCTTGGACGAGACTATATATATTGCATGGGAGCCATTGTCTCCTCACTCTTTAGAGTAATGTGTTTTCCGCATGAAGGAAGAGTGGTCAAGCTCGTGGACCAACTTTCATTTCACGGATCACGCATCGCAAATAGTCATGAACCATCCCTAAATGGTCTATTCACGCAAGAAGTGTCTCAACCCACGGTCCGTCCTCCTGATGAGCGTGAGTAATCCGGGAGGATATGACTGGAACCCAGGGGGCATGCGTCCTGGTCTGCTTCGGCAGGGAAACTTTGGGTATAGAGTAGGTTTCCGCGGGAGAATATGACTAGTCTGTACCCCGTCCGTCTAGGAAGAGGGGTTATTCTAGAATAAGATTCTTTTTTCAAAGTTATGTGAGTTGGCGGGCTACGTCGCTCACCTTTGTCTATTTCAGTAGACATTGCCGAGGAAGTGTTTTGTTTGAAAGATTAACGAGACAATCTTTGGGTAACCTAAAAGAGGTAGGCCTCTCTCGGTGAAACAAATGTTTTGACGGAAATGAAGTAGAGGTAACCTTGAAATCGTACTTTATGCCTGGGGGCATGCAAACCGTTTGGAGTGCAAGCAAGGGGCGACTATTTATTTTTTAAATTTTTAGGTCCTCCCTTTAAACCTGTAGGTCTAACCCTTTAAACTCGTAGGATTAGTCATTTCCGAACTTGCATAACGAAAGGATCCAGGGAAAAGCTTCGTGAGATGAAGCTCCATAAAAAATAGAATCTCAATGAGACACTCTTATCATATGACTGGTAGAATCGAGCAGTTTTAGCACACAGTTCATGCTCGTTAAAAAATAAACACAAGATTCGAGTAGTTTTAGCACATAGTTCATGCTCGTTAAAAAATAAACATAAGATCGAGCAAATGTTTCCACCCGCGTTTAAGCTCGTTAAAAAATGAACTATCCCGGTAAATAACCACTGTGAATGTAATATCATCAGCCATTAAAGCCTTGGTCGTGTTTTCCCGTCACCTCCACTTTTCATTTGGCCGATCGTTCACCTCCATATGATTGTTTACCCATTTTGAGGAACAGCTGCGAAGAGTGATTTCACTAGCCATCCTTGTGACACTGCCGTGATTGGAAAATTCCAACCCGTACCTGGAATCAGCTGCTAACCCGTTTTATCACTCGTTCCTCAAAAGACGAGTCTTCTTTAAGCTCTTTTCATCTGACTCATAAAATATGAAAAGATTTTCGAGTTTTGGCCTTCCAGCTCGTTAAAGCGACCGGAAGAACTATCCCTCCTCTAGATTTTAATCTTTTTGGACCTGAGGGATTATTGCACAAAAAGATCGAGTGCTTGCTTTGTTCGGCTCGTTAAAACTATCAAAAACTCATCCCTTCTGTATTGTTTTATACTTTTTCGGACTTAAGGGATTAGATGACGAAAAAGGAATTTTGGAGCTAACTTTATGTACCTTTTCAGACTCTCTAAAAATGAAAAGGACCGAGTTATCTTTGTCGTTAGACTCGTTAAAATCATTAAATAGCGACAAACTTGTCTTTAGACGAGAACGAGTTTCACTATCGCTAGGCTCGTTAAAACATAGCGATGGGCTTGCCCGAAGGGCAGGTTATAGAACAAGCATATGTTATCCTCCTCAAGCTTGACAAAAATAAAGAGGTACTGGTCAGCAATGACTGGGGAAAAATTGGGAGAAACTCAAGAAAACTTTGATGGTAGCAAGTCGCTCTTGAACATGACACTTTTCCTCCGTACCACAATCGGGTTGGGTTGTTTCATTCACCGGTCACATCCATGGTCTCACCATACCATCCATATTTGGGGTAATGCTACCGATCCATCGCATCAGTGTCACCATATGTTCAAGAGAAGTCGTTCAGAAAAGTCAACCGTGTCCCATCCACTGCCGTACATTATCCTTCATCCTTTCATGACTGCCACCCCGAATCATATGTCACAGATCGTTTTCACCTCCATCAAAATCATTAGCTCCGTTCCGTGTCATTGATGTGGGATTCATTAAGGCCCTCCTTTGACGGATCACTTCTTGTCGACATCAGCTCATTATCCAAGAAGTTGATCTAGGAACAACCCCTTCAGTACTTTGAAGCTTGCATGCCTCAATGGCAAGTTTCTCACTTCCGGCGACAGGTATACATTAATGACCTTCGACCGAAATATTTTGCGTGGTGTTCGACGCCAAGTCCTTTATTCACACCACGTGAATTGTACTGCAGTACCTTGAGGGTCATTATCATTATCGGTGATTCCTCTTGCACTTGTTAACGGTTTACCTCATTGACCAGTAATCAAGCGATGTCTTTCCATGTTCAACTTCAGAACATCTCACATGGATCAACTTGTACTTAGAGTGAAGATCGAACGAGTTTGAAGACCCCGGATCTAGTTTCATCCATCCGGTCTGCGATATATATTCAGAAAAGATAAAGACATTGACATGTACATCATTGTAGTAGATAATCATCCTACCCAAAGAATGATAATTTCATCAAAATTATCAGTCTACCATCGGACGATTGTCTGTTCTATGTACAGGAAAATGAATTTATAAAGCTGAGCATGGGAATGCCCGCCTCAACGAGATCATGAAAGCAGTATGAAAAATAATGTATTGTATTGTATCTTATTATAGGTCTCCTCCCAGCATTGGATGAACTTCGGATCCCCCTGATAAAGCATTTCACCCGATAAACGGCCTCATACTTTAGGGGGCAACTGTTATAGACATTTTTGTGCCTTACAGCATTGAGCATGAAATGTCCATAATCTAAGGGATCCAAAGTCCCTAAACATGTTGTTCCTACCCCTAGAGGAACAAGGCTAACAAACCACAGCAATTCACAGAAGTTTTCCACCAGAAACTGCTCAAAAACAAGTCAATTCAGGATCAATTCAGTGGCTCCACTAGCTGTCTGCGCTGAATGTCAAAGCCAACACTGGCTACCTGCACTGCAACGCAGGTAGAAGCACTACCAGGGTGCGCTGAGCGAGAGTTGACAAATGGCAAGTTCATTCCAAGAGGTGTCAAGACCCAGGAAGCTTCCAGAATCTTCCTCAATGACACTTGCCTCAGTGAATTCGACTGGTGATGAGTAAGAGGTTCCCAATCTCCAAGTGGAAGCAAGAACCTCCAAGTGGAATCAAGAACTGACAGAGGGAGAGGACACTAGTCAGATCTCAAGCTGACTCATCCTCTCTCCAAACATCTATATATGGATCTCTCCTCCATGAGATCTGGAGGCTGGAATTTTGTTATTGCAAAGAATTGTTGTTGGTTTGAGATTGGAATCATTGGGTGCTTAATGATTTGAAGGGGGTGAAGATAGGAATTCCATTTGCTGGGAAGGAGATGCTGGATTGGAGCCCTCTAGGTTGTATCTCTTCCTGAACCTTGTTATTCATCAATAAAGCTATCTTGGTTTCTCCTATATACTGATGTATCTTTGATGTATGTTTGCATTAGTATGTTTAGTTTATTTCTAATCCTGAACTAGTTATGAATATGAATCCATGTCTTGTGTAGTGTTCTCTTTTTGTGATCTTGCAGAAACCTCTTGAAGCTGGGCGAGCGAGAAGGCAAGTAGCTGGGAACTCTCCAAGAGAAGAGAAACTGGATCGAGGGACAAATGGAAGACACCAGTTAGTCCATCCATCTCTCTTCATTCTTAATTCATAAAGGAAGAATACTAGAATAGTTGTCTCTGTTTTTTGCTAAGGCGCTGTCACACCTTAGGTGGATAGGATCGTCCTGCATAGGCATTTTTCCCCACAACAGTCCCCTTTTACTACTCGACATTTTGGCGTCGTTTTCAGGGAAGAGTGTATCCATTTGTCTCTCTTGAGAGTATTGTAAGTACCTGTTAGGAGAGAATTGGGTTTTAAAAACAGAAGGTAAGAACCTGCATATGAAGCATGTAATAGCCCTGCTCCCCTGTTGTTGTTTTCGGTAGAAATCAGCATTTGATTTGTGTGCAAGACAAGGCATAATAAGCCTGAAAAGAATCCTAAACCACTACCCAAGCCTGATAAAGCTAAGGGGTTGGTGACCCTTGGCCAATCGACCTTTATTGACAAAATCCTTAAAAAAAAGAATCTCAGCCTTCAGTAGTACCTAGAAAAGTTGCTTCTAGAAAACCTACTAGTTCCTTTCAGGCCACAGGATCACCATCTGTAGCCTTTATTGAGGTGCACAGCCAAACTGAGGAGCAAGATTTTCAAGAAATTGAGAATTCTAGTCCAAAACCATTGCAAGAAGAGAACCTTAGTAATTTCTTCAAAGGGAGAGGAGAAACAGAGGAAACTGAAGAACCAAGATCTCCTCTTGGAATAATTCAGCCACTAAGTAGCCCAGATAAGGGAAGTGTTGCAAAAATCGTCCAGAACAAAGAACCTCAAGAGCTAAAATCTCCCCAAACATTAGGAACTCTCATCATCCCAGACATAGGAAGTGATGTTAAGGCCATTCTTGTTAACGCCATTCCTGCTCCGTCCAACCAACCTAGGAATACCCTCCTAGAAATCTCGGAAGGTTATTGGCACATATTTAACCAAATGGCCCAAAACTAGCAAACCCCCCAAACCTCCACACTACAATATACCATTGTAGATACTGTAGTCAATGCACCTATGAAGGAAATTCCTCTCCAGCATATCCCTACATTTCATGGCCTAACATCGGAAGACCCAGATGCATTTTTGTTTGAATTCGATGTGTTGTGCAGGGGATATGACTATACCACCGATCCCCAAAAGCTGAAACTATTTCCCTCTACATTAAAAGGAGCTGCTTTACGATGGTTTATGGGGTTGGGTGGAGGTGTTATAAATGACTGGGATGAGACGAAAGGTGCTTTACTGAAGAAATATAAGGATTATTGTAGGTCCAGAGAGTTAAAGGATGAAATATTTCAGATGGTAGCTAGACCTAATGAAACACTAGAAGAATATGTCGAACGTTTTCACTATAATCTTCAAAGATCTCCTTATGCATCATTACCCTTACCTAACAATGTATTAAAAACAACATTAATTAAAGGTATGAAGGAACAATGGGTTGAAACCCCAAATATTATGGGAAAAGGAGACATCTATCAAGAAGATTTTGTTAACATCATTGATTTATGTATCAGGAGCTCACGAGGCAACACAAGGCTAAAACCAGCAGAACATGGCAGGTTGACAAGGGACAACAAGATCTCTGGAGAAGGAGTAACTCACGTAGAAATTAGAAATTTACTATAAAATTTCAAAACTGATATATTGGGGACTCTGACAACACAGCTCGATATTATGCAAGCAAAATAGAAACAAGCAGAGGTGGAGAAAAATCTGGCAATATTATGTCCTAGATGCAGAAAGAAACACAACCACAAAGAGTGCCCATTAGATGCAGTTCAAGTTTGCGCTATTTGTACAAAAGACCACTTTACAGAGAGCTACCCCTCACTTCCTGGTTTGAAAGTAGTATACAAAGAAGCAGAAGAAGAACCAGAATTGGTGTACCTACTTAATCAGCGTCGTCAATGGTAGCCATGACAATTAGGTATGTTCCCCGATCCAGCTTCTTCTTTCTAGCCTCCACAATATCATGCTCAGCAATATAATACAATGTGGCAAAATCAACCTTCCTTCTCAAATTGGTCACAACAACCATTTCCTTCATCATCACCATGGCCAAATCAAGCAAGCCAATCTAATTGGCCAAATTTTCCCTATGCTCTAGCATATTGGTAAAACAATGCATATCCAACACAATGGTCTCCTCCCACTTCACAGAGTCAAACCTGGTAGACAAACTAGCAAAGACCGATGAATCAGCCAGTAGGAACCATTCCACTCCCTCAACCTACACTACCAGCATTACAACAAAACCCCCAGTCCAACTTAAGACCGCAACTCCCAGCCCAACCCAACCTGAACCCAAATAACAGACCGATGCAATCTGTTCAAATAATTGAAACACCAGAACTAGAAACTGATCTAAGGGAGTGCAATGACCTTCAATTAAGGTCTGGGCGCATTATAGAAACCGAGGGAGATAAAAATGTTCAAGTTGAAAATCAATTACCCGCAGAACAACCATTACAAGAAGAAGATGTGGTCAGAAAACAGACTCATGACCAAGCAACCACATCTTCTCCCCCATTCCCAGAACGATTAATCATACCACGCCCTATAGAACATCCTGACTTTGATATTCTAGGAGAACTAAAGAATTTGTACATAAAAATCCCACTCCTCCAAGCTATCCAAGATATCCCAATATATGCAAAGACCATCAAAGAGCTATGTATAAAAAAACCAAGGAGGAAGTAACAAATAACCCAATAGTCCAAGTAGTTGGCACCTTATCTGACTTGTTATCAGGGAGAGAAGCACCCGTCAAATATGAAGACCCAAGAAATCCAATAGTGACATTGAAAATCAATGGACAAACCTTTTCAAATGCCTTAGTTTATTTAGGGGCTACAATTAATATTTTAACAACCACCACTTGTCAAAAACTAGGCATTACATTAGTAGAACCAACTTCTACCTTATTAGAACTGGCTGCCAGATCAGTGGTTAGGCCAGAAGGTACACTACATGATGTCATGGTATCCGTTGATTCCTGGGAATATCCTGCCAACTTTCTAATAATAAACCCCAAAAAATGACTCGATGGACATCCGTTAATTTTAGGCAGACCTTGGTTTGCAACTGCTGATGCTTACATTGGCTACCGATAAGGCAGTATGACAATAACTAGAGGAAGTAACATCAAGAATATAGCCCTATACCCTCCAACCCAACCAAGTGTAATAATAATAAAACTAACAAACATCCTATATCATACCTTACCGAAAACATTAGATCCCCATTAACTATAGAAGATGCCCTCGATTTCAAAGATCAAACAGAGGATGATGTTATTAACAAATTTATTAACAAAGCTAAATCCAGATCCCACGTAAAATGTCACATGATAGAGGCTGCATTTGATAATGAACTAGAAGAAGATCCTCTCAAAGACACTCATGATCAAAAAATACCTACTAACTCTATTTCAAATAGCAAAACTAAAAAGATTGAGCAAGGAAAAACTTTAAACATCAATAATAACCTGACTCCTGAATAAGAAGAGAAGCTGATCCAACTACTGAGAAAATACAAGGAAACTTTTGCATGGGATTATCCAGACATGAAGGGAACCGACCCCCAGCTATGTACACACCACATTTATACAGAAAAGGATGCAAGACCTGTTCGCAAACCCCAACGGAGACTTAACCCTCACCTAAAAAACATTGTGAAAGTTGAATTACAAAAACTTTTGGATGTAAACTTTGTTTATCCAATCTCTGATACCAAATGGGTCTCTCCGCTAGTAGTGGTACCAATGATGAATGGAAAGTGGAGGATTTGTGTATATTATAGAGAATTAAACAAAGAAACCTAGAAATACCACTTTCCCCTTCCATTCATTGACTAGGTATTAGATACATTAGCAGCAAAGAAATTCTTTTCTTTCTTGGATGGCTTCAGTGGGTACAATTAGATTCAGATTTCCCCTAAAGACCAGGACAAAACTACTTTTACCTATCCTTGGGGAACGTTTGCCTACAAAGTCTTACCCTTTGGCCTATGCAATGCCCCTGCCACATTTCAAAGGGCTATCCTCAGCATCTTTTCAGATTTAATAAATGAAGGGCTTGAAGTATACATGGATGATTTCACACCATATGGAGATGATTTCGACCCAGCACTAGACACATTGGAAAAGGTGTTGCAACGATGTATCGCCACCAGGCTCTGCTTAAGCCATGAAAATTGTTATATGATGATAACTGAAGGACTCATCCCAGGTCATTATATCTCAACAGTTGGAATACAGGTAGATCTGGCCAAAATTCAAATAATTTTGTTAATACCTACTCCTACCACACAGACAGAGGTATGCAGTTTTCTTGGATTTTCTGGTTATTATAGAAGATTTATAGAACATTTTTCTCAAATAGATGCACCTCTATACGCACTAATAGGGAATGTTGATTTTGTTTGGACAGATAAATGTGACCGTGCTTTTGAGGATCTGAAAAATCTTGTGTCAACAACCCCAGTGCTTAGAGGTCCAAATTGGGACCTGCCATTTAAAATTTCATCAAATGCTTCAGACACAGCTATTGGAGCAGTCCTTGGGCAAGAAGAAGACAAATAACCATATGCAATCTATTATATTAGCAAGAATTTGTCTCCTGTTGAGCTAAACTATACTGTTATTGAAAAATAATTTTTAGCTGTAATACATGCTGTAAATAAATTTAGGCATTATATCACTGGATATCTTATTGTTTTATATACAGATCACTCTGCCATAAAATATTTAGCAAATGAACCAATTACAAACGGTAGAGTAACAAGATGGTTGATTTTATTGCAGGAATTCGACATCACAATAAAAGATCGACTTGGGAAAGAGAATCCTATAGCTAACTTTCTCTCACAAATGCCGAAGCCAGTGGACACAGCAGCAGTCGAAGATCAATTTCCAGATGAACATTTATTCACTGTTATTGCCAAAACACCCTAGTATGCTGATGTTGCGAATTATTTAGTAATAGGAAAATTACCAAACCGTCTGACCCCCAATGAACAAAAATAGATTGTGTAGCGTAGTACCCGATTTTCTTGGATTGGGGGCTACCTATTCCATACAGGGGCAGATAAGCACATCAAAAGATGCATATGTGAAGATGAAATATTTGACATCCTAAAAGCCTGTCACGATGGACCATGTGGCTGACATTTCGAAGATCAAAGAACTGGTCACAAAGTTCTGCAAACAGGGTATTACTAGACCAAAATCTTCAAAGATGTAAAGAAATTTGTTCAAGCTATTGACAGTTGCCAAAGAGCAGGATGCCCTGGATAGTCGGACGAAATTCCTTTGAACCCACAGCTAGTCATCGAACCATTTGAGCGTTGGGTGCTTGATTTTGTTGGTCCGATCAACCCATCATCAAACCAGAAAACATATATTTTGGTAGCAACAGAATATATGACCAAATGGGTTGAAGCAGAGGCACTTCCAAGAGCTATGGAGGATTCTGTCATTCATTTCTTGTTCTAGATATTTGTGTGATATGGCTTCCCAAGAGACATAATCACGGATGGAGGATCACAGTTTGCTGGTAATAAAATTACTGCAACAATAAAAACTATCATATTAGCACAAGATTACCACTCCATACCACTCACAGGCAAATGGCCAAGTAGAGAGCATGAATAAAGTAATAGAAGAAATATTAACAAAAACCATTGCGTCACACAGACACGATTGGGCTACAAGATTACTGGAAGCCTTGTGGGCATATCGAACAACGTGGAGAAACACCACCGGTTATTCACCATATCAGGTAGTATTTGGAAAGGAACCCATCTTTCCAATAGAGTTTGAAATACAAACGTTGAGAACAACACAAGAAGTCGGTCTAGATTTAAATGAGACCCAGATTAATAGACTACAACAAATCAACGAACTAGATGAAATCAGGTTCTCCGCTCTTCAACATACTACATTAATCCAACAACATAGAGTAAAATGGCATGATGCCCTCATCAAAAAGAAAGTCTTCCACGAAGGAGATTGGGCACTCCTATACGATTCCAAGTCTCGGGATTTTCCAGGGAAACTTCAAACTCCCTAGCTGGGATCGTATGAAATCCATAAAGTGCATGATAATGGTAGCATTACTTTAACTACCATTGATGGATCTGACCATACCTTTAAAGAAAATGGCCACCGAGTTCGATTGCACCACAAACTGCTTACTTGGGAATCCTTCTACCAGCAACTCTAGGAAGACTCTGACATGCAGATTCTAGCTAAGGAAGAGAGCTCTTCCTCACCTTTGGTTCGCTAAGTAATTTGATTTCTTTTAAATTTTGTACATAACTCTTTCTGTTCTGTTTGTGTAAATTACTTTTTGTATAGATTTCTGCATTTCTGCAATTTTTTGCATCTTGTTGTTCCTTTTCGAAGGAACAACCTTTTCACCTCTTTGTTGTTAGTTTTCGAAGGAACAACACTGTTTCATTTTGTTGTTCCTTTCAAAAGGAACAACATTTTCACCGCTTTGTTGTTCCTTTTCGAAGGAACAACACTTTTGTATTTTACTCTTCCTTTCCGAAGGAACAGTGTTTTCCGCCGTTTTGATGTTCCTTTTCGAAGGAACAACACTTTTGCATGTTGTTGTTCCTTTCCGAAGGAACAAAATTTTCGTTGTTTGCTGTTCATTTCCAAAGGAACAGCACTTTTGCATTTTTTTGTTCCTTTTCGAAGGAACAACATTTTTGCCATTTGCTATTCCTTTCCAAAGGAACAACACTTTTGCATTTTGTTGTTCCTTTCCGAAGGAACACCATTTTGGTATTTTTTTGTTCCTTTCCGAAGGAACAACACTTTCACGTTTTACTATTCCTTTTCGAAGGAACAACATTTCCGCCTTTTTGTTGTTCCTTTCCAAAGGAACAACATATATGCACTTTTGTTGTTCCTTTCTGAAGGAACAACACTTTCCTTTTCTGCTATTGCTTTCTGAAGGAACAACACTTCAGCATTTTTGATGTTCCTTTCTGAAGGAACTACACATCCACATTTTTGTTGTTCCTTTCCAAAGGAACAACACTTTGGTTTTCTATTGTTCCTTTCTGACGGAACAACACTTTTGTTTTTCTATTGTTCCTTTCTGAAGGAACAACACTTTCATTTTCTGTTGTTCCTTTCCTAACGAACAACACTTTCAATTTTTGTTGTTCCTTTCCGAAGGAACAGCATTTCCGCATCTTTTTTTTGCACTTGCTTTATTTTCTATCCCAATTAAGGAACAACGATTGTTCCTCTCAAGGAAAAGCAGCTTCGAGCATGTTTTTTTTCCTTTTTTCTTGTGGTTTTTGTGTGAAAATATTCTTTTGTTGTCCCTCTAAAGAAACAGTAGCTGTTCCATCTTGAGAACAACACTTTTGGAGTGAATTTTTCTTCTTTTTTGTGTGTATGTGTATTTTACCATTTAGAGGATTTTTGTGAGTGATGGTCATTTAAGGCATAGCTATACATTTATGCAAGAATACAAAAACTAGAGGATACTGAAATCAACAAATCAAAGAAAAATCGTCATCTTTAGAAGAAATTGCTTTGAATTGATAAGAGAAAAGAGGAAAGGACACAACTATTTATATCACCTTGCTGTCATTATTTTCACTAATACCAATATGATTGATTTTTTTTTTTTTATCATGATGGTTCTTTCTAAATCTTCATAATTCCCTTTGATCATTATTATTGGATAAGAATAAGGGCATATTTTTCTCTATTGAGATGTTCAGACTTCTTCCACCATCCCTACTCTTAAGGAGTGTTGAGCCACCCTCTGTATATAAATAGGAAAAGTGCTATATAAAAGAAAAGAAGAAAAAGAAAAAATGTTTATCTATATGGTTACTAACATGATTTGTAATATGAAGGATAAGGGGTCTCATCAAGAGCCAGCCTACCATGATCATAAAGAAGAAAGTGAAGTGGCATTCCCACCATGGCCACCACACCAGGGATATGATCCAAGAGGCACATCAGAAAAATAAAAAAGTCCTTGGAACAAGAGGTCTCATCACGAGCCGGCCTGCCCACCTTTCACTCCTTCCTAGTGAATGGCATTGTGATTCATCTGGTTATCAAGCCAACACAATGGCCTCCATTATGACATTGCACGGCACTTTCCTAGGCATACACAAAGGATTATGGTTCCAAGGGTGAAATAAACAACTCTATCAAGGTTATGGCCACCTGTGGACAACAAAGCTTTGTTGATGGTATTGAAGTCATATTTCTTATACACTAATAGTCATTATAAAACCCGTCTTCTTATATCTTTATAAGTGGTTTCAAATGAGATTATGTATATAACCCTTTTGAACCTTTGATACAAGAAAATCATTTACAAATCAATCATGAAAGTAAAAGTCGATAATGACCACATAAGAACTTTTATTCACGTCAGCTGTCCTATCCTCCATTTTTCGTATCATATCACGACATTTCCATATTTATTAGTGATTCTATCATAAGCCTTGATTTTGGTGATCCACTCATTTTTGTAAACATGTCATATATCTATACAATGTTCCTTTATTCCACTGTATGATTGCAGTTCAACATGATGCTCCTTTATTTGATGGTCGAGGATGACCTATCACATTACAGGGTGGTGTGGGTGATCTCCATAATTCGCTGGAATACGTGTCAGCTCATTATTCGGAGGTATTATGACTCAGGAATAGCAAGCCTAATGGTATTTTGTTTCCCAATATGCATGGCTTGTTGTTCTAACGCCATTTCCATGTTTTGCTCTGCAAAAATTAGCAGTAAGTTAAAAATTTGAACAACCTGTTGTTCCATCGTCATCTCTGTGTTTTTACAGTCTGCTAAGCGTGAATAAGATGGAAGTAAGATCAATTCGCAGTGAGCCATAGGTGTTAATGGTCTTTGATGCTGCACGAGAAATCCTAGTGAGGGCAAGATGGATATCTTACCTTAACCATCTACAACAATCCAATGAGACGGTGGCAATCGAGTTTCTGCAGAACTTGCAAGAAAATAATTCCATGGTGAGAGGGAGACAGATAGTAGTCACAGATGACATAATTGCTGAAGTTTCGGGACTACCAGCTGCTGGACCTGTGTGGACTTTGAAAAAGGTGAGACTACGAAACGCCATAACCATCTTCCAGGATGAAGGGCAGAACCTTACTGTCAAAGGGAAAGGAGTCCTGCCAGCAACCCTGGGTGAGCCGTGGGCAGAATTGGTGAGAATTATCCAAAGCTACATCACTTGCGATGGCAGAAAAGATGTGGTAAGACCACGCCATCTCAAACTTTTAGTTGCGTTAAAGCAAAAATGTGTTGTGAATTTGCCTGCGTTCTTAAATTTTTTATTACATGATGTTGCCCAAAGCATGAGGAAATCTCGCCATGTAGAGTCAGTAGTAAGCCACCATGGGTTAATTCGACTAATATTCAGTTACAGTCTTACCCAACAGTAGAGTAGTTGGGAAGAATTGATTTTCTCGATAGATGGGGGGCTGGACTGGCTTTTCCAGCCCCGAAACAAAACCATATTGCCAGCGAATCGAGCAGACCTCTGAAACGAAGACAATTTGTTAAATTGGCAAGGAGTAGTGGAATGCTGGGAAATTCCCAGGGAAGCATTATCCAACCTGTGGAAATACATGATTCATAAGACGAACAAGCCCCACAATTGGAAGGTGGGGAGAATGAAGAAGAATTGGAGGAAAACGATGAAGAAGAACTAGAGGAGGAGACTGAGCAATTCAATCAGGAAGAAGGGGAGGAAACAAAGCAACGTCGCAAAATTCCACTACAAAACCCTCTACAAGAAGATGAATTGGCCCAAATTTTGGCCAATATGGGCAAGTATGTCCAACCTCATAGCCCACTCAACCCCCATACCAAAGAAGGGCCACAGGAGCACTCTGCTCATGATAAAAGTGCATCCAGGGAGAAGAGTGACGAGGAGGAGGAAGAGGAACAATCTGTTCCTAGTCAGAATACACCCGAAGAATTGCATGATGAAAAAGAGGTAGAAGAATAAGATGCCCAAGAGATATCAGAACAAACCAGGGTTTCTACCCTTAAAAAACATGATCAGCAGAACACTGAAAAAGTGTTCCAAGAAGGAAACATGGAAATTGGCCAAGACAAAGGTACAATGCCTGAGGTACAAAGCCCAGACCTGAGAAAACAAATGGTTGTTCCTTCTAAGAAAACTGAAGAAACTAAAAGATTGCAAAGGAACAACAAAGATTTCTTAACGTAATTAAACAACTTCAACAACAAATAAGAGTCTTAAAAATGGGGAAGAACTCAAAAGGAACCTCTGGGGCAAAGCAGGCAACCACCCAAAAAAAACCCCATAAGAAAAAAACCATGAGGACTCAAGCCCAACCTGTTATTCAGAATCGCAAGGAAAAACATTTGGTTGTTGCAAATGCAAAAGCACAAACAGACAACGCACTAGCCTGTGATAAGGAAATCCAGACAGAGGCACTGTCCTCTAGTGAGAAGGAAACTCAGACCATAAAGACTACATGTCACAATAAGGAGATTCAAGTAGATCTCCAGCGCAAAATTATCATGATGGATAATGACCCGAGGATAGTAACTCTATGCAAAGATTTGGCAAGCCCAACAAACAATAGAGAAACTCACGGAGGAAACTGTTCCTCAAGAAAAATACCAGAAGTTACAACAGCTGTTGAAGAACATCAATGCATCGGAAAGCCAGGCCTTTGAAGGATGGCGAAAGGTAGAGGAAAGAGTCAAAAAGGTGACCCATAGACTAGACACAATCATAAAATCAAATGGATACATTATGTTCTCTGTATACTGATGTTCTAACATGTAGGGCACCCACCAGAAATTATGATTTGTTTCTTATGGAAAGATATTTACAATTGAAAATTAAAGCTGTCAAGGCAGGAGTACCTATAGAGATAAAAATCATTGATGATTTCATAAACTGTTGTAAGCATTACGGGGTGAAATTTCAGTGATTGTTATGTGAATTTTATTTGCACGATCTTGTGTTAGATGGAGAAATAGAACAAAACCCTAGCCCTTTTGTGGGTGATGTCCAACTTCAGGCATTTATTTCTTTTGGTGTTAATCAGATAAAGTGGCTTAAAGCCTACAATGTATTTCAAAGACAGGAGAATGGATTAGATCTATGGGTAAGGGGTGAACCTAGAGACCCATTGCAATTATGTAATAAACATAGGAGCCTAATGAGAACTCAGGGTGTGATCCAGACATTGAGACCTATTCACACAGTAGTCATTCGGCAAGGGGTAGAATAATTCTTTACCATCAAAGGCCTTGCCATAACAGCAGCCAAATTCCGATACCATACTTCTAATTAGAATATCCAAAACAGAGAACCATTCAATTATGAGAATTTTAAGCTAGATGTTGACCGCTTGGGTATCAATGGTGACCTCATTTTGAGAGAAGGCCCATCTTGGTTAGGCTGTAGGTTCCGAAGTCTAGTCTGTTATGGAACCAGCTCAAGAAAAGATAGAAAAGATAGATCAACGCCTTAGAATTCAGCCTCTTCAAGGGGGCAACCTCCTTTACATTACATAAATGAACAATTCTTGGATGATACAAATGAAAAAACCTTCTTTCTATATATAGGAGTCTAAGGAGTCACAATATAATCCAGCTGACCTAACAATAATAATATAAAGCCACAAAAATAACAATAGAGGGATTCTATGGGGCACAAGAATAACAATATGGGGGTAATAGGGGCACATCAATATAAATAAGGGGTATAACTACAATATTAATGGGGTAATCACTAGTATTATAGGGACCCAACATGCCCCTCTCCTTCAAAAAAGTGTTGTCCTCAACGCTTGAGTAGTTCTGGATACTTCTGCATAAAATTCTCATCCTCCCATGTGGAATCTTCAGCGGATAAGTTCTTCCACTTGATAAGATACTCTGAAATTGATCGATTTCGTAGCTGTCGAGTTCTTGTTTCTGTGACTACTTCGGGTTCCAATATAATTTTTCCTTCCTCATCAAGTTCTAGCAATATTGTTTGAATTGGGAGCTTGTCACCTATAACCTTCTTTAAACATGAAACATGGAAGACTAGGTGCAATCGAGAAGCTGCAGGAAGCTCCAATTTGTATGCCATAGTACCAATCTTTTGCAACACCTTGTACGGACCATAATACTTTGGTGATAATTTATTATCCTTCTTAGCTTGCTTTAGGGACATTTTCTTATATGGTTGTAGCCGTAGGAATACCTAATCACCTACATCAAAACTTCTTTCACTGCGATGTTGATCTCCCTGTTGTTTCATTCTATTTTGTGCTAACACGAGGTTATCCTTTAAGAGTTGGAGGACTTGTTGTTGATGTTTGATGTGATGTTCCATTGCCTGAACCTTAGAATTTTATCTTAAATATGATGTGATGGATGGTGGTTGATACCCATAAAGTGCCATAAATGGGATCATTTTTGTTGCTGTATGGAAGGAAGTGTTATACCACCATTCAGCCAGAGGCAACCATTTGACCCATTGTGTCTGTTTATCAGATACAAAGAAACGAAGATATCCTTCCAAACATTTGTTTACTATCTTAGTTTTCCCATCAGATTGAGGATGATAAGATGAGCTATGAGCTAACTGAGTACCAAGACAAGAAAATAATTCTGTCCAAAAATTTCCAGTGAAAATGGGATCTCTGTCACTTACAATAATCATTGGGTTTCCATGTAGCTTTTGAACTGTTTCCATAAATGTAGTAGAAACTATACTGGCTTTAAATGGATGTGATAATGCACAAAAGTGTGCATACTTGGTAAGTCTATCAACTACCACCATGATGACACTCTTTCCCTCAGACTTGGGTAACCTGTGATAAAATCCATTGAAACCTCCTCCCAATGTTGGCTTGGAATGGATAAAGGTTGTAATAGACCCGGTGTCTTAATTGTTTCAACTTTATTTTGCTGGCAAACCAAACATTCTGCCACAAACTTTTGAATATCTGATTTAAGGCCATCCCAAAAAAATTCCTTCTTAACCCTGTGGTAAGTTTTTAAAAATCCTGAGTGCCCTCCTAAGGGAGAAGTGTGCAATTCCATAAGAATCTTTTGTTTTAGCTGGGAATTCTTACAAAGGTATAAGCGATCTTTGTACCATAACGAGTCATTTTTCCAGCTAAATGTATCAGAAGTACTGGAATCTTGTTGTAGCTTACGAATAAGTGCCCACACTTCTTCGTCATTCTTCCATTCCTCCCTTGCTTCGTTTATCCAATCTGGTTGGATAATAGAAATGGCACACAACAATGCTTCCACATCCTCATCCTTCCTTGAGAGTGCATCTGCCACCACATTTTGCTTCCCTTTTTTGTAGATGATTTCAAAGTCATAACCCAACATCTTTGTGACCCACTTTTGTTGCTCTTCAGAGGATAATCTTTGTTCTAAAAAGTATTTAAGGCTATCATGATCCATTTTTACCTTGAAGTGTCTTCCCATTAGGTAGGGTCGCCATTTCTTAAGTGCGTGGAGTATTACCAACATTTCCTTCTCATAAATAGCTTTTCTTAAAAACTTTCCCTTGATTGGACGACTTTCAAAAGCAATGGGTCTTTCATCTTGCATTAGAACAGCACCAATTCCATTTCCTGAAGCATCACATTCCATAATAAAGGTTTTTGTGAAGTCTGGTGTAGCTAAGACCAGTGCTTGGCACATTGCCTCTTTAAGATGTTCAAAGGCCTTTGTTGCTTCCGGAGTCAATGAAAATGAATCTTTCTTCAATAATGTTGTTAGAGGTGTTGCTATTCTCCCATAATTCTTAACAAACTTGCGATAATACCCTGTCAACCCAAGAAATCCTCGCAGATGCTTTATGGATGTGGGGATTTTCCATTCCTTAATGGCTTTAATTTGCTAGGGTCTACCTTAACTCCTTCATGAGATACAATATGACCCAAATATTCCACCTCCTGGACTCCAAAGAAACATTTGGATCTTTTTGCATATAATTGTTTCTCCTCCAATAGTTGTAGCACCCTGTCAACATGTTCAACATGATCCTTCCAAGACTTGCTGTAGATTAGTATATCATCAAAAAATACTAACACAAATTTTCTAAGGAATGGTTTGAAAATTGAATTCATCAAACCTTGAAATGTTGAAGGTGCATTGGTAAGGCCAAAAGGCATGACCAAAAATTCATAATGACCCTCATGAGTTCTAAATGTCGTTTTTGGAATGTCTTCAATCTTCATTCTGATTTGATGATATCTCGAACAAAGATCCAACTTGGTGAAGTAAATTGGTCCATGCAATTCATCCAGTAATTCATCAATAACAGGAATGGGGAACTTATCTTTAATAGTGAGCTTGTTGATCTCCCTATAATCTGGACACATGCGCCATGATCCATCCTTCTTGTGCACCAATACTACTGGAGCTGAGAAAGAACTTTGACTCGGTTGAATTATACTAGCCTCTAGCATTTCTGCAACCATACGTTCAATTTCACTTTTTTGGACATAGGGATATCTGTACGGCCTGATGTTTGGAGGAACACTTCCTGGAATCAGATGAATAGCATGATCATGATAATGCATAGGTGGGAGACCCTTGGGAGTCTCAAATACCTTGGAATGATTGTCCAAGACTTTTGGGAGATCTGGAGAAATAGATGATTCCAATGTGGAAACATCTAGCGAGCATAATTGTGCAATTACACCTCTTTGCTCCTTTTTTAGAAGCTTTGTCATACCATGAGAGTTGATTATCTTTCCTAGTTTCCCTGCAATACGCCTTAATTCAACTTCCTTTCCTTCCGTAGAAAATTTGATGAAAAATTCTTGAAAATTAAAAGCTATTGTACCCAAGGATTGTAGCCATTGGACTCCTAGTACAACATCCGCACCTCCCATTGGAATGGAAAGCATTGGGCTAGTCAATACATATTCTCCCATGGATAGCTTGATATTATGGCACTTTCCAGAGCAATTTATTGTTCCTCCATTTGCAATCATCACTTGACACTCTGGTGCTGGATATAGGAAGCAATTCAATTCTTTTGCTACCCTACAATGAATAAAATTGTGGGTGCTTCCTGAATCAATCAACACTATTACCTTTTTCTTCTTGATTTGTCCTTCTATCTTGATGATTTGAGGAGTGGTAATTCCCGCCAATGCATTACAAGATATGGTCGAATTTATTTGTTCTTCATCTAGGCTTTGTTCCTGGAGTATATCTTCTTCTTTTGACCTTTCTTGTTCCTTTTCTTCTTCCTCTTCACAATCTATGTAGAATAATTTCTTCTCAACACACTTATGACCTTTAGTGTATTTGCTATCACAACTGTAACAAAGCCCTTTTGCTCTTTTTTCTTCCAATTATTGTGGTGTCAACCTTATAGGTTGTGGAAGACTAGGGGCAACAACACTTTCGTCTTTATAGTTGTGAGTGGTATGCTTCCTAGTTGCCATAATTTTGCTTTCCATTTTTCTTGCTAACCTGAATGCCTTCTCTAATGAATCTGGTTCCCAAAGGCGAACATAATGTTGGATATTATCCTTTAAAGACCCTATGAACACATCAATCCTATGCTCCTCTGGAATATCTTTTACCCTTATGTTCAATTTTTGGAACTCCTCAATGTGCTCCATTACTGAACCCTTTTGTTTGAGACTTATCAATTGGCTAAAAAAAGTGTTGCTTTTTGTATCTTCATAATGTGCTATCAATTCTTCCATAAAAATTTCCCAAGTGATAAATTGTTTACGAGAGCAAAGCCATTGATACCATACAAATTGATTTGGTTCCAAATATACAGTTGCCATACGTACCTTTTGTGCGTTTTGCACATTATTGAGATCGAAGAATTGCTCCATCTGTAATATCCATGTAGTGGGATCCTTGCCATCAAACTTCCTCATATCGATTTTTGGAATATGGTGATTTTTCGATCCAACATTAGCGTCTATGGTATCATGATTAACATTTCTTTTGTTCTCATCATGAGTTTCCTTTACTACCTTTTCACCATTAGTGACCCTTTCTTGTAGCAACTTCTTCAATTATTCCATATCTGTCTTCAAATCTATCTTCAAATCTGCCATGTCTCTCTTCAAATCTGTCTTCGAATCATCCATCTTAGCTTCCATGCCCTTTATTTTAGATTCCACGCCACTTATCTTAGCTTCTGTTAGCTTTTGTGAGCGTGACATTTGTTGCATTTGTTCTTGTAATTTTGATATATCATGTAGCATTTCTTCTTCTTCTTCATGAGTCATGCTAGAGCTTTCAGGTTCCTTATTAGGTGTTTGCATTTTCTTACCTCGGTGCATCAGTTGCCGATAATAATGCTTTACTATTCCCTTTGAATTCCGTTAAACCAAGCTTACACAAAAATTTAAAAAAAACTACACACCTTTTTTCACTTTATAGAAGCCTGATATTGAATCTGATGTATCTCTGTAATTTTGGATCATCCAGTTCTAAAATTACTACCTATAGTAGCCTTCTGCGTCCTCTTTCCAATGCCACAAGTCTGAGCCAAATTGGATTCTCCAAGGAAGAGTTATGTGAAATCTCCCACAGTGACTTGCTTTTAGACTGGTTTATTAGAATGAACTTGTACGACGTGCCAGGAGTCACTGTTTCAACCTTTGAATCTGAGACACACACACAAGAAACTACAGTCCGTCCTCTTTCTGTACCTTTTTACGAAATTTCAATCCGATCCTCAGAGAGAGAGTTATGACGATTTTCCCCAGGTCACCTGTTTTGAATGTAATTCAGGAGTCTGCAAAAAGGCCAAATTCCTCAGATCATATCTCCGAAAATATCATGCGAAAAGCTCTGAAATTCGGACCCAAGGTTCAGCGCCAATGCTTCTCAAATGGGTTTTTTTTGTGACTTCTGAAACGTCACAGAAAAAAAGTTATAGTGAAAATGTCACGATGACCTGTTTGGAGCAGCGAAACCCTAGAATCCAAAGCTCTGATACCAAATGTTATGAAACCAGCTCAAGAAAAGATAGAAAAGATAGATCAACGCCTTAGAATTCAACCTCTTAGAGGGGACAACCTCCTTTACATTACATAAATGAACAATTCTTGGATGATACAAATGACAAAACCTTCTTTCTATATATAGGAGTCTAAGGAGTCACAATATAATCCAGCCGACCTAACAATAATAATATAAAGCCACAAAAATAACAATAGAGGGATTCTATGGGGCACAGAAATAACAATATGGGGGTAATAGGGGCACATCAATATAAATAAGGGGTATAACTACAATAGTAATGGGGTAATCACTAGTATTATAGGGACCCAACACAGTCATTCGGTATCCTACACCAGGATATAGAGCCTTATATGAATTGCCTGAAGGTCAGACAGGGCATATTTTTGAAATTTTAGCTAGGAATCATGGTTGTAGATTACTGACTAAGAACCCTTCTCCAGCCTATTCCCTAACTACCTTGCATGTCAATTACAATGTTTTCATGAGGGCATGCAAAAGGGTAAGCAGGGGAGGTGTGTTCAGCATTAGAAAAGGTATGTAATTTCCACTTATTTCGTTATCTTCTCCTTTAATTCATAACTTCTTTACATTATGAAATGGGTATATGATGAAGGATTTTGATAAAGTTAAAGAGATTTGTGAGTAACGTAAAATAAATAATTATTACCCTTTTCTATGCAGAAAATGAAGAAAATGGAAGATCACCATTTCAAAGGAAAAGACAAGGTGAAACCAATTGTTGTCCCTTTGACAGGGAACTGCATCCAGATGAGGCAATCTAGATCAGAGCGCATAAGCCAGGAAAAGGAAGAAGAAATACCAAAGCAGTGCAAGAGGACAAAGAGATAACTAACGGATAACGATATGGTGAATCCCTCAGGATCCTTTCATCCTGAGGGATCGCTACCTTAAGAATATCTGCATCTTTGATATTTTTGCCTAGCCACTATAAAAAGGGACAGCATTGCTAACCCAAGGGGTGGATTATTGTTGTTTTATATAATTTACTACTATAAACTAAACTTTGATCATCGACTCTCTTTAAAGAGTAATTACTGTAACTCTATTTTCATGATTAATATATAAACTTTGTTGTTGTTTCGTCTTTGATTCTAGAGTAACCACAGCAGTGCGTCCCTGGAGGCTAAGGGCCCGGCCCTAGTGGATCACTTGCTTTCTGTACCATTATTTTCCAATTCCAAGTCGTGTGTGGTTTGATTTCTTTTACTTGCTTCATTTAGTAATCTGTTGTTCCTTATCATTTTGTGTACTGGCTCTATTATATTTCATTCATATTTGAATAGTAAGGTTATCTTCTGCAACTAAAATGTTATGTTGTTCATTCTGAAATCATATCGCATTGTTGTTCCCTTACAGATTGGCATTACTGTGTAACATTGTTGTTCCTTTACATATTAACATTATTGTTCGTTTATAGAGTAGCGGTGCTGTGCATTTACAGATCAGTATTATTGTCTATTTGGATACGGTTTACCTCTAAATGTGATTGCTGTTCATTTGGATTGTCATTCCATTGCAACTGCAATTGCTGTTTCTTTATCACAGTGGTTAATATTTATTATGCTAAAGACTCAGATTACTGATTCCATCATTATAACTTCGTTGTGTGTTAACATTTGATTTAGTTCGTTGTGCATTTACATTTGATTCAGTTGTTGTTCAATATTTCGTAGACTTACTTTAGTTTGCTATTCCATTCTTGGTTTGTTGTTCAAATCATTTCTAAGTTAAAGATTGTTGCTTAATTCCTTTAGATTATGATTGTTGCTTAATTCATTTCTGTAAGTCAAAGCTTTGTTGTTCAATCTTTTCAAATAGATTAATTGTTGTTCCCTTTTCTATTGATTGAATTATCATCTCAAGTAATTTCTTTAGTGTGAACAGAATAGTCTGCAACTATAGTGAACATTGACTATTGTTGTCTGGTTCCCAGATTGGAGATCTTCTCTTTGATTGCTTTTCAATTGCATCAATTTACAAAGGGAAGAGTTACCATTACTGCACCCTTGACTGATGAAGTGTTGTAGTTTCTTAAATGAATGATTTAGTTACAAAGCATTTCAATTTCTTGCCATTACATCTAGAGTTTGTTTCCAACATTTATTTACTTTTGTAAAAGCACTATACTACTAGCATTACTCTTGACAAGTGACCGCCTCAGACTGAGTACACTCTTGAGATAACAAATTGAACTTGGATTGATAATTAATGTAGGGTAAATAGAAGTAAAAAAAACCCTTTTTACTGCTTGACAGGGATCATCCTCCCTCCTTATCACTCTAACCCCTCATCCCTTCCTCCTTATAACTCCTCCATGCGCCCCTTTTAACTCCCGCCTCCCACATCATACATCTTATACCTCCCTTTAATATGGTCATGGCTTACAGACCAGTAGAGCCACCTATCCACCTTTTCACATTTTTTTATTAAATTCAATTTGTTTAATTATTAAATTAATAATTTTTTATTTTTATAATTAATCTGTAATTTAATTAATTCATTCAAAAATTAATTAATTTATATTTTGTATTTAATTAGTTAATTTAGATTAGTTTATCAAAATATAATTTCTATATTAATTCAATTTAATTTGAATATAACTAATTTAAAATTTATGTTAATAATTTTGATTAATTATTATTTAATTTTAATTATTTGATTATTAAAATTTATTAACATAGTTTAGAATTGAAATTTTAATTAAAAGTGCCCAATTTTTTGCTCAGACATGCATTTTCCACCACTCTGGCAGTTTTGACAACCCAACTTTGAAAGTTGATATCTTGAGTTCTACTTGGCCAAATGAGGCCCAAGACAACTCATTGGAATGATGAAACCATGAAAAATATTTTGAGAGTGGTTTCATGAAAATATTTGGTCATTAAATATACCTTAAAACTAGAAGAAGTTTGAGCTTCAAATTTGTAACAAAAAAACTAATTTTCTAAATTTGGGTTTGGAAATTAATTTGCTAAGAGTTTTACTGTTGCAATTTGGTTTGAAGGAAACCCTCTTGAGCCATAGAAGTATTGACAGGGATCAATGAGAAGCATGATTTTATTTTAATTAATTTAATTAATTATATTTTTAATTGGAGAGTTTAGTTTCCCAAATTTGTATTTTCCATTTTTCTATGCAATTTTAATTGGTTTCTTGTTTGTTTTTTGGTAGGGAATTTGTTGGAGAGATGAGGCAAAGAGAGCTAAAATCAATGAGCTTGCACCAATAAAGAGAGGAAGAGGATTTTCAACTTCAAAATAGATGGACCCAAAACTTCTTCAACATCACTCCATTTTGGGATTCCTTTTGCAAATTATAAATAATGTTTTAGAGAATGAGGAAAGGGCTCCTCTCCTCTTCAACATAGGAGATTTAAGAAATTTTGTAATGAGATTTTGAGCTGTAGATAGGGAGGTAAACTTAGATATTGGTTGTTGAGGATTTTTGTTGTAGTGTTGTCTTCTCAAATATGTACGAAAAGAACCCACTTAAGATTGTGGATGAAAAACAATCTCAACAATATAAATGGCTACTAAACATTGTGTATCTACAGTAATTGATAGAAACAAAACCTTCCATAGTCCGGATCTATGCCACAATCATATTTAAATAAAAAAAAGAAAGAGTAATAACTCCAATCATCCAATGGAAACCAGATATGTAAAGAATAGTTTTATTATAACACCTATGAAGGGAACAAATAGATGTTACCAGTCCCCCTCTATGGGATGGGTTCTTGGCTATCCTCAAACATTTTCAGCTTGTGTAGAGTATCTCTCCTATATAATATATAAACCTAAAAAAAATATGGTATGCGAAAATGAAAATAATCAGAGCTACAACAGTGAGTGCAATAATGAAAATAATCAAAAGTGAATAATGAATGGAAAACCCTTATATTTATAATAAAATATTGAGTTATCCTCGAATAATGAGAAGTAATAAAATATTATTCATCCCATTCTTGGAATAACCACCTAGAATATTTTATTATATTTGTTTAGGAGGGAAAAAGTATTTGAACTTTTATTTAGAAATAATAAATAAATAAATGATTTATTTATCATCTCAAGGAATTAGTTAAGGAATAATAAACAAATGAGGATTTATTTAATTATTCCTAAGGGATTTAGCCAAACTCGAAAAAGAATAATAATTAATTAGTGATTAATTAATTATTCTTAGAGAAAAATAAGATAATTAATGATTTATCTATTATTTTTCATGGTTGGTGTAGAGCATTGGAAAGGTATGTTTTAACGAATAACTTAGTGGTGTTTCAAGCAATAGTTGTAACCTTTTCTTTGTTATAAAATAAGGAGAATGTAATGAGAATGAGCACGAATGACCCAATCACTAATAGTTATCTTCTCTATGCAGGAAAAGACAAAAGTAGGAAGGCGCTGTGCAAAACGAGAGTTCCATGAGGAGATAACGGCTGTCCCTCCAAAACCAAATAAAATCCAGACCAGGGCGAGTAAATCAAGGCAGATCAATCCGGGACGAGATGAAGGACTGTCAGTTCGGAAGGCTAGGTAGAGAAAAGAGAGGAGTTAACAGTTTAACAGATCCCTCAGGATCTTTGATCCTGAGGGATCGTTACTTTCAATTATTTTGTTGTTTAGTTAACTCCGCCATTACTTGTATAAAAAGGGGCAGCATCGAAGACTTTTGATTATCTTGTATCTTTACTTTCTGTTTACAGACTTCACAGTTGGTTAAACTCAGACTATCGAGTCTCTTTGAGACTTAGTTTTGCTGTACTATCATTGATGCGTTAATATAATATATTTGGTGTTACTTTCTCCCTGCATCTGAAGTAAGTTACGGCGGTGTTCCATTGGAAGCTAAGGGCCCGGCTCCAACGGACACTGGCTGATTGTATCATTACAGTTTGGCTTTGTGTGGTTTGTTTATTGTTCTTAATAATCTGATATACTTACATGTTGTTCCATACTCGTTCATCAGTAGTTTTCCTTTTGTAAATCTTTGTAACAAGTTTACATCATATTTCCAGAATTGATCACATAACATTGTTCTGAGTTGTTCACTTCTGTTACAGAATTTATAAGTGGAATGTTTTAGCTACATATGGTTTGAGTGACGATCATAAGAAGATGGAATTAACGTTGTATGTGGACTACTGGTGATCATTTCAGATTATGTGTACATATGATTGACGTTTCCTGTTTATGGTGGTTTGCTGTTCCATTTGATTAAGTTGTCTACTTGTACAAAAGATTGCTCTTTCTTTGTATGTAAGTTGATGCCAAGAATTGAGAGTGTTGAACTCGCGAGATTTAGTTTCTTTACTGTCGTTCCTTTTACTGCTGTCCCATTTCTGAATTGCCATTCCATTCTGCTTTCTTGCTGTTCCTTTTTACTTGCATTCATTGGTTTGGTGTGGGAGGAGGATCAAGGCTGTCGTGAGACACAGCAGACGCTATTGTGCTCCCAGATCCATGATCCATACTCTAATTCCTTTTCCTTCATCAGTTTCTAGAGGGATGGGTTACTATTTCCGTACCCTTGACTGATAAAGTTGCCGCGTGTGATTTCTTTATGCAAAAGTAATTTAGCCATAGCTTAGCATCCGTTTACTCTTGTATTTCTTAGACCTATACTACTAAGCATTACTCTGACAAATAGCCTCAAATTGAGATACCCTTTACAATAACAAAACGCTCCCGGATTGACTTGTAATGTGAGATAACTAGAGGTGAAAAAGACCCTTGTTACAACTCTACATTTTGGCGCCGTTGCCGGGGAAAGGGTATAGCCATTTGTCTTTTAAACAGGGTAGTGTACGAATCTGCTAGGGGAGAGTTGGATTTTAAAAACGGAAGGTAAAAACCTGCGTACGGAGCATGTAAAAGCCCTGCTCCACCGTCCGCTTTCCTAGCAGAATTGATTGGTTAAATAGGATTTAGCAGTTTAATTGGAGTGCATGACTAAGCAGAAAAAGCCATAGAAAGATCAAAAGCCTCCATCCAAAGCCAAGGGGCCGGTCACCCTTGGGCAAACGACCTTCATAGACGAAATCTATAAGAAATCTGAATCTCAACCATCAGTAGGTTATAGGAAAATCAATTCTAAACAGCCTACTAGTTCCCTTCAGGCCTCGGGATCACCATTTGAAGCCTTTGCTGAAGTGCACAGTCAAACAGAGGAGCAGGACTTTCAAGAAATTGAAAATTTGACTCCTGGACTATTGCACGAAGGGAATCTTAGTAACCTTTGCGAATGAGGAGGAGAAACAGGGGAAATCGGGGAACCTAGATCTCCTATTGAACCAAACCAGCCTTTAAATAGCCCGGATAAAGGAAGCGCTGCAAAAATCCTCGTTGAAGGAATTCATTCACCTCAGACAGTTGGGACCATCATTATCCCTGATAAAGGGAGTGTTGTCAAAACAATCCCTGTTAAGACTACCCCTTCTCAACCAAGGAACACTCTCTTGGAAATTCTTGAAGATTACTGGCATATATTCGATCCCATGGCGCAGAATTAGCCAAACACCGAGACCTCCACATTGCAATATCCTATAGTAGATTCCGCAGCAAATGCGCCCATGAAAGCTATCCCTCTCCAGCATATCCCCACATTTCATGGCCTTACATCAGAAGATCTGGATGCATTCTTGTTTGAATTTGATGTATTATGTAGAGGATACGATTACACCACCGATCCCCAGAAACTAAAATTGTTCCCCTCCACATTAAAAGGGGCTGCGTTAAGATGGTTTATGGGCTTAGGTGGTGGGGTTATTAACAATTGGGATCAAATGAAAGAAGCCTTTTTAAAGAAATATCAGGATTACTGTAGGTCAAGAGAACTAAAAGATGAAATCTTTCAAATGTCAGCCAGACCAAACAAAACTCTAGAAGAATATGTGGAACGTTTCCAATATAACTTGCAAAGATCTCCCTATGCATCGTTACCTCTGCCTGATAACGTGTTGAAAACCACATTAATTAGAGGTATGAAAGAACAATGGATTGAAACGTTGAATATTATGGGGAAAGGAGACATTTATCAGGAAAATTTTGCTGATATCATTGATCTGTGTATCAGGAGCTCAAGAGGCAGCACGAGGATAAAACCAGCAGAATATGATCGCTTTACCAGAGATAACAGAACATCAACAGAGGGAGTAACACGTGTGGAACTTGGAAATTTGCTAGAAAATTTTAAAATTGATATCCTGGGGACATTAACTACACAGCTTGATATTGTGCAGGCTAAACAGAAGCAAGCAGAGGCGGAACAGAATCTAGCGGTTTTCTGCCCTCGATGCAGGAAGAAACATAGCCACAAGGAATGCCCGCTGGATACAGTCCAAATATGTGCTATCTGTACCAAGGACCGCCTGACTGAAAGCTGCCCCTCACTTCCTGGTTTGAAGGCAGTATACAAAGAAGCAGAAGAGGAGCCAGAATCAGCATATTTTATTAACCAGCGTCGTCAATGGCAGCCTAGGCAATCTGGTATGTTTTTAGACCCCTCCTCTTCTTTTCAACCCCCGCAGTTCAATGCTCAGCAACAGAATATGTGGCAAAACCAGTGTCAGCCCCCGTTTTCGAATTGGTCACCTCAAATGTTTCCTACTCTGAATCCTTGGATGACCCAATTTGGTTGGCCAAACTTCCCTTATCCCCCACCATATTGGCAGAATAATTCATATCCTCCGCAGTGGACCCCTTCTACTTCGCAAGGTTCACCCTGGCAGACAAGCTGGCCAAAATCGACATATCAGCCAGCAGGATCAATTCCACTCCCTCAACCAACTCTGCCAGCCTTACAACAAAATCCCCAGCCTAATCTGAGACCGCAGCTCCCAGCCCAACCCAACCCCAATCCAAATAATAGACCAGTTCAATCTCTTCAAATTATAGAATCCTCAGAAATTGAATCTGATCTGCGGGAGTGCAATGATCTTCAGTTAAGATCTAGGCGAATAATAGAAACTGAGGGACATAGAACAACTCACATTGAAGATCAGTTACCTATAGAACAGCCGTCACAACAGGAAGATGTAAATAAAGACCAGGCTCATCAGCAAGTAATTACATCTCCTCCACCTTTCCCAGAACGATTGGCCATTCCACGACCAACACAATATCCAGATTTTGATATTCTGGGAGAACTACAAAACTTGTATATAAGAATTCCATTCCTTCAAGCTATACAGGATATCCCCATATATGCAAAAATCATAAAAGACCTGTGTAGCAGAAAATCAAAAAGAAATGTAACCTCTAACCCAAGAGTCCAGGTAGTCGGCACCTTATCTGACCTCCTATCAGGAAAAGAAACACCAGTTAAATACGAGGACCCTGGAAACCCAATTGTCACTGTTCAAATCTATGGGCAGACCTTGACCAACGTCTTAGTTGATCTAGGGGCTGCAATTAACATCCTGACAACATCGACTTGCCAGAAGCTCGGAATTACATCGGTAGAACCTACTTCCACTTTGTTAGAACTAGCTGACCGATCAGTAATTAGACCAGAAGGCACCTTGTATGATGTCATGGTTTCAGTGGATTCCTGGGAATATCCGACCGATTTCCTGATAATTAATCCGAAAACCCGACTAGATGGACATCCGCTAATTCTAGGTAGACCGTGGCTCGCTACTGCTGACGCCTACATTGGTTGCCGGCAGGGAAACATGACCATAACCAGAGGGTCGGATATCAAAAATTTAATCTTGTACCCTCCAGTGCAGCCAAGCATCACGATGATGAGAACCAACCTGCGCCCTGCCTCATATATCACTGACAATATTAGACTCCCATTAACAGTCCAGGAAGCGCTAGATTTCAAAGATCAAACGAAAGACGATGCCATCAATAAATTCATTAACCAAACAGAATCAACATCGTATACACAATGTTTTATGATAAAAGCGGCATTTGATAACGAATTAGAGGAGGACCCTCTGAAAGACAAACATGACCAAATTATACCTGTGACTTCTGTCACTAATAGCAAAGTAGTGCAAATTGAACCGGGGAAAACTTTAAATATTAACGCTAATCTGACACCAGATCAAGAGACAAAACTCATCCAGCTGTTACGAAAGTATCAGGAGGCATTTGCATGGGACTACCCCGATATGAAAGGGATTGATCCCCAGCTATGCACACATCATATTTATATCGAAAAAGATGCAAGACCTGTTCGTCAACCGCAAAGAAGACTCAACCCCCATTTAAAAGATGATGTAAAAGCTGAGCTTCAGAAACTTTTAGATGTCGATTTTATTTATCCTATTTCTGACAGCAAATGGGTCTCTCCACTTGTGGTAGTACCTAAAAAGAACGGGAAATGGAGGATCTGTGTGGATTATAGAGAATTAAACAAGGCCACACAAAAAGATCACTTCCCTCTTCCATTCATAGATCAGGTACTGGACACCTTAGCAGGCAAGAAATTCTTTTCTTTCTTGGATGGCTTCAACGGATACAATCAGATTCAGATTGCCCCTGAAGACCAGGATAAGACTACCTTTACTTGTCCCTGGGGAACGTTCGCTTATCGAGTCTTACCTTTTGGTTTATGTAATGCTCCAGCCACATTCCAAAGGGCTGTTCTTAGCATCTTTGCAGATTTAATTAATGATGGATTGGAAGTCTACATGGATGACTTCACACCATATGGAGATGACTTTGATCCAGCTCTAGATACTCTCGAAAAAGTCCTACAGCGCTGCATCGCTACCAGACTTTGCTTGAGTCACGAAAAGTGTTACATGATGATGACCGAAGGACTCATTCTGGGACACTATATTTCAGCAGCTGGTATTCAGGTAGACCCGGCTAAAATTCAAATACTTTTGCTTATTCCGACCCCCACTAATCAAACAGAGGTACGCAGTTTTCTTGGTTTTTCTGGGTATTATAGACGATTCATACAACATTATTCACATATTGCCGCACCTTTACATGCATTAACTGGAAATGTTGACTTCTTATGGACAGAGAAATGTGATCGAGCCTTCAAAGAATTAAAGAAGCTGGTATCTACAGCTCCAGTTCTCCGAGGACCTAATTGGAATTTACCATTCCAAATTTCAACTGACGCCTCAGACACAGCAATCGGTGCAGTTCTGGGCCAAGAAGAGGATAAAAGACCATACGCCATCTATTACATCAGCAAAAATTTGGCTCCGGCTGAATTAAATTACACTGTCACCGAAAAAGAATTTTTAGCTGTGATACACGCTGTTAATAAATTTAGACACTATATTACAGGCTATCCCGTTATTTTGTATACAGACCATTCTGCTATTAAGTATTTAGCAAATAATCCTGTTACAAATGGAAGAATAACCAGGTGGTTGATCCTGTTGCAGGAATTTGATATTACAATCAGAGATCGACCGGGGAAGGAGAACCCTGTAGCTGATTTCCTCTCACGAATACCAAAATCAGTTGAAGCAGCAGCAGTCGAGGACCAATTTCCAAACGAACACTTATTTGCTGTCGTTGTTCAGACTCCCTGGTACGCTGATGTTGCTAACTATCTTGCAGTAGGTAAGCTTCCAAAACATTTAACCCCCAATGAACGGAAGCAGATTGTTCAGAAAAGCAATCGATTTTCGTGGGTTGGGGGCTATTTGTTTCACACAGGAGCTGATATGGAAATCAGAAGATGTATTCGAGAGGACGAAATCTTTGATATCTTGAAAGCCTGCCATGACGGGCCATGTGGAGGACATTTTGCTGAACGAAGAACAGCACATAAAGTATTACAAACGGGATATTACTGGCCTACAATTTTCAAGGATGCGAAAAAATTTGTCCAGGCCTGTGATAGCTGTCAGCGTGCAGGACGACCTGGTCCAGCCGACGAAATGCCTTTGCGGCCTCAATTAGTGATCGAACCTTTCAAACGCTGGGCTCTGGACTTCGTCGGACCCATCAGCCTGCCATCAAACCAAAGAACCTACATTTTGGTGGCAACTGAATATGTTACCAAATGGGTTGAAGCGGAGGCATTGCCTAGAGCTACAGAAGATTCGGTAATACAGTTCTTGTTCCATTTGTTTGTACGTTATGGTCTTCCGAGGGAAGTAATTACAGACGGAGGACCACAATTTGTGGGGCATAAATTAGCTGCAACACTCAATAACTATCGTGTCCAGCATAAAATTACTACCCCATACCATCCTCAGGCAAATGGGCAAGTGGAGAGCAGCAATAAGGTAATAGAGTCTATTTTGACAAAAACCGTTGCCTCACATCGGCGTGATTGGGCCGCCCGACTACCCGAGGCACTGTGGGCTTATCGAACCACATGGAGAAGCACCACCGGCTATTCACCATATCACTTAGTGTTTGGAAAGCAGCCCATTTTTCCTATAGAATTCGAGATCCAAACGCTGCGAACGGCCCAAGAAGTCGGATTGGATTTAAGTGAAGCACAGAAAAATCGATTACAGCAAATTAATGAATTAGATGAAATAAGGCTCTCTGCATTACAGAATACAACACTCATTCAACAGCAGCGAGCTAAATGGCATGATGCGCTTATCAAAAACAAGATATTTCATGAAGGAGACTGGGCTCTGTTATATGATTCTAGATTTCAGGATTTCCCGGGGAAGCTTCAGACTCGTTGGTTGGGACCATACGAGATTCAAAAATTCCATGACAATGGGACCCTTACTCTTATCACAATCGATGGGTCTGGATATACATTTAAGGTAAACGGCCACCGAGTTCGTCTGTATCGCAAACCGCTCACTCGGGAATCTTTTTGTCAGCAGCTACGCCAAGATACTAACATTGAGATTATGGGCGAGGAAGCAAAAACTTCCTCACCTATAGATCAGTAAGAAATTCATCTTTTATTACCACATCTTGTATATAAGATTGTAAATTTTGTATATATGTTTTTAGTATTTGTGCGTGCTGTTCCTTTTCAAAAGGAACAGCACTTGTGTGTTTTTGCTGTTCCTTTTCAAAAGGAACAACACTTGTGTGTTTTTGCTGTTCCTCTTCAAAAGGAACAGCACTTGTGGGTTTTTGTTGTTCCTTTTCAAAAGGAACAGCACTTGTGTGTTTTTGCTGTTCCTTTTCAAAAGGAATAGCACTTGTGTGTTTTTGTTGTTCCTTTTCAAAAGGAACAGCACTTGTGTGTTTTTGTTGTTCCTCTTCAAAAGGAACAGCACTTGTGTGTTTTTGTTGTTCCTTTTCAAAAGGAACAGCACTTGTGTGTTTTTGCTGTTCCTTTTCAAAAGGAACAGCACTTGTGTGTTTTTGTTGTTCCTTTTCAAAAGGAACAGCACTTGTGTGTTTTTTCTGTTCCTTTTCAAAAGGAACAGCACTTGTGTGTTTTTGCTGTTCAGCACTTGAGTGTTTTTGATGTTCCTTTTCAAAAGGAACAGCACTTGAGTGTTTTTGTTGTTCCTTTTCAAAAGGAACAGCACTTGTGTGTTTTGCTGTTCCTTTTCAAAAGGAACAGCACTTGTGTGTTTTTGTTGTTCCTTTTCAAAAGGAACAGCACTTGTGTGTTTTGCTGTTCCTTTTCAAAAGGAACAGCACTTTTGGGTTTTTGTTGTTCCTTTTCAAAAGGAACAGCACTTGTGTGTTTTTGCTGTTCCTTTTCAAAAGGAACAGCACTTGAGTATTTTTGGTTGTTCCTTTTTCAAAGGAAATAGCATTTGTGTGCTTTTGCTGCCTTTTTTTAAGGCAGTGCATCAGATGAACTCCTCCTCACCCTCCCTTTCAAAAAGGAGTAGTATGCTCTTGTCCCTTTCATATAAAGGATGTGTTGTCCATCCTCTTTCCAAGGCCATAAGTAGCAGCTATACATTTATGCACTGAATATAAAAGTCAGGATATATCAAGATCAGCATATCATAAATCACTATCTTTAACAGCCCTAGTATTGATGCAACAACAAGGGAAGGATCCACACACTCATCATTTTTGCTGTCATGGTCTCACCTCCTCTGCCTTGTTGGAAAATCTCATCATGTTGAGTTCCTACAATTTTCTCTATTATTACTTGGAAATAAGAACAGAAGATTTATATCTTCCTATTGGGATGACAAGACTTCTTCCGCCATTCCCACTCTTAAGGAGGGCTGAACCACCCTTATGTGTAATTACACAAGAGCAAAGTTTGTTTCAAAAAAAAAATAAATATATATATATATATATTTGTCAAATGCAGGATAGGGGGTTTCATTAAAGAACCAGCCTACTATGATCATAAGATTGGAAGCGAAGTGGCATTCCCATCATGGCCACCACACCAGGGATATGGTCCAACGGGTTCACTACATAAACAAACCTTGGAACAGGGGGTCTCATTACGAGCCGGCCTGCCCACGTTTCGCGCCTCTCTGGTGAATGGCATCATGGTTATCTGGTTACCAAGCCAGCATGATGGCCTGCATTTTGACAAGAATTGCTCTTCAAAAATACACAAAGGACCATGGTTCCAGGGTGAAATAAACAACTCTGCCAAGGTTATGAACACATGTCGGCAGCAGAGCTCTGTTAATGGTATCGGAGTCATAATATATACACCAATTTGGATCATATCAAATACTTCTTTCTATCCTCGTAATAATTATATCTTACACTTTGATGGATACGTCGCATGAATATCTATCACCACCAATCATGGCAAAGGTATTGACTATGACTACCTCAGACCTTATATGAGTGCTAGACGTCCTATCCTCCTGTTTTGCATCACATCACGCAGGCTTATGCAAAACGCGATCTACCTTTTGCCTCGATCTCGGTATTTCTTTGTCTAATCTGAAACATGGCAAAACTCTATATGCTGTTCCTTTATGACTTGGTGACGGGACGGCGGCTCCTCCTCCATCTGACGGCTGGGACAGCCTATCATATTGCGAGGGGGGAGGTGACCTCATTACTCCGCCGGCCACGTGTTAGCACATCATTCGGAAATGATATGGTACGAAGGTACGATATGGGTTAACGGCATGACAATTCTATTTTTGCAATAAGTTGTTATTTACAATCAAGTTTCATGCATGCTCTGTGTTTTTTCTTGCTGCGATTACGTTCTTTGCGACAGGTAATTGCTGTTCCATCTAGGATCCCGAAACAGAACCATGGGAGGCAAGGCTATCAGAAGCGAGCCTAGTAAGCTAGTAGTCTCCGAAGCTGCTCGGGAAATCCTAGAAAGGGCGGGGTGGCTAACTTATTTTAGCCGCCTGCGTGAATCAAATGAAACTGTGGCCATGGAATTCCTGCAGAATTTGCAGGAAGAACACTCTGTAGTAGGTGGGAAGTAGATAATGGTCACAAAGGAAATAATCGCGGAAGTAACAGGATTACCAGCCTCAGGACCAATATGGACGATAAAGAAAGAGAGGTTGCAAAAGATCATAGAAATTTTCCAAGACGAAGGACAGAATCTAACAGTGAAGGGAAAAGGAGTGCTGTCGGCAACGCTAGGAGAACCCTGGAGCGAATTGGCAAAGGTGGTGCAGAGCTACATCACCTGCGAGGGGCAAAAAGATGTGGTAAGACCGCGTCACCTTAAGCTCCTGGCTGTGTTAAAAGGAAAATGTTCTGTGAATCTCCCTGCATTGTTAAATTCATTACTGCATGATGCCTCTCGGATCCTGAAAAAGGCACACCATGAAGACGCAGTGGTTAGCCACCATGGGTTGATCCGCCTGATAGTGAGCTACAGTCTCACTCAGCAGCAGAGTAGCTGGGGGGAGCTTATTACAGCAATTGGAGGGGGAGTGGCATCACCATCCCCAAAGGCTAAGCATCCCGCTAGTACCTATGAAGCACCCAAGGAGCCCAGAGAATCACCAAAACCCAAGCATCCCTCGGATACACCCGAGCAACCCAAGAAACGCACGAAGTCAGTAAAACGAAAACGTTCCTCTAGAGCATCTGGACATGCATAAAAACATAAGGAACTGGCCACGGGAGAGCGTGCTGCCTCGAAACGTAGGCATTCCTCTGGCACGCCAGAACAATCTGAAAAACGCAGAAAGGTGGTGGTGGAAGAACAGGTGGCCAGCACACCTAAACAGCCCGAGGGGCCTAGGAAGTCAGCTCGGTTGGCAAGAATAAAAGGCAGGCTGGAGAAAATCCAGCCAAGCATTGACCAGCCGATTGAAATAACAGATGAGCCACCAGTGCCAGAACAGGAACCCTTGAGGGAAAATGTGGAACAAATTGAGAACGAAGCAGAAGCCGAGGAAGGTAATGAACATTCTGACCCTGAGGCCGAGGCCGACTATCCGGAGGCAGCCACTGAGTAGCCAATTCAGGAGGAGGAGATGGAACAATTGGGGGACAGCCCTCCAAAGGTCTCCATGGAGGAAGAAGAGTTGGCCACCATCTTGGCCAGCCTGGGAGATTATGCTTCACCTTCCAGTCCAGCAGACCCTCCTGAAGGACCCTCTGGGGAAGAGACGCATGAAGAATTGCATGAAGAAATGGCAGGAGGAGAAAACCTCCCTGTTGTTGACAAATAAAATGTAAATACCAACCGGGAACAATCCGTTCCCAAGACACCAGAAGAAAACCCACCTGCTGATGACGTGGAGAATGAAAATGCTTGTAGGGAATAGTTCGTTCCCAGAATGCCAGAAGAAACCCTCGATGAAAGAGGAGCAGAACTGAGGGCCACTCATGTGCCCACTGCCGAGGCAAGAGAAATTAAGAAATTGAGGAAGAAACAGCAGAGACTGCTGAATATTATAGCCCAGCTTCGGCAGAAAATTCGAAGTTTGAAAGCCAGTCTGAGAATAAGAAGGACCATAAGGAGAAAAAGAAGGACAAATGCAGCAGGGTCCTGTCAGATGAGAAGGCAAGGGGCTTATAGGCGTCTTGTAGGTCAATACTCCGCTTATAGACCTATGACTGTTCCAACCAGCACTGAGGAACAAAATGCCGTTCCATCTGATATGGAACATCAGAATGTCGTTCCTATTGACGTTGAGGAACAGACTGCTGTTCCAAATAGCCCATTGGGACCAACTGCCGTTCCAATCAAAACCGAGCCGCAAGACGACATTCCATTTACAGAGGGGCCATCGTACCCCTTTATTCATGTTAAGAAAGAAAGGGAAAACAAAGCAGTCCAAACTGAGGCACCACCTTTAGGGATAATTCGGGATACGAATTCCAGGCAGTGAAACGTGAAGGTCCAGGTAAAACTCCCTGCCTCTGAGAAATCATGGAAAAAGGATCCAAAAACCAAGGCCTTGCACCACGAGATGAAGCAAGCCCGACAGGAGGCTGACCAGCTAAGGGAACAAATGATCCCTCGGGAAAAATACGAGGAGTTGCAGCAGGAAGCTGAGCAGTTAAAGGAACAAATGATCCCTCGGGAAAAACATGAAGAACTGCAGCAGCAACTGCGGAACATGAGTCAATCAGAGAGTCAGGCCTTTGAAGGATGGCAGAAGGAACAGGAAAAGGTTTCCAAGGTAACACGTCGACTAGATGTTGTTATTAAACAATTGGACACTGTATGTTCGTTGTATAATGATGTTTTGACTTGCAGGGCCCCTGCAAAGAATTATGCTTTATTTCTCCTTGAAAGATACTTAAGATTGAAAATAAAAGCTCTCAGGGCAGGTGCCCCTATTCAGATTAATACTGTTAATGATTTTATTGATTGTTGCAAACATTATGGGGTTAAGGTCCAACGGTTACTATGTGAATTCTATTTTCACAATATGGTGCTTGAGCAGGAAACTGATTTAAACCCTGGCCCTTTCGTGGGAGATATACAGCTACAAGCCTTTGTTTCATTTGGGGTCAATCAGTTAAAGTGGCTCAGGGCATACAATGCCTTTCAGAGGCAGGAGAACAGCCTAGATCTATGGGTCAGGGCCAAGCCTAGAGACCCAGTTCACCTATGGCAATCACACAAAAGCCTTATGAGAACCCCGGGCGTCATAGAACTGCTAGGACCCATGCATGAGGATTTGATCCGAAATAGCTTGGAATACTTTCTGGCTATTAAGGATTCTGCCCTGGATGCTGCCAAATTCCGCTATCAGATTTCTACCCCAAGCATCCAGCTCAGGGAGCCATTCAAATACGAGAATTTTGAGCTGGCTGCTGAACGGTTGAGCCTTTATGGCCAGCGCATTCTGCAAGCTGGGCCGTCTTGGTTAGGATACCGGTTCCGTAGCCCAATTATTTGGCACCCTGCACCTGGGTACCAGGCCTTGTATAATATGCCTACAGATCAATTGAATCAATTCTTTGATAATCTGGTTGCTTACCATGGTTGCAGACCTCCTCACGAGGTGCCCTCTCCCGCCTATTCTCTTACCGCTCTCCATGTTAATTATAACGTTTTCATGAGGCCATGAAACAGAGTAAGCCGGGGGGTGTGTAGAGCATTGGAAAGGTATGTTTTAACGAATAACTTAGTGGTGTTTCAAGCAATAGTTGTAACCTTTTCTTTGTTATAAAATAAGGAGAATGTAATGAGAATGAGCACGAATGACCCAATCACTAATAGTTATCTTCTCTATGCAGGAAAAGACAAAAGTAGGAAGGCGCGGTGCAAAACGAGAGTTCCATGAGGAGATAACGGTTGTCCCTCCAAAACCAAATAAAATCCAGACCAGGGCGAGTAAATCAAGGCAGATCAATCCGGGACGAGATGAAGGACTGTCAATTCGGAAGGCTAGGTAGAGAAAAGAGAGGAGTTAACAGTTTAACAGATCCCTCAGGATTACTTTCAATTATTTTGTTGTTTAGTTAACTCCGCCATTACTTGTATAAAAAGGGGCAGCATCGAAGACTTTTGATTATCTTGTATCTTTACTTTCTGTTTACAGACTTCACAGTTGGTTAAACTCAGACTATCGAGTCTCTTTGAGACTTAGTTTTGTTGTACTATCATTGATGCGTTAATATAATATATTTGGTGTTACTTTCTCCCTGCATTTGAAGTAAGTTATGGCGGTGTGCCATTGGAAGCTAAGGGCCCGGCTCCAACGGACACTGGCTGATTGTATCATTACAGTTTGGCTTTGTGTGGTTTGTTTATTGTTCTTAATAATCTGATATACTTACATGTTGTTCCATACTCGTTCATCAGTAGTTTTCCTTTTGTAAATCTTTGTAACAAGTTTACATCATATTTCCAGAATTGATCACATAACATTGTTCTGAGTTGTTCACTTCTGTTACAGAATTTATAAGTGGAATGTTTTAGCTACATATGGTTGGAGTGAAGATCATAAGAAGATGGAATTAACGTTGTGTGTGGACTACTGGTGATCATTTCAGATTATGTGTACATATGATTGACGTTTCCTGTTTATGGTGGTTTGTTGTTCCATTTGATTAAGCTGTCTACTTGTACAAAAGATTGCTCTTTCTTTGTATGTAAGTTGATGCCAAGAATTGAGAGTGTTGAACTCGCGAGATTTAGTTTCTTTACTGTCGTTCCTTTTACTGCTGTCCCATTTCTGAATTGCCATTCCATTCTGCTTTCTTGTTGTTCCTTTTTACTTGCATTCATTGGTTTGGTGTGGGAGGAGGATCAAGGCTGTCGTGAGACACAGCAGCCGCTATTGTGCTCCCAGATCCATGATCCATACTCTAATTCCTTTTCCTTCATCAGTTTCTAGAGGGATGGGTTACTATTTCCGTACCCTTAACTGATAAAGTTGCCGCGTGTGATTTCTTTATGCAAAAGTAATTTAGCCATAGCTTAGCATCCGTTTACTCTTGTATTTCTTAGACCTATACTACTAAGCATTACTCTGACAAATAGCCTCAAATTGAGATACCCTTTACAATAACAAAACGCTCCCGGATTGACTTGTAATGTGAGATAACTAGAGGTGAAAAGACCCTTGTTACAACTCTACAATTGGGTCAAATATGACAAGGAATAATAATTAAGCAATGGTTTAATTAATTATTCCTAGAATAATATCAAATAAATAGTGATTTATTTAATTATTCTTCATAGGTTTAACTATAAATTACTTAACAAAGGTGGTTTAATAAGTAATTTCTCACAGTGAAAGCAATTTTACTATGGTAAAATTGGCTTTACATGGTGTACTTCGATCCATCTAGTAAATTAGGCTAGATGATCAATTTTTTGGTGATAAAAGATTGCCCCCCAATGTAGGAGTGTTAGGAGCAAAACTTATGACCGAAGTACGTTGCAAGGACACAATCACTAGACAACACAGGGGAGTCGAGGAGAGAGAGAGAGAGAGAGAGAGAGAGAGACCAATAAAGCTGAATTGAAAGAGGATAGGGGCAAAGGGGGTGAGACTAATGCAAGTATCCTTTTATGTTGTGGTACTGGACCTCAATGAGGTGGGGGAGGCATACCCATACCCTCCGAGATAACTTAGTACAAAAATAATGGTTCGCCCAAAAATATAAGACTGAGAAATGAAGTACATGCTGAATGGTACATGACATGTTGGCATAACATAGCCAGAAAATAATACAATGTGTCCCGTATACATAATTCACCTGGAAAAAAATGAGCTAGGAGTGTATACAATAATATGTGAGTACATGAGATACAAAGCCCCTTCCATCAAAAAATGGGTGGGAGGGAGGGTAGAACAACCGAAGAAGCCCGGTTGAACAAGGAAGGGCTCTGCAAAACTGAATGGATCATCTGGAGGAGACGTGCATGCTATGAACACTGCGATCGGTAGGAACTGAACCCATCAACTCTATGGAATTGAATTTGAGGTTGTAGCATAGTAGGTATGCATCCAGGCATGTGGGGGGCTACCTGAAGGGCCACCCCCTCATGAGTTCTAAAACATCTCACCCACACCTAGGAATCACTGGTACAATTGGTTGCGTCACTAGACCATCAAGTGTATAGATCACGAACATGAAATGACCAAGTCAAAGGGAAATAATGAGACCCTTTTCTCCATCCAAGGTGCCGAACAAGAATGGAAGCTAGAACCAAGATGCACCGCCCTCTAGATGTTCTTATGGAATAAATGAGCTAATGTCGACAAAATAGAGCCCGCGATAGATGAGGCAATGAGGATCCTCAACTAAAGCACGAGAAAAAATAGTAATGTGATTGATGGACTGACACCAAGGATAATGGGGAAAAGGGACTGAGGGAAAAATGAATGAATTCCCTTGTCGGATCATATAGTGCATGGTTGGCCTGGCAGCAACTGACTCAACTTTGGAGGGGATGGGGACAGTATGACTGGAGGCTAAAATGAGCAACACAAGATGAACAATATGAAAATATGGATGGAATACTATGACATGATATAATGGGACATGAATTATATTCCAAGAATGCAAGGGTGACTCATCGTGGATGCTCTGAACAAGGGTGACTTGATGACACTGCCACACATACTAGGCTTGGTGGGGGCCATCAAAACATGAGTAAATGATGGTTACTCATGACGAAAGTCGACATATGGTATGAAAAGTATTAAGAGGAGTTGAAACTCAAAGTACAAGTGTCGCTTTATGATGAAATTAAATTTTAAGAGGCGACGAAGTGACCTTTCTTGGAAAAATGGTTTCCTGGTGACATGTCTAATCATCAAAAACTAAGGAAGACCCATTATATAGCTCGATGAGAGCTTTCCAATGGTGCTAATGGTTCGTCAAACTAAGCTACGATCTAGTTGTAATGGGCGATAGATAAATTGGGGATTTTTCTATGAAAGGACGTTTTACCTCCAATTTGGATTCATTTGCTAAGTGAGTTATGGTGAATTTGGAGAGGAGGAAAAGGCCCTAAATCTTTGGGAGATTATAGTGGACAAACCAACTGTTGGAATCAAGATCTACGACTTTCAAGTAGGTGGATTTACTCATCTCGTCAATTTCATTGGTTTATTTCCTGATTTTCTGCACCTGGCAGTTCCCTGAGAGACCCCTACCTTTCCTCACGGCCGAATCACCCAGAAGTGTGATCTGGCTCACAGGAAACAACTGGAAACCTATGAGCTCCCACTTTCTAGGCTGAAAACTGCGATTTAGGCTATAGAGGGGGTTGGTTTTCAAGCCTGGTGGGGGTTGTTGGTTGATTAGTGTAGACCATCGTTTTCTTCTATGAACTGACAAGACATGTGGTGTTTTCAAAGCATGGGAGAGCTAAAAATCTACTGGGTGAATGAGACTTGGATACTCTTCGATCTAAGATCTAGGGCGATCAGGTGGTTTGAGGGGCATAGGCTCATTATGGGGTTCTCAAGTTGATAGAGAACCTAATGATGAGGGTAGGTGAGTCATTTCTATCGAGAATTGTGAGCTATTTGGATCCAGACCAGGAGGTCTTTTTCATGCAGGGGCACAATATTGAGCTCACATTATAGGATATTTACTTCTTGATCAAAAAGCCTCCCCTTGGAGTGGTGGGGGATATTCATCTGGTGTTACCCCGTGGGAGGCACATTACTGAGTTTGTGAAGTGTCATTGTCGATGGGGTGTTTGTGTCAAGGGCACAAATATCCCACTTGTTGATCTAGAGAGGCTAGAGACACAGGATGTTTCTGCAGCTGTGCTACGGGTCTTGGGTAGCCAGGCATTCCACCACATCATTGGTGGGTTGATGATGTTGGTTGAGAGTGTTTTGGCTGGGACATACTATGGGCGGGCCCAAATGATGCTTTCATCAATGAAATGACAATTGAGTATTTGCAGGGGGAAAGTGAACTCTGATTATGCTTTTGGTACAATATTGTGTGTGTTCTTCTTTGAGAAGATACCCACTATCCGTCTTCATGTGCAAATCTGAGATGGGGGCCCACAGGATTACAGGATGTGTCATTGGGGATAGCTACTATAGATAGGAGGAGGAGGGGGAGTCGAACGGGTGTTCCGACTCACGTTTTACGCACAATGGGATCAGATGCCCCTTTACATTGAATATTACCCTTATATTGGGATGAACTATCAGGGAGATATTGACTTGCCACTTTCGCCTGGGTGAGCATGGGGACCAGACGGTAAGTGTTAAGTTGCTAGTTTTATGGTGCATTTTATATTTCTGTCACATGTATATGGTATTGAGTGTGAAACATGTTGTATGTAGACATAGCACTGGTAAAGTTGGAAGGATATGTTGGCCGAGTTGCAGCGCCTGGAGATGTAGATCAGGGGACATCATCGTCACAGTAGGGTCTAGAGGATACTGTGCTGCTTGTTGATTTGCATCATAGGTTTTATGTACTCTTGACCAAAGTTTCAGAGTGCAAATGGCATGACTTAGAGGATCGGTACACAAATGAGTGCATCGATCTTCCCTCAGAGTGGTAAGGTATCGTACGATGCATGGAAAAGGTTGGTCAGGTAGTGTGTGATCTATGTGTAGGTGGAGAAAAGCCTTTGGTGCGATATCCGCCGGACAGTGACTAGATGTAGGGATGTGTGGGTCCCATTGATTGTGATTTTTGTAACATGCTATGGCCATGTCAGATGTATTTAGAGCTATGGCTCCAAACACTTTTATGATACATAATGTGATTATGCATTTTATATGATGATGATGGTTTGCCATGTGTTGTACTGTTATCTTCTATGGTATACATGTGAGAAATGCCAATCTAGAATGTTGTTTGCAATGGTATCTACATATTGATTTTTGGCTCTAGGCACATGACTGAATGTAATGGTTTCAAATTCACGTACCAACAACTTAACTCATAGAAATTTTCTAAAGAGGACTTGGTTATGCACATGATACACACCATTCAATTGCATGAAAAGTAGGAGGGAATATAAATGAACATGAAGATGAAGGATGTGATGAGCGAGGGCATCGACTAACAAACCTATCACTACATCATATTTGGCCTGATTATTGGTGGCAGATCTAATGCACATGCCATTTGAAAGGACTAACATATGCAAAGGGGTAAAAATGGCCTAGGTTGTCGAGGCTAGATTTCAAGAGAAGTGACTCGCACCTTCGGCATGACCGATATAAGGTATGGATGATGGATCCATCTAAAAGGTGTAGAATACAATGGATGAGATGATGCAATATAGTTATCTACATGGCATGATTAAAGACACGCAAATAAAAGGGATATGATATGCACAAAATTTTATGAGGTAGAGTGCCTTAGGAGAATTAGGAAGGAAATGTCCTTTGGAATTCTCTCAAGAAATTCTCCCTTGCTTAAGTGCAAGGGTATTCAGGGGTAGGCATAACTTCCATGGTGTCCTCATCAGGCTGGGAGATGGGTGAATGGGAGGAAGAATGACTACATGATGCGACAGCATTACCTGGTGCATCAACCTGATAAATAAGGTTCACGTACACATCATCTTGAATGGTAGACAACGTGCTGGTAGATGGAGGATCTACGAATGTTGAGACCTAGGATTTTGTTGAAACGGGTTTGATAGAAGTGCGTGCAGAAACCTCATAAATGTTTGCTTGCAAGGAAATAGAGGATGACGACAAGTAAAGGATATGTCCTGTGGTGTCCGTCATCTCGACATCGCGGGGGGAGGATCACAATGGTAGGACCAGACTCCCCTTGTTCTGGTTGACTAGTGGTACAAAATCCATAGGTAGAGGAGTATATGTTCCACTATGAGTGGCCTCGTATTCCTTAATCGCCCCAAGACAATCATGAAATTCATCGAGACAAGGGTAGTAATGGGAATAGTGACCATGATGATCAAACAAGGCATAAGGGTGATTTGTGGGCAGAGTTTTGTGTTTCTTAGGTGGGGTCAGTAAGTTAACATGGAATTCTAGGATATTTGACTTGGGGAACACTTCATGAACAAAAGGTTTAAGTTGAGGAAGCTTGAGAAAATTATTGGTGGCGTGCGCAAAAACTTTACAAAAAGCACACGATGGTGATGGATTTGTGGCCTTAAGGGCTGGAGGAACTTGGGGAGCCTTGTCTTTAGATTCTATCCTTTTAGCTTTGTCCCCTAGCCAGATGCTTTCGCAATAGGAGCTAGCTCCTGTTGAGGTTGTGATGGAGCTAAAGCAGGGGCAAGGGTCATGGGGACCGATTGAACTGGGGTCAAAGCATGATAAGATCATAGCTGACCAGGAATAATGCTTGTAGGGGGCTCGATGTACCAAAATGGGATCCCCAAAGTCATGTTAGGAAGGACCAGAGAAGCCATGACAAGGACAAAAAATACTCCCAGAGGGGGGAATGAGAAAGTTATTTTGCCTGCAGGGTAATGTCCCAACAGAATGGCTCCTGGATGGTTAAGACCTCAGGGAACAGTTCCTGGTGGAAACATAGGAAAGGCACCCAAAAATGGAGGAGGTCCTGGGGGGTGGATCCAGAGGGCTCAACTGGAAGAGTAATAGCATGGTGTTGAGGAGCTGGCTATTGATCAGGTGTGCCGAATTGCTTAAGGGCAGCCTATGATGCTTGTAACATGCAAACACTCATAGAGTTAGGCTCTGAGATGGTAGGGGAGGGACCGAGGAAAGCACCCAACAATGAGGAATCTTTATAGACTCTGGATGAAACACTGGTGAGAGGAGGTGAACATTGTTTATCTGATATTGACGAGATAATGGACTTGAAGGAGGTCATGGATGTTGGCTCATAGTAAGTCAACTGATCGATGGTAACGATCTTCCCTTCATGGAGGAATCACATCTTGCAGAACACCGCAGACGTGGCAGCTAACATGGCATATGTGTAACTACGACCTAAGAGAATGTTGTAATCCAAAGGGGCATCAATGAATTCAATGTCGACATGGACAGTATTTCCTGTAAGGGTCACTGGACAGTTGTGTTACATGCCAAGGGGCTAGGAGGAGTGTCCATCCGAAGCATGCAAAGTGATGGTGGAGGGGGAAAACTTAGGTGACTTAAGTTGTTTCCAAATAGTAGTGGACATCACACAGGTGGATACACCTTCGTCAATAATGCATCGGGAGATGATGGAATTACGGATTCTAATTGGTATCTGGAAAGAAACAGATGAAGGCAATGGGGGATGTTCTGATGTATCAACCAGGAAGACAATCAAACGATCGTCAGAAGGATCCACTGCACCAAGGAAAATTTTAGGGGCTAATATTCGCAAGTGGGCTAATATTCAATGCTTTAAAAAAAAAAGATTGACTAATTTCTATTTTTTCTAAAAATTAATCGCCCAAATTTTATTATGTAAAATTATTTTACCTTGAAAATCGCTAATATTTTGTAGAGACAAATATAAAATCATTAGAACTTTCAACAACCAGATTTTTTATAGATTGCATATTAGGGACAAGTATGATTCGTCAAGATTTCTAAACTTTAAGATAAATTTCCATCGTTAAAATTTTCCTTGCACTGCACCCAAGGAAGTTAGTAGAGATTTCTTTTAAGATGGGCACAACTGGAGGAATTCTAGGGTTGACATCGCAGCAAGTGATTGCACCAAGTCATCTACTATACTGTATGTATGGGCAGCTCTATTAGAAGCCACATTACGATGTAATGGTCCCTTTGGGATCTTAGGAATGGCCTCAAATTTAGTTTGAGGGATCTGTAAAGGACCATTTGGTGTTGTAAGAGGCTCAATAGATACTTTGGTTTTGGGCTCAGTGGCAGACGAAGTTGAGGGCTTGTCATATTGACATGATTGAGTTTGCAGGTTGATATTGGAGGGGTTAACCTCATCAGAGTTCATCATAAGGATCTAGTAGTCACCAGGACCAGAAGGTTAGGGGGGGATGGGTTTCTTGACCTAGTTGAGGTTGAGCAGCAACAAATCCTTGTTGAGGGAAAGGATTTGTGAGCACTACCGATTTAGATGGCATAAGATTCTGAGGTGATTGTTGGCCTTAAGAAGTTGCTTTAACTTCCCACATTTGGCGCATTTGGGGTAAAAGAGGACACTCATGTGTATAATGGCCATGTACACCACAACATGCACAAGGCTTGTTCGTATGAATAGCCTTGTTCTGCTTGGGTTGGTTGCCCTGTTGCTGGTTGTTGGTGTTAGGTTGGTTCCCCTGGGGTTCACTAGGCTAGTTACCTTGATTACCCTAGTTACTCTTGTTACCCTTCCCCTTATTCCTTTTCTTTGAATTTTGGGGATTTCTCACACTCTGCTATGCAAACACTTGACCCTGAGAGGGTGGTGGCTACTAGGGCTGAGGATGCATGGGAGGCTACGACACTAATGCTTGAGGGGCTGGAGTGCTAGGTTGTGCATAAGGAGGAGCAATAGTTTGCTAGACGAGTTGGGGCCTTGGAAACATGTTTCTAGCAAGAGGGGCGTAAGCGTTGGAGGAACTGGTGACCCCCTATGGGTAGCCATAACTTTGTTGAGTATATGGTGAATAGTGTGAAAGGGATCCAATGATACCATCAGCGACCTAAGATGCCCCTGATGCATTGGCACTTCCAAGACGAAGGAGGTCTGGAATGATGGTATCAACAAAACCAAATTGAGCATAAATCAGGTCATATCTCAGGGTGGTTTGGAGACCTTCTTCCTCAGTCTGAGGAAAATGGGACACAACATATTTTCCAATGGGAGATAAAAGGCTCCTAAGAAACCAATCTGGATAGACACAATCTTCAAAATGCGGGGCATGACATGTGCTCCTCCTTCGATGCCACTCTTAAACATGGTCGAAAAGGCGAGTGGCAGAGGACTGAAAGAATGTCGTCAATAGCTCCATACTAGTGTCGTACCAGATAGGTAACTAGAAATATGAGAGGAATGCTTTAGCAAGCATTGTGAAAATGAAATGAGATGCAGAGGGCTGGTCTACATACCATTTTGCAATGTCTCCAATGAGTGTGTGTTGGAATAGATGAAGACGAATGGAGTCATTGGTTATGGAGTTGGACGAACACAACATGTGGAAGGATCGGACATGGTTGGTAGGATCCTCTCCAGCATTATGCTCAAACTTTGGGATGTTTGAGGAAAGCTTAGTCGTCATAGAAGGCCAACCAACATCATGGTGTATGGGGTCATTTATCAACTGGTTAAAATCCAGTAGACTTAACCTAACCATAAAGGGGAGCATGGGGGCTCCTAGAAAGGTTCCTGAGATTGTTCTGCTTGATGTGACCACTGGTATAGAACTGGAGCCAACACTAGGTTGGGTTCTTGCACTAGCTGTGGGTCTAGACATGGTGACGATATGCAGTGAAGGAGGCTTGGAATTAGATGAACCAGGATAGGATTCGGTGTGGAGACTCGGAGGGATATGAACTTGAACCCGACAAGTAGGGGTAATATGCCCAAGCGGAAACTGGGGATGAAGGCTTAATAGTCTCCGCGATAAACAACTTGGTGGTGCAATGGTGGTAGGACACAAGTGACATAGAAATGGTGAAGGGAGATCAACGATATACCTTTGTCTCAATGAGGGGAGATAAATTTATTATGTTAGGTCTTGGATTGGCAATGTAAACCAAGCACCCTTCGCTTAAGGTGTGCTTGTGTGTGCAAGTGTATTAATTGATTAAGCCCATATTGTGCTTGTAAAAAAAGAAAAAAGCTTGCTGAAAATAAACTGAAATTAATAACAGAAAATGAACAACAAAATGATTAACTAAACCCCACCCAAATTGGGTTTGAAAACACTATGTTGGTTGGTGGCTAAACCGATGGAAAATACACTGAAATGGTCAACAGATTGGTGTGACTAGGATCAAGTGACAGTAAGATGCTAGAAAGTGGTGCGGAAAAAGAAAAAAAAAATAGAGAGGAAGATCACTACAAAAGGATAGGGAGATGGGTGAAACACATAGGGAAACTGATGGGACCCTAAGGCAAATGAACAAACAAGTTTAAATGTGAAACTATGGATGTTAACAAACTATCTTAATAAATTTGAAATAGAAGGGTACATATCTATAAAATGTGGCGGAAAACGCTACAGAAAATCATATTACTCACTTAGCTAAACTCCTCCTAGAAAGGTGGAAGCGTACTAGAAGCCTTAGGGGAGGCTAAATTCGACTTCAACGAGTAAATCAGAGTGGATCAAGGCCTATGTGGGATGAGATAGAGGTCAAACAACCCAGTAGATAGCTCTCTGCAAAACCCAGAAACAGATCTAAGAAAAACCCTAAAACCCAAAAATCGTAGGTACTCACCTGTTTTCCAGTAGGGATCACACTTTTTGGGCCGATAAGTGTGCTCTGGCCTTCAAATTTCAATTTTTGGGCCAAAAAGTGTGATTTCTACTCCATGGATCTTGGTCGACAAATCTCGAAAAAAGGTGTCACCTTTGTCGCAGTTGGTTTCTATGACTTGTAGAAAAGACCAGAAAGCTTGTCGAAGTCAAAAATTTAACAAATCTAGGGCTAAAAAATTAGGAAACATTAAGAGAATTTAAAAAATATGAAACCTTAAGCTAAAAACCAAAGGTCACCTAGGTTTCTAGATCTGAAGTATATCCCCAGCAGAGTCACCAATTTTATTGTAGTGTTTTCTTCTCAAATATGTACGAAACGAACCCACTTAAGATTGTGGATGACAAACAATCTCAACAATATAAATGCCTGCTAAACATTGTAGATCTGAAACAACTAATAGAAACAAAACCTTCCAAAGTCAGGATCTATGCCATAATCATAGTTAAGCAACAAAAAGAAAGGGTAAGTACTCCAATCATCTAATGAACCCAAATATGTAAAGAATAGTTTTATTATAACACGTATGAAGGGAACAAATAGATGTTACCAGTCCCCCTCTATGGGCTCGGTTCTTGGCTATCCTCAAATGTCTTCAGCTTGTGTAGAGTCTCTCTCCTCTATAATGTATAAACCCAACAAAAATATGGTGTGCGACAATGAAAATAATCAGAGCTACAACAATGAGTGCAACAATGAAAATAATAAAAAGAGAATAATGAATGTAAAACCCTTCTATATATAACAAAATATTGAGTTATACTCGAATAATGAGCAATAATAAAATAGTATTGATCCCATTCTTGGAATAACCACCTAGAATATTTTATTATATTTGTTTAGAAGGGAGAAAGTATTTAAATTTTTGTTTAGAAGTAAAAAATAGATGAATTATTTACTTATTATATCAAGGAATTAGTTAAGGAATAATAAACAAATAATTTATTTAATTATTCCTAAGGGATTTAGTCAAATTTGAGAAAGAATAATAATTAATTAGTGATTGATTAATTATTCTTAGAGAAAAATAAGATAATTAACGATTTATCTATTTATTTTTCATGATTGGGTCAAATATGACAAGGAATAATAATTAAACAATTGTTTAATTAATTATTCCTAGAATAAAATCAAATAAATATGATTTACTTAATTATTCTTCATGGGCTTAACTATAAATTACTTAACAAAGATGGTTTATTAAGTAATTTCTCATAGTGAAAGAAATTTTACTATGGTAAAATTGGCTTTACATGGTGTACTTTGATCCATCTAGTAAATTAGGCTAGATGATCAATATTTTGGGGATAACAATTTCCTTTTTTGAAATCTAGACTTTGTATTGTAGGTTGAGCCTGCAATTTTGCAATGCTTTCCCTTTAGTGGCATATTTTAAAGATTTTGAGGAGATTGTTGGAGATCTATGGAGAAATAGAGCAAAGAGACTAGGTTCTATCAATTTGTATTTAAATAATTTTATTTGTAATACAAACTTCATCTTTTGATGGAATATTTGTGTAAATTATTTCATATTGTGCACTCTTATCTTATTTGAGAATGATTATCTTTTAGATCAACTACCTGATATGTTAATTTCATGGAATTTTCACTAATTTTAGATTTTCTCAAGAACTTAAATTGAATTTTTGAGTAACTATTCACTTATAAATTTGCTATCGTAATTCAATTTAATTTGCATTAGCATTAAGTGGATTATTTCCTAGTTTTGGTGGCTAATAGTTTATTGTTTTAATCTCCAAATGGAGCATGCATGGAACCCATAATATCAATTGTTATAACTTCTTAAACAATTGGTAATCATTATTAAAATCATGTTAAATTCCATATTTGTTTAAAGTCTTGCACTTGGTATTTGGGAGCTATCTCCTAGATATCAAGTCAGGTTAATTTCCTTTACTTTTTTCACTACATTTAGACTAGATTCAGAGTTAACTTAATTATTTCCATTATATAAGTCCTCTTACATAGCGGAAAACCCTAATTGTGGCTTGGCTGAGCCCTTAAGTCAATTTAAGGGTTTGCTTTGTTGCAAGAGCTCTGCAAGAGGGTAAATCTGATTTCTTTCTATTGATAAGTAATATAAATTCCACAAGTCAAGAGGGGGAGAGGGGGTAATTGGACCCAATAGAACCAAATTGAGCTATCATTTAAATGAATAAGTGTTTGATTTGGGTCTCTGACCAGATGGCCTTCCCAAATTTTGATGAGGTCATTTTTGGCCATCAACATTTTTTGCACTAGAAAGAGGGCCAATAGATTGTTTCATTAAATATTTTTTGTTCTAAAAGTTATATCTCATTGCAATGGATCATTTAAAATTACCTATTTGGATTTTCTTCATTATACTTCCACCTATCTCCACTCCAATTTAGGTAGTAAAGCTCTTTTCAAAGACAAATTTTAATGGTAAAATGAATGTCTCTGTTGTAGATCATGTTCTTCAATTCATTTTAAATTGTAATAATCTTGATATTGAGGAAGGTGTTATGTGCAGGATGTTCACTCACTTTGATAGGATTAGCTAAATATTGGTTTAAATCATTACCATTTCCCTCCATTCGCACTTAGGATGAGTTTGTAAAACTTTTCCTACTTGCTTTTAAGGACTATGACTATGAAAAGCTATGCGATCAACTTGAGGAACTTTGTCGGTTCAAAGGTGAGTCTTTAGATGATACTAGTTAGATTCAATCTAATTAGTTTTTAATTTCCATATGAATATTTTCTTCCTGAATTTCAGTTAACTAGCTAGTTTGGAAATCTAGTTTCTCTTCCTTGTATTCCAAATCCTTATGAAAAAATTCCAAGCTTTGATGAGTCATATTCAAGTCCTATTAACATGACTAAAAGCTCACCTATGAAGGATGCTAATACTAATCATGATGAAATTTCATAAGCCATGTATGAAAATTTTCTACAATTGGTTCATACTTCCTACAAGGTCGATGAAGATCATGATGCTCTTGCTCATGCTGCTAGTCAACAACTACAAAGCTTGGAAGAATTTGAAAATCAACTTCAAGAAGATATCAACAAAAAACATGAAGAATCAACTACTAATGAAATTTAAATTCAGCATGAGATAAAATCATTCAATTGACAAACTAATCAACAATCACAAGCACAAATTGAAGATTCCAATAAAGTGCATTTGGCCACCGAAATTTCTGAATTTTCCTACGTTGATCAGCCAAAACATATAAGGCAACCATCCATCAATCTTCGAGAAACTGTGATCAGCTAAATGAATGATCATAAATTTGAAATTCTCATTGGAAAAAACACACAAGAGTCCACAAACAGAGAAATATTTAGGTTCATTTGTTCAAATTATCATTTCTCTCTTTACCTGATCTTTTTATCTGATAGAATTCATTACCTCTTTACATTAATGTTATTCAAGAAAATAAAGGAGTTGACATAAATGAATTTCCAATTATTTTTTATCAGGGCAAAGATACATTCAATGATCATGCTTTCAACAATGTTGCAAAGGTGTTCAATTATTCTCCTTGTTTTGATACATATTATGTAAAGGAAGGGAAAACTCATGAAATCGGTCAAGTTATTTATGATGATTTAGAGTTAGAGGACAATGAATCATTTTATCCCTTATCAATTCCTCACACTCTTGATAACACATATATTTCAAAATGAGGATTTTCCTTTTTCTGATATTACTAATCAGATTTTCATTTTCATAATGACTTTTCCATTCTTGTTTATGATTTTTACAATCTTTAAGTTTCCATTCCTAATCATATTCTTGAGCCTATCCCGTATTCACAAGTTGATGTTGGTAATTGTTCTAATTGTATTATTATGTCTAATTCTTGTGAACTAGAAAAGCATTTCAAACAAGTCCCAATTGTCTTGTAACATTAGTTGTAACACTAGTGTAAATAATGATTTCATTTTATTATTTTTGAATCATTTGTTATGGTTATTTTCGTATTTTTTTCCTTCTTTTATTTTTCAATTCTTGGATATTCTATGCTCGCATATTGAACAATCAACTATTAATCACTTGTAAAGTTCATTATAGGAAGAATGTGAAGATCAAATCCAAAACCTTAATCTTGAGCATCAAGAGCTATTATTTTTCCAATTTCATTTGATGTTCATGTCTTTTCACCTCTCCCTTCCTTCTATAATGCATTTTCCAAAAGAATCATTACATGTGAGTGCATTAATACAATGTGACCAACCATATAACCCAATTGATCATCTTATGATACATTCATTAAATCTTCATCCACACTTCATTGGTCCATTTGAAAGTTATTTGGAAGGTTAATTTACGTAGAAGATTGTCGATATTTCATCAAATGTACATAATAATAAAATGTTATGCAGGCTCCAATGCTTAAAGATACATCATTGGATATTTCACTGTTCCTTTCATCTCTTGAAACCACTTCAACCATTAATTGATATTCCAATAGAGATTTGATTGGAGGAAAATCTTCAAGAGAAAGTAATTGTAAATAAGATTTATTTTGTAGATAAGTTAGCAATAGATGTACATATTACATTTAGGTTTATTTTTGTTAGCTTAATATTATCTCTATGTTTGTTACTGATGTTTGATTTGTACATACATGAAGGAAATAAGATGCTTGAATGGTTACATTGGAAGCATGGCTATACCTAGTCATATCTTCCCTCGTGTAGTCAGGATAGAAGCAGAATTAGTTTAGTTAGTTTATTTTTTTGTTTGTTTCTCTTTTAGACATGTATATAGTAGAATAAAGCGAGCAAGAATCCCTTTCCAGGTCATAACATGTTCATAGAAGTATTTTTTTCTCATAATAATTTCTATTTTTGTATAGGTGTTTTTCTTTGTATTTCGTTTGCTTCGCAAATTTGCAAAATGAATCGTGATTTTTTTTTCACTTATTATTGATGAAATTGAAATAAAATTCTTGACTCCTTCTTGTTCAAATTTTATGTAGGCCTTTTGTTTCTCACATTTTAAATGACAAATTTATGAAGGCCTTGAAATCAAAGGAAAATCACAAGGATCTTGCAGCGATCACAAAAATACTCTCGCCCATAACCATACCTCTGCACATTCTTGTATTTTTCATTCACCAAAGCCGTGCAGAATCAAACTTTTGTATTTCACTCTTTGTATCAAACTTTTGTATTTCATCCCATGTATCCTCTTTTTGTTGTGCCTCTTTTACAAATCGTAGGATGATTAAGTTTTTAATAATTTATCCAGTTCATATACTGAAAGCACATGGATCACTATTGTTGGGTTTTTTCATTGGCCATTCATTCCTTGAGCCTGGAGCCATTTCCACCTCGCTATCTTTGGAGCATTTCATTTCTTGCAGGCTAACATGTATAATTGGGCCCCTTTACCTTCACTCCATTCTTGCATGTATTAACCCGAAAACCCGAGAGCCCGGATCTTCTTAATTATAATTTCATTGAACCCTTGGGCACCTGACTCTCTGAGATGATGGCATATCATATTGCACATATCTATTAGAAACTTTGCCCCACTCATACCTGCTTTCTCTGATCCCCGCTAGCTCAGAAATTTTTGGAAATTAAATTTAACAAATAGCCAAGTTTCGGGCACTTCAGTTTCTTAAACTAAGATGGGTCTCACTATTATTCAGTTCGCTCTTAAGTACCCAAGCCACTCTACTTGAATAATATTATCTACCTCCTAGGCATCAACCTCCAGAGATATCATAACCAATGGCTCACTTATACATTTTGTCCTTGCCTTACCACTGAATTCCCATCCCTTTTCTCCTTTTCTCTTCATCTTGGATCCCATCATACCGACCATGTTTTTAGTGTGCACCCTTTGTCTTTTTGGAACACTCCTAAGTGCTTAAATATGTAAATAGGTTCAGCCTTCATAATGACATAGGTAATCATGATTCTATGTATTTATTGTAAAGAGAAAATTAAATTTATTATTATTTTTATAAAGGCATGGGTTTCATGCTCAAGGTAAATTTATTTTTAGGTCAAGCACCCATTGAGTGCTTCTAGGGATTATCATTGAGTATACAAGTCAATTGAGTCATTTTAATGTATGGAAGACCCTTTTGAGCATGTTACGTATTGTAAAGAAAATTTATTTGATTCAAAGTCAAAATCCCTTCAAGAGCTTGTCAATATGAAAGTAACAAGTCAACCTATCAAGCAATGACATGTCGACCTAGAGATAGTGACAAGTTGGCCTACGCTTGGAAAAGAAGCCTATATATAAGATGCTAGTTGACCACCTTTGAACTCACTCACTCAAAAAACTAGTGGAAGCACAAGAAGAGAAAAGACACTTAGCGAAGGGCAGAATAATCCAAGAAGGAGGAAAGTGAAGTTTGCAACGAATTTTTTTGGGGCTATATCTGTTACACGTGAGAGGAGTCTAATGCATAATTCATTGCAGTACAGCCGAAGTATAGTCACCTCAAGGAGACCGAAACAAAGTGGAAAAAGGATATTTCTTGCAAGTCGAAGTTCCAAGGAGACCAACTAAATACAATCGAAGAAGAGAAGAATCACAATCTGACCTAGATTGGTCACACATGTGGAAATTCAGGGTCAACAAGGAGGCTGAAAATTGTAGGTGAAAGAGGCCGAAGTTCCCGTCAAAATTGCAGGTCAAATTTCTTGGTCAAAGAAGAAGTGAAGGTTGTAAGAAGGAAAGTTTGACTTGGGTTGAAAAAGTTCTTCAAGATACAACAAAATAGGTTGTGCCATCTTTAGCACCATATTTTAGTGCATTTTTTTCGAATTGGAATGAGAATCCTAGTGCTAAATATAACTTTATTGTACATTTTTTAAATCATCATTTTTTGTGCCAAATTTTATGTTAGATTTTGCATCTTTTTTGCATCAAATTTTGCATCTAGTTTCACACCATGTTCTGCATCCAATTTTGCACAATTTTTTTCATATAGTTTTTCACCTTGTTTTATGATAGACTTTCCTTCCAATTTTTCACTAGGATTTGCATCTAGTTTTGTGATAGGTTTTGCTTCCAGTTTTGCACCATTTTTTGCATATGTCTTTTCATCCTTTTTTTCCTCCAATTTTGTGTCATTCTTTGCTTCCAGTTTTGAACCATCATTTGCATCAATTTTTACACCATCTTTTGCATCCAATTTAGCATATTTTTTTGTAGGCAGTTTGTGCCAGTTTTTGCTTCTAATTTTGTACCTATTTTTGCATTTAGTTTTGCACCAATTTTTGTATATGTTTTTGAACTATTTTTTGCATTCAATTTTTCATTCTTTTGAGCATCCAAATTTGCATCTAGATTTGCATCCTATGTTGAGCCATGTGTTGTGTCCACCTTTACATCCCATTTTGTGTTTAATGTTATGTTCAATTTTGAACCATTTTTTACATTCACTTTTGCATTTGTCTTTGAACCAAGTTTTGCATCACTTTTTGCACCTCATTTTTCCTCCAACATTGTATCTCAATTTGCATCCAATTTTAATCCATTTTTATGCCCACTTTTGCACCATTTTTTGTGTCAACCACTGTGTCCAATTTGGCACCATTTTTTATGTCCTTTTTTGCATCATTTTTGGTGTCTAATTTTCCATGATTTTTGCAATCCCAATTTTACACCACTCTTTGCATCTTAATTGGCATCTAAAATGCATCATTTTTTGCTTCATTTTAGTGCCCAACTTGGCATCCCCTTTTACATCATAATTTACTTCTAGTTGTCTGTCCTTTTTGCATCTATTATTGTGTCCATTTTCTCGTCCTTGTTTGTGCCCAGTTTGATATCCTTTTGTATGCCATGCTTGTTCGCTTCTTTTTGTCTAGTGTTGCACCCTTTTTTACTTCTATCTTAAAAATTGTTTCATGTCCTTGTTTGCATCTTATTTTGATGCCTATATTAACATCCAATTCTATTCTCAATTTTGCATCCATGTTTACATCCACAATTGGCTTCTTATTTTGAGTGTATTCTCTTTCCATTTATGACCCTCTTTATGCGTTCATTTTACTAATTTCAATTACATAGTGAAATATATTACAATATCTAAATATCATTAAAGAAGATATCACAATTAAAATTGATAACATGGTGTTTACAAATAAATTTAAGGGAAATTGACAAGATCCATACAAAAAATAGCAGTGTCATCATATATAATAATTCAACATTTAAAAATTATTGACAATTTCCAATTTACATATATGAATACCAAATCAACACCTATCATGGATATCGTTATTCCAAGGTAAACTCACAAGATCCATCCTAAAGTAGTAATATCATTGTACATAATGATTCTCCATATTTATTTTTACAATTTTCAATGCATATATAAAGTAACAAGATACTACTAATAATATCATCATCATAGTTAATAAAATCAACTAAAATTTAAATGTGTTGTTACCAGATCAAATTCTTTCATGAATATCATCATTCTAAGGTAAAGTCACAACATTTGATAGTAATATCATCGTACATAATAATTCATCATTAAAATAATGTTGACAATTTTCAATATATACATAAGGTAACAAGATAATAATGATAATATCATCATCATATTTAATCAAATATCTAGATAGTCAATGTATGATTACCAAATCAAAATATGTCATAGATATCATTATTCAAGATAAATTCATAACATCCATCTAAAAATAGGGATCTCATCATACACAATAATTCTTCTTCAAAAAAATGTTGACAATTTTCAATGTGTTCATAAGGTAAGAAGATAATATTGATAGTATCATCATATTTATTCAAATCAACTAAAATTCAAATGTATGATTACCATATTAAGACATCCCAACTAAATATAAAAAATAATCCATGACTATGTAGCACCATAGAGATCATAGTCAATATCATCTTCATGACCATTTCCATGATCATCATGAATAGTCCCATCAACATCACCATCACCAATGCCATCGCAATCATCACCATCTCCAATATTTGATGTATGCTCAACATAGACTGGATCATCATCTATGTAGTTATTACTTGTAGCATTTTGGAAAAAAAATAAATATTAGATGTTAGTATTAATTCCACAACACAATGCATATTTGTGTTACAATGCTAACCATAAAATGAGGTAGGATATAATAACCTCTAATAGAAATAAAAAACAAAATGAAAATATAGTTTAAATTATATTGGAGATCCAACTAAGATAAGATTAATACACTTGTAATTCACATTAAGTAGTTGAAGCAAATTTTAATGCATATGAAGTAGGTACCCAATTGTTCTTCATATTCTATTGTCAATGTTTCCTATGATGTCCATGCACCATTGGTAAATTAAGAGTTAACTCGAAGCTTTAGTTTAAATTACAATTGTAATTTGGATTAGCAATAGAAAAAAATTTAACAAAATAAGAATGTCACATGAAAAGATAAATTGTTTTTAATGAAAAATAAGGCACATAAAATATGAATGTCACATGAAATATTGAATTTATTTTAAAGCGTGTACTTTTCACTATGATATAATGGATCCTAATATTTTTTCAAGAACCAATTTTAGGAAAAAAATATATACTCTTCAAGTTAGAGCCAAAGAAAATATGTTAGATCTTCCTACTTAGGTAAAATGGGAACTCTTGGGTGATCTAACTTTAGCTTTGGGTTGTGAAAATTCTTATTTACATGTATATCAATTTTTATTCTGATATATGTTACATTTTAACTTAATAAATATTATGAAATATTAAGCTAAAAACAAACACTAGAGAAAAAAGGGGAAATGTTTGCCCCAAAGTTCTATAGGCCTCTTAAATTCATAGTTGGGATTATAAAGTATCATATGCAGTGTAAACTAGACCTAAGACACTATTAATAAAGGTTTTCATTGATGTCAATATGGCAGTGTTTGTGATGGAAAATTCTTGTGATCATAATGTTTCCCATGCAAGGCCCAAGTACTGAATACAACATATGGAACGAATATATATATATATATATAGACAAAATAGAAGTAGTAGACCCAAGGAGGAAATCCATCAAGGAAGCCATTAGATACAAGAATATGAGCCATCAAAGAGTAGCTATCAGAAATCACAGAGAAGCCACAGGAAATCTAAGCCAAGCGTAAGAGTCTGTTACAATATGTTTTTATTAAAATAGTGCAAGTACCAAGAGTAAAATCCATATCAGAGATATCACATGAAATATCAGAGAAATATCAAAGGATTTAACATATCGGAGAAGTTAACATAATCGGAGGGGCTAACATATCGGAGGAGTCAACATATCGAAGGAGTTAAGGAACATCTGAGTATTAAAACATGGAAAATATTTAGAGTTCACAATGCATGTAATAAAACCTTTTTAACAAAAGTCCACAGTGCATCAAAGCTAACATATCAATGAATTTATTATGCGTTACCACTCGAATTCCCTGATTGCAACATGAGTATTGTGGACCCGCTAGACCATTATAATGCACCTTATTGAAACATCGTGTACACTGCATCAGAAGTTATGTATCACAAAATCTTAAAGATATGTCACACAAAAAATCGCCAATTGTGATATAATATTGAGACCCGCTGCACCATTATAATACGCTCTAAGAGAAATATCGTATCTATCGCATATCTCAAGCCATAAAAGGATGCTACATTCAAAAATGTTGATTTCAATAGAGTTGTGGACCCAACGGATTTATTAACAATTGTTCAATATAGTATCACGTCTGCTCTGTCGGTAGTAGGGGATTCGAAATGTTATGTGAAAACCTCCAAAGTTGTGATTCCAGGAGTTTTATGAAGTTGTGATTGCGATTTAAGCAGTGACATGGCATATGGGACTGCCATACATCTATTATAATTGAATGTTCATAAATAAATAGGTTTATGATATATTTTTAATATGGGACTCCATATACAAGTCAACCTCTCCTCCAATGAACATGTCTTTTGGGTATTGATGAGATTCATATACATATATAAGTTAAATGCTCCACCTCGAGAACTGAATTGAGATCGGGCATCTATCACTGAGACAAGGGACAGTTCACAACTCATGAACATGAAGGAACTGAAGAAAGAAAATCCAAAGCTTGAGTGAGCGAAAGAGGAAGCTAAAGATCGAGAGAGCATAGAAGGACAGTGGAAGAAGAAGGAAGCCAAAGGTTGAGCATTCTGTTGACTGGGTTATTCATTGAAAGAATTGGACCTAGAATGAATCCGTAGCAGCCTGTGATTTGTTAAAATGACTGCATAGACAAGGTCATTTTAATTGAATACACAACCTATAGCTGCAACAGTCACTCCTCTGAAGCAGTTACTCTTGAAGCCTCACTCCCGAAGTAGTTACTATGAAAGTTAGGATAGAGGGTTGAAACAGAGAGTTATCTTTGTGCAGAGATTAGTGCAGTTCATTATAGACACATTGAAGTTGTGTGGAGACTATTGAATACCATGATGTATTATTCACGTCGATGTGAATTGGAGATTTTTCTTGGGTATAATCGAAGAGAAATGGTGATACCCTCTATGACACAAGGTTGTCACTAATGATGTAGCATCGTGACTACAGTGAAGTTGTAGATTGACAGAACTCAGTGAAGAAGAATTTTGGAGTTGTGAATTATTATAAAACATATCTAGACAAAGTATAGCAGTGATTTGGAGCCTAGAGGGTTGGTGCCCTAAAGGTTGGAGCCTCAAACAAATAAGGTAGGTGCCTTGAAGGATAGGATTGGAGCCCTAGAGGATCAATCTCCTCAAGAAACTAGGTCGTAGCATGTACCAGAGAAGGGTTGGTTCCCTAGGGGTTGGAGCCTCTAAACGCAAGGTCGGTGCCTTGAGAAGATAGGGTCAGTTCCCTAGAGGTTGGAGCCTCACAAAAGACCAAGTTGGACTTGGCAACAGGTTGGAGCCTAGGGAATTGAAGATCGGTGTCTTCATCAAGGTTTGGAGCCCTATATATTGTACTTGATTCATTATAAATATTATATTAATAAAATTATTTATTCCTATTTCTCATTTTTTGTTCTAAATATAATTGATTTAACTAGTAAAAGTAACAATTGAAAAGGAATACTGATTCACCCCCTCTCAATATTTCCAACAATTAGTATCAAAGCCAATACGTTCACTCAAAGCCTAACAACTTGAAGGTTGATCAATTAGAACACAAATGGTGAAGCCAGGGAAGAAAGTATCCAATCCTCCTAAAGACGTGTCTCCCTCAACCACTAATGTTGAAATCAATCAATTTGTGAAGGCTCCATTGTTCAATGGAAATTTTGATACATGGGAAACAAGAATGAAGATTTTTTTAATGACTCAAGGCATTGAAGTCTATATATTAGTGATTGTTGATAGCATGATGGATGGATAATCCAAGGAGTACAATGCAAAAGTGATGAAGGTAAACTTGAATGGGCTAACAGATTCTATAAATGACAATTTAGAAAAGTGTTCGTCAGCAAAGGGTATATGGCACAAACTTCATGACCTTCACTCAAAAGAAGCAATGATGATGACCACTATTCAAGAAGATTATGGAAGCCAAGAAGGAAATCTAGAGCCCATCATTGAAGCTAAAAATAAGAATGATGACATCAAGTCTAAACAAGACCTAGAAGATGAAGATAATGAAAAATATTTTGAAGAAGATCTCCTCACTAAACTTATGGTTGCCATGGAAGAGATTATCAATTTGAAAAAAGAAAATGAAGAACTTAAGAAGAAATCACTAGCTGGTGACCAAGACCATACAAGGAAGGAAGTTTACCTTGTCAAGATTCAAGTAGAAGAATGGGATGAAGAGCTTGCGGAGCTTAAGGAGGAATTTCATCAAAACAAAAGAAAGCATCATGAAGAAGTCATATCCATGAAAAAACAATTGGATAAGGCAAAGAAATGAGAAGATACCTTTTCAAGCCACCTTGAACAAAGGCACAAAATCTTAAAAAAACTTGAGCAGATATTGGTCAATACAAAGAAGAGGTCTCCTCTCTTAAATCTCAAAAAGAAGAAACAAGAAAGCTAGTACAAGGAGCTAAGAAGACAATGGAAGCATTGGAAATCATAGAAGGACAGGTTGATGAAGTAGAAAAGGAAAGAAACACCGTGATATTTCAACTAAAAGAAAGGGATGAAGAAATCTTCAAACTAAAATCTGACATCAATTGTCTCAAGGCCAAAACATGTGAAGCTACTAGGATCAAGGGAGAAATGGAGAGAAATCTAGCAAAATAAAATGAAGAAATCTTCAAAATGAAGTCAGATATCATCTCCCTTAAAATAGAAGCAAATGAAGAAATACGTATCAAGGAAGAGTTTGAGAAACAACTTGCTAAGAAGAATAATGATTGTGAAAGATTGGAAGAAGAGATTGTCTCCCTCAGGAAAAAGGTTGAAGGAATGGAAAAAATCTTAAATAGCTCTCAAGCCTTGGATGACATGCTCAGCCATCAAATATCTTCATTTGATAAATCAGGTCTTGGATATGAAGGTGAATCCTCAAGCAAGAATGATAATTCTTCAAACAAAAAAGATGTGAGGAAGTTAGAAAGAAATGTTGATGCTCCTAGTTTTAGAAAAGGTAAGGGTAAGAGTCAAGGCAACAATGAAGGAAGTCTTGTTCCAAGAATAAATGAAGATGATGTCAAGGATGCGAGAAGCAATGGTTATCATCAAAGGATATCAAGGCGGAAAGACTTCAAAAGTACATGAAGGAAATATCCATCTCCCAGGTACCAAAGTTTATTTCTTGGTTATTGTTATGCTTGTACAAACTTTGGACGCATGGCAAAAGATTGTAGGGCATATCATAAAGATAAATATTATGGTCCCCGACAATCTCTGAGAACCAATTTTGCAAGAAGAAGTTATGAATTCTTATTCATAAACAACATAGAATGCTTCAAGTGTCATAACATTGGTCAAATGGCAAGTGATTGTAACTTGACTTGGGCACCTACTCAAGCTAGAACTATGCCACAAAAGAAAGTTACACAAGTATGGATAAGAAAGAAAATACAATCCGAAAATCTCTTAAACTCTCTAGCCAACAACACATGTTGTTGACTTGATAAATATATCCTTGATATTTTGAGTGTTTGATGATGGGATTCTGCAAAAAAGAGTCCATGCATACAATTATGGGGAGCTTGTGATTCTTGATCATTATTGCAGAAATTATCCATGAAAGGGTCCTTAAGAAATCCTTGATGAGCTATATTAACAATCATTCTTTGATAGATTATTTCTCAAGAACACTCCATTGAAGAACATTGTCTCTTATCTATCCAATAGACTGTTGTTGAAGATGTTTTCTTTCTACTTGATTACAAAGTAAAAATTGGAGCAACAGAGAAGGCCATCTAATGCTAAATAAATGGGGAAAATAACTATGTTGCTATTATTATAGAAGTTGAATGACTCAGGGATATGATGTAAGAACAAGTAAATTATGGACACAAATAGAGGAGACCTTCAAACAAACAGATACACATGGGAATGGAGCTTGAAGGAAAATCATTTGTCAATTAGTAGAAATAATTTGAAAGATAATCATGGATTGGGTATCAAAATCTGGTAGTAGAGATAACTTGTAGAAACTTTTACTAGAACACAAGGAAAAATGTCTCATCAAAATGACTATAGAAAGGAGAATTTTGTGCAGTCAAACATAGCTCAGTGACTTAAGGAAAAACACAGAAATAAAGAGGAAATATGATTTTAAAAAAATAATAGCAAAAAAGACAATTTCAGTGACATCTTCTCTTGATTCAGACTATGAAGGCCTCTTAATTCTTACTGTAGAGACAAGAAAATATAGATTGAAGCATAAAAACTTGGACTTGAACATTTGGTGTGTGGCTATTTGGAATCTATTTGGAAGCAATGAAGAGGAGCATCTTTTAGCATTGTTAAAGCCATGATAAAGTAGTTTTTGAGATATGAAGAAGGGATAATGTGCTAGCTTACGATAAGGCATCAATACTTCTATCTTGAGTAAAAAGAAGAGCAATATGACAGGGGGAGTAACATACCCATGAAGATATACTATTCATGAAGAAGAGTAGTATCTTGACATGGGGAGTGCTTGGGCATCCCATTTTCTATTGATGTCAAAGGGGGGGAGAATGTTGAAAGGGAGAGAATATTTCCATCAATGAGAAAGGGAGAGATTGTTAATGAAGGTTGTCATTGATGTCAATATGGCAGCGTTTGTGATGGAAAATTCTTGTGATCATAATGTTTCCCATGAAGGACCCAAGGACTGAATAGAACATATGGAATAATATATATATATATATATATATATATATATATATATATATATATATATATATATATACATACATAATAGAAGTAGTATACCCAAGGATGAAAGCAAAGGAGAAGCATATATGTGAATTAACAGGAGCAAGAAGCCAAGGAGGAAAGTGGTCGGGGAAGCCATTGGAAGACAAGAACAAGAGCCATCAAAGGGTAGCCATGAGAAATCACAGGGAAGCCACAGGAAAGCCAAGCCAAGAATAAGAGTTTGTTACAATCTGTTTTTATTGAAATATCACAAGTACCAAGAGTAAGAGCCATATCGAAGTTATCACATGAAATATCAAAGGCGTTAACATATCGGAGAAGTTAACATAATCGGAGGAGTTAACATATTGGAGGAGTCAACATATCGGATGAGTTAAGGAACATCTGAGTATTAAACCATGGAAACTCTTTAAAGTTCACAACGCACATAATAAAACCTTTTTAACAAAATTCCACAACTCATCGAAGTTAATATATCAGTAGCTTTATTATGCATCACCACTCGAATTCCCCAATTGTGACATGAGTATTGTGGACCCGCTAGAATATTATAATATACCTTAATGAAACATCGCGTCCACCACATCGGAAGTTATGCACCATAAAGTCTTAAAGATATGTCACACAAAAAATCACTGATTGCGATATAATATTGCAGACCTGCTACACCATTATAATATGCTCTGAAAGAAATATCGCATTTGTTGCATATCCCAAGCCATAAAAGGATGCTACATTCAAAATCGTTGATTGTGATAGAGTTGTGGACCCGACAGATTTATTAACGAATGTTCAATATCATATCCCATCAGCTTCGTCGGTAGTAGGGATTGACAATGTTATGTGCAAACCTCCGAAGTTGCAATTGCGGGAGTTTTATGAAGTTGCAATTGTGATTTAAGCATTGACGTGGCATGTGGGACTTCCATACATCTATTATAATATGAATGTTTGTAAATAAATAGGTTTATGATATAATTGTAATGTGCGACCCCATACACAAGTCCGCCTCTCATCCAATTAACATGTCTTTTTGGTATTGATGAGATTCATATATATATAAGTTAAACACTCCACCTCAAGAAGTGAATTGAGCTCAGACATCTATCACTAAGATGAAGGACAATTCACAACTTATGAACGTGAAGGAATAAAAGAAATAAAATTTTAAGGTTGAGCAAGTGAAAGAGGAAGCCAAATATCGAGCAAGCGTAGAAGGAAGCCAAAGGTCCAGCAGAAGAAGGAAGCCAAAGGTCGAGCATTCCATTGAGTAGGTTATTCATTGAAAGGATTAGACCTAGAATGAATCTGTAGAAGTGCAACCCATGATATGTTAAAAATACTACATAGACAAGGTCATTTTAATTGAATACACAAACTGTAGTTGCAATAGTCACTCATCTAAAGAAAATATTGTTGAAGCCTCACTCCCGAAGTAGTTATTGCGATAGTTAGGATAGAGGGTTGGAACAGAGAGTTGTCTTTGTACAAAGCTTAGTGTAGTTCATTGTAGACACATTGAAGTTGTGTGGAGACTATTGAAGACCATGATGTATTATTCATCATGATGTGGCTTGTAGTTTTTTCTTGGGTATAATGAAGAGAAATGGTGATACATTCTATGAGACAAGGTTGTCATTAATGATGTAGCATGGAGACTACAGTGAAGTTGTATATTGATAGAACTCAGTGAAGAATATTTTGGGAGCCATGAATTACTATAAAACATATCTAGACAAAGTATAGCAGTTTGTTGGAGCCCAGAGGGTTGGTGCCCTGAAGGTTTGAGCCTTGAAAAAACAAGGTAGGTTCCTTGAAGGATAGGGTTGGAGCCCTAGAGGATCGATGTCCTCAAGAAACAAAGTTAGAGAATATACTAGAGAAGGGTTGGTGCCCTAGGGGTTGAAGCCTCTAAACACAAGGTCGGTGACTTGAGAAGATAGGGTCAATGCCCTAGAGGTTGGAGCCTCACAAAAGACCAAGTTGGTGCTTGGCAATAGGTTGGAGCCTGGGGAATTGAATATCGGTGTCTTCATTAAAGGTTGGAGCCCTATATATTGTACTTTATTCATTATAAATATTATATTAATAAAAGCATTTATTCCTATATCTCATTTTGTGTGCTAAATATAATTGATTTAACTAGTAAAAGTAACAATTGAAAAGGAATACTGATTCACCCCCCTCTCAGTATTTCCCATAGAAACAAAGCAAAATTCATGTCTATTTTCCAAATCAAACAAAATTACCTATTCTTCAACTAGGAAAGGGATTTTTATAATATATATTAATTCCCTTAAAATTTGGGCCAAAAAATATGCTATCCGTCCTTGTCCATATAGGGGGGAAACATGTGCATTCCTCTACTTTAGCTAAATGTATGATTATGTGATGTATTTTTTATGAGAAAAAATGAAATATATGATGCATTTGTTCCTTTAAAAAAATTAGAATTCCTATTTTTATAGGAAAATGATATTATATTAAGAGAGTTTGGATCAAACATCATCTAGAAAGAGAAATTAGTGAATGAGAATAGGTCAATGTTTGATTCCAATTTCATAAACAATTATGACTAGAAATAGGGAGAAAGGTTTTCCAAAGTTCCATAGGCCTCTCAAATCATAAACGAGAGGATTAATTATCATAGGTCCTGGACATGGTAAAGAAAAAGAAAATACATTTTTTTAGAGGAGAATGATACTAGAACAAGAGAGCTTAAATAAAACCCCATCTAGAAATAAAAATTAATGAATGAGAATGGGTAATTGTTTGATTCCAACCACATAATTATGAGTATAGAGAGGTAAATAAGTCTTCCCAGTGTTCTACATGCATCTCAAATTATAAATGAGAGGATTAAGTAGCATAGTGATCCATACTTACACAAGAATGAAAAAGAATACATATACAAACATAAGCATCGTGATGCAGTAGAAATAAAACTTCATTTCATTAATATCAAAGAATTAAAATATGCTTACATATAAAATGGAAATAAACTAGCTCAAGCGTGTGGTGCAGGTAAATTCTCAGTGTGGACATAAACAATTCCTCTAGCCCGAGATAGGGGTCTAGCCACAAACAAAAAATCTATGGAAAATATCCTTAATCTAGAATCAATTAAGAGGGTCTACCTCTTAGAATGATATTCCTCTTGGTGATGATCCTGCTTCCTCAGTACAGCTATCTTTCGTTTTCTTCCTTCAAATACCTGAAACAAGCAAACAACAACAACAACAAATGTGACAACATGCAATATTGTATTCAACCTACTTAATAGGCCAAGGAACATTAAGCCATAAAGATGCAAAATGAAACTTCATGTAGGAAATCAATCGATAGTTGCATTAATATAAATCAGAAAGAGATTACAACTGATTCCTTGACGTTTCTGGTCTCCTCCAATGTATCTGGGTTCCCACACTTCTGCTAGCACTTCATGGATATCCCCAACAAATGGAAGTTTCAAGGCCTCTCCCCTCTAGTCTCAAACCAAACCAAAATCACACTATTCTCCCTCAAACACACACTAGAAAGCTATAAGCTATAAATGACTTGCTGTTTATACAAACTTGCTCCAAAACTCCAACTGGATTTTTTTTGGGAAAAAGAGAGGATTATATAGCTTGGATGGATGGGAGATGGTTCCTCTCATCAGGGGAGAAGGTCTTACCTCTTGAGGTTGTTCCATCCTAATATGGGAAAGGAGCCCAAACTGATTTCCTCGGCTCTATCCAGCCAAATCGTCTACCAGACTTCCATTACGAAGCTTCTAGACATGGAAGCTTCGACTCCTTATTTAAAAAACCTTCCAAAAGAGGATCGGCGCAACTGTAAAAGGGTTCAGTCGATCCAATCGGTGTGAGGGCTGGTTTTAACCTCTGTAAATCGATGCGAGGAGAAAACTAGTTAGTAGCATCAGTCTTGTAAAATGGGATAGAAGGAAGATTCTTGGGAAATGATGCAAAGGGGAATTATTCTACTCATGAAGAGGGACATAGTGGGAGTTTCTCCCAGTATGTCCCGCAAGATTGTAGAGGGGGAGTACAAGGATGGTGACAAAATTTTGTGTAACAGATGCCCCCTAAAGCATGAAGGTCGAACTAGAGTGAGGGGTGAAATGATTTACAAGTGGAAGCAGGAAGCTGGAGTCCGTCATCGGGAAACCTCCAAGAAAGAATAGATAAATATACATCACTGAAAACTCTGAATAATGATACATGAATCATGGCATGGATGCAACCATCCAGAGAATAATCATGTAAATGGATCCAAGGCATGGGCGCAGCCATCTAGTAGAAAGGATCATAATTAAACCAAGGTATGTTCGCAGCCATCTATCTGAAAGAGACATTTATATCAACATGACCATGTCACATCGCCTCGCAACCTGGAGTTGTGTAATTTTAGCCCAGGTTCATGTGCTCCAAATGAACCAATCAAAGTACAAATCCTAACACGTGAATGAATGTGTTGAAGTCGAACATGCTAGAAAGTCGCTTGATTACTGGTCAATGATGTGAACCATTAACAAGCACGAGAGAAACAACCAATAATGACAATGGCTCTCAAGGTACTGGAAACACAGTTCATGGAATATGAATAAAGTAACTGATGTCGAACACCCGTGAAATCACCCCCGATTGAAATCCAATGATGTGAACTTGTCATCAAGTGCGAAGAACTTGCCATTAGGGCATGCAAGCTCTAAGGTACTGGAAGGGAGTCCCTTGGCCAACTTCCTAGATAATGAGGTGAAGTCGATAGGAAGTGACCATGTTGAAGGAGTGTCATGATGTATCCCACATCATTGACACGAGACAAAGGGATGCGAATGATTTCAGATGATATAGAGAATCAAGAGTGAGTGTAACTGCAGAAGGACTGGCTCTTGAACATATCGGCAACACGATTCTGGAATTTGGCAACTGTTGGATCCATACGATTGGTGGTCATGATGATGTGGCAAAGATAAAATGGAAGGAAAAACTAAGTGGCCCAACCCAAGAAGGTCAACAATGAAAAGGAAGATATCTCAACCCGACACGAAGCAAAAAGTGTCATGTTCAAGAGTGAGCTGCTGACACGACTGATTGAATCTCCAAATTCCCCCCCACCATTCTTGGCAGGTACACCAATTATTTTTTATCACAAGCTTGAAGGGGATAGCATATGCTTTCACTATAAGTTCATCCTTTGGATGAATCTGACCTAGTAAGTTTATTGATACCTAGGAAGGAGATGCTCACGTTCTTCATGTCGACAAATCCAATATCGTTTAATGTTTTAACGAGTCTGAAAAAGGTGTAATTCGATATCTTTTTCATGTTTAGAGAGTTTGAAAAAGATATGAAAAAGAAACCTTCACATGGTTCCTTTTCGTACATTTGTGTCTTTTGAGCTCGAAAAGATAGAAAATGATAGTCGAGAGAACCACTTGACCATTTCAGTCAAGGATTACCTTTTTCGTAAATAGTTCATCCTAGACAAAAAAAGGGGTAAATGTATACTGGGTGCACAATGTTTCACAGCCTTTTACGAGTTCAAAACATCAAGAGCTCGGCAATATTTTCATATTTAAAGAGTCGGAAAAGAGCTTGAAAGAAGACCCCCCATTTTATTCTCTTTTACGAGTCAAAAAGGGAAAAATACTCGGCGATCTTTTCATTTGAGATTTACGAGTCAAGAAAAGAGTTGAAACACAACTCCAGTACCATTGTTGACAATCCATCACTTGTCACTGCACAAGAAAGGTAAATGCATTATCCAGTTTTGAGGCAAAATAGGTCAAAAAATACTCAAAAACCCTAATATTTCATGAAAAAATAAATAAAATGGGGAAAAAGTAATTTTTTTTTACCATTTACCATTTTACCTTTGTGTTAATAGCTTTTTACCCACTTGTGCCCTAATTTCTTCGGAGTGGATTGTGGGATATCCGGGAGGTCACTCGCCAAGCCATCAATTGCAAGTAAGAGCCGAGACCTTAAGCTCCATTTTCATACTAATTTTTCTTGTTTTTTATCTATTTTTTGGATTTCATGGGGATATTTTGGAAAAAAAAATCGCCCTCAGTCAGCGCGATTTCCAGGCACGGAATCATGTCGATCAGGGGTTGCTAAAACTGCCAACTGCACCGTCGACGCCACTATTTTTAAAACAGTCGTGTTGATCCTATGAGAAAAGAATTTGCATGTTTTTTTCTCAATTCGGTCATTTGAACCCAATTTTTTCTAGCCAAGGATGATCATTGACTTGATTACATGGTTTTTGCAGGAAGAAATCATGAAAAATGGTGGATTGGAAAGAACGTGAGCATGAGGATATTGATGCTCAATCAATAGCTTATCCAAATTGCTTGGAGGATTTGAGGAACTATGGGCTCCTCAAATTCTTTCTCACACCAGGTCTATGGCCCCAACCTGAGTTACTATGGTACCTGATTAGTCTCTGGGATATGAATCAGGAAATTTTCATCATCGGTGACCAAGAGCTAGAGTTGGAGACTTTAGACATTTATTTCATCACAGGCCTATCTCAGAGAAGGGAACCAGTGAACCTATATGGTTCGAGGCCAATTGGGGCAAGTGTGACTATGTTACTTGCTAAACATTTCCCAGAATCTCTCAAATCCAAAAGCGGCAAGATCAAGATTATGACTGTTTGGGACCTTGTGTTGAGAGTGCTACTATTGACCATAAACAAAGTGGTTGGGTCCCAAGCATTGCATGAGACCAGCAAGTCAAAGTTGCAATACCCTATCGATTGCACAATGCCCACCATATTTAACTAGGTGGAAGCTATGAAAATCAACATGAAGCACAAGCTATCAAAGCTAAGGCAAAAACCTAAAGCATTTTTTCTTCAAATCTGTGCTAGTGACCTTCTTCCTAGAACGGGTGTCGTTGTTCCAATACCAACTGACTGAGGTAGATTCGCCAATGCCATGAGACCCACAGATGGTCCGTTGGAGTGAGTTGATGACTAGGGTTACATGGGGCCAAACAGATGTCCTATAAGCCCACCTTTTTCTTGTGGCTGCGACAACAACTGATCATAGTGGAGAATTGGCCTTACAGTGGTACCGACTTCCGCGGAGATCCATAAATGCTGCTCCCAGAAGGGGAGGATTTTTATGATGGGGGTAAAACAAACAATTTTTAATTTTTTGATGTTTTTTTTTTTAAACATATGTGTTCATGACACTTCAATTTTATGAATGCAGATGTTGGACTAGAACGCCCTGTCGGGTTGTCCCCAGTCGCCAGGCACGTCGCCTGGTAGTTTGATGTCGTTTCTTATCAGGAAGGAAGCAACAACGAGGAGGAGATTGCGTGAAATCTCTAGGGTTTTACCCATGGGATCCTGGAGTATGCTCAGATGGGTGATGTCCCACACTAGTACCAGAGGTATATGGTGGGGGTGTTAGATCAGATTTGCTAACTGCTGACTTGCATAGTCCAAGCAGTTACATGCGAGCATCATGATGTTTAGTGCATAGTTCTATAATTCCACATTTTTGAGACCTACGAGCCACGGATGTATAAGGCCTGCGAGCCATCGATGTATTTCGAATACACATATTATTTTTTGAGGTTTTGATGTATGACAAACATTACCGGCACACATATATATGTTGTACTTCCTTTCTTACTATGGTACAAATGTTTTTTTTTAAGTCGTTACATGTTTCACAAATGTCGAAGAATATGATGATATGTAATGTAATCAAAATGTCTCTCTAGCAGATGAATACGTAGATACATTCTCAATATCTGAGGGTTTCTGATGGAATATTACCCGCTAAGTTGAAGAACAACAAGTTGTGAATCAAGGTTCATAACCAATTCCCGGATGCCAAAAGTAATAGATTCTGACAATAATTCAATAACGCGCTACACTTAGCGATGTTATTAGTTGTTCGACCTAGACATATACCTTGAAGATCAAACAACTCACCATGGGTTCATAAATGTCCCATGTTGTGGATGATAGATTATGGTTACTACGGCAAGCATCATTAGTGAAACCAATGTGAGGAGACCCAACATCTGCAAAGCAGGCAAAAACATAATAAGCAGGGAAGCTGCTTGCAAAATAACACACCAAACCACACTGTACAAAAATGAATGACACACTATTGTACAAAATTAACCATGAAATATGATCTAGGCATAATAATTTTTGAGATAAAGCCCATTCTGAGGCTTTTCTAAGGTATTTCTCTCATAGTGAATGAGCTCATAGGCCCCTTTTTGTAATACACATTTAACAATATAGGGCCCATGCCACATGGGTTCAAACTTGCCTAACCCTAGCTTATCATTAGCTCGATCATACATAAGAACCAAATCGCCGTTAGAAAAGGCTCGAAGAGAGACAGATTGATCAAAGTAAGATTTGACCCTCTTTTTTGGTGCTTCGATAACCAAAGCAGCAAGACGGTGAGTCTCATCAAGTCATTCTAGATACAAGGGACGCACTTCCTAGGATGAGGTCTCGGGGAGAAGTTCGATAGCCAGCTTGAGCGATGGAATTTCAGACTCAATCAGTAAAGTTAATTCTAGATCGTAGACTAGCTGGAATGGTGTGAATCCAGTTGCACCCTTGGTCGAGGTTAAGTAAGCCCACAAAGTTGAAAAGAGCATGAGATGCCAATTTGACTTATTCATCCCAATGGTGCGTTGAAGCATCGTGACTTGAACTTTGTTCACAGCTTCAACTTTGCCATTGGCCTGAGGGTAGTACGGGGTTGAGCCATTGTCGTGCAAGCACAATGTATAGGTCATCTCATCCATCATGTAATCTCAAAAATGGGAGTCGTGGTTTGTGACAATGGCCTAAGGCACTCCAAACCTGGAAATAACGTGATTGAATAGAAATTGAGACATCGTTTTACCATTCGCAAAGTATGTAGGCATTGTTTTGGCCCATTTGGTGAAAAAGTCCACAGCAACGCTAATATATCCATGCCCCCCTATCAAATGAGGGTTACAAGTCATATAGTCGATGCCCTATTTGGCAAAAGGACCGACAGTAATAACGGGGTGAAGGTGAGCAGGTGGGGCGCGCATCTTACGTTAATAAATTTGGCACTCATGGCAGTTGCGAGTGGCAAGGATGAAATCCTTGAAGTTAAAGGGTAAAAATAAACCAGCGTGAAGGATTTTTTGAGCAGTAGCATATCCAGATAGGTGACCACAACATGCGCCAAAATGACAGTCATTCAAGACTCTCTCAGCCTCCTCGAGAGTGAGACAACGGTGAAGAATTGAATTGACACCAATGCAGTGTAAAGTATCTCCAATGATACAGTAAGGTTGAGATTGATGTCGAATGCGTCAGCGATCATCCTTGGCCAACACAAACTGGAAGGTGTATGTTTGAAGATATACGATGATATCACTGTACTAGGGGTTGAGAGTGCTAATTAAGAAAAGAGTCTCGTCCGGGAGCTGCTCATCGGTACCAGTAGTGTGGAGTAGAATGTAATGCCGAAAGCGCTGAACAGCCTATACGGCAGCCAAAGCCAACTTCTTGACATGAGCATAATGCATCTCAGTGTCAAGGAGATTGTGACTAAGGTAGTAAATAACATGTTCATTGTCTTCATAATCATCCTGTACTAGCACCATGGCGATAGTACTAGAGGCTGCAGCTAGATAAAGAAAGTATTCGCGATGATAGTTCAGGGGATGTAGCAAAGGAGCATTGATGAGGAAATTCTTTAGGTCATTGAAAGACTTTTGAGCAACCTCATCCCTGACAAACGGGGTTCCTTGCTTGAGCAACCGGGTGAACCCTAAATCTAGGTCAGCATAATTTGGCAAAAAATAACAGACGAAATTTTCTTTTCCCTGCAGACACTACAGTTGATTCAATGAATATGGATGGGGTAAATTAACTATGGCCTTGACTTTAAGAGGATCAAGGTGAATGCCTTCCTTCGAAACAATAAATCCAATGAGTTGTCTAGATTCGAAGAAAAAGACACATTTATGAGGATTCAATTGGATGTAGTGTCTATAGTGAAGAAAAATTTGCCGAAGATGATCAGGGTGATCGTGGCAGTTATAAGAATGAGTGGGGAGATCATCCATGTAAGGATGAATGATGTTTCGAATGTCGTGGAATGCTTAATACATCGCTCTCTGAAATGTGGCCCCAGCATTATTAAGATCAAAATGGAGAGTTTTGTACGCAAAGGTCCTCCACGAACAAATGAAGGTTGTCTTATCTTGATCAGCTAACGTAATGTTTATCTGGTTGAAGTCAGAAAAACCATCCATAAAAGAAAAAAATTCACTCCTGGCACATTTGTCAATTATCTGGTCAATGAAGGGAGTGGGGTAGTTATCCTTAAGATAGGCATGATTGATATCATGGTAATTGACGTAAACACAAATAATGCCTTGATTCTTTGTCACTCGTACAATATTCGACACCCAATCTGTAAGAGGGATCAGATAAATAAATTCAGCTTTCAAAAGTTTTTCAACTTCACCCTTAATGACAGCCGCTTTTCTTAGGTGCACTAGACGAAACCATTGGAGAATACGTTTTGCATGAGGATAAGTTGGAATCTCATGCACGAATATACTTGGATAAATGTCGGGCATTTCTTCATATGACCATGTGAAAGCATCCTAGAATTCTTGGAACAGACGAGTATAGATCTTAATCTCTGCTGGACAACAAATTACCCTGATATGGAAATTTTCGATGACACCAGGTTTGAAAGAAATATCAATTGGCATCGTTTGGGTAATGTTACCCATGTTCCCTTCTGAACAAACTTTATTAGTCATGATCGACGTCTGAAACGGCAGGGACGGGAACTGAGAAGAGAACTCCTCGAGACAAATAGACATGATTGTTGGGCTAGGCAAGAACGAGGAACGATGATGAGTGTCGTTCCAAGGTACTTCCTCTAGAGACATTACTTCCATGATACATTCATCATAAATAAAAGTCTCGGCTAATGGATTAGGGGATTCCAAAGAACCAAGCCACGAGGATTGAGAATACGCATTGAGAGGTGTTCTCGAAATAGCATGATCAGAGGATACCGAAGGTGAAGCCAAAACAATTTCCACATAATCAATTTCAACAGGACTTAATGACATAACCTCACCCCATGTATCAACAATATTCTGCAAAGGAACAACCCAAGGACCAGACTTGACTGAAATCATCTTGACAGAGGCAACATGGGAAGGCGGGAGCGAAAATATGCCCATCAAGGCAGGATCTTTAAAAAGTCACGCACCCATACTTTCATAAGGAGCATAGGTGTGCTTGACATATGAAACATTTCCATCTGAGGAGGAAGAGGAAAAGAAGGACAGTTGGTCAATTGTGACTATCTTCCCTTGATGGGGAAAACGAATCATGTGGAAGAGGGAGGAGGCTACAACATGCATGGCATGGGTCCATCTTCGTCCTAGTAGAAGATTGTAGTTAATAATAGCGTCAATGATCTCTACCTCGACATGTACTGACTTGCCCTCCAAGGTAATGGCAAGGTTGTGAAGGACACCGAATGGTCAGGAATCGCACTCGTCAAAAGATTCCAAAGTGTTAGGGGACTAGTTCAAAGTAGGAGAACCAATTGCCTTCCAAAAAGCGACAGACATGATGCAGGTAGAAGCACCTTCATCGATGGCAGTCTTATGAATGGTTTTCTCATTTATGATTACCTGAATGAGAAAGGCAATTTGATGAGGTAAACGTGGAACATGGTTTTCCAGGTCAAAACAGATGAGATTAGAGTCAGCTGGATCAATACCCCTAATAGCCGATAGTAAAGATTTCCACTAAGAAGGATAACTTTGAAGGACCTCGAGGGTAGACATAGTTGATGGTGCTTGAGACAAATCTTCAACAATGTTATAATGTTGAGCGGCTCAAGCATTGGGATTGTACGAGGACTTTCGAAGCACACCCCGAGAATGTGGTCAAATGGTGGAATCAAGATTAGGTCGCTCGATATGGAGAGGACCAGAACTGAATGGGGCAGAAGTAGAAGGGGTGCCTTCTTTCTCTTTCCCTGCTGACGAGGTAAGATTTTGATAATATTTTGACCTGGTAGCCACGTTGATCGGGGTACTCATGATGAACACTTGTGAACCCGAGGAAGTGGATGATTGAGGCTAGTCTACCATTTGGGTCTGCTGGGACAGAAAAGGTTCTTTCAGGACCGTGGGGTGACGCAGGGTTACCCCGCTTATACCCATAGCATGCATAAACACAATTGTCCCAAGTATTTGACTCTCAAAGGGGTCAAATTTTTTAACCTCTAATGGTTAAGGCCCTCTTTTATAGTTCTTTTCTATCGGGACTCAATCGCCCCGCTTAAAACCTCCTACCGGGACTTTAAACTCAATGTAACCCTTTCTCCTTCCATTCGGGACTCATTAACTCTTACAAACCTTCATTAACCCTTATACCACATATATGCAACCTTTCCCTCTAAAAACCTTGGTTAACATATGTTTTATCACATAAAAATGCTTTATCAATGCTATTTCCTTTATAATCCATTTACAAAGGAATTATAGACAAACCATACCTTTTTCCTTCTTTCGGTACAGCCTTGGCACATTTAATGAGGATCACCTTTATCGCTATCACAACTTTCCATTCCCATGGTCACTTTAACGCAAGACTCCATCTCCTCCTATATGTGATTAACATAACAGACATCAATTCATATAAGCCGCGCTTAATAACTCTTTAGGTTCACTCTTATCGCATGCCTCAGTACTCCTTACCCCAATCAAAATACACTATCGGCGAGTTAATTCTTTACTATTATGTTTCCAAGGAATATACGTAAAACAAAGGTAAAACCTCATTGGAACACAAAGCTGGACATCAAATATTATAAGCCGCACCTATAATTATCGTCGTATCCACTTCCTTTGAGCCTTTCTCCTATAACTTCCGATCTCCACCTTCTCTGATATGCGATAAGTGATTAGATCTGGACCATTGACCTGATGTCAGATTCGATGGCTGTCACATAATCGCAATATCACAATTTCTCTATTACAAAGGCCCATTCTAGCCCTCGTCCCAATGGTTTCTATCGACCCGATATGCCTTCCGGACCTGATAAGGGTATAGACCAACTTGTATAAATTTTCAAGTCCGGATTCTAAATCTGACTGTGTTTTGCACTCGTTTTTAGTGTAAACTAGGTTTTACACTTGCGGGACTTAAACTTTGTAAATAACTTTGCCGATGCAATATGATCTGGACCGTTGATCTCATAAGATCCAATGATTGTTGTGTACTAACACTCCACTTCTCCGTTTGCCCCTTTTACTTGATTTTTATGCGATTTCTTCAATTTTTCCTCTAAGGTTTAGTTCTTCTAAAGATTTTGGTCTTCTGCTTCCACTGTTCAACTTCCTCTAAGTTGAACTCCTCTGTGAATTCTCACTTTGTAACTTCTCTCTAGAGTTTATCCTATTTCTTCAATTGGATTCACTGATCCATTATGATTCTTTTGAATCGTTCTCCTCTATGTTTCGCCTTGACTCTGCCTGCATATAACTATTGCAAAATTCCAATTCACAATAATTTCAACACTCCAAACACACTTATCCAGGGTCAAAACTAACCTCTGTATTTATAAATATATAAACGATTATAGAATGAGACTCTCTGTCTCTCATGCAAGCCTGATCCCCAACTATTCGTGGCCTCCTTTAAGCTCTACATGTAGGCTTACATATATGCCAGTGAGTTCTGTTGAACTCATCCTGGTTTGACTCCTAGATCTATTGAGCCGACTCCTAGATGTACTCTATCCTCTATGTTCACTTCTAATTCATTAAATTCCAAAAATAGCTCCCTCTAGTTCCTCGAATCATGCAACTGTTTAAGAGTTGTAATTGACTTTGAGCTCTTTTTTCATTACTGCCCACTCATGTCCCTCTTATTCGAGAGTATTTACAAGATATCTCACACATCTAATTAATTCACTTAAAATCCTAATATTACATTAATTTATCACTTAGGAATCCAACTTCCAAAAAATACATGACCCCCTATGTCTACTTAATTACAATGATTTTCTCTTGGGTTGAATGCTCCTGCACCAGACTCCCAAAGTAGAAAATATTCATGATCTCCTGATCATGTGTCTTCTGGTCTTTGTCTTCCTGGATCCCACACTTTGTGTTGTAATTATCCAAATGTTTTGTTCCTTTGCTTTTGTTATACTTCTGTTGTCTTCTACTCCATTTCCTTCTCTTTGTCAATCAGGTTCAAGTTATGATTGATCTTTATTCTTGTTGCTACCATTTTCCTCCATTTGAACAACTTCATCATCAGTTGCCACATTTCTTCAATCTCTGTCTCTAGTACATCTTTGGACTAGTCCATGTTCTATTTCATATTTCTACCTCCTCCCTTTGTTTCAGGTTGTTGTTGCCATCCACTAATTCTTCAATCTGTTGTTGGTTACCTTCAGTTTGTAGTTGTTGGTTCCTTACTTGTTCTTCTACTCTTTCTCTTGTTCCAACTTTTTCTTTGCTTGCTACCTCCCTATCATCCTTACCCTCTTGCATTGAATCATGATTTTCCAGCATTCTCTCTAGAAATTTAACATCTTTGTTCCATGGATTGAATTCTTCCACAGATTCTTCTTCTTTCATCTTTATTTGGTTGTTCATCTGTGCCAAATTTCCTTCAGCATCTGCAACTAAACCTACACTCACAAAAAACTTGTTAAAATAAAAAGCATAAGACTTTTGTGCCTTATCTTCCTTTGGCAACAATTCAGTTTGCTACTTTGTTTCTTTCATCTTTGTCAGCACATCAGTATGTTGTTTTGAATTCTCAAAAGAACTCATGAGACTATCAACTAGTCTCTCTTCCACATCATCTTCTATAATGATGTCTTCCTACTTTTGTCCACCATAGTGAATTCCTTCCTATGCAGTGTCAATCTTCTGAACTTTCATATCCACCCCTTTTTCTTATGATTGTCATTCATGACAATGTTTTTGTTTTCCTTTTTCAGCAATCTCTCTTGAACACCTATTCTCTGTTTTCCCAACTCCCTTCTTTGAAAATCTAATTTTCTATATAACTCAATAATTTCAATTGGAGTAGATTTTGGAAATTTCACACAATTTTCCATACCTTCCTTTGTTATTGATAAATCATCAGATTCCCTTTTTCCCTTTGCTAAGTCTTTTGCATAGACTTATTCCTTCTTAACATCCTTCAGTAGATGTCCTTCTTCTTCACTGACTGTCTCAACAGCTTCCATGGCTATTTCCATTGTGTCTATCATCATGGTGAATTGATGATCCTTTACTATGTTTTCAGCTAACATAGTTTCTTTTTCTTCAGTACATTTTGCCTTGTTGTCCCTCTGTAACTCTTCTCCCAGAGTTATCCTTGTCTCACCATCTGCATTAGCATTCTCCTGTATTTGGTTTTCATAAATAACATTAATCAAACTGATTTGATTACCTTTCCGAGACAATATTCCTTCATTCTTCATCAGAATAAGATCTTGATTCTTCATTTCTATGACAGCTTCTTTAGACTCATCCATAGACTTTTTCTTTTGAATGCAGTCAAATTCTTCTTCTTCTAAGAATTTTTCTTTGTCACCTTTTAGTTCTAGATCTTCATCTACTCTGAAGATATCTTCAATAGGTTGCTTTTCTCCTGCAATACCTACCATCATACACAAACTATCAATTTTAAAAGCATAAGACCCTATGGTCTCACTGGATGCTTCAACCATCATATCTCCTTGCTATTCTAAATCCTTCATATGATTAAGAAATTCTTCGATGGTCTCCCCAACTATATATGAGACCTATCTATCTCATCTTCTTCTAGAATTTCTCCCTGTTATGGTTCACAAATGGACTCTTCCATTTCCAATTCAGGTTGTTTGAGTTTTTCCATCAGCCACCTTACTTGTCTCTGTTGTAGCTTTCTCTGCAATTTACGCCACTTCACTGGCTTCTTTCTCAAGACCCAACCTAGTCTCTGGCTTTCTTCTAGTATCCTCCTTAATGCATCAAGTTGTTCTTTTAACTCTTCAATTTTCTTGTCAATTTCCTCTTGACTCATCCTCTTTCCATTTGCCTTGGCATTCTTCTTCTCATATCTTTTGTTGTGGCTTCTCTTTGAACCTTTGCTATGACTATCAGTAGTGATCTTCTTCTCTTCTTTCTTTATGAGCTCCTCACTCATCTGCAACAAGCCTCTACAACAGCTAGTCCTCCTAGCTGTAGTCGTACCTCACTAAGCTCTCCTCACTCATTCTTTTGGTAAACACGGTCCTCTATCTGGAACCTCCCCTTGAGCAACACCTTTTCACCTTCTAGGTTTCTGCAATCTCTCACTCTCTCTTGAGAACACTTCAGCTATCCTCTCTATCCAATCTCTTGTTGGATTCTTCAGGTTCACTGCCACTTTTCCTTCAGAGTATTCTCCTTACTCTGCCTTCAAGAACACATCTGGTTCTCCTCTCACAGCTTCTATTGCTGTCACCTGTGCATTAGTATATAAACACACATTCTCAATTTAAAATAGAACATAACATATTACCTCTCCTTCAAGATCCTAGCATGATCTTGCTTCATCATTCCACCTGTGCTTTGAATGGATTTCCTCTATCTCTTGCATCTACAAGTTCTGCTACACATCACCTCTGTGTGTCTTCCTTCTGTCAGATTAGAATCTAATCCTTCCTCACCTGCATAAACACCTTAACACAGATTCTATTCTCAATCCTTTCTCATAGAATTCTTTGTTCTATTTTGACCCCAATTACTTCAATTACAATCCGCTCTGATTATAACTCTGCCCTGATTACAAATCTTCTCTGATGCCACTATGACGCAAGGTTAGCCCTGCTTATACCCACAACATGCATAAAAATGCATAAACACAACTGTCCTAGGTATTTGACTCTCAAAGGAGTCAAATTTTTCAACCTCTAATGGTTAAGGCCCTCTTTTACAGTTCCTTTCTATTAGAACTCAATCACCCCGCTTAAAACCTCCTATTGGGACTTTAAACTCAATATAACCCTTTCTCCTTCCATTCGGGACTCATTAACTCTTACAAACCTTCATTAACCCTTATACCACATATATGCAACCTTTCCCTCTTAAAACCTTGGTTAACATATGTTTATTGCATAAAAATTCTCTATCGGTGCTATTTCCTTTATAACCCATTTACAAAGGAATTATACACAAACCATACCTTTTTCCGCCTTTCGGTAAGGCCTTGGCACATTTAACGAGGATCACCTTTATCGCTATCACAATTTTCCATTCTCATGGTCACTTTAACACACGGCTCCATCTCCTCTGATATGCGATTAACATAATGGACATCAATTCATATAAGCCGCACTTAATAACTCTTTGGGTCCACTCTTATCGCATGCCCCAATACTCTTTAACCCGATCAAAATACACTATTGGCGGGTTAATTCTTTACTATTCCATTTCCAAAGGAAACATGTGTAAAACAAAGGAAAAACCCCACTGGAACATAAAGCTGGACTTCAAATATTATATGTCGCACCTATAATTATCGTTGGGTCCGCTTCCTTCGATCCTTTCCACTATAACTTCTGATCTCCACCTTCTCCGATATGTGAAAAGCGATCAGATCTGGACTTTCGACTTGACATCAGATCTGATTGTTGTCACTTAATCCTAATATCGCAATCACTCTATTACAAAGGCCCATTCCAGTCCTCGTCCCAATGGTTTTTGCTGACCCGATATGCCTTCCAAACCTGATAAGTGTATAGACCAACTTGTATAAATTTTCAAATCCGGATTCTAAATCCAACTGTGTTTTGCACTCGTTTTTAGTGTAAACTTGGTTTTACATTTGCGGGACTTAACATTTGTAAATAAATCCGCCGATCCGATATGATCTGGACCATTTATCTCATAAGATCTAACAATTGTTGTGTACTAACACTCCACTTCTCTGTTCATCCCTTTTACTTGATTTTTACGTGATTTCTTCTATTTTTCCTCTGAGGTTCAGTTCTTATGAAGATTTTGGTCTTCTGATTCCACTGCTCAACTTCCTCTAAGATGAAATCCTCTACGAATTCTTGCTTCGCAACTTCTCTCCAGAGTTTATTCTATTTCTTCAATTGGATTCACTGATCCATTAAGATCCTTCTGAATCATTCTCCTCTCTATGTTTCGCCTCGACTCTTCCTGCATATAACTATTACATAATTCCAATTCACATTAATTTCAACACTCTAAACACACTTATCCAGGTTCGAAACTAACCTCTGTATTTATAAATATACAAACAATTACAAAATGAGACTCTCTGTCTCTCATTCAGGCCTGATCCTCAACTATTCGTGGCCTCCTTTAAGCTATGCCTATAGGCTTACATATATGCCAGTGAGTTATGTTGAACTCATCCTGGTTTGACTCCTAGATCTATTAAACCAACTCCTAGATGTACTCTATCCTCTTTGCCCACTTCTAATTCATTAAATTCCTAAAATCTCTCCCTCTAGTTCCTCGAATCATGCAACTGTTTAAGAGTTGTAATTGACTTTGAACTCTTTTGTCATTACTGCCCACTCATGTCCCTCTTATTCGAGAGTATTTACAAGATATCTCACACATCTAATTAATTCACTTAAAAGCATAATATTACATTAATTTATCACTTAGGAATCCAACTTCCTAAAAATACATGACCTCCTATGTCTACTTAATTACAATGATTTTCTATTAGGTTGAATGCTCCTACATCAGGGGGTCCCTTTGAGAAAACAACTAACTTCAGACCGTTGGGGGACAATCCTTAGTATAGAGATCCTCCTCACAGATGAGGCATAGATACTTAGGTTTCCGTTGGGAAGCATCACCAACAGATGGTTTAGAAGGACCCTGTTTTGGCACATCGACTTTACCCTTGCCTTTGCCCTTCTTCTTACCTTTATAGGATTTATCTACTGTGGTAGAATGAACAATGTGAACCTCCGAGGTTTTACGAGGCCTGAATGCATTGCAAGAGGATTCATTGGGAGTAGTGTTGGAGACCGACTTCTGTTTGGAAGAATATTTTGCAAGGGTCTAAGTCACTGAATCAATTACTCCATCAACAGAAGGGGTAGCGGGAGACTTAGATGTCGTCAAATCAGATGATGGTCTGGGTGCATTGCGTAACACATCATATAATGTGTCGGACTGTGAATAGACAAGGTCTAGATACTGGGCATGTGTAATGGCATGTTCCTTAGTGACACATCTGCCCATAGTAATGTCCTCAACAATTTTGTTGATAAATGATTTGGTGAACCACTCGATCAACAACTGATCAGCAATTACAACCTTAATCAAATGGTGCCTACGTCTCCATTCATGAATGTGATTGGAGATTTGAGTCATCATGTCTTGCTTGAGTGATGTTAATAGATGGGTGCCAGTTTCAAAGCGAATCGACAACTAGAAAAGTGTGAGAAAGGCCATGGCAAGTGTGTTAAATTCATGATAGGTATTCCGAGGGAGCTCGATATACCACTTGGTTGTAGCTCTTGTAAGAGTTCATTGGGAAAGGTGAAGATAAATGGAATCATCAACTTAGGAATTTGAGGAGCACCAGAGGTGATATGTCATCACGTGGGCTTTAGGGTCCTCTTTTACTTTTCCTTCAAACTTTGGACAATCTCTCAAAATCTTGGATGGAACCAGAGGCCAGTATGGTGAATGAAGAATCAGATCATTCATGAGTCTAGACACATCTGGAAATTCCAGCATAGCCAAGAATGGAAATTGGGTATTGAAAGGCATTTGAGGTCAATAAGGGGGTCCAACTGGTGGGACCCATCCCTGCTGGTAAGGATTTTGTCCCCAAAGTGGAGGGTTTTGTCCATAAGGCATTTGATTTTTCCTGCACTGTAGGTTATCTTGCCCGTAGGGAGGATTTTGACCTTGAAAACCTTGAAACTGTCTTGCTAGATGCTGCTAATAATCAACATACTAGTTAAAAGGTTGTTGAGCTTGCTGGCCTTGGACATATGGATTTTGCACCTGATGTCCCTGAGCATAGGGATTTTGGACCTGCTGCCCCTAGACGAATGGGTATTGGACCTACTACCCTTGGACGTAAGGATTTTGTGCTTGCTGTCCTTGGACATAAGGATTTTGGACTTGTTGTCCTTGAACAAAAGGAGGCTAAACATGTTGCCCTTGGACATAATGAATTTGTGCCCGCTGCTGCAATACTTGACCTTGGTCCTTCCCTTGCAACAGTTGACCCTGTTGATACAAGTATAAGGGTTTCTTTTGCCCAGGTTGACCTTGTGGCTACAAGGGTTGATCTTGCGACTGTAAAGCTTGTCCCTATGGCTGCAGAGGTTGACCTTATGAAGGCATAGGCTAGGAGGATTACAGTGCATACTTCATCTGTAGCTGCAACTATTGCGGGGGTTGCCCCTATGGTTGTTGTAGTTGTGATTGCTATGACATGATCTGGCCTTACTACTGCATGGATGGCCCCTACTACAATGAAGGTTTCCCTTGCTGCTGCATGGATGGCCCTTACTGCAACGAAGGTTACCCTTGCTACTGCAAAGGTACTTAAATAGTTCCCAGAATGACAGCTTGAAATTACTTGAACTATATCTGGCCATACCCACCGGCCGCGATGGATGAACCAAGCTATACATAGGGACTAGGGTGAGGGATGTATGACAGATTAGCTATCGCTTATGAACCATATGGAACATAAGGAGGTTGGTACTGACCTTGAGCCATATTCTGCTGCTGGTACTGTATGTGACTTGATCGAGATGGACCAACACTGGGTTGTTGGTACTGGACGTGACTTGAGCTAGACAGACCAACATTAGGCTATTGGTACTAGACATTACTTGATCCAACAGGACCAACATGATTTGAAATGGCACCCAAAGAGGGTTGGTTCATACCAACCATGTGAGGTTGTGAGCCACTCACATTGGTTGTGCCAGACATCATAGAAACATTTAGACTCTGCCCCCAGGCGGTGGAACAACATGTCCACTTATAGGGGGGATTGAAGAACAGACAACGACATGACTCGAGATTGCCAATTGAACCGGATGGGCCATGTGGACTAAAGAAACAAGAGGGTTGTGAATCGTGGGTTGCACCGGGACTGAAGTGACTGCAAAAATCACCATTTGTTAGGTGGTCGGGTTCTGAATGAATGGACCTGTGGTAGGCATAGCGCCAGATGCCCAAATAGGGTTGTGATACAATGATGAGGCAGTAGGCATGCCTGAAACCAACTAAGCTAAAGTCACGTAATTACATGGTAACTCAGGATGAACACTAGTCGGAATGCTTCTCGTGTAAGGGAAACCTTCAGGAGGGAAAGGATATTCCTGCTCCTCAACTATGCATGGAGTGGAAACCTCTGAGTGACCCGGAGAGGAGACTTGGATTTCACCTTCTGATTCCATGGGTGAAAACAACAATGACAAACTACCGAAGATGTTCGAGGGGATAATTCCAAATGAATCCCCGGATGATCATACAGACTATATGGACATTGTGGTGATATCACGATAGGATCGAACAAATGGTTTGGTGGATAAACAACCAATCCAAGTTGACCTTCAGAAGTCGGTGGACTATCGAAAGTCTGGACAGGGTTATCCGGAGATTCTAAGCCAATGTGATAACGTAACCTAGTATCTAAAGGGGGAGGACGAGATGACAAAGGTTGAATACTCAGAACAATTCCAAGCTCAACACCTTGGTCCTCAAGCGACTGTGGAAATTCAAGAAAAGGCTCCTCAGAGAATCTTTCAGAGAGAGGAGAGGGAGAGGAACTAGGTGAACCAGTTGGTTCAACCACAATGATCTTGTCTCAAATAAGCAAAAGAGAGATCGATTTCAAGGGATTTAAAATGTATTTAAAGGTGTACTCACAATGTGGTCTAAAAAATATTAACAGGGATGTTATAAGATCGTGAGCAAAAAAAAATTAAGACGTAAAAACAAACTGGTGCTCTTTCATGTTTTAAGAGTCGAGAAAGAAGCAAAGGTGACTCTATCACTTTTGGTTTGCAACGAGCTTGAAAGGACAAGAGCTCAGGTGATCTTTTATATTTAGGGAGTCAAAAAGATTGAAATGACTACTCGGGATGATCTAGGTAAAAAGGATTACCAGATAACCATGAACTGTAGAATACCACCCGGCGAATTGAGAAATGCGGGCAGGAAATATCCTCGAATGATGTGTTCGGTGTATCACGTTTACAAGGCGGTAGACTCGGCTTCCTCTAGATAAAGGATTGCAACCTAGTGGTGTCTCCCTTTATATACTCGACGGTACGGGGAGCACGAGTCCGTACTAGCATTGTCTAGTGCTGAAGTGAATGACAACTACTAGGTTTTAAGATGTCGGAACACATCTCTAGCCTAGACCTTATAAAATGTGATCATTAGATTTCAAATGTGCCTTAGGTTAATGGTGTACATTTTAGAGTTTATCTTGAAAGTATGTCTTGGTTTTTAGGCCTTATCGATGTGACTCAAAAACACCTATATGCACCTAAATGAGACAAGACCCTTTCAATTCGATGAATTGTCTACACTAATGAGAGTAGAAATCACACTCAAATGCAACAAAACAAGCAATTGAAATCAAAATGATTTTTCAATATTTTGCCTTTCGAAAACAAGAATGATGAAAAACTCTTTCTGATTCCTAACTTTCCTCTCAAATGCACTTCAAGTAGCCCTTTCACTAATAAAGAGAATTCATTTCTTTTCCAATGCAAGTGATGAAATGAATCTTTCGCAAACACTTCACACTTCAATGAAACATTCGCAATACAATCAATCACAAGCAAGCATAAAAGGGAATTCCTTTCAACACTAATGAAGCAAATATTAAACCAAAAACAAGATGGGAAATGTGATTTGTGCCAGAAAAGAGGCTCAAACACTAAATAAAACCTTTCAAACTTGTTAAATGGAAATTAATGCAACGAAAGGACTAATCAAATGAAATGCAAGGAGAAAATTCGACTATGGACTTGACTTTCTGAGCAGGGAAACAACTGAATGGGTGATGACCTAGATTCCCTAGGGTTATACACCATCAAAGAACACAAGAAACCGAGTGAAGGAAATATAAATCAACCAATCATACAAACCAAGCTAAAAGAGCTTTCCATCCAAGGAGAACACAGTCACAACAAGCTGAGAGACAGAAATTAGAAGGGCAAGACACACTGGCTATGATCTAGGGTAAACCCTGATCTTCACCTATAGGAATCGGCACGACTTCCTAACTGACAACACGCGCCAAAAGGGGGTTAGGCAACTTTTTTTTAGAAACTCACGCTGATCAACGCGACTTTCAGAAAAATAAACGTGCTGACCAAGGATTCAAGGAAAAAGATAAAAAATTTCAAAGGCTACGACCAAACTTGCCACTTTAAATTTCAGGCTTAGAGCAGTAAACTAGGAAAAATAGAGAACACTAAAGGGAAATGGTGATACTAGAAAAGTTCACACAAAACCATAAAATGGTAATCAATAAGACAAAGGGATTGGCTCCCCATTATGGGCGCCAATTTGTGGTGCTGGTAAATTATCAGTGCGGACACAAACAATTCCTCTAGCCTGAGAGAGTGGGTTTAGCCACAAAAAAACAATCTATGGAAAATCTCCTTAAGCTAGAATCAATTAAGAGGGCCTACCTCTTAGAATGATATCCTGCTTGGTGATGATCCTGCTTCCTCACTCCATCTATCTTCCATTTCCTTCCTTCGAATACCTGAAACAGGCGAACAACAACAACAAAAAACGTGACAACATGCAATATTGTATTCAGCCTACTTAATAGGTCAAGGAACATCAAGCCATAAAGATGTAAAATAAAAATTCATGTAGGCAATCAATCGATAGTTGCATTAATATAAATCAAAAAGAGATTACAATTGGTGCCTTGACATTGTTGGTCTCCTCTAACGTATCCAGGTTCCCACACTTCTGCTAGCACTTCATGGATAGCCCCAAAAAATGGAATTTTTAAGGCCTCTCTCCCTCTAGTCTCAAACCAAACCAAAATCACACTATTCTCCCTCAAACACACACTAGAAATCTATAAGCTATAAATGACTTTCTGGTTATTCAAACTTGCTCCAAAACTCCAACTAGCTTTTGCTTGGGAAAAAGAGAGACTTATATAGCTTGGATGGGTGGGACATGGTTCCTCTCATCATATTAGAAGGTCTTATCTCTTGAGGTTGTTCCATCCTAATAGGGGAAAGGAGCCCAAACTTATTTCCTCAGCTCTATCCGACCTAACCATCTACTGGACTTTCGTTACGAAGCTTCTAGACATGGAAGCTTCGGCTCCTTATTTAAAAAAACTTCCAAAAGAGGATTGGCATGACTAGAAAAGGGCTCAGTCGATCCGATCGGCACAAGGGCTAGTTTTAACCTCTATAAATTGGTGCGAGGAGAAAACTGTTCAGTAGCATCGGTCTTGTAAAATAGGATCGAAGGAAGATTCTTGGGAAATGATGCAAATGGGAATTATTTTGCTTATGAAGAGGGACATATTTGGAGTTTCTTCATGATGGGAAAGCATGTCGGGTATGTTAGTGCTTGAAATTTCACCTCAGGCTGAGAAAGGTAAACCTCAAGGCAACATCAAACCATTTAGCCTCGTAGCTAGCCCTACGGGGCAGGAGAAGGCTCTCTCTGGTCTATCTCGGTAAAATCTTCAATAGATGAGATGACCAATAAGGTAACACTGATATTAGGCTAGTAAACTAATCAAAGAGTTTGATTTTGGTTTTTTGGGTTTTTGGTGGCAAATTGAGGGGATGGCAATTTTGGATGCGGGGATTGGACACAATTTCTGCAGGGGGTTCCTTGGGGCGAGGTAGGAGACAGTGTTGATGCCTTTAACTGAGGTGGATGGTCAGGAAAGAAAGATGAAGAGCTAAAGAGAGCAAACAATAACTTTGAATTCTCTTTAGACAGTAGAAAACATTGAAATTAAACAAACTTAAAAGCAGAGCATGGCAAGCATGAATTCTTACTTTAACACTTCATTTGTTTAATGTGCAGAAGTAAAAGAAAGGAAATGAATCACATAACAAGCTTACAAGTACATTTAGAAACACACCATCAACACATGAGTCCACAAGAATCCCAAAGAGGACTGCAAAACCCTGGTCTTCCTTAGCCAAAAATTGCAGAGATACAGTGAATAATACAATGATAGCTTCTCCCTCAAGAGTCCAACCTTGAAAATGAACAAGAAAGTACATAATATAGATGATCTAACCTCTTTCCCTGCCTCCATGGGTCGAGCTCACTATCCTAGGAGCTGTTTCAACCACTTCTAAACTCAGCACTACAAACTAGGCAGTCAAAACAACTTGCCTCTATAAACTTGGAAACCAATTCATTCATTTAATATTTACCCTTTTCATGAATGAATCTTCTAGAAGTGTTACATAAGAGTAAAAGTGTCTAAAAAGTACAATAATTACATCAAATTACATCAAAGAGGATCACATTTCATCCCAAAAAGTCAAACTGGGTCAAACTGTGCTTTTCCGAGCTGTACAGTGCATTTCTAGACAAAACTGCCTGACAGGTCGCGTGCCCCTGCCTGACGGGTCGCGCGCCTTTGGAGCCACTTTTGGGGCACTTTCCGGTGTCAAAATTGAGCAAGAGTAGGCTTGTTGGAAAGGTCTATGAGTCTACTTTCCAACCCAACTGGAATTTTTGAATTTGGAGTTCATTTGCCCTGTCAAAAATCAAATCTCCCAAGACTGCTTTCTGCAATTCAAAAAAGTGGCAGAAAGTCATTTTTTTGCTAGTTTTTTGACTTTCTGGAGGCCTAAAACTTCACCAAATCTCAAGTCCATCCATGAGCATGTGTAACTTTGCAGGAAAAATCTGGAAATGCTGATTTTTTGCCAAATGGAGTTGCCATGATGAAGGGTCGCGCGGGGGGTGAGACCCGTTAATGGGAAAAACCTGCAAATTGCACAAAAAATTCACAAATGACAAACGTTTCTCCAAATTTCTTGAAATTTGGGAAATTTGGGCTGGGAGTCCCCAATCAAGTACCATGCTCATTCAAAGAGGCTTTGACCAAAATTTGGAGTGGATCGGGCCTTTTTCCGTCGTTTTAGTGCCTTGGCCAACCTCCTTGGATCCGGCGATTGTAATTTTGGCATTTCTCTAAAACCATGACACCTGCGCAAAAAATGAAGGAGGTTTTTCTTCTTTGGCATGTTGTGGACAAAAACATCTCTCAGTTTTGCAAAATTCATCTTTTATTGCTCTGAAACATCATTTGAGTGAAACTTGCCCCGATGTGTGAAACAAGGGTTTTGGTCGAAATGAAGCGAAATGAAGGGGATAGGGGGCTTCTAAATTCTTGGGGAAATTGGAAGTAGGGAGGGATGTTAGGAAGTAGGGGAAAGTGGAATCTCAGAGATTGAGTGAGGGGAAGGGGTCCAAAAGGGCAAAACACAGGCCCAACCTAGAAAATTGCCAGGTTGTAGCTAGAAACTAGGGTTTGTACAAAAATGAGGAATTTTGCAGATCTAAGGGATGGGAAGTGTTTGATAAGGTACTTTAAGGATAGGGGAAGGTGTATGAACATCAGGAAACAAGTTTTGCCGGTGATTTGACCATCCAAGAGAAATTTCTTTCAAAACCCTAGGAGAGGGAAATGACCTTACCTAGGCGCAACTGAAGCATGAACAAGATGTAAAATGACTCTATGGAACTTGACATGATGATGACAACCCTCTGAATGATGATAGACTCAGCTAAATGGTGACATGAATTGGCATTTTGACAACTTTAAGCCCAAAAGCACAATGGAGACTTTTACCTGCAAATGAAGACCTTTAAAAATACAATCATGATCTTCTTGAACTGTAGCAAGCAATAATTTTTCATGATGGAGGGCCTACCTTGCAAAATTTGGCAATTTGTGGCTCCTTGGTGAATTTTCAGGTGGTTTTACAAAGAGGGCACTGACGGGTCGCGTGCCTCACCCAACGGGTCGCGCGCCTCTGACGGGTCGCGCCCGTTATAATTTTGCACTGCTGGAAGGCTGCTGACGGGTCGCGCGCCTCTGACGGGTCGCGCGCCTGGTCTGACGGGTCGCGCGCCTGTCAAGCTCACAAATTTCTCCCAATCTCTCTTGCAGGCACTTGCTCAATGACTTAGATGCACAATGAGGCTCGATGGAGGGAGATTGGGGCTTTTATAACCTTATTTGAATTAATTTCATGCCCAAACCCACTTTATAATGTTTTTCCTTGACACTTTATAAACTTAACTTTTTCTTGGTTTCCTTTGTCCTGAAATTGACTGATTTGATGCTTTTCTTTGATGCTTTTTGCAGGGATATCATCTGAGGGATTTTGGCAAGGGAACCTGGGTTACATGCTATCCTTTGAATCATTTTGAATTTTTACAATTTTTACAAAATTGTGAGAAATGACCTTGGCTCTAAAAACAGGGTTTTTAAATCCAAGGTGAAAATTAGCTGCACAAGATAGAATCTTTCGAAGAAACACTTTGAAAATCATCCCTCTGGCTTGCTGGGCACTTATTGACCTTCAGAGACATGACCTTGAAGAGAAATTTGACCTAAACCCTAGACCTAGAAAATTTGACCTCAAGACAAGACAAGTAACCTTGAAAAAGTTTAATGACTAAAACAACTTGATCCAGCAGTGCCAAGAGGGGAATAAAGACACCATCTCCTCCATCAGGGTTATGGCATGCCTAATGGAATGCAAGACATTGATGAGACACCTACTTATGCAAATTCAAAGAGCTTTGATCGCTGATGGAGGGCAACAAGACCGACTCTAACAGGGTACACTGTAGAGGTCCTATAGGATTGTAGACGTGGAGTACAGGGACGGTGACAAAATGTTGTGTAACAGGGTGATGGTAGCTTATCTCTAAGAAGAGATGTGACAACTACATGCCTCTGAATTGTGTTATAATGAGGCTTAATGGCCTTTTTATCATTGAGAAACAATGAGAAACCCTAAACATCCAAAAACCTAACCCTAGGAGATGAAGCACCAAAAGCTTATGGGCCCCATAGGGTTAAGTTGGAACGTCAAATTCCCAGGTTCGTAACTTTGGCATATGATCTCTATTTTGCTACCATAATACCTTGTTTTCAAGACCAAAGAGAAGGCAAAAAAAAACACAAGTAAATTCAAATGGCACTTTTCCAATCTCTCCATTTTCCCTAAAAACGTCTTTTAGTCCCTGAAAACAGCTCCAGAAGTTTAGGACCCGAAAAACTGCCAAAAATAGTTAGTTGTGCTACATTTAAGGAAACTAAAAAGAAACAACAATGGGGGTCCAAGTGGAATAGGCGGGTGGCCACCAATATCCACTTGGACCACATAGGTCCTTGACCTGCCAAAAAAAGAGATTGTCATATATATTGCTTGGATAAAAATTAGATGCATCTTGTCAAGTTCAAACACATTTGCTCATTCTTGAAGCTAAAATATTTTTGGTCATCTAAAAAGCCTTGTATTATAAATAATCACATAATACCTAGTCAAATGGGAAAACTTGCCTAAAGAGGAAGCATAGGTGAATAAGTCTTTCCAAGCATAACTTCCTTTACCCATAATTTGACAACAAAGGAGGTTAAAAGAGGGGGACTTGTGATGAACCAAATAACTAATTAGAAATGATCATTACAATTCAATGAAGGATAGGAACCCTTAAATATAATATAAATACATAGTAACAATGTCATTTTGTCTTATCTCACTAAACCTATTTATTAAATTGTATCTCTGCTTAAATTTCATCTCTTAATAAGCTATGAAAAATTAGAAACTAGTTCTTGTTCCATATCATAGTCAAAATATGTTACAAGGGGACCTGTCCCCCTTAGAAAAACTTCAAACCCTCCATTCTGAGTGTTAGCACTCCATAGTTTTCACAAGGCTACGAACGGAGGTAAGCTCAGAACAACTTTTGACTTTGTAGCTAGCTCTACCAAATCAGAGAGGGTTGTCTCTAAAACAACCTCATAGCTAATGGAAATGATAGTAGTAAATTAAAGTTTTAGGATAGGTATCAACTCAGTAGGGGCTGATTAGGGTTTGTTGGATAAAGAGCACTAGGTCAAGTAATTCTAAAGGTTAGTTGCGATCGTAAAATGGGGAAAGGTAAGTGAAAATAGAGACTCAAAGTGATTTTTTCATTGTAGTGTTGTGAGGATGATATAGTAGGAGTTAAGTGAGAAAAAACATGAATTTACTTTTCTATAAGGAAAACATTGAAATTCTAATCCCAAACAAAAACAGAGCATTCAGATGATGATTTCTGTTTAAAAATTATGAGAAAAAACATAAGATGAAATGTATATGGCTGCTAGAGAGTTCTAATAATCAAATATAAAATAAACAAAAATAGAGCCACTAACCACAACACAAGAATCCCATAAAAATAGCTCCATATGTCTGTCATATTTATGCAAATAGTCAAGTACTCTAGTTCAAGAGTCTGAGCTTCATGTATCCTACCATTCCTTTGAATTAATTCAACCTAAATATAGATGAAAAAATAATTCCCCCCTCCAAGGGTTTGAATCCATCTTCCTAGGAACTGCTCTCATGATTCTCTCTAACCATTACCAAATACTAGGGAAGTTAGAAACCAATTCCCTTTTTACACTAACTAAATGAGTTTGTTTCTCCAAGCATTTATTTACATGATTCTTTAAAATTTAACCCCTACGACACTCAATTACATTAGATGAACTCATGAATTAACCTATTACATCAATATATCCTTTGACCATTATAGGCAGTGAAATGGTCAAACTCACAAAAACACAGTAAATTAGCAGAAGCGCAGCAGAAGTTTGGAGAGTGTTTTGGAGGCCTTCCCGGATGAGTTTTGGCTGAAAAAGGTATGGTTAGAAATATTATGATGTCTAATACACCATGGATTCATCAAGCACTGCAAATACCTATACAAACCCCTTGACAATTGCCTTGAAGTGAAACTATCCCAAAAGTATAGTGAGTGGCCTGAAATAGTGGCATAAAGGTAAAAAAAATAGGCATTATTTTGTCAATTTCTGAAAATAGATGAATCTCCAATATTCCCTAGGTCCTTTGTAGACATCCCTACATCATTATCCATCCCCACATGCTTGAAATTATATATTTGGACCTCCTGAGGCAAAGCGCAACAACTAGTTGTTGCATTTCTATAGGGTCAAATTTCTGCACTTTTTGTAACATTAGGGATCAAATATGGAGTTATATCTCTTTCACCATTACACTTTTTAAAAAATTTGGAGATACGCTTATATATAAGGTTGTTTTGGATAAAACCCTCTCTCTGTTTTTGGAAATTCGTTTCTATTTTCTCGGAATCCGTGCCACAAAATAATGACTAAAACGGATAAGAAAACTTGGAAAATTTGATTTTCTAAAATAGGCCTCCAAGAAAGTTAACTATCTCCCAATATATGATACATGTGTAGAAAATGAAGGAGGTTATTGTGATGATTGGTTCTATCCTTAAAAACAACCACCTTTATGTTTCCAAAATTCATCTTCATTTGATCCGAAACCTCTTTTGAAAATGATGACCAAAAACAGAGTCAAAAGCACAGTAACTCTCCTGTAGCAACTTGTATTTTGGGCATATCTCTCAAATCATAAAGTATATTAAAAAACAGAGAGAGGTTATTGTTTTTAGGTACGTTATGAACAAAAACCTCCTCCCATTTACAAAAATAATCTCTTATATATTAAAAATCCAAGCTTCACGTTGGTGCAACAAATAGTTGTTGCGTTTCTGTAGGATACTTTTTGCCTATGTGCACAAAGACTTCAAATTTTCAAAATTTTGTCTCCTTTCTTTTCTTTTTTCCCCGTGTTCAGGCTACCAAATATGCATCTTCCAAGAGGTCAATGTTATCCCTCTTCTTAAGCTTCCTTAAGGTTCTCTTGAGCTTCTTTTTCATGTTCTTAACCCTAACTTTGCAAACCATGTTTCTTGCATAGTAGTGCATTGCCATATTTCTTTGCATGGCAGTATCCCTGTTTTCCTTTTTCAACAACTTCTCGAAGTTTTCATTTACCCTCTCGAGCCAATATTCCTTTTATTTTTTAAACTTAGTAGCTATGGTGTCATTTATGTCTTTGTGGGCTTGAGGAAGAGATGGATCCTTTGCATGATATTCCTTTCTAGCCATTGCTCTAGTTTTAGGTCTCCTAGGCTGTACTTGAATGTTCTTCTCCTCCAGCTACTCTACATCAATGATTTCTTTACCTTTATCCTTTGTTGTCAAAACACCTGCTTTGCTTCCTAATGGAGGGTCTTCTTGTGATTTTATCTGCTACACTATGGTTTGCTTCAATAGGAAATGTTACATCTCCATGTGATGTAGATGTACTATGATTCTTTTTGTTCCCTAATTGCTAATTCCCAAGATGATGACCAATATCGATGAAATGGCTCCCTTGTTTGATATTGATGACTGATATAATGATGACCATCAAATGTATATACTAGACCATGACCTATATGATGACCCACTAACTCTTTTGATGACCTAGGACAGGGAATGATGACATGACCATGATGGGTGATGGTGACTTTAAACAAGTGGAGGGAGTAGAAATGGTACCTAGACAATGACTTGGGACATTTTGAAAATCGGGAGAGATGTCAAATTTTATTTGAAAATATAACAATTTGACCTACGACTCTTATTAACAACATTAAAAGAGTACATTTAATCACTGTGACTATTGGACACTAATACCGTCATTTTGGGAACTTGCAAAACCCTTAGAAACATCCAAACATTGTTATGAACTTCATTAGTGACCGAGGGACTTATTTTCTATCCCAAGACATCTCACACATATTTTAGGGACATCACGAAAGATTTTCGAGATGTTCTAGGGATATTTTGGTGATATTCAGGGCATGTATTTCATTTTTGAAAATGGAAATTAATGATTGGACAAAGTGATACTTTTTTGTACAAGTTGCAACTCAACTTAAGTTGGGTTTCAAACTGGGTTTCTGGTGGCTTAACTATTCTTTTCAACAATAACATCAAAGCAAGAAAAGCCTCCTTGTGGTTATTGCTCTTGTTTTTCTCATTTTTTGGGTCATCTCCGTTGAAAAATATAACTAGTTTTGGTATTCATAATTTTTGTACTCATTTCAATATGTATCCTATGTAACAAACAAGAAAAATATATATATATTATTATTAAAGCATGGGTTTCATGCTCATTGTTGATGGTATTTTAGGTAAAATCATGTTCTTCATGATTCTAGGGTTTGTTAGGTATTAGGATTTATTGTCATTAGTCAAACAAGTAAACATCATGTTTATAAGACCCTTCCGTGCAATTTGTAATTGTAAAAAGAATTATTTTTGAGTCTAGAAATTCCTGGAAGCTCTAAGAGTACAAGTCGGCCCTGGGATCCTCAAGTCAGCATAAAGGAGGAAATTTGACCCCTTGAGAAGGATATAAAAGGAATAAATTCGACCTCATTTGGACACACACACTCACACAAATTCAATCTACAAGAAATAATTTGACCTGTAGCTAGGAATCTAGGAAAATGAGACCAAATTTCTTGGAGAAGTTGGGAGGAGGAAGTTCTTGGTTTCTGGGCTCTATCTCTCTCACACCTGCAAGCTTATAGGGTTTATGGGCTGTAGTAGGAGGAAACAATTGTAGGTTTGAGTTGTTGGAGGATGAAGTGCATAATCTGTAGCTGGAAGAGGGAAAACTTTGGTGTACACCTCGTTGACCTTAAAGAGTTTTCTTGCTCTAAGTAGGTCCCATAAGGAGGTTGTATTAGGGTTTCCAAGAAGTTATAAGGATGAAGTAACTAGGCCAAAGTTACAGGTCAAGTAGCAGTAGCTGGGAAGTCAAAGTTGGAGGTCAAGTAGTTGAGTTGTTGTTGGCAAGTTGAATTTGGAAGGAAGAAGCAAGGAATGAATTGAGAAAGGGCCGACTTGGTACTAGGAGAAGTACTTGGTCTAAGGATTGAGTCATTGTATCTCATTTGAAGCATATTATAAGAAGAGAAGAGTTTCTAGGTTTCCCCCTTGGAGGGGTTTTTCCCTGGCTAATAACCCATATGTGTGTCCTCTTTTGTTGTTATTATTCCTTGATATTGTTTGATGAAACTATCTAAATAAATAACATTAAAGAAGATAACTAAATATTCACAAGCAATTATCAAGGATAAGGAAAATAACATATAATAGCTACAACTTTACATTTTCTAACAATCTTAATGTTTACATATTGGACTTGGTTTCTTATTGCTACTTTTTCTATATATATATATATATATATATATATATATATATATATATATATATATATATATATCTATATATATATATATATATATATGTTGGAAATAATGCTGAGAGGGGGGTGAATCAGTATTATCACATTAATAAAACTTTTTCATTTCCATAATCAGATTCATATATGCTACTTCCACAACTTCTTATGATTAAGTTAATTGATCTTCAATGAGTGCATTAGAACATTATCAACCATATTATCAGTTAACAGATGCAGTAACATAGAGTAGATCATCACACATAAGGCACACACATGAACACCATGATATAAGGTGGAAACCCAATGCGGGATAAAACCACCTGCTGCAAGTCATCTCAATCTTCTTCTTAATAATAAAATCCTTTTACAATATTTTGTACTGGTGCAGTCTTATACCAGTATGGGAGCTACAACCCCCTTTTCTCTTGTACTAGCCAATCCATTTACTAGTACGCAGGCTACTACCTGCTACAATACTCCAAATATTTCCTTTAGCCCTTGTACAAGCTTAGATACTAGTACGTAGGTGCTGGCCTACAATATTCTCTCCTCCAGGTACCACATTTCATCAATTTTCAGATTGAATACACTGAAGCACAACACATAATCTGAAAGGCCACATTTCATCCAATTTTCATATTGGGCCCAATAACATTGAAGCTCATAATCAAACAACCTTCTGAATTACCCAAGCACTAGATCAATACATATACAAGTGAGTCATCAATCAGATCTAGTCCATCAGATCACATAAAATGAGTCAATAAGAACCTGATCCATTCATCCATCAATGTATAAACATTTAATCAATCACTGTTGTTATCAGAACTTAATACCAGAAACTAGACATCACTTCAAAACCCAGAACACAACAATAAACAGGGGCAGCTAAATAGATTTCATGAGAAGTACACAGCTTCACCCATATAACACCTGCGTAGAAGTACGCACTGTTTCCAACTGTGTTCCTGCGTACCCACGTACTGTGCCTCACAGACTTCCTGCGTACCTGCGCTATGTGTCCAATGAACTGCCTGCGCACCTCCGCATCTGCAGCGCTTCTGGCCCTGCATATCTGCGCACCTGCAGCACTACTGCGCCTGCGTATCTCCGCACTTTTCTTTCACTGTACTTGTGTACCTGCGAGTATAGATAATTTCAAGACTTCAAGAATAACCCAGACTGTCAGATCTACAGATCTGAACATGCGCCGAGGAGATATCAACCCATTAGTAGATCCAACTTGTAATTCTCATGTTTCTCCTTGATATTGATTCAACTCTCTCTCACAAACCGATTACAAGAATTTCAGATCTAGCTTCTCTTAAGATCTTCTAATTTCACCAATGTCTAGCCAAATTATCTCCTTTGCCTTATATAGGCAAGCTCTTCCTAAAATCATGGATCAATACCATAGATAACCAAAACAAGGGGCCCAAAAACATGGGGCTCAATAATAATAATAATATAAAACAATACCACTAACCAAACCATAGGATTAAATACTTCTGGCTAAATACCACCGGCCAAACCCCACGTGAGTGCGCTTCTCTGCCTTGAAGTGAGTGAACTGGGGTCCACACCTTTTATATGGTGTACCTGCGGGTATGTACGCACCTTTTCTAAGACATGCCTGCGTGTCCGCACCTTTTGTAGGTGTGCCTGCGTACCCCTTATTTTCTTCAATATTTGATAGCTGATCATCAATCTCTGCTACTGACCTGTTGTACAGTGATCCATCACCTGTATGAGTTGCCATCAAGGACAACACTTTAGCCATAATGCCAACAATCTCCCCCTTTGGACTTGATGGCAAAGCTTACTTGTGAATTGTCATCTGATCCCTTTGAACTGTCTTACATCCATGTATCTTGTCATATCTAATATCTCTTCTGCGGATTCATCTGAATGGATACAAGTGAGATGATCTTCTATGAGAGGGTTGCCGTCAAGTACAACACATGCATCATAATGCCAAAGGGGGAGATTGTTGGCATTATGATGCATGTGTTGTACTTGATGGCAACAACACCAAATCACTCTCCCCCTTTGACATCAAGGGCAAAGGGTTTTGCTCCCCCTAAGAACATGCTCCTCTTGACTATAAAACAAATCTGCTGAAGTCTCTGAATGAGCTCCCCCTTTGTATATGCCATGGTGCACCAATCTGATCATGCTCTTTCTGAGAACAAGCTGAAATGTCTGATCTGCTATAGTGCAGTTCATGCTCAAGCTCCCCCTGACTGTAAGCAAGGTCTGCAAAAAAGATGTTCTACAAGAAGAACATGACTCTATATATCATAAAAGACCTTCCTATCACCAAAGACTCATACATACATCTATCTCCCATCACAATGGTGATATACCAAAAGTTTACATATGATAACATAAAAGAATAACATCATTCATCCCAGGCATAGTGGGGAAACCAACATAGGCCATTACATGACCTGAAGAGATCTCATCAAATGACTATAATAGGTACGCTTTTACATCATGAGACTTGATATGACTTTTACATCGAATGATATACATGACAAACATCATGATAAACATCAGCAACAACATTGAATGATCTGCTCCATAGCATCTGTCACCAGCAACTTGTATTAGTGCAAGAATCATCAAGGTATGTCCGCATCAACTCATCCTACAGAATCATTCTATCATATGTGAGAGACACCATAGCCATCCAGATCTGCATGGACCAAGTATCATCAATTGGGAATATGTACGAAACAACCTATCATCATATAGGTAAGAACTCATCATCATCAAGTCTCCAACAATGCAACTTTGAATAAGCATCCATGTATTCAGCCAAAAATCCTCATCCATTTGTGCCAAGAATGAAAGGAATCATAATTGTAATATATGATCTTTATGCATATGTCAGCAGAAGCATATGAGTGACTCATCATCAAGAAGATGTGTGCTTCTCCTTATCCTCATGAAAGTTACCATGTAAGTACCATTAGAGAATCAACCACAAATCTGATCCAAGAACCATGTGAACAACTCATAGCAAGATGAATCATTTATCTATGTAAGCATCATCACCAAGGACTATTACCCATAATGCATTAAAAACATATGCTCCCCCTAAACTGGTGCCATCTGTCAGATCTTATCAACAAGAAAAGTCAGCCAATAAATGCCTTAAGACAGATACACAGTTTCTCATTATACGACCTGCGTGGCTCCGCACTTCGTCTTTCGCTCCTCTGCGTATCCCCGCACCTGACCTTCTATGTTTTTGCGTATTCACGCAAACAGCCTTCCACTACAGTGTGTACCCACGCACCTGTGCCATCAGTTGCGCTGTGTACCTCACGCATCCTTTGCTTCTATCGCGTCGCGTACTTCTATGTATCTCCGCAGGTTTTCTTTCTATCACGCCGCGTACCTCTGATCTTGCTCCGCATCGCTTCTTCTGTCTTGCCGCGTCCATCCGCATGTGCCCTTTTGTTACTCCGCGTACTTATACTGTACCTTCGCAACTACTGCTTCTATGTCGCCGCGTACCTACGCACCAGGACCATTGCTGCGCTGCGTACCCTTGCACTTTCACTGTGTATCACCTGCGTACCTCTGATTAGAACCCAATTAACAGTCCTCCTCTGTGCCACTGACAGTCAGATTCTCAGATCTGATCTTGTGCTCGAGAGGTCATACTTCATAGATTCACTTCCAACTTCACTTTCCTTACTGCCTTTCTTCAAACAATCATATACGCAATTGTGCAGTATCCAACTCGCGTATATACGTGACTTTCCTTTATGGAGTTTGCATATGAGATTCAGGACACTGAAGTTTTGTACTTTCAGCTCCCTCTGATTCTGGTATGTCTGTAAGTTGTGTTGTGCCGCCTTTTTCTAACTGTACTTCCTTTTTCCTCCATATCTTCAAGCGTGATGATGACATTTTCTCCTTTTGATATGGTGCCCACACTTTGTTCCTGCATTCCTTAGCTATATGTCCAAGCTTGTTACATGCATAACATCTTACATGTTTCATATTCCTCCTGTAACAGTCAGCAACTTTATGACCATACATATTGCAAGCAAAGAAATATCCATTAAAGTACCTTGAATGTGATGATCTTTCTGCATAATGGTCTTGAACCCTTCTTCTTCTACATCTCGCTGCAACATGTCCAAGATTATGACATACATAACATTCAACATTATTCATAGGAGGAGTAAAGGATTTTCTTTGAGGAATTTCTTTCCTTGGTTGATGATGAGATTGACCTTTCATTTCTTCTTTGATCACTTTAGATTTCTCTTTAGAGTTCCTTGCCTCACCTTGTGAACTCGATTCACCTTCAACATTTTCATGGAATCCAAGACCAGTTTTGATAGCAGGAGACCTTTGACTATTAAGAATATCATCCAAGACTTTAGTACTATCTTGAAATCGTAAGAGCTTATCCTTTTCTTCTAATTTACCTTTCAAGATATTTACCTCAACTTGAAGTTGTTCTTCCTTTTCTAGACATTGCTTCTTCATGTCTTCTTCAACTTTTCTTCCTTCTTCCATTTGTTGCCTTAGTTTGAGTATCTCCTTTTCTTGTTCTTCATTCAAATCTTGCTGCATTTGACGAATTCTGAAGGCACATTCCAGCTGGGATTTTAAGCTGATGACTTCGTTGTCTTGTTTTTCAATTGCTTGGTGTAGATATTCATTTTGCTTCTTTGATTCTTCAAGATCTCCTTTTAGAGAGAGGATCGTGGCTTCAATATTTTCATAATAACTGGATCGATCTCTAAGCTCCTTGATTGTTGTGTTCTTTTCAATAACTTCATTTCTTAGTGATGTTACTTCATCCAACAACTTTTGATATTTGTCCTTAAATATCTTCCTTACCTTGCTTCCTCTCTCTTGATGAGCTTTTAGTTCGGCAGTTACCCTTTCAAAAGCATAGTTCCTTTTGTCCAACAAATCTTGCTGAGTTCTAATTTTGTCTGTAAGACTTTTAAATTCTGCCTCAATTTGATATCTTTCTTGCTCACCCATAGGAGAAAATTCAATAGTCTCACTATCACTTTTATCTTTTCCAAAAGGAAAGATAGTTGGAACATCAGAGGATAGCAAATTCATACCTGATAGTTCATCTTCATTCTGAAATGATTCTGAATCTGATTCTGAATCTGAAGAGCTTCTTATACCTAATCCCCAATCGATTTTCCCATTGTCATAGTTCTTCTGAGATGTCTTCTTCTTCTTAGGTGCTTTCTTCTTAAGCTTCTTTCCCATTGTTCCACGGATCTCCTTCAAGTGATCAAGCTTCTACTAAAGGACCTGCTTTGATACCAATTGTTGGAAATAATACTGAGAAGGGGGGTGAATCAGTATTATCACATTAATAAAACTTTTTCATTTCCATAATCAGATTCATATATGCTACTTCCACAACTTCTTATGATTAAGTTAATTGATCTTCAATGAGTGCATTAGAACATTATCAACCATATTATTAGTTAACAGATGCAGTGACATAGAGTAGATCATCACACATAAGGCACACACATGAACACCATGATATAAGGTGGAAACCCAATGCGGGAGAAAACCACCTACTGCAAGTCATCTCAATCTTCTTCTTAATAAGAAAATCCTTTTACAATATTTTGTACTGCTGCAGTCTTATACCAGTATGGGAGCTACAACCCCCTTTGCTCTTGTACTAGCCGATCCATTTAGTAGTACGCAGGCTACTACCTGCTACAATACTCCAAAGATTTCCTTTAGCTCTTGTACTAGCTTAGATACTAGTACGTAGGTGCTGACCTACAATCTTCTCTCCTCCAGGTACCACGTTTCATCAATTTTCAGATTGAATACACTGAAGCACAACACATAATCTGAAAGGCCACATTTCATCCCATTTTCATACTGGGCCCAACAACATTGAAGCTCATAATCAAACAACCTTCTAAATTACCCAAGCACTAGATCAATACATATACAAGTGAGTCATCAATCAGATCTAGTCCATCAGATCACATAAAATGAGTCAATAAGAACCTGATCCATTCATCCATCAATGTATAAACATTTAATCAATCACTACTATTATCAGAACTTAATACCAAAAACCAGACATCACTTCAAAACCCAGAACACAACAATAAACAGGGGCAGCTAAATAGATTTCATGAGAAGTATGCAGCTTCACCCATATAACACCTGCGTAGAAGTACGCACTGTTTCCAACTGCGTTCTTGCGTACCCACGCACTGTGCATCACAGACTTCCTGCGTACCTGCGCTATGTGTCCAATGAACTGCCTGCGCACCTCCGCATCTGCAGCGCTTTTGGCCCTGCGTATCTGCACACCTGCAGCACTACTGCGCCTGCGTATCTCCGCACTTTTCTTTCACTGTACTTGCGTACCTGCGGGTATAGATAATTTCAAGACTTCAAGAATAACCCAGACTGTCAGATCTACAGATCTGAACATGCGCCGAGGAGATATCAACCCATTAGTAGATCTGACTTGTCATTCTCATGTTTCTCCTTGATATTGATTCAACTCTCTCTCACAAACCGATTACAAGAATTTCAGATCTAGCTTCTCTTAAGATCTTCTAATTTCACCAGTGTCTAGCCAAATGATCTCCTTTGCCTTATATAGGCAAGCTCTTCCTAAAATCATGGATCAATACCATAGATAACCAAAACAAGGGGCCCAAAAACATGGGGCTCAATAATAATAATAATAATAATATAAAACAATACCACTGACCAAACCATAGGATTAAATACTTCGGGCTAAATACCACGGGCCAAACCCAACGTGAGTGCGCTTCTCTGCCTTGAAGTGAGTGAACTGGGGTCCGCACCTTTTACATGGTGTACCTGCGGGTATGTACGCACCTTTTCTAAGACATACCTGTGTGTCCGCACCTTTTGTACGGTGTGCCTGCATACCCCTTATTTTCTTCAATATTTGATAGCTGATCATCAATCTCTGTTACTGACCTGTTGTATAGTGATCCATCACCTGTATGAGTTGTATATATGTGTGTGTGTGTGTGTGTGTGTGTGTGTGTGTGTGTGTGTGTGTGTGTATATATATATAGATATGTATATATATATATATATATATATATATATATATATATATATATATATATATATATATATATATATATATATATATATATATATATATATATATATATATATATATATATATATATATATATATATATATATATATATATATATATATATATATATATATATATATATATATATATCTATATATGACGTGCTTATCCTACTCAAAACATATTTTTCATTTTAATTTATGTACCCTCCAAGAGCTATCTTATACTTTAAATGTAGCTTATAGATTTTTTCAATACATATTTTTCTTGTACCAAATAATATATTCGTATTCAAATCTTGTTACTATGGTTCTAACTTGGGAGAATTCAACTTGGAAATTTTTTTCTAGTGGAGATATTATTAAGAAGGTAAAATTAATATTCTAAAAAAAAAAACCCTAGAGAAAGGAGTTTTGGAGTAGGTGTAATGGTCATAAGCATGCAGTTGCTATTCTAAAAGTAGGAGCTCTATAAAATCCTAAGGGTTAGCTCAATAGGTCGAGTTACCATAGTTAAGCACCTCCGTTATTGAGATGTCACGTTCTTATATGATGTGACATGTTTCAAATGTGAGATATGTTTCAAGTTGCTTTATTATGAAGAATGAAAATTAATTCAAAATTTTAAAGAGTTGATGCATATTTTAAATTTTCACAAATTTGAAAAATGCATGTTTTTGTATTTATAAGATATCTACCTCCATATTTTAGTTATACTAGATTTTTTCATTACATATTTTTCCTATGCCGGATCATATATTCCTTTGAATCTTGTTATAACAGTTCTAACTTGGGAGGATTCAACTTGGACCTTTTGTTTTTCAATGGTGACATTTTTAAGAAGGTATAATTACTATTCTAAAAAGAAAAAGCCCTAGAAAAAGGAGTTTTGGGGCAAGTGTAATAGTCATAAAAATGCACATATTATTATAAAGATAGGAGCTCTATAAAATTCCAAGGGTTAACTCAATTGGTCGAGTCACTGTAGTTAAACACATCTTATATTGAGAGGTCATGGGTTCAAACTCTCTTGACACTCTCGAGGTTAGGCTCCATGTTTGAGTTTGCGGGAAGTGATCTCTTCGAGTGGATCTTCCTAGAACAATATTTCGTGGATGTAGCGAGTCATCAATATCCAAGGACCATGAACCACATAAAAAAAGTAGGAGCTCTATATTTGGAATTTATATCTTTGTCTCTTGTATATTTGTATCCATGCTCACCTATTGGTATCTTCTTCTACTCCTGTATATTTTACAAAGCATTGTGGAGGAAAGGGTGAGTTGTTGATTGCTAGAGATTCTTGCATTTCTTCACTTTTATCTATTGCTTAATATTCTTTAATAATAGTGGGAGGTGGAGAGATACCATAGAGAACTTATGATAATGGAGTTTTCTTTGTTGGATCATGATTGTACTCATCCCATCTCACAAAGTTGGATTGTATCTAGGAGTCCTTGTTGTCCAAACTTGTCAATGCTTTGTTCACCTTACAACCCTTGGTAATAAAGACATTGAGTATTCTTAGATGACTATCACATGCATTTTATATGTAAAGCTTCTATGTTCCTTAGACTTCTACATGCTACCAATCTTAGTTTCACTAGAACTTGTATGGTGGGATTCAATTTTTTTCTATGTTATTTTCTTACTTCTTATTTCCATGCTTTTCAACTCCATTAAAGGAACTAGTAGAAATCGAATATTGTGCATCTTAGGCATTCTAGCCATATAATTATGAATCTTAGAAAACTTTTAATTCAGTTCTTTGTTAAATCACAACAATATTAGCTTGTTGTAATTATATTTTTAGTAGAAATAAATAGAAACTATATGTCTCTCTTGATTTCGGTGCATTTAAAAAATTTAAAACATTAAAAAAACACACACAAAAAATAAAAATGAAAAATAAAATTAAAATTAGTCTAAATTGGATAAAAACAATTATTACGATATGCCAAAATTGTTGTTTTATGCACTCTAGTTCAACATTTGTTAGTACAGAATCACATTAGGATGCATGCCCAAAATTTAGATAAAAAATTGAATCATGTTCCATGCATTTTTTTTAGTTATTCAATTATTTTATGCTTATTTCCATAAAGGAAGTTTAAGTAGAAGAGGAAAAGGTAGTTGTGGATCTAGATGTTCCAAATCCCCCTAGGGGCAGACAGAGTTGACCCAACACAACCACTATATGGGCAGATATATCTATTGTACCTCAACTAACATCATAAGTAGATCCAAAACTAGCAGCAAAGGCAGGAACATAAAAAGAAGCCTGAGCAGTTCGAGGTTCAATAGTAGTAGATCCAACTCTAGTTTATGGATAAATTACATAGTCAATTTAAGAGAGAGATCTAGTTTTCATTGTTCTTAATGAGCGTGATGAAGAGTTTGATGCTCATAAGCATAATTCTTACCTTCGTGATCCATTTCATGAGATCCTGATGATGTTCATGAGAAAGAGTTTGATTCTATTGATTCTATTGGTAAGGTCAAAATGGATCTCGCTCACGAACAAGAGCTCGAAATATTAAACACCTTAGAATCCATTATCACTATGTAAGAATGACCTCATATGTGAACTATTTCTTGGCTACCATGGAGTAGACAATTACGGAAGAATAGAAGATCCCTTCCTTGGACATGGCCCTAAGAGCTATACTTGCCTAGTGTTGGGCCACACATAAAGAGACACTACCTTCCTAGGACATAGTCAAGGTTTCCATGCTGCATGGGTTCCTACTTCCATTAGATTCATTTTCTTGATTGAAAGCAACAAGGGAAGAAGCCAGGGGGGAAGTATTAATGATTCTGGACCTGCCAACATTCAGGGGGTCTCCCTGATATGAAGTCCCAACTAGATGTCAAACGATTTAGAGTAGGAGTCCCAACAATGGGTGGTATTGTAATGCCTTGATCACTGTAGCACACAGAGATAAGTAAGATAATTTTGGGTGAGATAAAGTGTGTGACCCTATGGGGAGTCAGCTGTGATGCATGAATGTTCTGACACATGGAGGGGAAAAGGATGTGTGCCCCTTAGATGCCTATAATAGTACACAGCTTGAAAGGAACACACAAGTGGAATGACATCACAAATCACATATTTAATTAAATTTGGAATTAAATAGTGGATCTAGAATTTCAAAATAACCAAAAAGATAAATTCTAGTCATGTCCTTGTAATAAAATATTTCCAATTTTAATGAAATATGTGTTACAAGCTAAAATGCAGAATAATCCACAAATTAAAGTGACGGATTAATCCAAAAACACACATTCAAAAATATTCGTACAAAGTAGTTCATAAGCAAATGTGTAAGTTAAACAACATACATTGCTAAAGCAACCAGAATAGTCCAACTACAATAACAACATATGTATCAAAGCATGTTGCCTCTGTTATTATTATTATAAGTGAAAGTTCCATCCATACATACACCATTGATGACTCCTAGCCCCAATAGTGAAACATTACAGTCAAGAACACTTTCTCCTCCAAAGAAGTATACTCACTCTACACTGTGGAGAAGCCAAGGCTCTTCATAATACTCCGAAGCCTTTTCTAAGCCCAATCCTAACCAAAAGCTTGACTCCCAAAAATCCTTTCTATGAGTTATGAGGTTCTATTTATAAGAAAATGTGGGGTGAACCTTGACATTCCCCTTTGTGACTCTTTGACTACCCTCATCACTCTTCAAATTCTTTACAAATAACTCATTACATAACATGATGACTTTTCACATTCCACTAATGACACTTGGAATTTCACTTACAACATATTTACAAGTAATATTACATTTTCCACATGTACCCATGTAAGACAAAATAGGTGAGAGATAGCCTAATGAGACAAAACACTATGACTCCAAAGTTTGGGGAAACACCAACTTGGCAACCTCCACCTGGTGCTTCTCAGTCACATATTGATGCCAAGCTTGGTACTGTGTGATGATGTCCCCAAACTGCTTGATGACATCTTTCTAATAGAAGACTATTGCCTCATAACATTTGGCTATATGGTCTTGGAACCTGTATCCAACTTGTCCTGAAGCATGTGCAGGATGGCATTGACCAGGACAGGAACACCAATGTACTCCTACATGTTATGTGTGCTTAGCTCTAAGAAATCCTTTGTTGCCGCTCACCTTAGCTTCTCCATGTACCCATCGATATTTAGTCGAACTTGGTTATTGGTTGTAGTCTTGGTGAGGGAATTGATTGACGAGATCCTATGTGTTCTCACCATGACATCCAAACTCTTTTACAACCATGCATATGAGGCCTGTATGTTGTTGACGAATGGGGTAAGTTTTCATAGTTCTAGATCAACATCCCGACCTTCCCTTTCTCTAGCTCTACCTATGGCTTCACCTTATTTGGAAAGTGAAATAAGGCCCCTTTGTATTGCATTGTCCACTCTTGCAGATGGGTGATGGCAGCATGCATGTTCCTAAGAGTTTGAATAAACTCTTTGCTATGTTGTTATAAGTCATGCACACAGAAAACTATTTTATGCACCATGATAAATATGTTATAGAGCTTCCACATGATAGTCTCAAGTGTTAATAATTTAGCGAGTATCACTTTCCTCATCTCTACCATTGCAGAAAATGCATTGGAAAGGGAAGTTGTATGCTTTCTGATGTCTGGCACTATCACCCTTTCCTTAATGAATGCAAGTGATCCATGATCATCTGGGAAGTGCTTCCTTCACACATTTACAATCCTCTTCTACAACTCATCAAATGATAGATTTTACACATCCATGATCAGATCATCATCAAGAAGAACAACTTCTCCTTGCTTGCTCGGGACTACTTCTGACATTGGAGGTGGTGGAGACTGAGAGGTGACCTCTGGTGCTAGCAACATAAGGTAAGTGTCTTCGTTCTTTTCCTCCTACCCCAACTCTATGTTTGTCACTTGAATTAGTTGCTCAATCTGCTGAGAAAGCTCCTAGTCCTGCATATGTTCACCCTCTTCTTCTATTGTTGGTCATTTCGAATCCTGAACCTGTATGGGCATTGTTTGCTATGTCATCACACCTTGCCTTTGTTCTTCTCCCTGATTTATCTTTTGTTCTCTTTCTTTCCTCCTCAGCTCCTGTTCTTTCTTTAAATTATTCTTTGTCTCGTGCAGCTTCAGTTCTAATTCTTGCAACCTTTGTTTTTCTCTCTTCCTTCGCTCTTCTCTATTTACTTGTTGCTCCCTCCTTTCCTCTGTTGCCAAAGTTGCTTTATCCATGATAGGATATGCCCTCATCTTACATATTTTATCTACCTCTGGGTTCTATAATCTTCCTCTTGTCCTTGTCCTGTACTGGATTGATTCCTATTGTTGTTGTTGTTGTTGTTGTTGTTGTTGTTGTTGTTGTTGTTGCTTCCTATCCTTTTGTTGTTTGTAGAGGACATTGAGGATAGACAAGAACCGATCCCATAGAGGGGGATTGGTAACATTATTTGTTCCCTTCACAGGTGTCATTTAATAAAATATATTATTTATATATCTGGTTTCCATTGGATTATTTGGGTTACCTACGCTTATTTTCATACTTCATTTTGATGTTTAACTATTTTTGTTTCATAGATCAGGGCTTTGGCAGGATATGTTTCTATCATTTACTATAGATCCACACTTTTTAACAACCATTTTTATTGTTAGGGTTGTTTTTCATCCACAGCCTAAAGTGGTTTCTTTTCTTACACCTTCGAGAAGAACCCTACATAAAAAATTGGCAACTCCACTACGTTTTTAATTCTGATTCAGAAACCTGGGTGACCTTCAATTTTTAGCTTAGGGTTTTTTTTAGTCTCTTAATGTTGTTTACTAGAATTCTAACCCTAGATCAGTCAAATTTATAACTTTTGCATGTTTTTTGGTTATTTCCACAAGTCATGGGAGCCAACAGCGATAGAGATGAAAATTTTTCCTGAGACTTGCCACCCAAGAACTAAGGAGCAGAAATCACAATTTTTTGGCCCAAACCTACTATCTCGAGGTCCAGAATGCACTTTCTGGCCCAAAAGTTGTGATATCCCCCTAAATAGGTTAGTACCTGTGATTTTAGGGTTTCTGGGATTTTTTCTGATCTTTATATGGGTTTTGCTGAGAGCAGTGTGTTGGGTTGGTTGACCACTACCTTAATCTGCTTAGGCCTTGAACTACTCTGTTTCTCTCGTCGAAGTGGAATTTAGCCCCTTAGGGCTTCTAGTACGTTTCCACCTTTATAGGAGGAGTTTAGCTGAGCAAGAAGTCTGAGTTTTTGCAATGCTTTCAGCCATATTTTCCAGATCTATACCTTCTTTCCTCAGATCTTCAAAGATAGGTTGTTTCCATCCAAAGTTCCCTCTTGAACCTTGTTTGGCCATTTGCCTTAGGGTGCCACTCTTTTCCCTAGGTTTCACACCCATCGCCCTATATTTTGCAGCGATTTTCCTCACTGGGTTTTGTTGTTGTTGCACCACTTTCCAGTAGCATAATGTCATTTGATCCCAGTCACACAAACGCTTAGATCTCTTAGCCTTTTTTGTGTTTTATCAGTCGATTTCACCACTAACCATCACAGTTTTTCAAACCAAGTTTGGGTGGGGTTTAGATAGTTGATTTTCTATTTATTTTATGTTTTTAATTTCATTTTATTTTAGCAATACTATTTTTTCTTCAAACACGATCTAGGCTTAATTAATAAACACACTTGCACACATAAGCACACCTTAAGCGAAGGGCGCTTGGTTTACATCACCAAGCCAAGACTTAACTTAATTAATTTATCTCCCTACATAGAGACAAAGGCATTTTTTTATCTCCCTTCATTATTTCCGTGTCACTTGTGTCTTACAACCATTGTGCCACCAAGGCATTTATCGCAGAGACTCTTAGGCCTTCATCCCTAGTTTACGCTTAGGCGTATTACTCCTCCCTGTAGGGTTCGAGTTCATCCTCCCTCGAGTCCCCATACCGACTCTTCTTCTGGTTCATATGATTCCTCATATGATTCCGAGCCTCCTTCACCACATACTATCATCATGTCAAGACCCACTGTAGGTGTAGGAAACCAACCTAGTGTTGGTTTCGATTCTACCCCGATAGTCACATCTAGCAGAACCATTATAGGAACTGTTCTAGCAGCTCCAATTGTACCTTTCATGGTTGGGTTAAGCCTCCCATATTTTAGCCAATTGATTAACGACCCTATACACCACGATGCTAGTTGGCTAGCTATGCCGATTAAGCTTCCCTCCGACATTCCCAAGTTTGAGGGTAACTTTGGAGAGGACCCCACCAATCACATTCACTCCTTCCATATGTGGTTTTTGTCTAATTACATCAGTGATGACTCCATTCACCTTTGGTTGTTCCAACACACACTCACTCGAGATGCTGAAAAGTGGTACATTGACTAGCCCTCTACTTCTCATTCCACTTTCGTGGTGCTTGCCAAAGCATTCCTTTCATATTTTTAGTTACCTCTCCGATACGACACTGGTATAGATCTATTGACCACATTTTATCAGTCCTTTGCCACCCATCTTTCCGATCATGTCCAGGAATGGCATAGAAGGAGGAGAATGTGCCGTGCTCCGCCCTTCGAAGACCGTGTCTACCTCGATTGGTTTCTTAGGACTATTTTAGTGCCTATTGCCAAAGATGTCGTGTCTCATTTTTCTCAAACAGTGGAAGAGGCTCTTCAAACCACACTAAGATATGACTTGATTTATTCTCAATCCAGTTATGTCTATATCATTATACCATACCTCCCTCGTCCTGGTGGTGCCAATGCACCGGGGGCATCTCACGATGCCGACGGTATCATTGGAGCTATTTCACATCCTTCACCATATATTCATTAGAGTTATGGCTATCTGCAGGGGGCACTAGTTCCTCCAACACTTATCCCCCCCTGCCAACAACGTGTATTCAGGACAAAGCAAATCATATGCATTCACCCAACCACATCAACATATGTCATGGCTAGCTAGTGTTCAACCTGTCTACTAGCCCATTGCCCCTTCACCATCTTACACCTATGCACCACTAGGCACTCCAGCCCCTCATGCATTAGCACCACAGCCTCCCATGCATCCTCAACCCCAGTAGCCACCGCCCCCTCAGGGTCAAGTGTATGCATAGCAGAGTGTGACCAATCCCCAAAATTCAAAGAAAAAGAATAAGGTGAAGGGTAACAAGGGTAACAAAGGTAATAAACCCCAAGGGAACCAACCTAACACCAAAAACCAACAACAGGGTGACCAACCCAAGAAGAACAAGGTTATTTATATGAACAAACCTTGTGCATGTTGTGGTGTACATTTCCATTATACTCATGAGTGTCCCCTCTTACCCCATATGCGCCAAATGTGGGAAGCCGAAGAAACTTTTAGAGGTCAACCGCCCATGCAACAATCACCTCAGAATCCTGCACCACCTCAACCGGTCATGCTCATAAATCCTTTCCCTCAACAAGGATTTGTTGTTGCTCAACCTCAACAAGTTAAAATAGCCCACCCTCCCCAACCTTCTAGTCCCGATGACCACCAGATCCTCATGATGAATTTTGACGAGGTCAATACCTTCAATATCAACTTGCAAACTCGGTCGCATCAATATGACAGGCCATCGTCTTCATCCGCAACTAAGGCCAAAACCAAAGCATCTATTGATCCTCTTATGACACCAAATGGTCTGTTGTAGATCCCTCAACCTAAATTTGAGTCAATTCCTAGGATCCCCAAGTGACCATTGCACTGTAATGTGGCTTCTGACTGAGCTGCCCATACATATAGTATAGTAGATGACTTGGCATAATCACCTACTTCCATGTTGATGCTGGAGGTTCTCCAATCGTGCCCATCTCAAAAGAAATATCTACTAACTTCTTTGGGCGTAGCAGATCCTTCAGAAAACCATTTGATTGTCTTTCCTATTGATACATCAGAACATCTTCCATTACCTCCATCCCTTGCTTTCCAGACACCAGTCTGAGTCCGTAATGCCATCATCTCCCAATTTATTATTGATGAAGATGTATCCACCTGCGTGATGTCTGCTGCCATTTGGAAGCAAATCAAGTCACCTAAAATCTCCCCATCCACCATCACTTTGCGTACGTGGGATGGTCACCCGTCCCAACTGTTATCAAACCAGCTCAAGAGAAGATAGAAAAGATAGATCAACGCCTTAGAATTTAGCCTCTTCGAGGGGGCAACCTCCTTTACATTACATAAATGAACAATTCTTAGATGATACAAATGAAAAGACCTCCTTTCTATATATAGTAGTCTAAGGGGTCGTAACATAATTAGAGCCAACATAACAATAATAATGTAAGGGCATAATAATAACAATAGTGGGAGTCTATGTGGCACCATAGTAACAATATGGGCACTACATGGGCACATCAATATAATAAGTGGGTTGTACTAATAACAATAAGGGGTTACACTAGTAGTATAGGGGCCTAACATGCCCCTCTCCTTCAAAAAGCGTTGTCCTCAACGCTTGAGTAGTTCTTGATGCTTCTGTATAAAATTCTTGTCCTCCGATGTGGAATCTTCAGCGGGTAAGTTCTTTCACTTGATGAGATACTCTAAAATTGATCGATTTCGTAGCTGTCAGGTTCTTGTTTCTGTGACTGCTCCAGGTTCCAATATGATTTTTCCTTCCTCTTCAATTTCTAGCAATATTGTTTGAATTGGGATCTTTTGCAACTTTTGAATAAGTGGCCATACTTCTTCGTCCTTCTTCCATTCATCCCTTGCTTCATTTATCCAATCTAGTTGGATAATAGAAATGGCACAAAACAATGCTTCCACATCCTCATCCTTGAAGAGTCTTCCCATTCGGTAAGGTCACCATTTTTTAAGTGCATGTAGTATTACCAACATTTCCTTCTCATAAATAGCTTGCTTGAGATGTAACAGTAAAAATACCCAATCACCCACATCAAAACATTTTTCACTACGATGTTGATCTACCTATTGTTTCGTTTGATTTTGCACCGAAGTGGCTTTATCATTTAAAAGTTGGAGAACTTGTTTTTGATGCTTGATGTGAACTTTCTCCGCTTGAAACTTTTTCTTCTTAATATGTCCTTCTATCTCTAGAGTTTGAGGAGTGGTAATCTCTTCCAATCCTTTACAAGATATGGTCGGATTCATTTCTTGATGCTCGATGTGATCTTTCACTTCTTGAACATTTTTCTTCTTGATATGTCCTTCTATCTTGATAGTTTGAGGAGTGGTAATTTCGACCAAGAATTACAAGATATGGTTGGATTCATTTCTTCTTTCTCAATGTGATATTTCACTTCTTGCACCTTTTCTTCTTCCTCTTCACAATCTATGTAGAATAATTTCTTCTCAGCACACTTATGACCCTTAGTGTATTTTCTATCACAACTGTAACAAAGCCCTTTTGCTCTTTTTTCTTCCAATTGTGGTGTCAACCTTATAGGTTGTGGAAGACTAGGGGCAACAACACTTTCGTCTTTATAGTTGTGAGTGGTATGCTTCCTGGTTGCCATAATTTTGCTTTCCATTTTTCTTGCTAACCTGAATGCCTTCTCTAATGAATCAGGTTCCCAAAGGTGAACATCATGTTGGATATTATCCTTTAAAGACCCTATGAACACATCAATCCTATGCTCCTCTGGAATATCTTTTACCCTTATGTTCAATCTTTGGAACTCCTCAATGTGCTCCATTATTGAACCCTTTTGTTTGATACTTATCAATTGGCTAAAAAAAGTGTTGCTTTTTGTTTCCTCATAATGTGCTATCAATTCTTCTGTAAAAATTGCCAAAGTGATAAATGGTTTACGAGAGAAAAGCCATTGATACCATACAAACTGATTTGGTTCCAAATATTAAGTTTCCATACGTACCTTTTGTGTGTTTTGTACATTATTGAGATCGAAAAATTGCTCCATCTGTAATATCCATGTGGCAGGATCCTTGCCATCAAACTTCCTCATATCGATTTTTGGAATATGGTGAGTCTTCGATCCAACATTAGCGTCTATGGACTCATGATTAACATTTCTATTGTTCTCATCATGAATTTCCTTTAGTACCCTTTCCCCCTTAGGAACCATTTCTTGTAGCAACTTATTCATATTTATCTTCAATTCGTCCATGTTTGTCTTCAAATCTATCTTCAAATCATCCATCTTAGCTTCCACGTCAATCATCTTAGCTTCTACTCCTTTCTTTAAACAGTCCATCTTAGCTTCTACATATTTCTTTAAACCATCCATCTTAGATTATGTTCCTTTTTGTGCAAGGGACAGTTGTTGCACTTGGTCTTGTAATTTTGATATATCATGTTGCATTTCTTCCTCTTCTTCATGAGTCATGCTAGAGCTTTCAGGTTCCTTACTAGGTGTTTGCATTTTCTTTCCTCGGGGCATCAGTTACCAATAATAATTCTCTACTATGCCCTTTGAATTCCTTCAAAATAAATTTTCAAACCAAGCTTAAGCAAAAATTTAAGAAAATCTACACACATTTTTTTTACTTTATAGGAGCTCGATATTGCCTCTGATGTATCTCTGTACTTTCCAATCATCTAGTTCTGAATTTGTGAGCTGTAGTAGCCCTCTGGGTCCTCTTTCCAATGCCACAAGTCTGACCCAAAATGGATTCTCCAAGGAAGAGTTATGTGAAATCTCCCACAGTGACTTGCTTATAGACTAGTTCAGTAGAGCGAACTTGTACGATGTGCCACAAGTCCCTGTTTCGACCTTTGGATCTAAAACATGCATAAAATAAACTAAAGTCCATCCTCTTTCTATACCTTCTTATGAATTTTCAATCCGATCCCTAGAGAGAAAGTTATGACGATTTTCCCCAGGTCACCTGTTTTGAATGTAATTCAGGAGTCTGCAAAAAGACCAACTTCCTCAGATCATATCTCCGCAAATATCATGCTAAAAGCTCTAAAATTCAGACCCAAGCTTCAGGTGATTTCTTCTCAAATGGGTTTTTTTTGCGACTTCTGAAACGTCACAGAAAAAACGTTATAGCAAAAATACCACGATGACCTGTTTGGAGCAGCGAAACCCTAGAATCCAAAGCTCTGATACCAAATGTTATGAAACCAGCTCAAGAGAAGATAGAAAAGATAGATCAACGCCTTATAATTTAGCCTCTTCGAGGGAGAAACCTCCTTTACATTACATAAATGAACAATTCTTGGATGATACAAATGAAAAGACCTCCTTTCTATATATAGTAGTCTAAGGGGTCATAACATAACCAGAGCCGACATAACAATAATAATGTAAGGGCACAATAATAACAATAGTGGGCTTCTATGTGGCACAATAGTAACAATATGGGCACTACATGGGTACATCAATATAATAAGTGGGTTGTACTAATAACAATAAGGGGTTACACTAATAGTATAGGGGCCTAACACCAACCTATCAGCATGTATCGCAATTGTCCACTGACTCTTGTAGGAAAGACTATTCATGTAGACATTGAGGTTATTGATGCCCTCTAGATTACAACATTCTATTGGGTCATAGTTAAACATAAGCCATGTCAGTCGTCATGTCTATGTTTTCCGCAAGATGTCCTTCCCCCATGAAGGGAAGATCATCACTATCTATCAATTGAAATATTATGAGCCATCATCCTTAATCTCCCGTGAGTCCATTATCTCATCGATGTCTGACAAGTAGTCTTCCACCCCTCTCACTGGTGTTTCACCTGGAGTCTACAAAGACTCCACCTTGTTGGGTGCTTTCCCTAGTCCTCCCCCTCCCATCTATAAGACTAACACTTTGAGTGTTTGCATGTTACAAGCATCACGAGTTTCTCAAAAGTAGTCTGGTACCTCTGGTCAATGGCCAGCTCCTCAGTACCCTATTGTTACCATCTCAGTTGAGCCATCTGGATCCACCCCCCCATTACCTCCTGCATTTGTGGGTGCCTCTCCTTTGTTCCCACCAAGAACTATTCCTTCATACCTTAACCATCAAGGAGTTGTTCTGTCAGGACATTACCCTGTAGGACAAATACCTTTTTTGTTTCCTCCTCCCGGAATCTTTTATGTCCCTATCATGGCTTCATTAACTCTCCCTAATATGACTTTGGGGATCCCAGTCTAGTAAATTGATCCCCAGTGAACACTCTGCCTGGTCATCTCAGACCATATCATGGTTTGAACCTGGTTCAACTGGTCCCTATGACCCCTGTCACTGCTTCAGTTCCACTACAACCTCAACAAGAACCCACTCCTGTTGCAAAACAATTTGGACAGGGGGGGCAAATCCAAGAGGAAATAACCTAAGGACAAAGCTACCAAGCTCTTCCATCCCCCAAAGCTACAAATCTAACACCTTTTGCGCTTTGTGTGAGGTTATTGGGAATTCCACAAATAATTTTCATAAACTTCCTCATCTCAAACCTTGGGTTCATGAAAAGTTTCCTAAGTCTAATATCCCTGAGGTCCAAGTTACCTTACTAGATTTAGCCAAAATACTCAAAACATTGCACAAAAATCACCCTTGTGCCTTGTGCAATAATTATGGTCATTATTTCCATTGTTTCCCTTGTCTCGATGAATTTTATGATTGCCTCCAAGTGCTTCGCAACTTGTAGGCCACTTGTAGTGGATCACCTACTCCTCTACATGTGGATTCTAGTATCACTAGTACACTAGAACAAGGGGACTCTAGTCCCACCATCGTGATCCCTCCCATCGACGTTGAGATGACAGACTCCATAGTCCATATCCTTTACCTGTCGTCATCCTTGAGTTCCTCGCAATAAAATCTTTCCAAGGTTTCTGTGTGTTCTTCTGTCGAACCTCCCTCATCAGAAACCTAGGTCTCAATATTGCTAGATCTTCCATCTACTAGCTCGTTGTCTACCATCTTAGATGATGCGTATGTGAACCTTCTTTCTCAAGATGATGCACCAAGTAATGCTGCCACATCATGTAGTCAATCTTCCTCCCAACCACCCATCTTCCATTCTGATGAGGACATCATGGAAGCTATGACTACCCCTGATTACCCTTGGGATGATATGCACCATCGTGTGTACTTCCTTCCATATTTTTAAACCCAAAAATTCCCCCCCATGTTACTTGTGATGATCGATGATGTGTCTGATACCTGGCTCCTCACTATCTTCTCATTAGCAATGACCTTTATCGTGACGGTGTTGATTGTATCCTTTTTCATTGTCTCACTCATCATTATGGATAGGACCTTACATCATTCGTAAGGACTTGGGTAAGGGGTCATATATTCTAGAGGATTTTGAAGGCCAACTTCTTCCTGATCCTCACAATGCACTCTACCTCAATAAATTTTACCCATAGTATATCCCATTGATTTGTGTGTATTTATTTATGTCATTCATTTAGGTAGGTTGCATCATCTCATTTGTTGTCTTTTATGTCTTTCAGATGGATCCGTCATCCACACTGTATATTGGTCATGCCGATGGTGCGAGTCGCTTCTCCAAGAATCTAACCTCTGTATCATGGGCCATTTTCACCCCCTTTCATATGTTAGTCCATGCTAACAATGTGTGCATTGGATCTGTCACCAATAACCAGGTTGAATATGATACAATGATAGGTTTGTTAGTCTATGCCCTTGCTCATCATATCCTTCATCTTCATGTTCATTTATATTCCTTGTTGATTTTCATGCAATTGAATGGTGTGTATCATGTGCATAACTAAGTCCTATTTAGAAAATATCTATGAGTTAAGTTGTTGGTACGTGAATTTGAAACCATTACTTTCAATCATGTTCCTAGAGCCCAAAATAACTATGTAGATACCATTGCAAATAATATTCTAGATTGGAATTTATCACATGTATACCACAGAAGACAACCATAACAAAAAACAAATTGTGAACGACAATCGTCGTATAAAAGATGCATAACCAAATTATGTATTGACATATAAAAATAAATGTGTTTGGAGTCTACCATTGTAAATAAATTTACGCCCATAGCATACTGGCCAACACATAGGCCCCTACATATCCTTATCATCCTTTGGAGGATCTCGTGCCAAGTTGGGTTAAGATTCTTGAATCCATTTTTTGAGCACTCGGAACATAATGGTACTCCACAAACTCCTTCTGCTAGGGGGCATCATTCCCAGCTTTGCATACCAGATCAGTCCCCTCCATCACATATGCATTGGGGCAGTATCCCATACTTGGGGGCATGATGGTTTTCCCCTAGCCATCTTCCCAATTGATTAACATAAGTGTCAGCCTATATCCCACCGGATCTAGGTATGCTCAATTATCCTCCCATTCCTTAGATAGCTTTTTATACCATATCTTCAAATATTATACTCTATGTCTTACCACCTTTACCACATAGTCCCCATGTTTGAATTAGTGGGTGAATCTGATTCTATACTTCCTCTAGTAGTTCATTCTCATTTTCCTCTTCCCTAAATTCTTCACGAGGAACCATTGTTCCAAGAAGCATTAAGGCCATCTTTAGACAAGTAAGGCCACTTTCCTGAAAGTCACAAATCCAAATTATGATGGTTGGTTTTTCCGCTATGATCTCCACAAGATTTAGGGATTTTTTCTCCTCTCCAAATTCACCAAAGCTCAATGTAAAAATGAATTAAATTGGAGGGAAAACACACTTTTATAGGAAAACCCCCAGTTTTTTTGTCGCCCATTGCGACCAAACCGTAACTCAATTTGGTGAACCATTAGTGCTATTGGAAATCTAACATTGAGCACTATAATGGGTCTCTCTTCATTTTTGATGATTTGGCACTTCACTCGGAAGCGATTTTTCCAAGAAGGGTCACTTCATCGCCTCTCAAGATCAAATTTCTTCATCTGCGATGCTTGTACTTTGGGAAATACCTCCCTTGGCAATTTTCCTCTCACATGTTGATTTTCATCATAAGAAACTATCATTTTCTCATGTTTCCATGATCCTCACCAGACCTATTCTGTGTGGCAGCATCATCGAGTCACCCTTCTTTAGAGCATCTGCGATGAGTCACCTTTGCATCCATGGAGTCTATTTCGCATCCCATTGTATTATTTCATAGTATTCCAGCCATCTTTGCATACCATTCATCCCATGTTGCCCATTTTGGACTTCATTCATACTATCCACCATTCCCTCTAGAGTCGAGTTAGCCACTACCAGGTCAACCATGCACTTTATGCCCTGACAAGGGAAGTCGTTTGTTTGTCCCTCAGTCCCATTTCCCCATTTTCCTTGGTGTCATTCCATCAGTTGCATTATTTTTTTCCCTTGTTCCTTAGTTGAGGATCCTCATTGTCTCACCTATGGCGGGCCCTATTCTGTCGACATCAGCACATCTACTCGAAAAGAACGACCTAGAAGGCGGTGTATCTTGGTCCCAGCTTCCACTCTTATTTGGTGCCTTGGATCAAGCAAAGGGAACCATCATTTCCCTTTGACTTGATTGTTTCATGCTCATGATTCATACACTTGATGGTCCGGTGATGCAATAGATTGTACTAGTGATTTCCAGGTGTGTGTGAGATGTTTCAAACCTCATGAAGGGGTGGCCCTTCAAGTAACCCCCCACATGCCTGGATGCCTTCATATTATGCTACAACCTCATATGCAATTCCATAGATTTGATGGGTTGGTTCCTACCGCTTGCAGCGCTCATAGCATGCATGTCTCCTTCAGATGATCCATTCAGTTTTGTAGAGCCCTTTCCTGTTTAGCAGGGCTTCTTTGGTTGTTATAACCTCCCTCCCACCCATTTTTGGAGGGAAGGGCCATTATGTCTCATATACTCATATGTTATTGTATGCAGTCCTGGCTCGTGCTTTTCTAGGCGCATTTTGTGTATGGGACACATTGTATTATTTTTTGGCTCATTTATGTTAGCATGTCATGTACCCTTCTGCATGTACTTTAGTGCTTAGTTTCATTTTTCTGGGTGCATTATTATGTTTTGTACTGAGTTATCTTGGCGGGTATAGGTATGCCTCCCCCGCCTCACTGAGATCTGGTACCACAACATAAAAGGAGACTTACATTGGTCTCGCCCCATTTGTTACTATCCTCTTTCGATTTACTTCCATTGGTCTCTCTCTCTCTCTCTCTCTCTCTCTCTCTCTCTCTCTCTCTCTCCCCTTCGATGTCTAGTGATTATGTCCTTACAATGTACTTCGGTCATACATTTTTCTCCTAACACTCGTACGTTGGGGGAAATCTGTTATCAACAAAAAATTATCATCTAGCCATAACTTACTAGATGGATTGAAGTACACCATGTAAGGCCAATTTCACCATAGTAAAATAGCTTTCACTATAAGAAATTACTTAATAAACCACATTTTTAAGTTATTTCTCATTAAACCCATGAAGAATAATTAAATAAATCATTATTTATTTAATTATCTTCTAAGAATAATTAATTAAACCGTTGTTTAACTAATATTCCTTGTCATATTTGACCCAGTCATGAGAAATAAATAGATAAATCATTATTTTTCTTATTTTTCTGTAGGAATAATTAATTAATCATTATTTAGTTATTATTCCTTGTCAAGTTTGACTAAATACCCTAGGAATATTTAAATAAATCATTATTTGTTTATTATTCCTTAACCATATTCCTTGAGATACCATATTCCTTGAGATGATAAATAAATCATTTATTTATTTATTATTTCTAAATAAAAGTATTTAACCAATTTAAATACTTTTTCCCTCCAGCCAAATATAGTAAAATATTCCATATTTTTAATTCTAGGATTTGGTTAATAATATTTTATTAATTCCCAGTATTCAAGAATAACCTAATGTTTTGTTACAAATAGAAGGGTTTTGCATTCATTCTTCAATTTTGATTATTCTCATTGTTGCACTCACTGTTGTAACTCTATTTATTATCACTGTCACAAACCATTTTTATTTTCCATTTGAGTTCTCATTGAGCTCAAACATTTTGTTTGCTGAGTTTTACACATTACAAAGGAGAGAGACTCTACAAAATCTTAGGACATTGAGGATAGCCAAGAACCCATCCCATAGAGGGGGACTGGTAACATTATTTTTTCCCTTCACACGTGTTGTTTAATAAAATATATTCTTTATATATCTGGTTTCCATTGGATTATTGGGGTTACTTACGCTTATATTCTTATTTCATTTTGTTGTCTAACTATTTCTGTTGCATAGATCAGGGCTTTTGCAGGTTTTGTTTTTATTATTTTCTGCAGATCCACATTATTTAACAACCATTTTTACTGTTAGGGTTGTTTGTCATCAACAACCTAAAGCTGTTTATTTTCATACACCTTCGAGAATAATACTACATAACACTCTTGGAGGCCATGTTAACTGTAACTATTAGAGAGATGCTCAACAATTGTTGTACCTAGAGAAAGAGAGGACACTCATGGTAGGAAAATGTTAGCTTAAAACCAAAAGAAAATTCAAGACAAGACCAAGCAATAAATCAAGATCATGATGGGATAGACTATGCAATTTTGGTTCACAGATGTCACTGGTTGCTTATTGGAACTGCGCATTCTGCAGTCTTAATAGTCAATGAGGAGGCTTGCTAACTCGAACTGTGCAATGTGCAGTTGAGTCTTGGGTCAAGGCTAGGAGAGAGTACGCATTGCACAGTCTCAATGCCCAAGCTAGGAGGTTGGCTCTTGGAAATGAGCTCTGCATAGTTGGAGCCAGGCCACGAAAGCCTCTGCGTAATTCCAGAAGCCAAGGCAGAGGAATTGAGCTCCCAGAATGCATAGTGGGTGCAAGGAAATATAAGATCCAGGTAATGGGAGCCCAAATCTACCTAAGGGGAGTGTGAGACCGAGCAAATCTAAAGGATGGTGTGATGCTAAGTGAATCTTTGACTAAGTGAAGATGCATGCAAGTGAAACAAGTGTAGGAATTAATCAAACTAAATGAAAATGAAGCATGTGAAGAGAGTCACCGCAATGACGACCGTTAGTGCAAAAATAGGGTAATACATGTGACACTTTCGAAAGGAAATGAAAATTTTGAAACAACACTTCTACAAGCTAAAACAGGTTAAAATGCTAGTATTCATTCAAAGAAACACGTGAAACAACACTCTCACAAGTTAAAAACAAAAAAAGATAGAAAAGTAGAAAAAGACTAGAAAAAAGAAACTCACCTGGAAAAGGGACGATGATCGCACTAAACATTCCTTGATATCCTTGGGAATTCCAGAGCTCCAAGATTGAATGTGAAAATTATATCTAGCAATGTCAATTAAATAGTTTTGGTCGATTAAGGGTTTATGACGTGAAGGCCAAAACTCAAGGAAAAAGCAACACTTGGCAGCAGTTTCCAAAATAACGCGAGTGCCTCCTTCACGCTACTAAAAATAGATCCCTAATTTTTAGTGATGCTTTTTCACTTTTTTTTTTATTTTTGCTTTTTAGGAAAATTTTCCATTCATTTCCTAGAGAGATTATGCAGTTCTGGGAGGAACCAGGAAACTCTCTGGTTCATGCAGTGGGAAGCTTCTAAGGAAAAAGGCTTCTACGCAATTTCTAGGTTGAGTGGCTCTGGGTTGCCTCTCATGCTTTGTGCAATTTTCCAAGTAAATGCTAGTTATCAACTAGTATTGCGCAATTCTTGAGCTCAAGGCTCACTGTCAATTTGGACTGCGCAATTCTCGAGAGAAGGGCTAGTTTCCCTCAACGATTATGTAGTTCTCTATGGCAAGCCCGAAATTGGATGAAAACCAAGTCAAGAGATCATCTTGTGAGTTAGACAGTAGACCAAGTAAGAAAACACAAGTCACGATGCAAAGGATGAGGCTCAATCAAAGCACAAGTACCTGGATTATTGTAAGACAAGGTATTGTGATTTACAAGGGAGGCTCCAAAATGAAGCATAGGAAAACATTTGGAGGGTGGTTGTAGCCGATACAACATTGGTGACACATTGGTAGAACTATAGCTCTTTGTATGGAACTTGTCTCATGCAAAACCAGTGTGAATCTTTCGAAAGTATTGTTCAATTCTTTGATTATCATAGCTTCTTCACTAACTTGAGTTAACGATGTAGTGCCTACCATTCTCTTTATTGGCAACACACATACCAATCAAAGTAAAATGGATTTGTTTCGATTGGGGATGAGGATTATATAGGTGCACAAGTAATATAAATTGTTAGAGCTTTAGTTTCATCTATGGTGTTGCTCCATTGCCAACAGGCCTAGACAGTACCCCGATAGAATCACTTCGGGAACACAAGCATCACTTCATTACCAGCAAGCCTAGACAGTACCTTGGTGAAGTTACTTACTTCACCTCTCTACGTAGGAATCCTTTCTCTTCTTTCACGTTGTATTTTATTTTTTCATATTTTTCATTTTTAAAATAACTATACATAGGCACTTATTTATTTCATGAGGCGGAAGAGGGATCCCAACTTATTGAGAGCAGAAGAGGTTGTCCCTGAGAGAAGGATTTTATATATATCTCTGACATACTTGTTAAGGGTTTTCCCCTCTCCTTACTCTACTTGACTGAGTTGAAAAGGTTTAACCAAATATAGAAAACCAATTAGAGTAGGCGGTACTAGTTAAGAGTGTAAGAATCGTGACTTTACCATGACTCTCTCTAAAAAGAAGGTATTTTCCATCAGGGTATCATCGACTAGAAGAAATGCAATATTCACATAAAGAGAGGGAGTATAAATATAACCAAGTGTTGATAGTTGTACAAGTTCCTCTTGGATTTCACCTTGCTTGTTTAAGAATCCAAACACAGTTTCATGTGGAAACTAGCCTATGGGTGTCGAAGCAAACGATAAAGGAAAGAAGAAAGAAAAAGCAAAACAAAAGTAAGAAAATCATGAAACAAATAAGAAAAGAAAACTCTACTCCTACTTCTAACCTAAGAAAATCATAGGCCAACTCATGTGAAGTGATGCTTCCAATGCAAACATCGGCTCATTGGTTGGCCCATGTAGGCGACAACATCATGGAAAAGAAATATATGCAAGTAAACCATAAAACAAGAAAGATAAAACAATGTAAACCAAAACGTTCGAATTTTGTATGCATCCACAAAAAAAAAACATGGAAGGCACTCTGTAGATGTATCATGGTCTCCTACTATGTTGCACGTGAAAGACATGCATGTACACACCTTCAAACTTGAAAAATTAGCAAACATAAAGAAAGAATAAAACTTTCGTTTCACAACAGTGATTGCTATGTATGACTCCACCAATTCATGACCAATAGGAACGTGTGATTCTGGTGGAGGATGTGAAAATTATGAAATAGCCTGATCTGAACAACAAAGTGATGAGGGGCCTAGACATATTCAACATATTTCTGATCAGAAGTGGAACTAACCTCAAGGTTATGAGAACCTGACATAACCATTAGCTCAGGCTGAAGTGCCTTGACAACTTGAGGAGTTTTCAATGCATCATAAGATGGATCATCAAAGATCGTTAGCTTAGAAAGATCAGAAGCAGACAAATCAAAATCATGATTGAATGAATGAATGAAAATATCACGAAAATCACTATCAGAAAACTCAAGATAACGGGCAATGACATCCTCATGATCTGACGAATCATAAAGAGGGGATGATGAAAAATGAGAAGTTTCACCCTCTATGTTTCCGGAAATGTAAGATGAGAGATTGGGAGGATCTGGGAAGAGATATTTTTCCTCTCCACTATGGAATGAAGAACTAACAACCCATGTGTTTTGCGAATTATCAGAAATAGAAAAATCTAGAAATGGATTTTCACAAGATGGAACAAAAATAACATAATCGTGGAATATGTCAAGATAAAGCAGACGAGGTGCAGATAGAACGAGGTCATCCTCCACTGCATATTCTTGTTCAAACTCCCAGACATACTCATAAAAAATAATAGTGCAAGTTGTTTGTTCAACACCAACTCCGTCCAAAATTGGATCCTCATGAACATCACATGTGAGATCCGAGACAGATGAACACAACATACCAAAATCCATAGGATCAAAGGAACCAAAGGACGGAGGCCGAGGAGATGAGAATACATGACAACCATCGGGCTTGTAGTCCAAATCTACACATAAATCCTGAGAAAGTAGGGTAGGAGGAGATGGTAATAGATCAACAGGTGGATTCTCAACTTCTCCCACCTCGACCTACAGAGCTAGAATTGATTGATCAAAAGGGGATGAAGGGTCACTTTAGATAGCAACCTTGTCCATCTCATATTTAGAAGCTCTAACACCAAGGTATGTTGGGGGAGGCTCGAAAGATTCTAACTCGTGTGGATTCTCAGAAATGTGAACAAGATATTGAAATATTTCCAATCAACTTTATCTTCAGGAAATTCATAACAGTGATGAAGAAAACGATTATGAAAATTCTCAATAGATTCATCAAGTGATTTTCGCAATTTATTTTTTTTATTAAGTGATTTACGGTCATAAAGAATGAAATAATGACATAATTCTCTGAACATGTGATCAAAAGAGTGTATAGAGACTGTGGGAAATGTGTAATGCCATTCATTTGTGTTCCCTTCTAACGTGAAATCGAACAACCCACATGCAATGTCATCCGAAGGGACATCATGCCTGTCACAGAAGCCAGCAAAGGAAACTGTGTGTCTGAACAAGGGTGTTCTGTTGTCGCCATTGAACTTATATTTGGACAAGTCATCTATAATTCTCTTTGGCACTTCAAAATAAAAAACATGAGAGAAACATGTAAGGGTTATAATTTCAATGGAAGTCATGAAATATGTGTAGAAATTAAAAATAGAATTAAAGGGCTCATCTTGTAATCTAGCCCTCCTTCTAGTGCCAAAAATGTTGAAGGTGCTAGACCCGCCAAAATTTAGGGGATCTCCTCAATATGAAGTCCCAAGTAGACTTCAAACCGTTTGAATTATGAGTCCCAGTAGTGGGTGGTAGCATAATGCATTGACCGTGGTAGCACACAGAGATAAGTAAGATAACTTTGGGTGAGAGCAAGTGTGTGACCTGCAGCGAGTCAAGTGTGATGCATGAAGTTTCTGACACACTGAGGGGAAAAGGAAGTGTGCCCCTTAGAAGCCTGTAATAATACACAGCTTGAAAGGAACACACGAGAATAATGACATCACAAGCTAAAATGCGGAATAGTCCAAAGTAAAGTGATGGGTTAATCCAACAACATGCATTCAACAAGATGTGTACAATTGCATACAAAGTAGTTCATAAGAAACTTTGTAAGTTAAACAATGTACATTGCTAAAGAAAACAAAATAATCCAAATACAATAACAACTTGTGCATGAAATCATGTTGGCTCTATTATTATTATTATAAGTGAAAGTTCCATCCATATATACACCATTGATGATGACTAGCCCCAATAGTGGAACATTACAGTCAAGCACACATGCTCCTCCAAAGAATTATACTCAGTCTATGTTGTGGAGAAGCCAAGGCTCGTTACAATACTCCCAAGCCTTTTTTAAGCCTAAGCCTAGCCAAAATCTTGTCTCCCTAAAATCCTTTCTATGAGTTGTGAGGTTCTATGTATAACAAAGGGTGGGGTGACCCTTGACATTCCCCTTTGTGACTCTTTGACTACCCTCATGACTCTTCAATTTCTTTACAAATAACTCGTTACATAACATGATGGCCTTTCACATTCCACTAATGACACTTGGAATTTCATTTACAACATATTTAGAAATAATATCACATTTTCCACATGTACCCATGTAAGACAAAATACGCTAGAGACAACCTAACAAGATAAAACACTATGACTCTGAAGTTTGGGGAAATACCAACTCGGAAACCTCCACTTGGTGCTTCGCGATCACATATTGATGACAAGATTGATATTGTGTGATGATGTCCCCAAACTACTTGATGGTGTGTTCTAATAGTGGACTCTTACCTCCATAGCATCCGGGTGTATTGTTGGTTGCTAAATTTGCCCAATTTTTACTCGCCTTTTTATCCCTTTCTTGTACTCATTTCATGTCCTTGTTGGTTGATTTGTATTCTAAACAAAAAAGGTACACCTATTGTCATGTATTTTTGAATTGTTAATCGATGAAGCGTAGTTGTAGGGGATTATTGACTAAAGCGGCTTTCTAACTTAAGTTTCCTTGTAGATTTGAAGGAATGATGATCAAGACCATGATTAAGCATATGATGACTATTGACTTGGCAATGTTATCTTTGGATATTAGATGCAATGGATGTTCAACTTATCGACCAACAAAAGTGCTATATTTATATTTTGTTATATATCAAGAATTGTTATGCATTTGTAGGAAGATAACTGTTGTAATCTTAGGCATTATCAGTTGTTAAATCAAATGTATAAGTAGTGTTATGGGGTTGGGAAAGCCACCGCTAAGAGATACACGAGAATTCTAAGTTGTAACAACTAACCCCTGTAATTTTATTTTTATTAATATCGTTTCTGATCTTCTGAGCATTTCATAGTTCTTGATATTGCCGCAACCCTGATCAAAAAGTTGGGCCCACTCTCCTGGCCAGGCGTTGTTGGATTAGTTTTGTGCGTAGGTTTTTTATGTTGTGTTATTTACTTGCTATGCAATGATTTCAATGTGTTGTTATGAGTCTTAACTTACTGTTACTCAAATTTTTTTTACAATTATTACTTGTTGTTACACATTGGTATGTTATGGTTGAATGTTCAATGTTGGGTAGGGAAACTATGGCATGCATATACCTTGTGTGATACCCTTGAAATAACCATTTGAGCCTCAGATTGGTAATTAATGTGGAATTGGGTGAATTGTATGATTCATATTTGAACACCAAAATTTTGGCAGTGTTCTCAGTGAGGTTATCGAAGGCGTGAAAGTACGACCAGTATTGACCATAGGGCCACTCTCTCATCTTGGGGAGGGAACTTTTTCACCCTACTCCAGGTCCTGAGCATTAGACTGTTTTGTTTCTTTCATAGGAACCACTCTCTTGTCCTGGGAAGGGAAGTTTTTTTCACCATGTTTCAAGTCCTAAGCTTGGATTTTGTGGTTGGTTTTTTTCCTTCTTTTTCTTTGTTTTTAGGGACCACTCTCTCATCCTGGGGAGGGAATTTTTCACCCTACTACAGGTCCTGAGATTTTGACTTTCTTGAATGTTTTCTTTTTATTTTTTGATTGCATGAAAAGAGATACAAATAAAACAGGTAGAGGAATACCTCTAAAAAGAGGGAGGAAAGATCTAGGTAGAATTACCTATATCTAAGAAATCATTTCAAAAGCTGAGTCAGAAGCATCATCACGAGCTGCTGTTAGGGTGATATCTCACTCGAGATATGGAGGGAAGTTAGTTTCACAACCAAAACCTCCCCCAATAACAGAAGCATAATTCATGGAAGAATAACTAGTAAGAAAATGATCGGGGGAACTGAACATTATGAGTTCAGAAGAAGAAGACTTGAGGGAATTCACTGCACCATTTGATTAAGGAAGTGTTGTTAAACAGACTAAACCGTGCATTATAGAACAACCAGAACCTGTTCAGATTCCAAGTGAATATTGGAAGATATTAATGACTCCTGCAACTTCTTTGATCGAGTTCCCAATTAGAGATATCAGGGGTGATGCGCCTATGACGCTTATTCCTTTGACATAATTACCTAACTTTAAATGATATTTCTTCTGAAGATACAGGCACATTCCTGTTTGAATTCGACGTTGTCCTTCAGGGGTATGACTATATTTCTAATGCCTAGAAATTGAACATATTCCTCGCCATTTTGAAGGGAAAAACTTTGAGATGGTTCACGGGTTTAGGGGGAAATATATTACTACATGGGATGATATGAAGAATTTTTTCCTTGAAAAGTATCAAGACTACTACAAATATTGAGATGTTAAGGAATAAATATTTAATATTTTGCAAAAAGAGGATGAGAACATGGAGGATATAGTTTGTAGTGATCAGGCCATAATGATCTAGATACAGACATATTGAAGATAATTATTCTCTCGGCACTAAGGTAGGAATCTTTGGAACTTCTAAATGTAGTAGGAAAGGGAGATATATCAAAGGAATAATTTGACACCATCTTCAAATTGTGCATTAAGTGTTCACGTGGAGCTACGAGGCATAGGAAGGGGATCTGAACCCGCAAGACATCCAACGGTGGAGTTACGAAAGCAAAAATTGGAAACTTGCTAGACAACTTGAGAATTGATATCTTGAGCACATTGTCCTCACAGCTAAACGTTTTACAGGTGAAACAGAAGCAAATGGAAGCAGAGAAGGCTATGTCCATTTTCTTCCCTAAATGTAGGAAGAATCACCCACTAAAGGAATTTCCATTGAATACTATCAAAACTTGTGTGATATGTGAACAAAATCATTCCACTAGCACATGTCTATCTCTTCCTGGGCTAAAGGCAATTTTTCAGGGAGAAAATGTAAAGGTAGATCAATTGTACTTCATGGGATCAAGGAAACCATGGCAACCATGACCACAAAACATAAATCAATGTAAGCCTCAAGACCCCTCTCAGTATTTTAATAATTTAAATTTTGGGCCTCAGTTTGTACCTTTTTCACCTTCATGGCCGCAATCCTTTCAATATCCAATGCCCTAGAAGCCATGGTTCCCTTAGTCCAGTCCAACTCCTTCATGGTCCTATAATTGGTGTGGACATTCTCCTCCTTCAGGATAGTTATCCCATCCTATGCCACAACAATAGTTACAACTTCCTTCTAATGCCTCCACCAGTAATCCTCCTCTTCATCCAAAATTGTCTGTTCAATCCAACCCAAATCCAAACAATAGGGGGGCTCAACAGGTTGAGACACTCAACCTTCCTTCATACAGTATTGCCACCGTGGAATGTAATGAATTAAATCTTCGGTTTGGTCGAGTGGTAAATACTCATACTTCACCAATGATTGTTGTACATACTAATGATGAAGCCTCAGAACCAAAACCTAGGAATTCTACTGGAACAACTGGAGATGAATCAATGCAAACTCCTATGGAACAACAACCCCCTTCTCAAAAAAAATTTACTAGAGGATGTTAGAATGGTCCACCTTATCCTGAGAGGCTATCCTTGAGAAAATACAGTCCTCATCTTGAATTTGAATTTTTAGGGGAATTGCAAAATTTATTTGTCAAAATCCTGTTACTTCAGGATATGAGGTACATACCTATTTATGCCAAAATGATCAAAGAATATTTCTCTAAGAAACCTATACTAAAATCAAAGGATCCACTCACTGTTCACTTTATGGGAAAATTATTAGACATAATGTTTGGGAAGCCTACACCTATTAAGTACAAGGATCCAGGGAACCTGATTCTTACAATACAGATTAATGGCGTTGATATCCCAAATGTGATGGTAGACTAGGGGGCATCAATTAATGTCATAAATTCTGCAGCTATGATTACCTTGGGCTTGTGAAACCTTAAACCAACTCCCACCATTCTAGAATTGGAAGATTGGTCTACTATAAGACCGATAGAAAAGTTGGAAGATATAACCATTTCACTAGACTCATGGTAGTACACTATCAATCTTTTGGTATTACATACCCAATCCCCAGCCGATGGGAATCCTTTGATTTTAGGAAGAGCATGGTTTGCTACCACAAACGCTTACATTGGGTGTCGGTCAAGAAATATGTTAATATCCAATGGAGAAGTTACAAAGAATCTTATCCTTAAACCCCCTGCAAAATCAAGTTCACCAGATAAAACAGGATTTACCTTAATACAAAAATATCTACCTGTGAAAGGGCTTGAACTTGAAAACGAAGAAATTAGACCAATTATTACTATTGATGAGGTTCTTTGTTTTAAGGATGAAACAAAAGATGATGCCATTAGTACCTTTATTAGCAGCCCCAACTCTGTTTTTTATTCAACCTGCCAACTTTGAATCTGTTATGAGTTGCTATGTTAAGGAAGCCATTGAACCAGAGACAAAAGTTAAAAATGTTCTTGTAATTGTACCCCGTAACAGTGTTCCTATAGAAACTGAACCGGGGAAGACACTGAATGTTAATCCTGACCTTTCACCTTCCCAGTCTAAACGGTTATTGAAAGTCCTTCAGGAACAGAGATAACCCTTTGCTTTGGAATATACACATATGAAAGGAATCCCTACTAACTTATGTACTCGTCACATATACATTAAAGAAGAATTTTGACCTATTAGGGAACCATAGAGAAGAATGAATCCTGCTTTAAAGAACATTGTCAAAGACAAATTACAAAAACTATTAGATGTTGGATTTATTTACCCAATCTCGGACAATGAATGGGTATCCCCACTAGTCATTGTTTTGAAGAAGAATGGAAAGTGGTGGATTTGTGTTGATTATAGGGAATTAAATAAATCAACTCAAAAATATCATATTCCCTTACCCTTTATTAACCAGGTCCTTGATACATTATCCAAAAAGAAGTTCTTATCCTTTCTGGACAGATTTAGTGGGTACAACCAGATCCAAATAGCTCTTGAGGATCAAGATAAAACTAACTTCACATGCCCTTGGGGAACCTTTGCTTATCGATTCCTCCCATTCGGTCTCTATAATGCACCCACTACCTTTCAATGGGGAATATTATGAATTTTTTCTGATCTAGTCAATGATAGTGTTGAAATCTACATGGATAACTTCACCCCATATGGGGATTATTTTGAAGAAGGTATGGAAAACTTAGAGAAAGTACTTAAAGGATGTAATAAAACACATGTTTATATTAGTACAGTGAAATTCCATATGATGATGAAAGAAGGAATAGTGTTGGGACACCTGCTTTCAGTTGTAAGAGTTCGGGTTGATTCTGCCAAGGTAGAGGTAATATTAAATTTTATTACACCTAAGACACTAACACAAGTGTGTAGTTTCATCGATTATGCTGGGTATTATAGATGTTTTATAGCAAAAAAATTCTAAGATAACATTTCCAGTTTTTCAATTGTTACCTAATGATGTAGAGTTTGTGTGGACAGATGAATGTGAAACAACCTTTGTGAAAATCAAATAAATAGGTTGCAAAGCTCTGATATTATGTGGTTATGACTGGAAGATCCCATTTCATATCTCTACACAGCAGTAGGGGTAGTCTTGGGACAACATGAGGACAAGAAACCGTATGCGATCTATTATGTCAGCGAGAATCTGACTTCTACTTAACTAAACTATATAGTAACTGAAAAATATTTTTTGGTGGTTATTTATGCTATTAATAATTTTCGGCATTACATTATAGGGTATTGTACTTTCGTGCATACTGCTCATACAACCATCAAGTATCTGATGAATAAACCGATAACGCCTAGTCGTATTATGAAATGGTTATTATTAATTCAAGAATTTTATATCACCATTATAGATAAACTAGGGAAAGATAATGTAGTTGTAGATTTCCTGTCTAGGTTGGATACTAGTGATGAAGGTACACCGATAGAGGATAGTTTTCCAGATGAACATATTTTTGCAATTTCTACTCACATTTCGTGGCATGCAAATATTTCTAACTATCTTGCTATAGGAAAAGTACCTCAACACTTGATATACAGAGAGCAGTGAAAGATTATCCATCATAGTGCCCGCTATTCATGGATAGAGGGATACCTCTTTTATACAGGACCTGATCAACAAATCTGGCATTTCATAGGTGAAGGTGACATTGATGATGTATTGAAAGATGCTCACAATGGCCCCCGTGGAGGGAATTTTGCAGATAAGCAGATAGGTCATAAGGTGTTACGAATGGGGTACTATTAGCCCTCTATTTGTTGTGAAGGAAGGAAATATATCCGAGAGTGTGATATCTTCCAACAAATGGGACAACTTGGTCATTCATATGAGATGTCATTATAGCCTCAACTAGCTCTTGAGCCCTTTGAGAAATGGGTTATCAATTTCAATGGGCCATTCAATCCACCTTCACATGAGAAATTCCACATTCTGGTCTGCATGGATTATGTGACAAAGTGGGTGGAGGCCAAGGATGTTGCAAAAGCAATAGAAAAAGTGGTCTCAAACTTCTTATTCGAAGATATTTTCACTCAGTATGGAGCTCCTAGAGAGATAGTTTCAGATGGAGGGGCGCAATTCACATCACATCTGATAGCGGGACTTGTGAAGAAGTATGTAATCAAGCACAGGGTGACATCTCCATATCATACTCAGGTGAATAGTCAAGTCGAGAGTAAAAATAAAGTGTTGGAGAAAATCCTTACGAAGGTTGTAGCAAACCATCACCAAAATTGGGCCGAAATTCTTCTTGAGGCACCTTGGACGTATAGAACAACATGGCGGAACACAACAAGATTTTCACCATACGAGCTTGTTTATGGGAAATCCCCTTAGTTTTTGGTGGAATTCAAAATTAATACACTCAAGACAACCCTTGAAGTAGGTTTGGATCTTTCAAAATCTTAGAAACACCAACTGGAATAGTTTAAGGAGTTGGATGAAATTCGTTTGATAGTTGTCCAGAACACTGTTGCGATTCAACAACATCGAACAAAATGGCATGATAAATTTATTAAGAAAAGGGTGTTTCAAAGAGGAGATTGGGAATTTCTCTATGACTCTCCGTTCAAATATTTTAAAGGAAAATTATGCTCTAGATGGATGGGACCATATGAAGTTGACATGTGTTTGATAACAAGATTGTTAGACTCATAACAATCGATGAGGCACATAATCCCTTGATTGTAAATGGACATCGCCTTAGATTGTATCACTTTCTTGTTTCTAAAGACTCCTTTATTAAACATATCTCTGATAATTGTGGTTTTGAAATTGTTACTACAGAGAACTCTTCCTCTACACCTCTTTCTTAATTCAAAAATAAATAAATAATATATATATATATATATATATATATATATACACACACACACATATATATATACATATATATATATATATATATATATATATATATATACATATATATATATAGATATACATACATATACATATATATATGTATATGTACATATATATATGTATATGTACATATATATATATGTATATGTACATATATATATATATATGTACATATATATATATATATATATATATATATATATATATAATGTTGTCACTACTCTATCATTATTTTTCTTGTAGGTACTTCACTGGTGTTTTTACTCCTTCGGTGTTGTTAATCCTCCGCCATTGTTACTGTACAGATGTTGATTTCGTCTAAGTACTTCACTGGTGTTATTAATCCTCCGGTGTTGTTACTCCATTCATAGAAATTCGATCTAAGTACTCATCTAGTGTTGTTACTCCTCTGGTGTTGTTACTACATTCATAGAAATTTAGTCTAAGTACTCATCCATTGTTGTTATTCCTCTAGTGTTGTTACTCTGTCAAAATAAGTCACCAGGTACATCCCTAACCGACTTCGTGGATTTGATTGATATTTCACCTATGATATGACTAGACATGACTGTCGACTATCATCCCTTAGTTTGGGGGAGGTATCGTATTTAATGTTAAAGATGTCGTATTTAATAGAAATGATGATCTATCATTATCATTGTTGAACCTCGTGCCAACTCGTACATTCCACGATCATTATTCTGATCCCCACCATACCTTGCACATTTATCCATATGCATTGGAACTTGAACTATGTATGATTGCATTGAATAACGGTCCTTCCTAATGCGTTGTAATAATTATCATTATTACCATGATCCACCATGGATTTTCCCCATAACATCTACCTGGATTTCCCTATCACCGCATCCTTTGCCACTGCAATCCCTGTCATCGCAACTTTACTAGATAACACTCTCCTCAATGGTTTTATTGATACTTCGAGTGCTTCTACAAAGAAACTGGAAGAATGGGTGGGCAAGCTATTAGGAATGAACTGGAAGACATAATACAGGTCTGGCACCATCCAGATGTATCGCAGGTTTTTCAAGATGTAGGATGGCATACCTATTTTGAGAGGTTGTAGGGATTTGATGAAGCTATTATAGTCGAATTTTCATTGAATTTGGATGGGAATTATTCTAGAGTCTATGGGATGGACATTCCTGTCATTGAAGAAATTACTCGAATGTCATCGGGTTTCCGCAAGGAGGGCATAAATGGTTCGATCAGAAATCACCCTTACCAAAATTTCTAGAATTATTCTTTTAGGAAGGAGAAACTATGGTTGAGAAGGGAAGGGGATATGATCGGAAATCCTTACCACATCCATGGATCGAGGTCGCGTACTTAGTTGTGCGATACATTACTTGTGAAGGTTGACTCTCTACCTTGTTCAAATACAATTTTAAACTTCTTTCATGCCTTCGGTTCTGTCATGTGAATCCTCTGGATATGCTATATTTCTTATGGAATAACCTTCAGTTAATGGCACGATCTTCTCATTGGTCGCATCATGGCTTGTTAGGTTGTTGCTGGTGCATGCCCTGTCAAAGACTTCCGTTGCTTGGCCATAATTCACTGAATTAGCAGAAGAGGAAATTGTGGCCATGATGCCGGAAAGAGAGGAAGAAGAATTAGTGGCAGAGGAAGAAGTAGCAAATGATGCTGCTACATAAGAACCAGCATTGGCTGGCAAACATTTGTAATAATTGGTGACGGAATAGGCTGCAACAAAATCACCAGTAGAGGAAGGGGCCACAGATGATGTTGTTACATAAGAACCAACATTTTACTGACTTGGAAGTAGAAGCAATGGAGGTATAAGGGAGTTCAAGTGATTCTGCTACACAAGAACTAGTGCCTATTTCCAACCTGGAAGCAGGAGCAATGGAAGTAGAAGGAAGCGTAGGTGACACTATTACACAAGAACAAACATCGACTACTAAACTAATGGAAGAATTGTTAGCAACAAAATAAACTATAGGCGACGTTGTTACACAAGAGCCAACATCGCCTGCCAAAGTAGTGGAGGAACCGGTGGAAGAAGTAGAAGTGGTAGTCAACATTGTTACACAAGAACCAGCATCAACTACCGAGAAAGCGGCCAAAATGGAAAAATAGGTGGCACAAAAAGAAAGAAAAGGAGAAGGAGAGTGCAGAATAGCCAGTAGAAAAAGGGGAAGGGGAAAGAATTGAAACAATAGGTGTTGAAAGGATGGAAATACAGAAGGATATCCCTCATTCTCCACTTTTTGCTTCCTTGCCAAGAGGGGCAAGAAAATTTCGATCCCTAGACACTCAGTGAAAGAAAATATCTTTGCCCAATATTAATATTTGTAGGGACAGTTATGAGCACCATCATTGACACTGTCACACATAACCAGTGTGGACTGGTGGACAAATTGCGAAAATTGAAGAACTAGTGGTCGACATTGTTACACAAGAACTAGTGTCGACCAAGTGGAAAGTTGAAGAAATTATGGTTGATGTTGTTTACATAGAGCATTTGGAAGAAATTTTTGTTGTTGGTACTAACCCGCAAGGGCTAGAACTAATTTATGAGGAAATGAAGAAGATGACTGGGAAACAAAGAAGCCACAGGTAAAGGGTGTTGAAAATGATACTCCGCAAGGGCCTGCAGTGGCTTCAGAGTCATTCAAGAAAGATATGGAGATTCTAAGACTTGCAGAAGAAGATGTTGGGGTCGTCCCCCAAGTTGTGGAGTAGAGAGAAGAAATGAGGGTGAAATAGGAGTCGATTGATGAGTTTAGTAATGTCAATCCATCAAATCCAACACCAATCGGAAGACCAATGGAGGAGGTTGTTATCAAATAGGAATTCATTGAATAGTGCACAAAGAGAAGGCCCCCCATCTAGGAAAGGTACCGATTGCAATTTGAGGAGAATATGCAATTAAAAATGGAAATTATTAATCTAAGGAAGAAAGTGCTACATTTACGGAGATGAGTGAGGAAGCATAAGAGGAATGTTGGTCGGGCTACCATAAATCATGGAGCTGAAACCACTTTAGCAACAATACAGACTGAAGACAAGCCTACCACTTCAAGATCCACATATATCGAGTCATTTTTTCATTTGTTTGAGTTGCAGGAATTCTTGTTCATTGCAAAAATTCAGAAATGGCAGGCTACTGCATTTCCCCTTCAATGGGGGTCTATCTCTTTAGAAGCCCATCAAGAAGGAGTGGCAGGAATTCAGGAACAAGTTGCGAAATTAGTAACTGATTACATGACCGAGATGGAGAAAGAAAAGAAGAAACAATAAAAGCAACATAAAAATATTGAGGGATTAGAAGAGCAAGTTGAGCTAATGAAGGCTGACAAAGATGAAATGTTTTCTCTGGCACAACAGGCAATGGTGTGTTGAGCTCCTGCTCATAGTTACACTCTTTTCCTCCATGTACAATCTCGTTCGTCTATTTGGAGAGAATCCATCAGGAGATAAGCCATGAAATCCAAGATCCGATACAGTTTCTGTGGATCTTGAGGGGTCACAATATCCTGAATCAACACTTAATGTGCAAACTCTACATGCACAATTATTTTATGGGGACTGATCAATTGTTCAATCTAGTGCCATAAGTGGGGGATATTCAACTGAAAACCTTCACCGCCTTCATGATTAACCAGGTTAAATGAAAGAAAGCCTTCGACATGTTCGAAGAGAACCAAGTGAACAAGCCACTTGTAGTTCGAGTGGAGCATTGTAAGGCTATGAATATTTTTTAAAAGCATTGTACCTTCGTGGGAATAGAAGGACGGAAGAGTCAGATGTTTCCAATAAAGAAGTGGTGTGCTAACATGTCTACAAATAAATTGTTTACTTGTCAGGAGGAGGCTCGGGCTGACTATCAAAAATGATGGGTATTGTTGTCATCTGTAGTGAGGATTCGCGAACCTTTTGGATTCCCTAATTTTGTTTAGGCTTTGGATAGAATACCACAATATATCACCCATATTCAACATTGTGGGACCCGTTGGATGGGTTTGAGATTTCAATTTCCCATTGTTTGGTTGTCAATTGAGCAGTGCACACTAGCTTATGTGGTATGCAAGGATTGGTGGAAGGAAGTCCTTCACACAGATGGATATAAGGTTCCCGGAACAGAAATGGCCGCGAAATATGACCTCGCACAGATCCATGTTGACCATAGTAGCTCTAACCTAGATCTTCGTAGAAGATGAGCTACATCAGGACATCCAGACAGGCTAGTTGGGGGGGAATGTTGGCTTCTAAATTTTCCCACTTTTACCCGCTTTTTTGTCCCTTTCCTGTACTCATTTCATGTCCTTGTTGGTCGATTTGTATTCTAAACAACAAAGGTATACCTATTGTCATGTCTTTGTGAATTGTTAATCGATGAAGCGTAGTCATAGGGGATTATTTCCTAAAGCGACTTGCTAGCTTAAGTTTCCTTGCAGATTTGAAGGAAAGATGATCAAGACTATGATTTAGCATATGATGACTATTGAGCTGGCAAAGCTATCTTTGGATATTAGCTGCAATCGTGGTTCAACCTATTGGCTGACACAAGTGCTATATTTATATCTGTTATATCTCAAGAATCGTTATGCATTTATAGGTAGAAAACTGTTGTAATCTTAGACATTGTCAATCATTAATGAAATGTATAAGTAGTGTTATGAGGCTAGGAAATCCATCGCTAAGAGATACACGATAATTCTGAGTTGTAACATCAGACCTTTGTAATGTTATTTTGATTAATATATTTTTTGATCTTCCGAGCATTTAATAGTTCTTGATCTTGTTGGAGACCTATTCAAGGAATTCGGCCCACCCTCCTGACCAGGCATTATTGGATTAGTTGTTTGTGTAGGTTTATTTATGTTGTGTTATTTCCTTGTTGTGCAATGATTTCAGTGTGTTGTTGTGAGTATTAACTTGTTGTTACAATTATTACTTACTGTTACACATTGTTATGTTATGATTGAATGTTCAATGGTGGGTAGAAAATTGTGGCCTGCATATACCTTACATGATAGCCTTGAAATAACTAGTCGAGCCCCGGATTGAAAATTAATGTGGAATTGGGTGAACTGTATGATTCATATATCAACACCAACATATATGGTCTTGGAACCTATATCCAACTCGTCCTGAAGCATGTGCAACATGGTGTTGACCAGGAAAAAACCACCAATGTACTCCTGCATGTTATGTGCGCTCAGCTCCAAGTCATCCCTGGTGGCCTCTCACCTAAGTTGATTCATGTACCCATCGATCTCTAGCCAAACTTGGTTCTTGGGTCTAGCCTTGGTGAGGGAACTGATTGATGGGATCCTGTGCATTCTCACCATGACATAAAAACGCTTGTACAACCACACATATGAGGCATGTATTTTGTTGATGAGTGGGGCGAGTTGCCCATAGTTTTGGATCAACATCTGAACCTTTTCCTTCTTTAGCTTTTACTATGGCTTCATCTTCTTAGGCAAGTGAAACGGGGCCCCTTTGTACCACATTGTCCACTCTTGCACATGGAAAATGGCAGCATGTATGTTCTTGAGAGTTTTAACAAACTATTTTCTCTATTGTTGTAAGCCATGCACATGGACAACTACTTTATGCACAATGAAAAATATGTCATATAGCTTCTGCATGGCAGTCTTTAGTTTTGATACTTCAATGAATATCACTTTCCTCATCTCTTCCATTACGAAAATTATGCTCTGCTCTTCAAGTTGTTTTGCCTCTTGCTTGGCAACCTATAATTTTTTTTCAATTTGTTCATTCTCGGCCAAATGGAACTTAACATTTGAGCTTGTTTCTCCTGCATAGTTCAAGGTAGCATCAGCAAGGGCAACTAGATGCTTTATGATGTCTAACACTATCACCTTTTCCTTGATTAATGCAGGTGATGCATGATCATCTGAGAAATGCTCCCTCCATACATGTACAATCCTATTTTGCAACTCATCAAATGATAGATTGTACACATCCATGACTGGATTATCATCAAGGAGAACAACTTCTCCTTTCTTGCTCAAGACTGGTTCTGACACTAGAGGTGGTGGAGACTAAGAGGTGACCTTTGGTGCTCACTGCATAAGGCCAATGTCTTCATTTTGTGGCTCCTACTCCAAATCCATGTTTATCACTTCAATCAGTTGCTCAATCTATTGAGCAAGCTCCCAATCCTACATTTTTTCACCCTCTTCTTCTGCTTCCAGTTTTTCTCACTCCTCAACCTGTATGGGCATTGTTTTCTCTATCATCGTGCCTTTCCTTTTTTCTTCTTCCTATTTTTTGTTCTCTTCTCTTTCTCTCCTCCTCGGCTCTTGTTCTTCCTTTAACTTATTCTCCATCTTCTGCAGGTTTAGTTTTTCTTCCGGCAACTTCTTCTTTTCTCTCTTCCTTCGTTTTGCTCTTTTTATCTGTGTCTCCCTCTTTTCCTCCATTTTATCCGCTTCTTTCTCCATGATAGGATCTACCATCATTTTGTAGCTTCACTCTGCCTCTGGGTTCTCGAAAATATTCCTCTTGTTAGAAAATTATATATTACAAAGCAATGGAACACATAAAATATTGCAGAAATATAAACACGAAAAACGCATAAAACAAGAAAAACATAGATATACGTGGTTCACCCAATTTGGGCTATGTCCACGGAGAAACAACCAGTCCTTCCTTTTATATTATCCAACAAACTGAAGAGATACAACCTACAGCATGCCCATTGTAATTCCCTCTTCTCTCTTGCTCAATCTCCTCTCTCTTCTCGCTCAGAATACAGATCTACATAGGCGCAATACAATTCCCTCATATATAGTGAGGGGTTGCCTTCTATGGAAAAAAACCCTAAATTAAACATAACTTCTACTATCAGATCTTCGCCTAATGAACAACCTAGATTGACTACGAAATTACAACATTTTATGAGGAAATTTTACATCTATATTTTACCCCTGGACCCCCCTGCAGCGTATATTTTATGGGCGGTGTTGCTACCACATTACGAACTGGGGTCCAATGTGGCGATACCTCTAAATAAAGAAGATAATCAGGCTCCACACCCAACACCTCTTTCCTTTGTCTTGCACTAGATTGCTTCCTATTGCTTCTGTTGTTGTTTCTTCCTGTCTTGTTGTTGTCTATAGAGAAACTTTCCAAGTTCTTTCTATACTAACTAACTCGTGGAGTTTGGAGTCATTTTAGCAGTACCTCCAAGGGTCCTCCTCGTGCTAGTGAAATGTCCCGTGGATCCATGGAAAGTACACTCTCACATAGTTGTGCTTGCAAATACCGTGAGGATCATAAGGATTGAAGTATTTGTCGTCGAACTTGAATACTATTATCTCCTTATCTTTGGCATTTGTATCCTTCAACCTCTTAATCTCGTACAATCTGATCTGCAAAGGAAGAGCGGTTCATGGTTCCTTCTTCTTCCTATGCAGTCATGCTAACAACCCTGTGAAGAGGTGATATGAGACCTCTTACATGACCAAATTGTCAGTGGCATACCTTGGTAGAACATGCGGAGGCTTCTCTCCACCATACACTTTGATGAAGGTGCCACCTAGTGAGGCATACCAATCTGCGATGTTCATTATCGCCTCCATTACTTCTTGGGACATGCAAGGTGGATTCTTCTTACACAATATTTTATCACACATCTTGCACTTCCCCGTGACATACCATGAAGTTCGCAAAACATGACCATCATGCAGTGTACTCATCTAGATATGTAGCTCAGATCCTCCCTAAAACAATGATAGAAAAATGCCTTGATCTTCCCCTGAAGGAAATGGCTCTAAAACCATGATTTTAGCATCATCACCCCCTGACACTCAAAATCGCGATGGTTTCTAGTTGCAATATACTAGCTCTGCGATGCGAGTGCACATTTCACTTGGATAGTAACGATGATCCCTAAAAGGAAATTTTCCCAAAGAGGACAAGAAGCTTCCTAACTTAGAGGCTTCCAAAACAATGCGCTGGAGGTTTTTTGGCATGGATGAGGTCAAGTTCTCTCAACTTGGCCTTTTGGTATTATCCCTATGGGATACCTCCTTGATATGAGGGCCTTCTCCTATCCTTAGAGAGATCCTAATTCCCTTTTCCTGCCTATATATTCATCCTCTCCCATTCCCAAATGGTTGGTATTTGGCTATTTGCACCCTTATAGTGAGATTGTGCCTACATGCTACTCATTTGGCTTGGAGAAGGAGTGCTTGGAGAGCTTGAGCTTGGACTTGGACATTCACTCAAGGATAGCTTATTGAAATCAAGGCTTAGTTGTATGCTTATTTATTTATTTTATTAATATATACAACTGCTCGTTCATTTTCCATAAACGTGTATCTTAATGCATCATTTATATTAATGCTCCTTGATCTGTTAAGTAGGTTACTTTCAATTATGTTATTTGTACTTGCATGCTTTATTGTGTATTGATCTCTTGTGTAGGAATTTGAACATTATGAGCAGTACGATCAAGCCTGTGGTGCAAGCGATTTGAGGTCTTCAACAAAGGATGATATTGTAGTATCAGAACAAGGTAAGCCATCTTCCTTTCCTACTATTTCTATTGTAACTTAGGAAAGTGTTTAGTAGATTGTCATGTAGGTTGCTAGTCCCACTCATTGGGCTAGAGGGATTGTCTCTATCCATAGAGAGGATTGCCTAGAAAAAAAAATTGGCGACTCCATTGGGGAAGCTATAACCCTTTCCATCCAATCCTTCACCCTGATTCTATGATGAGTTTGAACAATTGTCAGTTTTTTTACTTATTTGCTTCTCTATAGCTATTTGCACTTGCTGGTTATTACTTGAGGACACTCAGTATTTTATGGTCTTGAAGATGTTTTATGTTCCCTCATTTTTCTTGTCCATCGCAGGTTTAGCCTTAACAATCACAATGTCATTGCTAATTTTTTAATTACAGTGGCACTGATTATCCTTGCCTCACCCTTTTTCCTATAACAGGAACGATGATCATAGAGGATAAGAAAAATTAGGCTTTTTCTTCTTGTTCTCAGCCTTTTTTCCCTCAATCAATGATTTTCCAGTGTGTCTTGGCCTCTAAGGTCTTTTCCCATCCTATATGATTGGATTTGTTAGTGTTTTCGATTGATTCTCTTGATTAATTTGCAAAATTTGCCTCATTGTCTTTGAAGTGAAATCTTACTGAGTTATATGGTTTCTGGTCAATTGGTCATTGCTTGTTGCTTATTGGTGCCATTGAGATGTTTGTTTTGCTAATTGATTGAGTGTTTTTTCTATGGAAATCATTGAAAACATCATTTTTCATTTCTTTTAGCTTGTATTTAGAAATTTACTTTTCGTGAAAATGCATTAGATTAGTTGCATTGAAAAGTTATTTTTTGAGTTTCATCATTGAAAATAGATCTCATTTTTCAGTGTTTGAAAGCTAAAGAGTGTATTAGGTGCATCAAATCATTAAAAATGAAAAAGAAAAGCAAAAATCATATAAATGCATCTTAGTAAAGTCAAAATCATTTTTATTTCAAGAAGTTGCATTTAGGATAGTGAAAAGTGAAAATATTTTTTACTTTTGGAATTACATTTGGAAGACGAAAGTGAAAGTTACTGGAAGGAATTTTGCATGATGCATTTTATTTGATGCATTATTGATTGAAATTTCTTGCCTTGATTAGTATAACTTTCATAGAAACGAAAAGATTTCCTTTTCTCATATAGTTGCATCTCAGGTGTTCAAGTGACATCATTTCAAGCCTTAAAACTGAAACTTAATTGAAGATAAACTTAAAATTTACCTCAATTAACCTAAGGAGCATTTGGAACTTAACGCAAAAAATTAGATGTCTAGGCTATAGATGTGTTCTAACGTCTTTAAACATAGCAGTTGTCGTTAACTACCTGCAATGTATCCTAGGATTGAAATCCCATCCTAGTATGGAAGTATATAGAAGGTTCTCCAGTAATTTCGGGTATATTAGAGGCACTTCAGTATGATAAGTATATGGGGACACTCTCATCGAATAGTTATTCATTACACAATGCTAACACAGACTTGTGCTCCCCGCACCATCGAGTATATACTGGGAGACACCACTAGGTTTCTATCGTTTAGCCACAGGTAACCAAGTCAGTTGCCTTGTAAACGTGATACACTGAACACAACATTCGAGGATATTGGTCGTCGTACGTTAAGTCCTTGGTTTTGACTAAGGTATATATAGCAATTCACAGATACTTGGTAAACCCTTTTGCCTAGATTACCCCCTTTTGATTTATTTTCGTTAAAGTTCTAAAATCAATTAATTGACCGCAAGAACAACATCCTTCTTATGGAAATACTGCTTAGTAGATCTTAGGTTTATACCAATGGTAACATTTCCTGAGTCTACCAACCAAAGAAAACCCCATGATGGGAATCCTAGTCCTTTTCCTTCTTTTGGAAATGTTGGTGCTCCCTATATGGCAATGTTGTCCCTTCCTGGATTGACCATTGGTCTTCCAATTTGGTTATTTTCGACATTGGTGATTCCGAGTGTCCAAAATACTTTTCAACCGAGTTCTCCTCCACCTGAAAAACATCAACCTCATGTTGATCCTAAATTTGACCCCTTCCCTTCTTCACCTATTTCTTCACCCTGTTCTTCCTCTTCGCCTGGTGAAAGTCTAGATTCTACTAACGAGGAAGGTAAGAAGAATAAGAAGAAGAGGAAGAAGAATAAGAAGCAAAATAAGCAAGGGGGGAACCAAACAACTATTGCTACCAATGCAACTAATGATGAAAAATATTCCAACTAGCCCCAGAAAGTAAAATTCCCTTCCATGTTATGTAAGGGTGACCACCTTCTTCGGAATTGTCCTAGTATTCCCAAGTTCTTATAAGTATGGTCAACAGGTTCACATCAACCTTTTTCATCAACCTCTGGAGATCATGTTAGTGATAAAACTTCAACTAGTAATAATAAGGTGCATGGGGAAAAGGGAAAAGTCAAATTTCCCTGTAAGTTGTGTGAAGGTAATCATCCCATTCACCTTTGTCCTCTTATGTATGAAGCTTCCAAAGAATTGGAAAACCTTACAACTTCTCAACCTCGTCTTATGGTTGGGTATGGAAAGCTTTCCCCTGATCCTTAGATAGTTGATCAAGTGATTGATCAAAATCCATCTTTGGTCAACCCTGCTCTCTTTGAAAGTGAGTCTCATGATTCCATTCTCAACCAACCATTGGTTGAGAAACTGGTAGACTTGATTCCACCTTCATTTAACCATATCTTTCAGGTAGAGAGTGAACCTCATACTGCTTAGGTTCCTCTAGTTTCTTCAGTTTCAAATGAATTGGAGGGAAATCCTCTCATTCCCAAGGTGCATGAGAGTATTTCTCTTGTTCCCATAAAGTAAGAGGGCATCTCTCACATTCCTACGAAACCCCTTCCAAGTAGTTTGGTCACTTCTTTTGATTGGAGTCGACTGACAGGATATCGTCTTCTGTCTTATGTTCCTCTCCAGATTATAGTATAGGATTACCATATGTCTGTACCTAACACAGTCATAGACGAGGGCACATATGTTAGCATCCTATTCTCAACTGCTTGGAAAGCTTTAGGTTCTCCTCAGCTTGTCCCTGTCACTCAAAATCTATTACCTTTTAACAGAGGAACCAGTCAACCATTAGGGATCCTTCCTAAGTTAATTATTACTTTGGGAGGGAAGATTGTTTGTATAGATGCGATGGTTGTCCAAGGTCCTTTAAATTTTAATCTACTCCTTGGCCGTGACTCTGTTTACGTCATGGGAGCTCTTGTTTCCTCCCTCTTTCAAGTGATGTGTTCCCTGCATGAAGGAAGCATTGTGATCATTGATCAACTTACATTCATTTGTCTTGAATCAACTCCCCATCAACCACCATCCCTAAAGGGTTTTTATGTGCAAGAAGTATCACCCCCACCATAAGTTAATTACGTGGCCACCTGTTTCATGCATGGCATCTACTAATTTTCTAGTAGGTGATGTAGTACACCATGTATTGGGGGCATTAGAGCCTAATTTTTCATTTGGATCCCTCGACATGTATCCCTTCTAGAGTGTTGTTCTCCCATCTGATGAGAACCTCTTGTAAGCCATGGCCTCTTTTGCGTTGTGATAAAAGGTGATGGTGTAGAGTTCCTTGCCTTGTGTCAAGCTCATAAAAAAATGAAACAAATCCCCTTCCAATTTGAGTCTTTGATTAGATCTCGTAAAATCTCAATCTTGCTATGAAACCAACTCACAAAAAGATAGGAAAGATAGATCAATGACTTCAAAATCAACTTCTTCTAGGGGCCAACCTCCTTTATATTACACAAATGAACAATTCTTGGATGATAAAAATGACAATACCTCGTTTCTATATGTTGGGTAGCAGAGGCCCCGCGTAACAGTTTTTGGGTTCAAAGCCCGCAATTTTGGCTACAAGTATAGTAAAGGACTCTGCGAAGTGCATGGAGCATGAATTATAATGAGTCAAGTCAAAGGGTTGTCCGCCCAAAGATAATGTAAAATAATAGGAAGTGAATGAACCTAAATAGAGCGAGGCTCTATGGTTAGAAGGCAGTTAGTTTTTGATATGCATTATTGATCTGAATTGTAATGGGTTTATGAGGCAAGAAGTCTTGGAGTGTCTATAAGTTCGATTCAAGGGTGTATGGGAGTAGATAGAGGCTCTATAACTGTGTGCGCAGAGGCCTGGTAGAGTCTACAGCTATGTGCACAGACCCCTGCAGCTGAGTGCGCAGGGCAGATCTGGTAGTATTGGCAAAAGAGTTGAATAAAGATAAGTTGGTTTGGAACTACTATGTTGAATCCGAAAGATTGTGGATCTGGCTAATTTATGGTCGATATTTCTATTCGATCTGTATGCTTATCCTTATGTTATGAGTTTATGAAAATCTATAGCTCTTCTGAGTGTGTGCACTGGTTATCTATATTAAATGTTTGCTTAAAGACCTTAACAAGTAGATCTGATCTATAACAACTCATTAAATAATAAGTATTAAGGAATTGCCATGTTCTGAATCTACGGAGAAGCAGAGTGGCGCGAGGCCACAGAATGGCGCACGAACCCTCCAGACCACATCAAGACATCCGAAGAGTGTGGAAACCTGGTTCCAGCATCCTCCCCTGCTACCTCGAGTGAAACCTCAGTCCGTGCTCCACGGTCTGTTGTCGAAAGGGCCGGTAGCTGCGGGATTTGTTTGGCTAAATAACTCTTCTGAACATGGGTCAGGCCCATATAAGCCAACAAATGGTTCCGTTGCCAGGATCGGGATTTGCCTAAGGGATGTCTGATGTCGGAACACTGGAACCCTAGAAAGAAAGAGCTTGAGGATTTGTTGGATCAGAAGCTTCACGAGTTTGCGGTTCAGGAAAAAAGAAACCCGCGAATATCAGAGGAAGAGTGGTTGGATTGTTACATATACACAGATATCCACGAGATCTTCTTCACTACATTTTTTATAGAGTTGTACGAGTGGATCGCAAGGTTAGCTGACAGCGTGGGAAGGTGCAAATTACATCAATCTATTGCATGGACTCTAGAATTGGTGCATCGGCTAGAAGCAACTGAAGATAAAATCACACGCGCAGTAGATCACTGGTTGGATCAAGTAATAGGAGGGTTTATAATTGAATTCGCAATAGACACAACTATGAGTTATAGTGAAGCAGAAAGGCGCTTTCTCCAAGGACCACGAGGTAAGTATATCAGATCGTTGAATACTTGGATTAAAATGTTGTTCTGTGAAAAATATATTATGCGCATTTATTGATGTCTGGTGTAATGTGGAGCAGAAGATGTTACCAAGGAACCAAAGGATTAGAGAACAGTCCTCTGATTTCTATTTCATGAGAGAGCAAGGAGGAGATCACAGGGTTCTCTCTAAGAAGTGCAGTCCAGTTAATTAAGGGGCCCTTTCCACTGATACCACCTCCATCCACGCCACCACCTACTTCACCGACATCAAATCCATCTACACCAACCCCACCGCACCCCCACCTCTGCCACCACCGAAGGTTGGGATGGCAAGCATTGTCAAGTTGCCGGTATTTAAGGGTGTAGGAAATGAGGAAGCAAGTTAGTTTTGGTTTGTGGTAAGGGCTGTATGGGAATCCCAAGGCATAAAGGATGATAACATCAAAAAGGCTACTCTGGTTAGCGCGATATAGGACCACGCGTTGACATGGTATATAAAGTACTCAAGCAATCATCTGAATGTGGGAATAGCGGCGATCCAAGATGCATTAAACAAAGAATTTGGTTGGCCAAAATCAGAGGCGCAGTTGGTTATTGGGTTCAAGGAGATCGCGATGTTACCTAGTGAAACCCTGTGGGATGTGGATCAGAGAATGAAAAGCACCATCTGCAAGGCTAACATGACATTGACGAATGCACAACATTGCGTGTGTTTTGTGGCAACAATGACACCACATTTGAGGACGACGCTATCACAGCAAAAGATCTCAACCCAAGCCGAAGCATTAGAGACTGCAATGAGGTTGCACAAAACTCCAATACAGGATCCGGGGTTGGGACTTCAACAAATCCACGCGCAAATACAAAACCTATGTTCAGAGATGTGAAGTTTGAAACAAGGACAGGTGCCTCGGACAGAAGTGCATGAAGAAGTGTGGTGTATCACATGTAAGGGCCAGGGCCATGACAAGGATCACTATCCGATCTTTGCGAATTATGTGGCAGCATGGGGACCAATACCGTTGCGACTAGAGGTACAAGCAGGGCCTAGCACAGTGCCCACACTCTGGTGCATGATCTGCCAGGTGGGAGGAAAGCATGCCATGGACAATTGTCATCTATTGCAGAACCTAACTCAACCCCCCCTCAACAGTTATTTTGAAACTTCTATAGGATGATGGGCCACGATGAAAGAAATTTCTGCAGTTATGAGATGTTGATGAATTGAACACCTGCTTACAGGATGTAGATGGAGGCATGCGGGTAGGATCCTATAGCAGCAATTGCATAAGGCAGATTCCAAGGATGTGGATGGGGGCACAGGGGAATGGGACTCAGACGCGGACAAGGACAATTAATCTGCTATAATTGTGGAGGACCAGGGCACTACACGCGGGATTGCACAAACCCGACCAGAGCATCTTGCCCATACTGTTACCAATTTTACCACGACGCAGTCGATTGCCCCACGCTAATTGCTCAGATGTGGGAAAAGGGGTGCTTCCGGCTACCCCCACTCAAAATGTCCAAATGATGAAGGCTGAACCATGCGAGGAAGACCCTAACGTGAATATGATGCTCAGGAGTGGCGCAACTACAGGGGAAGATAAGGGGAAGAAGCCAGAGGAGGATGCATGGGTTTATAAGGCCCCCACAAAACAACTGGAATTGGATTTGTAGCGTGCGAAGGAAACATTTATGGAAGCTAAGAAGAGCTTCATGGCAGCTTCTACTTCGGACAGCAAGAATCAACCGGAGCTGGAGAAGGATACTTCTATGCTAACCACCTTCTTAGATACATGCATGAAGTTACTACGGGATGCTAAAGCGATAAAGGGACTGCAAGAATTGATAACTAGTTGCACAGGAGTGGATGAACCTCGAATGGTCTGGAAGCTAGGCAAGCATGCATTGCGTACCAAATGGGAAATGTGATTCGTTACCAAGATTGGGGACTATAAGATGGATCAGGTTGTTTTGGATTTAGGGTTGGACATGAATGTCCTACCTAAATAGACCTGGAAGCGCATGGGTAGGCCTGCACTACAATGGTCCCCTATCCAATTGCGGATGGCTAACCAACAAAAGATCCTACCCATGGGAAGACTGGAAGGAGTTACAGTAGACATCGATGGTGCAAGCATACAAACTGTTTTTGAGGTCATAGAAATCGTGGATGACAGTAACCCATATCCTGTATTGTTAGGGATAGACTGGGCCACGGATATGAATGGATTTGTCAATCTGAAGAAACAAAAAATGATATTCGAAAAGAAATCTCTCTGCGTAGTGGTTCCCTTAGACCCAGCCGTAGGGGCGCGCTATACTGAGACAGTGCACGACGAGGAAAGTGACGGTGAATTGGATTGTATCTACCAAATCATAGCGCAAGATCAGGATCGGGTGAATCTGACAGCAGACGGAATAATTTCATGGGACCACGATAGTTCCTACACGTCGGACTTAGATGAAGATATTGAGCGATGGCAGAACCGATTACATGAGGTAATGACACTAAATTGTAACAGGATGGTTAGATCCCTACGCCACGTGACAATAGAGGCAACGGAGTGGCCAACCAGTGAGGTTGCCACAAAAGTGAAGGAACCAGTCGACCAATGCGAAACAACAAAGCCGAGACAAAATCCGCCGGAAGTATCCGCGGAGGCACCGCACGTGACAAATGCTTCAAGAAGGAGTACATGCCCCAAGATGCGGCAAAAGTGGCATGGATGTCGAAGGCAGGTGCACTACATGGGGTAAGCATCCATCACCAATGTAGGCTACAGGTGTATGTTGTGCAGACACCCAACCAGACCAAAAGCAAAAGCCCGAAGTCACCCCAAAATCTAGTTTGCCAGCGGTCCGTGACAAAGTCAGGAGGGGACTAGGGGGAAGCATGCATAGCGTCCAACCGATAAAATGACCCAATGGGGAGCTACGGATACCACGGGTTCGCTAGGCCTATAATAGAAGGTAGAAGGAAGCCCAAAAAAAATGGGGTAGAAGTAGGCCTCGCGAAATCAATAAACTATGGGTGCGGCTAAGAACAAACACCACAATAATAGGGGAGGGAATCAGTAGGATGTTAAGTAGCGATACCCAGGTCGGCCGCGTGTGTCTGCACAAAAGGGAATTGGGCCTGGTCGAGCCTCCTGCATAACTAGAACGGGCCGCAATCCTACTATCGTGGTTGCCCCCGCACCTACGAACAGATACACCCCACGTGGCAACAGACGAAGGAATAAAAGCTCCAAAGCCACTCGAAAGGTGCTCGTAGACCAGGCTAGTAAGTAAGCTGAGACATTGCACCTGGGGTGCGACTACCAGACTAGCAGTAGAAAGCACACTCTCAGTTCCCCAAGTAGTTGAAAGAAGGCGTGGGACTATAAACAAGTTTGTGGGAAGATGGCATGGAAAACAGGTTCTATACAGAGCCATTGGGTCCGTGAGATCGTGGCTGTGCCTGGAGGGATGTGCTACAATGAGGAAAGGTCAAAAGGTGACCATTAACACCACTATTCTTGACAAGAAATTTAATTTATGGCAAGGAGCAGCGGGTAGTGGGCCATTAAGACAAAAGTTCCAAGTAAGATCCGAAATGATCTACCACCTAGACATGGGTACTAAACTGAAAGTGGAGGGAAGGGATCTATTCAAAGTTACGTGCTCCTCTAACAACCTATGGATGGCATTGTGATATTTGCGATTTGAACTAGTGAAGAACAACAAACACTTGGCTACCAGGCACCCCATGAGTACCATGGCCAAAACCCAAGTACGGTTCATAGAGGAACTACATCGAACCCAGGAAGAGCTAGATGACGTGATTCCAGCCCCCGAGGTTCCAAAGTCCCCATGCACACCATGACCCGGGAAAAACAAGCGGATGATAGGGCCAGTCAGGGTATCACTGAGATTCAACAAAAGGTCAGTAGTCGAAAAGGGCAATGCAGTCACAACCGAATCTGCCAAGGATGACAAAGATTTACAAGCCCTGATTGACCAGATTGAGGCACAGGGTGAGGAAGAAGAAGATGCATTCCAAATCCCTTCACTACCTCCATATGTCTCTCCATGGAAAGGGACGACCAAAATACTAAAGGACCTGTACACTGCAAAGAGTACGCTACAGACCTCGCTTCTCCCAGACGAGAGAAGGTTTGATGGTTTGCCGCTGGGCCGCATACCAAGTATCAAGTTCAAAGATTGGGATCTTGCAGACAGCGACAAGTTCCCCCAATTGGCCATTGACAAGTTACTACTGCAGAAATGGCTACTAGGTGTGGAAAAGGTGGGTTTACTCAATTTGAGATGGATATCGCACTATCACCATGCAACTATCACCATATTTGTGATCTGACAGTTGCTCTATCTGATACATGATGGGTATCTCTGGTTGGAAGAGCTGATTCTAATCATAGCCGATTTAGTCCACCGAATTACACACCTACCGGTAAAAGGGAACGACCCCATAGACATAGCCGGAACAAGTAGCGAGGTGCGCCTCGCAGAAACAATGAAGGCTAAATATCAGTTGGAAAAAGAAAGCGTGGGTATGTAATAGCAAGTATCAATGACCCCATAGTGCAAGTCACCACTCAGCTACTAGCCAGTAAACTCATGAGGAAGTGTCACATAGATGAGGTGCCAGCTCTTGTCATTACGCTTGCGAAGCAGTGCGTAAAAGGGGTTCAGTTCAACTGGGCACAGTTTTTATGCGACGATTTTTTGACAAATTGTCAAGAAGCACAGGACAAAGGTAAGACATTTCATTATGCATGGTTGCTACTATCAATCCTTCTGGTTGCAGGAGAACTGCCACATGGTAGCCAGTTTCCCAGTATTGAGGACAGCCTACCTGAAGCAGTGCGGTATACTTCTCTCTAGGCTACAAAGGACACAGCTAGGATTTCTGAAATCAAGGCTTTTTGGACCTTCATGGAAGGGAGTATCCAGACACAGATCACTCGTAGACCACGGATGTCTCCAACGATATACAACGTTCAATGTGGACATGCATCACTTATATATCCGGGCGTGAAAAGATCCAAAGCGAGCATGGGTCACACTTCCACTCATTGCAATAGACAATGCCATTCACAAGGTATTAGCAGCATGGCCTCTAGAGTGGCGCGCCCCAGACAAGGACATTCTAGAAAAAATGGCAGCACAACAACAAAAAAAGGAACTCCAGCAGTGACTCACTCAATTGGTGGAAAAGACATGACAGGGACAAAAAGCAGCTTCGCAGCAGGAGGCAACCAAGGACCTGATAGATGAAGAGACCACAGAAGATCAGGAAATTGCCTTGGAATAGGACACACAAAGGGAAAAGGAGACACATGATAGCAAGGCCCATCTTATTGAATCAACCCAAGTCAAGCGGCCGCATAGCAAGGAATCACTGTACACATGCAAAAAGTCAAAAACAGCAAAGGCTTTGGAGAAAGAGTTTCTTGACAGCAACCAGCCAGTGAGAAATGTCCCTACTGATGCATTGGCAGAACTAATTACAGAACAGACAACTATGTTGGGGGAGATCCGAGCACAGTTTCAGGAATTACAGGTGCGACCCCTCGGCAGGGTCATCCTAAATCTAACGGAGGACACAACCGTAGAAATGAACACCTTTGCGTTGCCAGCAAGCGCTGTGCTAGCAGAAGTGACAGGCAAAGAGCGTAGTTGAGGTTTGAATCTAGCCACCCTTCCAAGGGAAACACTATACCAACTACAAGATGGGGTAACTAATGAGCTTCGTGCCAAGGAAGGTCACGCCCTCCACACCTTGACAAAGCACAAGGAAAATTTGGAGCAGGTCACTCTCCAAGACGATGACTTGGTCGCACGCTACTAGGAAGTGGAACAAGCCGTGACAGAGGCTTGCAGCAAGGTACTGGAGCTAGCTATCCCCAAGGACCTTCCAACAACTTCCAATATTCATCACATGGCTGTAGGATTCCATACGGCCCAAGAGGAGGCCATGAAGGCTCAGTGGGAATTAAATTTACAAATTGCAGAGCTAAGACTGAAGGTGCAGCCACCTACACCTCTGGAATTTCGAGAACGATGGCGTGGAAAAATTCAAACCGAACTGGAAATGATAAAGTGCGTTGTCCAAGATTGCTCAAGACTATTAGATCAGTCTCTCCTTATGCTCACCTCCCTCCAGGAAGACCCAACCATACAACAAGTCGAAACCGAAGCGCAAGAGTTGCAGCAGGCTTATGACATAGTTCGCGGGACTGCATAGATGGTCGCTATCGCATAGAGGTTGGCTAAAATGAAGGAGGCATAGGCTCTCAAGGCATAAGTCGATGCCGAGCAGCAAAAGGAGGTAGTGCTTAAACAACGCATCCAGCCCTGGCTTGATGAAGCATTCATAGTCTCTACAACCATCGAAGGAAATTTAGCACACATGCAGGTAATATGTGATCCCATACAGGAAATTGCAAGTGATACGAATGCATCAACGGCTCGCGTAGAATAGGTATAGAGGATAGCGGCATAATTTGTTGAAAGCACAAGCGACGTGCAGAAATTGTTGACCGACCTCCGTGCGAATATTACCGCACCAGCTGAGTGACTCGGGATGAGTCACGATGATTGTGTTGGGGGAATTTTGGGTAGTAGAGGCCCCGTGTAATGGTTTTGGGGCTCAAAGCCCACAATTTTGGGTACAAGTATGGTAAAGGACTCCGTGAAGTGGGCGAAGCGCGAATTGTAATGAGTCAAGTCAAAGGGTTGTCCAACCAAAGATAATGTAAAATAATAGGAAGTGAGTCGGCCTACCCATGGTCCGCAGACCATGGAAATGTATAAATAGAGCAATGCTATATGGTTAGAAGGCAGTTAGTTTTTGATATGCATTATTGATCTGAATTATAATGGGTTTATGAGGCAAGAAGTCTTGGAGCATTCATAAGTTTGATTCAAGGGTGTAGGTGGATAGATAGAGGCTCTACAGTTGTGTGCGCAGAGGCCTAGTAGAGTCCGCAGCTATGTGCGTGGACCCCTGCAGCTGAGTGCACAGGGCAGATCTGGTTGTATTGGCAAAAGAGTTGAATAAAGATAAGTTGGTTCGGAACTACTGTGTTGAATCTGAAATATTATGGATTTGGTTAATTTATGGTTGATATTTCTATTCAATATGTATGTTTATGCTTATGTTATGAGTTTATGCAAATCTATAGCTCTTCTGAGTGCTGGCACTAGTTATCTCTATTAAATGTTTTCTTAAAGACCATAATAAGTAGATCTGATCTATAACAACTTATTAAATAATAAGTATTAAGAAATTGCCCTGTTTCAGATCTAAGCGGAAGCAGAGTGGCATGAGGCCACAGAATAGTGCGTGAACCCTATAGACCACATCAAGACATCCCAAGGGTGCGGAAACCTGATTCCAGCACGCTCCCTTGCTACCTCGGGTGAGACCTCAGTCCGCGCTCCGCGAGCTATTGTCGAAAGGGCTAGTAGCTGCGGGATTTGTTTGGCTAAATAACTCTTCTGAACCTGGGTCAGGCTCATATAAGCCAACACTATATATAGGAGTCTAAATTGTCCCAATATAATCAGAGCCTACATAACAATAATATTGTAGGGGCACAACAATAACAATGGTGGGCTTCTATGGGGCACAATAATAACGACATGGGGACTACATGGGAACAAGAATACAATAAGGGGGTTGCACTAATAACAATAAGGGGCTACACTAGTAGTATAGGGACCTAACATGCTCCTCTCCTTCAAAAAGTTTCGTCCTCAATGCTTGAGTAGTTCTGGATGCTTATGTATAAAATTCTCGTCCTCCCGTGCGAAATCTTCAATGGGTAAATTCTTCCACTTAATATTAATTCGATCGATTTCGTAGTTGTCGGGTTCTAGTTTCTGTGACTACTTCGGGTTCCAATATGATTTTTTCATCCTCGTCAAGTTCCGACAATATTGTTTCAACTAGGATCTTATCACCTATAGCCTTCTTTAAGCATGAAACATGGAGAACTTGGGGCACCCGAGAAGATGCAAGAAACTCCAACCTGTATGCCATAGCACCAATATTTTGCAACACCTTGTAAGGACCATAGTACTTTGGTGATAATTTATTATCCTTCTTAGCTTGCTTGAAGGACATTTTTTGTATGTTTGTAGCCGTTGAAATACCCAGTCACCTACATCAAAACTTCTTTCGCTACGATGTTGATCTACGTGTCTTTTCATTCTATTCTGTGCCAAAGTGAGGTTATCCTTTAAGAGTTGGATAACTTGTTGTTGTCTAGGGTCTACCTTAACACCTTCATGAGATACAATATGACCCAAATGTTCCACCTCTTGTACTCCAAAGAAACATTTGGAGGTTTTTGCATATAATTGTTTCTCCTCCAATAGTCTAAGCACTCTATCAACATTTTGAACATGATCCTTCCAAGACTTGTTGTAGATTAGTATATCATTAAAAATTACTAACAAGAATTTTATAAGGAAGGGTTTGAAAATGGAATTCATCAAACCTTGAAATGTAGAAGGTTCATTGGTAAGTCCAAAAGTCATGACCAAAAATTCATAATGACCCTCATGAGTTCTAAATGTTGTTTTCGAAATGTCTTCAGTCTTCATTCTGATTTGGTGATATCCTGCATGAAGGTCCAACTTGCTGAAGTAAATTGCTGCATGCAATTCATCCAATAGTTCATCAATGTGAGGAATGGGAAATTTATCTTTAATAGTGATCTTTTTAAGCTCCCTATAATCTAGACACATGCGCCATGATCCATCCTTCTTGTGCACCAACACTACTAGAGCAAATAAATAACTTTCATTAGGTTGAATTATACCAGCCTCTAGCCTTTCTGCAACCATACGTTCAATTTCACTCTTTTGTGCATAGGGATATCTGTAAGGCCTGATGTTTGGAGAAACACATCCTAGAATCAAATAAATAGCATGATCATTATCACAAATAGGTGGGAGGCCTTTGGGAGTCTCAAATACCTTCGAATGATTGTCCAAGACTTTTTGGATATCTGGAGAAATAGATGATTTTGAATGAACATAATTGTGCAATTACTACACGTTGTTCTTTCTTTAGAAGCTTTGTCATGTCATTAGAGCTAATTATCTTTCCTGGTTTCCTTGCGATACCCCTTAATTTAACTTCCTTTCCTTCTAAGAATAAATTCAATAAAAGTTCTTGAAAATTAAAATTTATCGTACCCAAATGTTGTAGCCATTGGACTCCTAGTACAACATCAGCACCATCCATTGGAATGGAAAGCATTGGGCTATTCAACACATATTCTCCCATTGACATCTTGATGTTATGACACTTTCCAGAGTAATTTATGGTTCTTCCATTCTCAACCATAAATTGACACTCTGGTGCTAGATATAGGAAGCAATTCAATTCCTTCGCTATCTTACAATGAATAAAATTATGGGTACCTCTTGAGTCAATCAACACTATTACCCTTTTCTTCTTGATATGTCCTTCTATCTTGATAGTTTGAGCAGTGGTCATTCCATCCAATGCGTTACAAGATATGGTTAGATTCATGTCTTCTTTCTCTAGGCTTTGTTCTTGGTGTGTATCCTCTTCTTTTGATGTTTCTTTTTCATTTTCTTCTTCCTCTTCACAATCTATGTAAAATAATTTATTCTGAACACACTTATGACCTTTAGTGTATTTTCTATCGCAACTTTAACAAATCCCTTTTTCTCTTTTTTATTCCATTTGTTTTGGTGTCAACCTTGTAGGTTGTGGAAGGCTAGGGGCAACAACACTTCGATGTTTATGGTTGTGATTGATAGACTTCCTTGTTGCCATAGTTTTTCATTCAATTTTTCTTTCCAACCTGAATGCCTTCTCCAATGAATCAGGTTCCCAAATGTGAACCTCATGTTGGACGTTATCATTTAATGTCCCTATGAACACATCAATCCTATGGTCCTCTATAATATCTTTTACCCTTATATTCAATTTTTGGAATTCCTCAATGTACTCCACCATCGAACCTTTTTGTTTGAGATTTATTAATTAGCTAAAAAAGTGTTTCTTTTTGTATCCTCATAATGTTCTATCATTTCTTCCGTAAAAATTGCCCAAGTGAAAATTTGTTTACGAGAACAAAGCCATCGATACCATACAAACTAATTGGGTTCCAAATATAAAGCTACAATGCATACCTTTTGTGTGATTTGCACATTATGGAGATTGAAATATTTCTCCATATGTAGTATCCATGCTATTGGATCCTTGCCATCAAACTTCCTCATATCGATCTTTGGAACATGGTGGGTTCTTATTCTAATGTTGGTGTCTATGAAATCATGATTAACATTTCTTTTTTTCTCATCATGAGTTTTCTCTACTACCTTTTTTCCATTAGGAAGTCTTTCTTGTAGTAAATTTGAAAAACATTCCTTCAAACCATCCACATCTTTCTTCAAATCTTCAATGTTTTCATTCTTCGAATCATGATTAACATTTCTTTTGTTCTCATTATGTGTTTGCTCTACTACCTTTTCGCCATTAGGAAGCCTTTCTTGTAGTAACTTTGTCAAACATTCCTTCCAACCTTCCATGTAGTTCTTCCAATATTCAATGTTTTCTTTCATACCATCCATCTTATCTTCCGCGTCTTTCTTTAAACCATCCATCTTAGCTTCTATTACTTTTTGCGAGTGTGAAATTTGTTGCACTTGGTCTCGTAATTTTGATATATCACATTGCATTTCTTCCTCTTCTTCATGAGTCATGCTAGTGCTTTCAGGTTGCTTACTAGGTGTTTATAGTTTCTTTCTTCGGGTCATCAATTAATGATAATTATGCTTCATTATGCCATTTGAATTCCTTCAAACTATTTTTTCAAATCAAACTTATGGAAAATTTAAAAAACAACTACACACCTCTTTTCACCTTGTAGGAGCTCGATATTGAATCTAAGGTATCTTTGAAATTTCAGATATCCAAGGTCTGAAATTGCAATTTGTGGTATCCCTCTGAGTCCTCTTTCCAACATCACCAGTCTGATCAATCTTGGATTCTCCAAGAAAGTGTTATGCCCAATCTCCCAAGATGGCCTGATTATACACTTTTTCAGTAGAGTGAACTTGTACGAAGTGCCACGTGTCATTGTTTCAACCTTCAGACTTGAACACAACGCACAAAAAACCAAAGTCCATCCTCTTTCTGTAACTTCTTGCGAAATTTAAATATCATACTCAGAGAAAAAGTTATGACGATTTTCACAAGGTCACCTATTTGGGATTTAATTTGGGAGCCTACAAAAACCCTAACTTCCTTGGATCATATCTCCAAAATTATAGCGAGAAAAGATCTGAAATTTAGCAACGAGATTCATCACAATTTTGTCTCAAATGGGTTTTAATTTCAAAGTTTGAACCTTCGGATAAAAATAATTATAATGAAATTTCCATGATGACCTGTGTTTGATGGAATTCTGGAGCTTGCAAAAACCCTAACTTCCTTAGATCATATCTCCGAAACTATAGCGAGACAAGATCTAAAATTCGGGCTTGAGATTCAAAACTATTGCAGCTCAAATGGGTTTGTTTTAATGTCTGAAACTTCATAGAGTTTATAGAGAAAATTCCACGATGACTTGTTTTGGAGCAGCGAAACCCTAGAATCCAAAGCTTTGATATCAAATGTTATGAAACCAACTCACAAAAAGATGAAAAGATAGATCAACAACTTCAAAATCAGCCTATTTGAGGGGGAGACATCCTTTACATTACACAAATGAAAAATTCTTGGATGATACAGATGACAATACGTCCTTTCCATACATAGGAGTATAAGTGGTCCCAATATAATCAGAGCCTACATAAAAATAATATTGTAGGGGCACACCAATAACAATAGTGAGATTCTATGGGGCATAATAATAACATCATGGGGACTACATGGCCACAACAATACAATAAGGGGGTTTCACTAATAACAATAAGGGGCTACACTAGTAGTATAGGGACATAACAATTCGAGTCTTTCACTTGATCTCATAAGTGTACCTTTAATTGAGTCATTATGCTGGGGGCATGAAAACTTATCTCAAGCATATTTTATCTTTGTTTCAAGCTTGCATAAAAATGAAACCAAATACAAGCATAGTTTGTCTCTGTTTCAAGCTTGTGTAAAAATAAAACCATATTCAAAGTATACGCAAGCATAGTTTCTCATGTTTCAAGCTTATGTAAAAATGAAACCATTCCCATTTTACATCTCGTGATTGTTGTTTTTCTCAGTCGATTTTTTTCTAGATGAGCATTGGTTTATCCATTCCATTGTCACCATCTCTTTAGCCAATCATATGATTTCAGTTGCGTTTATTACCCTTGCATGAGGAACATATGTGATGAGTGGTATTATTATCCAGCCTTTTAACCATTATATGTTTTGACTAGTTTCATCATGACCGGAATTAGTTGCTATCCTTTTATACCACTCGCACCTCCAGGGGAATCTTTCGGCTCTTTTCTGACTCTCAAAATATGAAAAGATCGTCAAGTACTCGTCTTTTAGAACTCATTAAATTAATTGAATTAACGTCGTCTCAGTATATGTTTACCCCTTTTTCGGTTGAGATTGACTATTTACGAAAAAGGTACACCTTGGCCAACATGGTCAAGAGGTTCTCTTGAATATTGATTTCTACCTTTTAGGATTCGAGCAACAAAGTATGAAAAGGGACTTGATGGAGTTTTCTTTTTTTGTCTCTTTTCCAAACTCTCTAAATATGGAAAAGACACTGAGTTACTCTTCCGTCGGACTCATAAAAATTAAATGACGAAATACTTATCACCATGACGAGCCCAAGTTTCTCCTTCCTAGGACTCGTAAAACTTAATAGGAGAGATTCATTTGAATGATGAACTTATATGACAAGAATATGGTATCCTATTCAAGATTTTGTAAAAATAAAGAGGTACTCCCTAGAAATAGTGGGGAAAATGAAAGTGAAACATCTCTTGTATAGGCAGCATGTCGCTCTTAAACATGACACTGAATTATTTCTCGTGTCGGGTTTGGGATATCCTCACTTAGTCACTTGTCCTTCCAGATATGGGTGATCCATTTTTCCTCTCGTCTGACTATTACACTTCATCATTATGACCCTTGGTCCTATGTTGAGACAAATTCTACCACACTTTGGAGTCGTGTCGATGATGTTCAAGAGAAGTCATATATGCATTCTATTACCTATACATTATCTGACCCTTCGCTATAGTCTTGGATCTTATTCATTTTATTTCACTTTATTCCTCATTTCATGTCGATGATGGGGGACTCATCATGGCCCTTCTTCGACGGGTCACTTCCTATTTATTTCAGCTCATTATCCAGGAATATGGCTTAGAGACTCCCTTTCAGTACCTTAGAGCTTGCATGCATTAATGGAAAGTTATTCGCATTCGAGGATAGGTTTTCATCATTGACATTTGATCGGATGATTCCATGAGTGTTCGAATTTAGCTTCATTTTTCACATTCGCAGTTTGTATGGTCATACCTTGAGGACCATTGTCGTTGCTAGTGGGTTCTCCTATGCTTGTTAATGGTCCACATCATTGGTCAGTAATCGGTGGTCTTTTAGCATGTTCAATTTAGACACATTTATTCGCATGTTAGAAATTCATACTTCGATCGGTTTGGGATTGATCACAAGACCCTAAGTCTTGTTTGATATGACTCAGGATTCATGGAGTTATGTATTGTTCATGATTGTACACATGTTTCTACTATATGGATGGTTGTGACCATACCGTGGGACTTTACATTTATGATGATCCTTCTATATCGAATGGCTGCATCCATACCCTGGATCTTAGATTTGCAAATGATCATTTTCTTTTGGATGGCTGTGCCCATACCATGGATCCTTTCATATAGTCCTTACTATCCAGATGGTTGCATCCATGTCATGGATTCATGTTTTGATGTCAGATATGTATATGTATATACATCCTTGATTTGCAGATCTCCTGACAGTGTTTTTTCTCGTCCTTGCAAAAGCTTGTAAAGCATCTCAGCCATCACTCTCTGTTCTATCTTCATGATTTAGTGGGCACTTGTTACATGGTATTTTGTCAGACCTCCTGCACTTCTCCATGACATACCTTGAAGTGCCTGAAACATGACCATAATGCAGTGTACTCATCCAGATATGCAACTCAGGTCCTCCCTAAAACAATGATGGAAAAATGCATTGAGCTTCCCCTGAAGGAAATGGATCTAAAACCCTAATTTTGGCATCATCGCCCCCCTGACACTCAAAACTTCGATGGTCTTTATTTGCACTATACTAGCCTCGTGATGCCAGCATTCATTTGGCTTGGATACCAGCGATGATCCCTAAAAGGCAATTTTCCCAAAGAGGACAAGAAGATTCGTGATCTAGAGGCTTCCAGAATGATGAGATGGAGGTTGTTCAGCATGGATGAGGTCGAGTTCTCTCAACTTGGCCTTTTGGTCTTATCCCTATGAGCTACCTCATTGAGATGAGGGCCTTATCCTATATTTGGAGAGATCCTAACTCCCTTTTCCTACCTATATATTCATCCTCTCCCATTCCCAAATGGTTGGTCTTTGGCTATTTGCAACTTTAGGCTGATATTGTGCCTACATGCTACTCATTTGGCTTGGAGAAGGACTACTAGGAGAGCTTCATCTTGGACTTAGACATTCACTCAAGGAGAGATTATTGACATCAAGGCTTGGTTATATGCTTCCTCCTTTATTCTGTTAATATATACAACTTCTAGTTCATTTTCCATAAATTTGTATGTTAATGCATCATTTATCTTAATGCTCCTTGATCTGTTAAGTAGGTTACTTTCAATTATGTTATTTGTACTTGCATGCTTTGTTGTGTCTTGATCTCTTATGCAAGCATTTAAACATTATGAGTAGTAGGATCAAGCCCGTGGCGCAAGAGGTTCAAGGTCTTCAACAAAGGAGGATTTATAGCATCAGTATGAGGTAGGCCATATTCCTCTTCTGCTATTTCTATTGTAACTTAAGAAAGTGTCTAGTATATTGTCACGTAGGTTGCTAGTCCCACTCATTGAGCTAGAGGGGTCATCTCTGTTCGCAAAAGAGGATTGCCTAGACAACAATCCTGCTCAAAGATTCACTTATACAATGAGATGATGAAATGGTCAGTTAGCTTTTCCATCACTCCTCGATACCTCCAGTCAAAAAGAAACTCGCAATAAAAATTGATGACAGTCTCCTTAGGTGTCCATGTCCAGCTCATGCCAGGAAACTGCTGCTAGGAATATATTACATCAAGTAAGTATACATACATGTAGAATCTCGCTTGCTCATTCTTAGGTGGATTACGGACGTTATTCACATGGATCTTTAACTGATGATCCAAAATATCTGACTAGTTGAATGGTTTCCCATCATTCACCAACTGGCCCAACACAAGTACCCAACCTTCAGGAAAGGTTTTTGTGTTCTCTTGACCATACATTTTTTACGGCTCTTTCATCCAGTTCTTGATGATGTCTCTAGTGTTCACAAAGTTGTGTGTAGCATAGAAAAATGAATCCTTTCACTTCACCAGCTGAGGTAAATGATACATTTGTTGAAAGTCTCTGCCCTGGAAGTGGAAAGCTCTATCCTGCTGGAACTGCTCAATGTCATAGTCCTTTCATTTGTGTGTGAGACTATCGAGCTGATAATGCCTGCACATGGGAAGACGGGGTACTTGCATGCAACCTTGTATAATCATGACCGGTGGATGCTACGGTAAAGAAATCGATCCTCTAAGTCTTCCTTGAAGTCCTCTACAAAATTATCCTTGATTTGATGGCATGTTAATGTTGTACCCTTCTTAATGAACAACTCAATGTCTGCATAAACTTGTAGTTTAATTTGATGTCTGCTCAACTGCTTCTCTAGTACTACTCTTGACATTTTCCTTTGATGCAGCTCTCTTGGAGGCCATGTTAACTATAACTGCTAGAGAGATGCTCAACAATTATTGTACCTGGAGAAATAAAGGACACTCATGGTAGGAAAATGATAGCTTAAAACCAAAATCAACTTCAAGACAAGACCAAGCAACAAACTGGGCTCATGATGGGACAAACTGTATAATTTTGGTTCATAGAAATCATTGGCTACTTGCTAGAACCAAGCATTGCATATTTCCAGCAGTCAATGGGGAGGCTTGATAACTGGAACTGTGTGATGCACATTTTAGTCTTGGGCCAAGGGCCAGGAGAGACTGCGCATTACACAGTCTCAATGGCCAAGCTGGGAGGCTAGCTCCTGGAACTTCACAATGCATGGTTAGAGCTAGGCCAGGACAACCTCTACGCAATTCCAGAAGCTAAGGAAGAGGCCTTGAGCTCCTAGAATGGGTAGTGGGTGCAAGGAGATACAATATTTGGGTAAGCAGAGCTTATATCTTCCCAAGGGGAGTGTGAGATCAAGTAGATATGAAGGATGGTTTGTTGATAAGTGCAGATCTAACTACGTGAAGAAGCATGTGACACTTGGGAAAGGCAATGAAAAACTTGGGACAACAATTCTACAAGCTAAAACAAGTTAAAATGCCAGCAATCATTCAAAGAAACAAGTGAAACAACACTCTCACAAGCTAAACAAAAAAAGCGACATAAAAGTATCAAAAGACTAGAAAAGCAAGACTCACCTGGAAAAACAACGATGATCGCACCAAAGGTTCCTTGATCTCCTCAGGAATGACAAATCTCCAAGATCGAATGTGAAAATGAGCTCTAGTAGTGTCGATTAAATAATTTTTCTCGATTTAGGGTTTATGACGCGAAGGCTAAAAATAAAGGAAAAATTGACACTTGGCGGTGATTTCCAAAATAACTCAAGTGCCTCCTTCAGGTTACTAAAAATACATCCCTATTTTTTAGGGATTCTTTTTCTTTTTCAAGAAAAGTTGCCATGCATTTCCCGGAGAAATTGCACAGTTCTAGGAGGAACCGAGCAACGCTCTGGTTCATGCACTGGGCAGCTCCTGAGCACAAAGGCTTCTACACAATTTATGGGTTGAGTGGCTCTAGGCTACCTCTCATACTCTATGCAATTTCCCAACTGAAGGCTGGTTGTCAACTAGCACTACAGAATTCTTAAGCTCAAGGCTCACTCTCAGCTTGGACTACACAATTTCTGAGAGCAAGGCAATTTTCCCTCAAGGATTGCACAATTCTCTCAGTCAAGCCGAGAACTAGATGAAAACCAAGTCAAGAGATCAACTTGTCGGTTAGATATTAGACAAAGTAAGAAAACACAAGGCAAGATGCAAAGGATGAGGATCAATCAAAGCACAAGTATCTGGATCAGTGAAAGATGATTTGTTGTAGGCTCCAAAACAAAGCATAGGAAAAATTTTGGAGGGTGGTTCTAGCCACTACAACAGGAAGGTAGGACATAGCCTCACATCAAGAGGGAGGGTGTACTAACCAAGAGCAAGCAATAGGGATACATACACACAATGGGCTACAGACCTAGCACAGGAGAGGACCTACCCATGATGACATACCTAATCTTTGGAACCACTAATCAATCACTAAAACATGTAGTGGACTAATATAATGGAAACCCCCTCCCAAGGCCTAATGTAACTCACACATGTCCAAGAAACATAGGCAATTGAAACACTAAACCACAGGTATATGAATCTCAATAACATTGTTATAGACATTTTTGTGCCTTACAGCTATAAGCATGAAATGTCCATAATCCAAGGGATCCAAAGTCCCTAAACATGTTGTTCCTACCCCTAGAGGAACAAGGCTAACAAACCACAGCAATTCACAGAAGTTCTCCACCAGAAACTGCTCAAAAACAAGTTAATTCAGAACCAATTCAGAGGCTCCACTAGCTGCCTGCGTTGAAATGCAGAGGCTACACTGGCTAGTTGCATTGCAACACAGGTGGAAGCACTACCAGGGTGCGCTGAGCGGGAAATGACAAATGGCAGGGTCCTTTGTTCGAGGTGTAAAGACTGTGGAAGCTTCCAGAATCTTCCTCCATGACACTTGCCTTAATGAGTTCAACTAAGTGATGAGTAAGAGGCTCTTAGTCTCCAAGTGGAAGCAAGAACTGACAAAGGGAGAGGACACTAGTCAGATCTCAAGCTGACTCATCCTCTCTCCAAACATCTATATATGGATCTCTCCTCCATGAGATCCAGAGAGGTTGGAATTTTGTTATTGCAAAGAATTGTTGTTGGTTTGAGATTGGAATCATTGGGTGCTTAATGCTTTGAAGGGAGGTGAAGAAAGGATTTAATTCGCTGGGAGGTAGATGCTGGATTGGAACTCTCTTGGTTGTATCTCCTCCTGAACCTTGTTATTCATCAATAAAGCTATCTTGGTTTCTCCTATATACTGATGTATCTTTGATGTATGATTGCATTAGTATGTTTAGTTTATTTCTAATCCTGAACTAGTTATGAATATGAATCTATGTCTTTGTGTAGTGTTCCCTTCTTGTGATCTTGCAGGAACATGTTGAAGCTGGGCGAGCAAGAAGGCAAGTAGTTGGGAACTCTCAAAGAGAAGAGAAACCGGATCGAGGGACAAACGGAAGACACCGGTTAGTCCATCCATCTCTCTTCATTCTTAATTCATAAAGGAAGAATACTAGAATAGCTGTTTCTGTTTGTTGCTAAGGCACTGTCACACCTTAGGTGGATAGGATCGTCCTGCATAGGCATTTTTCCCCACAACAAATTGGCGACTCCACTGGGGAGATCTGTTTAGTCATTTTATTTGTGTCTCTATCATTGTTTGTTTCATAGACTCAAGAGCGGCAATCGAACTGCATCTGCTATTTTCATATGCAAAGTAGACAGCTGCTGCTTTGATCCAATCACTGGATTTATCTATGATCTGAACAATGGACTCACAAATGATTTGATGATCCTTTGTGATAGATCTTAGCCCTCCTTCAAATCATCCCTTTGATTGTACCTTGCTTGTTGCTTTTATTTGGCCTGAAACCGTAGATTAATCAGCAAACCGTGACCCAGAACCCATAGAAGAACTCTCGTTTCTGCTCCAGCGCAGGCTCTGTGAAGAGACTCTGCATTTCAACGCAGTTCCCGTGAAGGCTACCTGCATTGCAATTCAGTTTCTCTGTTATACAGGTGCGCTGATCCAGCTTAGGCCTTGTGCAGCTGGGGTTCTCTGCTCTGTTTTGACTTGTTTTGATCTCTGATTTCTACAGCTTGTAACCAGCATAGGTACCTGTCTGATAACTCCTTTTCTCTGCTTAAATTCTGCCTCCTTTTGTACAAAAAGACTGTGTGTGTTTTTATGTGTTTGTGGCGTCATTTACAGTTTTCCTTTGCAAGAGTGAAATAGTCATCATGTAGCCCTTGATTCAGATCTGTTGATTGTGATCTTAGGAGAGAGTTCATTGGCTGTTTACAGTTGATTATATGTTTACTTTTGCTTTTGGTTTGAGTTTGTCTCTTTTAAGTGTCAAAACAAGTGTTCATTTCGAAAGTCGTAAAGTGTTGTATTCTCTTCTACCCTTTCTGATTTCGAAAAAGTAAACTTGTTTGTATTTGTCATTTAAAAGCAAATTCAAAGTTGTACAAAAAACTTTTTTTAGGCATCAATATTAAGAGAGCGGAAAACAAACACTTGCATTGTGCATTTGCATCTTGATAGTTTGCATGCTTGATTTAGGAAAAGTGCATTTAGAGTGTACTGATTGATCTTTGAGAAAAGATGGTGTCTTTCTTTTCCCTTTGTAGCTAGGATTTTCATTGTTGAAAAAGAGATAAAATTTGCTTATCATCTTTTAGATTGCATTTAGGAGTTGTATCTACATCTCGTGGTGAACCTCAAAAGGCAAACTTCTAAGAAAGATCAACATAAAATAAACTGAATGAACTTAATAACGCTTTGTAACATAATGCACAACATAGAGGTCTAGGCTAGAGACGTGTTCCGGCGTCGTAAAACCTGGTATATGTTGGCCTCGCTGATGGTTGGGTGATTCCTCCTGAGGGACCAAAAGTGCCAGTATGGATTGTGCTCCCACGTACCGTCGCGTATATACTGGGAGACCCCTATAGGCTTAAAACCTTTATACTTAGGAAGCCGTGTCGACCGCCCTACTTATCGCAATGCACCAAACACAGCATTCGGGAAGATTGACTGCCGTACCGTAAAACGTATTCTGCAGTTTTGTGATTGGTTTGGCACACCCTCTACCTAGATCTCTAGAGCAGTTCCTTTTGGCCTTTTTCAGACTCTATAACAAAAAAAGTCCATCCGAGCATTTGTCACTTCGAGCTCGTTAAAACATCGAAGGTGACTAGAGTCATCTTTTGTTTTTTCTCGACCCTTTAAAACTGAAAAAACAAGTTGTGTCTAAAAGCGTCTAAAATTCATTCAATTCGGAAACATACTTCCCCTGTTTATTTTAGTTGATCGAGTAATCTGCAATCGTGGAAGAAAGTCAATTGAAACCCCGTCGTTCGCGGAGACTTACGAGTCAACCGTCTTTGTCTCTGGAATCGAAACCAGTACGGACAAAGCGAACTCGTTTAACCGTTTCCAAATCTCCTCTTAAAGTTAGAACAAGTGTTCCGACGACATCGGAGGTTCCGGTTACTCCAACCATTTCTGGAAACCCTGCCTCTACAGAAGAAGTTCAACAGCCACAGAGGGACAGTGATACTAATCCTTGTTTGAGAGTAAACACTTGTGTTCCCGAACCAGTTCCATCAGTAACCGGTCCGGAGAGTGGTGCTCTTCAAACATCTGTCGCTGTCGATACAATCCCTTCTTCGGCACCAGAAATATTTTACGGACCTGACGGTCTTCCTCTTCCACCTGGTCTGATTGCGATTGAAGAAATTGTAGAAGACCCTCCAACAAGTACTCCAACTCACTTTGGAGTCGGGGTCACTCTATATCCTTCTTTAGAAGCTAGTCTACCACCAGCGGAAGTACCTGTAGAATCGCTAGGGAATCTCTTGGATAGACTAAAAATGTCTGAACAACCGTCAACATCTAGGACTGTGGCACCTGACACAGCGACGGCATAACTCTTTGCCGTCACTCCGACAATGTTCGCCGACATACCATCTGTCCCAACTGGCTCTCAACCGCTGGAAGGAGCCCATTCAGGGGCTATTACGACAGTATGGTCCGTTCCTGTTTGTTCTTCCGGAATAATACCCGGCAACTCTTATGTTGAAACTCGACAAATTGATCCGTTTGGAGGTCAATTTGGGCAATCCAGTCCTCAAGGGCAAACAATCCCTTTCAATGCTGGATCACCACCGTATGGGGGGCAGTACGCCCTTTCATTACCCCCTCCGGGAGGTTATCCATACGGGAGTTCACAACAAAGTTCAGGTTACACTGGAATTGCTTCACGTGGTTGGGTGCCTATGCTACCTCAACAACCAAGGGTTGTGTATTCAATGCAACAGTATGTACCTATGTCGAACATCCCAACTACACCAGCGATTGTGACGGTGTCGCAAGTTCAAACGTTGCCTGTTGTATGTCAACCTCAGATTTCTCAGGTTGTAATGCAACAGCCCCTTGACCCTGCGACTCAACCACAATCGCCAACTAGTGGGGCGGCACAAGTCCAAACGGGTACAATTACCCCACACCTTGGTCCAACGGTTAGTATAGCGCAACAGCACATGACTTCTCAACCATGGCTGGTGCAATACCAACAACCAAAATTCCAACCAGTATACCAAGGTTCTAAGCAGCAGATCTTTGCAAACAGTGGACAACCGTACATTCAAAACGGTCAAAATCAACCATTTTATAATGGTCTTGTCCACCAACCTTACCAGTCATACCAGCATCAGCTGCATTATGCTGGTATGCAAAAACCAACTTCTCAGGCGATCCCATCGTATCCTGGGTATGCTTCACCTAACCTGAGCCAACAGTTACCATTCGTGGCAACTCTAGAGTTACCTGATTTACACCGGTTAACGAACGATCCAATTGCTTACGCCCCTTGGTGGCCAGCGATTCCACACAAACTTCCATCAGACATTCCTAAATTTAATGGAAATCCGGGTGAATATCCATCGAATCACGTGATGACCTTTCATCTATGGTGTTCGTCAAACACCTTAAACGATGATTTGATAAGGCTTCGCCTTTTTCAGAGGACGTTAACGGGTCCAGCAGCTAAATGGTATATTGAATTACCTAGAGCTTCGTTCGACAATTTCAACACCTTAGCCACTACCTTTTTAACCCATTTTCAATTACCTATAAGGTATGAAACGGGAACGGAAATCCTTACCAACTTCAAACAGACAACGGCCACTCACATATCTGATCATATACATGAGTGGCGACGTCGTCGTAGGATGGTAAAAACATACGTTCCTGATCAGCTGTTAGCTGAATGGTTTATAAAGTCATTACTTCCTACCATTATGGAAGATGTGGCAAAAGGGGGAGTCATAACGGAAGAGCAAGTTATCGCTCGTGCGCAATATCTGGACTTAGTCTATACTCAGTCTGGCACGCTCTACGACAAAATACCTGACGCCCCTAGACCGGAATTCTCAATTCCTCCTCCTCCTAAATCAAACAATGACTCTCACGCCGGTGATGGCGTCATTGGCACGACAAACGCGAAATCGACAAAGGCTACATCCAAGAAAGCCCGTAAGGTTTCAAATCAAAATGCAAAAGACGAAATTCTTGCTTTGGAAGTAAATGCCGTATCGACAGATAAGGGCAAAGAAACCAAACAACCAAGAAGCAAGAAGAAACAAAACAAAGGGAAGAAGAAGAAACAGGATGAGCCATCACCTGAAGAACCTTCTTCAAACCCTCCTGGAAATAGGAAATATCCATGCAGTATATGCGATGAGGATCATTGGACAAGGGAGTGTCCTTACAAAGCTGAGCTGAAGAAATTCTTTAAGAGTTCGAAAACCTCAGCAGTGTTAACTGATCCGTTTCCAAATCCAGGAACAAATCTGGTTGATAGTGGAGATGCTTCCCCGTCTCAAGTGCTAATGTTGTCGGTATCAAAACAGCAAAATGATGCTTTGATCTCGACAAGGAACAAAGATTACGGGAATCCACAACTGTCAAACAACAAGGATAAAGATCAACCAAGTAGTTCGACAACAACCTCGACATAAGTTGTAACGCCACCAATAATACCTGAATTAACAATAAAACTGCCAAAGGGAGTAGTACACAAGTCGACATTTAATCCTCGCGCTAGGGCAGCGCAGCATTATAACATAGTGGAAGATTTGGCCCAATCCCCATCCGCTATGTCGACTCTCGAAGTACTACAGAATTACCCATCCCAAAGGCAGGCTTTGTTATCAGCTATCGGTGGGGTGGACCCAAGGGATTCCAATCTTGTATCCTTCGATCATAAAGGATACGATCCTCAGTTACCAGCTCAACTAGCTTTCCTTATTCAAGTGAAAGCCCTCAACAAAACCGTTCATCGAATGATTATTGATGAGGGGGCATCCACATGTATTATGTCGATGAGTTGCTGGAAAACATTAGGATCTCCAACCTTGTCGCGATCTTCAACAACATTAAAAGCATTTGATGGACGATCGTATACCCCATATGGTATCCTGAATAACTTAAAAATTGAACTAGGAGGGAAAACAGTAGAAATAGTTGTCGAAGTCATTGATGGGAACCTTGACTACAACATCCTACTAGGAAGACCATGGATCTATGCCATGGCAGCTGTCGTGTCGACCTATTTTAGAAAGATTGCATTCCCTTTCTAAGGAGGGATTACAATCGTCGACCAGCAAAACTTCCTCCCCAATGGTTCTCAAGTTACGGGAAGCATTCCAATGATCCATGGCAGCAACCATTCGCTTCAAAATATCGGAGTAGGCCTACTAAAAGACCCCACATTAATGGGAACTTTCGCACTTCCACCTCCAATCTATATAGGAGAAGTAGTGTTGGTAGGAGCCTGCAACATGATATCTTCCGCACAAAAGATTTCAGAAGACGATATTGACATGGATCATGCAATGGTTTTACCCCCAAGCCCAACGGAGATATTGTAGCAATCAATGTTCCTAGCTTGGGAGGCGAACCCAAATCAACGCTCATCGTGCGTTTGGGTAGATAGGTCTAGAGAGTATGGTACCCCATTAGATCCTTGGTCGCGAGTGCATGGAACCGACGAAGGAATCATACAATCAATGTTGATTGAAGGGGCACCATGGAATGATAGCCACCATCGTTCCTTTCTTCCGGATTGTGAAGAAGATACTCATGATGACCTTTATCACCCTTCAGTCTTTGAATTCCTATCAAATACTGTAAATACGGTGGATTCTGAGTGGAACCTATCCAATATTGAAGAGACTATAGCCATAAATATCTCAACCAAAACAGATGTTGTAGAGAATATTTATGTTGGCAAATGTTGTTCTCCTTCAAAACTGGAAATATATAACGCTCTTTTTCGCGAATTCAGAGATGTCTTTGCTTGGTCATATGATGAAATGCCAGGTATCGACTCGAGTATCGTTGAACATGAAATTAAGATGTATCCTGATGTCAAACCAGTAAGACAACGGCTTCGGCAGGTGCACCCCAAGAAAGCTGCTGCAATTAAGGCAGAAGTTGAAAAACTTCTCCATGCTAGTTTCATCTACCCAGTTCCTCTAACCGATTGGGTATCGAATATTGTCCCTATTATGAAAAAACAAGGAACAATTAGAGTGTGCGTCAATTATAGGGATGTAAATCAAGCTTGTCCAAAAGACAACTACCCTACACACTTCATCGACCAGATAATTGATGAATGCGCTGGATGTGAAATCTTTTCATTTATGGATGGATTCTCCGGGTATAATCAAATAAATATCCGCCCACAGGACCAGTCAAAGACTGCATTCATTTGTCCGTGGGGCACATTCGCATATCGAAAATTACCCTTTGGTTTAAAGAACGCTGGGGCGACGTTTCAGAGGGCAATGAATTATGCCTTCCATGACATCAAGAACATCGTTCAACCATACCTCGACGACCTTCCGGCTCATTCGCGAAAGCGGACTGATCATCCGCAGCATTTAAGAGCGATATTTCTACGTTGCCGACACTACAAGATACGACTCAATCCACACAAATGTGTATTTTGCGTCAACTCTGGTCGTTTACTTGGCTTTGTAGTCTCCAAGGACGGGATTCGTCTCGACCCCTTTAAGGTTCAGGCAATCATAAATTTGCCTCCACCTTCAAATTTGCTTCAGATTCAGAAACTCCAAGGGAAAGCAAACTTTCTGAGGAGGTTCATTCCAAATTACGCAGAACTTGCTAAAGGTTATACTCGTCTTTTGAAAAAGGATGTACCTTTTGTCTGGGATCAGGTGGCGCAAGCTTCCTTTGACGCTCTGAAAGATTCTCTAGTAAAAGCATCATTAATGTATGCCCTGGACTATCAAAAAGATTTTAACCTGTATCTGGCTGCAGCGGATACGACCATTGCGATGGTTTTAGTTCAAGAAGTTGATGGAATTGAACATCCTATATATTATTTAAGTAAAAACTTAAATGATACAGAAAGCAAATATTCGTACGTTGAAAAGCTAGCACTTGTTGCTGTTCAAGCGATACAAAGATTTCGACATTATGTCCTCTTTCGGAAAACTACCGTTCTATCAGATTGCAACCCCATGACTTATATATTGTCGCGACAGTTGCTGGGGGGAAAATATTAAAAATGGATAGCAATCCTTCAATATTTTGATCTGGAATTTGTAAAATCCAAATCAAAGAAAGCTTTGGTTTTCGCAGAATTATTATGTGATCTCCCATCGTCGTCCAACGGTGAAACATCCCAAGAATCAATCATGGACGAAAGTTTGTTTCTGATATCCACAAGCGATGAGTGGTATGGAGATATAATCGTTTATCTCCAAACCCAAAGATTTCGGCCGAACACCTCACACTCAGAACAAAAACGTATCCGATACCAAGCAAAAGACTACATGATCGTCGATGATACACTTTACCGTCGTGGTGTCGATACGGTTCTGAGAAGGTGCCTCACCCATGAGGAAGCCGAAAAAGCCCTGAATGAGTGTCATTCAGGCGCCTGTGGGGGGCATCAATCTGGATATGCTACAGCACAAAAAATCTTATGAGCAGGATACTTCTGGCCAACCATGTTCAAATATTGCATAACCGCAGTTAGAAGTTGCCATGCTTGTCAGATTTTTGATAGCAAAACCAGAAGACCTCCCGCTCTGCTATAGCCAATAGTAGTTGTGGGGCCCTTTGCCAAATGGGGCATCGATTTCATGACATATAACCCCACCTCGACTAGGGGGCATGGGTATATCATAGTCGCGGTTGACTATTTTACCAAATGGGCCGAGGCGATGCCTACATTAGATAATACCGGTGAAACAGCTGCCCTTTTCTTCTTCAATCATGTAGTCGCCAGATTCGGCGTACCACAGGCTATAGTCACAGATCATGGATCGCATTTTCGCAATCACATGATGGTCGAATTAGCTGCCAAACTAGGGTTGTCTCACGACAGCTCTACCCCATATTATCCGCAAGCTAACGGACAAGTTGAAGCAATCAACAAAGTCCTGAAGCGCATGCTGCAAAGGATGATTGGGGTTCACAAAAGAATATGGCACCTAATCCTGTACTCAGCTTTGTGGGCCTACTGAACATCGGTAAGGAATGCAACTGGATTCACACCTTTCCAACTGGTGTATGGCCTGGAAGCAATCCTACCAATCCAGTGTGAAATCTCGTCTCTTAAACTCGCAATTGATCTCCTCCCTGGAACTTCAGAAGAAGAGGCTCGTTTCTTGGAGTTAATCCAATTGGATGAAACCCGTCGTGACGCCGCATTGGCTAACGAAGCCCACAAGAAATGAGTCAAGGCGCAGTTCGGCAAGAATGTCAAACCCCGTGTCTTCTCAGAAGGTGATTTGGTCTTGCTTTACGACCAAGAATCCGATAAATTGGGAGCTGGTAAATTTAAGTCTTTATGGATGGGCCCCTATATTGTTAAAAGGGTATTAGCAAAAGGATCCTACGAGTTAATGGATTATGACGGAATTCCACTGGCGCAACCTCGTAACGGGTTGTACCTCAAGCGTTACTATGCCTAATAGTAACCTGTATGCTTTTGTTACATTTTTGTTTTCGCTAAAGTGTTTATTTTGGTTAAGTAATCCACTTTTTACATTTATTGCAGATGTCAAATCCATTGGAACCGTGTGTTGGATATGCCGACGGAGCGAGTCGTAGTTCGTGGAACCTATCCTCCGCAGCCTGGGCCATTTTTGATCCAAGTGGCGAGTTAGTAAGTTTCAGAGGTGTATGTATTGGTCAATCAACGAATAACATCGATGAGTATAGCGCGTTGATAGAACTACTCTCTGATGCCATCAACCATGGTATACGCCGACTAATCATCAGGCTAGACTCACACCTCGTAATATTGCAACTCACTGGTATCTACTCTGTCCGAAATCCAGCTATTTTTCGCATGTTCCTAAGGGTTAAAATTTTGGAAAGACAATTTGATCTTATTCAGTATCAACACATTTCCAGAAACTTAAACACATTAACTGACTCATTAGCAAACTATGTGTTAGATAGACATTTTCAAAATTGATAAAAAGAAAAGCATCATCAATGTTTCACATATGGATCACATAAACCAAAATAAAACTCCGAAAATCAAAAATATATATAGCTGTTTATGGTTTACATATAATGTTCTGCAACCAAGACAAAATCGGTCATATGAACCAAAAACTCAAAATGCTAGGGGTACCCTAGTCTAATGATGCTCGTGATAGCAAGTCACGACTTGTGCAATCATGCGTAAGAGACGAGTCCATCGTCTGGGCACACCAGTAGTATGTCGCTGTAGCTGCAACGGCAACTCGTCAATCCTCACATCTGGAATACCGAGAGTAAGGCTCTCGACCTGCTCCTGCACAACTGAAAGAGTCTCAGCCACATCGAGATCGCGAAGAATAACTCTCCCGGCAGCCTCTCCTGCTGGGGCGACAACTGGCACTCTCGGATGGGCTACTGGGCCAACAGGACCAACATCTGCATGTACACATGAGTTTGATTAAAGTCTTGATAGGATAAAGCACAAGAACATTATAAACAAAAACAATAAACAGTGATATGGTCAGAGATTTTACCAATAGCACCCCACTGCTCGCCAGCCGGCAGTACTAAATCTGGGTCACCCCGGAAATCCATGCCAGCATATGGATACTCGGCATAAGCCATCTCCTGATGATCGAACCACCTGAAGAAGGTAACAGAAAACGAAATCTGAGACTGGACGGCATGCCTAGACATGTGGTCAACCCATCTCTGCATACGTGGTTCAGAAGGAGTAGGCAAGTCACGTGCAATGTACTGAGGCTGCATCAGTGGTATCTTCTCCAAGGCAAAGGCGGTCAAAATAGAACCGAACCCAAAGTTCTTCAATCTTCCGGTCTTTACCTTGGTCAGCTGTTCTTTCATCACCAGAAGTACTGCATCACACCAGTTGAACAATTTCGGTTGGAGGCATTCCAAGGCATGCTGCATATAGGACCTATTGGCTACATGAAGAGACGCGCTCCCGGCCATCCTACCAAAAGTAAACAAGATAGCCCTGAGGGGCCTGTCGGTGACATCGCGGATGACGATCTTGCCGTCTTTACTCGGCTGAGATCCTTCCCTACAATACTGGCGGACATAATCTCTCACAGAATCGCTCCCCCGGACCGAACCTGACAAAGAGATGGGGGCACCTCGCCTCGACAAACCAGTCAAGAAATAGATGTCCACCACTGTCAAGGGGATGGACTTGCCCCTAATCTGAAAAACTTGGTGGTCGGGATCCCAAGCATCGAGCAAATATTGCAGTAGGTTGATCTGCTGTCTCATGCTAGAGATGCGGAAGAACTTCAACAAGCCACAGTTCCTCAGCGCGTTCACGGTAACTGGATCATGTAGGCCAATCATGTCCTCTTCTTCATGCTCTCGTTCTCACCATGTAAGGGTCATTTTGCTCAATGGCCCCTGCAAAACAAACAAGAGAAGGAGTAAGATCCTGATTTTGATGCAAAACAGGCAAAATTTTCATCAAAAATTGTGCAACAAGTTCCTCTTTTTCGCCCAATGCACCTGCAGGAGTGATTCACCTGCGTTGAATGTCAAACTGCCTTCATACTGGCTGACATTCATCACAGGTTTCGCTAGGCACAGGGTGCGTTGATAGAAAAACGAGCCCATCAAACCCCAGGGGCTCAGAAAAACAGGAAAAGAGGCACAGAATGCAAAAAGGAAACCATGAAATGAAAGAGCTTGGGTTTAGCTCCTACCTGGTCCAGACGGCGCCGAGAATCGTCCACAGAATCTCTCGAAATCAGCTGATGAAAATCGAAGAGGAAGAGGCACCTCCAAAGCTCCAACAAACCAAGTGCAAATGAAATGGTAAAATGAGAGGTAAAAACACCTTTTAATTGCTTTTCACGTAGTTCAAAGTAAAATATTAGTGTTTTCAATCTCATTTTCAAGCAAATATTGTTTATTTCTAACTCGTTTGATGAAGCAGTCGAAGATACAATACTATCTGTTGAAAGAACAAAGCTATTTATGGTAAAAATCAAAAACAAGACCATCATCGAGCAGTTTTAGCACACAGTTCATGCTCGTTAAAAAATAAACGCAAGATCCGAGCAGTTTTAGCGCATAGTTCATGCTCGTTAAAAAATAAACATAAGATCGAGCAAATGTTTCCACCCGCGTTTAAGCTCGTTAAAAAATGAACTATTCCGGTAAATAACCATCGTGAATGTAATATCATCAGCCATTAAAGCCTTGGTCGTGTTTGCCCATCACCTCCACTTTTCCATTGGCCGATCATTCACCTCCATATGATTGTTTACCCATTTTGAGGAACAGTTGTGAAGAGTGATTTCACTAGCCATCCTTGTGACACTGCCGTGATTTGGAAATTCCAATCCTTCCCTGGAATCAGATGCTACCCTTTTTATCACTCGTTCCTCAAAAGACAAGTCTTCTTTAAGCTCTTTTCATCTGACTCGTGAAATATGAAAAGATTGCCGAGTTTTGGCCTTCCAGCTCGATAAAGTGACTGAAAGAGCTATCCCTCCTCTAGATTTTAATCTTTTTTGACCTGAGGGATTATTGCACAAAAAGATCGAGCGCTTGTTTTATTTGGCTCGTTAAAGATATCAAAAATCCATCCCTTCTGTATTGTTTTATACTTTTCCGGACTTAAGGGATTAGATGACAAAAAAGGACTTTTGGAGTTAACTCTATGTACCTTTTCAGACTCTCTAAAAATGAAAAGGACCGAGTTATCCTTGTCGTTAGACTCATTAAATGCATGAAATAGCGACAAACTTGTCTTTAGACGAGAACGAGTTTCACTATCGCTAGGCTCGTTAAAACATAGCAATGGGCTTGCCCGAAGGGCAAGTTATAGAACAAGCATATGTTATCCTCCTCAAGCTTGACAAAAATAAAGAGGTATTGGTCAGCAATGACTGGGGAAAAATTGGGAGAAACTCAAGAAAACTTTGATGGTAGCAAGTCGCTCTTGAACATGACACTTTTCCTCCGTACCACAATCGGGTTGGGTTGTTTCATTCATCGGTCACATCACCATGGTCTCGCCATACCATCCATATTTGGGGTAATGCTACCGATCCATCGCATAAGTGTCGCCATATGTTCAAGAGAAGTCGTCCAGAGAAGTCACCTGTGTCCCATCCACTACCATACATTATACTCTTTCATGATCGCCACCCTGAATCATATGTCATCAGATCGTTTTCACCTCCATCAAAATCATTAGCTCCGCTCCATGTCATTGATGTGGGATTCATTAAGGCCCTCCTTTGACGGATCACTTCTTGTCGACATTAGCTCATTATCCAAGAAGTTGATCTAGGAACACCCCCTTCAGTACTTTGAAGCTTGCATGCCTCAATGGCAAGTTTCTCACTTCCGATGACAGGTACACATCAATTACCTTCGACCGAAAGATTTTGCGTGGTGTTCGACGCCAAGTCCTCTATTCACACCACGTGAATTGTACTGCAGTACCTTGAGGGTCATCTTCATTATCGGTGATTCCTCTCGCGCTTGTTAACAGTTTACATCATTGACTGGTAATCAAGCGATGTCTTTCCATGTTCGACTTCAGAGCAATTCTCACATGGATCGACTTGTACTTAGAGTGAAGATCGGACGAGATTGAAAACCCCGGATCTAGTTTCATCCATCCGGGCTGCGATATATATTCAGAAAATAAAGACATAGAAATGTACAGCTTTACAGCACAGATAATCATCCTACCAAAAGGATGATGGTTCTATCAGAATCATCAGTCTATCATCATACAATTGTCTGTTATATGTACATGAAAATGAATTTATAAAGTTGAGCATGGGAATGCCCGCCTTAGCTAGATCGTGAAAAAAGTATGAAAATAATGTATTGTATTGTATTGTATTACAGGTCTCCTCCCAGCATTGAAAGAACTTCGGATCCTCCTAATAAAGCATTTCACCCGATAAACGGCCTCATACTTTAGGGGGCAACTGTTATAGACATTTTTGTGCCTTACAGCTATAAGCATGAAATGTCCATAATCCAAGGGATCCAAAGTCCCTAAACATGTTGTTCCTACCCCTAGAGGAACAAGGCTAACAAACCACAGCAATTCACAGAAGTTCTCCACCAGAAACTGCTCAAAAACAAGTCAATTCAGAGGCTCCACTAGCTGCCTGCGTTGAAATGCAGAGGCTACACTGGCTAGTTGCATTGCAACGCAGGTGGAAGCACTACCAGGGTGCGCTGAGCGGGAAATGACAAATGGCAGGGTCCTTTGTGCGAGTTGTAAAGACTGTGGAAGCTTCCAGAATCTTCCTCCATGACACTTGCCTTGATGAGTTCGACTAAGTGATGAGTAAGAGGCTCTTAGTCTCCAAGTGGAAGCAAGAACTGACAAAGGGAGAGGACACTAGTCAGATCTCAAGCTGACTCATCCTCTCTCCAAACATCTATATATGGATCTCTCCTCCATGAGATCCAGAGAGGCTGGAATTTTGTTATTGCAAAGAATTGTTGTTGGTTTGAGATTGGAATCATTGGGTGCTTAATGCTTTGAAGGGAGGTGAAGAAAGGATTTCATTCGCTGGGAGGTAGATGCTGGATTGGAACTCTCTTTGTTGTATCTCCTCCTGAACCTTGTTATTCATCAATAAAGCTATCTTGGTTTCTCCTATATACTGATGTATCTTTGATGTATGATTGCATTAGTATGTTTAGTTTATTTCTAATCCTGAACTAGTTATGAATATGAATCTATGTCTTTGTGTAGTGTTCCCTTCTTGTGATCTTGCAGGAACCTGTTGAAGCTGGGCGAGCAAGAAGGCAAGTAGCTGGGAACTCTCAAAGAGAAGAGAAACCGGATCGAGGGACAAACGGAAGACACCGGTTAGTCCATCCATCTCTCTTCATTCTTAATTCATAAAGGAAGAATACTAGAATAGTTGTTTCTGTTTGTTGCTAAGGCATTGTCACACCTTAGGTGGATAGGATCGTCCTGCATAGGCATTTTTCCCCACAACAAACATGATGATGAGTTTGATTTGAGAACATGGGAAAGGACCATGTCAAGGAGAAAAGAATTAGGGTATTTTTGAGGTCTAAAATGGGCTTTCTAAGGAAAGGCAATTGAAACACTAAACCATGGGTATATGAATCTCAATAACATGATGATGAGTTTGATTTGAGAACATGAGAAAGGACCATGTCAAAGAGAAAAGAATTAGAGTATTTTTGAGGTCTAAAATGGGCTTTCTAAGGAAATTATAAAATAATAGTGGAAATAATAAAATAAGATTATATTACATCATCAAATTTTAGAGGAAAAAAATACAAAACTATTTTTTCAACTCGTATTTTCAACTTATCTTCGTATGGGTTTACTCAAATTTTGAGCGGAAACACTCATTGGATGAAGAATTTGATTCCTCATCCAAGGAATACCCATGTTGCATACTTTCGATGGACCTTGGTACACGAAAAATGAGAAATACATGAAAAACGTGATTTCAATCACATTTTTTCATGTATTTCTCATTTTTCATGCAATAGGGTCCATCGAAAGTATGCAACATGGGTATTCCTTGGATGAGGAATTAAATTTTGCATCCAACGAGTACTCCCACTTGAAATTTGAGTAAAAAGTAGTTTTATTATTTTTTAATCTTTGTACTTTTTCACTCCAAAAATGGTGAATCACCCCTGAGGTTGACATCATCATCTTGAATCCTATTGGTTCTTATGAAGTTTATTTTGGTTGTACATTTTTCTTAAGAGGCCCATTTTAGACCTTAAGAATCCCCTAATGATTACTCTCTTTGCATGGCTTGAAGTAACCCGTTGATGATGGTGACAAGCCTAAGGTACACCTAACCTATATCCTTTCTTTCCCCTTTGGGGTAAAGCTTGAATACATACCTTCCCCTTGCCCTTGGTGGTTAGGGTCTTGGTTTCAAGGTCTAAAGGGAAGTAGTTTCTACCCTCGTAGAAGCTTAGGTGGGGTGAATATTTATAATTGGGTTGTTCTAAGTGATATGTGTAAGGATGAGATATCCCTCAGGAAATAGGTGTATAAGTAATGCAACCATATAAATATAAATTACTATATAAATTACTAAAGAAAAGGGGAAGGTGAATCCTATGGAGTTCTTGATCAAGGACTAAGGGAAAGGTGATAGTAACCCTTTGGGGTTCCTTATCATAATAGAACCAACTAGCCCCTACTCCAATGTCATTTTGGATGATACTAAGCTAAGTTCACACTAATGAGGTAGCTGAAGAGACCATTCTAATGGGAGAGGCATCGATAAGAGAAGAAATTGCCTTGAATAATTACCTAGAACCCGACATGTTCCTATTTAATAGTTATACATTACAATTACAACTCAATTGTGATTTCTTTCTATTTAATATGAGATAGGGGAGGAAATAACCAATCCATCTTAGATTTGACCCCAAGGTGAAACCATTACACTGTAATCCTAAGTAAGCCATTTCAGTTTGGTCTAACCTTTCCTAGTTTCATGTCCTGGTTTCGAGCAGGTGAGGTTGTAGCTTGTTTGTAGTATATTAATCGTTGGATATCATGCATAGGAAATAGAGCGCAAGTGAAAATAGTAAAGGTGAGAATGGATAATCTTATGCCAGTGGTTCAACTTCAATGGATATTGATTATTCAAGACAATAATATTTTATTTCAAGTTAAGGGTCACTCATTCATTTTTTTATTGTTAATTGAAAATTTTATCCATCTAGTGATTCCCCCCAGTGGTTAGCAAGCACTACCACGAAGTGTAGGCGATGTAGGGGCATCATTTAAATTCTATTTTATTGGCTTCCAGAAATTCAAGTTAACTGATTTGTTTGTAACATGAGTCTATTTCTTTAGAAATAGTGATGAGTGCGTGTTAAATAATGGCTTTGTTGCCAAATATGGGCTTGAATTATCGAGAAATAAATTAAAGATTTTTATATAAATTAGGATTGACGATTTATCAGTCAGTTGGAAGATACTACTTGTTTGGATCTAGATAGAATTGAATGGACTAATAATGTGATTTTGTAATCTAGAATGTGGCGGAGAGAGTGAGGAGAGAGAGGAAAAAAGAGTCCAGTAGAGCTTGCCCATATTGGCTTGATGAGGCCATTGATTTCATGTAGAGGATTATGATTGAATGAAATTTCTTTTATGCATTAATATGGAAATGGTTGTATATTTATGGACCAGGTTGTGTGTATTTATAAATATTGAAAAATTTGTTTATTTCCAGAAGGTTGGACCTGCAGATTATTTATGGAATGATACCTAATGAGAATTGGTTATTGGTTCTAGAGAGAAATTAGAAACTATGTTTTTATCTGGCATCGAATTTCTGTCCCTGGAAAATTTGATTTCTGTGTAGATGAACTCTATGAGAGTGTTATCAAGCTCTGCACTACTTATGAAAAGAAAAGCTCAATACTCTATCATATAATTGAAATTGTGAAAAAAGATGATTCTATGAATCCTTGTGTTATCTTGAGGTTTGAGAAATCAATTGCACACCAAAATTACACCTTTTGCATTAGATTAATCACACATATAAATACATCAATCATTGGTCGAAGATAGAAATTTTATCTTAATCACACAATCACTTAGTTTAGAAAATCTCTCAACCAAACACTAATCTAGGAACTATTTTAGTTGGACTAAATATATTCAAATAATTAACAAATACATTTAATGATGATGAACATCAATCAATATGCAGAAGACAAGTAGGACTTAAATCTCCAAGTCTCCCCTTTAATGAGTACTTTTCTTTGATCTTCCTATCTACAAAGTCTTCATTAACTTCTTTAAACATCTTTGAAATCACAAAGAACAAACTCCATCAAGTTGCCTCATAACCCTTGTAAAGGTGTAGTCAGAAAACCAGATTCGTGAGTTCCACTCTTAAACTCCCAAATCACAAATATCCTGAAGTCAATTAATGAACAATATCTCAAGTTGTCGCATAACCGCACAAGAAAACCACTCCCACGTATTCAGCAAATGAGGGATCCTTCCCTAGATCCACAAGTGCCAAACTATGTGGATAACTATCCATATTGATTTTTACACCATTTGATCTCTTAAAAAAGTTGTTTACACAATCAATCACTTATTCGCTATAAAAAATGAACTACTAGCCATTCTATGAACGAGCTCCTATCTACCAAGATACATGGGTGTCAACCATTGTACTCGCTAGATGTATAGAAGAACAATCTAAATACATAATGTATAAAGTCAGTTATTACAAAATGACCTCTCTATCTAATTTTGGATATTATCCACCATTAATTACACGAACAATTTATAATACTACTAAACCATAAATATCTTAATGCACATGATCTATGTTGTCATTATAAACAATCCCTACTTACAATCCTACATTAAAAGTTGTAATAGAGTTCACGGGCATGTAATATTAGCAAACCTTCACTTTCATTTCATAATCTCTTTGGTGTATCAATGCACAAGCTCTGGTCATAAGCTATGTGAAAGTTGCAATCCTTCGGGTCGATGTGACCAAAGGAAGAGTTGCGAGACTTAGAAGGTCAAAATTAATACAAAAGCAACTCAATACTTAAACCCTTAAACCGACAGCCATTTAATAAAAGGCCAAACCGTGGAATAGAGTTAAACACTCACAATCTAAAGAGGTGGAACATCTGCCGAAGGCCATATGTGAAAGCTACAAATTTGCAGAAGGATGCGAATCTCAGATACTGATATGAGATTAGAGATGAGAAGTAACCCAGAAGAATGTATACCATAACCTAATAACTAATAACTACTAGACATAACAGGGAATGTATACCATAACCTAATAACTAATAACTACTAGTCAAAACGAGTTATGATGCAAGGGGTGCCAGATCTAGATGCAGAGCAAAGCTATCAACATCATCCTCCTCGTCCTCCTCGTGTTGCAGGAAACGTGGCTCTCCTCATGTAGCAAAGAAGGCATTCACCCTACACTTCTCTCTAGCAAACACGGCTGGCTATTCGCACGCACAATCGACGGGCTAAAAAAAATTAAATAAATTTTTAACTAACTAATTTTACATAACAAGGTTTTTTTAATGTTTTATAATTAAATTGGACAACAAACCGTTGTTTAATTTTCTAACAATGGATCTGACGATTAGACAAAAAGGCAGTTGTGGAGAGTTGATTTCAGAGGGGAACGCCTTGTCTTCCAGTGTAATTTTTTTTTTTAATATGAAATTTAAAAAATATTAAAAAAAATCACTATTAAAAATTTGATAACTTGATATAGGATTATAAAAAAATAATAAAAATAGAAATAAGAGAATGACATTTTCGGAAGATTATCAACCCAATAATTCTTTACTTATAAAACCTATACATACATACATATATATATAAAACAATAATGTCTCAATATAAATTAAATTCACATGCCTTTATTTAAAACAAAAATCCTAACATTTAAAACCAAGAAAAAATATAAAATAATTTGTATGTTTTAATATGGAATAGAAAACACACATAAAAATTGCAAAAAAAAAATGGAAAAGGAGAAATTGAAAAGAAAATGGAATTTATTTAACTTGAAACTAACATAATAATTATTTATGTAGAAAAATTATATTTCTATATATATATATATAGAGAGAGAGAGAGAGAGAGAGAGATTTATTAAAATTGAAAGCATAAAATTTCATAATCTTAATCCCATAAAATTTAGGAAAATTGAAAGCAAAAATTTTCATAATCTTAATTCCATAAAATTTGAGAAACATTGTTTATAATTTAAGTTATATTTTTATTAGCAATTTTTCTATAATTTAACCAAAAATTATAATTTAAGTTATATTTTTATTAGTTATTTTTCTATAATTTAACAAAAAAAAATGAATATGAATTTTCTTTGTAGGCAAATTTTTCAAAAATAAAATAAAAAATATAATATATGTTTTAACATATATTTATATATCACTTAATAATTTTTAATTTTTATAATCTTAATTTCATGAAGTAAATATATATATATATATATATATATATATATGTATGTATGTTACATACAAATTTTTAAAAAATAAAGCTTAGTATAAAAAATATCACAATCTTCACGAAAAATAAAGCTTCATATAAAAAGTATCACAATCTTCATGAAAAATAAAAGTTCATATAAAAAGTATTGCTTAACGTAATAAGTGAATGAGTAATTATGAGTAGTGACTATTTCACATGTATCTCGCTGAAAGACCTTATATATAAATTAATAGTATACAAGTTGTTGAAGCAGAACTCAAAAAAATAAGAATTACAAACAGTATATAGGATTTCTGCTAACTCATGTCGCGAATCTACAAGTTCTCAAAATAGTAGTGTATTTTGTAATTTTACAAAATGATAGAATACATGATATATGCAACAAATCTCTTTTGAAATATGTGACCCAGTAACTAATATTTCTACAATGGGTCAAAAACTGCTAACTCATGTCGTGAGTCTACAAGTTCTCAAAATAGTAGTGTATTTTGTAATTTTACAAAATGATAGAATACATGATATATGCAACAAATCTCTTTTGAAATAAAGAATAAACAATATCGTTAAGTTTCAATTTCTGCTCATATAGAAAGAATCACCAATCATGAGGAAAAACCCATAGGCATACAACCTTGAGTAAAATATTGTGAGCCTTTTATCTGCTTATCGAATTGTAACAAAAAAAACTAAGAAATTTCAAGAAAACACAATAACAGAAAGAATCACCAATCATAAGGAAAAACCCACGGCATACAACCTTGTGTAAAATATTGTGAGCCTTTTACCCGCTTGTGGAATTGTAACAAAAAACTGAGCAATTTCAAGAAAACACAATAACTGTAGAGAATTTCTCATAGTAAAGTTAAAGGGAATACATTTTATTGTGCGTAACTTTACAAAATCTAGTATATATGCTAAGAATAACTTATTTCATAGTGATAAGTGAAATCTCTTAAACACTCCTTTGTGACCTGGGCACAAAATCCTTCGGGTCGATGTGACCAAAGGAAGATTTGCAAGACTTAGAAGGTCAAAATTAATACAAAGCAACTCAATATCAAAACCCTTAAGTCGACAATCGTTTAATAAAGGGCCAACCCTGGAGTAGAGTTAAACACTCACGATCTAAAGAGGCAGACCAAAGGCCGTATGTGAAAGTTGCAATCCTTCGGGTCGATGTGACCAAAGGATAAGTTGTGAGACTTTGAAGGTCAAAATTAATACAAATCAACTCAATACTGAAACCCTTAAATCGACAGCCATTTAATAGAGGGCCAAACCCTGGAGCAGCGTTAAACACTGACAATCTAAAGAGGTGGAACATCTGCTGAAGGTCCTATGTGAAAGTTGCAAATATGCAAGTTGTCATCCTCAGATATTGATATGAGATGAGAGATGAGAAGTAACCAAGAAGAATGTATACCATAACTTAATAACTAATAACTACGAGACATAACCGAGAATGTATACCATAACCCAATAACTAATAACTACCAGACATAACTAGTTATGATCCAAGGGGTGCCAGATCTGGATGCAGAGCAAAGCCGTCAACAAAGGAATCCTCTTCCTGGCCCTCCTTGTCCTCCTCACGCTGCAACCCTCCTCATCCTCCTCGTGCTGTAGGAAACGAAACCCTCCTCCTGTAGCAAAGAAGGTATTCACCATGCACTTCTCTCTAGCAAATGCGGCTGGCTTATTTCATAGTGATAAGTGAAATCTCTTAAACACTCCTTTGTGGCATAGGCGCAAAATCCTTTGGGTGAATTTGACCAAATGAATAGTTTCGAGACTTAGAAGGTCAAAATTAATACAAAGCAACTCAATACTGAAACCCTTAAATCGACAGTCATTTAATAAAGGGCCAACCCTCGAGTAGAGTTAAACACTCACGATCTAAAGAGGCAAACCGAAGGTCGTATGTGAAAGTTGCAATCCTTTGGGTCGATGTGACCAAAGGAAGAGCTGCGAGACTTAGAAGGTCAAAATTAATACAAAGCAACTCAATACTGAAACCCTTAAATCGACAATCGTTTAATAAAGGGCCAAACCTTGGTATGTGAAAGCTGCAAATTTGCAGAAGGCTACAAATCTTAGATGTTGATATGAGATGAGAGATGAGCAGTAACCCAGAAGAATGTATACCATAACCTAATAACTAATAACTACCATACATAACCAAGAATGTATACCATAGCCTAATAACTAATAACTACCAGACATAACTAGTTATGATGCAAGGGGTGCCAGATCTTGATGCAAAGCAACGCTATCAACAAAGGAATCATCTTCCTAGCCCTCCTCAACCTCCTCGTGTTGCAGCCCTCCTCGTCCTCCTTGTGCTGCAGGAAACACAACCCTCCTCCTATAGCAAAGAAGGCATTCACCCTACACTTCTCTCTAACAAAAGTGGCTGGCTATTCCCATGCACAACTGACGGGCTAACCAAAATTAAATAAATTTTTAACTAACTAATTTTACATTATAGGGTTTTTTTTAATGTTTTATAATTAAATTGGATGACAAACTATTGTTTAATCGTCTAAGAATGGATCTGACGATCAGACAAAAATGAAACTGGGGGAGAGTTGATTACAGAGGGGAACGCCTTGTTTTACCGCATAATTATTTTTTTAAACATGAAATTTAAAAAGTATTAAAAAAAATCACTATTAGAATTTTGATAACTTGATAACTTGATATAGGATTATAAAAAAATAATAAAAATAGAATAAGAGAATGACATTTTCGAAAGATTATCAACCCAATAATTCTTTACTTATAAAACCTATATATATATATATATATATATATATATAACAATAATTTCTCAACACAAATTAAATTCACATGCCTTGATATTTAAAACAAAATTCCTAGCATTTAAAACCAAGAAAAATATAAAATAAATTGTATGTTTTAATATGGAAATAAAAAAAAACACACATAAAAATTGCAAAAAAATGGAAAAGGAGAAATTGAAAAGAAAATGGAATTTATTTAACTTGAAATTAACATAATAATTATTTAAACAAAGTCTTTGGGTAGAAATCACATGAGAGAATTTTTTGGCCAACGCGTTTCGAACCAACAAGTGTGGTTCATCATCAGGATAAGATGAAGAGGTGGACCATGGCAAAGGCTTAAATAGAGAGCAATGTAGAGACATAATTTCAAGTAACGGCTATATTTGAACAATAATGTTTAAATTGTAATATTAATATATTAATATATTAAAAACAAATATTAATAAGTAATGGTTATATTAAACGACTAGTTTTTGAAAAGATATTTAAATAATGATAATATTTCATTAATTTATTAAAAATATTAGTAGGTAACGGCTATATTAAACGGCTAGTTTTTGAAAAATAATATTTAAATAATGATATTATTTCACTAATTTATTAAAAATATTAATAGGTAACGACTATATTAAATGACTAGTTTTTGGAAAATAATATTTAAATTAATTTATTAAAACCAAATATTACTACTTCTTGAAAAATAATATTTAAATAATGATATTAGTTTTTGAATTGAGGCTTCTGTGATCCATATCAAGTTTATGAGAAATTCTTCGGCATAAATCACATGATATTACATTTGTCTATGTGTTTTGAACCAACCAATGTGGTTCATTGTTAGGACAAGTTGAAGAATCAGATCTAGGTTGCATGTTAAATAGTCAGAGCAGAACCTCCAATGACTATATTTGACTAAGGAACGGCTAAATTGACCAACTAACGACTCTATTTGACTTGGAAACGGCTAGTAGGACCGGACCAAGGGAAATGGGAGCATTCAATTAAAAAAATAAAATAAGTTAAAGTTAGAGAATTTAAATAAATATTAAATTAATAGTGAGTTATACTAGTACTATTAAAAAATACACAAAAGGAATCAAAAATTATTTCCATTTTAGAGGTTAATAAACAGAAAACCCTATTGTTAGAATTGTTACAAATTAATTTAAGTTTAATATAATAAGAATTTACATTCTAATTTTATTTAATAGCTTAATTTATTGATTTGTTTAATTTAAAAAAATAAAAACAAAAACAAAAAACTTATGGTAAGAAATTATATTTTAATTTTCTTTAATTGTTTATATATATATATATACTCATTTTTAATTTAAGCCTAAATATACACTGAATTTCAATATCAAAGTAATTATTTGCATTTTTTAATTAAGTTAAAAGACTAATAGCTTAAACTAAAGGCTATTTGAATATCTTATAATGTATAAACAAACACTCAAAGAGGAACAAAGAACTATGGTAAAAGAGAGAAGGTTAAAGGATAACAAGGGGAAACTCACAAATAAGAAAACCAAAATAAGCTATAAAAGGCGGGAGGGGAGGAAGGAAAGAACATGACTAGGAAGCGAGGGCTGGGACCTAGCAACTAATGATCTTCTAGCCGTCCTCTCTATTAATATTGCTCGGCCTTTTTTCAATTTTAAGGGCTTCCCTAAATTTTCGGTGATGGAACTGTGAAACTCTAGCAATAACACTGGCCTCCTCAATACAAACATGATGTTTGGTTTTCTCCGCATGCTCTACAAGTGTGGAAGACTTGGTTCTCCTATGTTTAAGGTCAGTCGCGTGCTCACTAATCATTTGATTAATAGAGCATCCAGTCTCACCAATATAGGGGGTCCCACAAGAACAAGGAATAATATAGACACCCTTCATGTCCTTAGGGTCGATAGGATCCTTCACTGATTAGAGGGAATTACGAATGGTGTTAAGGGGTCTAAAGGTCGAGGGAACATTATGTTTCCTAAGAATCCTTGCAATCTTATCAATGGTCCCTTACACAAATGGTAGGTGGACCCCTAGGACCCGTTCCTTAGGATCTTTTTTAGTTAACAAATTTTTGGCAGCTTTGAGGAAAGCCTTCTAACCCAAGTATCTACTATACCATTCTCAACAGAGACATTAAGGAGATGGAATTTCTCTTTCTCAAAGCTCTTTTCATTAGAGATCCTTAGGGCTCGAGTAGCGAGGGTGTTGAGAACACCCAATTTCTGAGCTGGGAAATGGTGGGAACTGGCATGAAGATACTGCTCCGTATGTGTCTTCTTTTGAAACACTTGGTGGGAGAAAACGACTAGTTTTTGAAAAATAATATTTAAATTAATTTATTAAAACCAAATATTACTAGTTTTTGAAAAATAATATTTAAACTGTGATATTAGTTTATTAATTTATTACAAACAAATATTAATAAGTAACCACTATATTAAACACCTAGTTTTTAAAATAAATAAATAAATAATCAAAGTCAAACTTTTAAGGAGGGGAGTCAATCTAGACAAGATCATTTGATAAATAAAATAACTAATGGAAATAAAATAAAATAAATTAAAAACAATTAATGGAAAAATAAATAAAATAAAACAAAAAAATACACAAGTCAAAATAAATATATAAAGAAATAAAAATAAAATAAATAGAAATGAAAATAAAAAATAAAAATAATCAATAAATAAAACGGGGTCAACAATAAAATATGGGGCTCAGGCCCATTAAACAAATAACCAAAATACTAAAAGGAGTTAAGAACAAATAGGATGATAAAATACATAAAAAACACGAAGGATCAAGAAAATAAACTCTAATGAAGAATAAATTAACAACAAATACTATAAAAATGATGCCAATACCTAGGAAAAAAAAAAAAAACAACAACAACAACAAAACTAGGAGGACAAGACAGGGACCCAATTACTACTAATATTACAACCATCATCTCTATTCAAATTATTATAGAATATATATATATATATATATATATATATATGAATGAATAAATAAATATTTCGATATAAATATTTATTAAAATTGGAAGCATAAAATTTCATAATCTTAATCCCATAAAATTAATGAAACATCGTTTATAGTTTAAATTATATTTTTATTAGCTATGTTTCTATAATTTAACCAAAAATATAATTTAAGTTATATTTTTATTAGTTATTTTTCTATAATTTAACAAAAAAAAATTGCATATAAATTTTTTTTGCACGCAAACTTTTCAAAAATAAAAATAAAAATATAATATATGTTTTAACTTTTTTTCCACTGGAAAAATCGTAATCTTTCATTAATATTGAAAAATTACATGTTGTAGATGCCTTCGGCATATGATGTAATCAGATGTCAAAAATGTTGCTTTTTTAAAAGATGCAGTAATCCGTCAACACCACGCAGGGTGTACGAATACAAGGAAGTATCATGTTAGGCAGATATGATTATGTACATGTGGGGGAAAATCAAAATTTTCGCCCCTTTTTCTTCTCAACTTTTTTCCAAACCCCCTGTGTCTCTGTTGGACTTATCAGTGCAAGTGCAGTTTCAGCCACAGGTTGTGGGACTTCTTTATAAGAGTCTGACGAATCTGATATATGATGTCGTTTGTTGTTGCCCATGTCCATAGTGACTGTTGTAATTGCTTGTGTTGTTTCTAATTGTTCCTGTGGTATTTTGTCTTCCGCTGTTGGTTCTTTGTTCATCTGGCTGGGCTGTTTGGGATTTGTAGTCTCCATCTCTTCTTCCTCCTCGTCATCTGAGTCAGGTGGGGGAAATTGCCATCCCTTCACTCGTTTTTCTATTTTCTTCTTTCTTCGATTGTCTTTTTTGGCTGCTGGGCATGTGTTTTGTAGGTGTCCTGTTTGTCTACATACTCGGCATCTGAAGGCAGTATTTTCATAGTCTAGACCTTGTGTCCAGCTCCTCTGTCTATGCTTCAGCTGTATCTGGTCTATCAGGCCTTTGCTAAGGTCTACCTCCACACATATCCGAGCATATGTGTAAATTCTTTCCTCCAATCGCTGTGTGTCCCATTTGATGAAGCGTCCGATGGTATTTCCAATTCCAGCTAGTACTTGATCAGTCCAGAGATGTATTGGGAGGTTGTGAAGTCGCACCCAAACTGGCATTTTGGTAACAACCATTGTATTTGCGTCAAATTCAGGAAACCATGGTGTGATGAAGAGACCTGTAGATCCCAAAAACCAAGGTCCTTCCTGTATTACTGCGTCACTGTCAGCTGTTGATAGGAATTTTACTATAAAAAACCCTTTGGAGCAGAGGTGTATTTCGCATTGCAGGGTCCAATTCGTGAAGATCCAGTGGAATAAATCCACTGGTTTGGGCCAAAAGCTGTTAAATCTGCATATTATTGCTTGCCTTTCATAAATATTACAGTAATCCTCTATTTCTGGTGTGTCTATGTTATATACTGGGGTATGATCCAGTTGTTCCAAAATATATGGCCTGGCATCCATCCCTGTTTGATTTGGTGCTGTTCCTTCTTTATTTTTTCCCTGTAGGATGTCTTTGAAGGAGGTATTACTTGGTTTTTTCCCTGCGCTTATACCACTCCCTTCAGCTCTGTTATTGTTCCTGCCATTGACAGAAGCTCCCCCTCTCATTCTCAGATTGAGTATGATTGTTGACAGGGGTTCAATCTGGTATTCCCAAAGATATTTTGTATCTTGAAGAGCTCTGCCTTTATATATCAGATTTTGTGATCTGATGGGGAAACCTATTTGTTTCATGATCATCTCCTGCACTTGCTTAACAGTATCCGATTCTTTAACCCAGATAAATTTCGATTTTCCTTCAGGTAGTTTAACAAAAACTTGGAATCTTCTTGCCGGAGTTTCAACTCTTGTGCTCGATGGATCTGATGCAGAGATTTTGTTCTGAGACTTTTGCATGTCTCATATCAATGGATGGGCGTCCAGATCTGACAGGCGCTGTGTCTGATTTATCATACGGGACCGATCTGCCTTGCGGGGATCTGATTCAAAAAGCCCAGATCTCGATCTGAGCGAACTCCCCTGAATCTGGATAATAAAGGGTCGATATACCTTAACAAGGCCTAGATCTGATTGTCCAGGGTTCGATCTGAACCGGGTGCCTCCGAGAGATGGGAATGACTCCCGTGCAGGGCTCCATGGCGGAAAGGAAGCCAGATCTACGCCAATAGTAAACAGATCAGCTTTCTTATTATCAATAAAAAGAAAAACTCCATACCTTATACAGGGTCTTCGATTTTCCATCCTGCGAGTTCCATTGTTGCTGTAGACCGCTTCCTTGTCACGCTTGTTCTCGTTTCCAGCTATGGCCTGTAGGCAGCCTAGCAAATGGCTTATTTTACCCCAAAGATTGTCGGCGGTCTTAATCGTCTGGGAGTTACCCGAATTTGACAGATCTTGGCGGGCAGGGTATTCGTTTAGATCTAAGATCTCTTGTACAGGTGGTTGCTGTGTCGAATGCTCAACGATAGCTCTGGTTCCTCCATGCGTCAACAGGCCCTCTAGGGTACCCAAGAAACAGGGAACGTGAAACACCGCGTCCATCTCCGGATTCGATCTCGGATCTCTCTCCCGCTTCCGCCGAGTTCTCCTCCCCCGTATAATCACCCATAATATATGTTTTAACATATATATATATATCACTTATATATATATATATATATATATATATATATATATATATATATATATATATTATATATATATATATAAATTGTTTTAAAAAAAAAAAAAAAAAAAAAAAAAAAATTAAAAATATCACAATCTTCATGAAAAATAAAACTTCATATAAAAAGTATCACAATCTTAATCTTCGAGCAAGAAATCATAGTTCTATTCTATTTTTTACATTTAGTTTATTTTTCAACCGATTTCATGTGCATGGTGAAGTAATTGAATTAAGGAAAATGGATATTTTCTTCATATTCTTTTATATCAACCAATACAAATAAAATATTCAATTCTCCACCCATTGTTTATATAAAATTCTTTTTATAAGTATATTTCCTCGAAATTGTAAATTGTGGGTTACTCATAACTTATTGTAAACATTTATAATCTGCAATCAAATGATTAGTCTTCAACGGTTGTAAAATTGCTTAACGTAATAAGTGAATGAGTAATTATGAGTAGTGAATATTTCACATGTATCTCATTGAAAGACATTATATATAAATTAATAGTATACAAGTTGTTGAAGCAGAACTCAGAAAAATTAAATTAGAAATACAAAGAGTATATAGGTTTTCTGTTTCAAAACATGTGTTTCATGTAATGTATTATGAGATAAGTGGTGATATGTCTACCAGTTGTATGACTCAAGTCGGTCATAAGAGAATATATTTTTCTCACATATTCATCTTCAATCACAAACGTGTAAGCATGTGAACTCAGTAGATTAGATGGCCTTTGTTGTTGATTGATTGTAGTTCGTTGAATTCTGAAGATTAGCAACAAAAATATTTTCAAGAAACAGGGGAATCAAGGGTTTTTCTTTTTTTTTTTTAAACAAAACGTGGCTTCTAGATGCCTTCATGTATTATACCTTCAAATGAGGCAGGTTTCCGAATTTCTAAGCCTTGCAACCCTGCCCATAGCCTTTCTGACAATCTCCAACGTTGGCCAAATTGGAATGATCACTGGTTTGTCTTGTCGTCTTCCTGCAGCGCCACTGACAAGTTGAACAAATGCGAGGAAGATGCTCCACCGATTTGGAATGTTAACTAGTTTTCCTTGCAGGGGCCAACTTCCTGCAGTGTCGCGTACAAGTTGAACAAATGCGAAAAAGAGGCTCTACAGAATTGTAACTGACAATAATTGTCAATGGAAGATGTTATCTTAATCGTCTAACATGAAAATCAACGTCTCACATTTAGCATACGTGGCATTTCAGAGACTTCTTCTCACAGGGAAACGCCTTACGGCGTAAAAATATTTATTTTAATTGAGTTCAAATGTGCATATAAATGAAGTGAAACTTGACCAATACTGGCAGGTATTCATCAAACTAAAGAAAATATTGGAAGCTACTTTTGGATAGAGTACAGAACGTGGCGATCTGGCACTTCCACATAAATAGTTAAAATATTTCATAGGTCAACAATGGGAAAAGCACTTATGGTAAGTTTGGCCATATGGTTTTAGATTTAAGTATTATAATGAAAAATGCCTTAGGATGAAGATTTGTGGAGTTTCTCATGAGAAGAAGGGAGTTTGAATGTAAGTGTTTATTTCACGAGAGATGATTAGTGGAAGAGATAATAAATGTAGAGAGAACGAGTGCTTTGTATATTTCATTTATATTTTAAATGGGTATTGATTATTATGTTATGTATATGGTGCTTTTCTATTTCGTCATTAAATGGAATGTGGATGTTGGGTAATTAACTAGAAATTGTTTCTAGTTTGATTGGATGAAGAAGTTCTATGTAAGAAGACTAATTGTTGGTAGCTTAATTTAGTTTATCAATTCTTAGAGTGCATCAATAAGGAAAAATTACATGGTGATAATATAGTGTTTCTAGTTACAGTTGAAACTTCCAATTTCAAGGGACAGTAAAGCTAATCATCATGTCCAAAAGGTGTATTTGGGACAAAATATCCTAGAAATTTCTCTCACAAACTCTCTCAGTGACAGCAAGGGAGGCATATTCCTTGTGCCAACACTGAAGAGCACATCTCAAACTGAAGCTAGGCCTTGTGAATTTAACTCCCAAATAACTATAGCCCATAGTGATCTACATTTGTTTCCCTCATAGTTAAAGTAGTAATCATAGAGAGCATGATTCAACGTGTTGAAGATCATAACCTTAGTTTTACCTAGAGAAGAAATCAAATGTAGCCCATAAAAACAAGGGAGAAAGCAAAGAAGGTTTGAAGGTTGAATGGATTATAAATTGTAATGATTGTATGATACATGTGTTAATGGATTATAGAACTTTAATGACAGTATGCTACACAAGTCAATGGATTACATATTTTAATCACAATATCCTACACATGTTAATGGATTATAAATTTTTAATGAAAATATGATACACAAGTTAAGTCCATGAAATGGACAATATGCTGTCATTAGAAAATTGTTAGACATGTGAGAATAAATGCACCTTTTCTAACTCTCCAAAAAAACTCAATTCTATCACAAATATAAAAATAGAGAAGAATTGCCACAAATTGAGACCTACAAACAAAGGATACCAGAGAATGAACAACTGAGATAAATTATACGAAAATTACTTAATAAAACTTGTTTCTTTTTAGAATAATAAGATTGACTACTTACATTACTCTCAAAGCAGATCAATTTTTAAATTAAGAACATTTCATCAATTGTAAAGAGCCTCGTATCATAGCACAGTGACAAGCCAGTGGGAACCAATATTCCATAACATGCCTATAAAAACAAAAAAATTATCATGCAATGAAAGCAACATGCCAATGCAAAGATAGTGTTCTAACCTGATAAGTTGAGACTTAACAGAAAAATTCATAGCTTTTGGACTGGCTGTAGGTTGAAAACCACCTTAAAGAAATACATCTCTCTCCCCTTTCTTTGTTTCCTCATCACCCAAATTTCCAATAACTGCATCTGAACAACTGCATTTTAGACAAAAGTAATAAACTAAAAACCCAATAGGAAGTAAAGTTCATTAAATAATATAACCAATGTTAAACAAGAAATGTAAAGCCTATACAACTGATTTAATTCATTCATCACTCAATTCTTCGAATACAGGATAGAAGATTAGAAATGCAATCAAAATCAAATGTAGTGAAAAGATACTTAAAGGTAAGTTGCTCCTACCCAATGAGCAAGAAACATGCACATATTGCTTCAAAATCAAAATCAATGATAGTGAATAAAACAACCATAATACAAGTGAACATTGAACTACCCATCTATACATCCCATAAATATTACAAACATGCCCTCTACATCTCAATATGTTCCCTTGATACTAGTTACCTTCACAAGAATTTTGAAACTATATGGTACAATTTATAGATTAATAGAAAATGTTTCTAAAAATGGTTTTCCCAAACACTACTCAAACTTCAAGCAAAAACAAAAGAAAGCGACACAACATACATGGAAATTGTCTACTAAGGTATGAAAATGTCAAATATTAATGGTTGTTTTTTCTTTCTAAGCTAAATGGTTTTAATTATAAAGAAATTGATTTATTCCATGACTCCATTGGGAAGTCAAAAGATAGTCTCTGTAGGACTATAAAAATAACACCCTATGAGTCACTAGCAATTACATAGGCCTGAAGCAATGATGAAACATGAAAAAAACTAAATTATCTTTCTTAATTGAGTTTACATTTCAACCAATATTTTGTTGTTTAGATGAACTTTATGTACTCTTCCACAACTATAATCTTTAGATGAATAGCATCTAGTCTGATTGATTCGGATTTAATAAAATTGCAATTAAATTATATAAAATATTGATTACCTAACATATCTTGACACAAGATGAACCTCTATTCAAGTGTTATAAGAAATTAACCATAAGTGTGTGGTTTCTAGAAAGCTAGACAATTGGATTTATAGTTGACAAAATAATTTTAAAAGTTCTAAGGCTAGTGTAGTGACTAATTTAGTCAAATAACCATATAAAACCCAAAAGAAAGAACGATAATGGATACAATTTTTCTAACGAGGAGATAATTGAATTACTCAGATATTGGCACTAATTTTATGTGTAAAGCCCTAGCAAATACTCTTTTGACAACCCTAGCAAATACTCTTGATTGGAGTAAAGCATGGATTTTATTAGTTTATCCAATAAGGTTGATAATGCCCAACAAGCTTACTTCTAGGGGCATATCATTATATGATAAATCTTCAAGACGGGATGAAAATGAATTTGCGGGTAAATCCTCTAACATTATGAAGTATATCAAATTTTAAACTTTAAAATATATATTGTGCAAATAAACAAGAAATAAAATAAGCCAAGGAAATAACATTATCGCCCAGGAAATAACATTATCTTATAAGAGAAATCTCAAAATGCAGCATATTACAAAATCAAACCATGGATCGATACAGATAAGAATTTATAAAAACACTAAATTTACTAAAGGAATAAATAATATACAATATGCAACGCTGAAGGCGATATGGTGATAGAATATAAAATTGGGCGATATGGTGTTCCATTATACAAAGACTCTAGATTTCTAGGGTTATGAAAATAAATTAAACGCTCCCAAACCATTATCCAAAAACTAGGCCAAAACACCCATTTATCCGCTTTGGGTCAACAATACAACCCTGGGAGAAACAACACAACCCTGGTAATGTAATCATGGCCATCGAATTATTCCACGAAAATCATGATCTTTAATCAAATTACTTTTCGAAGAGGGAAAAAAAAAAAAAAAGGAACAAATCACCTTTTTCGGCAGTGGATGAACCAAGTGAGCTAGTGCGGTATGAACAGAGATTGAAAATCCTATAGTCTAACGAGGCGGAGGAGTTGCCCGGAAAGTTATAGAAATTTGGGTTATATTTGGAGAAAATCTGGCAAGGATTTTTGTAAATCTAAGTTATAGTTGTTAAACTTCAAAATTTTAGGTGTCCTAAATGTTTTTGATGGTGCTGAATCCATTTCCACCATCAAAAATACGATTCAAGCGCTGCCTCTACAAGACTTTTTGAAATTTTTTTACCCAGATTCCAGCCGCTTTTGACCGTCCAGGCAATTCCTCCGCCTCGTTAGACGACTCCATTGAAAATAAACTAAATTTTGTTGCAAGTTTGGAAAAATTGATATAGTGATGCAAGTTTATTGCGCTTTAGGAAAATAACTAAACAATTTTAAGTGGGAAAAAATCGAAAATTAAATTAATATTTATAATTTTTATTAATTTAAAATATGGAATTTCAAATCAATTGTGTTAATTTCTCTTTTCATTATTTCATGTTTTCAAAAAACATTAGCCCATAGCAAGTTCAGGCTATGTTTTTATTTGTTTATTATTCCTACATTACACATAGGCTACATAAAAGGGTGAGAATAATAGAGAGCAAGAAATCATAGTTTATCAAACTATTCAAAAGCCATTATGTTAGTGGGAGGCCACCACTTTTTAGATAATAAAAGAATTTGGTATTTTGAATTTATCACTAGAATAAGATATTGTATACAAGTATCCGTGAATGGGGTGGGGGGGGGTGGGGTGGGGTGGGGTGACGATTAAGTTAAAGAGGGAGGGGTAAGGCGGGTTTCCATTAGCACCCCTAGAGAGTGTAAGTGTAAATGATTTTATGATGGTGACATTCAGGTGGTGGGTTGGTGGAGATGTTTAATTGTAGATATTTTGACTGGAAACTGTTTCTATCTTACTCCTAACATTCGAAGTGGTACTTCTCGTTAGGTGTTTGTTGTCGTTTAATGGATATGTTGTTTCCTTTCTTTTGGAGGCCATGGGAATGCTCTATTTTTCTATCTATGGTATATTTGTTGGATGGTTCTTTGCTGGGCTGTGCCTCACCCTAAGGTTGGATTTTGGATTTTTACGTCACCAGCAAAAATCAATGTTTTCTCTACAAAGAACAAATATTTGTAATGATTGAGGAAGCAACTCAGTTAAAATGAAACTATATTAAACATTTTAATTGAATAAATTATTATTTTTTAATAACATATACTTGTAGTTATTATAAAAGACTATTTAAGAAATTCTAATAAGGTAAAATCCATGTCAAATAATCTTACCTTTTATCTTTTTATTTCTACATTAATAGAGTTATTTGTGTTGATTAAAGTAGACTATTACACTCTAATTTTGTATTAGTGTATTAAGACAAAACATTTAAGATAAGTTTTTTCTTGGTGAGCTTAGTCCACCCTTTTTGGTTTGTCATGGACTTTTCTGGCCAATTTGTATAAACCTAGGGGATATTTATGTACTTTGTCTTTAGCCTTTTTTTCAATGACTTTTTTGCTTGAAATAAATATGTTTACTCCTACATTTTTTACAAGGACATGGGAATCATCTTCTTAACATCTTGGATCTTAGGTGATAGTTGGGATCTTGTGATATCTAGAGGATCATCTTCTTCCTCAAACCAATATCACTTTCTAGAAGAATTCATAGATAAAGCAATATGAACTAAAAAGGAAAATATTGAGCTAAGGAATTTTCCTTACATGTGGGGTTGTAGGAGCCTTTAGGTGATTTAGGGGTCACTAGAACTCCACATATCTCAATCTAAATTAGGGGACATTTCTTCTTTATGTTTTTTATACAGGGGAATGGCTATACTTATGAGAATCTTTCAAAGAGAATATTTTGTTAATTAAATTATGTTTATCTCAATGCCCATACACTAAGTGGAAATTTTATGCTTCTTCTTGGTCGGGTCGTTGTCCATACTAGGTAGAGGATAATATGCCACAACATGCCCTTTTCCAAAGAAGGATATATGATGAAAATATATTTTCTCATAATTTATGAGCCCACGCCAAACACAATCTTAACTAATTGTATGAATGTGTGGAAAATTTATAGATGTCCATATCCACACAAACATGGGTATTAAGTATATGTTCCATCTTCACCCTCCTAAAACAAAACTTATGGATTACATTCCCTATATTTTTCAAATATTCAAAACACCAAAGCTAGATAGAAATGTTAGGATTCCCAACAAAAACTAGATTTATGGAGAAATTATTTGATGATAATAAACTATGAATGCCCTAGATCTAGAATCTTGAGTTGGCAACAAGGTATTGATCAATAATAGAGTTGAAATCCATCCTCTAGAACATAGTTAAATGTAGTATGCTTACTATTGGATATATGATTTCCAACATTAGAAATCCAATAATGGAGGTCCATTAGCCTCAACCATAAACTATTGAATCTATAAATTGATCCATTGAAAGAAAGAACTCAAATTGGTCTAAAACTTCTTGGTCATTAATGATGAAGAGAGGAATTTCCATGAGTGGAGTCCCTTTGAATTTCAAGAACTCCTCATATGTCGATCTACATTAGGGGACATTTCTTATTTATGTTTGTTAGACAAGGGGATGGCTATGCCAATGAGGAATATTTCAAACAAGAGATTTTGTTAATTAAATGATGTGTATCCCGATGCCCATACACTAAGTGGAAATATTATGCTTCTTCTTGGTCGGATTCTAGTCCTTATTAGGCATAGGACAATATGCCACAACATTCCCTTTTCCAAAGAAGGACCTATGATGAAAGGCCATTTTCTCATAATCTATGAGCCCGGTCCACACACAACCTTAACCAATTATATGAATGTGTCGAAAAAATTATAGATGTCCATATCCGCACAAACGTGGGAATATGTGTTGAAGTATATGTTCCTTATTCACCCTCCTAAAACAAAACTTATGGATTAGATTCCCAATATTTTGCGAAGATTCAAAGCACCAGAGCTAGATAGGAATGTTAGGATGCCCAACACAAACTAGATTTATGGAGAAATTGTTTGATGATCACAAACTAGGAATGCCCTAGATCTAGAATCTTGAGTTGACAGTAAGGTATTGATCAATAATAGAGTTGATATCCATAATGTAAAATCCTCTGGCACATAGATAAATTTAGTATGCTTCTTATTGGATATATGATTTCCAAAATTAGAAATCCATAAATGGAGGCCCATGAGCCTCAACCATAAACCATTGAATATATAAATTGATCCATTGAACGAAAGAACTCAAATTGGTCTAAAACTTCTTGGTCATTAATGATGAAGAGAGGGATTTCCTTGAGCGGAGGTCCTTTGACTTTCAAGAAAAGGTCAAAGTTAGGGTAAATTTGAATGTATCAAATCAAACATGACTATAGTGTAGAAAATTTGTGATAGGATAACCCGATAATGCAATATAAATCAAAGCATAATACTATAAACTGCTTCTACTATCAATTTGCGGAAGCTTAAAGATCGAGCTGAACAATATAACCAAAAGAAGAAGAATCAATGGCACAATACACATGAAAATACTTTGGGGAAAGTCTTAGATAAAACCCCACACTATTGTATTATCATACATGGTGGAAATACATACGAATTATAGAAATCCTTATCTCTCACAGCTAGCCAGCTCTCAGTACAATCCTCACAGATGCTCACACGCAATCTTGGCTTCTCTTCATCCTTCCTCTCTGCCCTCCAAGCTCCTATTTCCTTGTGTTGTTCCTTGTGGAAGATTAGCCTTTTACCAAGTGGAAAACCAAGCCTTCAAAACTGTGCAATCCTCAAGGATGAACCCTTGACTGTATGCATGAGTTTTCTCCATGAGAAAACACATGCAACTGATAGTACACTATCCTTGAACATTAATATCGACTGGGTCTTTCTCAGAATAGACATGCATGAGTTCATGATGAGGGAATCTTGAGTTAACTGGAGTAGTGTTATGAAACCAGCTCACAAAAAGATAGAAAAGAGAGATCCACGCCTTAGAATTCAGCCTCTTCGAGGGGGCAACCTCCTTTACATTACATAAATGAACAATTCTTGGATGATTCAAATAACAAAACCTCCTTTCTATATATAGGGTCTATGGAGTCACAATATAATCCAGCCGACCTAACAATAATAATATAAAGCCACAAAAATAACAATAGAGGGATTCTATGGGCACATTAATAACAATATGGGGGTAATGGGGGCACAACAATATAAATAAGGGGTATAACTACAATAGTAATGGGGTAATCACTAGTATTATAGGGACCCAACATGCCTCTCTCCTTCAAAAAATTGTTGTCCTCAACGCTTGAGTAGTTCAGGATACTTCTGCATAAAATTCTCATCCTCCCATGTGGAATCTTCAGCGGATAAGTTCTTCCACTTGATAAGGTACTCTGAAATTGATCGATTTCGTAGCTGTCGAGTTCTTGTTTCTATAACTGCTTCCGGTTCCAATATAATTTTTCCTTCTTCATCAAGTTCTAGCAATATTGTTTGAACTGGGAGCTTGTCGCCTATAACCTTCTTTAAGCATGAAACATGGAAAACTGGGTGCAATCGAGAAGTTGCAGGAAGCTCCAATTTGTATTCCATAGTACCAATCTTTTGCAACACCTTGTACGGACCATAATACTTTGGTGATAATTTATTATCCTTCTTAACTTGCTTGAGGGACATTTGCTTATATGGTTGTAGCCGTAGGAATACCCAATCACCTACATCAAAACTTCTTTCACTGTGATGTTGATCTGCCTGTTGTTTCATTCTATTCTGTGCCAACACGAGGTTATCCTTTAAGAGTTGGAGGACTTGTTGTTGATGTTCGATGTGATGTTCCACTGCCTGAACCTTAGAACTTTCTCTTAAATATGATGTGATGGATGGTGGTTGATACCCATAAAGTGCCATAAATGGGGTCATTTTTGTTGCTGTATGAAAGGAAGTGTTATACCACCATTCAGCCAGAGGCAACCATTTGACCCATTGTGTCTGTTTATCAGATACAAAGCAACGAAGATATCCTTCCAAACATTTTTTTACTATCTCAGTTTACCCATCAGATTGAGGATGATAAGATGAGCTATGAGCTAACTGAGTACCGAGACAAGAAAATAATTGTGTCCAAAAATTTCCAGTGAAAATGGGATCTCTGTCACTTACAATAATCTTTGGGTTTCCATGTAGCTTTTGAATTGTTTCCATAAATGCAGTAGAAACTGTACTGGCTTTAAATGGATGTGATAATGCACAAAAGTGTGCATACTTGGTAAGTCTGTCAACTACCACCATGATGACACTCTTTCCCTCAGACTTGGGTAAACCTGTGATAAAATCCATTGATACCTCCTCCCAACGTTGGCTTGGAATGGATAAAGGTTGTAATAGACCCGGTGTCTTAATTGTTTCAACTTTATTTTGTTGGCAAACCAAACATTCTGCCACAAACTTTTGAATATCTGATTTAAGGCCATCCCAAAAAAATTCCTTCTTAACCCTGTGGTAAGTTTTTAAAAATCCTGAGCGCCCTCCTAAGGGAGAAGTGTGCAATTCCATAAGAATCTTTTGTTTTAGCTGGGAATTCTTACAGAGGTATAAGCGATCTTTGTACCATAACGAATCATTTTTCCAGCTAAATGTATCAGACGTACTGGAATCTTGTTGTAGCTTTCGAATAAGTGCCCACACTTCTTCGTCATTCTTCCATTCCTCCCTTGCTTCATTTATCCAATCTGGTTGGATGATAGAAATAGCGCACAACAATGCTTCCACATCCTCATCCTTCCTTGAGAGTGCATCTGCCACCACATTTTGCTTCCCTTTTTTGTAGATGATTTCAAAGTCATAACCCAACATCTTTGTGACCCACTTTTGTTGCTCTTCAGAGGATAATCTTTGTTCTAAAAAGTATTTAAGGCTATCATGATCTGTTTTTACCTTGAAGTGTCTTCCCATTAGGTAGGGTCACCATTTCTTAAGTGCATGGAGTATTGCCAACATTTCCTTCTCATAAATAGCTTTGCTTAGAAACTTTCCCTTGATTGGACGACTTTCAAAAGCAATGGGTCTTTCATCTTGCATTAGAACAGCACCAATTCCATTTCCTGAAACATCACATTCCACAATAAAGGTTTTTGTGAAGTCCATTGTAGCAAAGACCGGTGCTTGGCACATTGCCTCTTTAAGATGTTCAAAGGCCTTTGTTGCTTCCGGAGTCCATGAAAATGCATCTTTCTTCAATAATGTCGTTAGAGGTGCTGCTATTCTCCCATAATTCTTAACAAACTTGCGATAATACCCTGTCAACCCAAGAAATCCGCGCAAATGCTTTATGGATGTGGGGATTTTCCATTCCTTAATGGCTTTAATTTTGGTAGGGTCTACCTTAACTCCTTCATGAGATACAATATGACCCAAATGTTCCACCTCCTGGACTCCAAAGAAACATTTGGATCTTTTGGCATATAATTGTTTCTCTTCCAATAGTTGTAGCACCCTGTCAACATGTTTAACATGATCCTTCCAAGACTTGTTGTAGATAAGTATATCATCAAAAAATACTAACACAAATTTTCTAAGGAATGGTTTGAAAATTTAATTCATCAAACCTTGAAATGTTGAAGGTGCATTGGTAAGGCCAAAAGGCATGACCAAAAATTCATAATGACCCTCATGAGTTCTAAATGCCGTTTTCGGAATGTCTTCAATCTTCATTCTGATTTGATGATATCCTGAACGAAGATCCAACTTGGTGAAGTAAATTGATCCATGCAATTCATCCAGTAATTCATCAATGACAGGAATGGGGAACTTATCTTTAATAGTGAGCTTGTTGAGCTCCCTATAATCCGGACACATGTGCCATGATCCATCCTTCTTGTGCACCAATACTACTGGAGCAGAGAAAGAACTTTGACTCAATTGAATTATACCAGCCTCTAGCATTTCTGCAACCATACGTTCAATTTCACTTTTTTGGACATAGGGATATCTGTACGGCCTGATGTTTGGAGGAACACTTCCTGGAATCAGATGAATAGCATGATCATGATCACGCATAGGTGGGAGACCTTTGGGAGTCTCAAATACCTTGGAATGATTGTCCAGGACTTTTTGGAGATCTGGAGAAATAGATGATTCTAATGTGGAAACATCTAGCGAACATAATTGTGCAATTACACCCCTTTGCTCCTTTTTTAGAAGCTTTGTCATACCATTAGAGCTGATTATCTTTCCTGGTTTCCCTACAATACCCCTTAATTCAACTTCCTTTCCTTCCACAGAAAATTTCATGAAAAGTTCTTGAAAATTAAAAGCTATTGTACCCAAGGATTGTAGCCATTGGACTCCTAGTACAACATCAGCACCTCCCATTGGAATGGAAAGCATTGGGCTAGTCAATACATATTCTCCCATGGATAGCTTGATATTATGGCACTTTCCAGAGAAATTTATTGTTCCTCCATTTGCAATCATCACTTGACACTCTCATGGTGCATATAGGAAGCAATTCAATTCTTTTGCTACCCTACAATGAATAAAATTGTGGGTGCTTCCTGAATCAATCAACACTATCACCTTTTTCTTCTTGATTTGTCCTTCTATCTTGATGGTTTGAGGAGTGGTAATTCCCACCAATGCATGACAAGATATGGTTGGATTTATTTGTTCTTCATCTAGGCTTTGTTCCTGGAGTATATCTTCTTCTTTTGACCTTTCTTGTTCCTTTTCTTCTTCCTCTTCACAATCTATGTAGAATAATTTCTTCTCAGCACACTTATGACATTTAGTGTATTTGCTATCACAACTATAACAAAGCCCTTTTGCTCTTTTTTCTTCCAATTGTTGTGGTGTCAACCTTATAGGTTGTGGAAGACTAGGGGCAAGTTCAGTTCCGTCTTTATAGTTGTGAGTGGTATGCTTCCTGGTTGCCATAATTTTGCTTTCCATTTTTCTTGCTAACCTGAATGCCTTCTCTAATGAATCAGGTTCCCAAAGTCGAACATCATGTTGGATATTATCCTTTAAAGACCCTATGAACACATCAATCCTATGCTGCTCTAGAATATCTTTTACCCTTATGTTCAATTTTTGGAACTCCTCAATGTGCTCCATTATTGAACCCTTTTGTTTGAGACTTATCAATTGGCTAAAAAAAGTGTTGCTTTTTGTATCCTCATAATGTGCTATCAATTCTTCTGTAAAAATTGCCCAAGTGATAAATTTTTTACGAGAGCAAAGCCATTGATACCATACAAATTGATTTGGTTCCAAATATAAAGTTTCCATACGTACCTTTTGTGTGTTTTTCACATTATTGAGATCGAAGAACTGCTCCATCTATAATATCCATGTGGCGGGATCCTTGCCATCAAACTTCCTCATATCGATTTTTGGAATATGGTGGGTCTTTGATCCAACATTAGAATCTACGGAATCATGATTAACATTAATTTTGTTCACATCATGAGTTTCCTTTACAACCTTTTCACCATTAGTAAGTATCTCTTGTAGAAAATTTGTTAAATCTGTCTTCAAATCTGCCATGTCTGTCTTCAAATCTGTCTTCAAACTTGCCATGTCTTTCTTCAAATCTGTCTTCAAATCCATCTTCAAATCGTCCATCTTAGATTCCATGCCCTTTATCTTAGATTCCACGCCATTTATCTTAGCATCTGTTAGCTTTTGTGAGCGTGACATTTGTTGCACTTGTTCTTGTAATTTTGATATATCATGTAGCATTTCTTCCTCTTCTTCATGAGTCATGCTAGAGCTTTCAGGTTCCTTACTAGGTGTTTGCATTTTCTTTCCTCGGGGCATCAGTTACCGATAATAATGCTTTACTAGGCCCTTTGAATTCCTTCAAACCAAGCTTATGCAAAAATAAAAAATAAAAACTACACACCTTTTTTTACTTTGTAGAGCCTGATATTGAATCTGATGTACCTCTGTAATTTTGAATCATCCAGTTCTGAAATTGTGACCTGTAGTAGCCTTCTGTGTCCTCTTTCCAATGCCACTAGTATGAACCAAATTGGATTCTCCAAGAAAGAGTTATGCACAATCTCCCGCAGTGACCTGATTATAGACTGGTTCAGTAGAGCGAACTTGTATGAAGTGCCACGTGTCACTGTTCCAACCTTTGACTCTGAAAAATATATAAAAGAAAACTATAGTCTGTCCTCTTTCTGTACCTTCTTACGAAATTTCAATCCGATGCTCAGAAAAAAAGTTATGATGATTTTCCCCAGGTCACCTGTTTTGAGTGTAATTCAGGAGTCTTCAAAAAGACCAACTTCCTGAAATCATATCTCCAAAAATATCACGCGAAAAGATCTGAAATTCGGACCCAAGGTTAAGCACGATTTCTTCTCAAATGGGTTATTTTTGTGACTTCTGAAACGTCACAGAAAAAAAAGTTATAGCGAAACTGCCACGATGACCGATTTGGAGCAGCGAAACCCTAGAATCCAAAGCTCTGATACCAAATGTTATGAAACCAGCTCACAAAAAGATAGAAAAGAGAGATCCACGCCTTAGAATTCAGCCTCTTCAAGGGGGCAACCTCCTTTACATTACATAAATGAACAATTCTTGGATGATTCAAATAACAAAACCTCCTTTCTATATATAGGGTCTATGGAGTCACAATATAATCCAGCCGACCTAACAATAATAATATAAAGCCACAAAAATAACAATAGAGGGATTCTATGGGCACATTAATAACAATATGGGGGTAATGGGGGCACAACAATATAAATAAGGGGTATAACTACAATAGTAATGGGGTAATCACTAGTATTATAGGGACCCAACAAGTAGCACTAGTTGAGTGCATTAATGCATCAACTGACTGTTAAGTCACTATTAGTTCCTCAAACAGTTTGGAACTAATTTAACTGGACTTAACTCAGTAAATTGAGTTAACGAATTACAACTCAAATATAACTCAATCTTATCTCCTTAATTTAAGGGATAACTCTTGCATGACTTTAGGAAGACTTCTAACTTGAATTTCTCCAACTAATTAATTTAAAATAAATTAATTAATTATTTCCAAGTAGCTATTAAGACTAAATTCGATTTTAATTCACAATTTAATTCAACGACAAATTAAATTGGAATATTCTTGTTGCCATATTTCAACACTCCCTCACAACAAGAAAAGGGATTATCTGCCACCCCGATCCTGTCTCCATGGAACTCAAATTTACACTTTGACAATGCCTTTGTCAAAATGTCAGCATCTTTCTCCTCTGTCAAAATATACTGCAACAAAATGATCCTCTCAACCTGTGAAAAGCCACGGGAAACAAATCTTGCCTTATGCTTCTCCACACTACCATCAGCAACTTGCTTTACCTTGTAAAGCCAATAGGAACTCACAACCGACTTGTTCTCCGGCCTCGGAACCATGTCCCAAACACTATTACGAACTATGGAGTCATCCTCCTCCACCAGAGCATCAACCCAAATCAGCTGCTGCACTGCTTCCTCAAAGGAAGATGGTTCGGTCTTAACACGTTCCCCAACAAGGACCATGTATCCAGTGTACCTCTCAAGCGACCTCCTCTGTTTGTGCTGAGAAGATGGTGCTCCCACATTCTCTCTCGCATCCTCCAAAAATTTAATAGCTTCTCTTGTGTGCTTCCGTCCATCTCTAGAAGACTCTTCTTGAGTGGATGCCTCCACTCCTGGAACCTCTGCATGAGTCTACTCCACATCAGTCTGAGGGTCCTCCTCCTTAGGAACCAACAGTTCCTCCATAGCCTATAGTTGGAACTCCCTCTCAACGGAAACTCACATGGCCTTTTGCTCATCAAACTTGAGATCTCTATGAACCACTGTCCTTCAACTGGTAGGCAAGTACACCTGATAGTTGTGAGGTGTATCAATGTACCCCACAAATATCCCCAACTCTATTGTCGGCTCAAGCTTCTTCCATGCATCCTTTGTCACATGGAAATATACCGATGAGCCAAAGATCCTGAAGTGATCCACATCTGGTCTCTTACCAGAGAAAGCTTCCTCTGGTGTCTTCATCCCAAGTATGTGATGCGGGCTTCTATTCTGCAAATAGACCGCTGTGTTGCATGCCTCAACCCACAAGTGAAGTGGTAGGCCTTGGTCATGCAACATTGCCCGTGTTTCCCCTACAATAGTTCTATTCTTCCTCTCAGCCACCCCATTCTGTTGTGGGTTATGAGGTGTCGTCAACTCTCATTTAATTCCTTCCACTACGCAGAAGTCCTTAAACTCTTGAGAGACATATTCTCCACCATTGTCACTTCTCAAAGCCTTGATCTTCTTCACTGACTCTTTCTCGACCAAAGCTTTGAACTCACAAAACTTTTTGAAGGTTTGGTCCTTCTTCTACATGAAATAAATCCAACATTTATGAGAATAGTCATCGATGAAAATCTCATTGTTGTGGGGAAAAATGCCTATGCAGGACGATCCTATCCACCTAAGGTGTGACAGTGCCTTAGCAACAAACGAGTACAGCTATACTGGTTTCTTCCTTTATGAAATGTGAAAGAAGAGAGATCAATAGACTTACCGGTGTCTTCCGCTTGTCCCTCGATCCAATCTCCCTTCTCTTTGGGTGTTCACAGCTACTTGCCTTCTTGCTTATCCAGCTACAACTTCCTGCAAGATCACAAGAGAACAGCTACTTGCGACAAGAGAACAGCTACTTGAGACAAGAGAAGAACACTACACAAAGACAAATGTTCACATTCATAACTAGTTTAGGATTAGAAATAAACCAAATACACTAATACATTCATACATCAAAATACATCAGCATATAGGAGAAACCAAGATAGCTTTATTGATGAATAACAAGGTTCAGGAAGAGATACAACCCAGAGGGCTCCAATCCAGCATCTCCTTCCCAGCAAATGGAATTCCTATCTTCAGCCCCTTCAAAGCATTAAGCACCCAATGATTCCAGTCTCAAACCAACAGCAATTCTTTGCAATAACAAAATTCCAGCCTCTAGATCTCATGGAGGAGAGATCCATATATAGATGTTTGGAGAGAGGATGAGTCAGCTTGAGATCTGACTAGTGTCCTCTCCCTCTATCATTTCTTGAGTCCACTTGGAGGTTCTTGCTTCCACTTGGAGATTTGGAACCTCTTACTCATCACCAGTCGAATTCCCTGAGGCAAGTGTCATTTTGGAAGCTTCCTGGGTTTTGACACCTTGAGAAATGAGCCTGCCAATTGTCCACTCTCGTTCAGCGCAGGTAGCCTTTGTTCCAGTTGACATTCAACGCAGGTAGCTAGTGTTGGCTTTGACATTCAGCGCAAACAGCTAGTGTAGCCACTAAAATGATCCTGAATTGACTTGTTTTGAGCAGTTTTTTGGTGGAGAACTTCTGTGAATTGCTGTGGTTTGTTAGCCTTGTTCCTCTAGGGGTAGGAACAACATGTTTAGGGACTTTGGATCCCTTAGATTATGGACATTTCATGCTCAATGTTGTAAGGCACAAAAATGTCTATAACAGTTGCCCCCTAAAGTATGAGGCTGTTTATCGGGCGAAATGCTTTATCAGGGGGATCCGAAGTTCATCCAATGCTGGGAGGAGACCTGTAATACAATACAATACAATACATTATTTTTCATAATTCTTTCATGATCTAGCTGAGGCGGGCATTCCCATGCTCAGCTTTATAAATTCATTTTTCTGTACATAGAACAGACAATCGTCTGATGGTAGACTGATAATTTTGATGAAATTATCATCCTTTGAGTAGGATGATTATCTGCTGCAATGATGTACATGTCAATGTCTTTATCTTTCCTGAATATATATCGCAGCCCGGATGGATGAAACTAGATCCGGGGTCTTCAAACTCGTTCGATCTTCACTCTAAGTACAAGTCGATCCATGTGAGAATTGTTCTGAAGTCGAACATGGAAAGACATCGCTTGATTACCGGTCAATGATGTAAACCGTTAACAAGCGCGAGAGGAATCACCGATAACGATAATGACCCTCAAGGTACTGCAGTACAATTCACGTGGTGTGAATAAAGGACTTGGCGTCGAACACCACGCAAAGTCTTTCGGTCGAAGGTCATTGATGTATACCTGTCGCCGGAAGTGAGAAACTTGCCATTGTGGCATGCAAGCTTCAAAGTACTGAAGGGGTTGTTCCTAGATCAACTTCCTGGATAATGAGCTGATGTCGACAAGAAGCGATCCGTCACAGGAGGGCCTTAATGAATCCCACATCAGTGACACGGAACGGAGCTAATGATTTTAATGGAGGTGAAAACGATCTGTGACATATGATTCAGGGTGGCGGTCATGAATGGATGAAGGATAATGTATGGCAGTGGATGGGACACAGTTGACTCTTTCTGAACGACTTCTCTTGAACATATGGCAACACTGATGCGATGGATCGGTAGCATTACCCCAAATATGGATGGTATGGCGAGACCATGGTGATGTGACCGGTGAATGAAACAACCCAACCCGATTGTGGTACGGAGGAAAAGTGTCATGTTCAAGAGCGACTTGCTACCATCAAAGTTTTCTTTGGTTTCTCCCAATTTTTCCCTAGTCATTACTGACCAGTACCTCTTTATTTTTGTCAAGATTGAGGAGGATAACATATGCTTGTTCTATAACCTGCCCTTCGGGCAAGCCCATCGCTATGTTTTAACGAGCCTAGCGACAGTGAAACTCGTTCTCGTCTAAAGACAAGTTTGTCGCTATTTAATGATTTTAACGAGTCTAACGACAAGGATAACTCGGTCCTTTTCATTTTTAGAGAGTCTGAAAAGGTATAAAGTCAACTCCAAAATTCCTTTTTCGTCATCTAATCCCTTAAGTCCGAAAAAGTATAAAACAATACAGAAGGGATGAGTTTTCGATAGTTTTAACGAGCCGAATAAAACAAGCGCTCGATCTTTTTGTGCAATAATCCCCCGGGTCCAAAAAGATTAAAATCTAGAGGAGGGATAGCTCTTCCGGTCACTTTAATGAGCTGGAAGGCCAAAACTCGGCAATCTTTTCATATTTTACGAGTCAGTTGAAAAGAGCTTAAAGAAGACTCGTCTTTTGAGGAACGAGTGATAAACAGGGATAGCAGCTGATTCCAGGTACAGGTTGGAATTTTCCAATCACGGCAGTGTCACAAGGATGGCTAGGTGAAATCACTCTTCGCAGCTGTTCCTCAAAATGGGTAAACAATCATATGGAGGTGAACGATCGGCCAAATGAAAAGTGGAGGTGACGGTGCAAACACGACCAAGGCTTTAATGGCTGATTATATTACATTCACAGTGGTTATTTACGGGGATAGTTCATTTTTTAACGAGCTTAAACGTGGATTGAAACACTTGCTCGATCTTATGTTTATTTTTTAACGAGCATGAACTATGTGCTAAAACTGCTCGAATCTTGCGTTTATTTTTTAACGAGCATGAACTTTGTGCTAAAACTGCTCGAATACCCAGTCATATGATAAGAGTGTCTCATCAAGATTCTATTTTTTATGGAGCTTCATCTCACTAAGCTTTGCTCCGCATCCTTTCTTTATGCAAGTTAGGAAACGGCTAACCCAAAAAACAGATAAATAACCGCTCTTTGCTTGCACTCCAAAAGGTTTGCATGCCCCCAGGCATAAAGTACGATTTCAAAGTTACCACTCAATTTGCAGATAAAACATTTGTTTTACCGGGAGAGGCCTACCTCTTTCAGGCTACCCAAAGATTGTTCTGTTATTCTTTCAACAAAACACTTCTTTGGCGATATCTACCGAAATAGACAAAGGTGAGTGACGACCCCCGCCCTCTCACATAACTTTGACAAAAGAATCTTATTCTAGAACAACCCCTCTTCCAACCACGGACGGGGTACGGACTAGTCATATTCTCCCGCGGAAACCTACCCTATACCCAAAGTTTTCCTGCCGAAGCAGGCCAGGACGCATGCCCCCTGGGTTCCACTCATATCCTCCCGGATTACTCGTGCTCATCAAGAGGACGGACCCTGGGTTGAGACACTTCTTGCATGAATAGACCATTTTGGGATGGTATATGACTATTTGCGATGCGTGATCCGGGAAATGAAAGTTGGTCCATGAGCTTGACCACTCTTCCTTCATGCGGAAAACACATTACTCTAAAGAGTGAGGAGACTATAGCTCCCATGCAATATATATAGTCCCGTCCAAGGAGTAGGTTATAATCCAAGGGTCCTTGAACGACCATCACGTTCATTTGAACGGTCTTCCCTTTCAATGTTATGGGCACATTGGGGAGGATCCCTAAAGGTCGACTGGTTCCTTTATCAAAACCTGATAGATTTCTCATTTCAGGTAAAAGCGTTGGCGAACCAAGTGCTTTCCAAGCAATAGAGGAAAGGATACTCACAGATGCCCCCTCATCAATGATAGTGCCAGCCATCACCATTCTGTATATTTGAACGATAATTCTGAATGGTATGCTTGCTGGCAACCGAGGTCTGCCTAGTTGGTTCCAGTCAAAGGACAAAACCAGGTTGCTTGGTGGTGGGACCGAATAAACGGCCGGATATCGCTCTGACGAACTTCCTTCCTGCGATAAAGGAATGGGGGCATTGCCCCCTTGTTCATCAGAGTCAGTGTTGATGAAGAGAATTTGGACGGTGTCGTCTTTATTCTCCTCTGTGATGGTATCATTCGAAGATAGAGCCTCCGAAGGCAAAACCGGGTCAACTGCCGTATCAACCTTTTGACTTTCGTCAGGCATGGATCCAGACGGTTCATCTTCAATGATAGGTGCTTCGGCTGACCATCTGGGTGGGTCAGCCGGGTTCTCAACTAGTGAAGGACTTGGCAGGAGTTTTTGATATCCAGGAGGAAGTTGCGCTCGTAAAATCGGGCGATCTTCCAGAACTCTTTTAGCCTCGTCTAAGAAGGGACAACGGTGGATGGCATGATCGCCTTCACACAGTTTGCAGGGAAATCTAGATTTCCCTCTCTGTCCTGTGGCTTCACTTTCGCTAGTCAACGGTGAGCAATCAACATGGCTATCAGAGGTTGATGCTACCGAATTGTGCAAACGGGGAGACCAGTCCCTTAGTATTCGAGGGATACAGGGAAAATCTCTATGGAAGTGGTCTCCCTTGCATATGACGCATGGCGATTTAGGCCTGGTCAGTGCTGTGTGTGGATTTTTGTCAAACGACTCTCGTTTGCCCCCAGTCGCCTTTGGCTCCTTCTTCTTCTTTTCTTTCTTCTTCTTCTCCTTCTTCTCCTTAGGAGCCTGGTTTTTGGTTTTACCAGTTCCGTCAAGCGAAGAAGAAGGAGGAGAGGAAGATGAAGTAGAAGGCTGGTGGGAAACTCTAGTCTGGTCTAACTGTTGACTCGACTGTTCAGGAATGGTGGTGTTCTGAACGACATTGGTTGAAAAGAGCCAAACTGGCAGGCCAATTGTCAGTCCTGGAAGCGACAATGTGGCCATGTGGGGCGCACCAACATCTCCCCAAGAGGAGAAGGGACTAGGATTTCCACCAAGGGGAATTCCTTGGTTGGTGTGCTCCATTTTTCAACTTAAAGATCAACGCAGGAATAAAAGGGTGATTGTTCCGTTTAAAATAAATTTTAACGACGCTTTAGACACAACTTGCTTTTTCAGTTTTAAAGAGTCGAGAAAAAGCTAAAGATGACTCTAGTCTCCTTCGATGTTTTAACGAGCCCGAAGTGACAAATGCTCGGATGGACTTTTTCTGTTATAGAGTCTGAAAAAGGCCAAAAGGAACTGCTCTGGAGTTCTAGGTAGAGGGTGTGCCAAACTTTTCGCAAAACCGCAGAATACTTTTTAGGGTACGGGCGGTCGATCTTCCTGAATGCTGTGTTCAGTGCATTGCGATCAGTAGGGCGGCCGACACGGCTTCCTAAGGATAAAGGTTTTATGCCTATAGGGGTCTCCCAATATATACGCGACGGTACGTGGGAGCACAATCCGTACTGGCGCTATCGTCCCTCAGGAGGAATCATCCACCTTCCACGACATCGACAGTCACCAGGCTTAACGACGCCGGAACACGTCTCTAGCCTAGACCTCTATGTTGTGCATTATGTTACAAAGTGTTGTTAAGTTCATTCAATTTATTTTAGGTTGATCTTTTTAAAGTTTGCCTTTCAAGGTTCACCACGAGATGTATGATACAAATTCCTAAATGCAGTCTAAAGATGATAAGCAAGCTTTATATCTTTTCAACTTTGAAAATCCTAGCTACTAAGGGAAAAGAAAGACACCATCTTTTCTCAAAGAGCAATCAGCACACTCTAATGCACTTTTCCTAAATCCAACATGCAAACTATCAAATGCAAATGCACAATGCAGGTGTTTGTTTTCCGCTTTCTTAGTATTGATGCCTACAAAGAAAGCTTTTTGTACAACTTTGAATTCGCTTTTAAATGATCAATACAAACAAGTTTACTTTTTCGAAATCAGAGAAGATAGAAGAGATTACAACACTTAACGATTTTCGAAATAAAGACTTGTTTCGACACTTCAAAGAGACGAATTCAAACCAATAAGCAAAAGTAAATGTATAATCAATCTGCAAACAGCCAATGAACTCTCTTCTAAGATCACAATCAATCAGATCTGAATCAAAGGCTACAGGATGACTATTTTACTCATGCAAAAGAAAACTGTAAATGACGCCACAAACACATAAAAACACTCACAGTCTTTTTGTACAAAAGGAGGCGGAATCTAAGCAGAGAAAAGGGGTTTTTAGACTGGTACCTATGCTGGTTACAGGCTGCAAAAAACAGAGATCAAAACAGGGCAAAACAGAGCAGAGAACCCCAGCTGCACAAGAGCAAACTGGTTCAGCGCAGGTTCAACACAGGGGTTTTGACATTCAGCGCAGGTATCCTTCACGGGACCTGCATTGAAATGCAGAATCCCTTCACTGGGTCTGCGCTGAAGGAGAAACTCTCGTTTCCCTCAGGTTCTGGGTCACAGTTTGCTACTCAATCAACTGTTTTAGGCCAAATAAAAGCAACAAGCAAGGTGCAATCAAAGGGATGCTTTGAAGGCTACTAAGATCTATCACAAGGATCATCAAATCATTTGTGAATCCATTTTTAAGATCATAGACAAGTCCAGCAATTGGATCAAAGCAGCAACTTTCTACTTTGCATCCGGGAAAGATGCAGTTTGATTGTTGTTGTCAAGTCTATGATGCAAACAATGATAGAAACACAAATAAAATGACTAAACAAATCTCCCCAGTGGAGTCGCCAATTTGTTGTGGGGAAAAATGCCTATGCAGGACGATCCTATCCACCTAAGGTGTGACAGTGCCTTAGCAACAAACGAGTACAGCTATACTGGTTTCTTCCTTTATGAAATGTGAAAGAAGAGAGATCAATAGACTTACCGGTGTCTTCCGTTTGTCCCTCGATCCAATCTCCCTTCTCTTTGGGTGTTCACAGCTACTTGCCTTCTTGCTTATCTAGCTACAACTTCCTGCAAGATCACAAGAGAACAGCTACTTGCGACAAGAGAACAGCTACTTGAGACAAGAGAAGAACACTACACAAAGACAAATGTTCACATTCATAACCAGTTTAGGATTAGAAATAAACCAAATACACTAATACATTCATACATCAAAATACATCAGCATATAGGAGAAACCAAGATAGCTTTATTGATGAATAACAAGGTTCAGGAAGAGATACAACCCAGAGGGCTCCAATCCAGCATCTCCTTCCCAGCAAATGGAATTCCTATCTTCATCCCCTTCAAAGCATTAAGCACCCAATGATTCCAGTCTCAAACCAACAACAATTCTTTGCAATAACAAAATTCCAGCCTCTAGATCTCATGGAGGAGAGATCCATATATAGATGTTTGGAGAGAGGATGAGTCAGCTTGAGATCTGACTAGTGTCCTCTCCCTCTATCAGTTCTTGAGTCCACTTGGAGGTTCTTGCTTCCACTTGGAGATTTGGAACCTCTTACTCATCACTAGTCGAATTCCCTGAGGCAAGTGTCATTTTGGAAGCTTCCTGGGTTTTGACACCTTGAGAAATGAGCTTGCCACATGTCCACTCTCGTTCAGCGCAGGTAGCCTTTGTTCCAGTTGACATTCAACGCAGGTAGCCAGTGTTGGCTTTGACATTCAGCGCAAACAGCTAGTGTAGCCATTGAAATGATCCTGAATTGACTTGTTTTGAGCAGTTTTTTGGTGGAGAACTTCTGTGAATTGCTGTGGTTTGTTAGCCTTGTTCCTCTAGGGGTAGGAACAACATGTTTAGGGACTTTGGATCCCTTATATTATGGACATTTCATGCTCAATGCTGTAAGGCACAAAAATGTCTATAACACTCATAATACCTTTGCTTCATTGTGGATGCCATCAAGAATGGTCCACACAAATCAATATGAACTCTCTCTAAGATAGCCTCTACTCAACTATCTCGATCATGAAAGGAAGACTTGGTGTAGTTTCCTAAGGTACAAGCTTTGCATGTGTCAACTTTCTCAAGTTTACCTTTGGGAAGTCCTGTAGATATCTGCTGCATTATCTTCAAATCCCCATTATGCAAATGGCCCAACCGCTTGTGCCACAACTCGCCAATGTCTTGGCTTTGCACCAATTTTGCTTTCGTACTCAATGTTGCACAATCATCTACCTCTATTTTATAGAGATTCTTCACCCGAATCCCTGTCCTCTTGGTCTGACTCGTGGCTAGGTGTCATAGGAACACCTTTCCTTTCCTGAAGACAACATCGTATCCTTTGTCCTCCAACATCGCAACCGATACCAAGTTCTTCTTCAGTCCAGGCACATACATCACAACTATCAAGGTGAGAGGAGCTTCATGCTCCCTCTGAAAAGCAACTATGCCTACTCCTGAAACACTATACCTTCTGTCGTCACCCATGTCTATGCGCATCTTGAGGTCTTTCTCCTCCAAGGCAAAGAATAAATTTTTATCACCGGTTATGTGGAATGAGGCTCCACTGTCAAGATACTAGACACAACCCATCATCGATGACACCATGCATGCAATGAGGGTAAATTCCATTTCGAACTGAGAGGCTAATGCCTCACCTTCCGATCCTTCTAAGGATCCCTTCTTCGACTTCTTCGATGGGAAATTAGTCACATAATGGCCCATCTTATGACAATTAAAGCATCTTACTTTATACATGTCACCTTTTTCCCTCCATGAGAAGAATTTGATTTGAAATGGGAAGCCTTCTACTTCCCTTTCCTTGCCTTACTTGCTAAGGCCAGATTTTCTTCATCGTCATTCTTGGATGAAGAACCATCTCGTGTGCTCCTCCTGATCTCCTCCTACATAAGATCTGACCATAGTCGTTTCAAATCCAGCAGTTCCTCCCTTCCATTCATAGAGTCCTGGTAGTTATTCCAACTCTTTAGAAGGCCAAGGAGAGCGAGGCTCACCATATCATCATCAGCAGTAGTTATTCCCACACTTCCAAGCTCATCTCTACAGATAGTGAGCTTGTTCAGATATGTGGAAATAGTATCAACCTTCTCCATCTTGATTCTTCGAAGCTTATCCTTGAGCACCAATTTCCTCTAGTCACTACTATTCTGGTAGAGGTCCTTCAATGTCTTCCACATTGAAAATGGAGCATCCTTCCCATGGAGACTCGAGAAAATATGGTCTCGAACTCCCTCAAGGATGATCCGTCTCGCCTTCGCTACACACTTCTTCCACTTAGCCAACTCTTGTGCGTTAGTTGAAGCTGGCTTTGGGATTTCTTGATCAATGAATTCCTTCAAGCCATTGTCTTCTAATACAACCTCCATTCTATCTTTATATGCTATGTAATTCGAGCTACCTTCCAAGGCATACTCGAGTCTCAAGCCATAGAACTCCATTGTCCAACTTTGAAGTACGATATGAATTCGATTTGCACTTACAACCCCGAACTTCAAACTTTGATTTCTCTTCTTAGTATACTATTCACTGCTCCGATACCATGTAGAAAATCTGTGATAGGTTATCTCGATAATGCAATATAAATCAAAGCATAATACCATAACCTACTTCTACTATCAATTTGTGGAAGCTTAAAGATTGAGCTAAACAATATAACTAGAAGAAGAAGAATCAATGGCACAATACACATGAAAATACTTTGGGGAAAGTCTCAGATAAAACCCCACACTATTGTATTATCATACATGGTGGAAATACATAGGAATTATACAAAGCCTTAGCTCTCACAGCTAGCCAACTCTCAGTACAATCCTCCTAGATGCTCACAAGAAATCTGGGCTTCTCTTTAGCCTTCCTCTCTGCCCTCCAAGCTCCTTTTTCCTTGCGTTGTTCCTTGTGGATGATTAGCCTTTTACCAAGTGGAAAACCAAGCCTTCAAAACTGCGCAATCCTCAAGGATGAATCCTTGACTGCATGCATAAGTTTTCTCCATGAGAAAACACATGCAACTGATAGTACACTGTCCTTGAACATTAATCTCAACTAGGTCTTCCTCAGAATATACATGCATGAGTTTCTGATGAGGGAATCTTTAGTTAACTGGAGTAGCACTAGTTGAGTGCATTAATGCATCAACTGACTGTTAACTCACTATTAGTTCCTTAAACAGTTTGGAACTAATTTAACTGGACTTAACTCAGTAGATTGAGTTAGCTAATTACAACTCAAATATAACCCAATCTTATCTCCTTAATAAAAGGGATAACTCTTGCATGACTTCCGAAAGACTTCTAACTTGAATTTCTCCAACTAATTAATTTAAAATTAATTAATTAATTATTTCCAAGTAGTTGTTAAGACTAAATTCGATTTTTATTCACAATTTAATTCAAGGACAAATTAAACTGGAATATTCTTGTTGCCATATTTCAACATATAGTAACCAACAAGAAATGCACTCCAAGGGTTGCAAACAATAAACAAGAGACATTATTGATCCATGGCAATGATTAAGAGGTTGAGAGCCACTATAGTGAAAACCCTAGCTTCATTACTCAATATTACACTCCAATGGAGATTCTTTCTCCCCCATAACAACATGAAGGGGGAATTAAAAAAATCAGTATGATTTTAACATTATCAATTAACATACATTTTAATTGAACTAAGTACAAATTACACTACAAAATTATAATTAACTAAAAAGTAAATTTTATAAATTAAATCATTATTAATAAATAATAAAATAAAAATATTAAGCCTTGAGGGTTAGCTCAACTAGTCAGTTCCTGTCGGTAAAAGAACCTTTTCTATTGAGAGGTCATGGGTTCAATTCTCTTGACACCATGAGGGTTAGCCTTAGTGGTTGAGCCAGTAGGAAGTGATCCTTTGGGCATATATGTTTGATAAAAATATTCTATGGACATAACATTCACCGATCTCTAGTGTCGAGAAACCACATAGAAAAAAATAAGTATCATGAAATAAAATTTAAAACACACACACACACACATATATTATGAATCAATTCATGAATGTTGATTTATGATGGCACCAAGTCACAAATATATAAAAGGCATTGTAAACATTACTAGTGGAAGTCCAAGGTAAAGGCTTAGCGAGAGTGTGTTTTGGTCTAAGTAGCAAGTTAAAATATGTTTTGGATGATATGTATATGTGAAAGGATGTATAAAAAGTGAATATACATGTCTCTATGTAAAAGGATATATAAAAAGAAAATATATAGGCCCAAAGGGTCAACTTTCATGAACAAAATGTTGTCAAAACTTAGTATTCAGACATATAGATAATTGACTTGGTCAAACCTTGGATATCCGATGAAAATTGAATTTTCATCGGATATCAAACAAACATTCAATTGTCATTTGATATCCAAAGAAAATTGAATTTTCGTCAGATATCCGACAAAAATTCAATTTTTGGATATCCGATGTACATAGTTATCATCAAATATCTGACTAACACAGTGTTAGATATTTGATGATAATTGTGTTCATCAAGATATCCGATAAAATTAAGGGATTTTTTAAATTTATATAAAATGCAATTAAAATCTGACATTATGACCTAACCGTTGGAGTAAAGCATCAGATTTTATGCCCATTGTTGAGCCTCAGGCCTGCACTCCTTTTCACATCCTCTGAGCCTCCTTTTCCATTCATTTCCTTCCTTTATCACTCATTTCCTTCATCAATTTGCTTAAAACATTGTATTATAGGACTTTTACATGGTTTATTAATTATGCTAATGACTGTGTTGTTGGATTAGAATTTTGGTTCAAAACCTGCAGTTTCCGCAGCTGATCCCAGTTTCCGCAGCTGTTTTCTTAAACGGCATGATCCAGGTGTCCTCCGGTCAGAAGGGCCACATGGGCAAGTACGTGGCACTAAGGACATGGTGTGTGTCCTTCCAGCTCAGCCATAACAGTCGTAAACACCCATGGTCAACGAGGGGGCAACTTCGGTCAAACGAAGGTGATTGACGGTGGCACGGCTCTGCGTGTTCGGTTTAGAGCACGTGAAGCACAGCTGGCCTCTTCCTCAACCACGCAGATGATGGGGAACACGAATCCAACCAGAGATTTAATACCCACCTCGACTGTTGCCTAAATCCGTGGACTGTGCTAGATTACGTGTTCTTCACACAGCTGTTAGAATAGCGTAGTTTGTGATTAAGTTAGTTTGGTTTTTCTGCTATAAATAAAGCGTATTTGAATGCTTATTAGCTAGCTGCTGTTATGTAATATTGAACTCCACTGTAACTCTTACTTTTGCTACATAATATATGAGAAGACTGTTCTCCATTTGAGCGTTTAAGTGATCTTTTGAGCTGGCTGGAGTAGGCAGAGGGCCCCTGTTTACTTAAGGCATGTACAGTGCTTTTCATTTCATGCATTTCTTCTTATCAGCTTTTGTATAATAGTTGTACAGAATGCTTTTGTTTGTTATGCTTTGATCATGTACAATAGCTGTATATAACTTTGAATTCTGTCCATTTATATTTCTGCATTTTTCCATGACTGATCAGTGTGTTTTTGCAGTTTGCTTAGGTGCCCGGGACAGTTTCTTTTCTTTCTTTTTCACAGCTAGTGATACTTGTGATCATCTTGTCTAATGGTGCTGACCTTCTTTGTTTGCAGCCTTTATTTCTTTGTTCTTATTTCTTTAAAGTTGCATAATTGTTTACTAATCAAGTTGTTTACTTGTTGATGGTCTCTTCTTTATAATTCAATATCTTTATCGAAGACCAAAATATCACTAACACAGCTTGGTTATTTTGTTTAAGACTCTCGTTGCTAATTCACTCATAACTCTTTCTTATATGATCAATCCATCTAAAGGCAGAAAGGCTAAGGGAAATTAAGTAGTGTGATTTGTCACTTAGATTGTACATTACTTGAGATTTCATTGAAGAACTAAAGTAGTTGCTATTGTTTTAAGTTAATGTAGATGTCATTTTCAATTTCATTTTCTTGCAGCAACATAGACACTGGGCCAACATCATTAGTCTTTCATTTGATGCTTTCATTTTTCCTTTAAGAGTAATTTCATTTCAGTTGATGTTCAAAGCTTTCTTGTAGATTACTTTTTGAGCTTTAAGAAATCATCTAGAACTCATCACAATCTCACACACCTCACTCACTTTATTTTCATTTCCATCACATCACTGTAGGAGAAATAGACTTGAAAACAAACTTAAAAAGTTAAAAACGACAAAAACTTAAGAAATAGTTGCCTAAGTACATACAGTACACATCACTTCATCAGCTTACGAGCCCCGGGTTGACATTTAAAAGTTGCAATTTAGACTTCACTAAATTGACCAAACATTTTGGCGCCGTTGCCGGGGAAGTGAAAATTAGGTAGCCAATTCTTAAAAAAAAAAACAAGAAAATTTCAAGAAAGGGAATCGATAACCTCTCAAAGTATGCTCTCCTCTTGCACCTAGAGTGATCTGGAGGATCAGAAAAGGGAAAGTTATTGGTTTAATAGTTTCTTAAGTATGCTCTCTTCTTGCACCTAGAGTGACCTGGAAGATCAGAAAGAGAATTATTAGCCTAACTTGAAGAAAAAATAAAAATGACATGCATAGAGCTAGAGATTCTAGGGGAAGGTTTTTAGCTAGAGCCAAGAGTTCAATTTTTACAAGTCCATCTACTTCAAGGAATAGACAAGAGACACCTCCCTCATCTCCAACTGACACTCCTAGCCCTAGGATTCCTGGAATTCAAGAGGCAAGAATTGACTCTCCCACACCTTCTATTGAATTTGAATCAGAAAGAGATCCTTTCCTTTCTTCTACAGAAAGACCAATTGTAATTGAAGAAGTAGAATCATCTGAAGAAGAGGGAGAAATTCCTTCTCATTCACTCTTTGTAGAAGAACCAGAAGACTCTGAAGTCTCTAGGGAAACCACTATGACAGAGGAAGGAGGTGGTAGAGGTAGAGGTAGAGGAGGAGGAGGAGGAAACAATGGAGGAGGTAGAGGTAACATTGGAGGAAATAGGGATGGGGATAACTCATTTGGATTCCCTATCGTTGATGAGGACTCCCGAGCCACTATGAAAAACATATCACCATCTATCCTCCCAAACTTTCATGGGTTAAGGAATGAGGACCCTGAAACATTTCTATTTGAGTTTGAAGTCGTATGTCGAACTTATGATTATCTGGATGACTCTCAAAAACTCAAATTGTTCCCTTCAACCTTGAAAGGACAAGCTTTGAAATGGTTCATGGGATTACTCACTCAATCCATTAGGTCTTGGAATGATATGAAACAAACATTTTTGGATAGGTATCTGGACTATTGTATGCCCACCAATCACAAGGATGAGGTATTCAAGATGGTACAAAAAGAAGATGAAAATTTGGAGGATTTGCTTGAAAGATTTCAATACAATTTGAAAAGAGCAAAAATGAACAACTTAGATGAGGAGACCTTGAAAGCCCTTTTGTTAAAAGCCATTAGAGATGAATGGATAGACATTTTGAACATGATGGGGAAGGGAGATATATCTCAACTTTCACTCAATGAAATAGCGGAGCTATGTGTCCATCTCTCAAGGGGGAAATCTAAAACTCAAAAAGGGCCTAGAGATCCTTCTCTCCTCAGAGCAAACAAATCTGCAACTGGATCAGTAAGTAGGGCTGAAATTGGCAGTATGCTTGATGAATTTAAAACTGACATCTTAGGGAGTCTTAGTGAACAATTAGACACCCTTAAGATTCACAATAAACAGAAAGCAGAAGCTGAGGCTTTGGCCATCTTTTGCCCGAAATGTAGGAAGAAACATGCTCTAAGGGAATGTCCCTTGGATGCAAAAGTTGTAGAAACATGTGTAATTTGCTCAGAGAACCATGAGACCAAGGATTGTCCTTCAATACCTGGGCTCAAAGCTATCTTTCAAGAAGATCCAAATACACTCGAATCTCTATGTTTTGTTGCAAGGAGACCTTGGCAAGGGCAACAAAATCAAGGGTTTAACAACTCTATGAATTTTCAACCCCAACCAAATTGGAATCCTTGGCAACAACCTTGGTCCCAACCTCAAAATCCTTTTCAATCATGGATACAAGGTATGCAAAATCCTTATGGGAGATTTGCTCAATTCTATCAATATCCTCCATCTTTTCAAAACCAGCAAGTTCCACAACTTCCAAATCAAAGTCCACAACTATCATTGCCATTTCCTCAACAACAACAACCTTCTCAACAGAATCAAAGTTCTCAACTCTTGCTTAAGTCAAACCAATTTCCTTCTCAGCCATTGCCAAACCCCAACAATAAAAACCCTCAAAATGCTTACATGATGGAAGGTCAACCATTCCCTACCTATATGATTGTCCCTCTCAATGAAGTACAACTCAGATCAGGTAGAATCCTAGATCAACCTTCTATAAATATTCAGCAGCCAAGCATTTCTGAGGAAGAGTCTCTTAAAGCCAATAAGGGTTCTGAAGCATCTCTTCAAAACCCAAACACTCAAAAAGAAAAAGAAAAAGAGTCAACCCCCACAACTCCCATAGTTGAGCAACCTACATCTCTATCCACACCTCCTTTTCCTGAAAGATTACAAATTGATAAAGGAGTGGAAAAACAAATTTGGTTGCCTGACTATAATTTTCTAGATGAATTGAAAAATGTCTGTATCAAGATTCCCTTGTTACAAGCCATTAAGGAAATTCCTATTCTAGCAAAAACAATAAAGGAGTTGAGCCTTAAAAGACCAGGAAGGAAACCAAGAGATACCAGAAGGATCCACCTGGTAGGAAAAATTGCAGACATCATGATGGGAAAGATTACTATGCAGAAATATGTAGACCCCGGTAGTCCAATTGTCAAAACACATATCAATGGGGTAGAAATACCAAATACTTTGATTGATTTAGGGGCTGCTATCAACATCATGAGTAGACAGACTATGGAACAGCTAAAACTTCCTAATCTTCTTTTTACACCCACCTTGTTGCAACTTGCAGATCGATCCATTATCAAACCAGATGGTGTATTAGAAGACATTCCAGTCTCCTTAGATTCTTGGGAATATCCAGTAGATTTTATGATTTTAACTCCCAAGAGTAATCTAGGAGGACATCCTCTTATTTTAGGAAGACCTTGGCTAGCCACAGATGATGCTTTCATAAGTTGTAGGTCTGGGGACATGTACATTTCTGATGGTAATTCAACAAAGAAGTTCAATCTGTATCCTCCAGCAAAAGCAATCACAGAAATAGGAGATAATGAGTGGGTTGATGATGAAGATACTATACAACCTGTCTTTACCATTTCTGAGATTAGTGAAGATAGTCAAATTATGAATACATTAGAAAATTTCGAACCATCTTCAGAATATGACTCCACACAATTTCAGTTGGATTATGACATAGAGTATCTTTCATCTAGACAAATGTCTCTTTTCTCTATGGAAGAGTTTGGTAGTTCTGCCATTGAGATCTTTCCAGGAAAAACACTAAACATCAATAGAAACTTGGAAAAATCACAACAGGAAGAGCTAACCAAAGTCTTGCAAAGACATTCTACTGCATTTGCATGGGAGTATACCGATATGAAAGGTATTGATCCTAAGACTAGCATTCATCACATCTACATTGAGGAAAACAACAGACCAATCAGACAACCTCAAAGAAGGATGAATCCAAATCTTAGGGAGATAGTGAAAGAAGAGCTCCAAAAGTTACTTAATGTAAACTTCATTTACCCTATTTCAGATAGCCGGTGGGTTTCCCCTTTGGTTATAGTACCTAAAAAGAATGGTAAATGGAGGGTTTGCATTGATTACAGAGAATTGAACAAAGCAACCTTGAAGGACCACTTTCCTTTGCCCTTTATTGATCAAGTATTAGATACTTTAGCAGGCAAAAAGTATTTCTCATTTTTGGATGGTTTTAGTGGTTACAATCAAATTCAGGTAGCACCTGAAGATCAGGATAAAACCACATTTACCTGTCCATGGGGGACTTTTGCTTACCGAGTACTTCCCTTTGGATTATGTAATGCACCCGCAACATTTCAAAGGGCAGTATTAGGAATCTTTTCCGATCTAATTCATGATTGTGTAGAGGTCTATATGGATGATTTTACAGTTTATGGTAACTCATTTGAAGAAGCATTAGAAAATTTGGAAAAAGTCCTCATTAGATGTAAAGAAACAAATCTTTCATTAAGCCATGAAAAATGTTTTATGATGTTTACTGAAGGGATTGTTTTAGGACATGATATTTCAGGAGATGGAATCAAAGTTGATAGATCAAAAGTCGAAGTCATCTCCAAGTTACCTATTCCAAATTTTCAAAGGGATGTTAGAAGTTTTCTTGGGTTTACTGGGTATTATAGAAGATTTATTGAAAACTTCACCAAGATAGCATCTCCACTCTTCAAATTACTTACCAAAGACTGCGAATTCAAGTGGGATCCTGACTGTCAATCTGCATTTGAAACTTTAAAAACTAGAATATCTGAAGCACCCATTTTGAGGGGGCCAAATTGGAAACTCCCTTTCCACATTTCTACAGATGCTTCAGATACAGCTCTAGGAGTTGTGTTGGGTCAAAAGGATTTAGTTCCTTATGCTATTTATTACACCAGTAAAAATTTGACTCCCACTGAGTTAAATTATACTGTAACTGAAAAAGAATTCTTAGCCGTTGTTCATGCAATCAACAAGTTTAGACATTATATAACCGGCTATGAAACCTTTGTCCATACTGATCATTCTGCAATTAGATATCTTATGAACAAACCTGTTACTAATGGCAGAGTTACAAGATGGCTTTTACTTTTACAAGAATTCAATATTACTGTGTTAGATAGACCAGGGAAACAAAACACAGTAGCTGATTTCTTGTCTAGAATCCAAAACACTAACGACGATTCTGCTGTAGAGGATAAGCTTCCATATGAATACTTGTTTGCAGTAACTACTAAAACCCCTTGGTATGCAGATATTGCTAATTATTTAGTTACAGGGAAGCTTCCTCCACACTTATTTCCTAATGAGAAAAGGAAAATCATTCAGGAGAGTTCACATTATTCATGGATTTCTAATGAATTGTTCAAAACAGGGCCAGATTGTATGATCAGAAGATGTGTTCGGGAAGATGAAATGCCTGACATCCTTAAGGCATGTCATGATGAACCGTGCGGCGGACACTTTGCTGACAAGAGGACGGCCTATAAAATCCTTTCTTTAGGATATTATTGGCCTTCTCTCTTCAAAGATGCAAAGCAATATGTTAGAAGGTGTGACAGCTGCCAAAGAGTTGGGAGACCAACTCCTTCAAATGAAATGCCACTACAGCCATAGGTATGCATCTAACCCTTTGAGAAATGGGCTCTAGATTTTGTTGGACCTATTAATCCACCATCTAAGCAAAAGAAGTATATATTGGTTTGCACTGATTATGTTACTAAGTGGGTAGAAGCCAAGGCATTGCCTTCTGCCACTGAAAATTCAGTTGTTCAATTTCTTTTTGAGGATATTTTTACTCGTTTTGGTGTCCCAAGAGAAATTGTATCAGATCAGGGAAGTCAATTTACATCTAAATTGATGGAAAAGCTGATGGAGGAATACAAAATCAAGCACAAAACATCTACTCCATACCATCCGCAAGCAAATGGTCAAGTGGAATCTACAAATAAAGTTCTTGAAAGCATCATCACCAAGACTGTTCATCTCCACAGAAGAGATTGGGCAGAAAGGTTTCCTGAAGCCTTATGGGCCTATAGAACTACATGGAGGAACACAACAGGACATTCTCCCTATGAACTTGTTTATGGGAAAGAAGTCCTGCTCCCCATTGAGTTCCAAGTCAAGACCTTCAAGATGGCAGTTCAATTGGGGATGAACCTATCAGAAGCCCAAAAGCACAGAATGGACAAGCTAAATGAGCTAGATGAAATAAGACAAGATGCAATTTTAAGGACTGATCTAGTTCAGCACCAAAGAACTAAGTGGCATCATCGACACATCAAAGAAAGAAAGTTTCAGAAGGGAGATTGGGCACTATTGTTTGATTCCAAGTTTAAGGACTTCAAGGGAAAATTTCAAACTCATTGGCTTGGACCATATGAGATTGATGAAGTCTTTAACAATGGAGCAGTTCGAGTAAAGACCATTGATGAGCTTCAGACTCCTCTCATTGTGAATGGCCACCGATTGAAAATCTACCACAAGCCACTCTCAAAGGAGGAGTTTGTTAAAATGTTCCAAGAAGATTCTGCAATGAGGCTGGTGGAGAAGAATTCTTCTCCTCCATCAGCCTAGTCTTTGTTTCTTTCAAGTTGAAAAAAAAAAAAAAAAAGGAAAAGAAAAAAAAAAAAAAAAAGGTCTCTTGTATAAGCCTGAAAACCAATCTTGGATTGGCGGTCTTATGCAAAAAATATAAGGTGAAAATCAGGGGCACCTGACACTTTATATTTTCCAAATAAAAAAAAATCTCTCTCTCTTTCCATCTCATTTACCATTTCATTCCACTTCATCTCCATTCCATTTCATTTTCATTCCACTTCATCTCCATTCCATTTCATTTTCATTCCACTTCATCTCCATTCCACTTCATTTTCATTTCATTTCATTCATCTCACTCCATTTCATCAATAAAAGTCCCTCTTAGGACTATTTCATTTAGCAAGTCTTCTCTAAATACTTTTTGTATAGACAAAAGGGTGTTGTTTCAGTTTCTGCAGCTGAGAACTGTTTCCGCAGCTCGCACCAGTTTCCGCAGCTCGCACCAGATTCCGCAGCCAGCACACTCTGTCTCCACAGCAGCAGTACTCTGTTTTCAAAAAAATCACAGTCAGAGGGCAACAAGGATGGAAGGCACCTGAAGGATCAAAAGGCAATCATGGATCAACAACCTTAATCAACAAATGGTAAACCCATAAAGGTATGATCAAATTTTTTCTCCAAACAACCATTTGAATGTCATGTTGTGCATAATTATTAATCGTGGACAGAGTCACTAAATGCAATGATTAAGCAAAGATCATCCCATTTCTCCGCCGTAATCATCCTTCATCCACCTCAGATCCTCATAACGGTCTCATAATCACCCTTAGTTTAAACTCAAATCGAGACTGCGCTTTCATTAATTAGCCGTACAGAGAAGAAGAGACCTATCGTACTACGTCTCTTCTCCACTACGATCTCCGCAGCCAAAAACTGAAACGTGTATGAAAGCCGTCCGACTCCAAGGGATCTGGCCGTTATCTCATTCCCTTATCACTCCGTTTTTGCACGCATTCGAACTCATTCCCGTGCTTGTCTTCCACTCTTTACCTTCACACCATTTCCGCTCTCGTTTTTGCTGTAAAATCCACGGCTTCGTTTCAAACCCCGCAGCTCTCCACGTCTCTGTTTTAAACCCCGCAGCTCTGTTTCAAGCTCCACAGTTTCATTTTCAAACTGTATTACCTTGCATTACAGTGCGGCTATTTCACTTCCAGCCGTAGTCTATCTGTCTCTCCCGTGAAGCATCCTCCTTGAGTATCCATATACAGTCAAAACTTCAGCCGAAGTTGAGATGGGGAAATTGCTTCGAGCTGAGCCTGAAGGTTCAAAGTATCTAGAAGGATACCCACAGACAAAAGAAGCGTTAAAAAAGGCAAAATGGCTGAAATTCATTCAGAAATTCAAAGGATATGATAAGGAGATAACAAAAACGTTTGCTCGTTCATTCAATGGAAGTACTATGGAAATAGGAGATCTAAAATTCACAGTCACAGAAAACTCTATAGCAACAACAACTAATTTACCTGTGGTGGGAGACCGATGGTTCAAGAAAAGAGGGGTTGAAGATCAAGAATGGAAAAATATGCTCAAGAATCCAGGTATGGACACTTCAGTTTTCACCAAAGGAATACCTGTACATGTTATAAAAGAAGAATGGACTGCATTGTTGTTATTAATTCAAAAATTTATAACATGTGAAGGACGCTTTGGCACTATGTATATGTACCATGCTAGAATTATGATGAACTTCATGGAGGGCCATGCCATCAATTTGCCCTATTTTCTGTTAAGAAGCCTAACAAAGATGAGTTTTAGTGTCCAGAAGAATATAGGCAATATTGAACCTCACTTGTATCATCATGGGTTCATTAAAATTCTTATAGAAGACCAATTGAAAAACAACAATGATACATGGGAAAAGTTTTTGGTCAGGAATCATTTTCAAGAGGCAACTGAGGCTTCCGCTAGCAGCTCTCCTAGAGTCCCAAAAAGAAGTAGAAGAATGAAAAAGGATGTTGTACCCCAAGATCCTCCCATTATAGAAACTCGGGAGACTACTCAAGAAGAAGAAGTGGAGAGAGAGAAAACTAAGAAACAAAAGAAGGAAAAAGGGAAAGCAGTTGTCCAAGAATCATATTTATCCCCTGAACCTTCAATAGAAGAGGACTATCAAACCTTGGCTGATAGACTAGTAGAACTCCAAGCTACTGCCCTCTCAAAGAAGAAACAAAAAGAAAAACAAAGTAGTCAGCAAAAGAGTACTAGTGTACAAGTGAGAAGGAGCAGTAGACTTATAGAAAAGAAGAGTGTGACTAAAGAAAAGCAGTCACATTTCATTGATTTGGGCACACCTGAAAAGACTCCAATCCAGCTAGATATTGAGCCAAGTCCTCCACGAGAAGAAAGTCCCTTCCAGCAAGAAAGAGAAAGCAGTCTTCAAGAATTTGAATTTAGGCCAAGACAAACACCTGACATTGACCCTGACCAGCAGGAAGCATATAATTATTTGGAGACCTTGGAGCAATCTGTTGCCGGTCCAAGCACAACATTGCCTCTTGAGGAACAAGTCCACTCTCTAAAACAAGAGGTATTTGAGCTAGAAATTTTGAACCGGCATATTAGACAGGAGAATGAAGCATTGAAAGAACAAAGCAAGGTGGACAAGATTGTCCATGACAACACCATGCTTCACCTTGGCCTCTGGCAGAAGAAGAATAAGAAATTGAAGAGAAAATGCAAGAAATTGAGCAGGGCCTTGATCAATTTGAAATTCAAGTGTTTAGTCAGGAAACCAAGGACAATTTTGGCAACAAGGAGAAAAAGGAGAAGGTTGGATGTTTTGGCAGAAGCATCTGAGCACATGGACTGAAAAACACTGACAAAGTTTTGGTTGCATGAGGACATGCAACATCCTCACAGTGGGGGTATGTTGAGCCTCAGACCTGCACTCCTTTTCACATCCTCTCAGCCTCCTTTTCCATTCATTTCCTTCCTTTATCACTCATTTCCTTCATCAATTTGCTTAAAACATTGTATTATAGGACTTTTACATGGTTTATTAATTATGCTAATGACTGTGTTGTTGGATTAGAATTTTGGTTCAAAACCTGCAGTTTCCGCAGCTGATCCCAGTTTCCGCAGCTGATCCCAGTTTCCGCAGCTGTTTTCTTAAACGGCATGATCCAGGTGTCCTCTGGTCAGAAGGGCCACATGGGCAAGTACATGGCACTAAGGACATGGTGTGTGTCCTTCCAGCTCAGCCATAACAGTCGTAAACACCCATGGTCAACGAGGGGGCAACTTCGGTCAAACGAAGGTGATTGACGGTGGCACAGCTCTGCGTGTTCGGTTTAGAGCACGTGAAGCACAGCTGGCCTCTTCCTCAACCACGCAGATGATGGGGAACACGAATCCAACCAGAGATTTAATACCCACCTCGACCGTTGCCTAAATCCGTGGACTGTGCTAGATTACGTGTTCTTCACACAGCTGTTAGAATAGCGTAGTTTGTGATTAAGTTAGTTTGGTTTTTCTGCTATAAATAAAGCATATTTGAACGCTTATTAGCTAGTTGTTGTTATGTAATATTGAACCCCACTGTAACTCTTACTTTTGCTACGTAATATATGAGAAGACTGTTCTCCATTTGAGCGTTTAAGTGATCTTTTGAGCTGGCTGGAGTAGGCAGAGGGCCCCTGTTTACTTAAGGCCTGTACAGTGCTTTTCATTTCATGCATTTCTTCTTATCAGCTTTTGTATAATAGTTGTACAGAATGCTTTTGTTTGTTATGCTTTGATCATGTACAATAGCTGTATATAACTTTGAATTCTGTCCATTTATATTTCTGCATTTTTCCATGACTGATCAGTGTGTTTTTGCAGTTTGCTTAGGTGCCCGGGACAGTTTCTTTTCTTTCTTTTTCACAGCTAGTGATACTTGTGATCATCTTGTCTAATGGTGTTGACCTTCTTTGTTTGTAGCCTTTATTTCTTTCTTCTTATTTCTTTAAAGTTGCATAATTGTTTACTAATCAAGTTGTTTACTTGTTGATGGTCTCTTCTTTATAATTCAATATCTTTATCGAAGACCAAAATATCACTAACACAGCTTGGTTATTTTGTTTAAGACTCGCGTTGCTAATTCACTCATAACTCTTTCTTATATGATCAATCCATCTTAAGGCAGAAAGGTTAAGGGAAATTAAGTAGTGTGATTTGTCACTTAGATTGTACATTACTTGAGATTTCATTGAAGAACTAAAGTAGTTGCTATTGTTTTAAGTTAATGTAGATGTCATTTTCAATTTCATTTTCTTGCAGCAACATAGACACTGGGCCAACATCATTAGTCTTTCATTTGATGCTTTCATTTTTCCTTTAAGAGTAATTTCATTTCAGTTGATGTTCAAAGCTTTCTTGTAGATTACTTTTTGAGCTTTAAGAAATCATCTAGAACTCATCACAATCTCACACACCTCACTCACTTTATTTTCATTTCCATCACATCACTGTAGGAGAAATAGACTTGAAAACAAACTTAAAAAGTTAAAAACGACAAAAACTTAAGCAATAGTTGCCTAAGTACATACAGTACACATCACTTCATCAGCTTACGAGCCCCGGGTTGACATTTAAAAGTTGCAATTTAGACTTCACTAAATTGACCAAACACGCATATGTATTAGTGAGACAACTAAACATCCCATGAATCTCATGATTAATGGGTATCTATAGATGAGGTGATCCTTTAACTCTATCTCATGTATATGGAAAAGCTAGCAGATGTTAATGAGAAGAGGAAGATCATGATGAGTAGTTTCAACTCGACGCTAATGTAAACCCACTTCAAAACCACCAAGGAGGATCTGAAGGGGAACATCCAGTGTTCTCATGCATATGTGGGTTAAAAAATCAGGTACCCTCTCATTTGCATGAAGTGTTCCTAGTACAAATCTATCTTAGAGTCGAGGCTATGAAAAGATGAAGTCCAAGTACATTGAATGTTTTTTCTATAAATAACCTCTCTAACAACCTGATACAAACATATAATAATGTCATTTACATTGGAGGTGTATATCACTTAAATGGTGTTACAACTTTAATTTCCCCCCCACAAAAATGTGTCATGCTCCCTTGTGATGATGCATCAACCCTATTGGAGAACATCACGATGTAAAAGGACTTTAAACATGATGTAACTTTAATAGTGCCCCACATTCACCCCCTAGGTCACCACTCATGGCTAAAGTAAGGCTATTTCAAACTTTGATGTGGAAAATTTCATTTTATTTTCTCTTATGTAAAATATTCTACACTCACACAATTGAGCTTTTTAGAAAACAAAATATCTATATCAAGGGTTCACTCCTTGTGCATTAGGGCTAGAGGGTCCTTGCCTTTATGAGTTATATACTCATTTCCAAATCCTTATGCCAAAGAGCACTACAAACTTCATCTCAACATGAAGTGTATACACTGTGAGCAATTCAGATCGAGGCTTTTCAAATTATCTAGTTTTTATACATTTGGTATAAATGGTAATAAGGGCATTACCCACAAACACATATGCTCAAGGCCAATGCCTAGTTCTATAAAAATAAAATGGTGACAATATCCTTAGTTATAGCTAAATGATTCTCCTAGGAGGTTAGTGTGTAGGTTGGAGGTGTTGTTTTTGGCTTTGGATACTTAGGGTTAAAGGCTTTAGGGGTTAAGGGTTAAGAGCCAAGGCTTGGGGTCAAGAAATTTAAAGTTTAACGGCTTAAGAGTTAGTGGATTTAGGTGTTGATGGTTAAAGTGGTTAGGGGTTAGGGGTTAAGGGTCACTGGTTAAGAGGATAAGGGGTTAGGGCTTAGGGTTTTTGTAGATTTTAGGTTAGGGGTTAATGGCTTAAGGCTTAATGGGCCAAGGGGTTAATGGGCTATGATTTATGAGTGTAGTAGTTAAGGTATTATGGCTTGGGGGTTAAGGGGATAGGGAATTTGGTGGTTATGGGTTCAAGTCTTATCGATTGTGATAATGGAGCGCCTAATCCCCTTATGACCATAATCTTGGGTTCCCCTATCAATTTCTCTCATTTCCTTCCTTCTAGGTCCCCTAGCCCCTATGACATTAGGTCCTATAATATATTTCTAGTGTTAACACCACCATTAGAGTAAGATATCCCAAGAGAGATGGAAAATGTAAAAATTTCGATAATTATATGTATGGAGAAGATGGTCGTGAAACTACTAAGTTCATGAATCCATAATATTGTAAGGTCATTAGCATCATCATAATAATTATGATCATCATCATGACCATCATTGTCATTGCTATTGTCATCATTTCCTTTATCATCATAATCACCATTCATGTCATCATCATCACCATCACCCTCATCATGATTTTTGACATTGTCATCAATTGTTCATAATTATCAGTGTCATAAGAAATTTCATCTGAACCCAAAAAAATGTGATGAGCGCTAGAAAAGAGTTGTTTAAGACACTTATGATATATGCATGAGAAATAAAAAATCTAGTTTTGAGAGATGATGATCATCCTCATCACCACCATTATCATCATCATTATCATTGTCAGCATCCCCATCATCATCATTAATGTAGTTTCTACCATCATTGTTGTCATCATCATCATTCATGCCATTATTGTTGTTAATGATGAATTGGATGACAATGATGATCAGATGATGATGACTTGGATAACAATGCCGAAGATAATGATTATGATTATGACAATGAAAACATCTAAAAATTGATAAGATTGGCCAAGGTCATTAGCATCATCATCATCATAATCATTGTCATCATTGCCATTGCCATTGTAACCACCATCGACTTTATCATCATTACCATTATCATCAGAATCACCATTCATGTCATCATCATCATCTTCATTATTGTCATCTTCATGATTATTGACATAATCATCAGTTGTTCATAGTTGTCGATGTCATAAGAAATATGATCAATGTAAAAAACATGATGAGTGTTGGAAAAGGGATGCAAAAGGAGATGAAAAAATGGGTAAAACAATGGATATAAAATTGGATGCAAAAGTGAATGCAACAGAAGTAGATGTAAAAGTGGATTCAAAAAGATATGCAATGGTCAACGCAAACTTGGACACAAAATAGGATGCAAATGTGGAAGAAAAAGTGAAATCAAACATGGGTGCAATAGTAGATGCAAATTGTGGTGAAACATAGTGGATGCAACAACAGACATAGAAAAGGAGGCAACTTGGATGCAAAATAAGATGCAAAAAGGGATGTAAACATGGGTGCAACAGTGGACACAAAATTAGATGCAAAATTGGAGGAAATGACAGTAGATGTAAAAGAAGATGCAAAACATGATGTAATAGTGGATGTAATAGGGGATGGAAAAACATACACAATATTCTATGCAAATTTGGACACAAAAGAGGATGTAAATGTGGATTCTCAAGTGGAAGAAAATGTGGGTGCAATGGTAGGTGCAAAACATGTCACACATTATGGCCCAAAAAAAGTGGATGCGACATCAGACAAAAAAAAAAGATGCAAACTTGGATGCAAAGCAAGATGCAAAAAGGGATCTAAAAGTAGACATATACATGGGTGCAAAAATGGATACAAAATTGGATGCAAAAATGGATGCAAAAATGGATGGAACAAAAGTAGATGCAAAAGTAGATATAAAACAAGATGAAAAACCTAATGCATAAACCCAACACAAAAGTGGATACAAGAGAAGATGTAATATTTGATGCAAAGAGGATGCAAACGTGGATCCAAAATTGGAAGCAAACGTGGGTACAATAGTAGATGAAAAACATGGCACATATTTTTAAAGATAGAATCCATACAGGTGAGTAGAATTCAAAATAATGGTGGAACAACCTGTTCATAGCTTTTTAACCCAATGTTTCATACTACTATGTGAGTTCCCTGAAGATGGACTCACATAGTAGTTCGAAACGTTTGGTTAAAAAGCTTTGAACAGGTTATTCCACCATTATTTTGAATGGAACATATTGTGGCACAAAAAAAATGGTTGTAAAATTGGATGCAATAATAGATGAAAAAAATGAAGAAAACTTTGATGCAAAAATGGATGAAAAGTGAATGCAAACATGGGTGCAATAGCGGATGCAAAATTTGATGAAAAAACGGATGTAGTAGAAGTCAATTCAAAAGAAGATGCACAACGAGGTGTAACACTTGACACAAAAGTGGATACAAAAAGGGATGCAAAAATAGATGCAAAATTCAATGGAAACTTAGATGCAAATGAGGATGCAAACATGGATGCAAAATTAAAAGAAAGAGTGGGTGCAAAGGTAGGCGCCAAACTAGGCACAAATTGTTGAACAACAAAATTGGATGAAACAGTGGACATAATAATGGATCCAAAATAGGATGAAAACATGGATGCAAAATTAGAAACAAGAGTAGGTGCAAAGGTAGGTGAAAATTGTTGAACAACAAAATTGGATGCAATAGTGGACATAATAATGAATGCAAAACTAGACACAAACCTTGATGCAAAACATGGTGCAAAGGGGATGCAAAAATGGATGCAAAAAAGGATGCAAGTGTAGGTGTAAAAATTGGATGCAATAGAGGATACAAAAGTAGGTGAAACAAACTTAGTTTCCAAACTTGACACAAAACTTGGCGCAAAACCTAGTGTAAATCCTTGTGCAAAACTTGGTGCAACACCCAGTGCTAAACTTGGTGCAAGAATTTGTGAAAAACCCAGTGCAAATTTTGCATCAAGTATTTTACCATATTTGATAAATGGATGCAAATAACACAAAAAATGGGATATAAACACAAAAAGGAAGAAAAGAGGGATGTTAATCACAGGTTTTTGTTGTAGTGTTAAGGAAACATTTGACTAGGTCTTGGAGGGATCTTGGTCAAGGGTCATAGGTCTTTGAATTTTTCCATTGAATTTATACAAGAAGAGAATAATTTTTGTGGGGTTTCCTCTCAAGTGGAGAGGTTTTGGGCCTATTTGATCACTTATATCTTGTGTCATCTTGTCTTATTGTTATTTATGGTTTGGTAGTTCTTTGATGATAAGAACACTAATTATAATTAAGTGAAAGAAGAATCTAATCAATATAAGTAAAATATATCACAATCAGTTATCAAAGTGAGACAAATCGCCTAATTTTTTGCCCCTATATTTCTCAACATGGTATCAGAGCTATGGTGACAAGAAAAGAAAAGGTAGCTTGAAGAAGGACCATAAAAAAGGGATCAAAGAGGAAATTGAACTATAAATAAAGGATACATAAGGGCCAAGCACAAGGAGATAATGAAAGGACTAACCCACTCATCATATTGAAGGAAGGAATATCAAAGAATACCTAAAATACCTAACTCATCAAAAAAATGGTTTCACATTCTTGAAGCTCACACATTTTACAATCATCATCTCAAGCAGAAGAAGACCCCGAGGACTCTACATCCACTTAAAGAACGAAGGCCTACATATTGAAGCATATTGAAGTCCCTACATCAGAAGGAAGCAAGAATAAGTGTTTCCATCATCATCAAAGACATCAAGGTGATCGCCCTCTCTTTGAATCAAGGATCACTTTTCAAAGCATTCTTGAAGGAAGACATCTTCATCAAGAAGACATATTCTATTATCAACATCATCAATAAAGAATCAAGTTGAAGATTTCATCATTTAGGAGCATATTAACTTGAAAATTAAGTATCTTTATATCTATGTCTAAATATATCAAAATGACTTCATTTTGCAAGGAGAGCAACAATTTGGCTCATCAAACTTCCTTGCATGGAAAAAGAGGACATATTTGATCCTCATAGAGAATGAAGTTATTGGTCATGTCAATGGTAAGGTCTCGAAACCTTCACAAGAATAAGCTAAAGCATTGTTGAAGTATATGAAAGGGGAAATAAGGGCTCGAATGATATTTATAGAATCCGTCAAGGATCCCCTCATACCTTATGTAGTAAAGTTGGAGACATCAAAATAAATCTATGAAACGCTAGTAGAATTGTTCTTTGTAAGCATTGTTGGAGAAATCATGTCTTTGAGAATTGAGCTATACAATACGAAGATATAAAAAGAATAAGGAATAGAGGGTGTCACAGATTAGAGATCAACTGCAAGAGTTGGGGGAAATTATGTCTGATAAAGAAATACCGACAGTTGTTCTCAATGCACTACCAGAGGAATGGGGAAATTTTTTATCAAGTATACATGGAAAGAAGGAAGCTACCCCATTCAGGGAACTGTGGTCATTATGTAATATTGCAGAAACCAAGTTGAAGGTAAAAAGTGATGTTGGATCAAATGAACAAGTTCAAGCATTTGCTACCATAACCAAGAGAAAAGGAAGGTTTGGAAAGTTTGTGATGAGCCTTATCATTGTGTAATTATATGGGCCTTAATTCACCTCCTAGCTTAGTCAAAACAACTTTTCTCATAACTTATTGCATGTTTTTTTATTATATTTTGTTTATGAGGTGAGTTAGAGTTGGATATTATGCTTTGTGGTCTAATATGCATTGAATGCATGATTAAAGGAGAAAATCAAGGAATTTTGGCAAAGACAAAGGTCAAAACTCGAATGGGACAAGGGAGAGGGATTATAGGAGGTAAATCCTCCTCATTTACTACTCCTCCATTCGAATATTCCTCCTTCATCACATCAGCTCGAAGTACAAACAGGCAAATCATGAGGACTAGAAGGCAGCCAACCAAGTGAGAGACAAAGCACCAGTTTATCTTGAGTTTGGGAGCCAAGCCTCCCTAATTTTAAGGAAGTCGTTGGGGACTTCATATGTATAAGTAGATAGGCCTAGGACCTCAGTAGGATTCGAATTTTTGATTGTAAAACTCTACTCTATTTTCGAGCTGCAAAACTTGTGACAGTTCTTTTGATGTAATTTGTTGTTTTGGTAATAAGAATGAGTTTTGTTTTGAGCCAACACTGAGTTAACTCAGAGGGTTGAAGCTCTTGGGTTAGGGCACAACCCTAGCAACCAAGGCTCCTCTTGATTGTACATGTATGTTTAGTGTAGATTCATATCTTAATTGTTAATTTGCTTATAAGATGCATTTCCATTACAAGTAGTGTAGATTAGATTGGTTTTGTGATAGTTTGCTTCCATTTGTGTCTTATTACAAGTAGCAGGTTAGTAAGGAGAAAAAGGATCACCACAAGGTTGTTATTAGGTGTCTCAGCCTCACTTCCTCACTCTAGGGCCATGACTTGAGGAAGGGACCCTTAAGCAGCCCCAAAAACACAGATTTCTAGTTCTTTTATGAGCTTTGGAGTTTGTTGTCTTTAATTTAGTATTTGGTTAATGTTGCAAGGTAGATTTCATTGTCATCTTTTTCATCTCCATTTCTGCAGTAGATCTCACTCATGCTTTCATTCCTTTCAGCAACTTTCTTCATGCATAGTATAGGCAGTTGACTCATTAATTATGCTTTTCTAGTTTATGAAAATGTATCTTGTTGCATAGCTTTTTGGAAGACACACATGTTTTATACAAAGAAGGTGCTTCAAGAGGATACTAAGACTCCATAGCCAATGGCCACCTTCCACTTCATCCACCTTAGGCATCTCTTGTTTCCACCATCACCCTCACTAGTTTTTCATCATTTTTCATTGAAATTCTCCCAAACACATTGAGCGAATCTAGCCATCTATCATCTTGGATATTGACTCCTGAATGATACTAGACCTTCTAACACTCCATTCCACCCATAACACACCTTTCCTAAGCCTCCAATCACCTCCAAAACCTCACATTTAGCTCTTGGCTGTATCCTGTAGGTTTCCTGTAATTCCTATAGGACCATCCTGTAGGTTTCTAGTACATCCTGTAGGTTTTCCTGAAATAACCTATATTGAGGCCGAATTGATGGAAAATCTCTAGGAAGTCACAAAACGCCTCCTAGGGACCATCCACACCATCCAACCACTTCATAAACCTTCTATCCCTCCTCAAACACCCTTAATCCACTTATCACATCCACAATAACAATTAGTTTGCATACTTGATTTTTCATAAAAAGACCAAAAAAATGAAAATAGATTTAGTTTAGTTTCTTTACTTGCACATTAGTATTGTTTGATGCTTCTTACTTCTACTACTTATATAGTAGCATTTTTTTATGTTAATTTATCATTTTTGCTTAGCATAGCTTCTTAAATGGTTAATTAGGGTATTGTGTGGTTTAACATTACATGTTGGCCTTCTCCATTACTGCAGTAGAGTAACTCTCTTAGAGTAGATTTACCTTTCTTTCATCAAAGAATCAAGCTTCTTCTGACTCCATAGAAGTCTGGCTTGGAACCCCAGTGGTCTCTCACCAGCTAAATAGTGATAACAGGTAGAACCATCACTTTTACTTGTGCATACAGCACTGTCACCTCCAATTTTGTACGAACCTTGGGTTGATAAGTAAATTTGGTAGCCCAGGAGTTGCAGCATCCTTGTTGCAATACTGGCGCTCATCACTTTTTGGCACCGTTTCCGGGGAGGTGTCTGAGTAGAATGTGATTAATACTCACTTTTCTTCTATTTCTTGTCTTCAATATTCTACCATTAGTTTATTTATGCAAAAGCAATCTAGTTGTTTCCTTTCTTTCATTTTGCATTGTCTACTTTCCTTTCCATTTTTGCAAGTAATATTTCAATTCAGCAAGTAGATTTTTCATTATGCCAGTAATCTTCATTCAATCAACAATGTCAATTCTTCAAGTACTTTCCAAGTTTGAAAAAATACAAAACCAAACCAAAAATATTTCCTTTGATGCCTCGTAGGAATAGGGACAACTTAGGGAAATTTTTGCCAAATACCCCCACTTCATCCAACATCCAACCTTCTCTCTTCTTCGGTGGATGTGAACTGGAGGAACCCTTATGTGAGTAACCTGACATATTTGAAGAACCTACAGGGGAAAAAGAAGAAGACGAACCCATTCCTACTGAATCAATGGCTGAAAACCGAAATGACAGAGGGAATAGAGAGAGAGTTGAGGGTTCCTTCCCCATCAAGGAGACCAATGGGGACACTAAGATGAAAAATATAAGCCCCTCTGCCCTACCTCATTTCCATGGCCTGACCACAGAGGGTCCAGACGCTTTCCTGTTTGAGTTTGTTGTTATATGCCGAACCTATGACTATACAGATGATGAGAAAAAGTTAAAACTATTTCCATCTACCCTCAAGGATGCAACATTGCGCTGGTTCATGGGTTTACCTGGAGATAGCATCAAAACATGGGCTCAGATGCAGCAGGCCTTTAACAACAAATATCGGGACTACTATCGGTCAAGGATACTAAAGAAGAAATTTTCAGGATGACCATAGGCAATGATGAATCCTTAGAGGATTACGAAGAAAGATTCCAGCTTAGTTACAAAAGGGCCAGGTGCACACTTGATCCTGACTCACTAAAGCTGGTCCTACTTAAGGGAGTAAGAGAAGATCTTCTGGATACCTTACATTTGTCAGCAGGAGGAGATATCTACCAATTACCCTATGAGGATATCAAGGCTATCTTTAGAAACCATTCTAGGGCAACCAAGAAAAAGTGTAGGGGTAGTCAACCTATGGCCAGTACATCATCTTCCAACTCATCCATCAAGGGTGAAATTGGAAACATGCTAGAAGATTTCAAAAGTGAGATGTTGCAAACCCTTGCCTTGCAAATGGACACCATGAACATTAAGAGGAAGCAGGAGGAAGTAGAGAGAGCCTTGGCCATTTTTTGTCCTAGATGCACTAGGAGGCATCCTAGGAATGAATGTCCATTGAACTCTATTGAAATTTGCTTAGTTTGTGAAGAAAACCACTCCATAGACAAGTGCCCTTCTTTACCCAGACTCAAAGTTGTATATCAAGGAGTTGAAGGGGTCACTGAGCAACTTTGCTACATTAACCAAAGGAGACCTCATGGGCCTAAACCATACCAGCAGGGCATGCAAGGGTCGTCCCATGCATATTACAACCCCAACCAAACCACAACCATACCTTCTTGGGGACCCCCTACTCATCCTTCCTGGTCTACGCCCCCTCCTTGGTCCTATGCATCTCAGTATCACTCCCAGCCAGCCAGCTAGTCATTTCAACCTTATGATCCACCACAACCTCAGTGGAATACACCACTCCAGGGGTGGAGGCCCCAATACAACAATGCTCCAGCTCTATTGTCTCCACCACCTGTCCAACCACAGATCCTACACTTTGCTCCATCCAAGCAACCCTAGATGCCTGCCCAGCCAAATCCCAACCCGAACAACAGGCAAGTTCAGCAAGTATACGGTGGAGAGACATCATATCCAGCTTATGTTATGGAAATCCAGGAGATTAACCTGAGATCTAGGAGAGTTCTCCCAGATAACCAACCTCTACCTCCACCTAGGGAGGCTGAGGAAGAAAGAGAGGAAAGCAAGCTTAAAGTAAATCCACCATTTCCTGAGAGATTAGCCCAACCACTCCAACCTACCCCAGAAGAGACTGAACTTATGGGAGAATTGAAAAATCTATGTGTAAAGATCCCACTCTCCAGGAAATAAAACATGTTCCTATTTACAATAAGTTGATTAAGGAGAAGTGCTTCAGACATCCAAGGAGGTAAAAAATGGATGCCTATACCATTAATGTCATTAGGCAATTGTCTGAATTAATGTTGTGGAAGGTAATCTGTCCAAAATATTTGGACCCTGGAAGCCCTATAGTAGATGTACACATCAATGACACCATTGTCCCACACACTCTGATCAACCTTGGGGATGCCATTAATATGATGACCAAGGACACCATGCTCAAACTCAACCTCCAAGGTTCATTGAGGAAGACCACAATAGTTCTTCAACTTGCAGACCGTTCCACAGTAACCCTTGAGGGAATTGTGGAGGATGTGATGGTCTCCATTGACTCTTGGGAGTATCCTACAGATTTCCTAGTTCTCCAGCCTAAGGCTAAACTTACTAGTTACCCTCTCATCCTTGGGAGGCCATGGTTGGCCACTGCCGATGCTTACATTAGCTGCAGAGCTGGGAATATGACCATCAAGAATGGGCATATTCCCAAGCAGATAGTCCTATACCATCTTGCTCAACCTTCTCTAGAGCATGACTTACCTTTATGGTTGGAGGAGGAGGAAGAAGATGAAGTTTATTCCACCCAAATTTATGCTTTAGAAGCAACCATGGGAGGAGGACAACAGGATGAGGATGACTTTATTGAACCTACTCCAAAGTCCAACTCCCAGTTCATTACCCTTAGAAGAAGTAGTGAAGGAAACCTAGAACAATCATCCAATTGAATTATGCTTGGCCGACTCCAACCCACTCCATGTCAAAACCATAGAATTCGGCCCAGAGAGAACCTTGAAAATCAATCCATCTCTTTCTGCTCTCAAAGAAGAGAAGCTATGTAACATGTTAAAGAAAAATCTAGAAGCCTTCGCTTGGAGTTACAAGGAAATGAAGGGAGTACACCCCTCAATGTGTACTCATCACATGTACATCAAAGAAGGTTGCAAGCCGGTCCAGCAACCACAAAGGAGGATGAATCCAACTCTTAAAGATATAGTCAAAGAAGAACTGCAAAAACAGATAGATGCAGGATTCATTTACCCTATCTCCAACAATGAGTGGGTATCTCCTTTGGTGTTAGTTCCCAAGAAAAATGGTAAGTGAAGAATTTGTGTCAATTACAGGGAGTTGAACAAAGCCACAAAGAAGGATCATTTTCCACTACCCTTCATTGACCAAGTGTTAGATGGCCTGACAGGGAAAATGTTTTTCTCTTTCCTAGATGGATTTAGTAAGTACAACCAAATCCAAATTTGTCTAGAATACCAGGATAAGACCACATTCACTTGTCCTTGGGTTACTTTTTCCTATGGGGTCCTTCTTTATGGCCTATGCAATGCTCCTGCCACTTTCCAAAGAGCAGTCTTGAGTATTTTCACCGAATTAGTCCATGATGCGGTGGAGATTTATATGGATGATTTTACACCTTATGGCTGTGATTTTCAAGAAACCCTATCTAGCCTAGGCAAAGTACTACACAAATGCATTGAAATGAACCTATCTCTCAGTCCTGAAAAATGTGAATTCTCAATGACTGCAGGGACCGTGCTAGGTCATTCAATATCTCAGCAAGGACTACAAGTGGAGCCAAAAAAAATAACTATCATCCAAAGGGTCCCACCTCCTCAAAAGCATAAAGATGTCAGAAGTTTCCTAGGGTTAGCTAGATACTACCGAAGGTTCATAAAGGACTTCAGCAAGTTGGCCTCTCCTTTATTTGGTTTGTTGGCCAAAGACTCTGAGTTTATATGGTCAAAAAGCTGTCAAGAGGCCTTAGACATCCTAAAGGATAAGTTAACCACTGCACTGATTCTCTGAGGCCCAAATTGGGCCCTCCCCTTTCATATTCATGTTAATTCCTCACACAAAGCCATAGGAGCAACCCTAGGTCAGATAGATGAAAAGATGCCTTATGTTATCTATTTTATCAGTAAGAATTTATCAATGGCTAAACTAAATTATACAATGACTAAAAAGGAACTCCTCGCTGTTGTGCATTCATTAAACAAATTTAGGCATTATATTACATGCTATCAAACATTTTTGCATACTGACCATGCTACAATCAAGTAGTTAATGAACAAACCAGATGTGAATGCTTGAATTATAAGATGGTTACTTTTATTACAGCAGTTTGATCTAACCATTGTTGATAATCTTGGTAAGGAAAATGTTTTTGCAGACTTTTTGTCTAGAGTAAATTTGCCTGCAGGTGAAGAAGGAATGGTGGATGACCAGTTAACAGACGAGCACTTATTTGCTATTTCAATTCTCTCTTCATGGTTTGGTGATATAGCAAACTATTTGGTATCAGCACAGTTCCCACCAAACTTTTCTTCCAAGGAAAAGAGCAAGATAGTCAGGAAAAGCGTCCCCTTCACTTGGATTGGGGGCAACCTTTTAAAACTTGGCCAAGATCAAATATTGAGAAGGTATGCCAGGGAGGAGGAAGTCTTTGAAATCCTTCTGACCTGTCACGATGGGCCTTGTGGAGGTCACTTTGTAGCAAAGAAGATAGCATTCAAAGTGTTACTAGTAGACTATTATTAGCCCACTCTTCATCATGATGTGAAAAAATACACTAGTCAATGTGGTCGGTGCTAGAGGATGGGAAGGCCTACTCCAAGAGATGAAATGTCTCTGTAGCCTCAACTGACTTTCGAACCATTTGACAAGTGGGGCATGGACTTCATTGGGCCTATTGACCCTCCTTCAAAGAAAAAACAATACATTATTGTGTCAACTAATTATTTGACTAAGTTGTCTGAAACCAAGGGAATTAAGGCAGCAACAGAAGAGAAGGTGGTTGAGTTCCTAAGGGAGAATGTATTCTACAAATTTGGGTAACTTAGAGAGCTGGTCATAGACCAAGGTAACCAGTTTACCTCCAACATTATTGAAGACTTGCTTAGCCATCACAAGATCAAGCACAGAACCTCCACTCCATATCATCCACAAGCTAATGGGCAAGTGGAGTTGACCAACAGAGCATTGGAAGGCATCTTGACCAAAGTGGTGAGCAGAAGCAGGAAGGATTGGGCAGAAAGGCTAGTTGAGGCCACCTGGGCCTATCATACCACATGGAAGGCCACCACTGGATTCACACCCTATGAGATGGTCTATGAGAAAAAGGCCTTGATGTCCATTGAATTTGAATATAACACATTAAGGATGGCAGCCCAACTAGATCTGGATCTCAACAGTGCACAGAAAGATAGATTGTTCTAGTTGAATGGTTTGGATGAATTCAGAATGCAGGCCCTCCTACATACAGAGGTAGTTCAATTTCAAAGGATGGTCTAGCATGATAAAAATATCAAGGAGAAACAATTTCAGGAAGGCGATTTGGCGTTGTTATATGATTCTAGGTATAAAGACTTCAAGGGTAAGTTAAGGACAAGATGGCTCAGACCTTATGTTGTGCAAAGATGCCATGATAATGGTTCAGTGCAAATCAGAACCATAGATGAAAAAGCCATTCCTCTACTTGTTAATGGACACCTATTAAAAATTTACAAGAGACCTTTATCAAAACAAGAGTTTTTTTATGATATCAATAAAACAATTATGATAGTGGAGCAAGCTCTAGCTCCTCCCTTATCAAATCACTGAGAAAAAGAAAAAGAATAAGGACTCAGGTGAAAACCTCCATGAGGCACCTGAGTCCCATCATTGGGTTGAAAACCTCTTGAGGTGGCTCAGTGGTGTCGAAAAAGAAAAAAACTAAAAACTAAAAACAAATAGAAGAAAAAGAGAATAAGAAAGATCCTTGGGTGAAAACCTTTCTTGAGGTGCCCAGGGCAAACAACTAGGGTGAAAACCTTTCAGAGGCAGCCTAGTTGTTTTTCAATATATATATATATATATATATATTAATCATGAAATTTCAATTTGCAAGTGGGAAAGAAGGATGGTCAAGGAGCAAAAGAGGATCCCAAGGAGACCCCTTCCACTCACATATTTATTTTTTTACTCATTATGCATCCCTCCATCATTTCTATCATTTTTTCACTCCATTGCTTCAGTTTATAAAATGATTGTGTTTTCTACAGGATCCCCTAAAAACCTACAGGATGATCCTGTAGGAATTACAGTGACATGGAAATCCTACAGGAAGAAATCCGAAGGCAAATGATGGACATGTTAGGCCCCTAAAATTCACCTTCTTCATGATCTATCACCACACCTTGTCCACCATCATCATCCCTGCACTCACCATTTAAAAAAAAAAAGGTTTGAAGAGATTTTTTCCAATCTTCGAAAAAAGGAAACAGAGAGGAATAAAGAGCATCACCTGAATATTCCTTGCTCTCCACACTCCCACTCCTTCTTTCCATCCATGTCACCATCCTCACAGCCCCAACAAGAAAAATGATTAAAGAGTTCTGAGGGAGAAGCAACTACAGGACATCCTATAGGAAATCATGTAGCAGCCTATCCCATAGAATACCAATCACACCAGCAACAAGTCTTCAACATGATGATCTAGGAGCTCCAAAGCAGCAACATCATATCTTCAACCACAGGTACCTGCAAAAACAAAGAAGCCATTAGCAGACAACAAGAGGAAGAAGAAGAATAACATGCAGCAAATACACACAACAACACCTTTGGTCTTTGACAACTGTAGCATAGCATTGGAACCACAGGTAAGTATCCCGCTCGCTCTCTCATATGCATCATGTAATAAAAAAATGTAAGGGTTACGAGATATTTGATTTATAAGTGAAAAGGTGGCTAGTTAACTTGGCCACCTTCATTCAGTCAACACATGCACAACTTGGTGTCCTCTCACACGTGGCTGTAGTCAACTCAAAGATAGAGAAGTAGTAGGACAAAAATAAGTTAAAACTATGGATCCATAAGGTGGGAGCTGATTACGAGGAGTGGGAAATGACGAGGTGGTAGTGGGGACCAACGGTCCAAAAATGGAAACGTACATTTACGGTCAGCACACCACCTCACCCTGAATCACCATAAGAGGAAATAAAAGATTGTTCCCATGCATTCATGAATTTCACTTCCTGGAAACTCCCTCACTCAAGTTGCTCTCATACCCACACAACCCACCGAAAGCAAAACTCCATCGTTCCACTGCACAGGAATTCCTACAGGACTGCATAGGAATTCCTACAGGAGCATGCATAGGAATTCCTAAAGGATACACAGAGACTGTCTACATGATTGGTAGAGAAGAGTTCAGAAGGGATATCATGGGAGTTGACCAATGCAAGCAATATAAAGAGGTAGGATCTATAATTACATCCCTCTTTTCAAGTAAATGAACCAAGAATCTTCTAAGTTTGAGTGAATTTAGAAACCGTGTGAAGGGAATTACATACACAATCATCTCTGTTTTGGTTTTGCATTTCAAAAATTGTTTCAACCCTCTCATTTTCTCCTCAAGCTTCACCAGCAAGATGACAGGAGGGTTTAATAAGAGAGAACCCACCAACACTGTGAGAATCCAACAAAACCCCCAAGTGCTTGAAATCTTCATAAGACATAATTGGATGGGGTTTTTCGAAAAATTCATAGGGTATGATGATGAGGTGGCTCAAGAATTTTCTCTTTCCCTCACCCCACTCACCAGAATCCATGCCACTGTTGTAATAAGGGGCCTCACTATAGATCTCACCCCTGATCTCATCATCAGAGTCACCACACTCCCCCTAGGAATACCATGGAGGAAAGAAGACAAAGGAGATAGCCAGGTAGCCAAAAGAAAATTATTTTTAGAAGGTGAGGAACCCACTGAGGACAAAAATGGAGTAACGAGGGAGAGTCTGCCATATCCATGGAATGAGGTAGGTTACCAACTGATCAAATAAATCTCATGTGAGGGTAGGTATAGAGTTATCTATGGCTATCATTTTAGGATCCTTGAAGACTTAAGATTCGAAGCAGAAACACTCCCTCACAAAGGCTCAGCATACCATACTTCCTGCTTCAATCACTCATAGACTCAAGCATCAAAGTGAAGGAGAGAAATTCCCAACAGTCAGCTCACCATGGGCTGATTAAGATCATCATAGAAGATTCCCTCCAAAACATCATGACTCCTATAACATGGTCAGTTTTCAGAGACATGCCAGCAGAGGATGACATCAAAGCTCTCACTTATGATGTTAGTCATAATGTCAATGAAGAGGAAGTAAAATAGGAAGAGGAAGATACAGAACGAGAAAAGGATGAGATGGATGAAGAAGGAGCTGCCACAGAGGAATGTGATGAAGATGAAGAAGAAGAGGGAGAAAAGAAGGAGGATGATGAAGAAACAAAGGAGGAAATTAAGGAGGAAACTGATAGAGATGATGAAGATCTACATGAAGAAGAAGATAAGAAGGACATAAAGGAAGAAGGAAATGGAAAAGAGGGGACAAAAAACAAGGAGGAGTCACCTAGGGTGTCTCCGAAAGCCACTAAGAGAGAGGTTGCACCTACCCTCACTGCTCTTAGCACCCCAATCAATCAAAAGGAAAAAGGGAGAGGCAGGCCCCATTATATTTCAAGACAAGAAAGAGCACAAGAATAAGACAGGGGAATCCCCAAACATCAACCAAAATTCCTATTGTGATTAAAGACTCCCCTACACAAAAATAAAAACCGCCTTCCCCTAATTCCCCTATCACCTATGTGAGGAGGCCTACTACTAGATCCACTTCATCCAAGGGAAAGGCAATCCTACATGATACACAACAAAATATACAGGAAGCAAAAACAGTCCTACAGGATACTTTGTTGAATCTACAGGAGGAGCAGAAATTGGAAATAAAGGTAGGGGAGCAGCAAGAAACTAAAGAAGAGGACCTAGACACAAATGAACCCAGCCCCCAACCTAACATGGACTCCTATTACCAGTTTATTGAAGGAGGCGGGGCCATACCTCAAAAGTTTGCCATCCCACTGTTCTTCGAGCTTGAGAAGGAGAGGGCCAGAACTCACCGATGGATGCAAATCGCCAAATCAAAAGGGTTGGAAGACATTGGGAACATGGAAGAGAAACTCAAGGAGATGGGCAGAGAGCTAAGTGGCTTGAGGGACAGAGAAGCTATAATGAGAAATCAACTAGAGACAAAAAATGCATGGTTGAGGGGATAACTACAGGGAAGAGAGAATCAATTGGCATGTATGGCTAGTCTCTCCTTAGAAGCAATCTATTGTAGGATGCCAACTAAATCATATGCTCTCTACCTCAAAGAACAATGGTTGTAGTTTCATATTAAGACCCTAGCACATAGAGGAACCATGCCATTTCAGGACTACAGGTAGTTTATTGATCTTTGTGATCAAATTACACTAGAGGATAGGGCCAAAATGGTTGATTTTTATTTGCACAACATGGCCCTCACAGACATGAATGTATGGGACCCTAATGCCAAGCTAGGAGATCTACAATTAATGGCTTTGGCATCATGGATGAACAATGAGGAGTCAAGAGCTGCAGAGATGAAAAGGATATTGGAAAGAGAGAAAAATGGACCTCTTCTAATCATAGCTAAACAATCGAATCCCATGGCACTTATTAGTACCCATAATTTGATTGAAAATGATCCTCAGCTGGCACATAGATATCTTGCTGCCCAAGATAAAGCAATTTCACATTTTGAGGACATGTTCAGGTTGCTAGGAGATGATAGTATACATGCTTGCCTAAGGAGATGGAACACCATGCCGTAAAGCTTAAAGATAAGATAATATCGCTCTCCTCAAAGGTTGAGAGAGGAACTCAACAGGACACATATGTATAAGCAATCTATGCAAAGGTTGAAGGTCAATTGGATAGGCCTAAAACTCAATCCACCACTACTCTTAGGGATGCTAGAAGGAGAAAAGAAGAAGAAGAAAAGAGGTAGTGGGAATAGGTAGAAAAGAAAGTAGGCTTCTATGAACAAGAAGTGCATACCACAACAAAGGCATGGGATGTTAGAGAGGCCACTAGAGCCATGAAGGATATGGATATTGATTAAGTTTCTCAGAGGATGAGCAACACTTTCAGTAGGGGGGTGATGATGAGCCTCATCATTGGGTAATTATATGGGCCTTAATTCACCTCCTAGCTTAGTCAAACCAACTTTTCTCATAACTTATTACATGTTTTTTATTATATTTTTTTTATGAGGTGAGTTAGAGTTGGATATTATGCTTTGTGGTCTAATATGCATTGAATGCGGGATTAAAGGAGAAAATCAAGGAATGTTGGCAAAGACCAAGGTCAAAACTCGAATGGGACAAGGGAGAGGGATTATAGGAGGTAAATCCTCCTCATTTACTACTCCTCCATTCAAATATTCCTCCATTCATCACATCAGATCGGAGTGCAAACAACCAAATCATGAGGACTAGAAGGCAATCGAGCAAGTGAGAGACAAAGCACAAGTTTATCTCAATTTTGGGAGCTGAGCCTCCCTAATTTTAAGTAAGTAGTTGGGGACTTCAGATGTATAAGTAGAAAGGCCTAGGACCTTAGTAGGATTCGGATTTTTTACCGTAAAACTCTACTCTATTTTCGAGATGAAAAACTTGTGACAGTTCTTTTGATATAATTTGTTTTTATGGTAATAAGAATGAGTTTTGTTTTGAGCCAGCACTAAGTTAACTCAGAGGGCTAAAGCTCTTGGGTTAGGGCCCAACCCTAGTAGCCAAGGATCCTCTTGATTTTACATATATGTTTAGTGTAGATTCATAGCTTAATTGTTAATTTGCTTACTAGATGCATTTCCGTTACAAGTAGTGTAGATTAGATTGGTTGTGTGATAGTTTGCTTCCATTTGTGCCTTATTTCAAGTATAAGGTTAGCAAGGAAAAAATGAATCACCACAAGGTTGTTAGCAAGTGTCTCGGCCTCACTTCCTCCCTCCGGGACCATGACTTGAGAAAGGGACCCTTAAGTAGTCCCAAAAACACAGATTTCTAGTTCTTTTATGAGCTTTGGAGTTTGTTGTCTTTAATTTAGTATTTGGTTAATGTTGCAAGGTAGATTTCATTGTCATCATTTTCATCTCCATTTCTGCAGTAGATCTCACTCATGCTTTCATTCATTTTAGCAACTTTCTTCATGCATAGTATAGGCAGTTGACTCATTAATTATGCTTTTCTAGTTTTTGAAAATGTATCTTGTTGCATAGATTTTTGGAAGATACACATGTTTTATGCAGAGTAGGTGCTTCAGGACGAGACTAAGACTCCATAGCCAACAACCACCTTCCACTTCATCCACCTTAGCCATCTCTTGTTTTCACCATCACCCTCACTAGTTTTTCATCATTTTTCATTGAAATTATTCCAAACACATTTAGCGAATCTAGCCATCTATCATCTTGGATATTGACTCTTAAATGATCCTAGACCTTCTAACACTCCATTCCACCCACCACACACCTTTCCTAACCCTCCCATCACCTCCAACACCTCACATTTAGCTCTCGGTTGTATCTTGTAGGTTTCCTTAAATTCCTACAAGATCATCCTGTAGGTTTCTAGTACATCCTGTAAGTTTTCCTGAAATGGCCTGTTTTGAGGCCGAATTGATGGAAAACCTATAAGAAGTCAGAAAAATCCTCCTAGGGACCCTCCACAACCACTTCATAAACCTTCTAGCCATCCTCAAACACCCTCAATCCACCTGTCACATCCACAAGAACAATTAGTTTGCATATTTGATTTTGCATAAAAAGACCAAAAAAATGAAAACAGATTTAGTTTAGTTTCTTTACTTGCACATTAGTATTATTTGATGCTTCTTACTTCTACAACTTAGATAGTAGCATTTGTTTTATGTTGATTTAGCATTTCTTCTTAGCATAGAATCTTAAATGGTTAATTAGGGTATGGTGTGGTTTAGCATTACATGTTGGCCTTCTCCATTACTGCAGTAGAGTAACTCTCTTAGAATAGATTTACCTTTGTTCCATCAAATAATCAAGCTTCTTCTCACTCCATAGAAGTCTGGCTTGGAACCCCAGTGGTCTCTCGCCAGTTGAACAGTGACAACAGGCAGAACCATCACTTTTACTTGTGCATACAACACTATCACCTCCAAGTTTGTACGAACCCCAGGTTGAAAAGTAAAGCTGGTAGCCCAGGAGTTGCAGCATCCTTGCTGCAATACTAGCACTCATCAGTTTGGTCCTTAAAAAAAGAATAAAATTGATATGTCGAAGATACAATGATATGTTTTTCAAGAATATGGGAATTTCAATAGGGACTGTCCTAAATTCAAGAGGGAAAGAAAGGAATGAAGCCCATATCACCGAATAAGTGGAAGAACCTGATGAGAGGAAATCCAAGGGGATAGATCTTCACTATTGAGTTTTCTTAGATGCATAAAAAAGAGAAGTAGGAGGTGAAAATACCTCTACCATGAAAGTAAAAATGAGAAGCATTATGACAAGATGCATATTAATAGAATATGGCATCACATTAGAAGGATACAATTAAATCAAATCAAGATCTCATGACATCATTAGAGAAGCTTGAAAGAATAGTTGAAGTAGAAGTCTGCATGGATGTAGTAGACATCATGAATAGGAAGGAGCTCTTGGTAACTAAATTGAAAGCATAAGTAGTATATATGGTTGTAATAAATTCATATAGCATAGAAAATAAATAATCATACCTCATCTATAGGAGGTAGCATTTATAGGATGAGGATAGTCAAGTTCCTTCATTGGAATCTTCATTAGAAGGTTCACCTCTACTTGGAAGAAGTAACTGTTTCACTAATGGTATACATTCCAACATGTGTGGGATTCTTTGTTTAGAAGGATGATGGTATGATGACAAAGGAGTGCAACATGTCAAGATGATTAAAGTACTTTCAGGCAAGGAAAGGAAGTTGTATAAGGAAGTCTAGATGACCAAAAGGGGGTATGTATGCATGTATTTGATAGATTAAGTCATGTCATTAAGTATTTGTATAAATCATGGTTGAATTCTCTAACTTATGAGCATGATGGAAAAATAAGAATCTCTTTTTGATGCATTAAGGTATATACCTTGAGCTAGTTCACATATTGATAAGATGAATTCAACATAATATGTCCTCATATGGAATATGAGGTGGTTGACAAGATGAAGGAACTATGTATGGAAGTTCCTGGGGTACAATATGTGAGGAAAGGAAGAAGGATTCATGGAAAAGCTGCAACTATGATAAGGAATCAACATTCGATGGCTAGAAGGTTCTAGTATGGCATCTCCATGGGACGTATGGAGACCTTGATAAAATCTGAAAAATAAGAAGACCCTTGACAATGGAAATATTGGAGATAAGTATATGAATATATAGGATGTTGATATTGCACAAATAAGATGTCATGATGAAAGGCCATCATAAAAGGTAACTTTGATTTGATGTTCATTTTTTATTTTTGAACAACATCTGGTTTGGGTTAAAATAAGGCTGCCGAAAGAAGTTGTAGATGTCACCTACAACTAGCACTCATGTGATTGGGTGAAAGATCCTAAAAGAAACATGACCTGGAAGAAGTAGATATATGAAGGAAAGTGAGATGTGGACTAGAATATCAATTTCTGATGAAAAAGGATGACATGACTGATGGTTCAACCCTATTGTTCATTAAAGGAAAGTGGGGGATGGTCGATTCCCTATAAAAATGAAGGCTCCATAATGATGAATATGAAACTTATGACATCAAAAGAAGGATCCTTACTAGAAATTGATAGTACCATGATCTCCACCAAAGAGTTGTTGTTGGAATCAAATCCCTAGTTGAGAGGGAGCTCAAACAAGTCCCTGGATAAGAGGGATCTTAGGTATATTCCTTTAAAAGTAATGAATATATATATATATATATATATATATATATATATCTTCCTTAGTTGAGAGGGAGAGATAGACACATCATTCTTGTCTTGATATTGTGAAGAAAGAATGGAGGATTGGGTAAGAATCTGAGACTGATACTGATACTCTTTGAGGATGAGGTAGGGCATCCAAGATTAGAGTAGTCGAAGAGGAACTTCCTTGAGGATGTGTCATTCCAAGATAGGAATTGTCCTAAAAGGACATACTCTGTGAACACCCGAGTGGGGTATGTGCCTTGAGAGACAATGATGATGGTGTCTGTCAATGATTGGTCTCACCATCATTATGCTATGACCTTGTGGAGAGATAGAGCTACTAGTCAAGGCCTTGCTATGTAAAAATGTTGGTTGGTATGATGAGATGATTTGGAATAAGCTAAGGAAGTAGCTTATGAGATGGTTTATCAATCCAACTCTTCTTATGAGAATTATTTAGATTAAGAATGTCCAAGTACCTTGTATGGGTTATGAATACCTCCCTCATTAAGAGGGATTGTTGAAATATGTAACTAGGTTTGGTCTTCATAATGAAGTATGTAATCACGATTCTATGTATTTATTGTAAAGAGAAAAATAAATTTATTATTGTTATTCTTGAGGCATGAGTTTCATGCTCAAGGGAAAATTATTTTTAGGTCAAGCACCCATTGAGTACTTCTAGGGCTTATCATTGAGTCTACAAGTCAATTGAGTCATTGTCATGTATGGAAGACCCTTTTGGGAATGTTACATATTGTAAAGAAAACTTATGAGTCAAATTTAGAGTCAAAAACCCTCCAAGACCTTCTCAAGATGTAAGTAACAAGTCAGTCTATCAATCAATGGAAGTTAGCTTAGAGATAGTGACAAGTCATCCTACAATATTGGAAAAGAAGCCTACATATAAGAGCCTAGTCGACCACCTTTGAACTCGCTCACTCAAGCATCTATTGGAAGCACAAGAAGAGAGAAGATACTTAGAGAAGCGCAGAAGAATACAAGAAGGAGACAAACAAAGTTTGCAAAGACTGTTTTGGGGCTCTATCTATTCACACGTGTGAGGAGTCTAAGATGTAATTCATTACAGGAGAGCTAAAGAAGAGTCACCTCAAGGACCCTAAAACAAAGTGGAAAAAGGATATTTCTTCCATGTTGAAGTTCCAAGGAGATAAGCTCAAGACAAGTAAAGAAGAGAAGCATCATAATCTGCCCTAGATTGGGTGCACGTGCGAAAATGTAGGGTTAACAAGGATGTCAAAAATTACTTGTGAAAGAGGTCGAAGTTGCAGGTCGAATTTCTTGGTCAAAGAAGAAGTGAAGGTTACAAGAAGGAAAGTTTGACTTGGGTTGAAAAATTGCTTCAAGGAAAAGTTTGACTAGCTCTTGGAGGGATCTTAGTCAAAGGCCATATGTCTTGGAATTTGTCAATTGAATTTCTATAAGAAGAGAATAATTCTTGTGGGTTTTCCTCTGAAGTGGAGAGATTTTTTCCCTAGATGATTGTCTATATCTTGTATCCTCTTATCTTATTTTTCTTTATGGTTTGGTAGTTGTTTGATGGTAAGAACACTAATTATAATTAAGTGAAATAAGAAGCTAATAAAGATAAGTAAAATACATCTAAAGAAGTTATAAAAGTGAGAAATTACCTAATTTGTTTCCCCTAGAGTTCTCAACATTGAATAACCACTATGCTAATGCAGTAGATTGGTAAGAAACCACAAAATATGAAAAGATAATTGACCATGGAATTTATGTCTGATTTCCAATTCTCTTGTGGTTTGCTTGTTTTTGATGTATCGTTCTATTGTTCTATTCAACAACCCCCCATTTATTAATAGTATTGGCTAATATTCCATTAATAAATGGGGACCCTTTAAAAATCCCTCCAAATATAAACTTACCATTTAGGCATTTTTCTTATTTAATTTTGGAATAAAGCAAGATATCAATCAAACCCATTTTTTCAAAAGAACTACTAAATGCTTGCCTTCCTACATATCACATGATTAAGCATCATAAAATACCTTGCTAACCCACCAAATGTAGTGAAAAACGATTAAAAGAGGAATCTACACTTCATACCTCGAAACTATCATATTTTTGACATAAACTAGGTCCTAAAGCTTTTCTCTTCAAAAACAAGTCTTGCATCGCATATCACTCTTTATGAAGAGCTCGCCTTAAAAGGTTGTCTCAAAACAAGTGAAATGCAAAATTGCGATGGAATCGTAACCTTTATCGCATCGCATTTCGAACATTTAAAAGGTTACTACAAATTTATCATCAGTCGACATTGTGAAATGTGATCAAGACCTGGACCCACTGTTATGAAGAATTTGGTATCTACGGATAAATACTAATTCCCTAGATAAGTAGCCATATCTAGAACAACAGTTTAAAGCACTTTAACCTTTTTCTATAAACAATAGATAAGACAAAGAGAATGAGAGGACCTACTTGTACTTTCGCTTTCCTCTTGTCTCCTTTGTATCGGTCTTGTCGCTCCTTCCTGTACTTAACATGCTTGAGAAGTACCTATAAACATCAACAAAAGACAAAGAACCAATCAAAGCAAAAGATCTATTGATTACAAGTAAATGGAATCAGATACATTCACGCATATAAGCATTCATATATCAAGATAAGCATATGGAAAAAGGTGTAAATACTTCATTGAATAAAAGGAAGAATTACAACCATGAACCCTGATTCGAAGTCACTCTTTCAGCTTTGGTTCCATCCACATCACATAATAAGCATGACATTCTAGTAGCATAACGACACTTACAATAGTCTCAAATCTCAAACTAACATTATCTCCTTACAATTCATCAAAGTCCAACCCTTGATAACTTAGATGAGTACTCAATTTATAGGAAGATGGAGGAGGTTTTTTCATCAATGAGGGTATTGAATGGCCTTCCAAACTTAGAATTAGTTCCATAGAGGAAGGGATGAGAGGATAGGATGTATCTTAATTCATTCCTCATCCATTTTCGAGCTCATAGGAGATGATAAGTGTGGGAATCTTCTAGGAGGCTCCAGAAGATAAGAATATTCCCCAAACCCTATGTGCATTTCACTCAATCTCGCCCAATTCAGGTCAAAGAGGGCCTAAGTGCTCTGCAGAGCACCCTGGGATGGAATTAATTGCTCTGCAGCGCACCCTTGCATGGGCCTACCTACGCTGGTCCCTCTAAAGGTTATTTCAGGATGTCTTCAGGCCATGAAACTGTCTAGGAAGGAGGCATTCAAAAGGTTGACTTGTTTAGGGCATGTAGCAACTAAGATTAGGGTTTGATGAGCCCTAAAACAATGATATGAATGATGGGAGTGATGTGCCCAAATGGGTCTATAATAGCTGCCCCCTAAAGCTTGAAGTTGAAAAATGTTAATGTCAAGTGAAATGCTTTACAATGTGATGAGGAGGTTCCGAAGTGGTTGGTGACCTGCATCAATTACAATACATAATATGACAATATTTTGATTTTTTCTCATGAATTTTTGAGGGAAGGCATACCCATGCTCAGCATATAAGCTTTCACTACAAGTACATAGATAGTTGTCTACAGATATAGACCCATGATTGAAATGACCATCAATGTAAAGCCATTGTACGAATTATTTGGTACATTTCCTGAAATTGCAGCTCGGATGGATGAAACTAGATCCAGGGTCTTCTATCTCGTTCAATTTTTTGCTCAAGTACGAGTCTAACCATGTGAATATGTGATCTGAAATCGAACATGGGAAGACACCATCTCATTACTAGCCAATGATGTAAGCCGTTAACAGACGCGAGAGAAATCACCGATAATGATAATGATCCTCAAGGTACTTTAGTACATTCTTCATGTTGTGAATAGATGTTTTCATGTCGAACACCATATAAAGTCTTTCAGTTGAAGGCCAGTGCTGCCAACCTATCACCGAAAGCGAGAAACTTGTTCTTGATGTATGCAAGCCTCAAGGTATTGGAAGGGTGTTTCTAAGTCAACTTCTTGGATAATCAGCTGATGCCGACAAGAAGCGACTCATTGCAGGAGGGCCTTTATGTATCCCACATCAACGACATGAAATCAGTGTATTGATTTTTGGAGACCAAATTTGACTGACGACACAAGGTTCAGGAATGGCGGTCATGAAAATGAAGGTTTATGGTATTTCAAAGGATGAATTTTGACTGAATAACTTCTCTTGAACATGTCGGAGACACTGAAATGAATTGGTAGCATTGACCCAAAACAAAGTGATGGATGGTATGATAGACCAATGGTATAATAACCATTAAGCTAATAAACCAACCCAAATAGTCACTGTGATGGAGTGAAAGTGTCATGTTCAAGAGCGACCAGCTACCAAAAGTGGTTTACCCCTTTTTCCATTTTCCCCACTCATTGCTGACCAGTACCTCTTTATTTTTATCAAGCTTAAGGAGGATAACATATTCTTGTTGTATAATTCCACCCTTCGGGTGAATCCATCGCTATGTGATGTTTTAACGAGTCTAGTGAAGGTGAAACTTGGTCTTGTCATGATGGACAAGTTTGTCGCTATTTGATGTTTTAACAAGTTTAACAACAAAGATAACTTGATCTTCATGTTTAGAGAGTTTGAAAAGGGAAAAGAAGAAAACTCCACAAGTTCTTTTTCGTAGATTTGTCTCTCAAGTATGAAAAAGTGTAAAATAATATGAGAGAGAACCTATTGACCATGTTCGATTAACATATTACTTTTTTGTAAATAATCTATCTCAGTTTAGAAAAGGGTTAAACTTATACTAAGTAGATGTCATTTCCAATCCATTAACGAGATGAAAAGGACAAGCACTCGGTAATCTTTTCATATTTAGAGATTCTGAAAAGAGATTAAAGAGGACTCCAATTTGAGGAACGAGTGGTGTCTAGAATAACAACTGGTTTCGGTGATGTTCGAACTTCTCAAAACATGTTGATTTATGTGAAGAGGCTAGCTAATAAGACCACTCATTGCAACTATTCCTCAAAAAGGGTAAAAAAACCAAGTGAAACTGTATGATCAACCAAGCAAATAGTGATGATGGAAAGAGAAAAACCAAGGCTCATCTAACAAAAGAGGTTGATAGAATGGAAATCACGAGGGTTAAAATGGAGATGGGTTCATTTTTGCACAAGCTTGAACCATAGGGAACTATGCTTGGATTCAGTTTCATGTTTACACAAGCTTGAAACGAAGAACAATGCTTGAATTCAGTTTCATTTTTACACAAGCTTGAAATGAAAAACTATGCTTGAGATTGGTTTACATGCCCCCATCATGATGAAAGGGAGAGTCTCCTATAACCAGATGGAAGTCACTGCGGTGAAGCAGGACAGCTATCCAACACCTTTTTGGCTTCGTCCAGATAGGGACAAAGGTGAATGGGGTGAGTCCCTTCACATAACCTACAGGGAAACTTAACTTTATCACTAGGTGCATGCCCCCCAAGCTTCATTTCATTCACCTAAGTAGACTACTCATGGCTATCAAGTGGATGGAACGAAGATTCATATACGAGATCAAGTGAAAGACTCGACTGGGATTTTACAATATCTAATCAAAGACTCAAATTTAAACTTTTCTCCAGGGAACCTTGTTTCATTTTTTAATGAGCTTGACACAAGACAAAGAACTCTGCTCAGATTCCTTCTTTCATTTTTTTTAATGAGCTTGATACAATACAAGGAACTATGCTCTAGGACCTATTTCATTTTTTAATGAGCTTGACATAAGACAAGGAACTATGCTCATATTCCTTTGTTTCATTTTTTTAATGAGGTTGACACAAGACTAGGAACTATCCTCATACACTTTGTTTCATTTTTTGATGAGGTTGGCACATTACCAGGAACTATCATCATACCCTTTGTTTCATTTTTTGACGAGGTTGACACAAGACCAGGAACTTTCCTCTTACCCTTTGTTTCATTTTTTGATGAGGTTGACAGAAGACCAAGAAATGTCCTTGTACTCCTTGATCACGACCCATAAGAGGTCCTAACTTCCAAGAGGTTCTCATAAGATTGGAGAACAATTCTCTGGAAGGAGATATCTGGTTCCAATGCCCCCAATACATAATGTACAACATCACGGGATTGATCATACATTGATGTAGGCATGGAATGGGTTTCCACATAATTAACCCATGGCAGGGAAGATACCATTGGTACAAAAGGACCGTTTAGGGAATATGGTTGAATGGAAGCCATATTTGGACCGGGAAATGAAATATGGTCAATGCTGACAATTTTGCCTTCATGCGGGAAACACATCACTCAAACGAGTTTTGAAACAATATGATCCAGGTGGATATTGGTGGCCACCTGCCAAGTCCACCTGGACCCCCACCATTGTCTTTCTCAGCATTTTCAGTTTCCTTAATTGTAGCACAACTTACTATTTTTAGCAGTTTTTCAGGTCCTGAACTTCCGGAGCCGTTTTGAGGCCCTAAACGACGTTTTTTGGGATTCTGGGGCAACATGGGTTCATGGACCAATTTTTCCTCCCAAAGTGGTAGTACTCGGATAGATCTTTCTAACGAGCTATCGTACGCATCAAATGGAGATCGTATGCCAAAGTTACGACCCCGGGAAATTGATGTACCAATTTACCCAAACGGGGCCCACAATTTGGCGTTTCATCTTCTAGGGCTAGGTTTCGGGATGTGAAGGGTTTTCCATTGTTTCTCAACAATAAATAGGCCTTCGACCCTCATTGTAATACAGTTTTAGAACAGTTCAGAGGCATGTAGCCATCACATCTCTTCTCAGAGATAAGCTACCATCGCCCTAGCTGGTTTATTTCCATTTCTGGTTGTAAGCATATTTCAGTATTTTCCATTAATGAAATGAATTATTATTTCCGCTGCATCTTTGTGTATATGGTTATCTCTGTAATTTGTTGCATTCCTGTTTAAATTTGGATTAGTGGTATCAGAGCGGTCTGCTTTTTCTCTGTTTTTCTTTGCATATCCCCAACAAGGTCGGGATATAAGGAGTTAGGGCTTGAACTGGTTGAACCTTTGCAAGACCAGCCTCGTAAATCCCGATGGCCTCCCATGGCGGACGAGAAGAAAGACGAGGGGGCAGGAGATCCCATCAAAATATTGCTCGAAGAAGCCCTCGAGCGACAACGGAACGCGATGATGGACAGCTTTGCCCAGATCCTTCACCGGCTACCCAGAAGCAACGCATCGGCTTCCAGCAGCTACTCTGGAAATGCCACACCCTTTAAGGTACAAGTTAACTTTGAAATCCCCATATTCGAGGGTCAGATAGACGCAGATGCCGTAGATAAATGGTTAAATCTGCTAGAGGGTTATTTTTCTGTTCATGAATTTTCGAGTCGGGAAAAGATTGTTTTTGCTCTTCTCAAAGCAGCCCCCCACGTCAAGGACTGGTGGGAAACCTACTGCGAGCAGAAGGATGAAAGTACTGGCTCACTATTTTCAACCGCACCCACCTGGGATTCATTCCGGGATGCCATCAAGGAGCAGTACTACCCTGTCGGAAGCTATGAGGATGAATACATAAAGTGGACCACGCTGCGGCAGGGAAGGGACCAAGACGTGCCGGAGTTCACCAATCTTTTCCATACCATTCGCACAAAGTTGGGTATCAAGGATTCAGAGCAACATTTGATACTCAAATACCGTGGCTGCCTGCACAAGTACATCCAGGAAGAAATACAATTCCTAAACATCCCCTCGCTCGGCGCAGCATACCGATATGCCGTCAAAGTCGAGCAGAAGTTTAAACAAAAGAAGCGAGACTTTGGATTTGCGAATCCAAAGCAGGGGAAAGGTGCCCCTAAACCACAGAACAAAGGAAAAAGCCAAGGCGGGACAGCCCAAAACAACCAGCTGAAGCCGCAAGCAAAGAACAGCGTCGCGAAGCTGAGAAAGGACACTCTAAAATGGTGCGAGTTCCATAAGAGCTCCACTCACAACACAAGTGAGTGTCGGGCCAAGCAGTCACTGGTGGCTGAGCTAAAGGTTTCAGAATCAGATGCATGTTCCGACTCTGAGTCAGAACCCGATAAGGGGTATGAAAAAGGGAAGCAGATCATTGATGCGGATCCCAGCGCCACTGTTGCTACCGCAGAGATCCAGAAAAATGAACCGGAAGATCCAGAGGAGGAGGAGCGTCTCTTCCACTCCCAGATGTGGGTAAAGGGCTCCCCGATACAGTTCATTGTTGATAGCGGGAGTCAAAAGAACCTCATTTCAGCAGAGGTCGTGAAGCAGTTGGGCTTACCGACCACAGCACATCCACAACCATACACCATTGGGTGGCTTCACCAAGGACGAGATCTTCGCGTGAGCCAGCAGTGTCGCCTTCCATACAACATCAAGCCCTTCACGGATGAGGTATTGTGTGACATTGCTCCCCTTGAAGTTTGTGATGTATTACTAGGACAACCATACTTGTGGAAGCGACATGCTGTGTATGAATCAAGGCCCCGTGCTGTTATTATTACATTGGGAAATAAGTTGTTCAGGATAGCAGAGGTAGCGCCACCTGTCGCCATCTCTTTGATTACTGCAAAACAATGCAGTAAGATCATTTCCAAAACCAGGAAATTTGTTTTCCTGATGATACGCCCTCAAGGAAAGAAGAAGATAGTGGCCGCGGCCTCCAAACGGGGTCCCTCTGCACGACAACTACAGACGGACAAGGTTGTGAAGGAGTACGAGGACATCTTCACCTCCCCGGCAGGGGTTCCTCTGCACTGTCAAGTCAAGCACCCCATCGATCTGACCCCAGGTGCGCCGCTACCCAATGGACCAATTTATCGGCGCTCCGTTCTGGAGAACAATGAAATCAAGAGGCAGATTCAGGAGCTCCTGCAGAAAAGTCACATCCGTCCGAGTTCATCGCCCTGTGGGAGCCCGATCGTGTTGGTACAGAAGAAGGATGGGACGTGGAGACTCTGTATTGACTATCGGACGCTGAACAAGATCATTGTCCGTAATAGGTACCCGATCCCGCGGATTGATGACCTCCTAGACCAACTAAAGGGGGCGAAATATTTCAGCAAGATCGATCTAAAGTCAGGATATCACCAGGTACCAATCGAACCCTCCGATGTGTGGAAGACTGCCTTCAAATCCAATGAGGGCCTCTTCGAATGGTTGGTCATGCCTTTCGGATTGACGAATGCTCCTGCAACCTTTATGAGGCTAATGGATGACATCTTGCGGCCATTCACCAACTCCTTTGTAGTAGTATACTTGGATGGCATTCTGATCTTCAGCCAGAGTTGGGAGGAGCACCTCCACCACATCCGACAGGTTCTCCAAACACTGCGGCAACACAAGCTATGTGCCAATTTGGAGAAATGCACTTTTGGCATGACCCAGGTTCAGTATCTGGGGTACATCATTGATGAACAGGGGGTGCATGTCGATCTGGCTAAGATCCAAGTCATTTGGGATTGGCCCTCTCCAACCACTCTAACAGAGCTCCGCAGCTTTCTAGGTCTTGCCAACTTCTACCGCAGGTTTGTGTTGGGGTTTTCTCATATTTCTTGGCCCTTGAGTCAAGTCACCAAGGGCGGGGCGAAAGCAAAATTCTTTTGTTCTGAATCTCAACAGAAGGCATTCAGGGAATTGAAGGATCGCCTCTGCACGGCACCAGTGCTCGCGTTACCAGATTTGCAACAACCATTTGAGGTCGAGACAGATGCCTCTGACTATGCTATTGGGGCAGTCCTCACTCAACATGGACATCCAGTGGCATATCACAGTGAAACACTTTCAGACACAGTCCGGAAGTACCCCACTTATGATAAAGAGATGTATTCCATTGTACAGGCTTGCCGACAATGGAAGCATTACATTTTGGGGAAGGAAACGGTCATCCACACAGACCACCGCTCTGCAGTTCATACAGACCCAAGGGAAATTGCAGAATGATCGCCATCAGAAGTGGTCTACATACCTGCAACAGTTTCACTTGAATATCAAGTATAAAAAGGGCAGCACCAATAATGTTGCAGATTGCCTCAGTCGGCCACCGATCATGGCGCTAACCACCGTGCTCAACTCTTGTGGGCACGAGACTGCTGATTGGCCACTTCTCTACAAAAGCGACCCAGAATTCGACCACACATACCAGACACTCTTGGAGGGTCGGCATGTTGCAGATTTTCACCTCCAGGACGCCCTATTATGCCACCTCGGTCACCTTTGTGTTCCTTCAAGCGAGCGTGCCAAGATGATTTGGGAAGCACACTACAGTCGGGCTGCTGGGCATTTCGGGGTCGAGAAAACAGTGTCAGTACTGCAAAATTATTTCTATTGGCCGAATCTTCGACAGGATGTTGGGAAGTACATCCGATCATGTACTGCCTGTGCCATTGCCAAACCGACCATTAAGAAGCACGACCTCTATACCCCGTTGCCTACCCCTAGTCGACCTTGGGAATCCATCTCCATGGATTACATGTCAGGCCTTCCTTCCACTAAGCATGGAAATGACTGTGTTTTTGTGGTCGTCGACAGGTTCTCGAAGATGGCCATTATGATGGCCTGCAAGAAGAATATCACAGCAGAAGCCACTGCTAAACTCTTCTTTGAATGAGTGTGGGTGCACTTTGGGATCCCACAGTCTATCATCTCAGATCGGGACAGTCGGTTTCTCAGCACATTTTGGTCCAGTCTCTGGTCAATGCTGGACACCAAACTCACGAAGTCCACAGCCTTCCATCCTCAAACTGATGGCCAGACAGAGGTTGTCAATAGGATGATTGTGCACATTCTACGCATGTATAACTCAAAGCATCCACGCACATGGGACGAGAGCCTCCCCTATGTTCAGCACAGCTATAACCGAGCTCTTCACAGTTCCACTGGCCATAGCCCTTTTCAGGTGGGTTTGGGATTCCAGCCACTATGCCCCATTGATGTGGCCATGCCCCTTGCAGCTACTCACATGAATTCAGCTCATGTCCAGTCCGAAACAGATAAGGCCACCAGCTTCATTGAGCGCATCCAACATATTCGCCAGCAGGTCCATGACATTCTTGAGAAATCAAATGCCAAGTACAAGCAGTGACATGATCAACATCGGGTGCCACACAAGTTTCAGGTGGGCGACAAAGTCTGGTTGCATTTGCAAAAGGAACGCCTTACTGGAGCCTATCCGACATTGAGACCACTCCGATATGGTCCTTACACCATTACTAAGGCTATGGGAGACAATGCATTTGAGCTCAGCATTCCCCCATTCCTTGGCCTGCACCCAGTGTTCAATGTGGACCGCCTTCGGCCATACTTTCCACCATTGCTAGACACATCCGACATTGCAGAACAGCTCAAACCCACAGAATTAAATCCAGATTGCATGGAACAAGCTGCAACTGATCGGATCATGGAAACACAGATCAAGAACACTCGCCAACAGAATATCCAACTGTATCGAGTTGTCAAAGCAGGCCAACTCCTGCAGCAGGGCAAGTGGCTCACCAGGGAACAAGTTCAGCAGAAGTTTCCTCATCTCATGGAGGAGCTCAACGCAATGGGGACCATTGCTTCCTAAGGGGGGAGGAATGATCCAGGTGGATATTGGTGGCCACCTGCCAAGTCCACCTGGACCCCCACCATTGTCTTTCTCAGCATTTTCAGTTTCCTTAATTGTAGCACAACTTACTATTTTTAGCAGTTTTTTGGGTCCTGAACTTCCGAAGCCGTTTTAAGGCCCTAAACGACGTTTTTTGGGATTCTGGGGCAACATCGGTCCATGGACCGATGTTGCCTCCCAAAGTGGTAGTACTCAGATAGATCTTTCTAACGAGCTATCGTACGCGTCAAACGGAGATCGTATGCCAAAGTTACGACCCCAGGAAATTGATGTACCAATTTACCCAAACGGGGCCCACAATTTGGCGTTTCATCTTCTAGGGCTAGTTTTCGGGATGTGAAGGGTTTTCCATTGTTTCTCAACAATAAATAGGCCTTCGAGCCTCATTGTAATACAGTTTTAGAACAGTTCAGAGGCATGTAGCCATCACATCTCTTCTCAGAGATAAGCTACCATCGCCCTAGCTGGTTTATTTCCATTTCTGGTTGTAAGCATATTTCAGTATTTTCCATTAATGAAATGAAGTATTATTTCCGCTGCATCTTTGTGTATATGGTTATCTCTGTAATTTGTTGCGTTCCTGTTTAAATCTGGATCACAATAGCTCCCATGTCATAAACATAGTCACACCCAAGAAGTAAATTGTAATCTAAAGGGCCTGGGACTACCATCACATTGAGGTAAACAATTTTTTCTCCCAAAGTAATAGACAACTGAGGAAGGATCCCTAATGGTTGACTGGTTCCTCTATTAAAAGCCAACAGATTCTAGGTAATAGGCACAAGTGGTGGTGAACCAAGTGCTTGCCAAGCAGTGGAGGAAAGGATACTCATAGATGCACCTTCATCTATAGCGCCAGATACAATCATATTACAAACTTGCACTATGATCTGGAAAGGCACATAAGGAGGAAGATGACATCTTGCCAGCTAATTCTAATCAAAGGAAGTGACTAGACTACTTGGAGGGGGTACTGTAAGAATGGGATAATTACCCCCTTGAGTTACGAGAACAGAAGGATTTTCCTCATGTCTTCATGGAACAGGAGGGTTTCCCCCAAGCTCATTGGAATCTGAAGAAACGAAAAGAACTTGAGTGGTATCATATTCATTCTCTATGGGAAAGGTACGATTAACTGAAGGTGAAATCGGCTCAACTATTTCCTCAACCTGTTGATTTGGGTCAGGTATAGACTCATAGGATTCACTTTCAGAGAGAGTGGGTTTGACCGACGGTTGATTTTGGTCAGTCAATTCATCAACTAGTGGAGGATTAAGGGAGAGTCTCCTGTAACCATATGGAAGTCGCTACGGAGAAGAAGGACAATTATCCAACACTTTTTTGGCTTCATCCAGATAGGTACAAAGGTGAATGAGGTGATTCCCTTCACATTACCTACAAGGAAACTTAACTTTACCCTTCTTTCCATGAACTTTACTACCACTAGTTGATGGTGTGTCACCAGCATGATCTCCAGAAGTTGATGACACAGGATGATGTGAACGAGAAGACTATTCTTCTAAGATCTGAGGAATATTAGGACAATTGCGAAGAAGATGGTCTCCTGTACAAAGTTTGCATGGATATCGAACTTTGTGAGGCTTATCTGACAGTTTCTCATCAAAGGTTGCATTCAAAGCAATGGTTGCTTAGTTGCCACCCTGTTGAATTTTCTTCTTCTTCTTCCCTTTCTTCTTCTTCTTAGCCACCTTGTTACTAGTACCAATACTTTTACCAGGTGAAGAGGAAGAAGGGGAGGAAGAAACAACCAAGGAAGAAGGCAAAGGTTCAACTTTAGTATCAACTGGAGGTTGATTTTGTCCAGTTGGAGGAGTACTCGATTGCAGAGAAATCATGAAATTTTGAACCAAGGAGGTTGAAAACAACCATACTGGCAAGGCAATGGTAAATCCTGGAAGGGACAATGTAGTCATATAGGGAGCACCAATATTTCCAAAAGGAGGAAAAGGACTAGGATTCCCATCAAAAGGAATTCCTTGATCGATGGACTCCGGGTTCATCGCCATATCTCTCAACCTAAGATCAACTAAGGAATGAGCGTGGAGGATGTTATCCGCAATCAATTAAATTTATTTTAATCAAATTAACAAAACAAAACAAAAGAGGGATGATCTAGGCAAAAGGATTACCAAGTAACTGTGAATTGTAGAATACCTCCTGGCGAACCAAGAAGTACGGGCAGGCAATCTCCTCGAATGTTGTGTTTGGTGTATCAAAGTGTACAAGGTGGCTGACTCGGTTACCAAGGATGGATAGAAACCTAGTTTTGTCCTCCCATATATACCCGAAAGTACATGGAGGCCCAATCTATATTAGCGTTGTCTAATGCAAAACCGTATAATGAGAGATTTCCCATATACTTTACATACTGTAACACTGCCCTATATACCCGAAGGTACATGGACAAGCTACGATATACACACGTATGTGGAATGAGGTATCACACTCAGGATGTATTGCAGACAAGTTAGCAACAATTGCTATGTTTTACAACACCGGAACATGTCTCTAGCCTAGAACCTATAAATGTTTTGCATTATGTGACAATGCTCCATTAGGTTAATTCAGATGAATTTTAAGTTGATCTTCCTTAGAATTTGCCTTTCAAGGTTCACCACGTGATGTATGTTTGCAATTCCTAGAATGAAACTATTATGATAAACATTCTTTTCATTCAATTTGAATAATGAAAACCTTAGCTAGAAAGGGATAGAGCAATCAGATCTTGCAAAGAGCACATCTAATGCAATTTCCCTAACTATTCCTATCAAGCATTCACAAAATATAGTATGCACAATGCAAGTTTTTCTTTTCAATTCCCTTAATGTTGAAATGAACAAAAGGAAACTAATGCACATACAATCAATCAATCTTTTTGCAAGAACGAAGACTTTACAACAACTCTTGTTTCGAAGGAAAAGAAGACTTTTATGACACTTTCTTTCGAACAAATATTAATCAACTATTATCTAATTTTGATGATGAATCAATAATGACAAAGAAATCATTTAAGAAACATTAATAAATCAAGTCAAAGTAGGGCTAGAAAAGGAGATACAATCTTGATTTCAGAGACATGACAACCATTGATCTTTTAACAAACCACTTCAAAAGGAAATTTGGAAGAAATCAAGCCAAAGGTAGAATTTTTGGCTTAAGGAGGATCAGTGTAGCCCTAAATGGGAGATAGTGCAATGCCAAGGGTGCTCTGCAGAGCACTGTCCCTTGACCAAGGGTGCTCTGCAGAGCACTGTCCCTTGACCAAGGGTGCTCTGCAGAGCACTGTCCCTTGACCAAGGGTGCTCTGGTTACAACACATTCCTAGAATATGCATTTTAGTGCAAATTTTGACCAAAAACAATTCAAAAAGTCTAAAAAAAGATCAATGAAGGCAAGTAAAGTCTACTAAAGTGTCCTAGGATGTGGATACGCTACTTGGAATGATGATCATTCCCTGGTGGAGTCACCAATTTTTTATGAAGAATTTGGTATCTGTGGATAAATACAAATTCCCTAGATAAGTATCCATATCTAGAACAATAGTTTAAAGCACTTTGAACCTTTTTCTATAAACAATATATAAGACAAAGAGAATGAGAGGATATACTTGTACTTTCACTTTCCTCTTGTCTACCTTGTATCGGTCCTGTTGCTCCTTCCCATACTTAACATGCTTGAGAAGTACCTGTAAATATCAATAGAAGAAAAAGAACCAATCAAAGCAAAAGATCTATTGATTACAAGTAAATGGAATCAGATACATTCACACATATAAGCATTCATATATCAAGATAAGCATATGGAAAAAGGTGTAAATACTTTATTGAAAAGAAGGAAGAATTACAACCATGAAGCCTGATTCGAAGTCACTCTTGCAACTTTGGTTCCATCCACATCACATAATAAGCATGACATTCCGGTAGCATAACGACACTTACAATAGTCTCAAATATCAAACTAACATTATCTCCTTACAATTCATCAAATTCCAACCCTTGATCACTTAGATGAGTGCTCAATTTATAGAAAGACGGAGTAGGTTTTGTCATCAATGAGGGTATTGAATGGCCTTCCAAACTTAGAATTAGTTCCATGGAGGAAGGGATGAGAGGATAGGATGTATCTTAACTCATTCCTCATCCATTTTTGAGCTCATAGGAGATGATATGTGTGGGAATCTCTTAGAAGGCTCCAGAAGATAAGAATATTCCCCAAACCCTATATGAATTTCGCTCAATCGCACCCAGCACAGGTTAAAGAGGGCCTAAGTGCTCTGCAGAGCACCCTAGCATGGACTTAACTGCTCTGCAGCGCACCCTTGCATGGGCCTACCTGTGCTGGTCCCTCTAAAGGTTATTTCAGGATGTCTTCAAGCCATGAAACTATATGGGAATGAGGCATTCAAAAGGTTGACTTGTTTAGGGCATGTAGCAACTGAGATTAGGGTTTGATGAGCCCTTAAAAATTGATTTGAATGATGGGAGTGATGTGCCCAAATGGATTGTAACACCCACTCCTTCAATACATCACGAACAAATGTTTATGTCCACTGCTTATTAAAAAGGTCTTTACATAGGAAAAACATGACAAGTAGCTATGTTTTTAGGCAATAAACAAGCGGCTCGCATCTTGCATCTCGAAAAAACATAAGGGAGTGTAAGAAAAGCAAAAAGGCACAATGTGATATTGTGATCTATAATATTTCTTCGCAAATCGCAAAATCAGCATTATCGCAATTCAAGGCTCACCACCCTAGAAGCTTTCTTCCCGACTTACTTTGTAGGAATTTAAGAGCATTAAAGCTAAGGGATAATGAAGCATTAGTGGGAATTTAGTAAGAGTTAACTTCATTTATCTGTGAAAAGCCATTTAACGTGATATGATATCTTCTTACACGCGTTCGAATAAAAATCCTTTTATCACCTTTACAAGTTATCCGCATTATTTCATTTCACATTCATTATCATCTTTGTGTATCTGATAGCTTTTGTTCACGTTCAAGGAAAATCCACAAAGCAAATCGTTGGGAGCAATGGTGAAAAAAGGCAAGGTAGTTGTCTCTGAGAAGTCAGAAATGACTCCTCTATTTACGGATACTACATGCAGCAATGTGGGAGGAACCTCTACATGGGAGGCCATGTATAATATACTGGAGGAAGAGCAACCAAGGATTCTGGAAATGAAGGTTACAGTTGACAGACATGATTCCTAAGATGCCTCCATGTTTGAGACAACATGCTCATTTTTGTATCGCATAGTTGCGCGTCCAAAGATAATCCCTTATATGGACATGGTTAAATGGGTTATTGATGAAGCTAACATCTCAGATAGAGAATTCAAGACAAGAAGCCAAGATGTTATGGGATCTTTTACGCCAGACAACCTGTGGCTTATGTACCACCTACCAGAGCCACAAGTCATCTACAACAAGCAGTTCGTTGAGAATTTTTCCAAATAGAACAAGGACCCAGCAGACTACACGTAGACCTAGTCAAACAACGAGGGAAAAATCAAGAAAGACAAGAACGGTATGTACTCTACTGCATCTGTTTGTCCCCCTCATAGTTTGCAGTGGCCATGCTATGTAGACTATTTGGCAAACACAATAGTACTAAATTCTCCCTAGAATGGTTTCCATTAATAGATGCAACCATAAATGCAACTATAATGAATTGGGCACAAATTTTATCTGATAATTTAGAAAGAACAATAATGTAGTATAGAAGGAAAAAAGGTGTTGCTTCAAGGGTTTACCCTCTATTTTTTATGAGCACCTATGTAATGGATGCAATTTGTTTTGGTTCGAAATTTCCTATCATGGGATGGAAGTGGACTATCCAAAATCCACATCCCATTCACATATACCATAAATACATGTGGGAATCTCACTTTCAACCACATTTTTACAAAATTTGTCATGGATTTATGCTCCCTATCCACAAACAGCTTTATAACCGAGATGCCCCTAGGTTTTCCAAAGAAGCTGAGTTTGATATCCTCCCAGTGGCCAGATGGTTTGGGGAAGAAAAATTTACGTATATCAGGGTATTTGGCAGCATTACCTCCCCCCATGTCCTCCCATACTATGTTCTAGACAAATTGATGGCTAGAGAGATAGCCTATCAAACAACTAGTGACGTAGGGATGAGAAAAACATTAAAGGAAGAAACAAAGGCCATTTGGCCTACATTCCCTTTACAATGTGTAGAATTTGCATTGCACGACCTGGGGCATGCATTTAAAGAAGCAGAGATTATGTTATCTTTGGAATTACCTAAATTCCCTGGAAGGCAATATGACCCATTTGACACTGTCAAACAATTTACCACCATGGTAAAAATAGAATTATTTAGTAATGAGGAAGATGCATTTGATGACATCTTTTTGCAGAATAACACCTTCACAGAGGTGAAGAATACGACACAATTACTTTTGACCGTGAATATCTTGAAACCTTTTACGAGTATACAGAAAGGAGCCCAACGAAGGTCCCATTGGACCAATTATTGATTGAACCAATAAGGGAGCCTACTCCCAGTGTAAGTCTAGAATGAGATTCCAAAGAAAATCTAAAACTGATTCTGGAGTAGAATCCCAAGATATATCTACCAGGGAGTTGGAGAAGTCATCACAAAATGAGAAAAGCAAAAGCACGGAGTCAAAAAAAGATAGAACCCAATCTACAGAAAAGACAGCTGGGCAAAATTCAGCTAGAAAACAGGCTGAAATCCATTCCACCTCCACATAGCCAATAAAACCCATGGTGATTGATTTAGAGGAAGAATGGGACAACTTTAATAAAAGGCTCCATACAGAGGAGCAAACGTCAGAGTTGCAAACTCCACAGTATAAAACAACTCAAGAAATTACAACAAAGGAAACTGTAAATACTCAAGAGGTAGAGCACATCCTTGTTACTCCCACCTCTAAAATTGTTTTGAGAATTGAGGAGATTCCCCCTCTAGATGTGTTTTATAACCGACAACACAAAGAATTTATTAAAAGAAAATGAAGTTGGATTCTACAGTTGTTACTACCCCTGATAATGAACTGTTGGATGTTGTCTGGAAAGACTCACCCATCGATCCGTCCGCCAACCTTACTAGACTGTCACAGTTTGTAGGTGCCTATGCTACAGCGACCATCAACAAAGCATGGGGGCTTCACTCAATGAACCTCTAACATAGTGTGTGTGTGTTCATGGAATACTAAAAAATACTCTTAATTTGACTACATATTGGAAAATACCTCTAAAAATCACATTATTTAACCCCCTACCAATACAAACCCAATACACCTTCCTAATTTAAGAAACCCCTACTTTCACTAGATATTCTAGGTTTCCATTTTTTCATTAGCATTTTTTATATCCCTTTATATTTTTTCATTAACTTTGAGCTCCATTTTTTATACCAACCAATATTAAAACCCTTTACCCCCTATTATATGTTCAATATATTGTGTCAGTTTTTCCTCAATATATATCCCCCAATATGAACCCACTTGGTGTGGTATCATTCCCCAGTGAAGCCCCCGTGCGACAAAGCAACAGAGGTGCAAATGTTGCTTAAGGAAAAAGAAGATAAAATTTTGTCACTTGAACAACAACTGCAACAAGCAAAATTTGACCAGCAAGCAGAGACACAGTTAGCTAAGCTTCAACAAGAGTTCGAGCAGATGCAAATAAAACATCAAGTCAGATTAGTAGAAAAGGAAGTGAAAATACAAGGAATAACTTATCTACGTAAAGATGATCCAAAAATTGATCAGTTTATTACTGCAGCGCTCAACCTTAGCTCCCAGTTGATGCACCAAAAAGAACTATTATGCCAGAATATTTCACAATGGAATTCTTATTGCAAAACAAGCGACAAATTGACAGGTCAAGTCATGGAAATGAGACTTGAATATGATGAAATCTTGAAAAAGGTCTCCGACTTCATCATCTGGAAAAATTCAGAAGATGGGAGAAAATCCAACTTCCCTAAACTGGAGGAGTCGCACAAAGAAATCTTATTTACAAATTGGGATTCTCGGCTTAGAGAGGCAGAAAAGGAAACAACAGATGTGGTAGTAGCAACAAATAGTGTTATCGAAAATATTAATGAAAATTTACATAGCGCCAACCTTGTATCAAAATCCATTCTGGGTTTTCTTCCTAATGTAAAACAACTTGAGCTAGAATGGAGACAGGCAACATAAGAAAAAGCAGAAGCAATTAGGCAAATGACCAGGTTAAACTGGGAAGCATATTGGTGACATTTAGTGAAACCTCACATCTAGTGGATGACCCTGCGATGCCTAACCACTTCTACAGAGATATTGGTTCCAACACTAACCGACGCCATGTTCACTGGGTAGTTGAAAGCTGAAATCGGCCAACCGACACAGCTCAACCCATGATGGACATTTGTGATCTAAAGGATCAAATGCAGAATAGTTAGTCGCCATGCTCATTTATATTTTTGTTTTTATTTTTCATAGTTTGAGGAAGGTCGTTTAAACCTCCTCAACTATTTTTGTAATAATCTATTTTTAGTTTTATAGTTTAGTATTTAAACCCCTCTCATGCATTTAGAGAGGGGTCCAGAAATTTTATCAAAAACAATCTTCAAAACATGCACTTATGTCCCTTTGAGGAAGTTCTGGTGAAATTAATGGAACATGATTTATTTTTATATTATCTGGCATCTTCTATTGAAACTGCACTTTTGTACTCTTAGATGGTGTTGGATGGATTGAAAGTAGATCAATATTGTTGAAGCACATGAGTAGGACGTATTATAAATGGTACTTTTATCTCGTAATTCTTTCTACTTATGTATCAAGCAATAATTTATCTTCAAGTTGTTTATGTATGAAAGTTTAAATCTTGGTTAGCATTATTGCACTTTTGTATGATGATGGCCTATATTTTATGCTAAATACATGAATAATTTCTTATGCGATATATCTTTCACAATCATTTCAGCTAACTTTTTATACAAAACGATTATTTTTAAACGATTTAATTTCTCATTGCAATTGAATGATCTTTATTACCAATTGCTTTTGGACATTATTGTAGATCACATACTTCAAATTATTCCTGGATATAGTCATAATTAGATAGTGTTTAGATTAGGATAAAATGCATGTGATTATTAGTTTAGATTAGATTACTTTTAGCTTAAACATTACTCCAAAATATCACATGTCACCTTATCAACACTATTATAGATTATATTGGGAAATTGGTCCCATTATCCCCAGTCGAAGCCACTACACCAAATGGAAAAGGAGTTTCCAACCAAGGTCTAGACTGGGTGGTTTTCCCCCATGTTGAAGCAACAATTTTCGAGGCTTCAACATTTTGGCACTAGAAGGAGGGCCTGATTGTGAATGGAAAGTAAATCCAAATCAACAAGCCATTCTAAGAGTAAAACTCCCTCACCATCACCTCCAACTTCTCAAAAGAATTTCAAATCCTCTAATCCTAAGCGAGAAGTTGCAAAGAAAATTACAGAACCCACTGCTAAAATCCCAAAAAAGCCAGATTTTTCTTCTTCTACTGAAGCCCCTAGAGTCCAATCTTTGATTCATAAATTACAAGGGATTTCGTTATCTCAAGAAGAATCTGATTTATCCCAAGATAGTGTTACCTCTCAGTTTACCCCATCTCAATGGTTAACTAAAGCACAGAGTGAAAAGCTTGGAATCCCTCTACTTGAATTCCCTCTGCCAAGCTATAAGAAAGCTAGGAAAACACCATCCGAATCTCATAGCGAGGTTCTTTGGTCAGCTCAATCTTTATCTTCATTCATTCCATCTATACCATCACAATATCAGTCATCCACCTCGCCACTCCAGATCATGATTTAGACAGGTATAGGAACTACATCTTCCTCTACCCAATCACCTTCAACCACTGCTACACCTTCTCCTACTTACATACCAGCAATGGCACAAAATCCTACAAGGCCATGGACAAACCCATGAGCTATTAGGATGGCTAGGCATTTACATCAATTGCCAACTCATCCAGAGAAATAGTTACCCAAATTCAATCCTGATAATGGCCTACTAGCTAAGGAACATATAAACAATTTCATGTTGCCCATTAACTTGAATGAAGTAGTGGAAGAAGACGCAGTTGTAAGATTATTTCCATATACTTTACAGGGGGCAGCAGGATCATGATACTTCTCATTACCATCAGGTTTTATCAATAGTTGGGATGCTTTCCAAGATCATTTTTTAACTAAATTTAGAGATGATAGATCCACAACTACCCTAATCAATGATCTCTCCAATTTGAAAGCCGAACTGAAAGAACCCATTAAGGACTTCAACTCTCGCTTCAATAAATTATTGAATAAGATACCAACAGCATCTAAGCCCAACAATGAGGTCCAAAATGAGTGGTATATTTCTACTCTACCTTCAAACACAACTATTTTCATTAATAGAGCTGCCAAACCAACTTTAGCAGAAAATATGAAAGATGAAATAGTTGTGGAAAAACTCATTCTAGTTGTAGAAAAGAAAAAAGCATTAGAAGAACGAAAATCTAAGAAAGTGGCTTTTAGGGATGACTCCAAGAAGAAACCACCAAAAGATCCTTTTGATCTTGAAGGGTTACAAAAATTCCTCAAGACCATGTCTAATGAAATGGTTGATATCAAAAAACAGGTAGCAGAGACTTCCTCTAAGAAATCTTTTAGACCATTTAAAAGGAATTCCCCTGCTGATCCTAAACCTCCAAATGCTATATCAAATGCCGAATTAGATGGAGAGGAGGATGAAGTCTAAACAAATGAAGAACAAACAGACAATGAAGAAGTGGTAGAGTTACAAGGAATGTGGGATTTTATCCTTCCCAATGAGGAAACTCAAGAAGCATTGCCTATCACTACCTGAAGTAAAAACCCTGTTGATTTGTCACAAACAAATTCAAAGTAGAAAGCTTCAATGCCACCTCGTAGGGACAAAACAACAGGTAAGAAACCTTCACCAAAATCCACTCAAACTACTCCTACTCAATTGGATTCTTCACCTTCACCTAAAGCTCTAATAATTTCCGATGAAATGGAATATAATATTGTTGTTGATATGAAGAAAACTAGGGCAAACATCACCTTTCATGAGCTTAGAAAATTGAAGCATCAACAGGAGCTACTCCTTAAGGAACTCAAAGCAGTACCTACTGCATCGTTTCCTATCGTCGTGATCTCACAAGCCGCCCAAGAAATGGGAAGGCCCCCTAGCACCTCTTTAAACAAGATTGATCCAACTGACATCGCTCTAATTGGAGGAAGATCTAAATATCATACTCCTCCATTTATCCTTACTTTTGAAGTATTTAATAAATATTTACACAACTGTTTAGTTGATTCAGGAGCTTCATCTAACATCTTACCTAGAACAGTTTGTGCAAAGTTGAATGTTCAGTCTCAGAAATATGTTGTACATATAGTACAGTTAGATCAATCTCAAGTCGAAGTCATTGGGGAACTTAATCAAGTAACCATGAGACTTTCATCAAATACTAAAGTTTGTCAAGTCATGACATACTTGTAGCTGATATTCCTGAGTTCTATGGCTTAATCCTTAGTAGACACTAGTCATAAGAACTTCATGGTTATTTTGCAACTAATTGGTCTCACATGTGGCTTCCCTATAATGGCAATCCAAATCAAATAAGGGTTGATCATGATAAACATCAAAGGTACATAGTCACAGAGCTAGAAGGAGAAAATAAACCATTCGCGTATAGTAACAATATCATCGGAAACTAATCAGTAGAATCATTTCTAGGAAATTTCAATGCTCACACTTCACCTTTCTTTGAAAGCTATGTTGTATCTCAAGTCAAATTTTTTTTCCAAATAGACACTTCTAAAAGTGTAAACTTTGTAGATAAACTTGTACTTAGATCTTTATTTTGGAAATTATTTTTTGATGGATATAAATTCAATGATGGAGAAAGAGCAGGATGCATATTAGTTAGCCCAGAGGGGGAAAAGACTATGTTAGCATGAAAACTTGAATTTGATTGCACAAACAACACTGCTAAATATGAAGCACTAGTTCAAGGTTTGTGTAAGGCAATTGGCCTTAATATCAAACACCTCCAAGTATTTGGAGATTCATAAATTGTAATAAAACAGGTGACAAATACTATACACTGTTTGTCAGGACATTTGAAGCACTATCAGTCGTTAGTCCAAGACCTGATCTTTCACTTCACAACGTTTAATATTTCCCCTATTCCAAGGCTCCAAAATGCTAGTGCCGATCTTCTAGCTAATGTCGCTTCCAAGCTTATTCCACCAGAGGATTATAGCCCTGATCGATTTTCCATTGAATTGATTTTTAGGCCTTCTATTCCCGATAATATCACCAACTAGAGAGTCTTTAATAACGATCTAGATATCATAAGCTTCCTAACTTCAGAAGGCTCTTATGATGACCAGATAGTTGATGAAGACCAACATGATAACCAACTTAAACAAGAAATAATCAATAACGCTATACCAAAATTTGTAGTTAAGTTGGAAGATTTATATGACCTCAAAGACAGATTTAAATGACCCACCAATTCAAAACTTCAGAGTTCAACTCTGAGGTTTGAATTGATTAATCTTGGGACTGACCTAAAGCATCAAAATATTAATCTAGGTCTTGGACTTACATCATGCGAAAAATCATCCTTTATAGGTTTTTTGAAGAGATATAAGAATGTCTTCGCATGGAACTATGAAGATCTTAAGACATATGACACCTCTATTATTCAACACACTATTCCCATGACATCTGATGAAAGACCTATTCAGTAGAAATTAAGGAAGATCCATCCTAATTTAGAAAGTCAGATTAAATATGAATTGAATAAACTATTGAAATCCAAGATTATTTTTCATGTCAGACATTCCTGGTGGGTCTCCAATCTTGTCGCGGTTAGAAAAAATAACGACAATATTCAGATATGTATAGAATTCCACAACCTCATTAAAGATTTCCAAAAGGACAATTTTCCATTGCCCCCTATGGAATATATATTGCAATCAGTTGCAAGCTCAGAACTAATGTCTTTCCTGGATGGATTCTCAGGTTATAATCAAATCTTAGTACATCCATATGACCAATTGAAAACTACATTCAGGACAAAATGGGGCACTTATGCTTATCAAAAGATGCCATTTGGACTTATTAATGCTAGTGCCACTTTCCAGAGAGCCATGGACATAGCCTTCAAAGGTTTAGTAAACAAATTAGTAGTAATCTACTTAGATGATATAATTGTATATTCCAGAAAGCGCAGTAATCATCTAAGGGATTTAAAGCAAATATTTGAACGTTGCCAAAGGTATGGGATTTCTCTTAATCCCAAGAAGTCTTTTGTCACGTTAAGTGAAGGAAAGCTCCTTGAATTCATTATGTCCAGAGCAGGGATTCATATTGATGCTGACAGAATTAGAGAAATCTCTGAGATACCTTTACCGCATAACAAAAAATCAATGCAATCTTTCCTAGGTTAGATAATTTTTGTTAAAATATTTGTTCCTGACTTCTCAAGAATTGTTTTAGCTCTTCAATCCATCATAAAGAAAAATTCTATGTTTAAATGGGGACACTCAAAACATGAAGTTTTTAACTTGATTAAATGCCCCATCTTTAGCAAAGCCGAATTTTTCAAATCATTTCATTTTGTATATTTTCACTTCCAAGAAATCATATGCAACCATATTGACACAAGTAAATGAAGAAAAAGATGAAACCCCAATCTCTTTCTTTAGCTCCAATTTGTAGGGAGCTGAATTGAATTACTGAGACATTGAAAAACAAGCTTTTGTTGTTTTCAAATCAATAAAACACTTCATACCTTTTCTCCTCAAAACCCACACCAAAGTAATAGTACCATTCTCAATAGTGAGAAATTTGTTAATACAAAGGGATGTAGGTGAGAAAAGAGAAAATTGGGTTACATCTCTGCAAGAATATGACATCAAAATCAGACTAGCAAAAATTGTAAAAGGTTAAGGTTTTTGTAGGATGTTGGCAGGAGCATCAAATCTGTCATGATTACAACATTCAGGTGATGATGTACAAGTCTATGAGATAAGCCTTAACGACACTGAATCAAGATATGTTGATATTGTATTTTACTTGAGAAATGGATATGCCCCAACACAATTAAATTACACAAAGAAAAGGTCCTTGAGATTAAAAGCTAGACAATATCAAATTGTCAATGATGTGTTGTTTAGAATAAATTATGATTATGTTTTACTTAGATGTCTTGAAAAATTTGAGGCAGAGAAGGTGTTGTAGGAAATTCATGATGGACCAGCTAGTGGTCACTTTGGAGGAGATACTACCGCACATAAAATCCTGCATGTCAGCTATTACTGGGCAACATTATTCAAAGATGCACATAGTTATGTAAGAAGATGTAAAATTTGTCAGATAGCTACTGGAAGATAGAGGAAACACGCATTATCATTATAGCCAGTCAACATTGACCAACCATTCAAGCAATGGGGATTGGACATAATAGGTGAGATCGTTCCTCATTCTTCTAAGCATCATAGATATATCCTTATAGCCACTGATTATTTCACCAAATGGATGGAAGCAATTCCACTCAAGTTAGCCAATTCTAAAAACATTATTGAATTCATAGATCAATTTATCATTACCAGATTTGGCCTGCCATCTGCCTTGATGTTTGATAATGCATATTATTTTTCAGGAAACACTATGACAGAGTTTGCTCTTAAAAGAGGTTTTAAGCTTAAGTACTCTCACTACAAGAAAAAAGGTCATTGGTGAGAGTCATGCCTGTGACGAACCTTTAAGGTCGATCACCAATGTCACATATGGTGACGGTCTTTAAAAAAGTGTTGTTGTAAGTGTATATAGTGATGGTCCTTTAAGATTTGTCACCAAAGCCATTTTCAATGTCACTTTTGGTGAGGGTCGTTAAAGGCCCGCCACTAATTCTCTCTTTGGTGAAACTTTTGGTGAGGGTCCTTAAAGGCCCATCACTAATTCTCTCTTTAGTGACACTTTTAGTGACGATATTTTATTGACCCTCACCAATGCTCTTTTTGGTTACTTTTGGTGACGGTCAAAAAATGTTTTTCATCATTGATCATTCCAATGAGTTTTTGATGACGCTTCATGCCTATGACGAACCTTTAAGTTTCGACACCAATGTCACATATGGTGACGGTCTTTAATAAGATGTTGCTATAAATGTATATAGTGATGGTCCTTTAAGGTTTGTCACCAAAGCCATTTCCAATGACACTTTTGGTGAGGGTCATTAAAGGCCCGTCACTAATTCTCTCTTTGGTGACACTTCTAGTGACGATCCTTTACTGACCCTCACCAATGATCTTTTTGGTTACTTTTGGTGACAGTAAAAAAATGTTCATCATCATTGATCATTCCAATGACTTTTTGATGAAGCTATGTGCCTGTTACTATATTTTTGGTCAAAAGATAATGATTTAAGATAATTGTTGTGGATTCCTTTTCATTATGTGTCCAAGGTCATAGTGATTATAGTCAGTCAATTTGTTAAGAAGTAATTAGTGTGTATCATTTCCCTCAAGTCATAAGAATATAGTTTTCCTATGAGTCAACACATGATTCATCTCTATTAGTTTTATTATCTAGCAATTTTCCTTTAAATAAAGTTCCACTAATGTGTGTAGGAACTATATTATTTAATACATAATCAAGCTTTGTCAATTCTATTAATGAGAGAGACCTATAAGCACTCTTCAACACTCATGGCACACCTTAACATTATTTGGAACAATACACTAACATTCCTTGGCACCTCGCATGTCTTGGAACATCTTTGTACCTAAAACATATTTGTACCTAGAACATCTTGCCATGAGTAGGACACCCAAGCACATGTTGGCATGACCTAGCATAGCATAACACTCCCCTATCATGTGTTGGCATGCCCTGTAGTCCCTAACATGCCTTGGAACACCTTGGAATAATATTTCATTGACAAACATTAGCACTTGGCATGTCTTGGAACATATTATTAGTGTGCATAGCTTGCCCCTTTTGAAAAAGATAAAGTCTCAAATTATTAACCCTCTTATGTGTTCATTTCCTTACATTTTATCTTGGTTATTCCTTTTGTTGCCTTGAAACTCCTTAATGCATATTGGCATACTCTAGCACCCTACACATCCTAGCATGTCTTAGCACCTGGCATGCCTTGACACTATTTGGCACATGTTAGCACACCCCGGAACTACCTAGCACACTCTAGCACTTCTTGACATGCCCTGATATTCCCTGGCATGCCTTTAGCCATGCTTAGCATACCTTGTCACTCCCTCTTTGGCATGAAAACTAGCACTCATTGACACTCGCAACACACTCCCAACTAACACATCCTTGCATGCATTGGCACATCTTGACCGCATGCTGCCCTAACACTCTAACATTCCTTAGCACTGCCAAGCATGCCTTTTCACTCCTCCTTAGCACACTTGGAACTTACTGACACTCCTTGTCATACACTCTTATTCATTCATTTCCATGCATTATGATGTAGTGCTCCATTGTGTTTCCCTAGCACTCCTTGGCACACATTGGCACACCATGCCACTTGGAACATATTGGCATGCTTTCCTAACACTCTATCATGCCTTGGCACTGCCTAGCATACCTTGTCACTCCCTCCTTAGCACACCTAGAACTTGCTAACACTCCCTATCACACACTCTTATTCATTCATTTCCATGAAATTGAAACTAGTTCTCCCCTATATTTCCCTGGCACTCCCTGACATGTGTTGGCGCCATACCCTAGCACTTAACACATCTTATCACTTTGCATGTCTTGGCATGACTAACATGCCTTGAAAATATCTAGCATGTGTTAGCACTTCATGGAATTCCCTGCACACCTTGGCACTCCCTAGTTGTCATGCCCTCATAAATAGCCTTACTTTTTTTGTGACTTGGGAACCCAACCAAGTCATTGAAAAAATAGTGTTGTGCCTAGCCCAAAGTATCCCTTTGTCTGAAAATGCTTTGTCCATCCCCTTATCACAATCATAGGCTTGCCTCCTGCAATTCCTATTCTAAAATTCTCTTAACACACTTCGTCCTTGGGACTCCTGGAATTCACTAACAGTCCCTGATAGAAACTCTTATTCATTTGTTTCCATGCACTTTGACCTAATTCTCCCTTATTATGCCCTAGCACTCCCCAAAACTCCTCAACGTGCATTGAAATTGTCTGGTATGTGTTAGAACACCTTTTCATTCCTTCGCACACCCAAGCACTCCTTATCTATCATGCCCTCACTACTACCCTTATTTTATTTTAGACTTGGGAACCCAACCATGTCTTGCTTCGACTACAACAACTTGGCTAAGTTACAGGTACTACAACTAGACTATGCCTTGTTTACCTAAGAGTGACCTATAAATCATCTTAGGATACTCATGTCCAATCTTAACTCATCCCACTTAACAAGTTACCAAGTCAAGGCTCACATCCAACCGTGGCCATAAAAACAACTAAGAAGCATAGTTTACAGCTTGAAATGCCATAACACCTTGCATGTCTAACAATACCTTGCCACTATGTGGTGCATGCTAGCATACACTGCATTCCTTGGAATTCTTTGGCACTCCCTAACACACCCTACCACTCCCTGACATGCCCTGGCACTCTAAGGTCCTTGACACTACCTATCATACCTTGTTACTCCTCCTTAGCACAACTAAAACTTGTTGACACTCCCTGTCACACACTCTTATTCATTCATTTCCATGCATTTGAAACTAGTGCTCACTTTCATTTCGCTGGCACTCCATAACACTCCTTGGCATTTACTAGCAAACCCTAACACCTGACACACCTTGGTGTGTTTCCCTAGCCTCGAACATGCCTTAACAATGCCTAACATACCTTATCACTCCCTCCTTAGCACACCTAGAATTCACTGACACTTCCTGTCACAAACTCTTAATCGTTCATTTGCATGCATTATTTTGACTTAGTTCTCCCTTGTGTTTCCTGAACACTCCATAGCACGTGTTGGTACACCCTGGCACCTGGCACATCCTAGCCACATACCACTCTGGCACGCTAGCATAACTTAGTTCTACCTAGCATACCATGGAAATCCCTCCTTAGCACACATGGAACTCACTGACACTCCTTGTCACACTCTTATTCATTCATTTCCATGCATTTTTACCGTGTTCTCTCTGGTGTTTCCCTAACACTCCCTAACACTCAGCACACATTGGCACACCTTGGAACTTAGCACATATTGGTATGCTTCCCTAACACTATAGCATGCCTTGGAACTGTCTAACATATCTTGTCACTCCCTCCTTAGCACACCTGGAACTAATTGACACTTCATTTCCATCAATTTGAAACTAGTGCTCCCTTGTGTTTCCTTGACACCTGGTCCTAACACTCCCTAGCATGTGTTCACGCCACACCCTGGCACTTGACACATCCTGGCAAGCCTTAGCACTTGGCACATCTTGGCATGCCTAACATGCCTTGGAACTATCTAGAATGTGTTAGTACTTCCTAGCATTCCCTGACACACCTTAACAATTTTTTGCCATGCCCTCATAGACAACCTTACTTTTTTTGTGGCTTGGGAACCCAACCAAGGCATTGGAAAAATAGTGTTGTGCCCAACCCAAAGTCTCCCTTTGTTTGAAACTGCTTTTTGTATCCCCTTATCACAACCATAGGATTACCTCCTACAATTCCTATTATGAACATCTCCTAGTACACTTCATCCTTGGCACACCTAGAATTCACCGACACTCCTTGGCACACACTCGTATTCATTCATTTCCATGAATTTTGACCTAGTTCTCCCTTGTGATGCCCTAGAACTCCCTAACACTCCTTAGTATGCATTCACATTGTCTGACATGTTTTAGCATGCCTTTTCATTCCTTGGGATTCCTTTTCATTCATTAGCATGCCCTCGCACTCCTTAGCTATCATGCCCTCACAACTACCCTTACTTTTTTTGGGACTTGGGAACCCATTCAAGTCCTTCCTCAACTAAAACAACTTGACCAAGTTACAATTACTACAACTAGACTATGTCTTGTTCACCTAAGAACTGAATATAACTCATCTTAGGCTACTCATGTCCAATTTCAACTTATCCCACTTAACAAGTTACAAGTTACCATGTCAAGGTTCATGTCATTATCCAACCTTTACAACTATCAATTTTGTTAGAAAATTATATAATATGGAGAAATGGAACACATAAAATATTGCAGAAATATAAACACAGAAAACATATAAAACAAAAGAGACACAGATATACGTGGTTCACCCAGTTTCGGCTACATCCACGGAGAAATAGCCAGTCCTTATTTTATTATATTATCCAGCAAACTGAAGAGATACAACCTACAGTAGATCTGCTGTAACACCCTCTTCGCTCTCAATCTCCTCTCTCTTCCTCACTCAGAATACAGATATGCATAGACATAATACAATTCCCTCATATATAGTGAGGGGTTGCCTTCTAGGGCAAAAAACCCTAAATTAAAGATAACTTCTACCGTCAAATCATCCGCCTAATGAATGACCCAGATTGACTAGAAATTACTAGACTTTTACAAGGAAATTTTACATCTATTTTTAGCTTCAAGGGTGTTGCTCCCGAACCCCCGCCAAGGGACCGCTGGCCCCCAGACCCCCTAGTCAGGGGGGATTTACCCCCCCCCCCGCACCCCTCCACGTGGAGGGGTGTACAGTCTTCTTGGGGTATACATCCGGCTGAAACCTTTGAATATAGAAGACAATCAGGCTCCACACCCAACAATCTCCCACTTGGAGACTAATTATATCAACTCCACCGCTGCTTCATTTGCTAGACAATGACTCCACTTTGGACCTGGCTATTTCTCATCTTCTTCATCATACTTGACGACCAATTGAAACTGAGTAGATTCCCATTTTATCCCTGGTTACAACTTTTGTTAGCATATCTGCAAGATTTTGGCTAATGTGTATCTTTTCCAGCTTCAACTGTCCATCTTCCAATGTTGACCATATGAAATGGTACTTGAGCTATATATGTTTAGTCTTGGAATGAAATGAAGAGTTCATTGCAAGATGTATGGCACTCTGGCTGTCACTGTATAACCTACCCAACTCCTGCTTCTTACCCAGTTCATCCAGAAACCTTTGTAACCAAATCATTTCTTTACTAGCCTCTGTAGCAGCGACATACTCTGCTTCTATTGTTGAAAGTGCAACAACACTTTGGATTTTTGAAACCCAACTGATAGTTGTTCCACTTATAGTAAATACATATCCTGTAGTGCTCCTCCTATTATCTCTGTCAACTGCCATATCTGCATCAACCTATCCCTGTAGAGAAATGTTTGAACCACCAAAGCATAATGCTTGATTTATGGTACCTCTTAGATACCTGAGAATCCACTTCACCTCCATCCAATGTTCTTTTCTTGGATTGTTCATGTACCTACTTACAACTCCCACTGCATGTGCAATATCAGGCCTTGTGCAGACCATTGCATTAAGCTTCCAACTGCTGATGCATATGGAACTTTAGACATATGAGCCATTTCTTCCTGAGCCTTGGGACACGCCTCCTTACTTAATTTGAAATGGCTAGCCAAAGGTATACTAACTGGTTTTGCATCCTACTTATTAAACCTTTTCAACACCTTTCTATGTACTCACTTTAAGACAATGTTAATTTGCGATTCTTCCTGTCTCTAGTTATTCTCATACCAAGGATTTGTTTTGCAGTACCCAAATCCTTCATTGCAAATGAGTTTGCAAATTTTCTTTTGAGCACATTTATCTCCTACATGTTAGAACCTGCAACAAGCATGTCATCTACATACAATAACAATATAATATAGCTTCCATCATTTTGCCTTTTGAGATAAACACAATGATCAGAGTGACATCTAGTATAACCTTGTTCAGACATAAACCTGTCAAATTTTAGATACCACTTCCTTGGAGCCTGTTTTAAGCCATACAATCTCTTCTTCAACCTACACACTAGTTTCTCCTTCCCTTTTACCTCATATCCTTGTGGCTGCTGCATATATATCTCTTCCTCCAAATCCCCATGGAGAAAGGTTGTCTTTACATCTAACTACTCAAGATGCAAATCTTCAGCTGCTACTAGACTTAAAATAGTTCTGATTGAAGTCATTTTAACAACAGGAGAAAATATTTCATCAAAGTCAATCCTTTCTTCTGTGCAAACCCCTTCACCACAAGTCTAGCTTTGTACCTCTGTTTCTTCCATCTTCTTCCTTCAGCTTGTAAACCCATTTATTCTGTAATGTTGTTTTACCTGCAGGCAACTTGACTAGGTCCCAAGTCTGGTTATGTGCTAAGGAGTCCATTTCTTCTTTTATGGCTTGCTCCCACTTCTTCCTAGTTTCTACCTGCACTGCTTCTTCATAACATTCTGATTCACCATAATCAGTCAACAATACATAATATAATGAAGGAGAGTATCGTTCAAGGGGTCTACTTATCCTGGTAGATTTTCTAACACTACTTTCAGGTGTTTGAAGTGCTTGTTGCTGTTGTGGTTGTTGTTCTAGCTGTTGATCATTATGATTTTCAGGCACCATCACTTTTCCTGTGATATCGTCAAGCACTATGTATTCTCTGTTTCCTTTTTCCTATTTCTTTTCCTGCGACTGATTCTTATACAAGACCTTTTCATTGAATATTACACCTCTGCTCCTAATGATTTTGTGGTTTTCATAATCATATAAGTGATAACCAAAATGATTAACACCATATCCAATAAAGGTACATTTCTTTGATTTTTCCTCAAGCTTTGTTCTATTTTATTTGTTAATGTGTACAAAGGCTTCACAACCAAAAGTCTTTAAAAATGAGTAGTTTACCTTTTTACCTGTCCATGCCTCCTCTAGAATACCACCATCCAGGGAACTTGAAGGTCCTCTGTTTATTAGATAAACAACAGTATCTATAGCATCTGCCCAAAATTGTAAAGGCAATCCTGCATGCAATCTCATGCACCTTGCATGCTCCATGATTGTCCTGTTCATCCTTTCTGACATGCCATTTTCTTGTGGTGTTCCTAGAACTGTCTTCTCTCTACGAATTCCATTCTCTGAACAGTACTTATCAAACTCTTTGTTGCGATATTCACCTCCATTGTCTGATCTGAAACACTTCAACCTTTTTCCTATCTCATTTTCAACCAAATCTTTCCATTTCTTGAAAGTATCAAATACATCAGATTTATTTCGAATATAATAAATCTAGGTTTTTCAGGTTTCATCATCAACAAAAGTAACATAACAACGAGAGCCACCAAGAGATGATACCTGAGCATGTCCCCATACATCTGTATGCACAAGATCTATTTTTTCATTCTTCTTTTCTTTCCAACTCTAAGGACTCTGACTCTCTTCTGTTTTCCATAAACACAATTCTCACAGAATTCTAAATCAACATGCTTCAAACCTGGAAACAAATTTCTTGAGTGAAGAATCTGCATCCCCTTCTCACCCATGTGCCCGAGCTAATGATGCCACAATGCTGTATCTTCTCCTGTAGAGGTTAAAGCATTAACAAAATTAGAAATACCATTGCATAAATACAATGTACCAATATTTTCTCCTTTCGCTATTACGAGGGATCCTTTAGTAACCTTCCAAGTTTTATCTTTGAAAGTACTTACGCAACCTTCACCTCCCAACTGCCCTGTTGAAATCAGTTTTTTCTTTAGATCTAGAACATGCCTTACCTCCTTCAATAGCCATTGATTTCCATTCTGTTGTTTTATGAAAACTGTACCCATTCCAACGATTTTACAGGGTTTATCATCACCATAATCATGAAAATGTTTCTTATCAGGTGTGGCATGGAATGAGACCCCTGAATCTCCCACCCAGGCATCAATAATATTTTCTAATGAAAGAATCAAAGCATCTTGCAACACATCACCTATTACATTCGCTTCATGATTAGTTTCTTGCTGCGCGTCTCCTTCTTTTCCCTTCCAAGACTTGTAGTATTTATTCAGGTGTCCTTTCTTCCAGCATTTCCAGTACACTATCCCCCATCTGGACTTGGATCTGTCGTTCCTTGATTTACTACGATATCCTAAGATCTTTCCTCTTTCCATTTTTCTTCCCCTAGACTTTGCACTTAAAGCATTACCCAATGTCTCACCAGAGCTTTTCCATCGCATTTCCTCACTAAGGATAGCACCGACAACATCATCAAACTTTAAAGTACTAGATCCAGAAACAGAGTTACTAATGGCCATTACTAAACCATTCCAACTTTCTGGCAATGAGCACAAGAATAACAGAGCTCTAACTTCATCATCAAAATTTACCCCTACATAACTTAACTGACTTGTAACAGTATTAAAATCATTTAAATGGTCTACAACAGATCCACCTTCCAACATCTTCATATTAAATGATCGTTTCATAAAAAATACCTTGTTTGAGGCTGAGGGTTTTTCATATAGTTTTGCCAACGCCTTAATCAAACCCTCTGTCGTTGTTTCCTTCGAAATGTTGAAGGCGACTGATGCTGCGAGGCACAACCGTACTATTCCGAGTGCCTTTCTATTGAGAAGATTCCATTCTTCATCTGTTATACTCGTCGGCATATTTGTTTTTCCACCCAATGGTAGGTACAAATCTTTCTGATACAAATAATCTTCCATCTGCATTTTCCATAGTGAGAAGTTTTGGCTGTTGAATTTTTCAACCCTAAACCTACCATCTTCTGCCATTGCTCCCACTCGAACCAGGAACCCTTCTCTCCTGCGAGTTTATCAGCCAAATAGACCTTTGGCTTTGATACCAGTTGTTAGAAAATTATATATTACGGAGCAATGGAACACATAAAATATTGCAAAAATATAAACACAGAAAACGCATAAAACAAGAGAGACACAGATATACGTGGTTCACCCAGTTTGGGCTACGTCCACAGAGAAACAACCAGTCCTTCTTTTATTATATTATCTAGCAAACTGAAGAGATACAACCTACATCAGATCCGCTGTAACACCCTCTTCGCTCTCAATCTCCTCTCTCTTCCTCACTCAGAATACAGATATGCATAGACGCAATACAATTCCCTCATATATAGTGAGGGGTTGCCTTCTAGGACAAAAAACCCTAAATTAAACATAACTTCTACCATCAGATCATCCGCCTAATGAACGACCCAGATTGACTAGAAATTACTAGACTTTTACAAGGCAATTTTAAATCTATTTTTAGCTTCGGGGGCGCTGCCCCGAACCCTCGCCAGGGGACCGCTGGCCCCCAGACCCCCCAGCCGAGGGGGATTTACCCCCTCGCATCGAGGGGTGTAAAGTCTTCCTGGGGTATACATCCGGCTGAAACCTTTGAATACAGAAGATAATCAAGCTCCACACCCAACAAATTTTCACTTCTATCTCATCAGGGAAGTAGCTTTCATCAATGAATGGTTACAAAACAAGGACCCTATGAGCCAATCGTTCATGTCATTGATGTAGTGCCCACGCGAAAACGAACATCCAATGGTTTATCATAGCCAAACACTCTATAATGGGTTTCATAGATGCCCAATTTATAACAATGAGTTTCATTCTATTGTTGAAGCCTATAAATAGTGCAAGAATTATATTCTACTAGAGGAAATGGCCATCTACACTAGTTGTAGGCTTTTTCCTACTCTAGGTAATCGTTGGGATTTAGTGCCCACGGATTTTATGTCATGATTTTTTTTGTCAGTCGAGCATGGTAATGAATGCGTTTTTGTTGTTGTTGATCGCTTCCTTAGGATGAGAATTTTGACACCCTATAAGAAGAGTGTCACAAAAAAATCCACTCATAAGATCTTCTTTGAGCATATTTTGGTTCATTTTAGGTTTCCAAAGACCATATTTCCTGATAGGGATAGTTGGTTCCTCAGTATTTTCTAGTTTAGCCCTTGGTCCATGATGGACATCAAGCTTGGCCAAATCCATTGCCTTCCATCCCTAGATCGATAAATAAAAAGAAGTCAATATGATTATCGTAGATGTCTTTAGAATATAAAGTGAGCATCCACATACACATGTTGAAAGCCTTCCATATTTTCAATAGAAATTCGACATAGCTCTTCATATTTCTATTAGCCACAAGCCTTTTCAGGTGTGCTTAGGGTCCCAACAATTGGAATAAATTAAAGTAGATATATTCATGGAATAACACATGAAGATACCTCCCATGCTTAGAATGAGGTAAGCAAAGCAACCAATTTTTAGGAACGTATCCAACAAATTCAACAATGAGTTCATGATATTTTGTAGAAAGTTGCCAATTCCAAGTACAGGTAGATACACAATCCTTTGGGTTTTGCATAAGTTTCATGTTGGTGATAAGTTATGGTTCGACTCGCATTAAGAGAAATTAAAAAACTCCCATAAGAAGGTCATACCACTTTAATACGATGCTTACACCGTCACCAAGTCTATGGGTGAGAATTATTTTGAGGATAGTCATTGGACGATTTATATTACTTCAAAGATATATTTAGGATGATTTATGCTTGATTGGGTTCATGTCTATAAAGAGTTCCTTTAAGAGAATGAAAAATATGATCGCACCATTACTAACATAAATAATTGGGATATTCTACTTAAATGATATTGGGTAACTACACAAGAGATTTTAAGAATGACATTTTTAGGGTTTGTTATATATCAAGTTATGCAGATCATTATGTTTTTTTTTCCAAAGAATTTACATGACTAATTTTTTTTAAATAGTGTGTCACTCTAATATTATTTCTCTTACATTCTCCTAGGTTATAATTCAAAACATCATAGGTACTAAAACTCATGAAACTCTTATTTTTTGCTCTAAATAACTATAACTCCCAATTGTGCTACTCCTAATATTCAACTTGCACTATTGTTAAGACTACTTCCTCTAATTCCTATTTTTCCTCCATAAGTAAGCTAACTACTAGGTGGACTTGAACCATTATTAACAAGCTAGTGTAGTGTTACCTAATTGTATTTAAGAAGCATAAGGGGTGGGGTTGGTACAAGGCCAACATTGCTAATGTCTAGTGCCATGCCCACTACTAGGTTCTCATCCTCCCTAGATAGAAGGGGCACATATGTTGGCCTTAGAATATGGTTTCCCATTAGTTCATTTGATTCTTTCTCATCCACAATATCATTCTACATTGTATCCAACCTATCACTTTCTAATCGCATATCTCTCATAACCCCACTCTAGTGTGTTCATCAGACCTCATTGAGGTGCCTTGACTACTACTCCTTATTGAGCTATATTTATCACCAAACCTTTGTTTCACAACCATTCACTGGCTAACTCACCTTTCCTATTCAAATTCTCCAAATCTCTCATCCTGACTTCACTACTCTATTTCTCACTAATCTCATTTTGTAAGTCCTCGTGGCTTTCTTCATTTTCTCACATCTAGTTCAACCACTACTAGTTAGTTATCTCTACTTCCTCAAAGCTTGTTCAAATTTCTCTTTAGCTTTTGTGTCCTCCATGGCCATTTTGTCCTTTGAGCTCTCATCTTTGCCAACCTCGTTGTAACCCATTCCTTAATGTAAGGTTTTACAACAACATGCTCAGTGGGTTAGTAGGAAACAACCTTTCCTTCACCAACAACATTTTTATCCATGTAGGGTTTGTGTTCACCAATCTCTCTCAAAATCCGTTCTAAAATTGGTCCTTAGATTTTGAGTACAACTAGTACAATTCTACTACAAACTAGATACAATGCATTCATCCATTGTCTACTCTCCCCAAAAGTCTATTGCTTGATTAACCAAGTGATCACAATGCTCCAAAGTTATTGGATTTAAGATTCAACTTACTTGTCTTCTTATCTTCTCAATGGTGACGTGGGCCTTCATCAAGCATATGCAACCATTCACACAAACTCACTAGAAAAATCTATACATAAAATTTCAAAGATGTCTTCATACATGAATGTCTCCTTGAATTTTTCCATTCTCCAACAAAATAGTGGAGCTTCCTTGTTAGAAAATATTTCGTTCTATCATCAAAACAATCTTCCACTTGTGGTTTAGCTAGTCATTCCTTCATTTTTCTAAGGCCTCAAAATCATGTCGTGGTCCCAACAAAATAACCATTGATTGGCTTTAATTGGTAAACTAGGGTCCACTTAAGTGTCCAAAAAACATTGTACTAGTCTAGCATTAATATTACCAATTCTTGAAGCATGCAAGGCCTCACTTGAGGAGTGTTACCAAGGCATTAGATAGGTGGGGAGCTCTCCATAGTGAAGTTATCATGCTGTGATGGAGTGCTTTTAAGTGACATTCCATATACATTTGTTTAAAACTATGCAATCCAACAACAACCATAATTTGTTGTTTGATTATGCCATGAAATTAAATTAGATTGCTGTAATTGATATTAATAATAGAGAGAGATTCAAGCATTAATCTAAATGTAAAGCATAACAACATAACATATATATAAATCATTATGGAGCTTATGAATCCAAAGTTGAATGTAGCTACTTAGAATGTGATTTAGACTCAACTAGTTGTTAGGCTCAGCAAGCAAAGATTAAGAGTAGGAAGCGAGTTTAGGATTAGGATTTGATCTTTAACTATGACTAGGATCATCTTTGAGCTCATGGTCAAGAACATCTTTTTGAAATAAAAGTTTCAACCTATACCTCCTATTAAACTTTCAAAATAATTTTCTACCTCATTTACAATATTTGTGTAATAAATGGTAGCTATCAAATCTTTTTTTAATCACATTTGTAATATCCATTTTTAATCTATGTTTTTGAATCTAAAATTATGCTTTTTATAAATATTTTTGACCTAGATTTTTGACATATATTATATTGGTTTTTTGGGAAAAATACTTTTCAACTTTATTATCAACCTAATTTGTGACCCCTATTTAAAATATGGGTGGATCACAAAGTCACACAATAGGTTGAAAAAACATTTTCATAAGTAACTTCAAGGTGCATTTGAGGCATAAAAAAAGGCTTATGGTTGTAATGCTGGCCAATTCTCTTCTACTAATTTACCATAAAAATGAAGATGATCAAAATAAACACCATGAAAGGGGAATCAATTGTCCTTGCTGAAGAGATAGAGAGGTTGTATATGAGCATAGAGGGTGGGTAACTAAGGAATCTTTCACCCATTAGTTAAATTGATCATTAGTTATTTGAGAGGCACATTTTAATATTCCAAGTTATTCCTAGAAAACATTCAACATATTGGACTCTTTCTACCTACACTAAAGAGAATTAAAGGGAAGAAAATCCCTAAGGCATTGTCGACCATAGTAGGGGAAGATATTCCTTATGTCATGTAGGGAAGTGAAAAAGAGTGCCATTGATATTTGTGGGTTAGATTATATGTGTAATACTTTGTAATGAGTGAAGTAACAATTCCATGAGAGAAATGGGTTGGGTTGAGTGAGTGGGAGCCTATATCTTACATTGATTTTCCCTAGTGACCTCATAACCCAACTTGGGGATGGCATCTTAAGTGGATGCCTATGACTAGGAGGAAAATTGTTCATATGAAACTAATTTCCTTGGACCATTCTTAGTTAAAAAACAAGTGTCTATGAAATTTGATTGAATATTATTTACTGTAATAAATTAACATGGATTATGCATGTTATGTGTGGTCATATGTAATTTAAACATAGATTCTTGGTAGCTATGAAATGTTAATGAATGCTTGTTTAATCCCATTGCATTTTTGCTATTACACCTTATGTGTGAATTTAAATGAATTACATACCTCCTTAAGAAAACCATATTTGTGTTATAATGGTGAAATGGTCCCTCAAGGGCCGAATGGCCTATAAGTGGCTATCCATCTATGGCTGAAAATGCATGGGATGGAGATGCCACATTACTTTTTCTACCCCTTAAAAGTTTTGACTTCTTACTAATGTTTAACTGCCACTTTAACTAGTGAAACCAATTTCTTAAGTAGGCTCACCATTTTTTTTTTGAGTTTATCTTGCATGTTTGCATTCCATTCATCCCATCATAAAGTCATATCACAAAAATAAAAACAACATAAATATGACATATCCATAATCTTGAGTTTTCTTAGTCATTCAAGATCCAATATTAGATAAATTGGCATAATTTCGTTGTAGCTCCATGGATAATTGAAATGATCCATTTCACTCAAACATGTTATTAGGTTTAGCTTCAAATAATATCATTACTTTTGTTCAAGGCTTGATTGTTCTACCAAATTTAATTGTGATTACATTGGATTAAGAAGTGGAGAAAGAAAATATAGTAATTAAAACCATGATTTTTTTTGTCCTTCCAACTTAAATAAAATCTACATTATTTAATGAGAAAAGAGTGCAAGAGAAGATGTTGAGATAATCTATGTGCCTTTTTAAGTGATTCTATTACCAATCCAATTTATTAAAAAACACACTCTTCTAATGCTAGATAAGTATCCCATCTATATTGTAAAAAAATAAAGAGAAAAAAGTTAATATAATTCAATAAATTTATAAAAATCAATCCTCAACCCCTGTTTCTTCATAAAATAAGGTAAAAAGGCATGAATAGAGTCAAACCTATTAATTTTAAAAAATATTACTTAAATTTACAAAATGTCACAACTTATTCATTAATATACTCTTTATTTTTTATTCTTAAGTTAAATAGATATTTATGCACGTACATTAGACTCTTTCCCTACGAAAGTGGATGAACAAGGACTCAAAACACTCTACTCACCCCAACCCAAGTGTGAGGAAGTCCTAGAAACAAAAAATAGAAACTTGCAAACCTTGGCAGGAACCATTCCCACTCTCTCAAATTCCACGAGAAAGTGAAAAAAAAAATTGCAATAAGAAGGAAAAATTCCCAATCCACGGTGAGAAGGCGGAAAAATTAAAAGAAATCAATAAAAAGGGCAGGGACAACATTTCACCCTAGTCAAATCCACTCGTCCCCGCCTGACTCGAAGACAACAAAAGCGACCAAAGCGTTTTATTTGTTCTTAAAATTTTAAAACTCTCGTTGGTTCAAGGGTTTCCAATTTGCGCTCTGACTTTCCATACAGATCCCGAGATCTATCCTATGCAATTGAGCTGAGCCGAGCAATGGAAAATGTAGTAGCAGTTCATAAAATGACCTGGCTTCCTCCGAGGAAGAATGGCCATAGAATGAAGAATTGAGCCCAGACGAAAAAGAGGATGACCAGGAAAAGCTCGAATCCTTAACTTAGCTGACGGTAGACTACCATGAAGACGATGAAGACAATGAGCCAGTGAATGTGTCCAGCACAAACAACGATCAAGATGCTTCTACCAGAGGTAATTTTGTCAAACTCTATTTCTTTTGCACTCCCTTTATTTGTCTTTGGCCCACCATGCAAGTTCAATTATTGCATTCTGTGTGGTCTAGGGCCCTGAGAATTGTTGGGTTCCTATTCTCTATCTCGCATTAGAAAATGCTCCACATTGAAATACCCCTGATCACTCTGATGCAACAGATTTGCTATCCCTAACATTTATAAATCTTTTACATATCCCCAATTTAACCACAACTCCAACACAACAATCATAATGGCAAGCTCAACAGTGACTGATATTTTTCCCTCTCAGTACCAAGGAGAAGAACTGCAGTCCATGAAAGATCCATGTTTGCAACTAATGAGCCATTCCTCTATTGCACATTCATACTCAACATATTCTTCAATCAAACACAGAAAAACAAAAACCAGGTATGTTGCAGCCTCGACCTCAATCTCAACCTCGATTGCCAATGGTCTAGTAATGAATGCCTTGATGTAATATGATTTCTATGTTGGATAAAAAGAGCATCTGATTATGCTATTTGGATTTATTAACATAACTTTTATGACAGGAAACATGAAATCTAAACCATATACTTATCATACTCCTCTTCAAATACCTTGATTGTTTGATACCCAGACCTATGGAAGTCTTAACATAAATCATGCCGCTTGTAGGGTCATCAATTTTCATTTCAATGACTGTAAACTAGATGTGAGTCTCCTTGGCCTTCAATCCTTTTTTCTTCTTCATATTTCCCTTCTGAATGTATGTGCTCACCTCTGGAGCATATGATGTCAAACTTCTAGTTGTCTTGTAAAGATACTCATATTTCTTCTGTCGTTTTACCCACACGAACCTTCAACCCTCTCTCCCTCACAAACCTGCACTCCTCTATTCCCTCCATAGGGAGTAATCCTCTCGTAACTTGGAAGGTTTGATTCCTCGAGTAGTTGAAACACCTTTTGCTTGCACGTCTTGGTGCCATGATATACTTCGAAACCAACTTTTGCATCAGCCTCCATTACTTGGGCAGACATGATGGTTTTCTCAGTTTGCTCAAACCCAAATGTTCCTTGGTTGTTTAAAAGAGTGCACCTTCGATTATGAGTCTCAAATGGGTATGGTGGGAGTATTAATGAGTCCAAAATAGTTATCCTTGAGGCTATACTGATCATTCTTCCATCCAAATACCAATCTATTGGGCTTTGAGTTCCTTGATGCCATAACGGATGAGATGGGTTTGCAAAAAAGGTATCAGGAGCACGGAAGGAAAACATAACAACACATCAATAGAAATGAGCTAGGCTCGTGTGTGGCCATTTAAATCTATAGGGACTACAATTACAAACATACAATGAAAACCTATTGTTGGCGATTCAACGTCGTAGCACTCAGTTTATTGAAACACAAATTGTAAAAACCAAATAAGAGACAACTAGTACTGGATACCCAATTTTCCACAACAGATATCTCAAATAGGAAAAACTGAAAACACTCAGCTCCAAAACAATTTGAAATTTGTTTTGAAACTTCCAATGTCTCTACCACGAATTATGAGAAAAAGGGGAAAATCCAACACAAGAAATGAGTGATCCTTATGAAAAGACACAAAACATCTGCCATTTATAGGCAAGAAGCCTAATATATCCAAGGAGCAAAATTCAAATAGTCTAGTCCATTTTGGGGTTTCCTTTCATTAGGTGGACTATAGATAATAGATAGGAGTAATTGACATTAAGTTACAGTCATAACAAACACTAATTTTCACACTTGAGTGATGATTACTACCAAAAGAGTTGCATATTTCTCCTCCTGTCTCGGTCACCCTACGTCTTGTGGCTCGTGGGCCACCCATGGCATCTCATTGGGCCAAAGGGAAGCCTAGGCACCTATGTGATTCAATTATCCTAACATAGTAGTCCATTCACATACTATAATACTATTAAAAATTCATTGTGGTCCATGCATAACCCCTACCAAATTATTGATATCCCTGATTCCTTTGAAGCTTTAAAAACAAAAGAATGAACGTGTCCATAAAATAAACAATGCCAAAAAGTCTAGCTCATTTTTATTGATGGGTCGTTTTGTTTCTCTTCCATGCGCCTGATACCTTTTCTGCAAACCCATCTCATCCATTATGTAATCAATGACCTCAAAGCCCAATAGATTGGTATTTGTATGGAAGAATGATCATTATGGCATCCAAGACCTTCTTCTTCCATTCAAAAGTCCATAAAACAAACAATGCCAGCAGATCCACACGCCAAAAGCAAAATCTTGGGAAAAAATGGTTTGAGGTCTTGAAGACTAGATGTAATGTAGGGTCCATGAACAAACCTTAAATAATTATTCATCATATACACTGGGAAAAATATGCAATGCATTGTACTGGCTATCGCCATTGAAGGCCCAGGTCCTGGCAACATTAAGACTATGAGTTGCAGCTTGCTGAAAAATAGAGCTAACCTTATTTCTCTGTGTTAGATCTGTTGCCACAATCATTAACGAGTAAGAGTGAACCCATTGACAAACAAAGGTTTCCCATTCATAGTATAGTGGGTGCCCCTTGTCCTAACAAACCCATTTCCTCTACCTATAGCTTGCTGAAGAATGCTAAGAAAGAGCAGACCTGATTTTAAAATGAGGAAATTTTAAAAGGCTCTTCGAGAAATGAGGAAAAAAAAAAATGAATTTTAGGCAGGGAAAGTTCAGTCATGTCTATAGTATATAATTCAATGTGTTGGTGGAAATATAATAAAGACTAGTATTTTTGAAAGAGTGCTTTATAAATTTTTTTATCTAAAATTATATAAAATGATAAGTTTTATTCTTGAGTAATATTTCTTTTAATTTATTTTAAAATTTTATATATATAGGTTATGCCTGGCATTCTTTGAACATATGTTAGAAAAACTAACAGTCCTCTAGCATGTCATTGTGGATTGCATCGGTCATCTCCATGCATCCTTGGTTGTGCTAACAATGAATCATCAATTGCATGACACTGTTCAACATAAATTCTTTCATTGGCATTTCTTGGCAGTCCGAGGTCCACAAAAAAGAACACTGTTTAGTATCATATATGTAACAAAATTCATAATAGAACATGTTTTGAAAAGTTTACGTAGCCATATCATAGCTTGATCACAGGGTCAAGCTTTTCGATTTATGGGCTATGACTCATCTGGAGTTGAACTAGATTTTGTTGTTAGCCAATTTGATGAGTTCAGGAGTACCTCCTCGGCTTTTTCTTTCGTAATATTGGGGTTTTTGGAAAGTCAAGAAATCAACAAAATCACTTACCCTTAGCGAGGTTAAAGGGTGCTTGCAAAGGGGAACACAACCTAAAATTGATTGGACAAGATGAGAGTACATGCTCTCATATAATAGTAGGTATATAAGAATGTATGGCTGAGCATTCCTTACGCTAGACTTATACCACCATATGCTGAAATGAATGTAGATGTATACCACTAAATGCATTACCAAACTTGCAGAAACTAGCAAGAATCATATTATGAGTAACATTGTTAGAAATGAAACCAATTTTTAGGAATTTTCCTGACAACATAACAACCTGATCAAGCAAATCCTTGCAGAGACCATTCAGAATTTCAGAATTGTATTGTAAGTGACTATGTCAGGAATATTTCCTATTGCAGTAAGGCCATCCAACAACTTAAAATCTTGATGAATCATCTTAGTGCTGCGAAGACCATTAATCCACGTATTATATGTAAAATAGTGCACCCATTTGAGGACATTGTGTTCATAATTTCGACAGCCTTTCTCATGTTGGTTGTCTTACATTATTCATGAATTTAAGTTTTTTAGGTAGCAACATCAGGAATCGTTGATATGCATGAGGAAATAGAGCCTATTTTCCATATGTACCCTTTTTTGCTTACAAATACCATTAATGAGCATGTTCTTAGTGAAAATATCTAAGACAAGTCCTTCTTTACAATGCCCACCAATCAATGAATTGCAGGTGAAATTGTTGGGGAAAATGTGCTTATTGTTTTCATTTCAATGAAGTGTGCATGGGCCTTCTACATGTTTCTTTTCTTGTAATGCTCATTGATGAAATCAGGGTAGACATAGACATCAAGAAAATGTAGTTTTTCTTCCATTTCAACCCATAGCTTGAAATATGGTCATATATCTCCTTTCTTAAAATGCCCATCAATTAGTTCAGGAGGCATGTATGTATTCAATTTCTTGGAAATACTTGTCATTAATATATTCCAAATATGAGTTAAAGGAGTAAGACCTTAATTCCTCAATACTTCAAGAATCCTGGTAGCTTCTACATGTTTACTTGCTTACAAAGATCATATATTAATGTAGTATAAATAATTATGTATGGATTGAAAAAACAAATTCTCACTAATTTATCAATGAATTCAACTACCTTGTTGAAAATGATTTATTTACAATTTGCAACAACATATTTTATTTTTTTTAAATATTGAAAATAAAATGTGTCATATTCATCATTATATCATCTATAACATAACAAAAATGTAACAATTTTTTCCTCAACCACCACACAGTGTCTAAAATGGCAATAATGTGGCAGTTTCTTCCAACAACTACCACACCATCTCTGGAGTGCCACAAAGTCTCTAAAATGGCAGTAATGTGGTATTTGTTTCCAACAATCTCCACACCATCTCCAATATGGAAGTAGAATTCCTGTAATAAAAAATAATTTTCAAGAAACTAAGATTGAAACTTTTATTTTTTAGCATTAATGTATCCTTTCCACTTTATATAAAGTGTGTGTGGATATATTAATAAACGAATTAAGGGAAGGACAATGACAAAATTGACATTGTCAACATCCATGAATGATAAAGTCCTTGATACATTCATGATTGATGATTGATGGAAACGGCCATTACATCATTGATGGGGATGTGTCATACATTGTGATAAAGTTAGAGTAATTCAAGTTGTGAAGAGCACGAGTTGTAAGGTTTCCTTGTGTTGTATTAACCCACTCAAAATATGAAATCGTTCTCTCACCTATCAGGACCCTTAAGCCTGAAGCCTTGAATCTAGAGAAGGGCTAAAACCAGATAATTAATAATTCCCAATTTTCTTACCGCCTGAACACTATTTTCATCCCACTAGAAGTGCAGATGGGCCTGAACACTATTTTCATCCCACTAGAAGTGCAGATTTCCATATGCAAGCCAACTGGGAAGAGCGTCCAGTATAGTTAGGGAAAAAGTGTGATCATTTCCATCCATAAACTATCCAAGGAATGAGGTTACCTCAAGGTCATATGTGGGAATATTGAAAGCCCCAATGTCCATAACTGGTTGATATAACATATATTGGAGGCTCCCTCCATACAGAATAGGAAAAGGCCACATAGTACCCTCAACATACCCATCTATGACAACAAATATTTCCCTAAAATCTCCATTGTCAATGCCATTGGTTAGGTGGTTGGCATTTACGTAATCATATGGGAATTTTGACCACCAATATTCATCGTATGTATAGGCTGGCACATAAATTTCAACAACAAACCTAGAGACAATTGATGGTACTTGCAATTTATGTGACTAAATATCAGATGTATTCTGCACCAGAAACCAATGCCCCCATTGGTAGCTGAGGGTTTTGAAATTGGGAGGATCAGACGTGCTGGTCCATAATATTTGGGATTCTAGGTAATACGGTTTTAATAAAATGGAAAGAGATGTTGACATGGAAAACACCCTCATGAATCTTAAGTGAATTATCCAACATTACAACCAAATTTTGGGACTTATTTAGTAATGTAGAATACCTGGTTACATTCTTGCTGACCTCCCATATAATAGAAGAAGTTTCAAACTAAACTGTTCTTGTTATGAAAATGAAATGTAAAGATAATATATTATTGTCAATTGAAATGTTTTTTATTTAAGCTTTTCATTATGGAAGGGAAACCTAAATATATGCTCTTCTAATTGAAATTAAGACCTGCTATTCAAATTTTATCACTGCACGACACTGTTTAAAGTCCTCTCCAGCCCTTCTCCAAGCCCTTGAGTTCGGTCGCTTTGACAGGAGAAAAACCACTTATTATCTCTGATTAATTCCATAATAACAGGAATATCAATAGAATAATGACTCTTCCTATTAGATAATTCTCAGGGCCTATTCATTCTCTGAAACTGTATCTTTCTGCATTTGTAGACATGCTTTGGTTCAACCGGTGGAGAATTCAAATAATTTGTAGTAATAATCCAGCTGTTAGGTTTGTCTTTACAACTGCAGGGATTGTATATGCAAACATGATTGTCTTCCACATACTCACATTCACTCTTTTCTAGATAGGTCATTTTAATTCCAATGGTCGTGCATGATTAGTACTAAATATGTATCTCTTCCACAAAAGATATATTAGTACTTAATATATACCTCTCTCGTTGTATATAATACTAGTTGGCTTGGTCGTGAGCAAGCAGAGGAGGGTGAGGCCCATCAATGTCACAGTATTCAAAGCCGAACCAGACATTGCTGGGCAGAAACGTTTTGAATTAAAACATATCAGAAGCAGGGGCAAGGAGGCCATTTTGATGTTTGGAGAGGACTTTAGCCCACCCGAGTCTCCAGTCATCAGCCCCAACACGCTTGAGGTAGAGATAGCAGATGCCTCTCTACATGCATGGACCTTCAACCTCAAACTTATTGATTGAACATCTGTCAAAGGGCTTGTACTGAACGTGAGTACCACCTTGTTTCTGGTGCCCTGATCTGCGATTGAACACAGGCTGGGGATGCTTCAGATGGGCTGCCACCACGTGGTTTCCCAGTGAATCACCAAACCTCACACCCACTTGGTCGGTTGTTTCTGCTGATGGAGCGCGTGTCGTTTTGATCTCTATTGCATTGGAGCAATTTCCTTGTAAATATCATGGAAATGTGAACAAGAAACAAACTCATTCAATTTCTAATTTAAATATGGATCTAATATACTTTTATTTAATATCTATTTTAAATACCAATCTAATATGAGTGGAGAGAATTTAAGTATTTTTATACATTATATTGGATTGTAGAATAAGTTTCTGGGTTCAACAAATATAAACAATATTACCCAAACTTATTCTTATTTGGATAGTTCTATAAATATTCTGATATTCTAGTTATATAAATCATATAATCAAATTTTTTAATTTAAATTTTCTGGCATAAAATTCATGCACATATTCTTATACATTTTCATATAATACACACTGCATTATAAGCAATACAATATAATACAAAAAAAAAAGTATTATTAAGATAAATTATAGCAAGTGGGTTCAAAATCCCTAAATAAATTATAGTAAGTGGATTCAAAATCCTACTGAATTCGAAAATATAACTGAAAATTTATAGCAAGTGAATTCAAATGATATATATATATATAACATAGAATGAACAATACACAAACCCTATGAAAAATATACAAACCCATATATAAAGAATGAACCATACACATTGGATAGCTCCATTGAAATATGGAACATGGACATTGTGATCATATAAATCAAGCTTTCTTATTTAAATTGTTTGAGTAAAATTCATGCGCATACTAGTATACATCTTCATAAAATATACAATATTCTAACTGCAACACAATACAGTACAATAAATGCAGAACAATACAGTACAATAAATGCAAAACAATACAGTATAATAAACAAGAAAAATAGTAGTGAATTGAGATAAACTATTGTACATGGATTCAAAATCCTACTGAATTCAGATGGTATGTATGAACAATACACAAACCCATTCGAACTTTTATACTGTCAGTAATATGTAGTTTCTTTTGGCTCTATAGTTTTCTTCAAATATATTAAGTTTTCCCTAAATCCCTCATTGGTTGAGCTACTATGTCAAGATCTAGGGGTTGATAAAAAGGTCAGAAGATGGTGAAATTCTACTACCACCAGGTCATCTCGGGTCGGGCATCCTGAAATCCAGTGGATAGCAGTGGGGTTAACCAATAAGTCTCGCAATTGATCTGGGTTATATTGAATTATCAGAATAGCATAGTAATGTGTAGTAGTACTTGACTAGTGCAAATGACAATATTAAACACAAATCTGTACTGGAGAAATAATTGCAGTAACATTTATTCCAGTGCAAGATAATTGAAGTTTTTGAGGCAATTGTTTGCTAATTAGTTAACTTTAGACAAATATGCTAACATTATGTCTATAGACAAGCAAAGCTATAGGTTCCTTTTTCCACTATTGATATATAATGTAAAGTCATAGTTAATTTCCTACCTTATATTTCCTTACTATTTTATATTTCAAATTTGATTGAAAATTCATTCAGACATTCCTTCTAACCTATAGCTAACTATTTATCAAGGTTAAAAATAATTCACAAACTTGATGATCTATTGAATTTTCAACTTGGACACTTATGGGCCATGGCTTTATGTAGCTGACATCTAGTGTTCACTATTAAGGTTAGTCATGTTTTGGACTACTAATGGAGTCATTCTCCCAAGTTATATTTTCAATAATGGGTGATGAGTGATTATAAAACGTATTTGTGATCAACCAGTAAGAAGCCAATCATGTTTTACCATAAGCCAATCAAGTTTTAGGGCTAACTATAAGATGTTTTGGTTTGATTAAGCACCAATAAGTCAACTAGGCTTTGGGGGTATGGATCAAAGTGACCATTGTAGGCAATTTCCAAGTCAGTTTCCTTGAAAGTAAAACATGATTGGTACCATTTGGAGCAAGTTGTCTTTGAAAATTTGTTTGAGTAAGTTGAACTTTGACCCATGGGCCATTGTAGTTGGGCATTGGGATGTGGCTATGTGGGTGATTCAAGGTTGGTGTTGGTTATAGCTTTCAATTTTTTTTTGAACAATTTTATAGCCATTGAATTTTATAACTTTCTCATACATGTATACCATATGTCCTTTTTAGCTATGGTTGGTTATTTTTTCTTGTGAATTATTCCTTCGTGTTTTTGTTCTTATTTATTAAGCTGTTTTGTAATGCGAAACAAGAAATTATTGCCAAAAAGTTGTTCTAAAAGGTTTGGCTAACTCACTATTTATTGAGAAGGTTGTGATTTGGCCGAGTCATCGGTGATATTTCCCAGAAATTGTTTTGACAGGGCTAAAACCATTTTGTAAAATGTTTTTTCTTTTGGGTAATTTTTTTTCTCAGCTTTTGATTTTTCCAGTGAGAATTATCTCAATGTGCCAATAGAGGGGAACCATGATGTCTAATAGGTGATAGAGATACTTTTTTGGATTAGGAAATGAATTAAAAACAAATCAAGTTCTGTTCATTTTTCAAGGTTCTCCGAGCTTTTGCTGACTTTTCTAATTGTTTCTGGGTTCTTCCCATGTCAATGATTCAAGACCCTAATGGAGTTATCCTTGAATATGAGTTCTACAATATTGTTGTTAATATATTCCTATTGATATCTTGGAAAAAGGTAGATGTTTACAAGATATAACGTTGTTGGAAAAACGTTTGTAGTGGCATTGCTTCAAGCCCATTTATTACCATGTTGTTTAGTATTATAGGATTCTTAAGCCAACTAGAAATTATAAAAAACTACTTGAAAATTCTACAATTTAGTTTATATATCAAGCGTTTTTTTAAAATATTTGTGAGGTTTATGGGCTTTTTGGTGCTTATTATTTCAATAATTAGAATGATCATACTATACCTGTACTATACAAAAATTTTGTTGAATTTCGTACTGCTGTGGAATTTCATTACTGCACAAGCCAATATGGTTGAAACTTGCTGCTATGAGCCTTAGATCAACTATTTTATTTCTTTTCAAAGTTAGATTTTTCAGTTTTGTATTATGATATAATTTAATGAGCTTTAGTGTCAAGGGATTATATACGATATTCAATCTAGAAAGAATCCTTGTCAGCACATTATATTGAACAATGTGTAATGAGACCTTTTTGGAGCATGTTACCACGTATAAGATCCTAAGTAATAGGGCAAGTCCCTTAGGGGCCCCATGTCTATTGAACATGTGACACACTAGGATGTGTGTCCTAAAAATTAATACTTGAGGAAACTTTAGCTGATATGTTAAGAACATTGTTTAGTAACATTAATACATTTACGACACAATTTATGAAGCTCTTCTATCATCAATAATCAATTTAACATGGGTCTTGTCCTAATGAAATAGAAATAGAGCAACTAGATGTGAGCTTCATGAGATTTAATGGTTTTGTAGTGATGTTCCTGAAAGTCAAATACCTACCTCCACCCAAGAAAAGTATACCAGTAAGTCATCCTAATGGCTACTCATACCTCTAGCGTTCTTATGAACTCCATGATTTCATGACATCTTACTAAAACAGGTTGGTATTGATGCAGGAGCATCTAGCTAAGGGCACCATGACCGGGTGTTGGTCTCAGCCAAGGTGGAAAGATTTATCAGTATTTGGTTTTCTTTATGTTTAATTGGTCAAAGCAGAGTGTAGAGACTTGTTTCTTTTAATTTCATTATTAGTTAGGGGGAACCTAGGAACAATATAGTTAATTAGGGTCATTACCGACATTGTCTGTCTTTTATTGATTAATTCATCTTACAACTGTTTCCTTCATTTCAAAAAAAAAACATCTATATCAATTGTAAATCTTACAGCACAAGAAGACCCGAATAAGTTAACAATTATGTAACTGAAAAAAGGCAATTGAAGTGTAACTATGCATAGTTCAGGTAACTGTGGGCAAACAATACAAAAACCAAATGTAAATCATTCTGAAAAGGTTCGATTGGAGAGGACAGTAATATAATACAACAGAAAACGATTATCAAAACCCTGAATCTGAATCCATCTGTAACAAGCAATCCTTTCATTTCATTTTTTTTTCTATTAAATACTGAGTGTGACAAATTAAACAACGAGATGCATTCCTGTATTTTTCTAGCAATCTTTTCCTAACAGGCAGAGACAAAGTTGTCAATATTCGAACGACGAGAACAAAAAGCACATTATAACAAGGAACAAGGCAACGAAACCCAGCAAGCAACACCAATTCCAGAACCACGGCGCAAGCAACCACGAAAGCAGAAAGCAAACAGGACGCAAATTCAGTAGAATTCCTCCACGACAGAGGTAGCCATTTGTAACCAATTCTTTTCATTTCCATTACATATAAATTAATGTTGGCACATTGAAATAAATAACAGTCCTCAAAAGTATAAGACCAGCAGCCAGAAACTGGAATGACCTCCTCGACAGACAGTGACAAACAACAAAGCTAGGGTTCGAAACCCTGTAAAACTACAGTATTGCCGAGAAGAACAAGGAAATTAATTACAAGATATAGCTGAGGCCATTGGATTCGAAACAATAGTCAGAGGATCCAACCCGCTCGTTTTACTAACCTATTGGCAAACCACACCGACAAGCAGAGAGGAAAGACTACAAATGGAGAATCTATAGCAGAGAACGACCCTACCCGTTTCACTGACAGAATCCGAGCCACGACTCAATCCGGAACCAAACCCCAACCTGCAACAAAAACAACAGAGACAAGTTAGTGAACGCATACCAGAAATGAGAGTGCGGATCAATAACAAAAAGTAGAGGCAAGAGTGTTAATTGCACTTACCCGAAGGATAGTTAGCACCAGCATCACAAGCTCGAACCTGGGTCACGAACACAAAAGGGAGCCCTGCTCACAAGGAGCAACCACCCTTAGCACCACTGAAAAATTGAGCAGATAACTATAGCAAGGAGGAGAGGACACACCTCACTGAAGTCTGTTGAAACCAAGCCCAGGGTCCGTTGTTTACGCGACCTGGAAACCAAGGAAGTCAACAACAAATTAATCCGGAATTCAACCACAGTGAACCACATAAAGAAAATTAAAAATAACAGAGACAACAACGCCCACAGAGTAGAGCGTTAACCGGGCAGAGGAAACCATAACTAGAAGCAGACAAGTGCCATTATGGAGCAAGATATCGTTGCATGCAAACCCTCATCGCAGGCTCAACCCTCACTGTATTTTCTTTGCAGAGTGAAAAACAAGAAATGGTCGAATGACAAAAACCAAGGGTTTTGGTAACTTCAACGAGCAGGAAAATAGTAACCAAGGCGGGTACAGCTAATCCATCACCATTAAAGACTAACATAAATGCCACAAACAAATATCTAGAATAATATTCTGCTTAGAACTTAATCATATGTGTAATGATCCTGAATTATTTGTTAATCACAACGTTGAGGTATTATCATTAATAACTTTAAACCAAAGTACGGGCTGGTCCCATCATAGTGGTATCAGAGTAGGATTTAGAGTTTTTCCTGAGAAATGGAAGTTGGAAGATGAGGACATGGAAGAGATGCTCAGAGAGCAGTAGATGAAGGATTGCGGGAGGAAATTAGGATCCTTACTGCCCGTTTGGAGGCAGTTGAAGCAGGAAGGAGAAGGAATCCAGAGGTAGGAGATGACAGCAATGAAAAATATGTAGTAACAACAGATGGATCGGATGAAGAAGGTTCGAAAATGAGATTGTTGAGGTCAATCCTATTGGCGAGTAGCAAGCCTAAACTAGAAATTCCAAATTATGACAACAGCTTGTCCATAGAAGTTCTGTTGGACTGGATCAATGAGCTGGACAAATATTTTGAGTGTGAAGAGGTCAGTGAAGATCAGAGAGTTAAGTTCACTGCAACAAAGTTTAAGTCACACGCAGACCTATGGTGGGATAGTGTCCAAGCAGAGAGAAGAAGGATGAACAAGTTGCCGATAAAGAAATGATCAAGGAGGGTGGCCAAGTTGAAAGGCAGATTTCTGCCCAAAGATTACTAGATTGCACTGCATCGGCAAGTTCAGAATTTGAAACAGAAAGGGATGACAGTAAGAGAGTACACTGAAGAATTCTACCGGCTAAATTTAAGAGCTGGTTATACAGAGGAGACCCCGGAGAAAATAGCAAGGTATGTAAATGGTTTGAGATTAGAAATATTAGATGAAATCATCATTCTTTCCCCGAAAAATATAGAAGAAGAATACCAAAGTGCTATGAGAGTAGAGGAGAAGATCACAAGAAAACAAAATGCTAGGAGAGGACAGGGAACCGGTAGAGGAAGAGGACAGTCTTATGGTAGAGGGCGAACTACCAGCAATAGTGAAGAAGGCAGCAGTTCCAAAACTTCTGGGACAACAGAAAAAGGTGACAGCACTAGAGGTGGTAAGCCATATTAGCGAGGAAGAGGAAATGGTCGAGGCAGAGGAGCTAACTACCAATGCTACAGGTGTCAAAAGTGGGGGCACAAATATTTTGAGTGTCCTGAAACGGAACAAGTTGGACAAAGAGGTGCGTATGTCACACAACCAAAGGAAGCAAAGGCACCTCCCCAGGAAGCAGAAAATGTGCTGGAAATAGGGGAAGCCTTAGTTTTGAACAAAGTGTTGCTGAAACCAGCCAAAGAAACAGCTGAACAAACTCAAAGAAAAGCATTATTCCAGACAGTTTGTAAATCGCACGCAAATGTTGCAAGATGATTATCGACAGTGGGAGCACGGATAATCTAGTTACCATGGAGATGGTATAGAAGTTGGGGTTGAATCGGCTGAAGCACCCCACTCCTTATAAGGTATCATGGCTAGAGAAAGGCCATCAACTGTTGGTGGATGAATAGTGCAAACTTGAGTTCCACATTGGAAAATATAAGGATAAGGTTATTTGTGATATAATATTGATGGATGTATGTCATATACTGCTAGGAAGGCCATGGCAGTATGACAGGAAGGTAATACATGACGGGAAGACAAACTGCTATAAGTTTATCAAAGATGGGTTCAAGCACACACTTGTGCCCATCAAGGAGGAGGAGACAACAGAAACAAGTGGGATGAGAGTGTTATTAATGGGTGGAAAACAATTTTTGAAGCAGATTGAAGACAGTGAAGTAAGTTATGCTATTGTAAGAAGAGCAAAGACAGTGTTGTTACACATAGAAGTGTCAGATTTGCCTGATGAAATTCAGGAAATGCTGCAGGAATTCAACGATATAGTAGTAGACGACTTACCAGATAAATTTACTCCCAGGAGAAGTATAAGTCATCATATTGACTTTATACTTGGAGCAAGTCTACCGAATAAGGCAACGTATCGGATGAGCCCCAAAGACAATGAAGAAATCAGAAAACAAGTGCAGGAATTGCTAGATAAAGGGCTGATAAGGGAAAGTTTGAGCCCCTGCATAGTTCCAACAGTTCTCGCTCCCAAGAAAGGAGGAGAATGGCGAATGTGCACGGATTCAAGGGCCATCAACAAAATCACCATCAGGTACAGATTTCCACTGCCACGGATGGACGACATGATGGACTGCCTGAGCGGGGCAACATACTTCTTGAAAATTGACTTAAAGAGCGGGTATCATCATATTCGAATCAGGGAAGGGGATGAGTGGAAAATAGCCTTCAAGACCAATGAAGGACTGTATGAGTGGCTGGTAATGCCATTCGGACTGAGTAATGCACCCAGTACCTTTATGCGACTGATGAATGAAATGTTGAAGGAATTCATTGGAAAGTTTGTAATCTTGTACCTGGATGATATATTAATTTTTAGCAAGACGAGGGAGGAACACTTTCGACATGTTCAAAGTGTGCTGGAAAAATTGCAGCAGAATAAGCTGCTGATAAATCTGAAAAAAATGCACTTTTCTACAAAAAGAATTGGTTTATCTGGGTTACGTGATTGCAGAAAACGAGTTGAAGATGGACCCAGAGAAGATTGCAGAAATTGTCAACTGGCCATCCCTAAAAAGTCTGTTTGAGGTACGTAGTTTTCATGGGCTTGCAAGCTTTTACTGTAAATTTATAAGAAATTTCAGTGAAATTTGCACATGTATGTTGGACACTATAAAGAAGGCAAGTCAACCTTTTCGTTGGACCGAGGCAACAGAAAGGAGTTTTCAGCTACTGAAGAGGAAGATCACAGAAAGGTCGATCCTGAGATTTCCAGATTTTAAAAAGCTTTTTCAAGTTCACTATGATGCAAGTGGTATAACCATTGGAGCTATACTTAGCCAAGAAGACAAACCTGTTGCGTTTTTCAGCAAGAAATTGAATGAAAGCAGGCGGAAGTATTCATCTTACCACAAGGAATTCTATGCTATCATCTAAGCACTGAAGCATTGGAGACACTATTTGGGGGGGAATGAGTTTGTTTTATTCTCGGATAATTCTACACTGCAATATGTGATGGAACAGCACAAGCTGAATCACAAGCATGCTAAATGGGTTGAATATTTGTAGAGTTTCACCTTTGTGTTGAAACACATTAGCGGGCAGGCCAACAAGGTGGCGGATGTGTTGAGCAGAAAAGCCTTGCTTCTACAGGAGAGTACGATACAAGTGTTAGGCTTTGAGCATTTGAAAGACTTGTATCAGACCGACACGAATTTCAAAGAGGCTTATGAAGCCTGTCAAAATCCTTTGCTGAGAAACAATAGTCCATGGTTGGACTATAACTTGCAGGAGAAGCTATTGTTTAAAGGGGGACAGTTATGCATTCGTTACTGTTCAATGAGAGAGAATATCATTCGGGAGAAGCACAATGGAGCTCTAACCAGACATTTCGGCATAGACAATACATTAGAGCAGCTTAGCCATTTTTATTTTTGGCCAAGAATGCGAAGGGATGTGTAGATATTTGTGACCAGATGTAAAGTGTGTCAGTTGGTGAAAGGACATAGTCAGAATACGAGACTCTACATGCCATTGTCCATTCCGAGTAGACCGTGGGACTCAGTCAGCTTGGACTTCGTCTTGGGTCTACCAAGGACGCAGTGGGGTTATGATTCGGTGATGGTAGTAGTAGACTGGTTTTCAAAGATGGGACATTTCATCCCTTGCAGAAAAACCAGTGATGCCACTCACGTGGCCCACTTGTTCTTTACAGAGATCGTTAGGCTACACGGTCTACCTAAGTCCATTCTCTCTGACAGGGACATGAAGTTTACATGGCACTTCTGGCGCACCTTGTGGAAGAAAATGGACATGCAGTTAAGTTTCAGCTCTGCTTATCACCCGCAAACTGACGAGAAAATAGAGGTGGTAAACAAGAGCTTGGGGAACCTGCTACGAAGTTTGATTGGTGAAAATTAACGAATGTGGGATCAAGTACTTGCCTAGGCGGAGTTCGCTTACGACGACTCGCCCAACCGCAACACGGGTTACAGTTATTTTCAGATCTTATATGGCATGCATCCTCGCGGAGTGCATGAATTACGAGATCTAGGACAACAGGAAAGGCAGAGTGCTGATGGGGAAGATTTCACCAAAGCGATGAATAGTATCCACGAGCAGGTGAAAATAATTTTGCAGGATAACAGTAAAAAATATAAGCAGCAAGTAGATTTGAAATGGAGAGAGGTGCAGTTTAATGTGGCGGATGAGGTCCTCGCGCATTTGCGCAAGGAGCGTTTTCCTAGAGGTGCATATAACAAGCTGAAGTACAAAAAGATAGGCCCCTGCAAAGTTCTCCAGAAATTTTCAGCGAATGCTTATGAATTACAACTACCACCAGGAATAGGCATCTCGCCCATCTTTAATGTGGCAGACCTGTTTCCATACACTGCTGATCCAGAGGAAGACAACACACCACGACCTACACGAGACACACAGGATGGAAGTGAGACTTGGATGAGACAAATGCCTTACGCTCAGCTTCTCGAGATCGAGAGGATCCTCGACACTCAGGTGGCCAGGCGAACTCAATGGAAAGAATATCTACAATCTTTGGTTAAGTGGAGGAACCGTCCTATTGAGGAAAATTCGTGGCTTAATGCCAGACAGATAGAGTAGGCGAGTTATTCAGTCAAGAAGCTCATGGATGGGAGTCATGAATATTTCTTACCCCGGGAGTCTGATGCAGGAGCATCCAGCTAAGGGCACCATGACCAGATGTTGGTCTCAGCCAAGGTGGAAAGATTTATCAGTATTTGGTTTTCTTTATGTTTAATTGGTCAAAGCAGAGTGTAGAGACTTGTTTCTTCTTATTTCATTATTAGTTAGGGGGAACCTAGGAATAGTATAGTTAATTAGGGTCATTACTGACATTATCTGTCTTTTATTGATTAATTCATATTACAACTGTTTCCTTCATTTAGAAAAAAAAATCAATATCAATTGTAAATCTTACAGCGCAAGAAGACCCGAATAAGTTAACAATTATGTAACTGAAAAAAGGAAACTGAAGCGTAATTGTGCACAGTTCAGGTAACTGTGGGAAAACAGTACAAAAACCAAATGTAAATCATTCTGAAAAGGTTCGATTGGAGAGAATAGTAATATAAGAGAGCAGAAAACGATTATCAAAACCCTGAATCTGAACCCATCTGTAACCAACAATCCTTTCATTTCAATTTTTTTTTCCTATTAATTACTGAGTGTGACAAATTAAACAACGAGATGCATTCCTGTAATTTTCTAGCAATATTTTCCTAGCAAGCAGAGACAGAGTTTTCAATATTCGAACGACGAGAACAGAAAGCACATTATAACAAGGAACAAGGCAACGGAATCTAGCAAGCAACACCAGTTCCAGAACCACGGCGCAAGCAACCACAAAAGCAGAAAGAAAAAAGGACGCAAATTCAGTAGAATTCCTCTACGACAGAGGTAGCCATTTGTAACCAATTCTTTTCATTTCCATTACATATAAATTAATGTTGGCACATTGAAATAAATAATAGCCCTCAAAAGTATAAGACTAGCAACCAGAAACCGGAATGACCTCAACAGACAGTGGCAAACAGCAAAGCTAGGGTTCAAAACCCTGTAAGACTATAATATTGTCGAGAAGAACAAGAAAATTAATTACAAGCTGTAGCTGAGGCCATTGGATGCGAAACAATAGTTAGAGGAGCCAACCCTCTCGTTTTACTAACCTATTGGCAAACTACACCAACAAGCAGAGAGGAAAGACTACAAATGGAGAATTTATAGCAGAGAACGACCCTACCCGTTCCACTGACAGAATCCGAGCCATGACTCGATCTGGAGCCAAACCCCAACCTGCAACAAAAACAACAGAGACAAGTTAGTGAACGCATACCAGAAACGAGAGTGCAAAGCAATAGCAGATAGTGGAGGCAAGAGTGTTAATTGCACTTACCCGAAGGATAGTTAGCGCCGGTAGCTCAAGCTCGAACCTGGGTCACGAACACAAAAGGGAGCCCTACTCACAAGGAGTGACCAACCTTAGCACCACTGAAAAATTGAGTAGATAACTATAGCAAGGAAGAGAGGACATACCTTGTTGAAGTCTGTCGAAACCAAGCCCAGGGTCCGTTGTGAACGCGACCTGGAAACCAAGGAAGTCAACAGCAAATTAATCTAGAATGCAACCACAGTGAACAACATAAAGACAGTTAAAAATAATAGAGACAACAACGTCCACGGAGCAGAGTGTTAACCAGGCAGAGGAAACCACAACCAGAAGCGGACAAGCGCCATTACAGAGCAAGATACTGTTGCATGCAAACCCTCGTCGCAGGCTCAACCCTCACTGTATTTTCTTTGCAGAGTGAAAAACAGAAAATGGTCGAATGACAAAAACCAAGGGTTTTGGTAACTTCAACGAGCGGGAAAATAGTAACCGAGGCGGGTACAGCTAACCCATCGCCATTAAAAACTGACATAAATGCCATAAACAAATATCCAGAATAATCTACTGCTTAGAGCTTAATCATATGTGTAATGATCCCGAATTATTTGTTAATCACACATTGTTAATCACAATGTTGAGGTATTATCATTAATAACTTTAAACCAAAGTACGGGCTGGTCCCATCAGGTATTATTCATAGTGAAAACTAAAATATACATGTATGCATGATTCTATGCACTGAAATGCTAAATCATCTCATGGAGGCACAGGAAATACATAAGTCAATTGCTACACTAATTTAATAAGAAAGAAGCACCCTCCACGTGGACAAAATTTGGCATTCAACTACAAGGTATACGTTTCGTATTTCTAAGGAGGCTAAGGAAATAGACTACTTATTAAGCAACCCATTAATATATATAACATTCATACAATTATGGCATACTATAATGCGTTCCATGCACAACAAATCTCGTCACCAAAGTGACACTAGAGGAAATTAATCAGTACAAAAAGGCATTCACTTATGCTCTGCATTTAATCATAGCATCACCCATTGAACAATAGTCACTATACAAGGAAAACCTAGGAAGATGTGCATCCAAATCATAGTGAACTGTTATGCAACTGGTACAATAATTGCACACAACCCTTAATGGAAGTTTCAGATATAGCATTAAAAAATGAACAACATCCGTCCATCAACAATTCATATATAACGACAGGTGGCTTGTATACATTGAGACTGTGTAATATGGATGAGATAGTAGCACCCCATGTGAAATTCCCATTCTAGCATTTATCCATCAGTACTTTATATATAGTACAATGAGACTATGATACAGGTTGATGACTTCATAATTTTAAGCTTGCAAGAATGACTTGCTATCTTACTATCTACATGAAAAATCCAAATTAGAAGCACAGAAATCAATTTAGCAAGAGTCCACTGTATATAGGCAGATCACTGTTTGTAGTATTTGTTATTGTTTGTGTGTGCCAATGCAATTAGCCTAAAAATGCAGATAATAAGAATAATAACACTTGATTACGTGTATATGCTTTTGTGAAATAAATAGACATCTGTCTTCCAGTCTGGCGAACTTATTAATGTGATATGTTATAAGTGGACTGTGGGCTATGTGGCAATTTTTATTCCATGCAAGTGTTAGTATGTGTTAAATTTTTTATATCAAGGCATCAGGATTGTTTTCCCCTAAATAGCATGTCTGATTTTATGCTTAGATAACACATCCTAGTTGTATTATGGAGTAATTTGTTTCACCTGGACTAAATTAAATTGACAAAATTGACAGATCCTTGGCTATCACAACAATTATATGTTCGAAATTCTATTGTAGTACTTGTTACTGTTTGTGTGTGTGCCAATCTGATTAGCATTAAAATGCAGATAATAAAGATAAGCACACTTGATTACACATCTGTGTTTGTGAAGTAGATAGACATCTTTCTTCTAGTCTGGGAAACTTATTAATGTGATCTGTTATTAGTGGACAATGTGGGCTATGTTGTGGAAATTGATTACCACATGCAAGTGTTAATATGTTATTAAATTTTTATATCAACGTATTAGGATTATCTTCACCTAAATAGTGTGTCTAAACTTATGCTTTAGATAGCACATTTCAGTTGTATTAGGGAGTAATTTGTTTCTATGAAACATTTATTCCTTTAACAAATAAAATTCCCAATCATGGGCTTAATTGTAATTCTCTCATATGGTATGGCTCTTACCATCCTTACACAATTGGTTTTTCACCCTTGACATTCAGATTGTAGGAAGAATAATAGCCTTACAGTTATTGTTGTCTTGTTGTCTCTATTATTTCCCACCTACAGATTTGTAGCTTTGATTGTTTTTTCTAGCCACTATATTGAACTACTGCCCGTAGTGTTATTAGATGAACTTCCTATTGGGTATATACATGTTTATTGTAAATTTCAATCTAAAGAATGGTAGAGTAAATTTTCAGGTGGCTATAACTTTTGATTCAGTATATCCAATCTTGTAGGGTTGACAACAAGGCTATTCCATTTTATAATACATGATTAATTTTAATGGGACCAATAATTTTACATATTTTGTGTGGCTCCAGGTGCCATCTATTGCCACAAGAAGTGAGTCCCCATCAGAGAGGCCAGGCAAGCCTGAGTGTCCTGTAAGTTAAACAAAGATTTTGTTTTTTTTATTGTCGTATCACACATCCTTATGATATTATTGTAATTTAGATTTTGTTTGTAATGTTTGATTTCTTTTGATGTTGTTTAATTTAGCCTTTGTTGTGTTGTTGATTTTTATACTATTGAACTCAGTACTATATGAAAACTGGCATTTGCAAATTTGGTTCAAAATGCAAGTTCCACCATCCAAAAGATAGGTTGGAAACCTTAAAATCAGAGGATAATTTTGATGGAAGTGAGGTACTCAAGTCAATCTGTGTTTTCATCCATTATTTTTTGTCTTCCATTTAATATGATATGTAATCCATAAATTTTGAAACCTCGTGGGAAAATCTGAAAAAATACTTCTTCATATTCATGGATGGCATCCCTAGTAAACTCATCAATGTAGACTAGTGCACTTACCCAGGTGTATTTGAACCGATCACGTGTTGGAACAAAACTATCCAAATGCCCAGAAAAATTAGAGATATTTGGTTGAACTAATTTGTTGGGTTTTTCAATAAATATACATTTATATTAGACCTACAAATTATAGTGATAAAAAGTTTATGCTTTAAGAACTCAGTAATTTTGTATCTTAAGCTTTTATTTGGCATTGCAGGGACAGACTATGCATATGATGTATCCGACTATTTTTAAGGCATTGGAAGAAGCGGGTATGGAAAATACATATCATCCTCAGGATTATTTGAACTTCTTTTGTCTCGGGAATCATGAAGTAAGGGATGATAATGAAGCAGCTTCTGCAAGTGCAGTTCTAGAAAATAAACCTCATGTAATTTATCCACATTTTTTTTTCTCAACCGCTCTACATAAAATGATCTATGCTGTCCTCAATTACTACTTTTCCTTATAGCATATTTTGTGTTAGATACCTTTAGTAGAAAATGGATTTCTCTTGTAATTTACAGAATAACATTTAGTCTAGTCAATTTCAAGTGTTGGGCTCGCTTCAAAAATTTTCAGTTCAAAAGTGATGAATCTTTACTGTTATTGTGAAACTGATATCATTGTCCTTTTAGATGTTAGGTCCTAATTTTACTGACATTCTTTATGTGATGGGCTTGGGCTTTGAAAAATCATCATTTCATGATTTACGTCCATTCAAAGGGTATGATTGTAGATGATGAGTACATCATTCTAGGGTCATCAAATATTAACCAATGCTCAATGGATGGTTCAAGAGATACTAAGATTGCTATGGATGCATATCAACCACAATGTACATGGTCTAAAAAGCGATACCATTGTTACAGGGAAAAGTGTCTATATAGAATTGCTCTGTCCCACTAAGGTGTGACAGCTGCCTTAGAAACAAACAGAGAAAAGCTACTTTCGTTTTTCCTTTATGAATTATAGATAGAGAAGGACAGAAAGACCAACCTCTGTCTTGCGCTAATCTCCTGATTTGATTCCTCTCTTCTTTGATAGTCTTCAGCTACCTGCTCCCTTGCACGCCCAGCTTCACAAAGTACCTGTAAGATCACAGAAGCATAGCACTATACAAAGACATGGATCTATAATCATAAACAATCTAGGATCAGATATAAATTGACCATACAAATGTAGCAAGCATTAATGACACAAGAGCATGGAGGAAAACTTGAATAACTTTCATTGATAAACAAAAAAAGAGCCAAGAGGAGTTACAACCAGTTGTTCTGACCCAGCATCAACCTCCTAGCAAAGAAGCCCCTCTTCATCTCAAACAAAGCTTAGATCACCCAACAATCTGATGTTTGTCTCAAGAAACCAATAGCAATTCCTTACAATATGCCAAATTCCAGCCTCTGGATCTCTGGGATGAGGGATCCATATATAGATGTCTGTAATGGAGATGAGTCAGCTCATGATTTGATTAGTTTCTTCCCTCTGATAGTTCTTGCTTCCACTTGGAGATTGATGGTCTCTTACTCATCCTTGGTCGAATTCAGTGAGGCAAGTGTCACAGGAGAAGTTTCTGGAAGCTTCCATTGCCTCTCCACCTTGCGGAATGACACTGCCATTTGTCATTTCTCGCCCATCGCACCCCACAGAAGGGATTTTTGAAGTGCAACGCACCCACACAGTGTATTTAGGTGAGATGCAACGCACTTAGCTAGTGGAGCAGCTGAAATGATCCTGTTTTGACCAATTCTGAGCAGTTTTTCATGGAGAACTTCTGGGAGAAGCTGTAATCTGTTGACCTTGTTCTTTTAGGGGTTAGAACAACACTTTTAGGGACTTAGGAGCCCTTGATTTATGGACATTTCATGCTTGGGGTTGTAGGGCCCAAAAATGTCTATAACAGTTGCCCCCTAAAGCATGAGGTCGTTAATCTTTTGATGTCGGGTGAAATGCTTTATTATGAGGATCCGAAGTTCTTTCAATGCTGGGAGGAGACCTGTAATAAGATAGAATACAATACATTATCTTCATAATATTTTCATGATCTAGATGAGGTGGGCATTCCCATGCTCAGCTTTATAAATTCATTTTCATGTACATAGGACAGACAATTGTTTGAGTGTAGACTGATGATTTTGATAGAGCCATCATCATTTTGATTGGATGATTATCTGTGCAGCAATGATGTACATTTGATGTTTTTATTTCCCTTAATATATATCGCAGCCCGGATGGATGAAACTAGATCCGGGGTCTTCAATCTCATTCGATCTTCACTCGAAGTACAAGTCGATCCATGTGAAAGTTGTTCTGGAGTCGAAAATGGAAAGACATCGCCTGATTACCAACCAATGATGTAAGTTGTTAACATGCGCGAGAGGAATCACCGATAATGATAATGACCCTCAAGGTACTGCAGTACAATTCACGTGGTGTGAATAAAGGACTTGGCGTCGAACACCACGTAAAATCTTTCTGTCGAAGGCCATTGATGTAAACCTGTCGCCGGAAGTGAGAAACTTGCCATTGAGGCATGCAAGCTTCAAAGTACTGAATGGGGTGTTCCTAGATCAACTTCTTGGATAATGAGCTGATGTCGACAAGAAGTGATCCGTCATAGGAGGGCCTTAATGAATCCCACATCAATGACACAGAACGGAGCAAATTATTTTAATGGAGGTGAAAACGATCTGGTGATATAAGGTTTAGGGTGGCGGTCATGAAAGAATGGAGTATAAATGTATGGTAGTGGGTGAGACACAGGTGAATTCTCTGAATGACTTCTCTTGAACATATCGGCGACACTGATGTGATGGATTGGTAGCATTAACCCCAAATGTAGATGGTATGATGGGACCATGGTGATGTGACCGGTGAATGAAACAACCCAACCCGACTCGGACACGGAGTGGAAGTGTCATGTTCAAGAGCGACTTGCTACCAACAAAGTTTCTTCAAGTTTTCTTCTCAATTTTCCCCAGTGGAATCGCCATTTTGTTACAGGGAAAAGTGCCTATATAGAACTGCTCTATCCCACTAAGGTGTGACAGCTGCCTTAGAAACAAACAGAGAAAAGCTACTTTCATTTTTCCTTTATGAATTATAGATAGAGAGGGACAGAAAGACCAACCTCTGTCTTGTGCTAATCTCCTGATTTGATTCCTCTCTTCTTTGATAGTCTTCAGCTACCTGCTCCCTTGCACGCTGAGCTTCACAAAGTACCTGTAAGATCACAGAAGCATAGCACTATACAAAGACATGGATCTATAATCATAAACAATCTAGGATCATATGTAAATTGACCATACAAATGTAGCAAGCATTAATGACACAAGAGCATGGAGGAAAACTTGAATAGCTTTCATTGATAAACAAAAAAAGAGCCAAGAGGAGTTATAACCAATTGTTCTGACCCAGCATCAACCTCCTAGCAAAGAAGCCCCTCTTCACCTCAAACAAAGCTTAGATCACCCAACAATCTGATGTTTGTCTCAAGAAACCAACAACAATTCCTTACAATATGCAAAATTCCAGCCTCTGGATCTCTGGGATGAGGGATCCATATATAGATGTCTGTAATGGAGATGAGTCAACTCATGATTTGATTAGTGCCTTCCCTCTGATAGTTCTTGCTTCCACTTGGAGATTGATGGTCTCTTACTCATCCTTGGTCGAATTGAGTGAGGCAAGTGTCACAGGAGAAGTTTCTGGAAGCTTCCATTGCCTCTCCACCTTGCGGAATGACACTGACATTTGTCATTTCTTGCCCATCGCACCCCACAGAAGGGATTTTTGAAATGCAACGCACCCACACAGTGTATTTAGGTGAGATGCAACGCACTTAGCCAGTGGAGCAGCTGAAATGATCCTATTTTGACCAATTCTGAGCAGTTTTTCATGGAGAACTTCTGGGAGAAGCTGTAATCTGTTGACCTTGTTCTTTTAGGGGTTAGAACAACACTTTTAGGGACTTAGGAGCCCTTGATTTATGGACATTTCATGCTTGGGGTTGTAGGGCCCAAAAATGTCTATAACAACCATCCACATAGCCAGGTGATTGGCTTAAGGTTTTGTACCATGTTTATATCATGTGTTGGTATTGTTTATTTTTTTTTTCTACATCAACTTCTTTCCAAGGCACTCCTTCCCTCCCAACCTGAATACATATTGAAGCATCCCCTCCTCTTTTATTTTTTTGAAAGAACTATGCAAATTTTGGCCTGAGTGGGTGCAAAATTATTGGCGTGTCACTTTGGGGATGCCCAACCATGCATACACTGAGAATCGAACTCGAGTTAGTTAGGGTAGACTCACATCAAGCTTCTGCTAGACCACAACCCAACCTACATAAATTGAAGCACACTTACTAGAGGTCATTCCCGTTGTTATTGAAATTGATGTTGCATAAAGATGGAAGCTAAACTTATATGGGAAGTTGTGAACCTATCTAGTTTAGTTGGAATTTTATTTAGAGATTATGGATCCAAATCAGCTCATGTCTTTCTTTGTTCCAATCTTTTAGTTGAGTGAATTTTCCATGCAACCTCCTCCTACCATAACATCATAATGCACTTATTAGTTAGGCTTCATCCTTTTGCTTCATTGCTTCTATATTGTGCTATTTTTCTACTTGTACAATGTATGAATTGCATTAAAGAATAACCTCCCTTACAATGAACAAGGACTTTTTGGGGCTCCATTTTAGACATTAATAGAATCTATATGCTCTTGATTTTGTAGGTCAAACATGTTGATGTTTCACTACCAGAAAGGTTTGGTGAGCCTGAGTGCGCTTTAATATACTCTAAATTTTGCATTATGAATGTCAAATTAGAATAGTTATTTGGACATGCCACTACAAGCTAAGATGTGCCAAGTGCTAAGGCATGGCAAGATGTACAAGGGTTCCAAGTCCTTGCCTCCTCTTCTTCCATATGTTATCCACTTATGACATTTCCTTGGCAATATTTGGTGCATTTGCTAGTTGTAGGTCATTTATAGGTTATAAATGTCTTTAGAGTTTCACTTCTAATTGAGTATTCAACTGAACATATTGATTCTATTATATAACTATTTTTTCCTCCACCCACTTTTCATAACTTCAATAACCATTAGGTAGGGACCTGCAACTTCAATGCTTCTTTGCTTGTTTAGTAAAATATTGTTGAGACTTTAATTTATTGAAAGTTATAGAATTTACAATTTATGAAGTTTCAAGGTCTAATTTTTAAAAGTATAATTCTTTAAAGGGTTCTAGCTCAATGAAAGAGCACCTGCTTTACAAGTAGGAGGTTGGTGGTTCAATTCCATCGTGCCTTGACATCCATATGGAATGACGATGATCAATTTTTGGTGACAGAGGCTCTTTTGACCATCACCATTGAACTTTAGTGACATTTTTCGACCCTCACCAAAAATATAAAATGGTGACGGTCAACGAATGCCACCATATATACGCATTAATAGTGACGACCCTCAAAGGTCCGTAACCATCAATCATTGTTGTTGATATGAAATGGTGACGGTCGTTGTCCATCATTATAGTCATTATTTGTGACGAACCTTGAATGTCACCACAACACCTATACTTCTGGTAATGTGGCTTTTGGTGACGGTAATGAACGTCACCATATATATGCATCAATAGTTACGGCCATTAAATATCCATCACAATAAATCATTGTTGTTCATATGAAACGATGATGGTCACTATCCGTCATTATAATCAATATTCGCGATAGATCTTGAATGTCGCCATAACACTTATACTTTTGGCAACGCCACCTTTGGTGACATTCAATTTTTGGTGACTGAGGCTATGGTCCATCACCATTACTCATATGCAATGGTGACGGTTGCTATCCATCATTATAAATAATTATTGGTGACGAACTTTGAATGTCACTACAACACCTATACTTTTGGCGACGCCACTTTTGGTGACGTTCAATTTTTTGTGATGGAGGCTATGGTATGTCACCATTGCTCATATGAAATGGTGACGGTCACTATCTGTCATTATAAATAATTATTGGTGACGGAATTTGTATGTCACTACAACACCTATACTTTTGGCGATGCCACCTTTGGTGACGTTCAATTTTTGGTGACAAATGCTCTTTTGACCATCACCAATGAGCTTATGGTGACATTTTTCGCCCCTCACCAATCTCATTTTTTCTTGTAGTGTCTGCTAATTATTGTCCACAAGGAAATGGGTTAGCTGAACCCACAAACAAGAATCTCATTAGGATTATTAAATGAACTATTGACCAAAGCCAGAAGAACTGGCATAAGTTTTTGATGTTTGCACTATGGGAAAATCGAATAACTCAGAAAGCCTCCATTGGCACTTCTCCTTTTAATTTGGTCTATGAGAAAGAAGATGTCTTACCTACAAATGTAGCTATTCCCTCTTTAGCCTTAGTTCAATTCATTGAAGAAACTCCTTCCTCATCTATGCAAGTTAGACAGTTACAAATCCTTAAGCTTGAAGAGGAAAAAGAAAAGGCCAGGACCACATATGCACATCATCAACAGTTAGTCAAAGCTTCTTTTGATTCAAATTATGTAAGTTCAAAATCTTTTCAACTTGGAGACCTAGTATTGAAATGGGATAAATCCCATGAAGAGAAAGGTAAGCATACCAAGTTCCAACAAATGTGGCTTGGCCCATTTCAGATTGTGGAACAAATAGGCCCATCAAGTTTTCTATTACAAGATTTATCAGGTAAGAGAGAATCTCAACCTGCTGATGGGTAGATTTTAAAGAAATACTTTCCATAGAATATTATCTCTTCTATTCACTGTATATTATTGCCTTTAGTTTATATTTTTTAGAAAGAAAATACAAGTTGGAAAACATTTACTTTTGGCTTTACAAATGATATTCTCTTTTTAATTTTGACTTTTTGCTTGTGTAAGTAAAGATTGTTATGAAAGTAATATTCACATCTGAAATATATAGTTAAGTTCTATTGCTTCAAAACTTCCTGTTCTCTGCCAAAATTATCTGATCTTTGATGAAACTTAGCTTTAGAAAGAAATATTTCCTTTACATCAGTCAAGAAAAGTATCCATAACAAAGCAAAGTCTCTCTATAGAAAAGCATCTTTAAAACTCTACAATTGTCATCCAGAAGCTCTTAAGGAGCCAATGGTTCTCCCAACCTAATACGTTTTCATTTTTAGAGTGTAATGCTAAAATATACTTAAAATTAAATGGTAAGAGGTCTCATCAAGAGCCGACTTACCATGATCATAAGATTATAATTAACTGACATTACCAATATTTCATATCAAAACATGGTAATGGCTTGAGATTATATTAATAAAAAAACAAGGGGTCTCATCAAGAGCCAGCTTGTTCAGTTAAGTTACAAATCAAGTGAATGGAATTGTCAATTTTGGTCACCAAACCAAGACATTGTCCTTTAAGAAATAAAAGATGAAAATTTAAAAGAATAATGAATTAGTTCAGAAAATAAAGAAAGCAATAAGTATACAAATGAGCTTATCTTTAAAATTGCATTCTGACTTAGGTGGGATACCGAATCATTTTTGGTTAAAAGGTAACCCTGTTGAGGCTATGGATGCATGCTAGCAATAAAGGCTCTACCTATGACAACTAAGTATACCAAAAACTGATCTGAGAAGAGCCTCCTTGTTTTTATCTGTAAAACCAAGTAATGACTGATGTAGACAAAGTAACTTTCTTATGAGAAAAGAATAATCAAAAGAATGATAGTTAAGTATATGTTGTTTTATTATTAATGAGCAGTATTACTTACCTTATATTCCATGTAATTTTTATTTTCAAAATTATCATTATTTTGGAAGTTTTTAGAAATTTCAAAAAACTCTCAGAGATAACTGGTTCCTCCAAGTGAATCGCCAATTGTTGTGCTATTCAACAACCCCCTATTTATTAATAGCAGTGGTTAATATTACATTAATAAATGGGGATCCTTTAAAAATCCCTCCAAAAATAAACTTAACATTTATGCATTTTTCTTATTTAATTTTGGAATAAAGCAAGATATCAATCAAACCCCTTTTTTCAAAAGAACTACTAAATGCTTTCCTTCCCACATATCGCATGACTAAGCATCATGAAAAACCTTGCTAACCCACCAAATCTAGTGAAAAACGATTAATAGAGGACTCTACACTTTATACCTCGAAACTATCATATTTTTGACATAAACTAGGTCCTAAAGCTTTTCTCTTCAAAAACAAGTCTCGCATCGCATATCGCTATTTATGAAGAGCCCGCCTTAAAAGGTTATCTCAAAACAAGTGAAATGTGAAATTGCAATGGCATCGTAACCTTTATTGCATCGCATTTCGAGCATTTAAAAGAGTACCGCAAACTTACCATCAGTCGATATTGCGAAATGCGATCAAGACCCAAACCCACTCCTTCAATACATCACGAACAAATGTTTAGGTCCGCCGCTTATTAAAAAGGTCTTTACATAGGAAAAACCTGACAAGTAGCTATGTTTTGAGGCAATAAACGAGCGGCTCGCATCTCGCATCTCGCAAAAACGTAAGGGAAGGTAAGAAAATAAAAAAGGCACAATGTGATATTGCGATCTATGATATTGCTTCGCAAATCACAAAATCAACATTATCACAATTCAAAGGCTTGCGACCCTAGAAGCTTTCTTCTCGACTTATGATGCAAACATTTATGAGCATTAAAGCTAAGGGATAATGAAGCATTAGTGGGCATTTAGTAAGAGTTAATTGCATTTATCTGTGAAAATCTATTAAAGGTGACATGACATCTTCTTACATGTGTTCGAATAAAACTCATTTTATCACCTTTACAAGTTATCCACATTATTTAATTTCACGTTCATTATAATCTTTGTGTACCCGATAGCTTTTTTTCTTCACTTTCAGGGAAAATCCACAGACCAAATCTTTGGGAGCAATGGTGAAGAAAGGCAAGGCAGTCGTCTCTAAGAAGTCAGAAATTACTCCTCTATTTACAGATACTACATGTAGCAGAGAAGGAGGAACCTCTAGATGGGAGGCCATGTATAATAAACTAGAGGAAGAACAACCAAGGATTCTGGAAACGAAGGTTACAATTGATGAACATGATTCCTCAAATGCCTCCATGTTTGAGACAACATGCTCATTTTTGCATCGCATAGCTATGCGTCCAAAGATAATCCCTTATGCAGACATGGTTAAATGGGTTATTGATGAAACCGACATTTCAGACAGAGAATTCAAGGCAAGAAGCCAAGAGGTTATGGGATCTTTTACGCCAGACAACTTGCAGTTTATGTACCACCTACCAGAGCCACAAGTCATATACAACTAGCAATTCATCGAAAAGTTTGCGAAAGAGAACGAGGACCCAGTAGGCTGAACCTGGACCTGGTTAAAGAATGAGGGAAAAATCAAGAAAGACAAGAATGGTATGTACTCTACTGCGTCTATTTGTCCCCCTCATAGTTTTGCAGTGGCCATGCTATGTAGACTATTTGGCAAACCCGATAGTACTAAATTCTCCCCAGAATGGCTGCCATTAATAGATGCAGCCATAAATGCAACTATAATGAATTGGGCACAAATTTTGTCTGATAATTTATCAACAACAATAATGGAGTATAGAAGGAAAACAAGTGTTGCTTCGAGGGTTTACCCTCCATTTTTTATGAGCGCCTATGTAATGGATGCAATTTGTTTCGATTCAAAATTTCCTGTCATGGGATGGAAGTGTACTATCCAAAATCCACTGCCCATTCACATATACCATAAATACATGTGAGAATCTCACTTTCAACCACTTTTTTACAAAATTTGTCATGGAGTTATGCTCCCTATCCACAAATGGCTTTATAACCGAGATGCCCCCAAGTTTTCCAAAGAAGCCGAGGTAGATATCCTCCCAGTGGCCAGATGGTTTGGGGAGGAAACATTTACATATATCAAGGTATTTGGCAGCATTACCTACCCCCATGTCCTCCCATACTATGTTCTGGACAAACTGATGGCTAGAGAGATAGCCTATTAAACAACTAGTGAGGGAGGGATGAGCAAAACATTAAAGGAAGCAAAAAAGGGCCATTTGGCCTACATTCCCTTTACAGTGTGGAGCATTTTCATTGCACGACCTGGGGCATGCATTTAAGAAGTAGAGATTATGTTATCTCTTTAATTACCTAAATTCCCTGGAAGGCAATATGACCCATTTAGACTGTCAAAGACTTTACCACCATGGTAAAAATAAAAGTATTCAGTAATGAGGAAGATGCATTTGATGACATCTTTTTGTAGAAGAACACCTTCACAGAGGTGAAGCATATGGCACAATTATTTTTTGACCATGAAGATCTTGAAACCTTTTACGAGTATAGAGAAATGAGGCTAACGAAGTTTCCATTGGACCAATTATTGATTCAACCAATAAGGGAGCGTACTCCCAGTGTAAGTCTAGAATGAGATTCTAAAGAAAATTCTAAAACCAATTCTAGTGTAGAATCCCAAGAGAAATCTATCAGGGAGTCAGAGAAGTCATCACAACATGGGAAAAGCAGAAGCAGGGATGTTGTTGGGAAAAGTATCTATTCAGAACGCCCCTATCCCACTCTAAGGTGTGATAGTGCCTTAGCAACAAACAAGGAAAACTAATTGAGTATTCTTCTTTATGAAATGTAAATGAGGAGGAAGGATGTAACTAACCTGTGTCTTTTGCTAGTTTATTGATCCAATTGCTCCTCTCTTCAATAGCTCCCAGCTCCCTGCTCTCTTACCGGCCCAGCTTCACCGAATTCCTGCAAGATCACAAGAGAGAGAAACTACACGAAGATATAGATATACATTCATACAAAGCTCAAGATCAGATTAAGCTAAACATGCAAATATAACAAAACATCATTGATACACATCATGTAGGAGAAACTCAAATAGTTTATTGATAGAATAAGAAAGTCCAAGAGGAGATACAACCAAGTGAGTTCCGATCCAGCATCTACCTCCTAGCAAAGGAATCCCTTCCTCTCCTCCAACAAAGCATAAATCACCCAATGTACTAATCTCAATCTCAAACCAATAGCAATTCTCTCCAAAGTACAAAATTCCACCCCCTGGATCTCTGGGATGAGGGATCCATATATAGATGTAAGCAGAGAAGATGAGTCAGCTTATGTTTTGACTTGTGGCTTCTCTCTGTCAGTTCTTGCTTCCACTTGGAGACTGAGAGCCTCTTACTCATCACTTGGTCGAATTCAGTGAGGCAAGTGTCATTGGAGAAGATTCTGGAAGCTTCCATGGTCTTTCCACCTCGTTGAATGACTCTGCCACTTGTCCTTTCCCACTCAACGCACCTGGGTAGTGCATTCAAGTGCGTTGCAACGCACCTAGACAGTGTACTGGGGTGCTTTGCAACGCAGGCAGCTAGTGGAGCACTTGAATTGATCCTGAATTGACTGTTTCTGAGTGGTTTTTGGTGGAGAACTTCTGGGAGAAGCTGTCATTGGTTGACCTTGTTCCTTTAGGAGTAGTAACAACATCTTTAGGGACTTTGGATCCCTTGGATTATGGACATTTCATGCTTATAGCTGTAAGGCACAAAAATGTCTATAACAAGGGAGCCGGAAAAAGATACAACCCAATCTACAGAAAAGACAACTGATAAAACCCCTGGTGATTGATTTAGAAGAAGAATGGGATAAATTTAATAAAAGACTCCATACAGAAGAACAAACGTCACAGTTACAAATTGCACAACAAAAAACAACTCAAGAAATTACAACAAAGGAAACTGTAAATACTCAAGAGGTAGAGCACATCCCTATTACTCCCACTTCTGAAATTGTTTTGAGAATTGAGGAGATTCCCCCTCTAGATGTGTTTTATAGCCCACAACACAAAGCAGTTGTTAAAAGACAAAGGAATAAAAGGAAGTTGGATTCTACAGTTGTTACTACCCCTGATAATGAACCGATGGATGTTGTCTGGAAAGACTCACCCATCGATCTGTCCGTTGACCTTACTAAACTGTCACAGTTTGCAGGACCCTATGCTACAACGACCATCGAAAAAGAAACACATGTGCAAATGTTTCTTAAGGAAAAAGAAGATAAAATTTTGTCGCTTGAACAACAACTACAACAAGCAAAATATGACCAGCAAGCAGAGACACAATTAGCTAAGCTTCAACAGGAGTTCAAGCATATGCAAATAAAACATCAAGCCAGCTTAGCAAAAAAGGAAGCGCGAATAAAACGAATAACTTATCTACATAAAGATGATCCAAAAATTGATCAATTTATTACTGAAGCGCTCAGCCTTAACTCCCAGCTGATGTACCAAAAATAACTATTATGCCAAAAGATTTCGCAATTGAATTCTTATTGCAAAACAAGCAACAAATTGACAAGTCAAATCATGGAAATGAGAATTCAATATGACGAAGTCTTGAAAAAAGTCTCCGACTTCATCACCTGGCAGAATTTAGAAGATGGGAGAAAATCTGACTTGCCTAAACTGTAGGAGTCACACAAAGAAATCTTATTTGCATATTGGGATTCTCGGCTTAGAGAGGCAGAAAAGGCAATAGCAGATGCGGTAGCAGTAGCAAACAGTGTTATCGAAAATATTAATGAAAAGTTACATAGCGTAAACCTTGTGGCAGAATCCATTTCGGCTTTTCTTCCTAATGTAAAACAGCTTGAGTTACAGTGGAGATAAGCAATGGAAGAAAAGGCAGAAGCAACTAAGCAAACAACTAGGTTAAACTAGGAAGCATACTGGTGACATTTAGTGAAACCTCACAGCGAGTGGATGACCCTGTGATTCCTAACCACTTCTACGGAGAAAATGGTGCCAGCACTAACCAATGTCATGTTCACTGGGCAGCTGAAAGCTGAAATCGGCCAACTGACACAACTCAAACCCATGACGGACATTTGCGATCTAAAGGATCAAATGCAGAACAGTTAGTTACCATGCTCATTTCTATTTTTGTTTTTATTTTACATAATTTGAGGAAGGTCATTTAAACCTCCTAAACTATTTTTGTAATAATCTATTTTTAATTTTATAGTTTAGTATTTAAACCCCTCTCATGCATTTAGAGAGAGGTCCAAATTTTTTATCAGAAACAATCTTCAAAACATGCACTTCTGTCCCTTTGAGGAAGTTCTGGTAAAATTAATGGAACAAGATTTATTTTTATCTTATCTAGCATCTTTTACTGAAATTGCACTTTTGTACTCTTAGATGGTGTTGAATGGATTGAAAGTAAATCAATATTGCTGAAGCACATGAGTGGACGTATTATAAATGGTACTTTTATCTCGTAATTTTTTTATTTATGTATCAAGCAATAATTTCTCTTCAAGTTGTTTATGTATGAAAGTTTGAATCTTGGTTAGCATTATTGCACTTCTGTATGATGATAGTCTATATTTTATGTTGAATACATGATAATTTCTTATGCGATATATCTTTCACAATCATTTCGACTAACTTTTTATACGAAACGATTATTGTTAAACAATTTCATTTCTCATTGCAATTGAATGATCTTTATTACCAATTTCTTTTGGACATTATTGTAGATCACATACTTCAAATTATTCCCAGGTATAGTCATAATTAGATAGTGTTTAAATTATGATAAAATGCATGTGATTATTAGTTTAGATTAGATTACTTTTAGCTTAAACATTACTCCAAAATATCATACATCACCCCATAAGGACTATTATAAATTAGATTGGGAAACTGGTCCCATTATCCTCAGTCGGAGCCACTACACCAAACGGAAAAGGAGTTGCCAACCAAGGTCCGGACCGAGTTGTTTTCCTCCATGTTGAAGCAACAATTTTCGAGGCTTCAACACGTTCCAATTCAAAGATCATGTAAGAATCAAGTCCTCTCGCTGTATTTATATGAAACATTATATGGGTTGGGAGTTTAGATTGATTTCATGCGATTTTATGAACATTTGGGGCTGATATAAAATTAGAAAATGAAAAGAGAATAATTGTTGCTGCAATTCATAACGAAGCTCATTTTCATTTTCATTTCTAATGATTTGTTTAGTTTTAGTTCCTTGAACATGAATCAATATCTTCTAGCTTAATGGTCGCTCTAATTTAGATTTAATAAATTGATGATTTTGGGAAAATGAAGTCTTCAGTAAAATGCAACTTTTTCATACTATTAATCTAAATTAAAAGTAGAAGTTACCCTTTTGGAGAAATTCGACAACTTTCAGGGAAACTTTAATGAAATTCTTCAAGGTAAGTTTCGTATGCCCATTTTCATTTTTTTACCATTTTCTTATGCTTTTTTATTTTGGCTTTGTTTTTAGTTTTTGTTGATATAAATATTTGTTTTGGCAAGTTTTCAAGAATTACTTTGGAAATTTTGCACCCCTCTCTGTTTAGATTTGGAATTCGCTCTCCTTGCTTTGCTTGCTTTCGAGCTTTGGAAAAACAGTTATGGTATTGATCAAATTAGAAATCAACTAAATTGGGGAGTCTCTGAAGGTCTTGCTTGTTTGAAAAACCCGACTTTTATTAGAAAATCATCAATGTTTCCATGTGGGCTTAGTGTTGAAACAAGAAAATTTTCACGTGGAGAAACTTCTTATTTGGCTTCACCCTGTATCATAACTGCTATCTAAAGTTATTTTTTTGTTTTGTTTGGATAAAATTCTAATCAATTACAAGTTTGCAAGACAACTTAGCAAGATATCAACTTAAGAAAAACTTACGTTTTATCCTTTGTTGAGATATTATTAATAAATCGTCTGGTTGGAGTTTTCTTTCAATTTTTCCATTTTATTCAACTTTTTCTTTTAGTTCGTATCTCCTTTCTTCTGTTTGCAATTTTTAAAGTGTTGATTTCATCTTTGCTTCAGATTGGTTATGGTGACATTACCAAGATTTATATGGAAGAATTTTTCTTACCCAACATTGGTTAGCATCCATGGGATATTTTTACTCTAACAATTTTATAGGTTTTCATTTACCTTAAAGGGGTATCATTATTGAATTCTAAAGTCCTTTTTCCTTAATTTTTTTCATGGAGGAAAATTCATCTTTTACAAGTGATAGAGTTCATCTTTTGAAGGAAATAATTGGCTTGAGTCTAACGCAATAAATCCCTCCCATTTTACCCTACTTCACATACCAAGCCTTGAGATTGATAGTTGTAGGGAAAGGGAAGGGAGTCAATATTTTATGAGTATTATTTCCATTGCATTTAAAATCTCTTATACCACCTCGCGCTTTTCACCCAATTGAAAAAATAAATTCTCTAAATAAATTTTATCAAAAGGGTGGCACAAGAGGGTTGAAAACACATGCGTGGGAAGCACATGTAAATCTGTCGGGGTACTTAATAGCCTTGTTGGCAACGGTTCTATGCTTCTGTGGTTCTAAGACAACTTCGTCGGGGCTATGGACGCTTATTGGCAGCGAAGCGATGTTGGGTAAAGGAGATCATCTATATCAATGGGTGTATACTTTATTTAAAACTTCCTATTTGTACCTCTGCTCTCACTCATTGAAGGTAAATTTGAATTTAAATATTTCCCTAGAGACACATATTCATAATTTTAGACTCATTTTAGTTCAAGTACTTATCTTTTAGAACTTATATCGCTTAACCTATTAATTTGACACCCATGAGAAATGTCTTAATGTTTGAAGACTTGATTAAATATTTCCCTAGAGACACATATTCATAATTTTAGACTCATTTTAGTTCAAGTACTTATCTTTTAGAACTTATATCCCTTAACCTATTAATTTGACACTCATGAGAAATGTCTTAATGTTTGAAGACTTGATAGAATTTATCATTTAAGCTTTGGTAAAATTGAGCTCATCATCTTTTTAATCAGAGATAATTGTTTCACTCACTGTGTCGCCAATTGTTGTGGTAAAATAACAACCCCTCATTTTTACCTTATTATCTTCATAATAAGAATGGGGAGCCTCTATATGAATTTTGGTCATATCATCTCTTAAATGCTTTCTTTTGATTAATTTTGTGAGATTTTTACTTTCTTCAAATTTGTGTTTTGATTGTCACATTGAATGTAGTTTCTTGCAAGCTTCCTGATAGCTTTGATTTTAATGGCTTTAGACTTATAGTTTGCAAATGATACTTATTCAAAATTTCAATAATTTCTACTATTTAAACTTAAAATAAACAAAATATATTATACTTTATTTTTGTAAATTTATTAATTATAAATTTAATAATATTCATTTAATTAATTCTGTTTAATTAATTAATTTAATAATAAATATTAATATTTAATTTAAACACTATTTTATTAACCATTTAACCCACAAAACCACTGGATTCAAGAGATTTATGTACATATTATGATCTATAAAAATATTAATAAAAAAATAATAATTAAACATACCCGAAACCCATAACAAAATTTAATTCCAATTTCTTAAGCCTTACGGACTTTCGGGCTCCCGAACGTCATTAATAAAAATGATTGTAATTATTTTGATAATATAAAAGGAGTCTCCCCTCCTACCCTCACTTAATTTCCCCACCTCCCATTTTTATTTACGTTTGTTTTTTGGCATCCTTATCAATCACTTTTTAATTCCCTCCTCTCACTTCATACACCTTATACCTCCCTTTAATATGCTCATGGCTCAGGCTCAGGAATGACCATAGCCACCTATCTACGTCTTCATATTTTTATTTATTTATTATTAATTTAATAATCTAATCTTACATTTTAAATTTTTATAATTAAGTCGTAATTTAATTAATTCATTTTAAAACTAATTAATTTATATTTTGAATTTAATTAGTTTTTTAGAATTGATTTGTATACTAATTCAATTTAATTTGAATATAACTAATTTAATATTTATATTAATTAATTGTGATTAATAATTATTTAATTTTAAGTATTTGATTATTAAAATTTATTACCATAGTTTAGAATTAAAATTTTAATTAAAAATGCTCAAATATTTGTCTAGATATGCATTTTCAGCGCTTTCGCAGTTTTGACAACCCAACTTTGGAAGTTTATATCTTGAGTTTTACTTGGCCAAATGAGGCCCAATATAGCTCATTGGAAAGCTAAAACCATGAAGAAGATTTTGGGAGTGGTTGCATGACTGGATTTGGTAATCAATTATACCTTAAAATTAGCAGAATTTGGAGCTCCAAATTTGTAACAAAGAAACTAATTTTCTGAATTTAGTTTTGGAATTTGATTTGATAAGACTTTTACTGTTGCAGTTTGGTTTGAATTCAGCCCTCTTGGTCCTTAGAAGTCTTGATAGGGATTAACGGGAATAATAAATTTCTTTTAATTAATTTATTTAATTGAATTTTTAATTGGAGAGTTTGTTTTCCCAAATTTATATTTTCATTTTGATGTACAATTTTAATTGGTTTTTTGCTTGTATTTTTGCAGGGAATTTGTTCGAGAGATATGACAAAGAGATTTAAAATAAATGAGTTTGCACCAACAAAGAGAAGAAAAGGGTTTGAAGCTCCAAAATAGATGGACTCAAAACTTCTTCAACAAGTCTCCATTTTTGGATTCCTTTTACAAATTTTAAATAATGTTTTGGAGAATGAGAAGAGGGTTCCTCTCCCCTACAACTTAGGAGCCCTAAGAAATACTGTAATGAGATTTTGAGTTGTAGATAGGAAGGAAAACTCAGATTTGGGTTATTGAGAAATTTCTTTTTCAAAATCTAGACTTTGTATCGAAGGTTGAGGCTGCACTCTTGCAACTTTCTCCCTTTAGTGGCAGAGCTTAAATATATTGAGGAGATTGTTGGAAATCTATGGAGAATAAAGAGACCATGTTCTATCAATTTGTATTTAAATACTTTTATTTGTAATACAAATTTCATCTTTTGATAAGAGATCTGCGTGAATTCTTTCATATTGTGCACTCTTGTCTTATGTGAGAACGATTATCTTTCAAACCAACTACCTAATCTGTTAATTTCATAGATTTGTTATTAATTTTATTTTCTCAAGAACTTAAATCAAATTTCTGAGTAACTATTTACTTACAAATTATCTATCATAATTCAATTTAATTTCCATTATAAATAAGTGAACTATTTCCTAGTTTTGGTGGCTAATCATTTATTGTTTTAATCTCCAAACAAAGCATGCATGGAACCCATAATATCAACTATTATAACTTATTCAAAAGTTGTGAATTCATTATTAAAAACATGTTAAATCCCCAATATCTTTAAAGTCTTGCACTTGATATTTGGAATATATCTCTTAAATATCAAGTTAGGTTAGTTTCCTTTACTTTTCACACTACATTTAGATAAAATTTAGAGTTAAATTAATTATTTTCATTGTAGAAGTCCTCTTACATAGGGGAAAACCTAAGGTGTGGCTTAGTTGAGCCCTTAAGTCAACTTAAGGGTTTTCTCTCTTGCAAGAGCTCTGCAAGAGGATAAATCTGATTTCTATATTTTTGTTGATAAGTAATAGAAATACCAAAAGTCAGCAGGGAGAGAGAGGAGCTAATTATACCCAATAAAAACAATCAGAGGCATCATTTGAATAGATAAGTCTGATTTGGGGCTCTAGCCGGATGGTCTTCCCAAATGTTGATGATGTCATTTTTGGCCATCAACATTTTTGGCACTAGGTGGAGGGCCAATAAATTGTTTCTTTAAAGATTTTTTGTTCTAGAAGTTCTATCTCATTACAATGGCTCCTTTAAAACGACCTCTTTGGAGTTGCTTCAAAGGACGTCCACTTGCCTCCACTCCAATTCAGGTAGTAAAACTCTTGTCAAAGATGAATCTTAATGGTAAGAAGAATGCCTCTGCTTTTGATCATGTTCTTCAATTCATTTTAAACTGTAATAATTTTGATATTGAGGAAGGTGTTATATGCAATATGTTCACTCTCACTTTGACAGGATTGGCTAAAGACTAGTGTAAATCATTACCATTTTCCTCCATTCGCACTTGGGATGGGTTTGTAAAAATTTTCTTGCTTGTTATTAAGGATTATGACTATGAAAATGTATGTGATCAAGTTGAGGAACTTTGTTGTTTTGAAGGTCAGCCTTCATATGATTTTATCATTAGATTCAAATCGATTTGTTTTCAATTTCAATCTGAAGATTTGCCTCCTGAATTTTAGTTAACAAACTGGTTTAGAAATCTAGTTTCTCTTCCTTGTATTCACAATCCATATGAAACAATTCCAAGCTTTGATGAGTCATCTTCAAGATATATTAACATGATTGAAAGTTCACCTATGGAGGATTCTCATGCAAATCATGATGAAATCACATCACCCATGTATCATAAGATTTTACAATTGGTTTGTACTTCCTAAAATGTTGATGTGACCATGATGCTCTTCTTCAAGATACTAGTCAACAACTACAAAGCTTGGAAGAATTTGACAATTAGCATCAAGAAGATATCAACAACAAACATGAAGAATCAACTGTCAATGAGATTGAAAACTAGCTTGAGATCAAATCAGAAAATCAGTAAACTAATCATCAAGCACAAGCAAACATTGAAGATTCCAATAAAGTGCATTTTGCCACTAAAATTTTGGAATTCTCCTATGTAATTCTCCTATGTCTATTAGCCACAAAATGTAAGGAAACCAGACATCAATCTTTAGGAAAGTATGATTAGCCACATGAATGATCATAAATCTGAAATTATCATTGGAAAAAATGCACAAGAGTTTGGAAACAAAGAAATCTTCAGGTTCATTTCTTCAAATTCCCATTTCTCTCTTTACCCTTATATTTTTGTTGATAAAAATTCATTACTTCTTTACATTAATGTTAATCTAGAAAAAAAATCAGTTGACATAAATGAATTTCCAATTAGTTTTTATGAGGGAAAAGAGTCATCCAATGATCATGCTTTCAACAATGTTGCAAATGTGCTCAATTATTCTTCTTTCTCTAATACATATTATGCAAAGGAAGGGAAAACTCATGAAATCGGCCAAGTTATTTATGATGATTTAGATTTAGAGGATAGTTAATCATTTAAGACCTTATCAATTCCTCTCACTCTTGATAACATATATATTTCAAAATTAGGATTCTCCTTAATCTGATATTATTAATGCAAAGTTTCATTTTGAAATTCCATTTAATCATAATGACTTTTCCATTCATGTTTATGATTATGACAATCTTCAAGTTTTCATTCCTCATCATAGCCTTGAGTCTCTCTCTTATTCACAATTTTATGCTGGCAATTGTTCTAATTGTATTATTATGGCTAATTCTTTAGAAGAGAAAATCATTTCAAGCAATTCCCATTTTTTTTGTAACATTAACTGAAGATGAATTTCAAAGCCTTAAGCTTGAGCTCAAGAGCTATTATTTTTCAAATTTCATTTGATGTTCATGTCTAATCCGAATCAGATCATTATATTATTTGGCATCCATCTTGTTGGCTTAAGGGGGCTTGGACCCAGGTTCAAAGTGTATTGCACACCAACAAAACCCTCAACCACTGGCCCTCTGTTGAAGTGACCTACAAGCAGATCACAATCTCACTCGAAGCAGTTATGGTAGGTTGCAGAACTAGGTTTCCGTAGTCAGAGGGATATTGCGTTGTGGCACCCGTATGTTTCTTATATCTTATATTGATCTACAACTTCTCATACATAAAAGACTTCACGCTAATGCTTTACTTCACATATTTTCACTTATTACATAAACATATCAGAGAACAATATAACATGCATTCTTTCGCATAAATAAACAAAACAAATGCATACCAATACATATGAACACAAATTATGAATACGTATACACAAGACTTCGCCAAAAATTCTTCTTGTTTATTAAGATAGATCTTTTAGTACATACAACTTCTTTGACCTATGCACCCAACTACAGGTGGTCTGCACACTCAACTGCAGAATATTCCAAGGCCTCCACGCACTCAATTCTAGAGCCTTCCCTTTAAGGTCCAAAGTAAATATTAAAGACAAAAAATATGAACAATTCCTCTATGTTTAACTATCCTCGACAAAGCATTACATGTCCTTAAATACATTACATTGCTACAAAAACCATGATTCACATACCATGGACTCAAAAAAACAAGGAACTAAAACCCCTAGACCAGTTACAAAATGCGGGGCTTCAACCCACCCCGAAGTCCCTAGACACTTGCGTGGTAAATACAAATTTGCGGACTCTGTGCACTCTACTCCTTAAAATGCGGAGTCTTTGACCAAAACTGGACCAAGTTGTACCGTGCCCAACATGCCCCCAACACTCACATGTGACTTCTCCTGAGTCACTCAACTGTGGTTTTGCCGATTTGCGCTTCCATGATACCTACTAACCCTTTCTTTGCAAATGCTCTAGCAATTTCCTCAAAGATTCTTTTAGAATATAGAAACTCACTTCTCTCACACTTAGTTGCAATTTCACAAGCTGAATTCTCCAGACATCAAAGTGTAAAATGTGGCATAGGAAATGGCCTTTATAGCAAATTTGAATTTCAAACCTCATGATTGGCATAGATTTTTCTCATTTAATGTAGGTATGGCACTAGATTCGTCCAGTTGTGATTCATAAATGAGTTTCTCTTGCGCCTTTTAACGGTAGCTTTTTCCTTCCAACAATCATATTTTTCCTGTTATCTTCGATAATCGCGTAGTAATCTACCCTCTGTCATGGTTCTTTCAGTCTTCGACATACTTTTGAATATTGCACAATAACCTTCTTTGGCACAGTTCTTTCTGACTTCAATATACCCCTAAATATTGCTCAGTAGCCTTCTTTGGTGAAGTCACCTTCTGCAAAGTAGTTTATAGTCTAGTGCAACTCTCAACTGCAGGTGGCACTAAGACTCTTCTCCTTTTGTCTTTTAGTGCAAATCTCTAGGGACAGAGTCATCCCTGTATACGTTCAATCTTCTACCATACACTTGTCCTAGAATCATTTGACCATTTAACCTCGCGAGTTGAACTTCGTCACCATCAAAGACCTGTTTGATGATATACAGTCCTAACCAATGTGTCTTAAATTTTCCTAGTAACTTCATGAATTTACTATCATATAAGACACAATATATCCTTCTCGGAATGTATTTTTCTTGATGTGTCTGTCGTGCCAAGCTTTGTCTCTTGATTTATGTACTTGCTGATGAAAACCTGCTATAAACCTATCCTTTTCTAAAGCAAGTAATTGTGCCATCATCTCCTCCATTCTATTAGAATATTCCATGTCTATGAAGGCTAAATTCTTAAACTAGGGACAATGTATTCCATAGGCATGACTGCTTCTTTTCCATATGCCAACCTAAAAGGTGTCTGACCTGTCAATTTCTTTCATGTTGTCCTATATGCCCACAACACTGTTGGAATCCTTGGATCCCAGTCATTTCTATTCACATTGCACAATTTTGTGAGTGCATTCTCTAGAATTTTATTGAAAGCTTCGACTATCCCATTCACTTGAGGGTGATATGGGGTACTTTTTTGATGGTGTACTTGAAATTTTTTAGTCAGTGCCTCAATAGTCTGATTCAAGAAATTTGAGCCTTGGTCACTCATTAATATCTTTAGACACCCAAATCGGGATAGAATGTATTCAAAAATGAACTTTGTAGCAGTATCTATGTTGCAATCCTTCATTATTTGTGCCTCATCCCACCTCGTCAAATAATCAGTTGCAGTGATTATGTATCTTGCGTTGGTCTTCTTTCCTGGTGGGTTAATAATTCCAACAAATTCAATATCCCACTTGTCAAATTCTTGCAACGTCACCTATGGATTTAATGGCATTTTGTCTCTTCATGGCCTTTCTATTTTTTGACATATATCGCACGCTCGACAAAACTCTTTTGCATCCTTATGTATTGTGCGCCACCATAACCCAGCTCTCAAGATTTTCTTCACAATGCCTTTCCTACATAATGTCCACTTGCAATTCCTCCATAATTTTTTGCGAGAATACTCTGCCTTTCATGTTCTGGGATGTATCTTCGCAGTATTTCATCTATTCCCATTTTGTACAAGTGCCCTGCAATCAATGTGAAATTAGTTTCTTTTATCACCGAATCCTTCTTCAGCTACATAGTGTACTCCATGGGAACCATTCTTGTGGCCAGAAACTAAATAAGATCCACAAAGTGATCATCTGTGACCCTAATTGCAAACCACTGTGTGTCAAGTAGTTTATCTTCAATATTGGTGGGTTCCTCTCCTGTCTACAATCTCGAAAGATGATCAGGCCTGACATTCAATCTTCCCATCTTGACTACAACCTCAAAATCATATTCATGGAACAACAACAACCATAGACAATTTTTTCCTCCTAAAACAGGGTTATTCACTAAATATTTCAGTGTGGAGTGACTAGTGAACAACTTGAAATGTGCTCCAAACAATTAGTGCCTGAACTTTTGTAATTCATAAACCATAGCTCACCTTTCTATTTTTGTTGTAGTATAGTTGTTTTACGCCTTGGATAATTTTCTGCTTGCAAAATCTATGGGGTGATCAAGTTCTCCTACTCTTCACTGTGCCAGCGCTATACAAGATGCATCGCCATGTACATGAAATTCCTTATTATGGTATGGAAAAACTAATATCGACATAGTTACCATCTTTTCCATTAGTATATCCAAACTCTTTTGACATTCTTCTTCCCATTTAAAAGTGACATCTTTCTTTAATAACCTCTCCATTGGCGCAGTTATCTGTGCATGCCCCTTTATAAACTTTTTGTAATAGCCAGTGTGTCCAAGTGTCATGTGCATTTGTCTCATTACTTTCGGCACTGGAGAGTTCACAATGACTGCTATATTCGCGGCGTCCACCAACAAACCCTGTTTGCACACAATATGCCCTAATAGTATGCCACAACGTACACAAAATATACACTTCTTCAAGTTTAGTGAAATCTGATGCTGCCTACACGTATCTAGCATAAGCCTTAAGCTCACAATATGTTTTTGAATAGCCCAAAGACTGTCCAATCATTGAAGTAAACTTCCAATAATCTGTGTATGTACTCCTTAAATCCGGCGACTACAACTCTAGAAAATATGGCAGGCACATTCTTCAAGCCAAAAGGCATCACCATGTACTGAAATGAGCCCCACTCGGTTGCAAAAATTGTCTTATGTCTATCTTCTGGTGCAATCTTGATCTAATGGTAACCAAAAAATCCATCTATGAAAGAATAGGCCTCGTGACCTCCTACATTATCCAATACTTAATCTGTAAATAGTGTAGGGAAAGGGTCATGCACACATGCATCATTTAGTTTCCTCAAGTCAACACAAATTTTGATATCTCCTTTAGTCTTCTTTTCCTGAACTATCATGGGACTTACCCATTCAGACTCTTCAACAGGTTCAATGATCCCTGCTGCTAGCATTTTGTCTAGTTCTTCCTTCACTTTTTCCTTATATTTCGGATTCAACCTATAGGGTATTTTCTTCAAAGGCTTCACATCAGGTTTTAGAGGGATCTTCAAAACTAATAGGTCCCCTAATATGCCCTTCATTTCTAAAAAATTCGTATGGAATAGCTCCTGGTATTCGTGTAGCAGCTATGTGATTTTACTAACTGTATTTGCATCCCAATAGCCTCTAATCGTCTCGAACTTTGGGTCTTCCTCTGTCCCAATATTCACTTTCTGTGTTTTTATTGGTTGTGTTATATCCGATATTTATGGTTCTGGTCCAACAACTTCACGATGTCCTTCTGATTCTGATATATCAATATTGTGTGGATCTTCTTCTTCTTCGGCAGTGATATTATAACATTCCAATGCATTTTGTAACTGTGCAGCCCAATCACGCTGCCAAGTTAATGGAGCTTCATTCTCAAAATCCTTTGCTTTTATTAACTAAAGAGCTGAATCTATACATAGGAAATCATCATAAAAATTGAATGCTAGTATGAACCTTTCAACCAAATATGTCTAGTTCTCAGTTCCATGTCGCAATTATGTTTCAAGATACTAATTCCTAGGAATCGTTTCTAGTGTGTGGATAAACCCATATACCCATTCTTGTTCTGGAATTTCTTTCCAAACCGAAGTGCGTCGATGAATATGCTCCTGGGTATAAACCTTACCATCATACTTGAATTCTATTTATGTATCAATTTAGCCAAACCTTATCCAAATTAATCTTCGACACTGCTTCCAGTCTACTATATTTCTTTTATGAGTACCCCAACATCTAGAAGATATAGCCTTTAGGGCTACAACCAAAGCTTTCAATCTCTGTTCTTCTGGTATTTCTATTTCATATTCATTACGAAACATGATTACATCTTCGATCCCATCATAATAAGGAAGATCACATACCTTAGAAGTTATGCAACGAAGTGATTTTGTGGTAGAGACTTCATATAACCTGTTCTGCCAATTTTCCAGTTCTTCCTCAGAATCTGAAGTACAAGAACTATTTTGGTCCCAGCTCAATTTCCCATCTGCAGTGGGATTAATCCAATATTCCTCTTTATTTGTTATCTAATAAATTTTGTCGACATCTGCATTGAAGTACTCATCTCAGACAAGATTTGTGTAGCATACTCCTTCTAAGGGGTCTAGAGGGACAATGACCCTCATATCATCTTTTTCGAACACCATTTGTCTCTTCTTCAAATTCATTATTTCCAAATTATCGAAAACCCAATCCAATCAAAACAGCGCCAGATAGGGGTTGCTATCATCTATAATTCCAATCACTTTGAAGTCTGCAATGGTTTAGACTCCTCCAATGTCTACTATGATGTTAGGTAACCTTCCCATAGGGTTGATATTCTATTGGTTGGCCATCCTTAATTGTATCAACAACCATTGCAACTTTGGTCTTCCCATTGAATCCAAAGTTTTCTCAGGTAACACGTTGGATCAGATCCTAAATCCAGGATTACTTGATCCATATCATATTCCTTGATTTTCACAGTTAATCTCATTCCCTTCCTCATTCTCTTCTTGTGTCGATGTAAATTGTTCACTATGCATAAATTGCTTCACGGTAGCTCTTTATCAGTGCAGGAGTCTATCAACTCCTGGAGTCCTTCGACAACCTTACGGTTCCTCAACAAATTCATGCAATTCTGTAAAAATGACTTCAAAATACTTGGATCTAATTCTTGCGTCAGAGTAGACAGTTTGTCGCAGTTCTTCTTTGGCATTAACTTCGGTTGTGCACTAGATGTTGAAGCTCGAACATCCATGAAGCTTTTCTTCACGCCTATGAACGTTTACTTTTCTTATTGGATACTAAACCCAGGGTATTTTCTATAGTATTTCTTACTCATGTCTCTTATACTCTCTTCTTACCTTTATTGTCTCCCATCGCAGCTCCAATCCTTGTTACAATGTTGACACGCAGTTCATACTCCCTTGGTTCAGCAGTCATAATTTGAATATTTGTTGTGGGTTGCTGGTTCCTTTTCTCCTACATATTCACGATAAGGACGAGACATTATTCTATTACATGATCAAAATATTTGCAGTAGATGTAGGTTGTAGTAGGATTTTGACAATATCTTGCAATGTGTCTTTCCTGTCTGTAGTTATAACAGATAATTTGGCCATGTCCTCGACCAACTCCTCCTCCTCCTCCTCGTCAATGTACTTGGAATCCTCCCCAACCAACATGTTGGCCTGGCTCCTTGTGTGTATGTCCATCAGCTTGTAGTCTATAAGCATCAACATTGTGCTCCATCATCAAGTCATAACATCGATAGTTTCTCTCATCAGGACCTACTGATTACAAAAGTTGCAAAATAGTTGTTTTGGGGTCTGCATGTACTTTTGTAATAAATAGAAATCTTCAAAGAGATGTTGGCCTCTCATTCTATAAATAAAGCACCACAAAATTTATCCTGGGTTTACTAAATTAGGTGCTCCAGTTGCCAAGTAATCTATGAACATAGGGTATTGATCCTTATAATGGACCTCTGCTTTGCATTTTGTACACCACACTTCTGATCTGGTTTCTTTACCTTTCTTGAGATCTTGCAATCCCAAGGTCAAATTTTCTAACTGACTCTAAATCTTTTGTACTCTTGCATGCATATCTTCGATTAGCGAGACTTCCATCTTCATGGCAATATCCAATGCTTCGACTTGAGTCGTGATCTTCTATTGTGTCAAGGGTAACCTGATATGTGGTAGCGTCACAACTATAAACCATTCTTTATGTTGTTATGGGTGTATGTTAAACCTTAATTGTCCCATTAATACCTTGAATCATTGATCCAACTCCCACACATACTCAGTAGCCTTCTGATTGATTTCCTTTAGCTCCGTAATGTACTATGATTTTGATTTCAGCTTATTGAATTCTGATACCAATGCTTTCTTAATATCATCCAACAAAGCAGCCTGATTAGTCATAGAATACTTCATGTACCATGTTGTATCTCTTTCTCGTAGCATTGTGATGAGTTGTGCCTTCTTTACATCTTCGTCAATGATTTGTCTTGCTTTCCATACTGCGTCAGCTACAAACTAGAATTGCTCAGTATCCTCTGATCCAATTCCTCTAAAGATAGGCATCTTAATGTCATCGTCTATTTTTCTTCTTGGGGGGTTAGGGGGATGGGAGGGGGTGATTAGGGGGATGGGGATAGGGCTTAGGGGAATTATGGGAAGGGGAATTTTAGCTGGTCTATTTTCAATGTCATATTCTTGCAGTGTTGTCACCCAATTTGCTCTTTTCTCACCTAATTCTCTTTGCATTAGTAAATTTCTCACAGATGAGAATGGAACTATTACTTTAGTGTGAGTTTTAAGAAGAAAAGGTCTGAAATGTTTTATTGATTTGAAAACAGCGAAAGCCTATTTTTCAACATCTGAGTAATTCAATTCAGAACCTTGCAAATTAAAGCTAAAGAAAGAAATCAGTGCTTCAATTTTCTCATCACTGACTTGTGTCAAAATAGCTACATATGATGTTTTGGAGGCAAAAGTATATAAAATAAAATGATTGGAAAAATTTAGAGTTGCTAAAGAGGGAGCATTTACAATTTCTTGTTTGATAAGATTAAAATCTTCTTGCTCAGTATGTCCCCATTCAAAAACAATTTTTTTTCTTGATCATGGATTACAGGGGTAAAACAATTCATGAAAAGTCAAGGAAAAATCTTTTAACAAATTTATTTGACCTAGGAAAGATTGCATGGTTTTTTTGTTGTGAGGCAAAGAGATTTCAGAGATTTATCTTATCCTATTAGGATCTATATGAATGCCATCTTTAGATACAAAAAATCCGAGAAGTTTACCATCACTTAAAGCAAAGAAATATTTCTTTGGGTTTACAATGTTCAAAGATTTGTCTTAATTCCTTTAAATGATTACCTCGCTTCTTTGAATATACAATTATATCATCTAAATAAATGATCGTAGTTTTATTCACCAAACCTTTGAAAGCTATATTCATGGCTCTCTGAAATGTTGTCCTAGCATTGATTAATCCAAATGGTATCTTTTGGTAAGCGTATGTTCCCCATTTGGTTCTGGGTGTGGTCTTTAGTCGATCATTTGGATATACAAAAATTTGATTGTAACCTGAAAATCCATCCAGAAAAGACATTAACTCTGAGCCTACAACTGATTGCATTATCTGTTCCATAGGAGGTAGTGGAAAGTTGTCCAACTAACAAGCTTTGTTGAGATTGCAGAATTCTATACAAATTTGAATATCACCATTCTTTTTCCTGACTGGAACTAGGTTAGAAACCCACTTTAAATGTCTAATAGGAAAAATTATTTTGGCTTTAAGAAGTTTATTTAATTCAGATTTTATTTTATTTTCCAAATTTGGTTGAATTTTTCTCAACTTCTGTTGTACAGGCTTTTCATCGGATATCATAAGAATGGTATGTTGTATAATAAAAGTATCATATGTTTTAATATCATCATAATTCCAAACAAAAACATTTTTATATCTTCTCAACAAATGAATGAAGGCTAATCTTTCATCGGGTGTAAGATCGATACCTAGATTAATATTTTGTGGTTTAAGATTAGTTCCAAGATTTACTAACTCAAACCTCAATGTTGAACTTTGAATCTTTGAGTTAGTTGGTTTCTTGAATCTGTCTTTAAGATCATATAGATATTCCATCTTAACTACAGATTTGGGTATAGGATTTACACATGTCTTTTGTTTGAGTTGGCTATTATGTTGGTCTTCATCTATTATCTGGTCATTATATGAGCCTTTAGATGTTAGAAATTTTATGATATCCGAATCATCATTAAAAACTCGCCAATTGGTGATATTATCAAGAATAGAAGGTCTAAAAATTAATTCTATAGAAAATCAGTCAGGACTATAATCTCTTGGTGGTATGAGTTTGGATGCAATGTTAGCCAAAATATTAGCACTTGCGTTCTGAAGTCTTGGAATTGGAGAAATGTTAAATGCTAAGAAATGTGAGGTGAGGTCCTGGACTAATGATTGATAATGCTTTAAATGTCCAGAAAGATAGTGAATAGTATTCCTTACCTGTTTGATTACAATTTATGAATCTCCAAAGACTTTAAGGTATTTGATAACAAGGAATATGGCTTTATACAATCCTTGAAATAATGCCTCATACTCAGCAGTATTATTCATGTATTCAAATTCAAGTCTGCATGCCAACATAGTTTTTTTCTCCTTCAGGGCTAACTAATATGCAAACTTCCCCTGCTCCATCATTACATTTAGATCCATCGAAAAATAATTTCCAAAATAAATAATTAACTATAGGTTTATCTACAAAATTGATACATTTAGAAGAATTTGTTTATGAATAATTTTCGATCTGTGAGGTAATAGAATTTTCCAAAAAATGTGAAGTGTGTGCATAAAAATTGTCCAAAAATGATTCAACTGAACAATTTCCAATGATATTATTATTTTATGGAATGGGCTCATTTTCTCCTTCCAGTTCAGTCATGATATACTTTAAATGTTTCTCATGATCAACCTTTATTTTATTTGGCTTATTGTTGTAAGGAAGCCACATATGAGACTAGTCAGTTGCGAAATAGCCATGAATATTTTCGGACCAATCTTTGTTGAGGATCAAGCCATAAAATTCAGAAATATCAGCAACTAGAATTCCAATCACTTGACATACTTTCGGGTTTGATGAGAGTCTGATGGTAACCATATTATTTTCTATTATGAATTCAACTTGTGTTTGATCTAACTCTACAATGTGAATAACAAATTTATGGGGTACGACATTTAATGTCGCGTAAACCATTTTTGGCAAAATGTTGGATGAGGCTCCATAATCAACTAAACAGTTATGAAAATTCTTATTAAAGATTTCAGAAGTCAAAATAAAAAGAGGAGTATGGGATTTAGATCTACCACCAATTAAGGCAACATCAGTTGAATTCATTTTATCCAATGAAGTACTGGGAGGCTTACCCATTTCTTGAGCAGCCTGGGAAATTACAGCAGCAGGAAGAGGAGAAGTGGGGACTGCTTTTAATTCTTTGAGAAATAGCTTATGCTGATGTTTCAGCTTGCTAAGCTCATATAATGTGATATTAGCTCTGGTCTTCTTCATGTCTTCGATTATGTTGTATTCCATATCATCATAAACTAACAAGGTTTTGGCTGAAGGCGAGGAATTAGATTGAGGAGGGGATGTATGAGTAGACTCGAAGGAATATTTCTTGTCTATTGATTTTTCTTTGAGAGCAGGAGTTGATGATTTCTATTTTTGACTTTTTTGTGGCAACTCAACAATGCTCTTGCTTCTGGTAGCGACAGGTAAATCTTCTTCTTCTTCATCATTGTCTGACAAAGGAAGAATGAAATCCCACATTCTATGTACTTCAACTAGCTCTTGATCATAAGTTTGTTCTTTACCTGTTGATGCTTCTTCTTCATCCAAATCTGATTCAGCATTTGATATTGTATTTTGAGGTTTAGGATCAAAGATGTGATTTATTTTAAAATATCTAAAGGGTTTTCTAGAATAAGTTTCAACTACTTTCTTTTTAATGCCAACCATTTCATTGGACATAGTTTTGAGTACTTTTTGAAAACCTTCAAGACCAAAAGGATATTTAGGTGTTTTCTTCTTGGATTCATCTTTGAAGGTGACCTTTTTGGATTTCATTTCTTCTACCAAATTTTTCTTTTCTAAAGATAAAATTCATTTCTCTACAACTATAGATTCTTTCATGTTTTCAGCCAAGGTTGGCTTGACAACTCTATAAAAAAAAATAGTTGCATTTGAGGGAAGAGAAGAAATGTACCATTCATTTTGAACTTCAGTACTTGGCCTAGATGCCACTGGGATTTTGTTTAATAATTTTTTAAAATGGAAATTGAAGTCCTTAACGGGCTCTCTAGATTCAACTTTTAAGTTGGAGAGATCATTAAGAAGAGTAGCTATTGAGTGGTTATCTCCAAACTTGGTTAGGAATTGTTCCTAGAACACATTCCAATTATCAATGGAACCAAATGGTAATGAAAATTACCAGGACCCTACTGACCCTTGTAAAGTATAAGAGAATAATTGTACAATTGCGTCTTCTTCTACAAATCCATCTAGTTTGACAACATGAAGTTGTTTATATGTTCTTCGACAGGAACACCATCATCGGGATTGAATTTTTGCAACCATTTCAATGGATGAGTAGGTAATGGATGCAATGGTCTTGCCATTTGAAAGGCTCTTGGATTTTTCCATGGTATTTGAGCCATTATGGGTATCTGTGTGGAAGAAGATGCACTAGTGGTTGAAGGTGATTGGGTAGAGGAAGATTGTGCTCCTGAACTAGTGTAAATCACTATCTAATATGGTGAGGTGGATGATTAAGTTTGTGATGAAGATGATGGAATGAATGAGTGACTTTGTAGTGATGGTGAAAGAATCTCACTATGAGTTTCAAATTCAGACTTCTTAGTTTTCTTTCGAGGAGGTGGTAGAGGAAATTCAAATGGAGGAATTCCAATTTTTTCACTTTGCGATCTGGTTAATATTCGAGAGGAAGGAAAATGTGAAGAAACGCCGGCTTGAGATAATTCGGATTCTTCTTGAGACAGAGAAATCCCTTGTAATTTATGAATCAAAGATTGTACTTCAGGAGTTTCTGAAGAGGAAGGTCGATCTGATTTCTTTCAGGAAACACTAGTGGATTGTAAAGATTTTTTCACAACTTCACGTTTAGGATTTGGAGATCTAGAATGTGCCCGAGAAGTTGGAGGTGATGGTGAGGGAGTTTTTCTCTTAGAATGGATTTCTGATTTAGATTTTTTTGTCATTCACAGTTGTGGCGCTCCTTTTAGTGCCAAAATGTTGAAGCCTCGAAATTTGCTATGACAACATGGGGGATAACCACCCAGTCTGGACCTTGAAAGTAGCTCCTTTTCTGTTTGGTGTGGTGGGTTCGACTGGGGATAATGGGACCAGTTTCCCAGCAAGAATTGATTTGATAATGATGTTGGGTGATATAAGATATAACGAAAAGTGATCTAAATAAAAATTACCTATTTAAGTAGTGAACACATGCATCTATCTAATCTAATTTTATCTAACTATATACCCAGGAGTTACTCAAATCACCCAATCTGCAAAGATATCTTAAAGCAAAAAGGTAATAAAGATCATTCAATTGCTATAAGATAAGAAATCGTTTAAAGATAATTACTTTGACTAAATAGTTAGAAAAAATCATTTATGGAAAATATATCACATGTATATCAATTGATTGTGTATTTGATAAGAAATTACAGCTGAAAAATTTACACAAAAGTGCTTTGATGTTTAAACTATAACTTAGATTTCCTACATAACCCAATATAAGAAAACATATTTCTAGTTCATAAATGAAACACGATCATAAGATAAAAGTACCATATGTGAAACGTCCTACTCATGATATCAACAACATTGATCCACTTCCTTCCAATTAAATATACCCTAAGAGTGCGGAAATGCAATTCCAATAGAGTATGCTTCAATATTCAAGAAATTTAGATCATGTTCCAATTATTTCATCAAAACATTCACAAAAGTACATAAGTGCAATCTCTTGAAAATCGTTTTTTGATAAAATCCCTCTCTAAATGCATGAGAGAGGTTTAAATACTACAATACATGTTTCAAAAATAGATTTTTATAAAAAAAGATGAGGAGGTTTCAAACAACGTTCCTTAGAGTAAGCAAGATAAAAACTAAAAATAACAAATAAACTAATGACAAGATTCTTCAAATTGAATTGTCTTAATCAGACACTTGGTCCTTGAGATTACAGATATCCATCATTGGTTTCACCTAGGGCTTTTGGTCGATTGTAGATTTTAGCTGTCTTGCAAATACGACATTTGAGAGAGTTGGTACCATTTTTTGTGTAGAACTAGTTAAGCGTCGTAGAGTCATCCACTGACTATGTGGTTTTACCAAATACTTCCAGTATGTCTCCCAATCAAGTTTGGATAACTATTTGATTTCTTCCTCTTTGGTTTGAGCTATTTCTTTCCACTATTGTTCTAACTATCTGATGTCTGGGAGAGCCCCTGGTATGCATTCTTTAACAAGGTTGGCACTGTGAAGATTTTCATTCATGGCCTAAATTATGTTGTTTGTTGTACCTGCTGCTGTTGTCATTTCCCTTTCTGCTTGTTTTAGCTATGTGTCCAAATTTGCAAATAGAATGTCTTTATGGGATTCTTCTATCTTTGGAAAATCAACTTTTCTTCCTTCATTAGATTCCTGCTAGGCAATAAATTCTGAAATATTTTTATAGATTTCTTCATATTCAAATCTTAGATCAATCACTTGGTTAGTCAATTTATTACTTGTTTCACAGTAAGGATTGATCTGTGAGATCTTTCAGCATAACATCTCTTGTTGTTGTGTCAATAGGGAATTTAGCTTGATTGCCTCTTTAATGAACTCATCTGTCTAAGGGTTATCTTTGAATCTATCTACCATGGCCTACATTTGGAAAATCTGTGAGTCTTTCTCTAACATGCTTTCTTGGTGTTGTAACCTCATTTTCTCAAAATACCCTTGAAGTTGTGCTACCTATTGTTCTTCTTGCTGATTGGTACTATGTTTTTCTTGTTCCAATTATTGTTCCAGCAGTTGCATTCTTTGTTCTTTTTCTTTAAGCATAAGTCAGACCTTTTCTTCTTTATCAATAGTTGTGGTGGCATAGGTGCTTGCAAACTATGACAACTTTGTAAGGTTCTCATATGGATCAATAGGAGTGTCTTTCCATACAACTTCCATTGATTCATTCTCAAGAGTTGTAACTGTTGTTGTGTCTAACTTCCTCTTCTTTCTTTGTCCTTTTACCACAACCTTATGTGCAGGGTTGTAAAATATGTCTAGAGGAGGTATTTAATCTATTTTTAAGACAATTACAGAAGTGGGAAAAGCCTGGATGACCTCAATATCTTGAGTGTTTGTGACTCCTTGCTTTGTTGTCTCTAGATTTGTTACCTGTTGAGTCTGTTTTGGGGTCTGGAATCCAGATGTTTCCTCAAGACTTGCTCCTATTTGGATATTTTGATTGAATTTCTCCCATTCCTTTTCTAGATCAATAACTGGAATTTTCCCTGTTTGAGACGATGTGGAGTTAACCTCTGTATATTTCTTAGCCAAGGAATTTTCGGTCGTTTCCTCATTATTTCTTTCTTTATTCTTCTCAAAATCCTTATTGGGACTTTCTTCTTTGTTGGCATTATGATACAGATTTGGCACTATGACACAGGTGTTGTCCTTGATGGCAACTCACTCAAATGACAGATCATAGTTCAGACTCACAAAATGAAGAAAGAGAGGTGTACACAAGTTCCCCATTGACCAAGTCGCATGTACATGCGGGTTCACAGACCAAAAGGTGTGTATAGTGTACACACGCACTTTCATGGAAGGAAAGACATGTACATGTTGGAAAACTTAGTTTTGGTCCGTGGTATTTGGTCAATGGTATTTTGATATTGGTCCAAGGTATCTTGTCTGAAGTTATTGACCCCAGGTATTTGGTCCAAGGTATTGGTTCTAAGTGGTTTTGGACCATGGTATTAAGTAAGGCCTAAGACTATAAAAGGAGGAGAAGATCATTAGGCAAAGGCACTCAAGTATTGAATATCTGATGAAGAGCAAGATCCAGAATACCGGTTATTGGGCTATGGTGCATAACTGGATCTGAGTCAAGGATGAACCTTATCACTTGATGAAGGATAAGATCTAATAATCGGTCAAGATCTTAAGGCTTGAAGAGAAGTATCTTTGTGTGGTTTTGATCTTTTATCTAAATAACTAGTGCACGTTGTAATATGTAAACATGATGATCCGGGTATAATTGACATCTAGAATTGTTGTAAAGTTTAAATCATCATTTACAGATCTGTACACAGGTTCACCTTAGTAAAGGCGCATATACACGTGGGTTCTACTTATCAAAATAGTGTATACATCTTAAATTTGTTTTGCAGATCTGTACGTAGGTTCACCTTGAGAAAACAACATATGTACGTAGGTTCGACACATTGAAGTAGCATATACCTCATAAAATATGCTTTAGCTACTTCTGTTTACTGTTGCAGTGTTCTGGGTTCTGGCTTGGGTTCTGGTTACCATTACTGTATTCTGAGAAGTGATTGATTGATTTAGTTTTGGTTGGTGCAAAGGAGATTGGTTGATGTAGATATATTTGATGTCTTATTGATGTTATTGATGGATCTAGTCTGAAAATTTATGAAATGTGGTCCCTGGAAGAAAAGACAAGGTTGTAGCCTTCTGTAGGTCAACACCTACGTACTAGTAAACACATCAGTTAGTACAAGAGCTAGGGGGTTGTAGCTCCCTTCCAGGAGAAGCTGGAGAATGAGAGAAGGTTGTAGCCTTCTGCAGGTAGAAGCCTGCGTACTGGTATAAGACTGCACCAGTAAAAAGAAAAGTTGTAAAAAAAGTTTCTTATTAAAAGAAAGATTGAGACAATTGCAGCAGGTGGTTTTCACCCACATTGGGTTTCCACCTTATATCTTGTGTTCATTTGTGTGATTGTCTATTCTATTTTTACTACACCTGGTTACTATTTATATGGTTATGATGTACAGATTAAAGATCAACATATGATGAATTAACTAAATTATAAGTTTGCAGGGTATACGCTAGTTGCCTTAAGTACTGTCGCGTATACACGCAAGTTTCATTAACTGAAGTAGTGTATATGAATCTGATTATGGAAATGAAATATTATTGACTTGATAATACTGATTCACCCCCCCTCTCAGTATTATTTCCAACAATTGGTATCAGAGCAGGTCCTTCAGAAGAAGCTTGATCACTTGAAGGAAGATCTATCATCATGAGTAACTACAAAAGAGAGGGATCTATTAGACCACCAATCTTTGATGGGAGAAACTTCGTTTATTGGAAGGTAAGAACCACAACCTATCTTCAATCTCTTGGAACAGATGTCTGGAAAATCGTGGAAGGAGGATATACATTTCCATAAGCAATTCCTACAGATACGGCAGGTAAAAATCAATATGAAACCAATGCCAAGCCTGTCAATACATTATTGGGGAGTCTGTCACAATCAGAATTTGTTAAAGTTATGCAGCTCAAGACCGCTAAAGAAATATGGGACAAGATCATTCTAAGCTATGAAGGAGACAATCAGGTAAAACGTGCAAAACTGCAATCTCTTAGAATTCAATATGAAACTCTCAAAATGCATAATGATAGAAGTATATCTAGTTACTTGTTATGTATAGATGAGATTGTTAACTGCATGAAGAACTTGGGTGAAGAGATAAAAGAAGTTACTTTAGTTGAAAAGGTTTTAAGATCCTTGTCTACTAAGTTTGAATCAAAATTTTTTGCCATAGAGGAGAAGCAGGATCTTCAAAATATTACTATGACACAGCTGCACAGAATCTTAACTGCTTTTGAAATGAGAAAAGGAGGTCCATCAGATATGAGAGAAGCCACATTCAAAGCTTTAGGAAGAGAAGAACTCAATGAATCAGGACATATTTCAGAAGAAGAGGAAGAATCAAACTTTGTCAAGACCTTCAACGAGGTTCTGGAAGATTCAGAGGTAAACTACCTTTCAAATGTTTTGCTTGTGGAAGAGTCAGTCATTATGCTGTCAAATGTCCTCATAAAGATAAGCTTGATAAAGGCAAGCAATCAGCAAAATGGAATAGAAAACAAAGTATAAGTAAGAAGAGATACTATACGCATGAAGATAGCGATGGTTTGTAAAATAGTGATGAAGATAATAATGATTATAGACTTCTGATGGCTTTTGAAGATGATGATTTCTTGGATGCTTTAGATGAAGATGATCTTTACGAAAAAAAATATCTAAACTCAAAATCTGTTTAGAAGAAAAGAATATGATTATAGATACTCTAACATTCCAACTTGCTGAATCTAGAAAAACACAATGGAAAACTAGAATGTGAAATTGTGGGTCTAAGGAAAGATATTGAGAAAACAAAAGCTCTCAATCTCAGATTTGCTAAAGGATCAGAAACTTTAAATGAAATTATCAAAGCACAGAAGCCGTCAACCTCCACTAAAAGCTATCTTGATCCAGCAAAGAGCAGTGAATAGTTTGACAATCATCAGCAAAGGCATAAAACAGATCACCAAGTAAATCAGGTTCAATCTACTTCAAGGATGAACAGAAGCTACAACCAACCTCAGGTAAATCATACTCAATCTACTTCAAGAATGAATTTCAATGGAAACTACAATCACCAGGTCAGTAGATTCGATAATTGCATGAACTTCTTTAATGACCGATGTTTTTCATGTCATAACTTTGGACACAAAGTTGCTCAACGTGTTGCTTACAAGACCATCATGACTAGAGAAGCACAAAATCAAAGGAATGTGACAGGGATCATGAAAAGGACCTATAATAACTTTTTGCTTCTTGAAAATGAAATAGAATGCTCTATCTATAACAACTTCGGTCATGAAGATTCTGAATTTAGGAGTAAATTTTGGCAAACATCTCAGAAGGAGCAAACTTCATTGAGTCCCAAAATATGGAGAAAGAAAGAACCGCAAACAGAAATATGTGGTATAGCCTTGTGTGTAGAAGGAGAAGAAAATCAGTGGTACATCGACAATGGACGCTCGAAACACATGACATGTGATAAAGACAAACTTCAGCCATATAACGCCTTAGAAAATTAAAAGAAGGTCTCATTTGGAAATGGCACTCTTGCTTTCATAAGAGGTAAAGGGTCTGTTCTCTTAAAAGAAAAGGTTAAAGCTTTGGAATGTTATGTATGTTGATGGTCTAAAGCATCACCTATTGAGTGTTAGTCAAATGTGTGATCAAGGAAATGAACTAGTATTTCGATCAAATGGATGTGTTGTTCGTGAGCTTAATACAAGAGAAATTGTGATCAAAAGCATAATAACTCCAAACAACTTATACATACTCAATGGAGGACAACAACAGTGCTATCTAAGCAAAAATCATGAACACTGGCTATGTCACAGAAGATTGGGGCATCTAAGCTTCCCTGAAATAAGGAAAGCATGCAAATTCTAGGCTGTTCGTGATCTTCCTGATATCAACATTCCAGAAAATACAATATGCAAATCATGTCAATTTGGTAAGCAAACCAGAGCACATTTCCCTGAGAAGGAAGGATCAACTAGTAAGCCTCTTGAACTTGTTCATACTGATTTATGTGGTCCATCAAGGAAAAATTCACCTCGTGGAGAAGAATACTTTATATTGTTCATTGACGATTTTTCCAGAATGTGTTGGATAGGACTTCTAAAGCATAAAGATGAAGCATTTGAAAAGTTCAAAGCCTTCAAAGCTTTGGTTGAAAATGAATCAGATCGCAAAATCAAATGCCTCAGATCTAATCAAGGAGGGGAATTTACCTCGGATGAATTCTTCGACTTTTGTGAAGAACATGGAATAAAAAGAGAATTCTCCACCGCAAGAACTCCTCAGCAAAATGGAGTGGTAGAAAGGATGAAAAAAACTGTTCAACAAATGGCTTGTGCCATGCTAGATGAGTCTGGAACTCCAGCAACCTTCTGGGGTGAAGCTACATTTTCTGCCATCACTATTCTCAACAAAGCAAATGTTCAGGTAAACAACACTCAAACTCCACATGAACTTTGGTATCGTAAGACTCCTACTATAAAATACTTCAAAGTTTTTGGAAGCAAGTGTTACATCAAAAGGACTGATGAAAAACTTAGCAAGTTTGAACCCAGAGCAGATGAAGGCACTCTCCTTGGTTACTCTTCCCGAAGTAAAGGATATAAGTGTTATGATAAAATACTTGGGAAAATTATTGAAAGTATTGATGTTGTGGTTGATGAAGCAGGCAAAAATCCAAAGCAGGTAAAAACCGAATATTGTGGAGAAGATGAGGATTATCCTTCCACATCAAATCAGACTAATTCTGAAGAAGAAGAAACCAATGAAGCACCAAAAGAATAGATAACGACAGAAGAAAGGACTTCATCCAGGTATGTTCAGAAAAATCATTTAGAGACTCAAATTTTGGGATAGAAAGAGGCAGGGGTGCAGACAAGAAGAACTATTACAGAAGCTTCAAGCTATCTATCATTTCTTTCCTTCATCGAACCTCAAAATGTAAATGAAGCATGAAAAGATGAATGTTGGGTGAAGGCCATGAATGAAGAACTCGAGCAAATTGAAAAGAATAATACTTGGGAATTAGGTCCTCGACCATATGATAAAAATATCATAGGAACCAAATGGATATTCAAAAACAAGCTGAATGAAAATGGAGAAGTTATTAGAAACAAGGCCAGACTTGTTTGTAAAGGGTATTCTCAACAAGAAGGCATAGATTTTGAAGAAACTTTTGCACATGTTGCTAGACTTGAAGCCATAATAATGTTCCTTGCTCTTTCTGGTTTTCAGAAATTCAAAGTATACCAAATGGATGTAAAATCTGCATTTATTGATGGAGACTTAGAAGAAGAAGCATATATTGAACAACCAGACGGATTCATCCTTGGAAATGATGCAAAACTTGTAAGCAGACTCATAAAGGCTCTCTATGGTCTAAAACAAGATCCAAGGGCCTGGTATTATCATCTTGACAAATACCTCCATCAACAAGGTTTTTCAAAAGGATCAGCTAATAGCAATCTATATATAAAGATTGACAATAATAAATTTCTAATACTTGTTGTGTATGTTGATGACATCATTTTTGGTAGCATTGAAGAAGCCATGAGTCGGAATTTCGCTTTGGTAATGCAGCAAGAATTTGAAATGTCATTGCTTGGTGAGCTCACATATTTTCTGGGTCTACAAGTTCAACAAAAGAAAGATGGTATTTTTCTGTCACAAACCAAGTATCTCAAGTAGATCTTGAAAAAATACAGCATGGAAGGTTCTAAACCAGTATGTACCCCTATTGTAATAGGATGTAGTCTCAGCTCAAATGATGAATCAACAACAATACATCAACCAACCTATAGATCCATGATTGGCAGTTTGCTTTATCTAACAGGTACTCGACCAGACATCATGCATGCAGTGGGAATAGTTGAAATATTCCAAGCCAATCCAAAGGAATCACACCTTCAGGTAGTCAAAATGATTTTCAAATATCTCCAAGGAACATAGAATTTTGGTTTATGGTATCCTAGAGATACAGATATTACACTTCATGCATATACAGATGCAGATTGGGCAGGAAGCGTTGATGACAGAAAAAGCACTAGTGGTGGCGCATTCTATATGGGTTCCAGATTAGTGTCTTGGTCCAGCAAGAAACAAAGCTCAATTGCATTATCTACAGCTGAAGTAGAATATGTGGCTCCTGCATCTTGCTGCACACAACTCCTTTGGATGATGCAAACATTGCAAGACATTTAGATCACATGTACTCCACCCATATCCATTCTATGTGATAATACAAGTGCAATCAATATTTCAAAGAATCCAATCATGCATTCCAAGACCAAACACATACCCATCAAATATCATTTTCTACATGAACAAGTGCTTGAACAAAAGGTCAAATTGGAGTATGTTCCCTCCAAAGAACAGGTTGCTGATATATTCACCAAACCAATGCCCAGAGAGACATTTGAATATCTCAGACAGAAGCTAGAAGTAGTTGATGCATCATCTTGCTGTTGAAATTTATCTGGTTCAGAGAAAAATTGTTATATGCGAGTTTCATGAATCGTATCCATGTACATATGTAGGTTGATATAAATACAGTCGCGTATATGTTGGTTTGAAGAAAAATAGTGGACCAGACTCAGGATGAAAGGAGTCTGATATGAGTCTGACAGTGATCATCTGGCACAGGTTCAGGGGGAGCATATACTTCTAATAATGCATTGTTGGCATTATCTTAGAAGATCTTGGTACAAATTCACAGTTTTTTTTTTCAGGTGGAACAGGTTCAGGGGGAGATCATGGTTGCTGGTCTGGATGGTGATTGATAGATGCTGTTGATGATAGTTTTTGATAACTATCATAGTCTCGTTTATGATATTTGGTCTCTATGTCATGTATATCTTTTAATGTCAAGGTCATGAAATGACCTATTTTGTTTCCCCACTATGCATGGGATGGATGACGTAATGTTCTTGTTTTGACATGTGTAAACATTTGGTATATCCCCACCTGGTTGGGTGGATGAGTCAAACTTGGTATATCCCCACCTAGTTGGGAGATGGATGTATGTATGAGTCATTGGTGATAGGAAGGTCATGCGTGATGTATGTATAAAGTCATCTTTTTGCATATCTTGCTTATATTCAGGGGGAACATGGACTCGAGCATGGAGCTCAATCATCACACTTCAACATATTAGAGAATTCAGAATGTACTCAGGGGGAGCATAACCCTTTGCCCTTGATGATAAAGGGGGAGAGTGACTTGGCGTTGCCATCAAGTCCAAAAGGGGAGATTGTTGGCATTATGATACAGATTTGGCACTATGACACAGGTGTTGTCCTTGATGGAAACTTACTCAGATGACAGATCATAGTTTAGACCCACAGAATGAAGAAAGAGAGGTATACGCAGGTTCCCCATTGACCAAGCCACGTGTACATGCAGGTTTGTAGACCAAAAGGCGTGTATAGTGTACACACACACTTTCACAGAAGGAAAGGCGCGTACATGTTGGAAAACTTAGTTTTGGTCCATGGTAATTTGATATTGGTACAAGGTATCTTGTTCGAAGTTGTTGACCCCAAGTATTTGTTCCAAGGTATTGGTTCTAAGTTGTTTTGGACCATGGTATGGAGTAAGGCCTAAGACTATAAAAGGAGGAGAAGATCATTAGGAAAAGGCACTCAAGTATTGAATATTTTATGAAGAGCAAGATCTAGAATATAGGTTATTGGGCTATGGTGCATAGCTGGATCTGAATCAAGGATGAACCTTACCGCTTGATGAAGGATAAGATCTAATAATCGGTCACGATCTTAAGGCTTGAAGAGAAGTATCTTTGTGTGGTTTTGATCTTTTATCTGAATAATTGGCACACATTGTAATCTGTAATATGATGATCTGGGTATCACTGACGTCTGGAATTGTTGTAAAGTTTAAATCATCATTTACAGATCTATACGCAGGTTCACTTTAGCAAAGGTGCATATACACGCGGGTTCTGCTTATCAAAACATCGTATACATCTTAAATTTGATTTGTAGATCTGTATGCAGGTTCGACTTGATAAAACAATGTATGTATGCAGGTTTGACACATTGAAGTAGCGTATACCTCATAAAATATGCTTTAGCTACTTCTGTTTGTTGTTGAAGTGTTCTGGGTTCTTACTTGGGTTTTGGTTACTGTTACTGTATTCTGGTTATAGTGTTCTGAGAAGTGATTGATGGATTCAGTTTTGGTTGGTGTAAAGGAGATTGGTTGATGCAAATATATTTGACGTCTGATTGATGTTACTGATGGATCCAGTCTGAAAATTTATGAAACGTGGTCCCGGGAAGAAAAGAGAAGGTTGTAGCCTTCTGTAGGTCAACACCTACGTACTAGTAAACACATTAGCTAGTACAAGAGCTAGGGGGGTTGTAGCTCCCTTCCAGGAGAAGATGGAGAACGAGAGAAGGTTGTAGCCTTCTACAGGTAGAAGCCCACGTACTGGTATAAGACTGCACCAGTACAAAAAAATTGTAAACGAAGTTTCTTATTAAAAGAAATATTGAGACGATTGCAGCAGGTGGTTTTCACCCATGGGTTTCCACCTTATATCTTGTGTTCATTTGTGTGATTGTCTGTTCTGTTTTTACTGCACCTGGTTACTGTTTATGTGGTTCTGATGTACAGATTAAAGATAAATATATGATGAATTAACTAAATTATAAGTTTGCAGGGTATATGCTAGTTGCCTTAAGTATTGTCGCGTATACAAGCAAGTTTCATTAACTGCAGTAGTGTATATGAATCTGATTATGGAAATGAAATATTATTGACTTGATAATACTGATTGACCCCCCCCCCTTCTCAGTATTATTTCCAAGATTCTTCACTCTGAGATTGATGCTCTGAATGTTTTGATCTCTGAGTTGATTTTTCTTGTGATTCTTCATTAGAATTCTCCTTAGAACTTCCCTCTAGGCTCACGCTAGGAGTAGGTTCTCTTATTTGTTCAATTTGTAATAGGTCCAATGGGACCTTCAAGAATCTTTTATTTCTATATACATGAAAATAATTGATATCATATGGGCTTAATTGTAGCAATGCTAAATGCAAGACCTGTGTAAATGATTCAACTGCCTGGAAGAGGTCATCAAACGGATCCTCATCATGAGTAAACTGCCTGATTTTAACCATGGTAGTGAAGTCTTTGGAAACTTGATTTGGGTCAAACTGTCGACCTGGAATTGTGGCTAGTGTTAGAGATGTAATATTCTCTATTTATTTTGCTATGTGCCCATAATCATGTAGTGCTAAAGTGCCACACTGTAGTAGAAATGTTGACCAAATAGACTTTTTCATTTCCTTTAGGGATTTGGTTAAACCAACCCTTGTTGTTAGGTAAGCTATCTATCTTGCCAGTAGTTTGTTTGGAACATAATATGGGAGGACATGTGGAGTTGAAATGCTCCCAAAAACTCTAATATAAGTAAATGTTTCTTCACCAAACTATCTTGAGACTGTCAAGATGTCTATCTTTGCCTCTTTGGAAAGCCTTGGGGGCTGTTTTATAAAAAATGGTTTTATAAATAGGTAACATAATACATGGAAAATTATGTGAAAATGGGAACTGAACTGGGATTCCCACATTATTTTATGATACACATGGATGGGGAGAGGGTTCTGTGTAGTCCACTTCCAATCCATGTTTGGAAATTGTGAGCAAAAAAAAAACGGCATCCATTACATAAGCGCTCATATAAAAAGGGGGAATAGTTTGTGAGGAAATAATTCTCTTTTACCTATATTCCCTAATAGCCATAGCTAATTTTTTTGAAAAAATATGACTCCAATTCATAATTATTGTGTTAACGACTGCATCAATCAATGGAACCCACTCTATAGAAAAATTGGTACTATCATCCTTCCCAAATAGTCTACACATCATCGCAGCTACGAAATTATGTAGAGCCAAGAGGGATGAAATTGGGCATACCAAATTTCTCCCGTTTGAATTTTTCGGAGACCGACCTCTAGTTCTACGTAACATCGATTGGCTTCTCATTTTCTTTGGCAAAATTTTCAAGAAAATCTTTATCATAGAGCTTTTTTAGCTCTGGTAGATGGTACATCTGGCGCAAGTTGTCTGGAGTGAAAGATCCCATGACTTCATGTCTTGAATTTTTGAAAGTCCTATCTGAAATATTCACGTTATCAATTACCCATTTCACCATATCAGTTTATGGTAATATATTGGGTCTTGCAGCTATTCTGTGTAGAAACGAACATGCTACTTCAAAATAGAAAGCCTCAGATGATACTTCAACATCAGTTGTCACCTTAGTTTCCAGTGGTTTCGGCTTTTCTCCCTCCAATAAGTTATACATGGCTTCCCATGACATGGTCCCTCCATCTTTGTTGCAGGTGGTATCAGAGAAGAGTGGGTGCATGTCCAATTTCTGAGATGTTGTAGCTTTTCATTTCTTCATCATCTTTTCAAATGTTGTTTCTTTTAGAGGTTCCCTGAAATTGAGCAATGGAGATTATCGTATAAACACATAGAGCGGAAATGACAGTGAAAATGCATTGATACAGTTAATTCTGAAATATGAAAAGGAAGAAGCTTTTATTTGAGAATATTAATGAAAGATATCAAATCTCGTCGAGTTGTTTTAAATGTAAATACCATTAAAACTCATTAAATACGCATGAAGGTATTTTCATTATTTCCTTTATGACTCATTTAAACTATCACATCACAAATTTGTAAGTGATACTTCAAGTTTATGCGTTAAAGCGTGCGATGCCGATTATGCAATTGCGATTAATGGTAATTATCGCAATATCACAAATCACAACATTGAAATATCAATTATGTATCATTTTGAAATCATTTAGTATTTTGCGATATGAGATGCGAGTGGCATACCTTTTACTCCTTTGCACGCGTTTGGCTTAGATGAATAATTATTCCATAAAGTAGTTGTTTACTATGTGTTGGACCTGATCTAAGTTATAACAATTTTCATAATTCCATCAGGTCTGGATCACATCGCATTTTGCAAATTTTTCATGGTTCACAAGTTTGGCATTTGTGTAAAAGCCGCGATGTGATGAGCATTTTACTTATCATATTGCAATATCGTAAATCACATATCATTAAGGTTTGCTTGTTTTGCACTTTTATGAATGTCGCTATGCGATTGTGATAAGTACTTTATTTCATAAGAAATGCTTTAAGCCTTAGATTTAATGAAAATTTCAATGATACCATAAGTATACTATGGTGGTATTTTTTATCGCTATTCGCAAATTCTGATTGTCAATTATCCTTTGATATGCAAGGTTCGGTGATTTGCGATAAAGCAAATGCCTAGTCAAGAAGGGATTTCAGCTTGATATCTTGAGTTTATTCAAAAATTTATTTCTAATAGTTAAAAAAGGGAAGCTCTCATTTTCTAAGTTTTTTGAAAAAAAATTTAAAGGGTCCCCATTTATTAATAGAATATTAACTATTAAATAAATAAATGGGGGGGTTGTTGAATAGTACAACACAACCTAAATAGGAAATTTGGTGCATGCTTCAGTTCAAATGTTATCCTTTTTCCTATATTTTTATAAGATACTTCTTTACATAGTAGTCTATCTATAATTTAAAGAGGAAAAGCATGAGGATCACCATATCATCCATAAAATCTGATATATGTGAAATTTTTTTCAAAGAACCAATCTCCAATCCTTGATAAAAAATATATGGCGAACTAAGAAATTTTAGGGAGTTGAGAACCAAGGATAGCCTCATGGATAAGAATCATTACATAATGGAAATTTTTATAGAAATTATCAAAATAATTGTTTTCCTATAGCTTATTGTGATGTAAATGAATAGGTAAAGGCTCGAAAAGTGCCCATTTCCAGCCAATTGCTGGAAAGGCATTAAATAAATAGATGGCATCCATAATGAAAGATGACATATAAAATGAAGTATTAAATTGATAATTTTATCTTTTTGGAAAGAGATAACATGAAGGGAAATGTTACTAGATATAATGTTCACCCAATTGAAAGAATATCCATCTGAAGCATTATAGATGAGAGGGACCCAATCCAAGATAAAATGTGAGACGTCATTCTTTCTGGAGATTCTAAATAACATGGAGACCATATAATTGAAAGGAGAGTTTAAAGAGGAAATTTAATATTTACGGGAATTCTCTTCCTTATGCTTATTAGTATATCTCCTCCATTTCTTTGTTAAATGGGTAGTGTTTCATCAACATCAGTGCATTCATTTTGAACAAATTTTTGAACAAACTTGGAGTTATATGTAAGTTATGGTTTACACAATTTGTACATACCTTGTATGTCCTATGACTTGAAAGAACTGACTATTGTGCCATGAGGAGTGATAGATTGTTGTCCATTTATTTCTACATTCCCAACTGTTAGCACTCAGTAACTTTCTGAGGTTACAGAGGAAAATCACCAAGGTAACCACAAACCAACTTAGGAAGTTGAGATCTAGACCCACCATCTTCAGAGAGGGCTCTCTATGTAATATTTAACTTTGTTTGATTGGATATTAGGCTAGTTATGAAGTTTGGAGTTTTATTTGTATTTGAGTGGTTGGTTGATAACTTAGATTTCCACTGGGCTATGGAGTCTGTTACATAAAATAAAGATTAACTATAGTATTTACAGATAGATCTCACAAGGGAAGGTAACGAAATCAAATGGATTCTTTAAATTATATGAAATGGAGAAGAAGAACATATTTAAGGTTCACTTCAAAATATAGAGCATTGTTACCTAAATTCTATATTCAAAGATAAGAAGAAAACATAGAAATTATTCATAGTCGGGTGCAGAGTGTAGATTCAAACAAATTATGCCCTTTACCTATCTTTTGAATAATTTAGATTTGGAAAACAAATATGTGCTATAAATAGAGAGGTATAAACACATAAAGCAAACATATGTACTTCACCAACAACTTGACACATGAATCTCGTGAAAGAGATTCTGTATTACTTTGGAAAATTTGATGATGCTTCAGAGAAAGATATACAGTAGTGTTTCTTTATAAAAAATCCAACCTCTAGTACTTCAATGATTGAAGTATTTATAACTAATTTACAAAAAAATATCTCGAGATATTCTGTTAAACTAATATCAAATCCCAAAAAAGGAATTGATTTAGAAAATATTCTTCAATAATCTTTGGAAAATTCTGAATAAAAATTATTACAAACAATATCTACCAAAATCATGTAGATATTTCCCAAAATATAACTAATTAATAGGAAGTATATACTATTTATGATCTTTTGTTTAGACTTTAGAGTGAATTGTTGCTGATTCTGGCTATTTCTGGAAAAATCCTAAATATAAACTAAAGATAAGATAATATATCTGATTTGCTTGCTAGAAACTCTGGACTTCCGACAAGTATTGTGAATTCAAATCTGGAATTGGTTTGTTGATTTCAAGAAATTTGTTGTTTCTGTGTATTATGGTGATGACTGGGCCTTTGAATGAGCAATGTTGTTTGGCTTTCTCGTAGATGTATGTGATGTCCCTCTTTCTGTTGCATTCTGTTTTGAAATTGTTGTGCTCAATATGCAATGTTGTCATTGTTTATCTTGTTCTTGTAATGTGTATTGTCTTATCCATGATCTTTTAAATAATTTGTTTTGTCACAAAATATTTGGATTTAAATAATATATTTAAATTAATATTTCCAAATATTTAAATGAAATTAATTCCAAAGTATTTATTAGAATTATTTTGAATCCATATACTATTTAAAAAATCCTTGGGTTGTTTTCTAAATCCATGTATTGTTTCTCTTCCCATGGATTTTGAAACCCATGTGTTTTTTTCAAAAACCATTACTTGTTTCTCCTTTTACTTTCCCCTGTAAATTTCCTTTTACTCTAAATATTTGGATGGATTTAAAAAACCATTTGTTGTTTTTTGTAAATCCATGGTTGGTAAAACATTTCTATTTTGATTTTATTCGTGTAAAAACAAAAATATCTTGCTTCTCTTACAAACTCACTTTTACTTGTCCTCTTATGTGTAAAACTCATTTACACGAAGCTCCCTATTTTTCTCACCTGTGCATTACTTTCATGAAAATACGAATGCAAAATTTCTCTCTTATTTTTTTTCATGAATTTATTTTCCTAGAGCTGTAAAATTATTTTACTCCTTTGTTTGTCATTTCATTTTACCCACTTAGCCATTTCTCTCTTATTTTTTTTCATGAATTTATTTTCCTAGAGCTGTAAAATTATTTTACTCCTTTGTTTGTCATTTCATTTTACCCACTTAGCCTTCCATCCCTGGATCTGGTCTCGTCTGATCTATTTAACGTAGCCTCCCATCCACAAAGCATTGATTTCCTAATCACATGAAGTTTCATTCAGCCTCCCATCCACACAGCATGAATCTGGTCTCCCGTGATCTCTTTGACTTAGCCTCCCATCCACACAACAATCTCTTTAACTTAGCCTCCCATCCACAAAGCATTGGTTTCATAATCGCATGAAGTTTCATTCGGCCTCCCATTCACACAACATTGGTTTGGTAATAGCATGAAATTTCATTCCCGCCATATTTTAAAAAATCAAACCAAAACAATTAATGGATTTTGGAGGGGGGTGGGCAGTAAGAGGTTCAGGGAGGGGGTCCGAAATCATGTGAGGTTGACTATGAAGTACAGTAAAAGTGAAAAGTGAGGTTTACAGCTATGAAGTATAGTAAAAGTGAAAACCACTTTTCAGGCCCTCTTTTGGTTAAATGTTAGAGGGGTTGGGGATCCAAAACATATTCATAACGATGCATTTATAATATGCACATATCCCTATGCCTTTAACGATGGGGAATTAATGAATGAGTGTGGGGTGGGCCATACACTTTGAATTTTGGACTTTGGCATGAATAAACAAAATTTTCATGTTTTTTAGAATTTTGATTATTCATTTATTTTTTGAATTTATTTTAATACTTCAAAATAAATGATTTTTCACTTATGAATTCTTCTTTGTTTTCTAGTGCAGACTTAAACTTTCTCTTGCCTTTGATCCAGGAATTAGATTTGACTGCATGATATATTGTCAGAAAGCTTCTGAGCTCTTTCTGATGAAAATACTTGCAGTCTAATCCAAACATTTATATGCAAAAATCTCCCTAACTCTTAATACTTGGTGTCACTTTGGAAATAATTTTCAGGAGGAAATATTATTTACAACATCTCAAATATAATAATGATCAGTTATAATCAAATGATCCTATAAAATATTATAGGACCCTAGCAGTGGCTCCAATTGGTGATGGCACTCTCCTTGTGAGGTGTCAAGAACATCGAAGACTAGTATCCTGATCCATTGGGCTGATCCCAAATATGCAACCTGTTATGCCATAAAATCTCTGCGACTGAAATTGTTAAACATAGGTCAAAATCATTCTGCACACTGAAAACTGAAATTTGAAATACCTATAGAACTGAAAAAACTGTACTACAAACCGAAACTGAAAAGAATGTTTGAAAAAAATATTCTCAAGGCACTTAGCCTATTTTCACACTGCTACATACCCTATACTGCTGAAAATCACATTGAATCAAATGATACAAAAATGCCAATGTAGATGACTACTAATTTGAGGCTTTCATTCCATTTCTCCAAATAGAAAAATAAACTCAAAAAATGGAAACTCAAAATTCTGACTGGAGCCTTCTTCATAACCCATAACTAACACAGAATTTAGTTTTGTTAAAGATTCCAACAGGTTTTCAAAAGGATCCTCAAAATCATGGAGATTTTCTCTTTGTTGTACTATGTCTGAAAATAACTTCTCATATACTATCTCCAAAATGTATCTATCCCTTTTTGAATTTTTTGGCATTGTGTTTTCAAGGGATGTAAGATTATAAACATTGTGTTTATCATATGTAGGATGTAAAACAACTTTTTGTTCTTTAGCATCTCCTTGAAACTCACTAATACAATTCTCTTGTATTGAAAAGGCGATTGGCTAAATTTGTTGACAATTATGTTCATCTTCATGTGACTTTGTTTGAAAACTAACATGGGCAAGTTCATTAAGTACATTGTCCACACATACATATTCATAAATTTGAACTTGACAATCTTCTCTTTGAGATAAAATTTCAAAAAGTGAAAATTCAGAAGAAAAATGTGTAATACAGTCCTCATCCATATCATGATCAAATAAAAATTTGCAAGGTTGATGTAAAGTATTAAGTATTGGTTTCTAGGAGACTATATGATCTTCAATCCCATAGCTACTTAATAACTATGATTTTTGAATAAAGGAGTCTCCAATGTAACAGAAAACAGGGTCCTCATCTATATAAGTTTGTTGCCTCGTTATGCTAGCTTCATCTTGCTTTGGTGCTTCCCCAGTGATCATATATAAAAATTTCAACGCTTCAAATGTAGCATAACATAAAGGTAAAGAGCTATAATCATCATGAATTTCTTTAGACATCTGAAATGTGGCATAACTTAGTGGTAAAGAATTACCATCAGCATAATTTGCATTGTTTTCTTTATGTTCACTGTCTAAAATATATATATGCTCATATGTCTCAATATTTTCATCCTTTTTTTCATCACTGTCATAAGTAACATACACATGGTGACTGTTTTCCTCAATTGGCTGAAATTTGGCATCCTCTTGCTCATAACCTTCCACTAGTTGTTGTTCTAAACTAGTTTCAAATTAATCCACAAAACAACCAGTTTCTATATTTTGGTGATGTGACCCAACAACCTCTCCTTCTTCTTCCATATATGCTTGAAAAGGAGGTATCTTTTGTTGTCCATTAACAATAGGTGTATCTTGAAAAATACATGTGTTGATAACCCTTTCCATGGTTTTCATTAATGCCTCTAATTTAAGGTTTAATAAAGGAGGAAACTCATATTTAATTACATTCCTTCTTTCAGCCTCCGCTTGGGATATTTTAATGAATAGGTTCATTTCCACATCAATAACACTTTTTTGCATGTCCTCCAAAGTGGAAAGGTTTCTTTCTTTGAGATAATATGAAATCCAAACATGAAAACCATCTAGATCATGAAGCATAAACAATCCTAGGGGAGGATTTATATTAGTGGGTATGGAATCATAAACGTTATTGAATCTAGTTGAGAAATATTGAACTATCTCATTAGGATGCCTTTCTAGATTCCAATACTCATGCATAATCTGAAAAGGGTTCCTTTTAACCTCCCATATATTAAGGAAAATGCTTTGAAACTGTTGGAAATTAGGAATACTTCGAGTCGTCAAACTTCTATACCATTTCCTAGGTTGTCTTGAAAGGCTTTGAGCAAACAACCTTAATTTGACATCTTCATGATCGACTTCCTCCAAATCAATGAAGTCAATGATTTTGTCTATGTTAGTGTCAGGCATTGTAGCCTTCCTCCAATGATCAAACATGCTCTTACAAAGTAATTTTAAGGTGTCAAGTTCAAGTTTTGTCATTTCAGTGAGTCTTCAAGCAAAATTTGGTCACTAGGTATTAGGCCTAGGGTTTGTTTTCACTCCTTTCAAAGTTTTCCAATATCGATCCATGTCACCATTCAGCTGAATGTACCATCATTCAGAGAGTTGTCACCATCATGTCAAGTTCCACTGGGTCATTTTACACCTTGTTCATGCTTCAGTTGTGCCTAGGTAAGGTTCATTTCGCTCTCCTAGGGTTTTGAAGGTAATTTCTCTTGGGTGGTCAAATTATCAGCAAAACTTGTATCCTGATGTTCATACACCTTTCCCTATCCTTAATGTACCTTATTAAACTCTTCCCATCACTGATATCCCCCAAATTCCTCATTTTCACACAAACCCTAGTTTCTTGCTACAACTTGACAATTTTCTAGGCTAGGCCTGTGTTTTTCCATTTTGAACCTCTTCCCCTCACTCAATCTCTGAAATTCCACTTTCCCCTACTTCCTAACATCCCTCCCTACTTCCCAAAATTTTCTCAAGAATTTAGAAGCCCCTTATCCCCTTCATTTCACTTCATTTCGACAAATCCTCTGTTCCACACATCGAGATAGGTTTTACTCCAATGATGTTTCTGAGAAATAAAAGATGAATTTGGGAAAAATGAGAGATATTTTTGTCCAAAATAGGCCAAGGAAGAAAAACCTCCGTCACGTTTTACACAGGTGTCATGGTTTTAGAGAAATCTCAAAAATATAGCTGCCTCGGGAGAATTGATGCACCTCTGAAGTGACCTTGGGAAAATCAAGTTTTCTCCTAGCTTGGTTGGCCAAATGACTTGCTTGATGAGTCAAATGATAACTAGACACAAAGATATTTTCAATGCGCTATCGTGAGCTCAATTTGGAGTTGAAGAAGACCTTCAAAAGTTGACTACAACAACACTCTGTCTTTAGGAAGTCTCATTTTGCACATTTTGACCAGTCTTGGGAGATTTGATTTTTGACAGGAAAATGAACTCCAAATTACAAAATTCTAGTTGTGTTGGAAAGTAGACTCAATATCCTTTCCAAAGAGCTATCCCACGCCCAATTTGGACACGAAGAAGGCCTCCACAAGTCTCCTACAAAAAGTGCGACGCATTGGGTTTGGTGGCGCGATGCATAGAGCTGTAAGCCCAATTTCACCCATAAACTCTCTCAAATTTCCAAATTTGCTCAATCCTATAGTGTGCAAGTAAGTCAAGATTTCTTCTCTTTCTAGTGAATGAGTTTTTCTTAAAATTTATGGTGGTTTAGTGAGACAAAACTCAAACCCTACTTCCTTGCAATTTTTGCTCAAAAGCAAGTGCCTAGGGTTTGTAGTTTGTGTTTTTGCTGCCAAATTCCATTCCCACACTCTTTGTTTCCCACATTCATTTTCTAGTTTCATCCCCATATCCCTAATTCCCATATCCCTAAATTCACTAACTCCATATTCCTAACTCCCACTATCCCAAACCCTAGCTACACATTCCTAAACCCTACTTATTATCCCAAAATCTAAAAACTATCCCTAAAACCCTTCTATTCCCCAAATTCTAGTCAGCAACATTTCTAAAACCCCTCTTACTCTCTCTCTCCACAGTCCCTCATACATTCTTACCCTTGGTGGCAGAAAACTAAAATCACCATAAATCTCTTCATACTCATCAAGGAAACTCACATCAGCAAGCATCGTGAGTCTTGGTTGGAGAGGACTAATATCCACTTGGAGAGGAAGTTAGAAAAGGCCATCAATGAGAATAATATGCTAAGAAACATGGCATATCATTATTTTTCAAGGAACATGGTGTGCCAAGCTAGAATCAGGAGCTTGAAGGCAAAATTGAAGAGAGCATCAAGGAGGCAAAAGGAGCATGAAGGACTTCAGATATTGGCTGAGGCTTCCTTGGCCCAACACAATGTTTGATGGAGAAGACTTAGCCCAAATTTCAAAAAAATTGGGACGCTTTTTTCATTTTTGAAATTTTTGGACTAAAACACAGAATTTTCTGCCCTACGTGCCTTGCCACCTGGCGCTCGCTTTTTATGGGAGCCTCCAAATGACAAAAACTCAGCATTTTTGGATTTGGCATGAAAAATATGCTTTCCTACCAATGGCCAAGAAATTTGGACAGGTTTTTAGCTCTCAAAAAGGTCAAAAACACTCAAAAAATGACCTTACTGCCCCTATTTTGACACACAGGAAGAAGTGTTGGGAGAACTATCTTTTGGAGGGGCAAATGGAGGGAAAATTGAAAAATTCCACTTGGGTTGGAAAGCAGACAGGTAGACATTTCCAACAAGCACACTTGGAGCGAATTTGGACACCGGGAAGGCCTTCAAAAGTGGCTCCAAACAGGCACTACGCATAGAGAAATCAGGCGCGACGCATAGGGAAAATTTTGCCAGTTTGACCAAGTATACTCTGTTTTTCGCCTAGCTTTTGCCAATTTGACTTTTTCACCTTCTTAATGTCAAATTTGTGATGTAATTTAATGTACATTGATGGATCATGATGTAAATATGTCAAATTTTCACTTATAGAGGTAGATTCATCTGTTAAAAAGTTGTTTGAAACTGAATGAATCAGTTCCCTTGTTTTTAGAGGCATGTTGTTCCACTGCCTAATTTGTAGTTCTCAATTTAGAATTAGTTGGAACAGCTCCTAAACTCATGATATTGACCCCTGGAGGCTAGGATGAGTTGTTTTTTGCCTATATCTTATGTTTTTTCAGTCATTAGCATGGTTGGACTTTTGAGAAAGCAAAGAGCTTCATTGTACATTCATATCAGCATTTTGGCCAAGGAATTGAGACCAAGATTTGCAACACTCTTTGGGATCCATGCGGCAATTTGCCTTGGTATAGTGCTTCTATTTGTAATTTTGAATTTTCTTATATGTCATGTATGCCATTCTCTATCTTGTTTCTTCTGAACTAAACAAAAAAGAGTGTAAGTAGAATCCATTGAAATTGTAGTGTTCTACTTGAAGTTTGCTTTAGTTTCTTGATGTTTTCAGCTGTTTGGGGAGGATCCATGATTCCTCTTGCCCTCTTCAACACCTCACCTATCTATTCCTTCCATATTGTTCAATTTTAAGTGGCAAAAAAAATTGCCTACCTTGCCCCATTGAGTTCTCTGTAGAACTAAGCCTCAATCCCTGCAACCAAAATCTACCTTTCCATCTGAGCCAACAAAACATCATTTTATTAAATCAAATTCTCTTGCACTTATACCTAGCGTAAGATCAGTATTTCTATTAGTCATCTCAAGCCCCCATCGATCATTATTTGTTGAGATTGACCCAGAGAGAGCCCTCTCCTGACCTGGTAGGGCTAGCTACCAGGGTAAGCATGGTTTGATGTTGGCCCTAGATCCTACCTTTTCAGCCTGAGGTAAATCTAGGCACTAACATAGTGGCGACTCCACTGGGGAGAAAGTTTATTTGGTTGTTAGTGTTCTTTCTTATAAACTACATACAGAGTCTAAAGATTAGCCAGGTAGCCTTCGAAACACTTTTGCTTTGCATTAGCGAAAGTAGATAAAAGCTACTTCAGTTAATCTCCGGTCTAGGCTTATAAGCTGAACATCTGACTTGCACATTGCCCTAGTAACATGTATCAAGTTCAGATCTGATTGTTGATGGTGGACAACGATCAGACACAGCAAGGCTGAAATCATTCACCTGGTAATTCCGAATCATTTTCGAGATCAGATCCAAGGACTCCATTGGAGGATGAACCTGACCAGCAGAAGCATGAAAGGGCAATATGGACAGATCAGGTATTCAAGTTGGAATTTCATCCAAGACATTTTGTTCTTTGTTCTAAATTGTTTCTTTTCTTTTCCTGAGAATGTCAAGAAGGCTTTGCAAAGTGTATTGTATTTGAGAAAAGATCCTCGACCTGCATTTGATTCCTTCCCTTTGAAGATTGTAAATACCAAATATTTGCATGCCTTTGAGCTTCATCAAGACCTTTCTTCTGAATCTTGTGATGACCATCTTCAAACTAATGAACCTCAAGACACCAAGACTGATTCTGCAGCATTTTTACATACCCCTATACCTTGTAAAATTCCAGATTGATACAAGCCTCTGATTTTACCTCCTATATTCCATGCTTTCCCTAAAAATCATGACCTACATCTACCAAGATTTGATGGTGAACGCGACAACATCACCGCTGAGAGACATGTATTGAATTTTGAGTCCTTTCTTGACCTTTTTGAAGTTGATGAAGAAGATGTCAGTATTAGGCTTTTTTCTCTTTCTTTAAAAGGCAAAGTCAAGAGTTGGTTCAAAACCCTGCCTGATGTAAGAATCTCAGATTTCGAGCAGTTCATCAAAGTTTTCCTCGACAGGTGGGTGGTAAGACAAAACCTTTTCTTGATTATAGAAGAGTATTGTTGGCTAGTTGAATTGTTTATTGATTAAACAATCAAGTACCACATTAATTGTCAACCTGGGAAAGTCTTTTTATTCCAAAGGCTACCGCGTACTGTATGTACTTAATTCTAAAAGCATTAAAAAGCTGTAGTATACGTGATTCTTATGCTAAGTTATCACAGTACAAATAATTAATTAAAATTACAAATCTGAAAAGCAAAGTGATGGATGCTCTATTGGCAGAGGATCAGGACCCTATCCTCCAGGTGAGGACGTTCAGCACCTGCCCCTGTAACCAGATTGCTAACACATGCTGCACTCTAATTCACCAGTGAAATATCCTTGCACAATTTCAAGCAATTAATGAAACAGAGTACTAGCAAAACGGAAATACCAGAGGTAATGCTACAGAATCCAAACAGAGTACCAGCAGAAAGAAACTATCAAACACTTACACACTTAACAGAAAAGTAAATGGGTGAATCTTGTGAGGAAGGTGGGCCCAGTCCCTCTCACAAGATTCCCCAGAACACAAAAGCTAGATTAAGCGCTCAGAAAAATCTTCTATTCATCTGCCAAAAGATTCAAGTACAATAAAGTTCAGACTTGCTGATGTCTCTCAAAATCTCACTTACAAATCACACATTAACCCCCCTTCTAATGTAGATGTCTCCTCTTTATAGAGGAGACATCTATTACAATAGATTATTACAGTTCATTCAGTTAACCGATTCTATCAAAAATAAGAATTACAGAACGCTGTTACAACAGTATAATAATATATTCTTTCTTAGGTTCTGGCTGTTACACAGCTGATAACCGACTTCGACCGTCTTCTTGGGATCCTCGCATTCCTTTATCGTTTCCCCATGTTGTTCCTGATTTAGGCAATGGTTACTGTGTTCTACCCGCTTTAGACAACTGCGTGATCATGTCGCGTTAGCGTTCTTTAGATAGTTGTTGTTTGTTATTCCTAGCTGTTGCAAAATAGCCTGCTTTAGATGGTTGTTGTTGCTGACTGTAGCAACTGCGTAGTTGCTGCTTCTGGTGTTGCAGCAACTGCGTAGTTGCTGTTTCTGGTGTTGCGGCAACTGCGTAGTTGCTGTTTCTGGTGTTACAGCAACTATAAATTATAATTCCTGCAGGCTTAAGACAATTACTTGGCAACTTAGTCAACTTTTCAAAGATAAATATAAAGATACTCACGAATATGCAATGAACAATTAAACATATAGATATGCGGAAAGTTACTTCGTACCTTGGGGTGATTAAGTCATTATGTAATCAAAGCTTACAACTTATGACTGAAAAGGATAATATTATGGCAAAAATATAAGGTCAAAATTGGTCAATTCTGAGTCCTAACATCCCCCCCAACTGAAGAGATTGCATGTCCCTATGCAATGCCTACTCTGAGTCTGAGTCGGAGTACTGGGATGAACAATGTAGATTACTGAGACAATAGTTATAGGAAGTGGCATCAAACCTCTTCCTGAATCCACAGACAGTCTGTATTTGCCTCCATGCTGCTGCTTCTTCCCTGTTGGATAATCCAAACTGTCCTTTGTATTGTTCACCAGATAGCCATAAAAGTGGAAATCTAAATCTGTAACCCATCCAATTTTCAGCACAATGTTGCATGCAATTAACATAATGAGGTACCCTTGAGAGTGCTACGTGCAAATTAGGTGGATTATAAGGATGATATTCCTGCCTCTCCTTGGGGCAGTTTTCCCAAAACAGTTTGTTTGCCTTGATAGCCAAGGATGCCTTAGTCTTTACATAATGCTGACAGTCTTTCAGGACCATTACTTGCAGTTTCTTAACATGGTCCTTCATTTCAGGATCACTTACCATTCTCAGGTGTTGTGCAATGAAGGTGGCTGCGTTCTGCGGTTCAGCTCTAATCCATAGAAGACAATTCTGTTCATTATGTTGAGCTGAAGCAAAGGCGTTCTGCCATGTAAGTTAATTAGCTAAAAAGGAGATAAAGGCTCTCAGCTGTATGTCGCCAACTACAGGTATCATATTCATATTTCTTTCTTCGGACATGGCTTCATTATGGAGATAGAGCTCGCATAACAAATTTTGATCATTTTTAGGTGCCTCTGCAAAGGTTTGCATAAACTGCTCTGATGTAACTACCTGATGAGGTCTACCTTCTTTGACAGCCTTTATCTGCAAAAATGTGAGTCTTTCCCTCAAAAATGTTGCATAATTAAAAGAGGGTTTCCTTGTAGCAAGTATTCTTTGGAACAACTCAAACATCTGGGTCAATCTGGCTTTTAGTTCTTTGATTTCTTTGTACTGGGCTTTGCACTGCTCAAGTGCTTCCCAGTTCTTGTATGCATGACTAAACCAGATCCCTTTTTGCTGTTGGAATGCCTTGCCTTGTGACTGCTCATATTCTCTCCACCACTCTCCCTTTAATGCTTGAAAACTATCTGTTTCTGTGCATACATCACTAACAGAGGGAAGCTCTGTTTGTGTAAAGGCATCCACAAGGATAATCTGCTCTGTAGGAGTAGGCTGGGATGATCCAACATCTTTTTCTTCATTTCTGGCTAGTGTCTCTTGTTCCCGTTGTACTGATTCATTTTGTTCCATGGTGATTTGGGTGGGCCGGGGTGAGTCTGTGCCTTTTTCCTCATTTCCTTCTTCTTCTTCTCGTTTCTTGGCAATTTGAATAGGGCTGGGTGAGTCCAATTTTTCTTCATATCCTCCTGAAACTATTTCTTCTTCCTCCATAACAGTTTGGGTAGGCCGGGGTCAGTATATACCTTTTTCCTTATTTTCTTCTATTTCTTCCTCTCGTTCCATGACACTTTGAGTGGGTCGAGATGAGTCTGTGTTTTCTTCTTCATTTCCTGATTCTTGTGTAACTACTTCTTCCATAGCAATTAGGGTAGGCCGGGGTGAATCTGTATTCTCCTCTTTCTCATTCCTTGTTTCTTCCTGCATAGTTTCTGGGGAACTTGCTGGTTCTTGTGTGTCAGCAAGCTCTTCTGTTTGTTCTTGCGCAATCTCTGGAGAACTTACTGGTTCTTGTGTGTCAGTAAGCTCTTCTGTTCGGACCTGTGCAGTTTATGGGGAACTTACTGGTTCTTGTGTGTCAGTAAGCTCTTCAGTTTGGTCTTGTGCAGTTTCTGGGAACTTACTGGTTCTTGTGTGTCAGTAAGTTCTTCAGTTTGGTCCTGCATCTTCTCTAGAGAGCCTGTTGGTTCTTGTGTGACAACAGGTTCTTCTGTCTGCACTTTTTCTGGAGAGCCTGTTGGTTCTTGTGTGACAACATGTTCTTTTATTTCAGCAGAGGATTGTGGCATTTCCGTCTATGTAACAACAGGCTCTTTTGTTTCATCTACAACATCGGAGGCTTCCTTCATTGGTTTTGCCACTACCTTATATCCTGCCTGAGTATATATTTCACCACAATTGGTACACACATATTCATTATCCTTACTTTCTCTGCTGCAGACGCTACTCGTGCTAAAACATGCAGGCTGAATTCATTCTGATATGCTTCCTTAACCCTTATTATTTCCTCCTGATAGTCCTGAATCTGAGATTTCAGAAATTCAATTTCTTCCTGTAGGGCAGGTATGGTAGGCTGGTCTTGTGGAGCAGTAGATTCCAATGGAGGCAGAGGTTGTGTTTCATCATTTTGATCAGTATTCCCACAGGTGGTTCTTGTGTGTCACCTGGGGTAGTGGCTGTTTCTTGTGTTGCAGCCACTTGGTCACTATTACCTTGGGTTTCGGCAGCTGGTTCTTGTGTGTCAGCTGTCTTAAAATATGATGTCACGAAGCTATGAACACTCTGCATCTCAGCTTCCGAGGGTGAGGGAGAGGAGTTTTGAGGACTGGTGGGAGTGCAGATCCTTATAGTGATGGGCGGTGAACTGGGGGAATTAGGAGATTCAGCTGCTACCGATGACCGAGTTCTTCGCTTTGGTAGAGAAGCAGGGAATTCAGGCGTTTTTCTCTTCAGGCTAGCTTTCTTTAGGATGGGGACAGTAGCCGGAGTAGCAGGTGCCTTAGCTGAAACCCTAGTTCTTCTTCTTTTCGATGGGGTTTTCTTTTCCTGCTGCCTTTTTCATTTAAGCAGGGTAATAGGGATATTGTCATCGGAGTCATCAGTAGAAATACCAAGTATGGGAATGGAAGGATTGGTTCTTTTGGGAGATGGGGTTGTTCTCGTGGTTATTTCTACTGCTGCTTGTTCATTCTCAGCAACTTGCGGGGGTGTTTGCTGGAGTTGTTCAGGAATGTGCTCTGCTTGCTGAGGGTTTTCTAGAGGGATTTGTTCAGGCATGTCCTCCGTTTGCTGAGGAAGTTCTTCATCTTGCTGAGGTGTGTCCTCAGCTTGGTGAATAATTTCCTCTTCTTGATGAGGAATTTCATGTTCCGGCTGTGGAATTTCTGCCTCCTGATGGGGATTAATGGGGGGTGGAGGGTTATTTAGAGCGAGGGTTCTATTAATCAGCAATTGGGCTAAGCGATGGTGTTTTAAGGAAAGAAGTGGACGCTTCGCGTTAACAACATATCGTGACATGTTTTTGAGACAACCCAATAGATAATATGGCATGTTTATTAACTGACCATTTCTCAAATGATTTAATAGGACGAAGTCATGCTGGTAAATTACCTGGTAGCGGCCTTCGCACGTCAGATATTGCTTGACAAATTCAGCGACTTTCGGCCATGGTTGAGGTAACGACCGAAGTGCTACGCCTCTGCCCTTGGGTTCTACCTGCTCGCCTGGTCGGAGAAAATCCTGCTGCGCATTAAGAATCAGGTGCTTTCTGCTGAACCACCGTGTGCCATTAGCTGGTAGCCCGGTAACTTGGGCTATAATTTCCTCTGTGACTGGGATTTGAACTCCCTGGACGACAGAGAATCCTTCTGTTAAATTGCATGCAAATTCAAGGACTTGCTGCTCGTCAAAGTCCGGAAGTCTCCTGAAGTACTCTATCCATCCCGCTTGCAAGAAAATTTGATAAATCTCCGGATAGAGTTCAAGGACTGCTGTCGTGCCAGGCTCATGTGTAATGAGGGTTCCTCCCATAGCTGTTGTTTCAGTAAATTTCAGAGTTCAGAGCCGAGCTTCCAATTTCAGTTCAGAGTAGAACGTCGCAAATGGTAACATGCGGTGATAGGGTGGCTTTTACATATTACCGGGAGAGTTAAGGGTGGCGGTAATTGGCGTAGTATGTCATTATGAGAGTTGCTTTGGTAATCCCCCCCCTCCTACGTGTAAATGATATGATTGGAAGTACAATTATTTGATAGTCCTATCAACTTCTCCGCATTATCTATTATTTAATGTCCATACATAATCATGCGTACCTTCGTATTTTACCTTTTTGATTGCTGCGTCAAAAAGGCTTGTCTTGTCTTCTTCTGGATCATAATGATTACCGCGGATCTAAAAGCATGGGAATACCGGTGATTTGTAATGATAATGACGGGAAGTGATAGTAGGGTGCTGTAATCATCACAAGAAGTGGTATATTTTATCAAAATTTGTTCCTTGGGGTTGAAGTGGTAAGACTGGTGTTTCGTACGCGAGGGAATTTGCTGGGAAGGGTATTCCATGATCGGGAAGCGATGTTGTAGCACCGGGATTGGTGTTGCAGCAACGGAAAATTGCTGTTGTGGCAACAGGGAATGATGTTAGACGTTTGTAAAAACGGGAAATGTGCTGGAGCAATAGGAATGGTGTTGCAGCAACAGAGAATGGTGTTGCAGCAACGGGAGTGGTGTTGCAGCAACAGAGAATGGTGTTGCAGCAACGGGAGTGGTGTTGCAGCAACGGGGAATGGTGTTGCAGCAACAGGAAATGGTGTTGCAGTAACAGGAGTTCCGTGTCCGCAAAGTAATTTCTTTGAAACTTTTGTTCTCAGCTACTTCCCAGGCTAAAATTTGCAAAATACTGAAATGTAATATCGCAATCCTTGGCAGGATTTATTAGTTTCTTAAAAAAAAGAATATCTAACCTAAAAAATATAAATAATAGAAACTCAAGTGCTTTGAGGGACAGCAAGTTCCCCTGGAAAAGAATACTGTTTTATTGCCATGCAAGTGGCTTTAAAATCTTCTTTGGAAACCGGCCGCTGATATAACCGAAGTCGGTAGCCATTCACTAATAGTGGTGTTCTGCTTCCATCAATTGTTAAAAGTCTAACTGTTCCATTTGGAAAAACAACATCCACTTCATACGGCCCTAACCACCTTGTTCTTAGCTTCCCTTGGAAATTCTCGAAACGGGAATCATAAAGTAGAGCCCAGTTACCTTTCTGGAACTGCTTTTGCTTGATGGTTCTGTCATGCCATCTGCTTCTTTGTTGCTGTATCATAGTTGTTTGATGGACGGCATCCAGTCTTTTCTCATCCAATTCCTGAAGCTGCTGCAACCTGGCTGTCTGTGCATCGGTTAAATCAAGGTTAACAGCTAAGGCAGTTCTTAAGGTTTTAATCTCAAACTCTACAGGGAAAATAGCATACTTTCCAAAAACTAATTCATAGGGTGAAAAGCCTGTTGTATTCCTCCAAGTGGTTCTATAGGCCCATAGAGCCTCGGGCAACCTCTGAAACTAGTCCCTTCTATTCTCCTTTATCGTTTTTGTTAAAATGGCTTCTATGACCTTGTTGGTACTTTCCACCTGCCCATTTGCTTGGGGGTGGTACAGTGTAGTCATTTTGTGCTTGATATGATATTTTTGAAGCGTATTTTTGAAGCCATGAGAATTAAAAGGAGGTCCTCCATCAGTGACTAGTTCTCTGGGTAGTCCAAATCTAACAAAGATTTCTTCAAATAAGAATGTTAGTACTGCTTCTTCATTAGATTTAATGAGTGCTTTGGCCTATACCCATTTAGTCATCTAATCTGTGCATACTAGTATGTACACTCTTTGATTAGATGGAGGATTAATGGGACCTATAAAATCTAATGCCCATTTCTCAAAAGGTTCAAGAGTTACCTGGGGATTAAGTGGCATTTCATCCCTATGATTAGGCTGGCCCATTCTTTGACAGCTGTCGCAAGCCTTCACATATTTTCTGGCATCTTTAAAAAGTGATGGCCAATAATAACCCATTCTAAGTACCTTGTGTGCTGTTCTTTTGTCTGCAAAATGTCCTCCACAAGGGCCATCATGACAAGCTTTTAGTATATCATAAATCTCGTCTTCCCCAATGCATCTCCGGATTTCTTGATCTATTCCTGTGTGGAACAGACACCCGCTTATCTAGCTGTACCTAGCACTCTGCTGGATGATCTTTCTTCTTTCCTTGTGTGATAGGTGTGATGGTAATTTTCCTGCAACTAGATAATTGGCAATGTCTGCATACCAAGGTGAGTGAGCAGATACTGCAAATAAATACTCATCAGGAAAAGAATCATCTACTGGAGCATTTTCATCAGTTTTTAAACGAGAAAGGAAATCAGCAACTACATTTTCTTTTCCTGGCCTATCTATAATTGTGATATCAAATTCTTGTAATAGTAATAACCATCTGGTGACTCGGGCATTTGTAACTAATTTATTCATTAAATACTTAATGGCCGAGTGATCAGTATGCACAAAAGTAGTGTAGCCAGTAATATAGTGTCGAAATTTATTAATAACATAAATAACTACTAGAAATTCCTTCTCAGTAACTGTGTAATTTAGCTCAGCTGGTGTCATGTTTTTGCTAATAAAATAGATGGCATAGGGGAGACTGTTTTCTTCCTGACCCAGGACAACTCCAATTGCCGTGTCTGAGGCATCAGAGGAGATATGAAAGGGTAATGCCTAATCAGGTCCTCTCAAAATGGGAGTTGCGGATAACTGATGTTTAAGTTTATTGAATGCAATTTCACAATCATCAGTCCACTTAAATTCAACATTTTTCATTAACAACACAAATAGAGGAGAAGCTATCTTAGAAAAATCCTTAATGAATCGTCTATAGTATCTGGCATGTCCTAAAAATATTCTTACATCAGTTTGTGTTTTGGGGATAGGAAGGTTCTGAATTACCTGTATTTTAGCTGGATCGACTTGAATTCCTAAAAATGAAACAAAGTGACCCAATACAATACCTTGATTCATCATCATATGGCACTTTTCAATGCTTAAAGCAAGGTGTGCTTCTATACACCACTTGAGTACTTTTTCAAGATTCTGCAGTGCATCCTCAAAAGTCACTCCATAAGGGGTAAAGTCATCCATAAATATTTCTAATGAATCATTTAACATATCAGAAAAGATCCCTATCACCGCTCTTTGGAATGTTGCTGGAGCGTTACATAGCCCAAATGGAAGTACCCTGTAAGCAAAGGTTCCCCATGGGCTAGTAAATGTGGTCTTGTCCTGGTCCTGGGGTGCAATCTTAATCTGATTATATCCACTAAACCCATCCAAGAATGAAAAGAATTTCTTACCTGCTAAATTATCCAATACCTGATCAATAAATGGTAAAGGGAAATGGTCTTTTTGGGTGGCTTTATTCAATGCTCTGTAATCCACACGTACTCTCCATTTTCCATTTTTCTTGGGTACAATTACAAGTGGGGAAATCCACTCACTATCAGACATAGGGTATATAAATCCTGCATTCAAGAGTTTTTGAAGTTCCTCCTTCACAATTTCTCTAAGGTTGGGGTTCATTCTTCGCTGGGGTTGGCAGACTGGCCGGGATCCCTCTTTAATATAAATACGGTGAGTGCATAGTTCAGGGGAGATCCTTTTCATGTCTGTGTAGTCCCATGCAAATGCCTCTTTATTTTCTTGGAGTAACTTTATTAATTTCTGTTTTTCATTATCAGTCAAGTCAAGATTTATATTTAATGTTTTGCCAGGCTCAATTTCAATTGTTGTACTTTTGGAAGGGCTGCCTACTGCTGTCTGAAATAAGTTTTCATCTTTCATGTTTAGCTGGGATTCAGATTCTAAGATTGCAGTGAAGTGATTATATGTTTCAGGGCTGACCGAAGAGGGTTCAGAAATAAAGCTGTTGATTAATTCATCTTCGGTGGAGTCCTTAAAAGTCAAGGCTTGTCCAATAGTCAATATAGGTTGGGTTTCTTCATCCTCATAGTCTACCCATACAGAATTGTCATTATTAATCATGGGTGTAGCATGAGGATAGAGGGTAAGCTGTTTAGTTTCCTGCCCATTAGAGATGGTCATTGATCCTGATCTACAGCTGATGAACGCATCTACTGTAGCCAGCCAAAGTCTCCATAGAATCAACGGATGACCCCCCAACTTTGTTTTAGTTTGTAACACCACAAAGTCAGCCGGGTAATTCCAGGATTCTACAGAAATTATAAGATCTTCAATGACCCCTTCGGGTTTAATTGTAGAGCGGTCATCCAACTCTAAGATAGTTGGAGTTTCCCTAATAAAGTTTTTTAACTGAAGTAATTGTGTTGTTTCGAGTGTCATAATATTTATTGCAGCTCCTAAATCTACTAGAACTTTAGAGATAAAGGTTTTTCCAACCTGGACTGTTACTGTAGGGTGACCAGGGTCACCATACTTCACAGGATAATCTTTTTCGGTCATTAAAGCAGTTAATTCTCCCATCACATGAACTGTGAGGGGATCCTTAGCCTTTCTTCCCGGTTTTTTTATACAAATGTCTCTAATAGTTCTAGCATAAATAGGAACATCCCTTAATGCTTGCAATAATGGGATTTTAACATACAAATTCTATAGCTCTCCTAAAAGGTTAAAGGTAGGTTGCTCAAGTGTTTTAGTGAGAGCCAGCCATTCAGGGAATGGCGGATCTATTGTTTGATCATTATTATTAGGTGCTGATTCTGCTGTTTCAGCATTATTGTTAGCTGGTTTTTCTTTTCTAACTTCTTCTTTGTCGGAGTCAGTGATATCATCTATAATGGGTTCAACAATTCTCCCTGAGCAAAGATGGATATCGTTACATTGCAGGGGAGAAACAGGCTGATTTTGAATGTCAATTACTTGCAGGGCTTTATTGTTATTTGGATTGGGGTTAGGTTATACAGGCAGCTGTGGTCTCATTGCCTGGTTATTTGGAGGAGTATTGAATGGTAAGGAAAGAGACTGTTGTTTTTGAGGAAATGGTATCTGTTGGGCTGCCCAGTTTGGATTCCATTGATTAAAATACGGTTGCTGGGGAGCCCAAGGATTCCATATAGTAGGATCAGGAAAAGGAAGATTTGGTTGCTGCATAAGTGGAAAATTCATTGTATTAAAGGGTGGGTACTGCATTTGGTTCATGGGTGGGTAGTTTGTTTGAAAAGGAGAGTTATTATTCCAACGACTGAATGCTGTGTTAGAGTTCATACCTTGTCTTTGTGGCCATTGCCTCCTCTGTGTCATCAGGTACACTGCTTCAGCCTCTTCTTCAATTGATTGCAATGCTGCTTTGATTCCAGGCAGAAAGGGGCATTGCTGGGTTTCATGGTCCCTCTCGCAGATTGTGCAGATAGGTATCTTATCCAGTGGGCATTCCCTGAGTGGGTGTTTTTCTCTGCATTTGGAATAGAAAATAGCTAGAGCAGCTTCTGCTTCCGCCTGTTTCTTCTTAACCTGCAGAGCATCAATTTGTGAAGCAAAAGAGCTTAACATCTCAGTTTTAAATTCTTCTAATAAATTACCTATTTCAGCCCTCGTTGCTCCTCTGCTTGCTGACTTCTGAACTCTTGAATATACATTATCTCTGCTTTTTGATCTGCCTACTGCTCCCCTTGAACATCTCATGTAGAGATTGATAATTTCATCAAAGGGTTCTTTGGAAATGTCCCCTTTTCCCAGCATGTTTAACATGTCCAGGCAGTCATCTCATACTCCTTTCAGCAATATAGTCTTCAGAATATCTTTACTCATATTAGGATGATCAGACCGCTGCAGATTATACTGTAGTCTTTCCAAAAAATCTTCCAAATTCTCGTCCTCTTTCTGAACCATTTTAAACAATTCTTCCTTCCTTTTTCTCGTCCGACAGTAGTCTTGATACTTAGCCAGAAAGCTCTCTTTCATCTGATCCTAGGTAGTGATTGCCTGAGCTCCTAGGCTCATAAACCATCTTAACGCATTCCCTTTCAGTGTTGCTGGAAATAGTTTTAGTTTCTAATTAGCGCTCACATAATCATAACTCCTACATAGTATGTCGAATTCGAAGAGGAATTCATCCGGGTCTTCAGAGGATAACCCATGAAAGTTGGGTAATGCTGAGAGTGGAATGTTTTTCATGGGGGTTGTTCCTCTCGGAAGCTCTCCAATAGGGAATTCCAGGGTAGAGAGCGAATTTTCCCCTCTTCCTTCTGTTCTGTTATCCTCCATTGGTCTTTTTCCTGAATCACTTGCTTTATCTTCTGTGTCTTCTGTTTCTTCAGGTTCTTCTACCGGTTCCTCGGTGTATTCTGGTACTTCCAGCTTCCTTTCAGGTCCTATTACTTCCTCCGTCTGTCGATCTGTTTGTGAGGAATACTGGATCTGAGGTCTCCGGGAACTTGTCCTCTGTGATGTTTCAGCCTTTGAGATGATTTCGTCAATATAAGTTTTTCTTCCTCCTTTGTCGCCTGTGAAATTAAGTTTCTTGTGTCCTCTCATGCATCTGTTATTCTCGAAAAGAAATCATTAATGCCTTTAGAAATCTCTAGTTGCCTTCCCCAGCAACGGCGCCAAAATGTTGGCTAGTTGAATTGTTTATTGATTAAACAATCAAGTACCACATTAATTGTCAACCTGGGAAAGTCTTTTTATTCCAAAGGCTACCGCGTACTGTATGTACTTAATTCTAAAAGCATTAAAAAGCTGTAGTATACGTGATTCTTACGCTAAGTTATCACAGTACAAATAATTAATTAAAATTACAAATCTGAAAAGAAAAGTGATGGATGCTCTGTTGGCAGAGGATCAGGATCCTATCCTCCAGGTGAGGACGTTCAGCACCTGCCCCTGTAACCAGATTGCTAACACACGCTGCACTCTAATTCACCGGTGAAATATCCTTGCACAATTTCAAGCAATTAATGAAACAGAGTACTAGCAAAACGGAAATACCATAGGTAATGCTACAGAATCCAAACAGAGTACCAGCAGAAAGAAACTATCACACACTTACACACTTAACAGAAAAGTAAATGGGTGAATCTTGTGAGGAAGGTGGGCCCAGTCCCTCTCACAAGATTCCCCAGAACACAAAGGCTAGATTAAGTGCTCAGAAAAATCTTCTATTCATCTGCCAAAAGATTCAAGTACAATAAAGTTCAGACTTGCCGATGTCTCTCAAAATCTCACTTACAAATCACACATTAACCCCCCTTCTAATGTAGATGTCTCCTCTTTATAGAGGAGACATCTATTACAATAGATTATTACAGTTCATTCAGTTAACCCATTCTATCAAAAATAAGAATTACAGAACACTGTTACAACAGTATAATAATATATTCTTTCTTAGGTTCTGGCTGTTACACAGCTGATAACCGACTTCGACCGTCTTCTTGGGATCCTCACATTCCTTTATCGTTTCCCCATGCTGTTCCTGATTTAGGCAATGGTAACTGTGTTCTACCCGCTTTAGACAGCTGCGTGATCATGCCGTGTCAGCGTTTTTCAGATAGTTGCCGTTTGTTATTCCCAGCTGTTGCAAAATAGCCTGCTTTAGATGGTTGCTGTTGCTGACTGTAGCAACTGCGTAGTTGCTGCTTCTGGTGTTGCAGCAACTGCGTAGTTGTTGTTTCTGGTGTTTCGGCAACTGCATAGTTGTTGTTTCTGGTGTTACAGCAACTATAAATTATAATTCCTGCAGGCTTAAGACAATTACTTGGCAACTTAGTCAACTTTTCAAAGATAAATATAAAGATACTCACGAATATGAAATGAACAATTAAACATATAGATATGCGGAAAGTTACTTCGTACTTTGGGGTGATTAAGTCATTATGTAATCAAAGCTTACAACTTATGACTGAAAAGGATAATATTATGGCAAAAATATAAGGTCAAAATTGGTCAATTCTGAGTCCTAACAAGTATAACTAGCTGAAAAGACTGCCAAGGGAGACAGTACAACAATTTTCTGCTAGATTTAACCAAGTTTATTTTTCAATGTCTGTTAATATAAGACCTCCTCCTGAATCTGCTCTCTTGCACTACCTAGGTGCCTTTGATCTAGAAATGGAGTTTTAGCTGAGGGAAAGGAACCTTGCAACACTTGAAGAGGTGAAGAATAGTGTAGTAGATGTAGAAGCTCATTTGCTGATCTGAAGGGCAAAGTTGAAGGAAGAAGAGATGAAAAACATAGATTCGGATGAATCGAAATCTCTAGAGGTAAAGCTTGACATTTTGGTAAGTGCAGTGGAAGAGATTATGCAAATGATCATCACAAGGAAAGAGTATAATGTTCAAGCCCATCACTCGCTGATTGAAGAAGAACAAATGGTTGCTCCAAAACATTTTCTTTCTTATCCTAGTTGTCATAGATCTAATAATGATTGTTTTATAGATCATCTTGGAGAAGGGAGATCTATTGATATGACATGTATGCTTGATGATGTCTTTTATACTGATGATTTGCCTCAGTTTGATCAGTATGATGATGATTATGTTCTCCAAACAGAAGCTAATCTTGCAGACAAATCAGCAGCTAGTTTGTGGGAGGAGGAAGTTCACTTACAACAGCTCGAATACAGTGATCAACCGATGCATATAAGCTATGATAGTGATGAGGAAAGTGTAGCAAATTTTGAAGTAAGTGAAGGATCTTTGCCTTTTTGTTTTGCTTCGTTTCAATTCATCAGAGACAACATTCATGCACTCAGAAATCAATTGTCGACAAGTTTTGATCTGGACCACCATGAGAGGAATGAAAACCTTGTTCAAGACTTCTCATATCTAGATTTGCAGCTCCCGAATGCCATTGATTTTCAAGTTGCAGATGAATACATGGAAGCTGGCACATATGATCAAATGATAAAAGATGATTCCATACCATTTTGTTTTGAATCATTTCAGTTTTTGAAGGGTAATTTGCATAGTATATCTTCAAATGAGCATCATGTAGGGAATCATGTAATCACATTGGAACCAATAGAAAATGGGTTGCAACAGTCTTTTCTAGTTTTTCATGATCCAATATCTGATGTGTTGGATGATGTCTACAGTCCAAGTCCTTATCCATTGACTACATGTGAGCTTGAAACGTGTGCTGATATAAATTTGATCCGGCAGCTGGTTTCTTTGTCATTTTTAGCAAGAGTCTCATCACAAAGCTCAGATCAAAGTTTGCATTTATGGTATGAGGAAAAGAGAAGTAATCCATTAGATGAGCTAAGTCCCAGTGTGCATGAACTTCAAGATCCTTATGCAGTGTTTTTGGAGGCGGATAGAGAATCCATAGTATTCAACGGATCTGTTCACGAGTTTTCATGGGAGTTTCCTTTCAGTAGTTCTCTCTTGTTGTTCATAAGAAATCACTTGTGGAGAATGCAAACAACAGTCGGAATGCTTACTTGGTTACATTGGTTGTTTCATTTCACTTGATCAGGTGCTGAATGAAACTGTTAGAGTAGGTTTTGATGAATAAGCTTTACTTTGAGCATCCTTTCCAGTTTCTCAGTTGTGTTTAAGTATCAAGTTAGTTTTTAGTTGAGTGAGAGTCAATTTGTGTAGTCAAGTCATCAATTTTTAGTCATGCATTTCAGGTTGAGTTTTTGACTACATTGCCCAATGGATGAAGGCACTGTCTGCTTTCCAAAGATCTATAGTTCTTGGCACCTCCAAGGAGCTACCATCCCCATTGGAGCCAATGTTAGTGTCAGTCTTTGTAGCATTCCTCCAGTGATCAAACAAGCTCTTACAAAGTGATTTAAAGGTGTCAAGTTCAAATTTTGTCATTTTAGTGAGTCTTCAAGAAAAATTTGGTCACTAGGTATTAGGTCTAGGGTTTGTTTTCACTCCTTTCAAAGTTATCCAAATGTCGATCCATGTCACCATTCAGCTGAGTGTACCATCATTCAAAGAGTTGTCATCATCATGTCAAGTTCCACTGGGTCATTTTATACCTTGTTCATGCTTCAGTTGTGCCTAGGTAAGGTTCATTTCCCTCTCCTAGGGTTTTGAAGGTAATTTCTCTTGGATGGTCAAATCGTCAGCAAAATTTGTATCCTGATGTTTATACACCTTCCCCTATCCTTAATGCACCTTATTAAACACTTCCCATCACCGATATCCCCCAAATTCTTCATTTTCGCACAAACCCTAGTTTCTTGCTACAACTTGACAATTTTCTAGGCTAGGCCTATGTTTTGCCATTTTGGACCTCTTCCCCTCACTCAATCTCTGAAATTCCACTTTCCCCTACTTCCTAACATCCCTCCCTACTTCCCAAAGTTTTCTCAAGAATTTAGAAGCTCCTTATCCCCTTCATTTCACATCATTTCGATAAATCTCCTGTTCCACACATCGTGATAGGTTTTACTCCAATGATGTTTTTGAGCAATAAAAGATTAATTTGGGGAAAATGAGACATGTGTTTTTCTACAATAGTCCAAGGAATAAAAACCTCCTTCACTTCTTACACATGTGTCATGGTTTTAGAGAAATGTCAAAAATACAGTTGCCTCGGGAGAATTGATGCACCTCTGAAGTGACCTTGGGAAAATCAAGTTTTCTCCTAGCGCGGTTGGCCAAATGACTTACTTGATGAGTCAAATGATAAATATACACAACGATATTTCCAATGAGCTATCATGAGCTCAATTGGGAGTTGCGGAAGACCTTCAAAAGTTGACTGCAACAACACTCTGCCTTTAGGCAGTCTCATTTTGCACATTTTGACCAGTCTTGGGAGATTTGATTTTTGATAGGTCAAATGAACTCCAAATTGAAACATTCCAGTTGGGTTGGAAAGTAGACACAATAAAATTTCCAACGAGCTATCCCACGTCCAATTTTGACATGAATAAGGCCTCCAAAATTCTCCTGTAAAAAACACGACGCATTGGGTTTGGTGGCGTGGCGCATGGAGCTGTAAGCCCAATTTCACCCATAAAATCTCTCAAATTTCTAAATTTTCTCAATCCTATGGTGTGAAAGTAAGTCAAGATTTATTCCCTTGCTATTGGATGAGTTTTTCTTAAAATTTATGGTGGTTTAGTGAGACAAAACTCAAATCCCACTTCCTTGCAATTTTTTCTAAAAAACAAGTGCTTAGGGTTTGTAGTCTGTGTTTTTGCTGCCAAATTCTATTCCCTCACTCCCACACTCTTTGTTTCCCACATTTATTTTATAGTTTCATCCCATATCCCTAAATTCACTAACCCCATATTCCTAACTCCCACTATCCCAAACCCTAGCTACACATTCCTAAACCCTAATTGTTATCCCAAAATATAAAAACTATCCCTAAAACCCTTCTGTTCCCCAAATTCCAGTCAGCAAAATTTCTAAAACCCCTCTTACCCTCTCCCTCCATAGTCCCTCATACATTCTTACCCTTTGTGGCAGAAAACTAAAATCACCATAAATCTCTTCATACTCATGAAGAAAACTCACACATTAGCAAGCATCGTGAGTCTTGGTTGGAGAGGACTAATATCGACTTGTAGAGGAAGTTAGAAAAGGCCATCAATGAGAAGAATATGCTAAGAAACATGGAATATCATTATTTGTCAAGGAACATGGTGTGCCAAGCTAGAATCAAGAGCTTGAAGGTAAAATTGAAGAGAGCATCAAGGAGGCATAAGGAGCATGAAGGACTTCAGATATTGGCTGAGGTTTCCTTGGCCCAACACAATGTTTGATGGAGAAGACTCAGCTCAAATTTCAAAAAATTTGGGACACTTTTTGCATTTTTGAAAATTTTGGACTAAAACACAAAATTTTCTGCCCTACGTGCCGCGCCACCTGGCGCTCGCTTTTGATGGGAGCCTCCAAATGACAAAAACTCAGCATTTTTGGATTTGGAATGAAAAAATATGCTTTCCTACCAATGGAAAAGAAATTTGGATAGGTTTTTAGCCCTCAAAAAGGTCAAAAACACTCAAAAAATGACCTTACTACCCCTATTTTGACACACAGGAAGTAGTGTTGGGAGAATTGACTTTTGGAGGGGAAAATGGAAGCCAAATTGAAAAGTTCCACTTGAGTTAGAAAGTAGACAGGTAGACATTTCCAACAAGCACACCTGGATCGAATTTTGACACCGGGAAGGCCTTCAAAAGTGGCTCCAAACAGGAACTACGCATAGAGAAATCAGGCGCGGCGCAGAGGGAAAATTTTGCCAGTTTGACCAAGTATACTCTGTTTTTCGCCTAGATTTTTCCAGTTTGACTTTTTCACCTTCTTAATGTCAAATTTGTTATGTAATTTAATGTACATTGATGTATCATGATGTAAATATGTCAAATTTTCACTTATATAGGTAGATTCATCTGTTAAAAAGTTGTTTAATGAATCAGTTCCCTTGTTTTTAGAGACATGTTGTTCCACTACCTAATTTGTAGTTCTCAGTTTAGAATTAGTTGGAATAGATCCTAAACTCATGAGATTGACCTCTGGAGGCTAGGATGAGTTTTTTTTTGCCTATATCTTATGTTTTTTTAGTCATTAGCATGGTTGGACTTTTGAGAAAGCAAAGAGCTTCATTGTACATTCATATCAGCATTTTGGCCAAGGAATTGAGACCAGGATTTGCAGCACTCTTTGGGATCCATGTGGCAATTTGCCTTGGTACAATGCTTCTCTTTGTAATTTTAAATTTTCTTATATGTCATGTATGCCATTTTCTATCTTGTTTCTTCTGAACTAAACAAACAAGAGTGTAAGTAGAATCCATTGAAATTGTAGTGCTCTACTTGAAGTTTGCTTTAGTTTCTTGATGTTTTCCGCTGTTTGGGGAGGATCCATGATTGCTTTTGCCCTCTTCAACACCTCACCTATCTATTCCTTCCATTTCATTCAATTTTAAGTGCCAAAAACAATTGCCTACCTTGCCACATTGAGATCACTGCAGGACTGAGCCTCAATCCCCGCACCCAAAATCTACCTTTCCATCTAAGCCAACAAAACATCTTTTTATTAAATCAAATTATCTTGCACTTATACCTATCCTAAGATCAGTATTTATATCAATCATCTCAAGCCCCCATCGATCATTATTTGCTCAGATTGACTAGGAGAGAGCCCTCTCCTGACCTGGTAGGGCTAGCTACTAGGCTGAGCGTGGTTTAATGTTGGCCCTGGATCCTACCTTTTCAACCTTAGGTAAATCTAGGCACTAATAGTCTACATGTTTCCTTGCTGTGATATTACCTGTACCATCAAATTAGGGTAGCCTCTGATCATAGTTCTTCAGTAGCTCATGCAAAGGGAATGACAGATTTAATGATGCATACCAGACAGTGGTGATAACTGAGGTACGAGCTAAATTTGTACTAGCTGGACTATGTCTGTTATTTGGATCTTGTTTGAGACAACCAATATTAAGATGAGATGCATTTGCAACTTCAAGGTAAGAATATTCATTCGCCAAAAGGGGCTCATGTGTAGATTCATCATCTTTATTTGGATTTAATAGACCAGAGAATCCTTAAGATACTTTCAGGAAAAGATAGAAGGCGATTGACAAAAGATAATACTATATCCTGAAGTAAATTTAGGTCTAAATACATGACTTTCACGTGTTGTCTTCCCATCCTTGTGTTGACAAGGCCTATCCTTCTTGGATTCTGATTTGAAGTTTCTTTGAACTTGGTCTATGAAGCCATCGAAACTGGATTCGCTGACAGTGGAGTCACCCTAAAAAAATTGAAGCTCTGGATGCTTTGAACATGGAGTCACCAGGTGAATGATACAACCTCCTTGTGTCTGATCACTATCCGCCATCAATAATCATATCTAAAACTTGATATGTTCTTCTTAGGAATCTGAAATGTTCAGGTTCCTCGGTATGGTCACCAGAATGTTAGCACTCAATGATTTTCCGAGGTTGCAGAAGAAAATCACCAAGGTAAGCACAAGCCAACTTTGGAAGTTGTGATCTAGCCCTGCTAGCTTCAGAGAGGGCTCTCTCTATAAGATTTAACTTTGTTTGATTAGATATTAGGCTAGTTATGAAGTTTGGGGTTTTATTTGTATTTGAGTGGTTGGTTGATAACTTAGATTTCCATTTGGCTATGGAGTCTGTTACATAAAATACATAATAACCATAGTATCTACAGACAGATCTCACAAGGCAAGGTAGCCAAATCAAATAGATTCTTTAAATTCTGTGAAATGGAGAAGAAGAACAGATTTAAGTTTCACTTCAAAATATAGAGCATTATTACCTGAATTCTATATTCAAAGATCATAAGAAAACATAGAAATTATTCATAGCGGGGTGTAGAGTGTAGATTTACACAAATTCTACCCTTTACTTATATTTTGAATAATTTAGATTTTCAAAACAAATATGTGCTATAAACAGAGAGGTATAAGCACATAAAACAAATAGATTTACTTCACCAATAACTTGACACATGAATCCTGTGAAAGAGCTTATGTATACTTTGGAAAATCTACTGATGTTTCAGAAAAATATATACAATAGTGGTTCTTTGTGCAAAAACAACCTCTACTACTTCCACAATTGAAGTATTTATAACTAATTTACAAAAAATATCCTAAGATCTTCTACTAACCTAATATCAAATCCCCAAAAAGGAATTGATTTACAAAATATTCTCCAATAATGTTTGGAAAAAGATGAATAAAAATTATTACAAACAATATCTACCAAAAACATGTAGATATTTCCCAAAATATAACCAAATAATAGGAAGTCTATACTATTTATGATCTTTTGTTTAGAATTTAAAGTGAATTGTTGTTGAATGTGGCTATTTATGGAAAATTCCTATGTAATAAACTAAAGATAAGATAATATCTCTAATTTGATTGCTAGAAACTCTGGACTGCCTGCAAGTACTGTGCATTCAAATCTGGAATTGGTTTGTTGATTGCTAGAAATTTGTTGCTTCTGTGTATTTTGGTGGTGACTGGGCCTTTGAATGAGAATCTTGCTGGCAGATGTCTATGATGTCCCTCTTCCTGCTGCATTTGTTCTGAAACTGTTGTGTTGAATATGCACCGATGTTGTGTTGAATATGCAGTGATGTCTGTGTTTATCTTGGTGCTGTAATGTGTATTGTCTTATCTATGATCTTTTAAATACTTTGTTTTGTCACAAAATATTTAGATTTAAATAATATATTTAAATTAATATTTCCAAATATTTAAATGAAATTTAGAATTCATATTTCAAATTATTTATTAGAATGATTTTGAATCCATATACTATTTCAAAAATCCTTGGGTTGTTTTCTAAATCTATGTATTGTTTCTCTTCCCATGGATTTTGAAACCCATGTGTTGTTTTTAGAAACCATGTCATGTTTCTGCATTTACCTTCCCCTGTAAATTTCCTTTTACTCCTGTAAATCTTTGGATGAATTTACAAAACCATGTGTTGTTTTTTTGTAAATCAAGGGCTTGGAAAACATTTCTATTTTGATTTTATCATTTTCTCTCATGAATTTATTTTCTTAGCCTCCCATCCACAAAGCATTTGTTTCATAATCACATGAAATTTCATTAAGCCTCTCATCCACAACATTGGTTTCGTAATCGCATGAAATTTCATTCCCGCATCTGAAATCACGTGAGGTTGATAGTTATGAAGTACAGTAAAAGTGAAAACCACTTTTCGGACCCGCATTAAATGTCGGAGGGGCTTGGGGATCGCAAACATATTCATAACCGTGGATTTATAATATGCACATATCCCTATGCCTTTAACAATGGGGAATTAATGCATGAGTTCGGGGTGGGCCATAGGCTTTGACTTTTGGACTTTGGAATGAATAAACAAATTTTTCATGTTTTTTAGAATTTTGATTATTCATTTATTTTTAGAATTTATTTTAATACTTCAAAATAAATGATTTCTCACTTATGTCTTCTTCTTTGTTTTGTGGTGCAGGCTTCAACTTGCTCTTGCCTTTGATCCAGGAATTGGATTTGAGTGTATGATATATTGTGAGAAAGTTGCTTCTTAACTCTTTATGGATGAAAATACATGTAGTTTGATCTGATCCAAACATTTATATGCAAAAATCTCCCTAACTCTTAGTACTTGGTGTCACTTTGGAAATAATTTATAGGAGGAAATATTATTTACAACATCTCAAACATAATAATGATTAGTTATAGTAAATTGATCCTATAAAAAATTATAGGACCCTAACACTGACAAACCATCGTATCATCTTTGTAGAAGGAATAATTCTTGGTCAAGCAACTACCTTATGCAAATGAGACTTTGCAACATCTAATAATGTTGCTTCATAAATTGTTTTGCCTCCTTGGTCATCAGTTGCGGTTGTAGGGCCTAAATTATCTTCAAATGCATTAACGAATTCTTCTTTAAGTAGTCTTTACATTCCTCCCCATGAGGTACTACATACATCCATAGTAATAATAATATCTAAAAACAAAAAGGAATTTGGGTTCTTGTCATCCATATCTTCCAGAATTTTCCCTGATGGATGTTCCACAGGTGACTTTCTTTTAGGTCTCCCCACGTCAATGAATTTTGTGAAATCCTTGAGATGGTTCGCTAAGAATACAAAAACTAGAGCTAGAAGGGACCTTCATAGAACAATAATGAATATCTTAGATAATTTTTTAATTAACTACCAATTTGTGAACTTATGCATGCAGTGTTTGAACACATCAAAGGTAGAAAATACAAAAATTATTAAGGCAAGTTTCCAATTTTCCAAGTCAGTGTATTGTTCTTGTGAAACTAACAGGTGTCGCCTAAGGTTAAGAGGGTATTGGTGACTAATCATCCGAGGTGGTTCCTACGTCACCTTTGAAATAAAATCTTGGAAGAAATGAAAGGAGCACTTTAAGGAATCACCGTGGTGAGGTTTCTAGGGTGATGTGGAAAGTAAATACACATAGGTGTCTCTTGCTCGAATAAAGAGAGGTGCATGATAAGGTAGGTGATGATAGGAAACACATGAAGGATGATTAGTCACCCAGGGAATAAAATCACAGGAATAATGAAAGGAGCTCCCACAAAAACCTCTAGGGAAATTATTTTCAGGTTGCATGGAAGGTAAAGGAGTGATGTGCAAGTGTGCACGGAGAGCAAGTACACATGGAAAAGGGGGCCTTCTAGTTCACGTCATCCTGATGATAAAATCTCAGAAGAAATGAGGGGGGATTCTAAGGAAATTGCTGGCATATTTCTTCTAGGGTGATGTCGCAAGTGGGCCATGGTTAAATACACACGAGTGTTTAGTTTGTATGTCATATGTGTTAAGCCTCAACTGCAATGGTTCTTGTGGGATATGGCTTATTTATAAACATGCAAATCTTGGCCACCATTATTTTTAAAACTGAATAAAACCCAACTTTATAAAAATATAAAAAACATTATAAACTTACAAATTTTGAGAAAAAATTGGGTTTTTGAGTTTTTTTAAAGGTGGATTTTATTTAAAAATGAAAAGGGTCACCCATTTTTTATTACGATTTTAACAAGGTGGAGGGTTGTTCTACGACAACAATTGGTGACACACTAAGTGAACCAATTATCTGTGGTTACAATAATTGAGAGAAATAAATAAGACTACATAAGGTAGAATGCTTATAACTAGTTGAAAATTTATGATGGGGATTTTATGGTTATTTAAATAATAAGAAAGTAAGGTTTGTACTCACACTTATTCATTTGAACTAATCCATAATAAAAAGGGAATAATTTTTTAGTTTTATGTGAATAAGAAAATACATTTTAATTTGATTACTAAGCATAACTTACCATCCACTGCTGCATATTGTTCAGTTCAACTGTATTTTACCTGGCATCACTTCACTTCCAACAAGCCTATTCGGTACTCCGATGAATTTTCCTTGATATAATGTATGCATTGACTCGCTTCAAACAAGCCTCTTCAGTACCTTGATGGGGTTGGATAGATTTCCCATAACTTCTCATATTTAATAACTTTATAAATCACCTTCGGATAACATTTATGTGGGATTGATTATGGTGAATGAGAATAAGGGTCGTATGAAAGTCACTTCAGTATGATCCATAATGGGATGCATCACTAGATTTTCATCTTATAATCTTCCATTATTATTGTAATTAAATTTCATGTAAGATGGGGAAATAAATGCTATTGAAGAGGCTGAACTTCTAAGTATTTTTCAAAATATATTTTCTTCCAAGGATGAATTAACCATAAAATTCAATCATAATATTAAATATGTCATAAGTTTCAAATCTTACCACAATCTATCAATGGTTTTTCTCTTCAAAAATATATGTAAAGGAGATATATAAAATACAGTGTGTTGAAAATTGTTATCAGTAAGGAACAACCAAAAGCTATATTTACAAAGCTTATTTACATATTTACAAAAAAGGTAATCGAACATTTAGGAAAGGTACTTTTTCAAGATTTTTCCATTCGTCGGTAGGGTTTTTTCTACCCCATCTAATGATTGTAGGAGGAAGGTGGATGGACCTATCTTTTGGGAAATCTGAAATGGTCAAGGCCAAAGCTTTTGGAATTTGGTATGTTTATCTTTTTCCTCATGGGCTTTGTCACATTTCAGAACTAGATCACTAATTTCAAAACCTTTTTCACTTACAACATAATTGTCAAACCATTGTTTGATGATTTTTTGATGATTGGCATAGGTTTGATTAGCTTTGTTTCTAGCTTCTTCTAATTTAAAGATTTGAGCTAATTGAGGTTGCAAGTTAGAGCAAGGCTCTTCTTGGACTAATTGGACTAGAGCTAATGATGGAAAGGAAATGTTAGGAGGAAATATGGCTTCTTTCCATATACAAAGTAATAAGAGAATTTCCTACTTTATAAGTAATCCTATCAGCCCATAAGGAATTAATAAGAACCTTAGGCCAGTTGTTTTGATTTTCTGCAACAATTTTCTTAATTATCTTCAGAAGGTTTTTAATTGTGGATTCTACTAATCCATTTCATTGGGGATAATAATTAGTAGAATATTTAAATTTAATTCCTTTCCCAACTGAAAATTATGTAGGTAAATCAAAATAGAAACAAGTGGCACAGTAAATAATTAAAGAACTTGAAAGGCCAAGCCTAGTAATGATGTTTTGTTCAATGAAAGATATTACTTGTTCTAATGTAACAGAATTTAAAGGTATGGATTTTACCCATTTCATAAAGTAATCTATAGTTGTAAGGAACAATATCACCTATTATATCTAAACCCCATTGTTTAAATGGTTGATAAATAATGATTGGCTTGAGAGGGAAATCTGAGGTTTGGCAGACTTTACATATTTGAGCATAAACATGTGCATCATTGAATATTGTTGGTGGATGAATTTATGTTGTTTCGAAGAGTTAGGAACAATATCACCTATTACATCCAAACCCCATTATTAAAATGGTTGATCAATAATGTCTGATTTGAGAGGGAAGTCTAGTTTCTTTTCTGTCCCTGCTGAGGTCTGGAAAATTTTACATCTTCAAGCATAAGCATGTACGTAATTAAATATCATTGGCTCCCTAATTGTTCTCTTCAAAATTTATTGCTTCCTTCATGGTATCATCCAAAGTAAGCTTGGTTGCTCACTTGACAAACATAACCACATGAGTAGGTACGCCCTTGGTATACCATTCAATCTGAACATCTTCATTTGGATTTGAAGCCTTTGGTATCCGGTTTAAAATTTTATTAAATCTTATGTTAAAATATTTAACCTTTTATTTGAAGCCCATCTTTATATTGGACAATTATATCATTAACAAAGCTGGTGATTTATCATCACCAAATTTCTTTAAAAAATCCTCAAAAGTATTCCAGTTGATAACATAATCGGTTGGTAAAGTTTTATGTTCACCATTTAGTCCTAAAAGTGGTTTTTTGTCATTAGGGTGACTCAGAATTTGGTTGTACCTAAAAATCCATCTAGAAAAGACATCAATTCAGAACTTGATACTGATTGTAAAATATGTTCCATATGGGGCAGAAGAAAATTGTCCTTTTTAAAGTCCACATATGGTTATTTAAAAATTTATTTACATAAATATCTACAAAATTTACACATCTAGATGAATCAATATGAGAAAAGTTTTCTATTTGTGAACATATAGTTGAAGATGGAAAAGGAGATGCTTGTGCAAGAAAATTTCCAAACTAAGAATATGCACCATAATTTTCTAGAGTGTTATTTGTAAAGGAAACTAGTTCATTTTCTTCGTTGATATCTATGATAATATGTTTCATATGTTTCTCACAATCTACTCTTATTTGATTAGGTTTATCATTAAATGGAAGCCTTAAGTGAGACTAATCAGTTGCAAATTAGCCTTTCAACTTCTCTGACCATTCTCTACTTAGAAGAAGACCATAAGATTCAAGAATATCAACAATCACAATATCAATAATTTGAAAAAAATGTGGGTTGAGAGGGTAGTTTGAATAAGACATCCTTAAGTTCTCCCAAAACTTTGACTTTTGATCTGTCTAGATAAACAATATGAGTAGTTGATTCTTGAAGCCTAACATGTATTTTTAAACATATTGGATAGGGCATGATGTTAGATGAGGCACCATAATCTACTAAACAATCGTGTACATTCTTGTTAAATATTTCAAAAGTATAAATAAAAGGTGGAGTGCGTGAATTGGACCTATATCCTATTAGTATTACATCTACTTGTTTCATTTTGTCATAGGAAGAAAAAGGTTGGGACTTAGTTTTGCTTTTAGTAGCTACAACAATTGATGGTAAGGGAGATTTGGATGTACCATTCAAAGCATTGAGTACAATTTTATTTTGCTGTTAGGACTTACTAACTTCATACATTGAAATGTTGCCCTTGATATCTTATATATGTTCTATAATATTGTAATATATATTATCAGAAATAGTAAGTGTTTTAGAAACTCACTTATCTCGAGTTGAGGTTTCATTTATAGGATTGGGAGGAGAATATGAAGCAGGAGTGGATGTACTTTCCAGGGAGCATTTTCTTTTTATAGTTGCAATAAGAACTCCATCTTCTTCATCTGATAGTGGATCGATAATGTCCTAGATGGAATTAGCATTTGCTACTTCATATTCTTCTTCTTCTTCCTATGTTTGTTCTTGCTCTGCTTCCTCATATTCTTCTTCTTCTACAACTAAGATTTGACTAGATGGAGGAGTTTGTTGGGTCTTCCTAGTGAAATGTGTGAATGGACTTTTCAAAGAGGACTCATTAGTAACTTGTTTCTTTAAGTTGATTGCCTCATTTGATAAGGTATTTATAACCTTTTGTAGTGCTTCCATATCGAGTGCATCCTTTGGGTTCTTTTCTTTCTTCTCTTCTTTGAATTTTACTTTCTTAGTTGGATGAGAAGAAGGTTTATTTTCTTCGATGGAAGATTTCCTGGATATACTAATAATTTCTTTTTCAACATTCATTACTCCCTTCATGGTATTAACCAAAGTAAGCTTGGTTTCTCACTTGACCAAAATAGAAGTAAGAGTAGGTAAATCCCCATTATACAATTCAATCTAAACATATTCACTTGGATTTGAAGCATTTGGTATTTGGTTAAAATTTTATTAAATATTATATCAAAATATTTAACCTTTTCTTTGGAGCCCATCTTTATAATGGATAGTTATATTATTAACAACGTTGGTGATTTATCATCATCAAATTTCTTTAAAAAATCCTCAAAAGTATTTGAGTTGGTAAAATAATTGGTTGATAAAGTTTTATATTACCCATTTGGTCCTGAAAGTGGTTTTTTGTCTATCATTAGGGTGACCCATAATTTGATTGTACCCTGAAAATCCATCTAGAAAAGACTTATGTTCAGAACTTGAAACTAATTACAAAATATGTTCCATAGGGGGCATGGAAAATTTTCCTTTTTTTAGTCCACATTTGATTATTTACAAAACTATTTACATAAGTATCTACAAAATTTACACCTCTAGATGAATCAGTCTGAGAAACATTTTCTATTTTTGAACATACAATTGTAAATGTGAAAGGATATGCTTATGCAGGAAAATTTTCAAAGTAAGAATCTACACCATAATTTCCTTGAATGTTATTTGTAAAGGAAACTAGTTCATTTTCTTCATCAATATCTGTGACAAAATGTTTCATATGTTTCTCACAAGCTACACTTATTTGATTAGTTTTACCATTAAATGGAAGCCTTAAGTGAGACCAGCCAGTTGCAAAGTATCCTTTCAATGTATTTTACCAATATCTACTTATAAGAAGACCAAAAGATTGAGGAATATCAACAATCACAATATAAATAATTTGAAAAACTTTGGGTTGAGAGGCTAGTTTGATTAAGACATTCTTAAGTTCTCCCACAAACTTTCACTTTTGATTTGTCTAGTTGAACAACATGAGTAGTTGATTCTTGAAGCCTAGCATTTATGTTTAAACATATTGAATATGACATGATGTTAGAGGAGGCACCATAATCTACTAAAAAAATGTGTACATTCTTGTTAAATATTTCAAAAGTCTAAATGAAAGGTGGAGTGTGTGAATTGGACCTGTCACTTGTTAGTATTTCATCTACTTGTTTCATTTTGTCAAAGGAATAAGAAGGTTGGGACTTAGTTTTTCTTTTACTAGCTACAACATTTGATGGTAAGGGAGATTTGGACATAACATTCAAAGCATTGAGTAAAATTTTATGTTGTTGTAACTTAATAAATTCATACTTTGAAATTTTAGCCTTGGTATTTTTCATATCTTCTATAATATTGTAATCTATATTATAAAAAAAAATGAGTTTTAGAAACTGACTTATCTCGAGTTGAGGTTTCATTTACATGAGTGGGAGGAGAAGATGAAGCAAGAGTGGATGTACCTGCTAGAGAGCTTTGTCTTCTTGTAGTTACAATAATAACTTCCTCTTCTTCATCTTATAATGGATCGAAAACGTGCTAGGTGGTATTAACATTTGCTACTTCATATTCTTCTTCTTTATCCTCTGTTTGTTCTAGATCTTCTTCCTCGTCTTCTTCTTCCTGTACAACTGAGATACGACTGGATAGTGGAGTTTGTTGGGTCTTCCTAGTGAAAGGTTTGAATGGTATTTTCAAAGAGGACTCCTATGTAACATGCTTGTTTAAGTTGGCCACCTCGTTTTCTAAAGTATTTATAAGATTTTGCAATGCTTCCATATCAAGTGCATCCTTTGGGATATTTTATTTTTTCTCTTCTTTGAATTTGAATTTCTTAGTTGGCTAAGAAGAAGGTTTCTTTTCTTCGATGGAAGATTTCTTGGCTATACTAATCATTTCTTTTTCAACATTAATTGCTTCCTTCATGGTATTAAACAGAGTAAGCTTGGTTGCGTACTTGACAAACATAGCCATAAGAGTAGGTAAATCCCCAATATACCATTCAATCTAAACATCTTCACCTTGATTTGAAGCATTTGGTATTTGGTTTAAAATTTTATTAAATATTATATTAAAATATTTAACCTTTTCTTTGGATCCTGTCTTTATATTGGGCAATTAGATTATTAACAAAGTTGGTGATTTATCATCACCAAATTTCTTTAAAAAATCCTCAAAAGTATTCCAGTTGGTAACATAATTGGTTGTTAAAGAAAAAAACTAAGAAGCATCTCAACGTTCAAAAATATGAGGAAATAGTCTACAAACCACATCTTCTTCATGCACATCCTTTATATTGATGGCTAACATGAAATTAGTGATATGATCCTCCCATATTTTTTGCATCTGTCAAATATTTGCATAAGATGATAAATGTGATTAAAGTGTTTTTTGAAATAAATGGTAATTTCACCGCAAATAAACAACTACAAATTTTCCAATAAGATCTATAAATTCAATATCCATTTCCCTTTGAAATTTTTCCCTTGAATTAGTGAGACCAAACGACATTTTCTAATATGAAAATGTTCCCCATTTAGTCCTGAAAGTGGTTTTGAGTCTACCATTAGGGTCAAGCAGAATTTGATTGTACCCCAAAAATCCATCTAGAAAAGACATCACTTCAACTATTCCTACTAATTGTAAAATTTGTTCCATAGGGGGACAAAGGAAAATTGTCCTTTTCTGAGGCCTTATTAAGATTGCAAAAATATATGTACATTCAAATGTCTCCATTATTTTCCTGATATGTACAAGGCTAGAAACCCACTTTGAATGTCTTACTGGAAAAATAATTTTTACATTTAAGAGTTGATTTAGTTAAAAATTATTCAGAGGCTCTAGGTTTGGATGTACTTTTCTCAACTTTTTTTGGATTGGTTTGACATTATGGAGAAATGATATGGTGAATTGGATAATTATTAATGGATGTATCATACATTCTCATATGATCATAAGCCCAAGAAAACATGTCTTTGTATTGCTTCAAAAGTTTGCTAAAAGTGTTTTTCTCTTGGACAAGGCAACCTAGGACTATATTTACACTATGATGGTTATGTTCAGTACCTAGGTTTATGACTTCAAACTTGATGCTTGAGTTATTGGTCTTATAGGTTGTTGGTCTTTTAAATCTATCCTTAAGATCATAAAAATCTTCTACTTTGACAACAAAGCCAGGTATAGTGTTGTCCAATTTGGTTTCATTAGATGACTTGTTTAACACCTAATCATCGAAATCCTCATCAATGATTTTCTCATCATACATTCCCTCTGATGTGGGCAAACTAATGGTGTCCTCATTGTCGTTGAAGACTCTTAAATTGGAAATATTATCAGGAACCGAGGGTATAAAAACTAACTTAATAGAAAAATGATCAAGACTAAAATATTCAGGTGGGATCAGTCTATAGGCAACGTTGGCTAAGAGGTCAGCACTTGCATTTTACAGTCTTGTAATTTGGCTGATATTGAATGCTAAAAAGTTGGAAATTAAATCTTGAACATGAAACTGATAATTTCTGAGGTGATTTGAAACACAATAGATAGTATTCCTAACATGTTTTATACAAATATATGAACCATTGAAAACTTAAAGGAACTTGAAATCCAATCTAATTTCCTTCCTTAGTCCTTGAACAAGTGCTTTGTATTCGAAAATGTTATTAGTACATTAGAACTCAAGTCTACATGATAACATTGTTTTTTCTCCATGGGGATTTACCAAAATACATCCCGCACCAACACTATCACTAGATTTTGATTTGTCAAAGTACATAGTCCACATCTGATTATTTACAATTCTATTTACAAAAGTATTTACAAAATTTGCACATCTAGATGAATCAATTTTAGAAAAAAATCAATTTCTGAACATATAGTTGTAGATAGGAAAGGAGATGCTTGTGTAGGAAAATTTCTAACATAAGAATCCGAACCATAATTTTCCTAGAATTTTATTTGTAAAGGAAATTGGTTCATTTTATTCAATGATATATGTTACAATATGTTTCATATGTTTCTCACGATCTACTCTCATTTGATTGGGTTTACCATTAAATGGAAGCCATAGGTCAGACCAATTAGTTGCAAGGTAGCCTTTCAACTTCTTTGACCAATCTCTACTTAGAAGAAGACCGTAATATTATGGAATATTAGCAATCATAATATCAATAATTTGAAAAAATTTGGTTTGAGTGACTAAGTCTAATTAAGAAATCCATAAGTTTTCCAAAAATTTTGACTTTCGATCTATCTAGCTAAACAATATGAGTAGTTGATTCCCGAGGTCTAACAGCTATTTTTAAACATAATGAATAGGACATCATGTTAGAGGAGGCACCAAAATTTACTAAACAATTGTATACATTCTTGTTAAAGATTTCAAAATTTTAAGGAAAAGGTTGAGTGTGTGAATTGGACCTGCGACCTACTAATATTGCATCTACTTGTTTCATTTTATCAAAGTAAGAAGAAGGTTGGGACTTAGTTTTTCTTTTAGTAGCTACAATAGTTGATGGTAAGGGAGATTTAAAGGTACCATTCAAAGCATTGAGTAAAATTTTATGTTGTTGTTGTAACTTACTAACTTCATATGTTGAAATGTTGGCCTTGGCTTTCTCTGTATCTTCTATAATATTGTAATCTATATTATCATAAACAACAATAATTTTAGAAACTGACTTCTATGGAATTGAGTTTTTATTTATAAGAATGGGAGGAGTAGATGAAATAGGATTGGATGTAATTACCAAAGGGATTTTACCACTTGCAGTTACAACAACAACTTCCTCTTCTTCATCTGATAGAGGACTAATAATGTCCTGGGTGGAATTAGCATTTGTTACTTCAGATTCTTCTTCTTAATTGTCTCTTTCTGCTAGCTCTTCTTCCTCGTCTTCTTCTTCTTCTACAACTGAGATTTGATTAGATGAAGGAGGTTGTTGGGTCTTCCTAGAGAAAGGTTTGAACGATAGTTTCAAAGATGACTCCTTAGTCACCTATTTATTTAAGCCAACCACATTGTTTTCTACGGTATTTATAACCTTTTGTATCCCTTCCATATCGAGTGCATCCTTTGGGCCCTTTTCTTTCTTCTCTTATTTGAATTCCACTTTCTTAGTTGGATGAAAAGAAGGTTTCTTGTAATATTCAAGATTTTGTGGTAGGAATTTTTTACTAGAGAAGGAAGATCCACATATGTGATATTTTCTATCAATGTTTTAGAGCTACTAACTAGTTCCATTGTCAAAATTTTAAGTGAAGATGAAGAGTAGATACAAATTACATAGTGGATATACACAAAACCTTATAAGGCTAACTAGAGGAAATAAATAAATAAGAAAATAATAATATAATTAAAAAGCATATAATAATAATTAAATAATGGAATAATAGATATTTATATGAAAATTTTAGGGTTAATAGAATGATGAAAAATGAATCTATATAAGAAAAAGTAATAAGTAATAAATTTAAAGGCCTCTAGTAATATGAATGAGTAATTATTTAATTAGTAATGGTATATATATATATATATATATATATATATATATATAAGGAATGTGTGATATTATTATTATTAATTATACTAATTAATAGGTATGCATGTATATATAAATTATTCATAATATTATTTAAGGTAGCATAATTATTCTATATTTAAGATGAAAGCGGGGAGGGATAAAGAGGTTCAATAAGGGAGAAGGGTGGATAGGGAAGAAGATATGAAGAAGGTGGGAGGGAATACAAATGTCAATTGATGTTTTGTAGGGCAAGGGGAGCCAATTATTAATAATTTCAAGGCCACGATATCTATTAATATTGTTAGGATGTTTCTTAATTTCAAGAGCTTCTCTCACATGATGCTTATAATAGTGATTTTATTTAGCTAATATCTTGGTAGTCTCTAGGCAAATGTGATATTTAGAAGACTTAACATGTTCAACTAATGCATAATTTTTTGTTCTCTCATGTTTAATGTCTATGTTATTTGATGAATCTCTACTTAGAAGAAGACCATAAGATTCAGAAGTATAATGAATCACAATATCAATAATTTGAAAAACTTTGGGTTGAGAGGCTAGTTTGATTAAGATGTCCTTAATTTCTCCAAAAACTTTGACTTTTTATCTATTTAGCTGAACAAATTGAGTAGCTGATTCTCGAGGCCTAGCATTTATTTTTAAACATATCGAATAGGGCATCTTGTTAGATGAGGCACCGGAATCTACAAAACAATTGTGTACATTTTTGTTAAAGATTTAAAAATTAAAAAGAAAAGGTGGAGTGTGTCAATTGGACCTGTCACCTATTAGTATTTCATCTACTTATTTCATTTTGTCAAAGGAAGAAGAAGGTTGGGACTTACTTTTTCTTTTAGTAGCTACAACAGTTGATGGTAAGGGAGATTTAGAGGTAGCATTCCAAGCATTGAGTAAAAATTTATGTTTTTGTTGTAACGTACTAACTTCATACATTGAAATGTTTGCCTTGCTCTTTTTCATATCTTCTATAATATTGTAATCTATATTATCAAAAACAATAAGGGTTTTAGAAACTGAATTATTTGGAGTCAAGTTTTATTTACAAGAGTGGGAGGAGTAGATGAAACATGAGTGGATGTACTTGGCAGAGAATTCAAGGGCTCTTTTGAGATCTAGATCAGTGGATGACTTAGATGTTTGAACATCTAGAGAGCATAATTATGCAATTACCCCTCATTGTTCCTTCTTCAAAATATTTTTCATGCAGTTAGAGTTGATTGTCTTCCCAAGTTTCCTTGTGATACCCCTTAATTCAATTTCCTTTCCTTCCTAGAAACATTCAAGAAAAGTTCTTGGAAATTAAAAGTTATCATCCCCAAATATTGTAACCATTGAAATCCTAGTACAACATCAACACCACCTATTGGAATGGAAATCATTGAACTATTCAATACATATTCCCCCATGGTTAGATTGATATTATGGCAGTTCCCTGAGAAATTTATAGTTCCTCCATTTGCAACCATCACTTGACACCCTAGTGCTAGATATAAAAAGAAATTCAAATCCTACACTATCTTACAATGAATAAAATTATGGGTACTACCTAAAGCAATCAACATTATTAAAGTTTTCTTCTTTATATATACTTCCACATTCAAAGTTTGAGGAGTGGTAATTTATGCCAATGCATTACAAGATATGGTTGGATTCATTTTTCCTTTTTCAACCCTTAAGGTTGATTCCTACTGTATATCTTCTTCTTTTGATATCTATTGTTCCTTTTCTTCCTCCTCTTCACAACCTATGTAAAATAGTTTATTCTCAACACATTTATTACCTTTAGTGTATTTGTTATCAAAACTATAACAAATACCTTTTTCTCCTTTTTTCCTCCAATTTTTAGTGTCAACCTTGTAGGATAGAGGAGGCTATGAGTGGAAACATTTCCATCTTTATAGTTGTGAGTGGTAGACCTCCTTGTTGCCAGAATTTTTCTTTCAACTTTTCTTGTCACCTTGAATGAATTCCCCAATGACTTAGGTTCCCAAAGGTGTAATTTATGTTGGATGTTATCCTTTAAATTTCATATGAATACATCAATCATATGCTCATCTGGAATATCAATTAACTTGATATTAAATCTTTTGAAGTCCTCAATGTGCTCTCCAACTAAACCCTTTTGTTTGATATTTATCAATTGGCTAAAGAAGATATTGCTCTTTGTATCCTCATAATGTTCTATCAATTCCTTTGTAAAATTTGTCCACGTGATAAGTGATTTACGAGAAAAATCCATCAATATCACACAAACTGATTGGATTCTAAATATAAAAATGCAATGTGTATGATCTGAATTTGAAACTACTTGAAATTTGTTTGCAAGGTATTCAATTCAGAATTAAACATGTTTAAAAGATTTCCATGTCTTGCAGAAAGAAAACACATGAAATTTTCAACTGTTCATGACCCATTTAAGCATAGCAGAGTTATTTCCTTTTACTGTTTAACACATTAAAACGAATTTGATCTGCAAAATAAATCAACCACAAATGCAAAAGAAGTTGATAAAGCAGTTCACCCCCTCCAGGGCTACGTCTGTTGGGTCCAAAGCTCCCAACCAGGCTTGTCCTTATTTTTATTAAATGCTCAAATTGAAAATACAGCTGAATAGAAGCATCTATAGGAGAAATAGATGGTAAAAATGGATTCATAACACTTGAATCCTTCAGGATTGACTATTGGATCACCTCCAATGGATCCCTGCAACCCTATACAGTCTTCACAAAACTGGGCCCTAGTGGCTCCTAGAACTTTCACGGCTCCAAAAACTTTGAAAATGACCTCAGATGGCTGTAAGACCTGCACCAATGGCTTCAGAAGGTAGAAAATACCAAAAATAAAAAAAACATTCGTCCAAAACCGACTTTTCTAGCCAAAGTTATGGCCATTTAAAGTTTCTCCAGTTTGCGCCTAGAAAAACTCCAGCTAACTTTAGTTAACTCCAGATAGCTCCGCCAATTATGGCGGGTCCGCCAAATTTGGCGCTCCTGCCAAAATTCCGCCAAATTAACTGCAGTTACATTTAATGTTTGGTGGTTGCCTCGGATTTTGTGCCCGGCGGAATATTCCTTTTTTAATTTTTTTTGAAAAAATAAAATTTCTAATGTTATGGACAAATTCTTCTTTTTGCCATAACTTCCTCATACGGCGACCGTTTTTCGAACCGTTTGCGGCGCCGGAATTGGGAAGACGAGCACTTTCTAGTAATTTAACTTTGAACTAGTTCTAAGCACTTTAAATTTTTAGCATTTTACGACACTTAGGACATGAGCACCTGATCAGTGTACCTTTTTTATGTGTTGCTTATCATGCAGATAAAATAACTTCTCCATCTATAGTATCCATGTTACTAGATCCTTTCCATTAAACTTCCTCATATAAATCTTTGGAATATGGTTGGTCTTCAACCCAAAGTTAGAATCTCTAAATTCATAATTCACATTCCTTTTTTTTTTGTTCATGAGTTTCATGGGATATCTTATCACCACTAGGAAGCCTTTCTTGTAGCAACTTTGTCAAAAATTCCATGTCCCCTATATGTCAACTTTTATGTCTGATTTTAAACCTTCCATGTCCCCTTTTATGTATGCTTTTATGTATTCTTTTAAACCATTCATCATCGCTTTTAGTTCATCCTTAGTTGCTCGTTGTTGCACTTGATCTTGTAATTTTGATTATGATGTTGCATTTATTCTTCTTCATCCATCATAGTAGATCTTTCTATGGGTTTAATGGGTGTAGCATTTTTTATTTATTTATTTTATTTTATTTTTTATTTTTTATTTTTTATTTTATTTTATTTTATTTATTTATTTATTTATTTATTTATTATTATTTTTTTTTTCTGAGAGGAATTTTGGAACTAATTAATTATATTTATGCTTCAATATGCCCTTTAAATCTCTTCAAACTGTTTTTTCAAATAAAAGTTATGAAATTTTAAAAATGCAAACCTTTTAAGAGCTTGCTTTTGATCTTGTCAATTTGATTGACCTTGAAACTATTGGACCTCTATGATTTCAGCCTCTAAGGCTCTGAAATTGTGTCTTGAGATAGCTATTTAAGTCTTCTTTCCAACTCCATAAGTCAGATCAAAATTGAATTCTTCCGGATAAAGTTCTGCATGATGACTTGATTATGGATTGGTTTAGTATAGCAAACTTGTATGAGATGTGACATTTCATTGTTTCAACCTTCGACCTTGTAACTTGTACCCAAAAAAATATAGTTTGTGCATTTTTAGTCACTTTTATATGTAATTAAAATACCATGCTCGAAAAGAAAGTTATGACGATTTCCTTGGGACACCTGTTTGAGATTGAGTTCTAGAGTATACAGAACCCTAAATTCCTTCGACCATATCTCCGAAAATATAATGAAACAAGGTCTAAAATTATAATCAAATGTTTATCAATATTTTACCTCCATGTGGTAACAATTTCATGGTTAAAGCAGCAAAACCCTAGGATAAAGACCTGTGTTACCAAGTGTTATGCATCCAAATTAAAATAACACAGAAACATAAGAAAAGATAAAACAATGACTAGCTAATAAACCAATTCAAGGGGACAACCTCCCTTTACATCTCATAAATGAAAAATTCTTGGATGATTCAAATGACAAGACCTCCTTGGTATAAATACAAGTCTAGAGGGTCCAAATATAATTAGGGACTACATAACAATAATAATATAAGGGCTCAATAATTACAATAGTGGGCTTCTATGTGGCACAACAATAACAATATGGGGGCTACACTAGTATTATAGGGACCTAACACTTTGATAATATATTGTTGAATAATGGTTTTGTGATACCTTGTTCCATGAATATTGATGAGTATTTCACATTCTACTTTGATAATGTTGATGTCTATCTTTTCTTCCTTTAAAATTTTCCTATCGATATGGTTTCACATTTGGAGATAATGCCATCATATTAAATATGCACATCATATCTATGAAGATAAATTTCTTTAATTATCTTCTAGTGATCTTCTTGAATCTTGTCTTGTTTCTCCTTTTGATGCTACAACCTAAACTAATCAATCAGATTTTAATGTCCTTTTTCAATTATAGAACACATTTCCGATTTTATCTCATCCATGTCTATAAATTCTTTAACTTTATATTAAATCATTTTGGTTGTCTCTTCATTGACAATCCTTATTCTTGATTTTGATAATTCTTATTTTCTTCTCTCAATCTCTTCGCTTCATCCAATATATTTTCACTCTGGTTATTAGTTTACATATTTCTTCGCCCCCCGAGGGAAATGTAATTGGCAAGCTCCATGAAAATAAAGTGTTATTTACCAAGAGATTCCAAGTTCAAATCCCCTAGTCTTACCCATGTCTATAGAAAGGGCATACTTATGCACCTAGGGTTTATAGTGGTAACAATAAAAATCTATCTCGTGTCACATGAGTATGAAATTGGGCCAGTTGTCGATTCCTCTAGTTGTGAAAAGAAATTACATATTTCTTCATCTTTATTTTTCAATTCTTCCCTTGAATCAACATTTTCCTACTTACCTTTTCTATTCATTCATTATTCTAATTTTTGAACCTCCTTAATGAGTCCTACATTAAGTTATTGTGTTTTACATATCTCACTATCTCTCTTTTTGTCTCTTATTTATCTTTTTTTAGCTCATCTTCAATTTTATGCACCACTTATATTTTTGAGTCCTTAATCCTTTTTTTCAAGAACAACTATTCAAAGCTCTCCCTTTTCGAGTTTAATCTCATATCTTCATCAAATACTTTTCACCACTTGGATACTTCACCCTCAAAATAACATATTGTCCAAAAAGGACGTGAAATATGTCCCTTCAGTAGCTATTATACAAAAGCATGATTACATCTTTATCACCACTTAATATATGCATTGTCATTGCTTCTTAATTGATGTCTATTAAATATATCAAAAATAATGATATCAAATAGTTATTATCCTTTTCCAAATATGTTATTCTAAATTTTCTCTTTCCAAGGGATTTTGAATCACCTCAATCGTACACCTCAATCAAAAGTTATGATAGTTTTAAGTCAACATACCTTTTAAAACCATATTTCAGAGTTTGTCCTTTTGGAAACCCTTCTTCTAGTATATCTCTGCAGTTTTGGTCTGTATCAACTTGAATTTTTAGCCTCTAGTACTCTAATATTTCTTCTTTACAAACCCATAAGTTTGATCAACATTTGTTGTTCCAAGTGAAAGTTATGGAAAATTTCCTAAAATTGTTGATTTTTGGCCTCTTCTTGAGAATGAACATGTACAATGTGACAAATCTCGAAATTTTCATGTAAGGTATGTCCATATGTATCCTTACAATGCTAAAGAGTTCACACTAAAACTTCTATATAAAAATGGTAGAAAGAACATACTAGGATGACACATTTGAAATCAATTTCTAGATTAGTCATAATCCATAACATCCACCAGTATACCACTAAAAGTATAATGAAACCATGATTTTTTTTTCAGCCATACATTGATATTTATGCTTAGTTTCCTAAAAAATTAGTTATCTAAAGCATCCTAGAATCTTATTCATAGTGAAATTTTCAAAATGACTTGTTTCAAAATAATTTCAAGAGATACACCCTAACTTCCACATGATGTATCTCCAAAAGTACAATGTACCAAATCGTGAAATATTTATTACCTATACATTGTTATTCACTTCAAAAATCCATTATTGTAAGTATCACAAACAATTTTTTTAGCAAGCATTTCAAGATGGCTCATTCAAAGTAGCAAAACCTTAGTATCATAGCTCTAATAACAAATTTTATGTTTTAAATACTCAAAATATCATATGAAACTAGAAATAAACACTGTGTATACCAATTTGAGCATGAAGCACAACTACCAACATAGATAAGAGAGATAAATTACACAATAACTTCTTAAAGAATAGAATAAAATCCTTCAAATTCTACAATACATTTATATGTCAAAACCACATGTCCATAATAATGACTATATGATCTCTATATCTACCTATTCACACATTACACATGTGACCACTTCATTATTAGGATAATCCCATTACATCTACGTTACACATTACATCTCCATTCAACCTAATATATTGATCAGGAGCTCAAGACCAAGTGTCGTAAAATGGTCAAAAATGAAAGTGCTCAAAACTAGTTCAAACCTAAATGAACGGATATAGATCGTCCTCCTGATTCCGGCGCTGCAAACGGTTCGAAAAACGGTCGCCGTACGAGAAAGTTATGCCAAAAACAAAATCACCCAATAACCCTTAATTTTTGAATTTTTTCAAAAAAAATTAAAAAAGAATATTCCATAGAATATTCCAGGGAATATTCCTTTTGGGTAGGCCAATCAGAAGCCACCACGTGGCAGGCTTAGAGGCTGCCACATGGCAAGGTGACATCAGCAATTGGGTGCATGTTTAAAATTTTGGTTGTATTGTGGTTTGAACCCACAACCTCCCTTGTATCACTACAGCGCTTTACCATTCCACCACATGGGCAAGTCATGATATGTGAGTGTAAAAAACTTTATTTGAAGTTTACAATGGTTTTTGGTGGGACCCGAAGGGGGCCAGCCCTTAAGGGCCAGCCCCCATGTAATACGACCACCACCCGGATCCAAGGACCTAACCCTTTACTGTTGGCACAAAATCCGAGATAAATTGTTGTTCAATTAAATCCCGTTCACATGCATAGTTATGACAAACGGATAACCGACGGTCAGTTAGTGGCGGAATTGGTGGAGCATCAAAATTGGCGGGCCAACCATATTTGGCGGGCCTATCTGGACTCTAACTAAAGTTAGCTGGAGTCTTTTTAGGACCAATTGGCAGTTGGGAGTAAATGGCCATAACTTTGGCTAGGAAAGTTCATTTTGGATGATTTTCTTTTTTGATTTTGGGTATCTTCGACCTTTTGAAGCCATTGGCATAGGTTTCACAGCCATCTGAGGTCATTTTCAGGTGATTTTGCTTCGTGGAAGTTCCAGGAGCCACTAGGGCCAAGTCAGTTTGGGAGCTGCATTGGGAATTGTGCAGCCAGTGAATGTGGAACGAAGGTCATTCCTAAATTTTTCAGCATTTTGAATCCATTTCTACAGCTCATTTTTCCTTTTGAGGCATTCTTCTCACTGTTTACCTTCAGGGAAGCTTTCAGGGCCACTAGGGCCATTTCAGTGCTTAAGTTGTTTGGGGGCTATGTTCATCCATTTTTGGTGATTCAAAAGCCTATGTCTGCTATTTTCAACCTTCTGAGTCTAATGGCAGAGGTTTGAGAACCAATTGAGGTCATATTCACCTCGAAATTCTCCATGCAAGTTTACAGGGCCACGAGGGCCAATTGGGGAAAGTACTGTATAAAGTACAATTTCATTGTTTAGTGTTTGGGAAAGAGCATGTTTAGCTAATTCCTATCTTCTGATTCTGTATTTACAGCCAGATCTGTCTTTCGAGACACTCATATTCTTGTATTAGCCTTTTTAGCATTTTTAATACAAGAGGACAAGCCTAGTTGGAGAGGCTTGGTTCAGCATATGTAGCCCAGAAGGGGTGAACTGCTTTATCATTTTGATGTCTTTATTTGCTGAAGATGATATGCTAAACAAAACTGATATAAAGTGTTAAACAACAAATATACATAACTTGCATACACACATAATCACCTATTCAGCTACGTTATAGACATTTTTGGGCACTGCAACCCCAAGCATGAAATGTCCATAAACCAAGGGCTCCTAAGTCCCTAAAAGTGTTGTTCTAACCCCTAAAGGAACAAGGTCAACTGATTACAGCTTCTCCCAGAAGTTCTCCATAAAAAATTGCTCAAAACTAGTCAAAATAGGATCATTTCAGTTGCTCCATAGGCAAAGTGCGTTGCATCTCACCTAAGGACACTCTGTGGGTGCATTGCATTTCAAAAATCCCTTCTATGGGGTGCGATGGGCGAGAAGTGACAAATGACAGTGTCAATCCACGAGGTGGAGAGGCATGGAATCTTCCAGAAACTTCTCCTGTGACACTTGCCTCTCTGAATTCGACCAAGGATGAGTAAGAGATCATCAATCTCCAAGTGGAAGCAAGAACTATCAGAGGAAATACACTAATCAAATCACAAGCTGACTCATCTCCCTTACAGATATCTATATATGGATCCCTCATCCCAAAGATCCAGAGGCTGGAATTTTGCGTCTTGTAAGGAATTGTTGTTGGTTTCTTAAGACAACATCATAGTGTTGGGTGATCTAAGCTTTGTATGAGGTGAAGAAGGGCTTACTTGCTGAGAGGATGATGTTGGGTTAGAACAACTGGTTGTAACTCCCTTGGCTCTTTCTTGGTTATCAATAAAATCTATTCAAGTTTTCCTCCATACTCTTGTGTCATTTATATTTTATGCATTTGTATGGTCAATTTACATCTGATCCTAGATTGTTTATGATTATAGATCCATGTTCTTGTATAGTGTTATGCTACAGTGATCCTACAGGTACTCTGTGAAGCTGGGCGTACAAGGGAGCAAGTAGTGAAAGACTATCAAGAGAGAGAGGAATCGAACTAGGAGATTAGCGCAAGACAGAGGTTGGTCTTCTTTGTTATTCTCTTATCTATATTTCATAAAGGAAAGGCGAAAGTAGCTTTACTTTGTTTGTTTCTAAGGTAGCTACCACACCTTAGTGGGATAAGCAGTTCTGTGTAGACACTTTTCCCTGTAACAAAATGACGACTCCACTGGGGAGCGACTAGGTTGTTTGTTTATCTACCTTGTTGTTTATTTTATAAACTTACAGACGGAGTCTGAAGTCGAGCCAGGTAGCTTTCGAACTGCATTTGCTATGCAAATGCAAAGTAGATAAATGCCACTTCAGTCAATCTCTGGGTTTTGTTTATGAATTAAACAACTGATTTACAAACTCTCTGATTGCCCCTTGTGGTAGCTCTAGTAACCTCCTTAGATCTACCCCTGATTGTTGCTTTACTAATTACCGTTTGCTCAGCCAAAACCCATGAACTGAACTGCCAACTGTGACCCGGAACCCAAGAAAAGTCTCGTCTCTGGCCCAGTGCAGGTTCTGTTCTGTGAATCTGAAATTCAGCGCACTTCCCGAGTGTAGTAGGTGCGCTGCATTTCAAGTTCACTGTGTTATAGGTGTGCTGATCAGACTAGGCATTGTTCAGTTTTGGTTTCTGTGATTCATTCTTTTCAGTTCTATTCATGAATTTTGCTGCCTGTAATCAGTATATCTCTGTTTGAAACCCCTTTTCCTTGCTGTTATTCCACCTCCATTGTGCAAAAGAACTGTAAATGTTTTTGTGTATTTGTTGAGTCATTTTCAGTTCTCCTTTACAAAAAGTAACGTAATTGTACTGTCATCCTTTGACTTGAAAGTGTCGCAAGTTTCGTTTTCAGTCATAGGAAAGAGTTTGGTTGCTATCGATAGTCGATTACCCTATTACTATTGTATTTGGTCTGAATTTGTAGTTTTTCTAGTGTCGAAAGCAAGTACTCATTTCCAAATCGTAAAGTGTTGTGATTGTCTCCATTTTTTATTTTGAAAAGAAACTTGTTAGTAATTGTCGCTTGAAAAGTAATTCAGATTTGCGCATTAGCTTTCTTTTTACCATTCACATACTAAGAAAGCCGAAAACAAATACATGCATGTGCATTTGCATTTAGACTGTTTGATTGGTTTGATTTAGGACAGTGCATTTAGTGTGTGCTCTTTGTGAATGAATACTGTCTCTCTTTCCTTAGTAGCTAGGATTTTCATTGCACAAAGAAGATAAAAGACTGTTTATCATCTTAGATTGCATTTTAGGAATTGTACATCTACATCTCGCGGTGAACCTGAAAGGAAAATTTCTTAATCAAGATCGACTATAAAATAAATTTAATGAATCTAACAACGCTTTGGAACCTAATGCACAACATCTAGAAGTCTAGGCTAGAGACGTATTACGGCGTCGTAAAGCCTGGTAACTATTGTTCTCACTGATGGTTGGGTGATTCCTCCACTTTGAGACGATAAGTGCCAGTACGGACTTGTGCTCCCACGTACCGTTGAGTATATTTTGGGAGCCCACAATAGGCTTAATCCTTTATCCATAGGAAGCCGTGTCTGCCGCCCTATCGATTGCAATGCACTGAACACAACATTCGGGAAGATTGACTGTCGTACCGTAAAAAGTATTCTGCAGTTTTGTGATTGGTTTGGTAATTCCTCTACCTAGATTTCCAGAGCAGTCCCTTTCGTTCCTTTTCAGACTCCTTAACGGAAAAGGTCCATCTGAGCACTTGTCACTTCAGGCTCATTAAAAATCGAAGGCGACTAGAGTCATCTTTTGTTTTTTTCTCGACTCTTTAAAATTGAAAAAAAAACAAGTTGTGTCAAAGCGTCTAAAATTTATTTTAAATGGCATCACCCTTTCCTATGTTGATCTTAGGTTGAGAAAATGGAACCCACCAACCAAGGAATTCCCCTTGGAGGAAATCCTAGTCCCTTCTCCTCTTGGGGAGATCTTGGTGCACCCCATATGGCCACATTGTCGCTTCCAGGATTGACAATCGACTTGCCTGTATGGCTCTTCTCAACCTCTGTTGTTCAGAGCACCGCAATTCCTGAACAATCGAGTCAGCAACTAGACGAATCCAGAGTTACCCACCAACCTTCTACTTCCTCCAATTCTTCCTCTCCTCCTTCATCTTCGCTTGATGGGGTTGGTAAAGCCAAAAATCAAGTACCTGAGAAGAAGAAGGAAAAGAAGAAGAAAGAGAAGAAGAAGAAGGAGCCAAAAGCGAAAGGGGGCAACCAAGCATCGTCTAGCGAAAATCCACACACTGCACCGACCAGGCCTAAATCGCCATGTGTCATTTGTAAAGGAGACCACTATCATCGCGATTGTCCCTGTATCCCTCGGATCTTAAGGGACTGGTCTCCTTGTTTGCACAACCCGGTGTCGTCAACCTCTGATGATCATGTTGAAAACACACCGTCGACTAGTGAAAGTGAAGCCCAAGGACAAAAAGGAAAATATAGATTTCCTTGTAAACTGTGTGAAGGCGATCATGCCGTCCACTGTTGTCCCTTCTTAGACAAGGCTAAAAGAGTTTTGGACGATCGTCCGGTTTCACCGTTACGACTTCCTCCTGGATATAAAAAACTCTTGCCAAGTCCGTCACTAGTTGAAAATCCAGCTGACCCACCCAGGTGGTCAGCCAAAGCATCTATCATTGAAGACAAACCATCTGAACCCATACCAGATGAAAGTCAAAAGGTCGAGGCAGTAGTTGACCCGGTCTTGCCTTCAAAGGTTCCATCTTCAGATGATACAGTCACAGAAGAGAATAAGGGTGACACCGCCAAAATTCTTTTCGTAAGCACAGACTCCGATGAACATGGGGGAAATTTACCCATTCCTTTACCGCAGGAAGGAAGTTCGTCAAAGTCGTACCCGACCGTCTATTCGGTCCCACCTCCAAGCAACCTAGTTGTTTCTTTCGACTGGAATCAACTAGGCAGACCCCGTTTACCAGCTAGTGTACCATTATGAATTATTGCTCAAATATATAGAATGGTTATGGCTGGTACCCTCATAGATGAAGGGGCTTCTGTGAGTATCCTTTCCTCGACTGCTTGGAAAGCGCTTGGTTCGCCATCGCTTTTGCCTGAGATGAGAAACCTAACAGGCTTTGACAAAGGAACCAGTCGACTGTTAGGGATCCTTCCCAATGTGCCCATAACATTGAGAGGGAAAATCGTTCACATGAACGTAATGGTAGTTCAAGGACCCCTCGATTATAATCTACTCCTTGGACGAGACTATATTTATTGCATGGGAGCCATTGTCTCATCACTATTTAGAGTAATGTGTTTTCTGCACGAAGGAAGAGTGGTCAAGCTCGTAGACCAGCTTTCATTTCCCGGATCACACAGAGAAAATAGTCATATGCCATCCCTGAATGGTCTTTTCACACAAGGAATGTCTCATCAATCTCCAGTCCGTCCACCTGATGAGCGTGAGTGATTCAGGGGACATGACTGAAACCCAAGGAGCATGCACCCTGGTCTTCTTCGGCAGGAAAACTTCGGGTATAGGGTAGGTTTCCGCGAGAGATATATGACTGGATTGTACTCTCGTCCGTGATTGGAAGAGGGGGTTAGACTGGAATAAGATTCTCTCGTCAAAGTTATGTGAGTGGATTATCTCACCTTTGTCTATTTCAGTAGACATCGCTGAAGAAGTGTTTTGTTTGCGTTGTGAATAGAACAATCTTTGGTAGCCTGAAAGAGGTAGACCTTTCCGGATAAAACAAATGTTTTGTTGGAGATTTGAAAGGTGACCTTGAAAATCTATTTTATACCTGAGGGCATGCAAACCTTTTGGCGTGCAAGTGGAGAGCGACTATTTATTTTTTAAATTTGTAGGTCCTCTAACCCTTTAAACTCGTAGGATTGGTCATTTCCTAACTTGCATAAAGAAAGGATGTGGGGCAAAACTCTAAAAATTTCCATTTTTAAATGGGACATTCTTATTATATGACTGGATTAATCGATCAGTTTTAGCACATAGGTCAAGCTCGTTAAAAAATAAACATAATTCATGAGCAAATGTTTCTCCCCGCGTTTAAGCTCATTAAAAAATGAACTATTTCCCGGTAAATAACCATCGTGAATGTAGTACTTCAGCCTTTAAAGCCTTGGTCGTGTTCTCATCATCACCTCCACTCTATATTGGCTGATCATTCACATCCATTTGATTGTTTACCCTTTTTGAGGAACAGCTGTGAAGAGTGATCCCAATAGCCATCCTTGTAACACTGCCGTGATTGGAAAATTCCAAACCTTACCTGGAATCAGCTGCTACCCAAGTTTATCACTCGTTCCTCAAAAGACGAGTCTCCTTTAAGCTCTTTTCAACTGACTCGTAAAATATGAAAAGATTTCCGAGCCATTGGCCTCTCCAGCTCGTTAAAGGGACCGAAAGTGATATCCCTCCTTTAGATTTTAATCTTTTTGGACCTGAGGGATTATTACACAAAAAGATCGAGCGCTTGTTTTGTTCGGCTCGTTAAAAGGATCGAAAATTCATCCCTTCTATATTGTTTTATACTTTTTTGGACTTAAGGGATTAGATGACGAAAAAGGAATTTTGGAGTTTCCTTTACGTTCCTTTTCAGACTCTCTAAAATTGAAAAGGACCGAGTTATCTTTGTTGTTAAACTCGTTAAAACCTAATAGCGACAAACTTGTCCGTAGCAGACAAGAATGAGTTTCACTATCGCTAAGCTCGTTAAAACATAGTGATGGGTTTGCCTGAAGGGAAAATTATAGAACAAGCATATGTTATCCTCCTCAAGCTTGAAAAAAATAAAGAGGTACTAGTCAGCAATGACTGGGGAAAAATTGGGAAGAAAACTTGAAGAAACTTTGTTGGTAGCAAGTCGCTCTTGAACATGACACTTTCACTCCGCATCCAAGTAGGGTTGGGTTGTTTCATTCATCGGTCACATCACCATGGTCCCATCACACCATCCACATTTGGGGTTAATGCTACCAATCCATCACGTCAGTGTCCCCGATATGTTCAAGAGAAGTCATTCAGAGAATTCACCTGTGTCTCACCCGCTGCAATACATTTACACTCCATTCTTTCATGACCACCACCCTGAACCTTATATCACCAGATTGTTTTCACCTCCATTAAAATCATTTTCTCCGTTCCGTGTCATTGATGTGGGATTCATTAAGGCCCTCCTATGACGGATCGCTTCTTGTCGACGTCAGCTCATTATCCAAGAAGTCGATCTAGGAACACCCTGTTCAATACTTTGAAGCTTGCATGCCTCAATGGCAAGTTTCTCACTTCCGACGACAGGTTTACATCAATGGCCTTCGACCGAAAGATTTTGCGTGGTGTTCGAAGCCAAGTCCTTTATTCACGCCACGTGAATTGTACTGTAGTACCTTGAGGGTCATTATCATTATCGATGATTCCTCTCGCGCCTGTTAACAACTTACATCATTGGCTAGTAATCAGGCGATGTCTTTCCATGTTCGACTCCAGAACATCTCTCACATGGATAGACTTGTACTTCGAGTGAAGATCGAACGAGATTGAAGACCACGGATCTAGTTTCATCCATCCGGGCTGCGATATATATTCAGGGAAATAAAGACATCAAATGTACATTATTGCTGCACAGATAATCATCCAATCAAAGGGATGATGACTCTACCAAAATCATCAGTCTACACTAAGACGATTGTCTGTCCTATGTACATGAAAATGAATTTATAAAGCTGAGCATGGGAATGCCCGCCTCAGCTAGATCATGAAAATATTATGAAGATAATGTATTGTATTGTATCTTATTACAGGTCTCCTCCCAGATTGAGAGAACTTCGGATCCTCATAATAAAGCATTTCACCCGACATCAAAAGATTAACGACCTCATGCTTTAGGGGGCAACTGTCATAGACATTTTTGGGCACTACAAAACCAAGCATGAAATTTCCATAAACCAAGGGCTCCTAAGTCCCTAAAAGTGTTGTTCTAACCCCTAAAGGAACAAGGTCAACTGATTACAGCTTCTCCCAGAAGTTCTCCATAAAAAACTGCTCAAAACTGGTCAAAATAGGATCATTTCAGCTGCTCCATAGGAAAAGTGCGTTGCATCTCACCTAAGTACACTCTGTGGGTGAGTTGCATTTCAAAAATCCGTTCTATGGGGTGCAATGGGCGAGAAGTGACAAATGGCAGTGTCAATCCGTGAGGTGGAGAGGCATGGAATCTTCCAGAAACTTCTCCTGTGACACTTGCCTCTCTGAATTCGACCAAGGATGAGTAAGAGATCATCAATCTCCAAGTGGAAGCAAGAAATATCAGAGGAAAGACACTAATCAAATCACAAGCTGACTCATCTCCTTTACAGATATCCATATATGGATCCCTCATCCCAGAGATCCAGAGGCTGGAATTTTGCATCTTGTAAGAAATTTCTATTGGTTTCTTGAGACAACATCATAGTGTTGGGTGATCTAAGCTTTGTATGAGGTGAAGAAGGGCTTAGTTGCTAAGAGGATGATGCTGGGTCAGAACAACTGGTTGTAACTCCCTTGGCTCTTTCTTGGTTATCAATAAAAGCTATTCAAGTTTTCATCCATAATCTTGTGTCATTTATGTTTTATGCATTTGTATGGTCAATTTACATCTAATCCTAGATTGTTTATGATTATAGATCCATGTTCTTGTATAATGTTATGCTACTGTGATCCTACAGGTACTCTGTGAAGCTGGGCGTACAAGGGAGCAAGTAGCGAACGACTATCAAGAGAGAGAGGAATCGAACTAGGAGATTAGCGCAAGGCAGAGGTTGGTCTTCTTTGTTCTTCTCTCATCTATATTTCATAAAGGAAAAATGAAAGTAGCTTTACTTTGTTTGTTTCTAAGGTAGCTACCACACCTTAGTGGGATAAGTAGTTCTGTGTAGACACTTTTCCCTGTAACAACTACAGAAAATTATTTGTCTTATTCCGTAAGACATCAAACTTCAAGTATGTGTATGTCAAATAATTCTAAGTGTTTACTTCGTTATTTCTTTAGGCAGAGCTTGTAGAGGGCCAGGTAGCCTCTGGAACTCATCCTCTCTTTAGAGGTGACATGTCCGGTGAATGCCCCTACAGTCTATCTCTGTATAAGAAATAAGAATTTTTCACATTTTCATAGGTCACTTGGAGTGTATAGCTCACATTTGAAATTATGGAAAATGGATACCTTGCACCCTTAAACAAGTACATTCCATTTTCAGATCATATATGGCACTCATTGGGGTCATATCACATACATTTAACCACATAAATGCCCACCTTGGGGCCATACCATAAGGTATAGTCTATATAAATCACTTGTCATTTCCTTTAGCTTATGTAATACACCAATTATATTTATCAATTAGCAAATGATGTATCACGTTTCTATTTAAATCCATTTTTAACAATGTATTTGGATAAAATATTGGTTTATAGCTCTACTTGGGAGGAGAATACCTCACATATCATGTGGGTGTAGAGACTCTAAAAAAGCATAAGCTACTAGCTAACCTTAGGAAATTTGAGTTTCTTTGTATTCATTGATGTCTTTAGGCTACATGGTTGATTGAGGGGAACTTAAGATGGATCAAAAACTTAACATATGGATTTGTGTATTTTCAATGGAAGTTGCACCACTTCATCTCATTAGGGCTACTGGTTAGACATTCAAGTGGGGTAAGAATTAGCAGAAATATTTTGATGAGATGAAATGAAAGATTAGCCTAGCACTATTCCTTACATTTCATTACACAGACCCTTATAATTGGATATAGATGCAACTGGATATGCCATGGGATTGGTCTTAATGCAAGGATGTATATTAATATGCCACAATCATAGGGAAGTCCTAAATTATCCTACCTATGATAATGAACTACATTCCCTAGTTAAATCAATTAAGGGATGGAAGATCTATCTAATGGGAAAGAAAGCCATTATGCACATTAATCGCTAGCCATTGTAGCATTTGTCAACCCATATTAAGCTTCAACAAACTAGACATTACAAGTTGAAAGAGGTTTTAATAAAATTTCCTCTAGTCTTCATATATAATAAGGGAAGCAATAATAAGTTCGAAGACACGCTTTCAAGGCCGCCCACATCTAATATTATAGGTTTGGGAAATCTTATGCGCATGGAGCCTTTTACTTATTATGCATACAAAAATGTATAAATAGAATATAAGGATTTCAAACAGGTGTTTTAGTAGCTACAGGGCCAAATTCATGTAGAATAATTTGATGGCAAGGCTAGATATCACCCCTAGAATGGGTTGATGTACAATATAGATAAGTTTTGTGATCGTAAATGTGAAATATTATATCTTATCACAAAGTTTTTCACCTCCAAGATTGTAGGGAATTTTGGTGTTGGGAAGGCAGTTGCCAACTTACAAAGCTAAGTGTATTGGCCCAAAATACAAGAAGTTGTAGCTTGATATATTACAAAATACATACATTATTGTACCTACAAGCCTTGTAATAGAAAACGAGATTTATACCATCCCTTATCTGTACCCACTTGGCCTTGGGTAGTCATTTCATATATTTTATGGGCGGTTTGACAACAACCTAGAGGGGATATGACTATCTATTCATGGTAATTAATAGGTTCAATAATAAATTCATTATACCTTGTGAAAATACCATCAAACAATATGAACCAAAAAACATGTCCTTTGAACAAACATAGCAATGTTTTGGTATACTAAGTAGCATCATCTCAAATGTGAATATTAGTTTTCTTAGTCCCTTTTGGACTACACTTTGGAAAAATATGGATACCAAGTTCAATATATCCATAGCTTCCCATCCATATATTGATGGGAATACATAAGTAGTGAATAATAATTTCATCATCTTTTTAGGGTCTACAAATACAATTATCCAAAGATTTTGGAGCAAAATTTGATCTATATTCAATAGTATTATAACAAAGTAGCCCTTACTTCTACGAGTAAGTTCCATTTTAAAACTTGTGTTTTGGATGTTGTATATAGAAAGCAAGGAGGTATGGGGGAATACATCATAGAAAAAGCATTAGAAGTGTTGAATTTTGTTGAAAATATAATGAAGTTCCATTATAAATTATAGGACACATTGAACAAATCATAGAAAAGGTACCAGCCTTGACATGATTAGAACAAAGTTGAGAAGATATTTGAGGTGGGAGATAGATTTATGTTACAACTAAACATAGAAATGTTATAGGGTCTGATGCATGTGCATATGCTAAGCACAAAATTTGATGAAGTTGGATAGGAGCTTACTAATGTGATGGGATGGTCACATGGTGATGCTAAATGTTTTGTTAAGAAATTGTAAATATTTACATTTAGGAAGTGAGTTTTGATTTTTTTAGAGTAAGTTGGCGTTATTTTATAATCTAAAAAATTAGATTTCAGTCTCCCTTATTTTGTGGAGAAGGGGAAACAATTCGCATTGTTGTGAACCTTGGTTTCCATAGTTAGTTTCTTTTGGGAAACAATAATAAAAGAGTGTTTGGAAGTTCCTAGAGGGGGAAGAGGTGAAGAGGAGAAGAGAGAGGGAAGGGAAGAGAGGAACTCATTATTTCTCTGTGTAACTACAACTTTGAAGGAAAAACACGCCTGCATCTTCGAATCTATGTGAAACGAAAGTATTTATGTGTGAATGGTGTAAATAAACAACAATTGGGTTGTAAGTTGTGTGATTGTTAAATGAATCGAAACCCTATGGTTACACTGAATCAATTTTAGCTTTTGATCCATTATTATTTGTAGTTTTATTCATGTGCATTTGATCAATTTGAGAGCCTGTAATTTATTGAATTGATTTACATTAAGCATTGGTACATTGTGGCTTCAATTACTGTGTGAGTTGTTCATTTATCTTTTAAATTATTGTTGTAATGGCTTCCAAAACCACGTGGAGGAATATTAATTGTGTTATGGCATCGTAAATGCATGGTTTTACAGCGATTTGAGTGATGCTATAGCAAGACAGAATACCCTACTTTTAATATGGACAAAACCCTTTTAGGTTGGTTTTTTGACTATTAAATTCGAGTTAGCATTGCAAATATCGGTGAAGAAAGGCAAAGGAAATAGTTTACTGTGTTAAGGAGTTAGTCAAGGACGAGAGAATTGGATTGGGAAAGAGTTGAGTGAGTTCAGCTTCCTTGAAATTACTGACCAAATTCGACAGTGAACTATGAAATCGTTTTGTAGTAGACAACACTACCAAATCATTATGTAGTGATTGCAGAGTTAATTAGGAACATATGCTACCAAATTATTTCGTAGTGATTGTAAAAAAAATATTTTTAGAGGACTGTGTTTATGTTCTACATCCCCTTTTGGCCTTCCTGTTGCACCAATATCCTTATCCTTATTCTTATTCTTATATTGAATGCATATGTTAAATGTTTCATGAAATATTCTTGAATTGGATGTAAATACGAATCTATGTGTGGAGGATATTGGTGATATTGGCACCGGTGTGATTTGGGAGCCATCAGGTAGTATCAGAGTGGGAAATCTCCTTAGCTTGACAACTCTTAGAGGAGGAATATAAAGTTTTTAAAGAAGACGATTCAAAACCAAAACAAGTATGGCATGATTCTAATCTTGAAGCAAAGGATGTGAACAAGAATCTGATTTTCCTATGAAGTTGGTTTTGTGAAAAGATAGCAGTGGATCTTTCTAAAAGAGATCATAATAGAGTAGAGGTGAAGTTCATAATTGTAGCAATATAGATTGGGAAGCCTGTGAGGTAAATTGTTTTAATTTACAAGTCCAATTACAATTGAATTAATGATTGCAGAATGGAAATTTGAAAGAAAGGAAGCAAGTAAATTTCAGAGTTTGCAGCAAAAGAAAAGAAACAGTAAAATCATATTTGAAAATTTGATTGAGGTAACTTATTTTCTTTTAATTCTTATTGAATTTGAATATTGATGATTGCATGATAGAACTCAAAAGAAGAAAATATGTGGAAGAAAATCTACTTTGGGAGGAAGTAGATCAAATTTGTTTTGAAGATAGATATGAAAATAGAAAGTTCTGAGTTGAAGGACATTAGAAGACTGTAACCTTAAAGGAAGAGCCAACATAGAAGACTGCAATAAGAAAAATGTATGTCATAAAAATATTTGGACAGTGAGGTTGAATTAGAAATTAGTAGAAAGAAGTGACACCAGTTACACAACTAGTAATGTTGTAAAAAACAATAGAGAGCAAGAAGGCTCTCAGAAGCAAGGAGGATTGTGACAGAACCCAACAACAAAAAGGATTGTTAAAAAAATAGAGAGAGGACAACAAACAAACAAAAAATATTAAGAGAGGATGAGCAGTTGAAATTGCAGCAGCCTAACAACTTTGAAGTTGAGGATCAGGTGTGCTATTCAGGAAGGAAAAGAGGTTCAATTGCAGAGAACCTGAAGAAGAACGATTTCCAACAAGTATCAGTTGGGTAGAAGTTGTTAGAGGGAAGTTCCACAGTGAGTGTGGGTAGAATTTCTAAGAGAAGGTTCTAGAAAAGGAATTAGAAATACCAAAGGGCAAGCTCAGGAGGAAGCTTGGTGAGGTATTGGTAGAAGTTATAGGGCTTGATAAGAGAAAGATAGGATTTGTTGTAACTCACAAGAGAACAAGGAGAGTTCACAGGAGAATAATAAGAAGGAAAAGATGGCTATTGGTAGTCATATGATGGGTTTAGAGAAAGGTTATAGTTAAAGAAGGAAGAAAGGATACTGAGACAACTGGAAAAATGAGAATGAATTATGAGGAAAGAGAAAAGAAGATAGCTGATATGAAGGAAGAGCTCATTGAAATAAATAAGAATCTATAAGAGAAAATGAAACAGTGGTTGGAAAAAGTGATGAAAGAATTGAGGAATTGAATTTATGTTAGGAAAAGAGTCCAATGTTCGGTTAAGAAGTAACATGCAAGAAATGAGAGAAAGAGGATGATGCATATGATTAGAAAGTGGTGGATAATGTTGAGAGAACCTAAATCTGAGGAAGAAACAAAGTGCATTTGTACACTGGAGCAAGGATCCATCCTTATAGAGGATGATAGTGATGAAGAAGATGTTGATGCGAGACTCATGGGGAGTCTCACAAATTATTTATAGAATGAGTATCAACATGAAGAAATGGTGCAAGAAGCATCAAATGAGGCTACAAGGCCTCGTGATTTTGAAGCTGACAAATTATGTGTGTTTGTAGGTTTCATAAGTCATAAAGAAAGAAAACCATTGAAGGCTATCACAAGGATGAAGGAGAATGAAAAAAATTGATTTCAATTCCAAAGGCTCTGTGTCCTCATGAGAATGTACAGAAGGTAATTTCTAGGAAATATTTGTAACATTGTTTTTAGCAAAAAACAAATTGGAATTGACTTGCGTAGACAACTAAAGGAGAAATGAAGAGAAGCATTCAGATGTAATGCTTAATAAATTTGATAGGTTGAACATTATAACTTAATGTTCAATGATATTAAGGAAGAAATGGAATTTTTAGAGAAATGGATACACAAGGACACAAATGCTCAAAACCATTAGGAATTTCTAAGCTCAGTTAATAAAAGGAGAAGACTAAAGTGCCATATAGTAGTGGCATAAAATAGGAAATGCAACAAATAGTAAGTGACAACAACAGGAATTTTTGGTTATGTGGAGAAAATCCCATGCAACATAAAATTGCAAGGACAAAATATGAAATCAAAGTGGAGAAATTTGAAAAAACCAACAACAACGATAAACAAGAAAGTGACAAAAATATGCAGAATATGTGCCAGTTAGATGATAGGTTGGATGTGGAAATAGGGAAAATAAGGAAGTTAATGTTGAAGAAACCTCAATAGAAGAGGTATGCCTGGATGAGGAGAATAAAGGAAAACATATTGCAGATGGTAGAACAAGTTTTAATCAACAAAGAAGGAGGAAGACTACAACATAAAACATGAAAATCTGGAAGGGTGAAGAAGAAAATAGTAGAGCAGCAACATGACAAGGAGAAGGACTAACTACAATATAAATTTTGGGATTGAGGAAGATTAACTTTATCAACACATGGTTAGGAGACCATGAATATTTTTCACCTTGGGAGTCTAATGCAGGTGCAAAGGCTGACCACAAAATTTGATGAAGTTGTATAGGAGATTACCAATGTGATGGGATGGTCACATGGTAATGTTGGGAGAATTTTTTAAATTTTTTGTTAATAAATTGTAAATATTTACATTTAGAAAGTGAGTTTTGATTTTTTTAGAATAAGTTGGAGGAGTTATTTTCTAATATAAAAAATCAATTTTTACTTTCCCTTATTTTGTGGAGAATGGGAAATGATTCACATTTTTGTGACTCTTGGTTGTCAGATAGTTTCTTTTGGGAAAAATAAGAAAAGAGTGTTTGGAAGTTCTTGGAGGGGGAAGAGGTGAAGAGGAGAAGAGAAAGGGAAGAGAAGAGAGGAACTCATTGTTTATCTATGTAACTACAGTTATGAATGAAAAGAACACATGTACCTTTGAATCTATGTGAAAGGAAGCTATTTCTATGTGAATGACATAAAGAAACAACAATCAGGTTGTAAGCTGTTGGATTGTTAAATGAATCGAAACCCTATGGTTACACTTAATCAACTTATGCTTGTGAACCATTATTATTTGTAGTTTTATTCCTATTTGTTTGATCAATAAGAGATACTGTACTTTGTTGAATTGGTTTACATTAAGAGCCAATGGTAGATTATGGCTTCAATTGTTGTGTGAGATGTTCATTTATCTTTTGCATTCTTGTTGTAATGGCTTCCAAAACCTTGTGGAGGAATTTTCATTTTGTTCTAGCATAATGAATGTGTGGTTTTATAGTGATTTGAGTGTTGTTACAACAAGACAGAGTGTCATGTTTTGAATAAGGTCAAAAGAAAAATATATTGGTTTTCTGACTATTAAATTTGAGTTATCATTGCAAATCCCAGTGAATAAAGGAAAAGGAAATCATTTACTGTGTTGAGGATTCATTCAAGGACGAGAGAGTTGGATTGGGAAAGAGTTGAGTCGGTTTAACTTACCTGAAATAACTGACTGAATTTGACAATGCATTACAAAATCATTTTGTAGAAGACAATGCTACCAAATAAATCTGTAGTGACTTCACAGTCAATTAGAAATGAATGCTACCAAATAATTTCATAGTGAATATAAAAAAAAATATTTTTGGAGGACTGTGTTTCAATTTGAAATATCCTTTTGGCCTGCCTGTTTCACCAATATTCTTATTCTTACTTACATTCTCATATTTAATGCATTTGTTAAATCTTTCATGAAATATTCTTGAATTTGAGGTAAATGTGGAGCTATGTGTGGAGTAGATTGGTGATATTGGCACCATTGCAATTATGGTGCCATCAGGGTCCTAGTAAGAAGGTCAAGGATCCATTATATGCCCCCTTTACGGTATTAGAGAAGATGGTTTGTAATTTCTATAGATTTACTCTACCCCTATATATGTGCAGTTACCTAAAAGGGAATGTGGAAAATTTGAAATTCTATGAGCCCTCCATTTCCATTGGAAAATTTTAGCCTTCCATTTCAATTAGAAAACTTGAAATCCTACGTAGTAAATAAATTTCAAATGGATAATATCTATTAATTGTTATTTAGAGCTTCCAAGGACTTCAAGAAAATAGTCTTATGAATAGCAACTGCATAGGGATTTACACATCAAAGAAAATGGGATAGTTGTTCAAACTAAAATAAAAAAGAAAAACATTAGAAATAGATTGGTTTAAAAGTTTAGATTGAAGAGTGATATTTTTCTTTCATTAGTTTTCCTAACAAAAATAATACTATTGGGTTTCAAGCATCATGTTTAGGAAACTATATAAATGGATGTTTCCGCTCACAAGTTTCTAAAATATCATAGATTAAACCTCTATAAATCTATTATAAATGACAGACTAAAAAAAATAAAGATGGAACTTAGAGTGCATGAAAATAACTAGAAAAGATTTGCAAAGATTTTACACAATAATTACCAAAGGATCCTTTGAAGACATCAAACATGAATTATCTAACCAAATAAAGTCCAATTTTACAAACAAAGAAGTTAGAATTTATAAAATAATGATTCATCTATTTAAATGTTGAAATCAACAATCCACCTCTTATACTTTCTACGAGGTCCATGTATAAGGAATGACTACCATGCAAGCCATGCATAATAAATGTGAGACCTAGAAAATGTTAGAGTTTAATAACCCATATAATATGCAATTCAACGTTTTAGGCCAAAATCAAGGATCTTTTTGAAATTTGGGATGCCACTTTCCCTATGAATTTTGTAAAGAATGGAACTAGGTATTAACCCACTTTCTCAATATTTAAGAGGTTTCCTTCCCTGTGCAACATGGAAAAGGGAAGAAAATATCTAATGTCTGTAGTCATTCCATGTAACTAGTTAAATGAAGCAGTGATTACATGTATTTTGACCCATCCATAAGGTCAACTAACTGATGATTGATGTTTGGTTCCAAATAAAAGGATGGAAGACTTAGATATGTTTACAAATGGAAGGTTAGGATGCATTGGGAGACGGAAAACTACGAACATTTGGATCATCATTTGCTTAAGATAATATAGGAAAGTATTTTTTATCAATGTCAACATAGTAATAATCTAATTTTACGTTACACTCCCCATGTACACACCCTCTTGTTAGCCTTATGTTTAAACACTAATCGTCATAGCTAGGATCAATTTTTCTTATATCAAGGGGTATTATCTCAAATTGTTGGGAGGCACATTATGCACTCTCTCTACCTAGTTTCAAATCCCCTATGAAAAATTCGGTGGTTATGGTTTAATTAGAAGGGGATATTCCACTAATATAAAAAGATTCCTTTCACGATGTCTCAAGAGATATTTACCCTAGCTCAAGTCATGATTTTCATGTTAGGTTTTGGATTGCAATTTGTTGGAAACTATCCTAGGGTTTATGGTGGCAACCAATTGAACTTGAAATAGGTCTCTACCTAACAATCCAAACCAGTTACCAATTTTCCTAGTTTAAAAAAAAAAAAAAACTAATTTTATGGTCATGGCCTATATGGACACCAAATTATTTCTTGATACTTTTTTTATGGGACAAGGTAAATTGTCTCTGCAACAATTTCATTTTTTAATTCTATGGAGGTGTACATACCTTAACAATTTTTGAATTTGAACATTCGAGTTATTAGAAGGAATGATATGTTATAATAGTCACTAAGGTAGAAAAGATGAAAAAGGAATTATGTACCTTTTGCCTTGAATATATATCTTATGAAGGACATGGGTGAAGTTGTGTTTAGCCAATTGCAAAGTTGTATGGGGTGATTTGTTCCCTAGATATTTCCTTGTCAGTGGAATTCAACAAGCTAATATAGGTTCTATCTATATGATCAATGGTTGTGGACCCATTGATGTGACATTACCATACCAATCTAAATATTGATTTATACTATTATATGCTACTTTCAATACCTTTTATCCCATCCCCAATATTTTTTAAGACGTTTTAATCCCCTACGATGTTGTTGTGAGAAAATAATCCTTATGGACAACTCGATTTCCTCACACCTCTACCCAATATCTGTCACAGAAGAAGCATTGAACATTCCTATATTTTCCTTAGACTTAATATCTTAAACATGGAGCAATCAAGGAAGAAGACTAAGAGGGAAATTAACAAACCTTAACCCTAAAATCTGATGATGATCCTACCTAATGTTGGTACAAAAGATCCTACTTGAGCCTCATAGAGATATAGATTCAACTTGAAGCACCTTTATCTAACACACAAGAAACTTCTTCCAAGCAAAAATATGGTTGGAGGTATCACATATCTTCCATAGAACACAAGATAATATAAATCCACTAACAATATGTAGTTAACAACATGAAATAGACTACAACTTACGAAAATATTAGTGCGAAGAATCATGGTACAACTTCCCCCCTTGAGTTTGTTCAAAATATTGTTGTTGTCATTGATGTAAAATACACGGGGAGCCTACCTATTTCCATGATAATGATTGGAAAATGGAGATCGTTGGATTTTTTGCTTTTTGACTTTTGATGCCCCATTTGGATACCCTATCTCCGAATACATTTTTTAAATTATTACCTAGCAAAAATGGGGCATAAAATATATGGTAGGAAATATTATTCTGAGACATTTCTAATGGTATATGGTACTCCATCTAATTCCATTGGAATTAGGAGATATGAAGTATTTTTCCGGGATGACATAACCAAAGTACAAGGAGGCCGACCCAACCAGTTTGACAAGTCATCCCCATAAGTGAATGTAAAAGCACTATAACCAAGGGTCATATGAGTTAAATTGAATATTATCTAAGCAAGAAGATATTTTAGGTCACAAGAAAAGTTGAGGAATAAGTTTCGGGGTGATTCTTGGAGTCCAAAGGTGGGATCAAAAATGTGATTTATAGGGTGATTGAGTCATATCTCGGCATTTTAGTTGTAACTTTTCTTCTAGGATGTTTCAAAATGTTAAACTTGAAGGATAAAAACAAAATATATTCATGTACCTTTGGTTAAAATTTTAGACCTTGTTTATTTATAATTTAGGAAAGAGGTCTAAGTTAGGCATTCTGAATGCTCCTGAAATTTTCTTCAAATATGAGAGCTTGTTATTTTCACTACAAATTTCTTTCTATGAAATTTTAGAATATAACATTTGGAGGAGACATAGTAGATATATCAAGGTAATTGTGGTATAAATTTCAAACCTTGTTCCACTATAATAGCATAGATATGGTGTGAGGAAGTCAAGGTTCTTGAATGCTCCTGAGATTTTCTTCAAAGAGGTCATCGTTAAATTTTTGTTATAACGTTCTTTCTGTGATATTGTTGATTCAAATCTCTTCAGATACTAGAATTAACCAATATCTTTTACTTATGTGATTTTAGCATAATTGCATATGAAACAATATAAATCATCCATATTTGCATGCGTTAAGGAAGATGAAACATAACAACAATCAAATCAAAGGACACAAACACATTGATGATAGAGTTCACCCAATGTGGGGTACATCTCCGGGTCCAGTGTCAAGAGTGCTTAGGTCGCTTCATTAAATGTTGCAAGATGATGATGAATACATTGTACATTCTTTGTCATTACAAGGATAAATCCCCTCAACCAGAGTGGCATGTCACTCAAGGAGACGTTATCCCTATAGGAACTCTCACTCAAATGGGATCTCCTTCAACATGAAAAGCTAATAAATTCTCACATGACGTGGCAGACAAGTATCCTTAAACATGATGGAATCAAGGATCTCAACAATAAATCATCAACTCAACAAATCAAAAGAAATAAATGCAATCACTACATCATATACCTCCACTTTTCAGGATGGCCTGAAAATGTGAAGCTCTGTTGATGAAAAGGACTGCACCATTGAACTCATGGCATGAAATCGTGTCAAACGAATATAATCTTTGCCCCATTATGGCAGCGTCAAAATGTAGACCCTCAAGAATCTTGAAGATTACCCCAAAGATTCCTTCCTAGAGATGGCGGAAAAATATGTTGCTCGGATGAAAATTCTAAGCACACCATTGTGCTCCTTGCGAAATTCTATGGAAAATGACTATAAAGTCGACATCATTATGCCTCTGTAAAAAATCAGCCTCCAAGGGAATCTTTTTAGATTCCACAAAATTTTGCAAAGATTCCTTACCGCTGGCCCCCTAATTTTTTTCTGCTCAAATGGGGAAATGGACCACACCATCATGTTCCTTGTGAAATTCTCATTCACTTGAGTATAAAGTTGACATGATTCTGTCACTGTGAAAAATCACCCTCTAGGGAATCTTTCACATTCCTCCAAGATTTTGCATGGGAATATTCTATGGAATATTCTAGGGAATGTTACATGGAATATTATAAGGAATATTCCCCTAGAATATTTTCCCTCAAAAAATGTGCCCAACTCCTGGTTCCACCCACTTGTGCATTGTTCCAATGCGTCCTCCGCCCAGTCGAATGAGCAACTCAAATTACATACAAAGTTTTGGGCGAGCTTTATAAAGGCCAACCACTTGGCATGATGGTTAGCCCATGGTTGGCAGTCCACTGGGTGGGCAGAGGACCCGAGGTCGACTCTCCGCAATGGAAATTTTGGCACAATAAGTTTAATTTTTTTCCGGCAATCGTTTTCCAACATATGCGGTGGTGGTATATAGTTTGGTGCATTTGTTAACAAATGGTTGGTGGTTGGTCATGGTATGTAACCATTATGGTTTTGGGGTGTAATGTAATGTGGGGCCATTGCGTGGGGCAGGATGGCCACTAGTCGACGCAGGTTCAAGTTACGCCAACACGGTTTTGGCAGTCAACAGCCCAATGACCGAGTCATATATATATATATATATATATATATATAGTGGTTGGGGGATGGTGGGGGCGGCGACCTGCCACCCCACTTTTATTATTTTTATTTTTAACCCATATTAGCCAAACCAATTCAACTAGATTTTGGGTGTCATTTGAAAAATTAATGAGGTGACAAATTTTCCCATTCGGCAGCTGGAAACTAGCTACCGAAAAATTTCCAAATTATTGTCGCGTTAGTAGTTGCCATTGGGCCTAGTTTGACCATAACTTTGACCACAAATATCTTGAGTGTACGAACTCGGATTTGAGTTTCGTTCACTCCATTGGAATCAGGATGTCGAGCACTACGACCTGGTCCTAGTTTCACTTCAATCCAGCAATTTTTATTTTTGAGCTATTTCTGAATTCTGAGCATTCTTGGAGCCACCTGGATCATTCCTCCCCACTTAGGAACTTTTCGTCATCCAAAATCATGAACATAATATTCAATTTCTATGTACATTTTTTGCACAATAAGTATCGTGACAGATCACACTTCCTTCTCTTTCACCCTTTTTATTCGGAGCCATAAGTGATGAACCGACACTCGCATCCTCTGCAAACCTGTAGTATAGTTTTTTCAAACTACATGCTTAATTACATGACCAATAATGACCCAAGAATCCCCATACTTTTCACAATTGTATAACACACTCTATGGTCAAGTTTACATTATAATAGAATCAATACCCCAGCTATCAATAAAAGGCCAAAAACATCGTCATTGCTTTAACAAGTAATGGAAAACACATCATCGATTTTAAATTTAGATCGTAACACATGATTTACAAAATGCAGCCATGAAAAGCTACCATTTCTAATAAAACCATCTCTCACTCATAAAAGTGAACGGGTCATCATCCTAGAGTTGATTCACTTGTTGAACAACTTTTCCACCTAGTTCTTGCACGAGCACTTTGTCCTTGAGACGTCGCTCTGGATGGAGCCTCCAACATTTGGCTCTTTGATGCCCACCTATGTTGCAATGAATGAAAAAATTCTTCGTCCTCCAGACCTGCTTATTCTTCTTCCTTCCCTGATGTGGAGAATGGTTTTCATGCCTCATCCTCTTTCTTGCTGCCATTATCTTCCAGCACTCAACAACCACATGGTGATGCAAACCACAAAAACTACATGGTTTTCTATTCCATGATTTCTTCTCATCATTAAAAATATGTTTGTAATAAAAATAAACTTTATAATACTGAGAATTTTTATACCTCTTTTGATTGCCTCTGGTGCAATTCTAGGGGTGAAAGCTTGTCTTAACTCTTCCTCTGCAATGTGCACTATCATGGGAGGATTGTGATGTATTGCAATCATCCTCTTTCTTTGATGGCTTCAATAATGTATTGGAATCTTCTTCTACCTTCGAGCACTCTCCTTCAGTATACCCAAAACCTGAAAATCAAGTTCTTTTTACAACCTCCAATGGCTGAGTCATTCCTTGGCCATTAACACCAAGTCATCCTCCTTTATACCTCATCTTGGTAAGGAGTCTTATGCCAGTTTCTGAAATGGGTGCCTCAGGGCTTCCAACAGAATAACGTCATGTGAAAATGAAATGGAAGAATGATCAACATTGTTTACCTCAACTATTGATTCTGAAACATGTGATGATGGCTTCGCTAAGCCTTGTTGTGCTTAAATTTTTCCAAGGCCTATTATGTGGCTCATAACTGAAGCTGCAATCTCTAGTTCTCCTCTTTTTCTTCTCGTAGAAGTCTCCTTAATTCAACATTCTTTGCTTGAAGGCTCTGATTGATCTCCTCATATGACTGATGAGAAGACGATGAAGAAGATGAATAAACATTCGAGGGGGTAGATGGAGCATCGTCCTCTACTCTTTCTTTCTCCCATTCCTCTCTTGCCATCTTCTCCTCATAATTTGTGTACATTATGTCCACCATACATGCCATCTTGAGGAGGTCCCCGTAGATATATTTGTTGTTCTCCATTTCCCTTCTTGTTGCGCGTTCAATCATTCACACTTGCAATTCACATCGACAAGAAGACCGATCTAATACCAAACTTGATATGGATCTCTTGAGCTACCAAAATTAACAAAGATCTTTTACTTTTATGATGTTAGCAGAATTTCATATGAAAGAGTATAAATCAACCACATGTGCATGCTTTAGGGAAGATGAAACATAACAACAACCATCAAATCAAAGGACACAAACACATTGATAACAAAGTTCACCCAGTGTGGGTTACGTCTCCGGGCCTGGTGTCAAGAGTGGGGAGGTCACTTCATTAAATGTTACAATATGATGATGAGTACATAGTACATTATTTTCCATTACAAGGATATATCCCCTAAACTAGATTGGCATGTCTCGCCACGAGACGTTCTCCCTATAGGAACTCTCACTGAAATGGGCCCTCCTTCTGCATGACAAGCTAATAAATTCTCACTTGACGTGGCAGACAAGTATCCTTAAACATGATGGAATCAAGGACCTCAAAAATAAAATAAAAAATCATAAAAAAAAAGAAAGACATGAAATTATTACATCATCTACCTCCACATTCCGTGATGGCCTGAAAATGTGAAGATCTGCTGACGAAAGGGACTTCACCATTGAATTTGTGGTACGAAATCAACACCATCAAAATCTGAACCCTCGGGAATCTCGAAGATTCCCCCAAATGTTCTTTCTTGGATATGGCCAAAAATTCTACTACTTGAATGAAAATTCAGAGCACACCACTGTGCTCCTTGCAAAATTCTATGAAAAATGACTATAAAGTCGACATTATTCTACCTCTGTAAAAAATTAGCCTCTAAAGGGATATTTTTAGATTCCACAAGATTCTGCAAAGATTCCTTGTTGTTTTCCACCTCAATTTATGTTGCTCATATGGGGAAATGGACCACACCTCCAAGATTTTGCATGGGAATATTCTAGGGACTATTCCCCCTAGAATATTCTCCCTCATAAAACATGCTTGACTCGTGGTTCCACCCTCGTGTGCACTATTTCGTTGTGTCCTCTTCCCGATTGAATGAGCGACTCAGTTCATATACAAAGTTTTGAGCATACTTTACAAATTCCAACCACCTAGCACAACGTTTAGCCCACTGGGATTACGCTGGGCAAGTGGAGGACTGTAGTCGACTCCCCACAATGGCAATTTGGCACATATATAGTTTGGCACGTTTGTTAACAAGTGGTTGGTGGTGGGTCATGGTATGTAGCCATTACGGTTTTGGAGTGTAATGTAACGTGGGGCAACCACGTAGGATGGGTCGACCACTGGACAGTGTGGGTTCAAGTCCCGTCGGCCTTGGTTTGGCGGTCAATGGCCCAACGAATGATTCATATAAATATATATATAGTGGTTGGTGGGTGATGACCTGCCACCCCACTTTTATTTTTTTTTAATTATTTTTAACCCATATTAGCCAAACAAATTCGACCAATTTTGGGGGGTCACTAGCAAAATTTATGAGGCGAAAAATTCACCAGTTCTGGTGGCCAGAATCTGACTATCAAAAATTCCAATTTAGTGCCTCGTTAGTGGTTGCCACTGGGGCCTAGTTTGACCAGAACTTTGACAGCGAATACCTTGAGCATACGGACTTGAATTTGAGTGTCATTCATGCCGTTGGAATCAAGACATCGAACACTATGATCTGGTTCTAGTTTCACTTAAATCTGACAATTTTTATTTTTTAGCTATTTCTGGATTCTGAGCATTCCTAGATATACCTGGATCAATTGTAGACTAAGAAATGGCAAGGATATATAGGAAATATATGAAGGTACATACGGTATAAATTTCAAACCTTGTCTTGCTACATTTTTCCTATTATTTGAGGAAGTTAGTGTTCTTGAATGATCCTCAAACATGTTTTGAATAGGGTAGCTTGTTATTTTCCCTATAACTTTATTTATAAGATGTTTCATACTACAAAATTTGGAGGAAATAAAGAAGAAATCTAAAGTTTCCTATGGTATAAATTTCAGAGCCATATTTGAAAAAGTGAATACATGGAATGTTAGGCAGTTTATTCATGGGAAGAAACCAAAACCAACAAGTTTTGGGACAAGTAAACCTCGCGAAGAAGCAACAAGTAGAATTTGTAAAGGAAGAAGCACCTAATAGACCTAGTACAGGAAAAAGAATTAAGAAGACTAGGTGAACGAAGAAGAAACTAATAGAAATTGTGTAAAATAGAGCAAACTAAGTGAAGTTCGTTGTTGCTAACAAATCCATAGAAGGGATTGGTGACTCCTATAGGTTGGTTCCTACACAGCAACAAATGGGATTTTTTTTATCCTATAGTTTGGTATGTCCAAAGAAATAGAGAGTATTAGTGTCTCCTGTAGGTTGGTGCATAGAAATTGATGTAATAGTAGGTCGGTTCTTGCAATATATTTCATATAAACAAGTTTTATAATTTTCTACTATAAGGGTTTCCAGGTATATCTTTTGTTACTAGTGTAGCTAATGATATCAATGTTATATGATGTTTGGTTGGCTTTAAATATGTAAAATAATAATTATACTTATTCGACCACCCTCTTAGCATAATTGTGAATCAAAGAATTGGTATTAGAGAAGTTTTCTTCATAATCAGTCTAAATATGGGAAAGTAAATCTTAGCAGGACAAATGGCTATAAAGGATAACTCCTTCTCAAACAGAGCCCTGCTCTTTGATGGAACAAATTATGATTTTTCAAAGATAATGATGAGAGTAAGTCTAATGTATTTTGGTGTTGTTGTACGTAAGTGTGTAGTAGATGGATATATAGTTATATCAATTCATCTAATAGATGCATATGAGAAAAAGGTTTTTGTAAATAATTCCAAAGCAAGAAATTCCATTATGAATGGTATTATTTATTTGTTATTTATCACGGTAATGTGTTGTGACTTTTCTAAATAAATTTGGAACATGCTTCAATGAAACTATGAAAGATATCAAAAGGTAACTGGTGCTAAACTTCAAACCCATAGAATGCAATTTGAAAATTTAAATATTAATGAAGAAGAAGACATTGAAATTTTTTTCCTTCTAGTTGATGAAGTTGTGAACACTATTAGAGGATTGGGTGAAAATATTGAAGAACCAATGATTGTTCTGAAAGTCTTGAGATCTCTTCCAGTGAGGTTTAATTTAAAGGTTTGAGCTATTGAAGAAATGAAAGAAATGGTAAATCTGAAGATCAATGCACTACATGGAATCCTCACTGCATGTGAGATGAGAACAAGAAAAGAGAAGTTATGATTAAAGGAAGAAACCTTCAAACCATAAAATAAAAAAAGGGGACAAGGACCACAATATTTCTAGCTCTCAATCAGATGAAAAAGAAGCTCAATTTGTGAGAAAGTTGAAAAGAGCATCTAGGTAAGCTACTATTCAAATGGTTTGAGTGTGGTAGAACAGGTCATTATTCTTCTAAATGTCCATATGCAAGACTAGAAGATAGTGATGATGAAATAAAACATAGAAATAGAAGAAATTTTCATAAAAATAAGAAGAAAGATCTCTCAAGAAGAAAATTTTATATTCCAAGGCCAACAAGAGTCCATCGGAAGATGGTGATGAACATCCATTTGATTATGATCAAGAAGAATGCCTACTCATGCCCTTGGAGAAATAGACATCAAAAGAAGAAGAAGAAGAAGATGGTGATGGGGAGGTAAATCTTGAGGGTGAAGTTATCAATGCCTTAACATAAATAAACAAACTCAAAATAAAGAATAAAAAGATTAAGGATCTATTGCAAAAATATGAGAAGGAAGATCAGGATTTAGATAATCCACCAATCATCCTAAAGACATAATTGAAAGAGACCAAGAAAATAGAGGATGCACCGTAAGTTAATGAAAGAAAATGAAAGAAACTATGAGAAGCTAGAAGTAGAGGTTGTATCTTTAAGAATGGACCTAGAGAAGACAAATTCTCAGTTGAATATGAAAATAAAGTATGAAAAAGGGACTAAATCATTACATAACATTATCAACTACCATAGATATTCCTTTATGATAACATGTATTGGTTTTAAAGAAGACCATGAGATGTTCAAAGGAGAATAAACTCAAAGACACTAGAGGGAGAAGAACCTAAAAGTTATGCCAATGTTTTCAAGAGGCTCTAGCAGTAATGGAAGCAATGTCATAAATAAAGCTAGGTATTAGAAAAGACATGACCCTCTTAGCATTACAAACAACAATAGGAAATAAAGTGAAGAACAACAAAGACATAGGAATGGATTCACAAGATGTGCTCCACCAGGAAGGCTCATCAAAATTAGGTATTAAAATTTCTTTTTTTCTTATAGATTTTCATCCAATTATTTTGGTCACAAGGCAATATATTGTAGAACCCATGTAAGAAATGAGTATATTAGGATTAGAAGTAGAGGATCTTATAAGACCCCAATGAATTACTCTAAAAGTGATAAATCTATAAATCCTTGTAAAGGCGGTTACAATCCATTTTCTCCTCTATTGGATTATGTTGAATGTTGTAAATACAATAAATATGGACACAAAATGAGTGTAAAGGTACCTCAATAATGCCTCCCGAACAAAAAAAATAAGAATAATTCACAAATATTTGTTAAAAGAAGCAAGAAAGACAAGATGAGTGTGGATTTGTACGATATTCTCAAAGCCAAGGAAATCAATTATACATTGATATTGGATGCTCAAAGCATATCACTGGAAATACTAACAAATTTCTATCTCTAAAGGAAGACAAATGACGAATTTCTACTTTTGGAAACAATGCACCAACTAGACTAATGGGTAAAGGGACAATTATCCTTTATAATGGAAAAAATAAGGGTTAAAATGTTTTGTATTTTGATGGTTTAAAAAATAATTTCTTAAGTGTTAGCCAAATGTGTAATCAATGATATGGTGTCGCATCTCATTGTATAGGATGTCAAATGTAATGCATACATATTAATGGAGCAAAATAAAATTGTTGTGTTGGGAAATCAGATGAAAGTTGGTTATGGCACAAAAGGCTACCTCAACAACTTTGCTAAACTCAACAACAAGGGGGCAGTAAGAGACATGCCAAATATCTCAAATCCATGTAATATTATTTGTAAGGCTTGTTAGCATGGGAATAAAACTTGAGTCAACTTCAAAAAAAAGGAACACACATTAACAAATCCATTAGAATTTTTTCATAAAGATTTGTGTGGGCCCCCAAGATACATCATGGGTTGCTTTACTAAGAGAAATTTTTGAAGCATTTAACAAGTACAAACATTCAAAGCCCAAGTTGAGAATGAAACAAATTTTAAGACCAAATGCTTGAGATCTGATAGAGGATAATTTACTTCTAATGAATCCAAGAAACTTTGTGAAGAACATGGGATCAAAATACATTTATCAATAGCAGAAACCACTCAACATAATGAATTTGTTGAAAGAAGAAAAATATTTATGCAAGAAATAGCAAGAACTATGTTTGATGAATCTTATGTTCCAAACACCTTCTAGGGGAGAAGTTGTTCATAAAGTACTTAATATGCTAAATAAGGCTCACATCAAAGTAAACAACAATAAAACCCCCCATGATTTATGGAAAGATAGACATGCTTCAAATAAACATTTCAAGGTATTTGGAAGAAAATGTTATTTTAAGATAAATAAGACAACATGGGGAAATTTGATTCTAAAGCAGATGAAAGAATATTTCTTGGGTACTCTTCTAATAACAAAGACTAAAATTACTACAAAAAAAGACTACGCAGGATATTTTGATGCAGAAGCATCAACACCATCTAGATAGCATTTTATTTCTAGGCACAAGGGGAATCACAAAACCTTCAAAGGAAAAAATATGTTCCCAACTTTGTATAAAATTATGTAAATTGAGGTAAACATAGGTGTTTAGATTCTTCTAGAATCTGGGAGGTTAGCTTGTTTCACTGGGTTGGTTTATTGGCCATATAGGTCTATGTAATAATGACAAGTTCCATCTTGAGGTGTTAGGAAGTTTTTGAATTGTAAGGAAAGGTGTCCAATTGTCTTGGTTTATTAGGTTATTTTCCTTGTTTGCAGGAAAACTACATGTACATTAGAATTCAATGGTTGGGCTCACTCTCAATGGTAGTGTGGAAGGAGAGCTCTTGATGAAAGTAAATAGTTGCGATGAAGATGTTATGAAACAAGGAGACACGAGCAAGTGAGAAATTTTTACACCTAGTAAATATGCTCGTTCAATTTAAAAAGAAATTTGGGTAGTTCTTTGTAAATTCATATTATTTGGAAGTTAACATAGTTTGTATATTTCCTTGTATTTGAAGCCTGTTTGAATGCATGTTAGAACCCATATGAGGGTTCTATAATCCTGCTTTAAGGTCAATTTATATACTAAAGGGTAGTGGAGACAAAAGCGAAGGAGAGTGATGCAGGTGCATAGATGGAGCAATTTTTTTTGATGAAGACTGGATTAAATATTGCCAATGTGATGAGATGGTCACATGATGGTGCTAGGAGAAATTTAAATGTTTTTGTATGACATTGCAAATATTTACATTAGGAAGTGAGTTTTTTTATTATAATAAATTGGAGGAATTATTTCCTAATGTAAATATAGTTTCAATTTCCCTTATTTTGTGGAGAAGGGGAAATTCATCTTATGACTCTTGGTTGTCCCATGATAACTTCAATTTTAAAGAAAAGAGTGTTTGAGAAGGGTCTGTGCAGCAAAAGTGGAGAAGACGAGGAGTAGATAAGAGAAGCTCCAACACAAGGAGAAGAGGCAAAGATTGAGAGGTCTGGGTTGCACATGCCTGCATTGTATATCTGGCCAATTTAATGTATTATTGAATTTGATTAATGAGTAGTTGTTTATATTCCTTTGTGTGCGTTAACTTCTTTGTCTGCATACTGTTAGTGAAATTGTGTGTATGCACTTGTTGAGTCAATTTATGTTAAGAATATAAATGTGTTGAGAAGAATAGTGGTTGTAGATGTTATGCATTAATGGTATACTATTATTGGGCCTTATATTGTCATGGATAGTTGAGTACCTACTATTGATATGTTGTTGGTGATGGTATATCGTATGTTGAGTTCATATTGAAAGGAAACTTGAATATTATGGCCTACACCATTATGTAGTTGTGCCCAATTATTTTGTATTTTGGTTCAAATCCCCATGGCAGAGTCTTCCATGTGTTCTGATGTAGTGGTTGTGTGATATTTACAATGACTAAGTGTTGTTATTGTAGAACATAGCATTCTATTTTGGAAACACTATTAAAATGCCCCTCTGACTATTTTTATTGGCAAATTCTATAGTGTGATTGCCCATTTGTCTTTTTGGGATTCCTATCATAAATCGTGTAGAAGAAGGTGTGGTCACACCCTGGAATAGTAGCTGCATGAATTTATGTTAGTGATTAAGTGTTATCACTGAAGAAAACATAACACATTGTTTTGGAATGTTGTGAAAATACTTTTAGATTGGTCCCTATCCAGTAAATTTGAGTTAGCCTTCGAAATCCGGTGAATAAAGGCATATGAAATCACTCGTTGTGTTAAGAATCAAGTTAAGGATGTGGAAAATCATTTATGAACCAAGCCGAGTCATTTCAACTTCTCCAAGTTCAAAATACTACTTTTTTGGAGCACTACGAAATCATTTTGTATCATCTACAAGATTTTATAATAGTGTTACGAAATTGTTTCGTAGTGCCTAAAACAAAACAAAAAATTAGGGCTACGTGTTCAGATTTTTAAATGGCCATGGATGTACCCGTTGCAACACTGGATAAGTTGATTCCTATTTAAGTTGGATGAGGTGAGGAAAGTGATTGGAAGGTGAGAGAAGACTCTCTCATGGAACTTGTGAAGCCAAATCCATATTCTCTTTTTGACTACATATTTTAAATAGTTCTTAGAATTCCTTAATTGGGTGAATACAAAGTTATTTCTTGAGCAAAGGAAACCTTATTTGTTATCAAGTGGCATCAGATCTTGAAAGGAGTCAGATTGATATTTGGTGATGTAATCAGAATAACAAAGATTGGATTTTAGAGTTACAGTACAACTAAAAGTGAAATGAAGTGAGAGTGGAGATGCTTTCATGTCAAGAAGGGTTGATCCATGTACAGATGGAATTTGCAAGTTTGAAGACAACTTAACAATGAAAAGAGGTTGAAGAGAAGAACAAAATTATAGAAGGAGGAGGACAAGTTGAATTGTTAGGAAGTAATTAAGATGATTGTAGGGGAGAAAATAGTTGATATGTTCTTGACGAAAAACAAGTGTATTGGTTGGAAAGGAATTGGTTCAACAAGTAGATCCAAGAAATATTGTGGAAGATGAGATCTTGTTATATATATTATAAAATTGAATGTGACATTTATGATAACTTTTACATTAAAATAAAATAATTGTGTTTTCAAGAATGAATTAGTAGAAACTACCATAGCAAGTAAGTTATGTCAAAGGAAAAGGAGCAGGAAAAGATCTTGGATGAAGAAATGGTAACATAACCCAACAAAAAAATAAATTTGCTGAAAAATAGGAAGAGTGAGCAAATTAATATGCAGCAACCAAAAACTTTAAAATTTGAGGAGCAAGAGTGATCAAGAATAGGTTCTACTGCAGAGAACCTAGAGAAGATAAGATACCAAGAGGATGATTTAGTGTGGGCGACAAGTAGAAAACTTGTTATAGAGAAAATAAGGGCTTGTTGTAGCTTGCTAGTAGACAAGGATAATTCACAATAGTAAGAGATGAAGATGATTATTATTAGTCATAATAGGGGTTTAGAGGAAAGTCACAAGTAGAGGAAGAAAAGTACCAAAACAATTGGAATGAAAGGAATGAGTGATGAAGAACTTGAGAAGGAGATGGTTGAGCATAACTCAATCATGTGAAACAATTGCTACAAGAAATTCAAGATGACCAGATTTATGGTTGGATAATTAGATGGAAGAATGGTGTTGATGTAAATAATTGGAATGTATGGAACAATAAAGGGATGAAAATAGTAAGAATAGTTTTGCAGCAGCAGTTGTATGTTAAAGTGAAGATTGAACAAGGAGTTAATGATCTTTTATTTTCAGTTAATTTTGGATTAATTATTGATTACAAGTAGCAATGATGAATGCTTGTAGTCGAGGATGATGGAAAGGAACTTTATAGTAGAAAGTGAGGAAGAACAAGGAAGAATATGAGTAAATTGCATATAGAATCCAGAAGAGAAAACAATGCTCAACTGAATATTACAGAGGAAGGATTCATTAGAAATACTAGGAGAAGACTAGGCATGGAAGAGCTTAGTATGGTATTTACAAACAAGTTGAGGGAGTCAGCTTGTTGCAATGGCTTGTGTGTAGTTCACAGTGAGCAGGAAGAAGCTCATGGAAGAAGGATATTTGTGACTATTGAGAGTCATAGTAAAGTCTCAGAGAGAATCCATAGTGGATAAAGTTAGGAAAAACTTGATAGACAAGTAGTGTTAATGAGAAAATTTCCCTAAGGTAAGGGTTGACATCCTCAACGGAGAAAAACAAGATAACCAACAAAGAGAAACCAAGCAAGCATGCCAAACATATGAAATATTAAACATGGATTTGGAAACATACGTGAAGGTCCTATATTCGATGATGTTCCCGCAGGGTCCAAACCCTCTGCTTCCTCCAGAATGAGTAGGCCTGCAAGTCAATTCACAAAATCATATACATGATAGATAATTAAATGTGCATACATAAAAGATATGTTATATCATCATATATAAGTATATAAATTACTATTCATGAGACAATAACATATCAGGAACAAGAAATGAGCTTATTTATTGATTAACAACAGTAGGTATAGGAAAGGTACAACCTGATCCAAGACAAGGCATTAACGAGGCCTTCCTCCGGATCTGTCCAGCCTGAGCCACGAAGACAACCACTCTAACAAGCACAAGGAGATGTTATAAAGATTATGAACATCACTACAAAGGAAACTAAGGTTTCCATAGAGACTGGGAGTGCAGGAGGCATGAGAAAATCAGAATTGATCTGGGAAGAAAATGGGTATAATGTCGATAGCCCTTCTCTTATGTTTTTTAGGCCTATCCAAGGGGTATATATATACCACTTGAAATTAGTTAATTTATTTGTTCCATGGGATCCTGTAGGTGGGTTCTCAGTAAAACCCACCCAAAAAAAATATTTTATTTTAGTTTTTCATATTTTAAAGGGTATATGTGGGTGCAATGTTACAGGACCAACATATGTACATGATTTAGTGTGGGTAGAGTCGCGTATGGAATTTGACTTTGTTTTTTAATCTGAGGTCAATTCTACATGGGAAAAGGACTTACCAAGGCATTTAAGAGCATCAAGTCTACATGAGTGCTAAATGATGTTATAACAGATGCCCCCTAATATATGAGGTCAGAAGGGGTACACGATGGCTAAAATATATTAAGTATAAAGAGCGGAGTCATCCAAAAACCTAGGAGGAGATCACCAGATTCTTGCTCATTGAATACCTATGGAAGGATTTAGAAAGAAAACTCATGTGTGAGGTGGGCATACCCATTCTCAAAAGTAATAAAGCATATTCACTAATCAAGTATAAAGTAGATCCAGAATGTATACATTAGTGAATAGAAAGCATTGTAGAATACATAATGGATCATCAGATCATAGCCTCAAAGGAACACAATGGGGCTATGTATCAATATTACATATAGAAGAATATATTATCAATGATGCTACATAACTAATTCTCATAAAAGTATCTAGTCATATAGGTGGAATAATGGTATTGCATAAACTCTGGTGCCAACATATAAAATGTTGTTTTGAAGTACTACAACATATAAAGGTGGGAGGTTTCACTAGCAAAAACTTGAAGGGGCTGTCAAGTGAACCAAAATGTTGACACAACCCGAGGTATTCATCGACATGGTAGATGGTACATTTCTACACTATGGGAATAAATTATATGAAGTCAACCATGTGAGAAATCCTTTGATTACTTGTCATTGATGTATCTCATTAACAAACATGAACAACTCACCAATAATGATAATGAGTGTCAAGGTACCCCAGTACAATCTAGCAAGTGCTAATAAATGTGTTGAAGTTGAACACTTGAAAGAATCTACCAATCAAAAGAAATTTATGTATTCTCACTGTCGATAGCGAAGGAGTCTGCCAGTAATGACTGCAAACCCTAAGGTGATAAAAAAAGGACTCTAGACCTTGTTCCTAGAGCAATAAGTTGGAGTTGATGGGAAAATATCCATTGGAAAGAAGGCATTAAGGCATCCCACATCAACCAGCATGAGTGTAATCCACAAGCAAATAATTTGGAAGAACTTGGACAAAGAGAGATGAAGTAACCCTTCCAAAGTACATTTTTAGCGTACACAAGATGTGGCTAGTTCACAGTAGAAATCCTCTGAACCAACCAATAATGAAAGTTGACAAAGAGGTAAGGAATCCACCAATAGGATCAAATGGAAACCAAGGTACTACACGAATCCCAATGTTTGATAATGTAATCTGATGTCGAACACAAGGGAAAACATTGAGTTAAAGACCCATAATATTGATCGATGTTGAGCACAAGGTCACCTATCAATGATGTAAATAGGGCCAGGGTGTGAATCTAGGTCTACTCTAAGAGAAATTTGTTGGAGTCGATAAGATAAAACCCACCAGTAAGAATTCAATGGGGATCTTCTTAACGAGAATGAGTGAAGGACCAAGTAGCTGATGTGATACTGAAGATAACTTAACAGACCAGGTATGGATGACAGGAATGAGTCAAGAGACATCACAGAGTGGCCGACAATAGGTTTACTTCCCGTGAACAAAAGCATGACTTGATGTGAATTTATGGCAACATGAAATAACTTTGTATAAGTTTGCAATGTAGGAGGCATTAGCAAACTCTCCATATGATTGGAAGAGATAACCGACCGGAGGAGGATTGACTCAAGAACAAGGTTATGGTTTCCCTAAATCCAAACTAAGTCCCATCCTGATGGAGGAAAGACTCATTTTAAGTTCTTTGTTCATGGGCGACATGACTGGCTCTTGCTGCCATCAAATTATGAATAAATTGTCATATTCCCTCTCTTTTTTTGGAATATTTAAATTTTTTTATGTTTTTCATATTTAAAGCATAAAAAAGAATAAAAGAATGCTTATAGTACAGTGGAGAGAACGAGTGTCAAGGGAAAGTGCACTAGTTCCTGGGACTAAAACAATACTATGCTCAATGTAAGGTGTTAGATGATGGTCATTAACACTCAGGGGATGTTCTCTCCATGGAAAAATAGGTGTCAAGTCACAAAGGCTAATGAATGCATGGTTTAAACTTGTATAAGGTCATGGTCAAAAGTGGCTTATACATGAGTCCAAATGAAGTCGGCTTAAAGAAAAAAGAGGTACAAGTGGTCAAAATTCAATACAATAGTAAAACGTAACACATTGAAGCCTCTAGGATATAAGGCCATAAAATAGTGAAGAGGAAGAAGAATGAGGCTTCAACGCAAAGTCATGGTGAGACTAAAGAGGATTCCTGAGTCTACACAATATTTTCAACATGGGCGATATATGTAAGTGAGGATCTAATTAGGAAGCCCATGGAAGTAAAGACTCTACCACTTTTTTATGATTTTACGAGATGATGAGTGGAAGTGGTTAAAAATCGCCACATAATGGGGTCAACCCTATGGAAAAATAACACACTATGAGGTCAAGATGCATAATGCAATGGAAAGGTGATATGTCTTAACCTATACTCCAATTTAGAAAAATGATACCTTCCATGATAGGTAAACGATCATGGAGTCAAAGCGATGGAAAAAAATCACTAAGTCTTCATTACCCTGAAAAATAACCTCTCCCAACACTTCAAGCAAAAAGTAAAAAGTTCATAAAATTATAAAAATTAAAAATAATGAACTTTAAAAAAGTGGGTTTTTAAATTTTGACTATAAAAGAGCTTTTTGGACTCACCCCAATTAATTTTCACCATCCAAGTGTTGAGAAGAGGGCTCTTGGAGAAAATTTGGGCAAACCGATCCGATCAAATCCACCAACAAATTCATCACACACGATCTCTAGGTAATTCTTATCCCTAAAATCATCCATTTGATCAAAGATCTCATGATTTAATTCAAATTTATAGAGTTATTTTTTTTTTCAAATAACTATTGGTGTGCGTACGGGTCGATAATTTGAAAAGTTCTTATAGAAATCCCTATACATGATTTTTCAAAGGAAAAGTCATGTGTGTACACTACTATCTCTTACAAAAGTCGCGTACATACAGAGTAAGATTGAAAAACTTAATTTATAACAGATGAAATCCCTCAATTTTGTAAGATGTCGATTATTTGGAGAGAGAGAGAACATAATGATGTTGATAATGAATTTTTAGCGGATCAAGAATCATTGGATAGATTAAAAAATTATGGGTTGGTCAAATTCTTCATGATGCCCAACATGAGAACACATACTTGATTTTTGGAAATGTTAGTGCATTATTGGGACCCAGAGCAGGGGTTATGCATCATAGATCATATGCCTTTACAGATCAAAGTAGAAGATATCTACTTCATAACAAGACTTTCTGGGAGGGGAGAAGTCATTGACCTGAAAGGGAAGGCCTATGGAGGCCTTAACATTGTTGAATATATTTCCATATACTATGCACCAGAGACTAACAAGGCCGGATCATGGGTTCGGACAAAAGAAATCACAAATTGTCAATCAAAATCATCCACTTCACTATTTCCAGGATAGCAAGATCATCCTCACTACATCAAGATTCACAACCTGCTATGTTCTTGGCAATAGAATTCCTGAGACTAGTAGTATATGATTCGTGTATAATGCTCTTAACCAATATGAAGAAACAATTGACATCAGTTAGACAAGGAAAAACAAAGAACTTTGGCTATGGTGACATCCTTTGCTCATTTTTGTTTGAGCGAATTCTGGTATTACGACTCTGATTAACCACTACCATCAGTAGTCCTAGAGATCCTTGGGGCCAGATGGGAAGATATGATGAAGCGACTCGACAGAGGCGAAGTCACTCAGGTGACCTTCGATGATGAGTTCTTCCACTAGTGGAAGAAAAAAATCATGGCCACAGAGGATTACCCCTATGCATGTGTATACTTCTGAGAGGACCTGGAGCTTGCACTTCCAGTAGGGGCAACATGGGGTGACATTCGTAAAAAAAAATATTTTTAACTTATTTATTTTTTTGGATTTTTTAATATAATCTCCAGAAATTCAAAGTTTTTTTTCGTGAAACAAAAATATTACAAGATTAAAGGATAATTATACATATGGTTGACCAGAGATACCTAAGAGTCTATTGAGGCATAGGCATCGTGGCAGAGAAGTGGAGAAAGAAGCAGCTGAGTTTGAGAGATTTCTTCATGTTGTTCAGAGGAACTTGGAGAGTTTGACTAGCTCGGTTCTAATGCTATCATTAGAGGATCTCCCTGAGGATATACATAGATGATTGGTTGGAGTACCACAAGAATGGATGTGTCTCTTCCGATGAGTGGAAAAAGTCATTGTCTTCTTCTGAGATGCTCATCTAAGGTAGGGCCTGCAGCCTTAGATTTTAGATGACTGATGTTTTTGATAGATGGACAGGCTTAAGCCCTAATTTTGTAGGACATTTGTCCACATTTTGTAATATTTTGACATACTATATCTATCTATATATAGAAATTTTGTGATTTGATCATATATACAAATGATTTTGTGATATTTTGATTTACTGTGATGAATGATTAATATGCCAATCCAATGCTTGGTTAGATATAAAATCAGAAAATGCATTATCTGATCATGGAATATGAATGCAAGTAATAAAAGTGAATGATCTTTACAATAATCTCACTCTCAGAAATTGGTGATGTAATAAAGTATCCCTCACATGATAAATTTTATTTAAATGAGACACAACCAATTGTGAATCCAAATAAACCAATAATGATTAAATACATAAGATATTGCTTCATATAGTAATTGATACTGACACTGTACTCAGACATATTATTAGAAGCAAGACCAATGCATATGCCCCTTGAGACTAACAACTGGCCAGATAGATAATATATTACCCAAGTGGCAGAAGCTAAATTCTGAGTATGTCTACTAGCACCATTTGCGAATCCTAAATACACCAAATCACCCATCGAAACCTACAAAGGCATATCAAAAATATCATCATCACCAGGAGACCCATAGACAAAAACAAAATACTATGTACAATATTTTCAAAACAAAGCAAATTCTAGGTAAAATCCTAGGCATAATACTTCTTGAGATAGAGCCCATTTCTGGGCTCCGATGACACATTTCCTTCAAATTCAACCAATTCATACACACTTATTCAGTAAATTGTTAATGATAAAAGGATCGTACCACATAGGTTTGAATTTTGTTGCCCCCAAGGTGTCTTTGTCTTGGTCATAGACCAAAACAAGGTTAGCTTCAGAGAAAACCCTAGGTCGTATAGTCTTGTTGTACTGGGATTAACTGTTTTCTTATGAGCTTCATTCATTGTGGCTGCATACCGATGTTTCTCATCGAGATGTTCAAAATTAATGAGTCATTCTTCAAGACTTTAGGCATCCGAAAGAAGCTGGACTACCAATTTGAGAGATCAAATTTCACATTCTACAGGAAAGATTGATTCCAACCCATATGAGAAAGAGATGCTCATATGGAATTGATTCTTCATAAACAACATATCCTTCACAAGGCAATTTTGAAATAAATTCCACAAAAACTAAATATTTCTTCGACTTAGTTGACATAAGCTCGAGATCAAACTCTTGCAAAGTGAAAATCTATTTATTGTATTTTCCCCCAATCACTTGCCTTTTGAGAACAAATTGAAATGGGTTGACATCAGCTAATACAAAGGTTTTTTTTGAGCAGAATGTAATGACGGAGTCATTAGACAACATGAACTGCTACCAAAGCCAATTTCTCAATATCATAATACCTAAGTTCAGGACCGACTAAGCCACAACTTAGATAATAAAGAACATTCTCTCTAAGGGAATTATCTTCTTGAACTAGAACCATACCAATAGTTGATTCTTCTATTGTGGGGTACAAGAAGAAATCTCTGCTATAATCAAGTGGACTCAGAAGAGGAGTAGAGGTCAATGCCTTTTTCAAAGCATCGAACTAGCATTGAGAAAAGTCATCCCAAAGAAATGGAACTCCTTTCTTTAGTAAACAAATAAATCCTTTTGTGATTTCAGAATAATTTACAATAAATCTCCTTAAAAAATTGGCTTTTCCTTGAAGACTTTGAAGTTAATTGTACTCGGTGGGGGAGGCAGCTGAAGTATTTACTCAACCTTGAAGGGGTCTACATGAATGTTATACATGATGAATCCAAATAACTGACCATATGCAATAGCGAAAACATACTTATTAGGATTCAATCAGATTTTATAATAACGACGTATCTCAAAAACTAAACGAAGGTGTTTTGGATGTTTTGTTCTCTTGCGAGAGAGAGAAACTAACTCATCCAAATATGCTTCAATTATATGCTTGATGTCATGGAAATCATAGAACATAGCCCGCTGAAAGGTAGCCCCAACATTTTTAGGCCAAAAGGAATTTTCCTATATGCAAATGTACCCTAGGGGAAAATAAATGATGTCTTTTGTTGATCTTCAACACGACTTTTTATTTGATTGTATCCCAAACATCCATCCATGAAGGAAAATATTTCATTTCTAGCACACTCATCAATAATATAATTGATAAACAGAGTGGGGAAATTGTCTTTAGGACAAGATTTATTCAAATTCCTAAAATCAATGCATACTCATATTGTTCCTTGCTTTTTATCAGCATGGACTCGATTTGAAATCCATTCATTGAAAGGAATAGGGTAGATGAAACTTTCCCTAAGCAACTTCTCTACCTTGGCCTTAATAGTCATGACTTTCCTAGGATTAACTGGTCGAATATTTTTCTGTACATGCTTTGAATTTTCCTAAGTCTTGATATCACAATGAACTATCGAAGGATCAATTCTGGGAATTTCTTCATAAGACCAAGTGAATACCTCTTGAAACTCTTTAAAGAGATCGGTATATATTTTGATTTATTCAAGGGAACACTCAGCTCCAATGAAGATATTCTCAATAACATTGGGATTCCTAGAAATGTTCACTAAATGGTTTCCAAAATATTAGACATCTTACCTTTGGCAAAAACATGTGAGGGATCCAAAGGGTTTAAAATTTTATGATCATTTCCACTAGAGGAAGGACTACACAAATTTGATTCAATTTCATGCAAATCAAGGAGAAAATAGGACTGATGATGAAAATCATCCCACAATCTTTCTACACTAGTCATTACTTATAGAATCGCCTCGTCGAATGCTAAAAAAATATCAAGGCAATCCATAGCTGAAGTGGAATCAACTGTCCAAACTGGCGCCACATCCCCATCTAAATCCTCTTATTGGAGAGGGATGGGATCATAATCTACAAAATTTACAATAGATTGATACACAATTTCCACTAAAGATATTGGATAAGCCATTCGATCCACTTTCCCTTCTTCTAATGTGGCAGTAGGAGGGGGAAAGAGACAAGGATATGAAAAATAATGAGTTCTAAAAAATCATTACGGAGGAATGATCCTAGAGGATGAAATGGCATTGACATGTGAAATAGGAGATGATAGATCAAAAGTACCCATCAAAGAAGAATGAAATCCAACTCCTAAATTCTTGACAAGTTTCTTGGTATTCTTTACGAAAGGGATAGTGGAATCAACAGATGAATTGGGGTCAGTGGGAGGATAAGTTAACTGATCAAACGTAACAATTCTCCCTTCATGAGGAAAGCATAGGATGTGAAACAAAGTGAGACAATGGAATCCATTGTGTAAACCCAATTGTGACCCCCCCACAAAAATAGGGAAGGCAACTAGAATCCCATGAGGCCTATGAGAATGGCCATCGAATGAAATTAGGAGAGTAGGAGAGGGAACAAATTCAGGTGACCCAATTGATGAGCACCAATATTGCAGCAAGAATGTTGCAACTCTTGGGCTACTAGATTTACTTTCTCAACCCGAGGTTCGTACAAACTTTGAGGTGACAGTGCTATATACACAAGAAAAAGTGATGGTTCTACCTTTCATCATTGTTTAGCTGATGAGAGACCACTAGGGTTTTCAAGCCAGATTTCTATGGATTCAGAAGAAGCTTGGTTCCTTGATGAAAGAAATAGAAATCTACTCTAATAGAGAGATGATCTAATGTAATAATGAAAGAGACTGAAATTCAATGCTAAGGCACACCATTTCCTAATTAACTGCTGAGAGATATGCTTTGTAATAATGCTAAATTAACATGAAAAAAATGCTATTTCCCTAAGCATGGAAGTCAAAAACATCAAACATCACTGTTATGAATGTAAAGGACTGCAATAAATCTATTTTGTCTTTTTATGCTTTTCATGAAAAATCAAGTGTGCAAGCTAATCTTTTTGGGTGATATGGCGGGTGGCTTAGGGATATTGGCGGATGGCTGGAAGGTTCAGGAGATGTTTGGAAGGTTTGGGAGACCCTCGGGTGACCTTGGGTGGCTTTCTAGAGGTTTTCCCTCAATTCAGCCTCAAAACAGGCCACTAAAAGAAAACCTACAAGATGTAATAGAAACCTAGAAGATTCCCTGTATTTCTATAAGATACAACCGAGAGAAAAACAATGGGTGTTGGAGGTGACGGAAGGCTTAGGGAAGGTGGTTTATGGGTGGAATGAAGTGAGAAAAGGCCTAGGATCAATTAGAACCCAAAACCAAGTTTAGGATATGGTTGGATTCGATCAACATGCTTGGGGGAATTTCTATGTAAAATGATGAAATTGGTGAAGGTATCTATGAAAACAAGGAATGCCTATGGGTGGATGAAGTTGGAAGGTGGTTTCTTGCTGTGAGATCTCTTTCTAATTCTGAAGCACCTGCTCTACATCAAACTTGTGTAATTTCCAAAAAGTCATGTAAACAAGAAGAATTCTCATGAGCTAGAAAAGCAGAATTTAATGAACCAACTGTCTACCTTATGCATGAGGAAATTGTTGAATAAAATGGAATCATGGATGATATCTACTGCAAGAGTGGAGATAGAAGAGATGGCAATAAAATCCTAATTTGAAAAACTGAGGAAATTATGGTTCAAGTACAGTAAACTCTAAATATTATGAAAGAAATGGAAATCTCTATTTTTGGGGCTGCATAAGGGTTTTTTCCTCAAATCATGATCCCAAAAGGAAGAAGTGAGGCCAAGACACCTACTGAAAAATTTGTGGTGCTTCTTTTATCCATTCTAATTTGCTACTGAAGTAAGGCACAAATGGAAGCAAACTAATAAACAATTAATCAAATCTACACTACTTGCAATGAAATACTTCCAAAGACAGTTTAACCATGAATCTATGAAACTAAGCGAAGCATACAGATACAAGAAAAGGAGCCCTTTCTACTAGGTTTGGGCCCTAACCCAAGAGCTTCAGCCCTGTTATCGCTCCAAATGTCACTTTTGAGGTTTGTGAAGCTGCACTCATGGCCCAGGGCAACCCCTCCTTCCAGACCTGGTCCAAAATTTAAAAAACTGTGTTTTATTCCCTATACGCGACATTGCCCTGAGCTAAACGTGTGTATACGCGGGTCTGTGTATACCCAACCTGCGTATATGTCTTAAAACACTTAAAAAAATTAAATCTCCTTAATTTTGGGTGGATATCGCGAGTTTTACCTGTTGATCACCTGTTAGTGCCCGTGGCCCAACTATTCCCAACGAATTCCCAACTAAAAGACTACTTTGGGAGAAGTATAAAAAGGCTTCAATGGGAAGGCCTAAGGGAGGAGAGGAGAGAGGGAAAGGTTATTATGCTGAGATTTCCCTGACCAGGTCTGAATATCCTAGTGCCTCCTGCACTTCCCCCATTTACAGGAAACCCTTGTTTCCTTGTGTGATGATGTCTATCTACCATTTGAGATATCATGGAGTAAGTCATGGAAGGAGTTTGTTAAAGGCTTGAGACTGGACGAATCCGAAGGACGGTTCTGCTTGGAGCCTGCGAAAGGACGAATCAAGTGAAATTATTACTTTATGTACTTTATTTGTATATAATAAAAGAAACACTTGTCTTTCTTCCTGACATAAATCTTCTTCATGTTTATGATATCCATGTTATGATTCATATGTGAATGATTGTTTAATTGCATAACTAACTACCTTTCAATATACTATGAAGATGATTTCTTTATAATGTTTAGTCCATATACTACTGTACTTTCTTGAATTGATTGTTTTGCAGGTTGAAGGAGCAAAAGGAACTCCAAGAGGGTTTGGACCCTGGAAGGATCTTGAACATAGGACCCCTAGGTACGCCCCTTATCGTATAGTTTGTTTATCTTAGCATTATGGCTGTATGGAATGTGTGTTTCTCTATATAGACAACCTCTGATCTACAAGGGTTTCAACCCAAAGACCCTAGGGGAATTTGTCCCTTAACAAGCCCTCTAAGTTAACTTAGTATTGGATCAAGAAAAAGCTCATTCTTATCACCAAAATAGAAAATTACATCAAAGTCTTCCATAAGTTTGGAGCCTGAAAATAACTAGAGTTTTTACAACAAAAATTCGAATCCTAATGAGGCTTTAGGCCTCTCTACTTATACAACTGAATTCCCCAATGATTTCCTTAAATTTAGGGAGTCTCGACTCCCAAAGTTTGGATGAACTAACTCTTTATATATCACTTGCTCGGTTGCCTTCTGATCATCATGACTTGGCTACTTGCACTCTGAGCTGGTGGGATTAATGGAGGAATTTTCGAATGGGGGAGGAGTAAATGAGGAGGATTTTCCTCCTACAATCTCTCTCCCTTGTGTCATTCGAGTTTCAAACCTTAGTATTGCCAAAATTCCTTGATGTTTTCTTCCAAACATGCATTCAATGCATATTAGTTCACTAGGCATAATATCTCACTTTAACTCATCTCATTTAACAAAATATAATAAAAACATGTAATAAGTTGTGAGAAGAGTTGGTTTGACTAAGCTAGGAGGTGAAATAAGACCCATATAATTACCCAATGATGAGGCTCATCATCTCCCCCCTACTGAAAGTGTTTCTCATCCTCTAAGCAACTCAATCAATATCCATGTCTTTCATAGCTCTAGTGAACTCCACGACATCCCATGCCTCTATTGTGGTTTCCCCTTCTTGTGCATAGAAACATGCCTTATTTTCTAACTCCTTCCACTGCCTCCTTTCTTCTTCTTCCTTCCTTTCTTCTAGCATCCCTAAGAGCAGTGGTGGACTGAGTCTCAAGCCAATCCAATTGAATTTGAGCCTTTGAATAGACTGCTTGTACATGGGTGTCCTATTCAGTGCTTCTCTCATTACTTGAGGAGAGTGGTACTCTCTTATCTTTAAAATATATGGCAATGTGTTCCATATCCTTAGGAAAGCTTGCATGTTTTCATCCCCTAACAACCTCAACATGTCCTAAAAATGTGTAATTTCTTTCTCTTGGGTAGCAAGATACCTGGGTGCAAGCTGAGGATCATTTGCAATTAAATTATGTGTATTGATGAGAGCCATTGGATTGGACTTCTTAGCTCTGATCATAAGTGTTATATACCTAGGGGGGATAATATGGGGTACCTAGGGAGGTACCCAACGTAATAATGTAATAATGGGATGGGCCATAGTAATAAATAAGGTGGTTAACCCATATCATGTAAGGGACCACAAGTAGTTAGTAATAATGTAATGGGCCCATGGTATTAGTTGATGGTATGAGGGAACCATGGTAATGACCCATGGTATTGTATGTATGAGGCCTATATAGAGGCTAGAGACTCCACATGGGAGATAGTGAAGTATTATTGTATGAACATGCATATGGCTTGTGGAGTGTTCTCCTTCCTTAAGGAGTGAATGTATGGTGTTGCCCTACCATAAGGGTTTGATCAATAAAGAATCATTTCATATTATTTCTGGGTTTCTTTGCATTATCTTATATTTTTGTATCTGATCTATAGTATTTCTGGGTTAGATCTACAACAATTGGTATCAGAGCACTTTCTTGGGCACAAAAGTGGAGATTTTTTTTTTATTTGTTGCAGGGATTTTTGGGTGGCAAGTTGCAGATCAGATCTATATGTTTTGGTGCAAGAACTACAAAATCTATTTGTAGATCTGTATTCTTTGTGAAAAAATAGCCGATTTAAAAAAAAAATCTGTTGAATCGGAGTCCGGATGAAGGAGATATCGCTGATCTAAAAATCAGTGGGGTTGCAGACAATTTTTTAGGACAGCGAGTTTGCGGCACAGATTTGGACGTCCTGGTGCAAGATCTACAAAATCTAATTGTAGATCTGGAATCTTTGTGAAAAAACACCTAATTTCAAAAAAAAAATTAGTCGAATCGGAGTCCGGATGAGGGAGATATCGCTGATTTAATATCCGCTCGTTTTTTAGAAATTTTGGGTGACGGTGGGAGAGTAGCGGCGCAGATCTGAAATTCTAGTGCCTGGATCAGGATTTCTATCACATGGGCAGATGCAGAATGATTGTTCCATTTCTGAAAATAGGTCATAATAGGGATTCTGAGTAATATTGACTAAACTGTGACAAATTCAAATTTTCACCAATTTTTTGTGATGGCGGGCCCAAATCGGTATTTGAGGAACTTGTATAAATTTGATGGCTCTCATCCAGCTAGATGGCTAGCACAAATGGAGCAGTATTTCAATCTGAATATAATCTTAGATGATGAGACTCAGCTTATGGTGGCAAGCACGTACTTGGACAATGAAAGACGACAATGGTGGCAAGAACATCAATGTTCCAATAGAAGGTTTTGGACTTGGGACATATTCACAAAAGCTATTATGGACCACTTTGGCCGAAAAACTATTCTTGTTGATAAGATCACACAGACAGACACATTGCCTAGCAAAGATTTTATTTTTACAGAAAAGAAGGAAACCATGGAACCTAAAGGATTATTTCCTACTGGTATATCTTTATTGCAGGTTCATGGATTGATTCAGAAGGAGAAAATCGTTGTGTCTATAAATCCTAGTTGCAAGCAAAATCTTATAAGTGTTAATTTGGCAAAAAGATTGAAAGTTCTAGCACAACACATTGAAACTACACAGATTGATAATGAGGATGTTCAAGTGTATAAGGATTTGAAGATCTCTATGGATAAGTATGTGTTGCATGGTGATTTTTATGCTTCAGAGACAGATAATATGGATGTTGTTTTGGGATACCCGTGGATGGAATCAGTGGGTACTATAAATATTAATGTACAGAAGAAATTCCTGAAGCTCTGGTATAAAAAGAAGAAGTTTACATTACAGCATATTTCCATCAATAAACAGGCAGAGTCCATAGAGGTTGACACAGAAGATGTTCCAGGGACTAACATATCAAATGATGAGTAGTTGATGGTCGACAATCAAACACAAATAGAGGCTGAAGCCGAAAAGGTAACAGGTGCTGACACATCTGATGAGGGTTTAGTGGTTGAAGTCATATTGGAAAAGAAGACACCACAACAGGCACCACAGTAGGGTGAATTAAAGAAAAAGACATCATGGGTTAAAACTTCAACATATCATCACCCACATCACCCCGCAAGACAACCATCAAGATGCAAACCAAGTAGTCACAAGGACAACAACCCCCGTATGACGGATAGCGAGGAGAGAATATCCACCTACTACACATCAACACAGAAGAGCTGCCACGGTCAACTTCCATCTCAAGCGAGCGAGGCACCAGCGAGATCGAGGGTTCACCTTTCTCTTGGATGGCTAGATGCACGTGCATGGTATCAGTGGACTACTCTTTTGAGTAGATCTTATTATTTATGTTCTTCCCATGTTTCGGGACGAAACATGCTTAGGGGGGTGGAATGTTATATACCTAGGGGGGATAATATGGGGTACCAAGTGTTGGCATTATGTTTCTGGTATGGCTATATGTTACAGATGTTGTACTTGATGGCAACACCCTTGGCAAGGCTCTCAATATGTTCAAAATTAAGAAGTACGCAGGAGATCAGTTCAGAAGGTGCGTACCCGCAGGTACACCATGAAGGGACCGCGGCCAGACACGCAGGTCAGCTGTTCAGGAGGTGCGTACCCCCAGTGCACTCATTTCAAGGCAGAGAAAAGCACACGTGGGGTTTCTTATGTTTAACCCTTGGTATTTAGCCGACAATATTTGTGTTATTATGGTTTTGGCTCGTGGTATTGATCCATGATTTTAGGAGGAGCTTGCCTATATAAAGCAAAGGAGATCTCTTGGCTATGTATCTTTTGCAATTGAATATCTTAAGATCTGAAATATTGGGTTATGGTCTTAAAAGCTTGATCTATATGAAGTTGAAAGCGAATCTGCGAAGGGTGATCTCTCGAGCGCATCTGGGCATCTGAGCATCTGTGCCACTCTAGTGGACTGCCTATTCGGCCCTAATCAGAAGTACGCAGGTGTTTAACAGGAGGACTGCGTGGGTACGCAGAGCAGAAATAGAAGATCTGCGTGGGTACGCAGAGCAGAAACAGAAGATCTGCGTGGGTACGCAGAGCAGAAATAGGAGAGCTGCATGGGTACGTAGAGCAGAAGAAGGAGAACTGCGTGGGTACACAGGGCGATGAAGGTTCAGGTGCGTACGCACAGTAAAAGTACGCGGCGCGATAGTATATTTGGGTGCGTACCTGCAGTAACAGTACGCGGCGCGATAGTGTCTCTGGGTGCGTACCTGCAGTAACAGTACGCAGTGCGGTTGAAGGAACAGTGCGTGGACATGCAGTGCGGCAGAAGGATCTCTGCGGATATACGCAGGGAAGCAGAAGGTGAAGTGCGTAGCAACGCAGGCCACAGAAGGGAAAACTGCGTATCTGTCTTAAGATCTTCTGTTGATTGAATTTTTCTGTTCTGGGTTAGTTCTGTTATTGCTGATCTGATAACTGTAGTGGACTGTAACTTATATGTACTTGATGATCATTTGATGTTTTATGAAAAGAAGTAGGGGGTTGTAGCTCCCTTCCAGGAAAGACTGGAAAACGAGAGAGAGTTTTAGCTCTCTGCAGGTTGCAGCTTGTTTACTGGTAAAGGACTGCACCAGTACAAAATCATTGTAAAAGAAGTTTCTAATTTGAAAGAAGATAGAGACATATTGCAGTAGGTGGTTTTCACCCACATTGGGTTTCCACCTTACATCTGGTGTTCTTTGGTGTTTCTCTTGTTCATGCTCATGATTTTTATGGTACTGATATGCTGAAATAATTCAAAGTATAAATAAGGAAGATTTGCTAAAAAGAATTTGATAATACTGATTCACCCCCCCTCTCAGTATTATTTCCAACAATTGGTATTAGAGCAGGTCCTTCGGAGAAGCTTGATCGCTTGAAGGAAGATCATCCATCATGAGCAACTACGAGAGGGAAGCATCAATCAGGCCACCAATTTTTGATGGGACAAACTTCAATTATTGGAAGGTAAGAGTTACTACCTATCTTCAATCTCTTAGTACAGAAGTTTGGGATATCATAGATACAGGCTACGCTTTTCCTTCAGCTACTCCTACAGATGCGGCCGAAAAGAAGAAATATGAAACAAATGCTAAAGCAGTCAATACTTTGCTGGGATGCTTATCTCAAACAGAATTTGTAAAGGTTATGCAATATAAATCCGCAAAAGAAATATGGGACAAGATTGTCTTGAGCTACGAAGGAGATGAACAGGTAAAGCGTGCTAAACTTCAAACTCTCAGGATTCAGTATGAGAATCTCAGGATGTATAATGATGAAAGTGTGGCCAACTATTTTCTTCAGGTAGATGAGATTGTTAATTACATGAAAAATTTGGGTGAAGAAATAAAAGAGGCTATTGTGGTCGAAAAGGTTCTAAGATCATTGTCCCCCAAGTTTGAATCTAAAGTATATGCAATAGAAGAAAAAGAAAATCTACGAATTCTTACTATGTCTCAGCTTCATGGAATTCTAACTGCTTATGAAATGAGAAAGGGAGGTCCATCAGACAGAAGAGAATCTGCTTTCAAGGCATCAAGCAAAGGAGATTATTATGAAGCAAGTCACGTACCAGAAGAAGAAGAAGAAGAATCAAATTTTGTCAGAAATCTTCAAAGGGGTTCTGGAAGGTTCAGAGGTAAGTTACCTTTTAAATGCTTTTCTTGTGGAAGAGTAGGTCATTATGCTGCAAAATGTCCTTATAAGGATAAAGGAAAGGAACCTGCTAGATGGAACAAGAAACAGGGTGCAAATAAGAAAAGCTACTACACTCATGAAGATAGTGATGGTCTATCAAATAGTGATGAAGATGAACAAGGTAATGAATATAAACTGTTAATGGCATTTGAAGATGATGATTATATGGATGCTATAGATGTGGATAACCTTTTTGAAGAAATTAATAGACTCAAGAGATGTATAGAAGAAAAGAATATGATCATTGATACTCTACAATTTCAAATTGATGAAAAGGAAAAACATTTTGAAAAATTAGAAGGTGAAATTGTTGCTCTTAGAAAAGAGATTGAGAAAACAAAAGCTATTAATCTTAAGTTTGTCAAAGGATCTGAAACTCTGGATGAGATTATCAATGTACAGTGTTCTCCTCTAAACAAGACAGGTCTGGGCTATAATGGAGAAACTTCTCAAGCATCCACTTCAAAAAGTTATCTTGATGCAGCAAAAAGGAATGAGCAAAAGCACAATGGAGACTATCAGGTAAAGCAGGGACGAATTGCAAGCAAAGACTATCAGGGGCAATCCATCTTAAGAGTGAACAAAAGCTACAACCAGCCACAGGTAAAATCTTCTCAATTTGGTTCAAGAATAAATGACAATAGAGATTACAATCACTTGGCCGGTAGATTTGATCACCGCAGAAGTTTCTTCAATGGACAATGTTTTTCTTGTCATAACTTTGGTCACAAAGCAGCTCAATGTGTTGCATATAAAAAAATCATGACTAGAGAAGCTCAAAAACAAAGAAGTATGACCGGGATTACAAAAAGGACCTATAACAACTTTTCGGCTCTTGAAAATGAAGTTGAATGTTCTATTTGCAATAACTTTGGTCATGAAGATTCTGAATGCAGGAGCAGGTTTCAGCAGAAAAAGGAACAAGCCTCAAGCACCAAAACATGGAGAATAAAAGAACCACAAACAGAAAGATGTGGGATAGCATTTTATGCAGAGGGACAGGAAAATCTATGGTACATTGACAGTGGATGTTCGAAGCATATGACAAGTGATAAAGAAAAACTTGAGTCATATTCTGCTCTAGAAAAGGGAAAGAAAGTTTCTTTTGGAAATGATACTCCTGCAACTATAAAAGGAAAAGGCATTGCTCAGTTAAAAGAAAAGGTCAAGGCTGGAAATGTTTTATATGTTGATGGATTGAAGCATAATCTTCTAAGTGTTAGCCAGATGTGTGATCAAAGAACTGAGGTGATATTAAGATCAAATGGATGTCTTGTTCGTGATCTTGACACAGGTAAAACAGTGATCAAAGGCAAAAGAACTCCAAATAATCTGTACATATTTGAAGAAGGACAACAACAATGCTATCTGAGCAAGGATGATGAGCACTGGTTATGGCATCGGAGGTTGGGACATCTAAGCTTTTCACAAATAAGGAAAGCATGCAAATATCAGGCAGTCCGCGATCTTCCAGATATCAAAATTCCTGACAACACCATATGCAAATCATGTCAGTTTGGAAAACAAACCAGAACTAACTTTCCAGAGAAGGAAGGATCAGCTAGCATGCCTCTTGAGCTAGTACATACAGATACATGCGGTCCATTCAGGAAAATAACACCTCGAGGAGAAGAATACTTGATATTAGTCATTGACGATTTCTCCAGGTTTGTCTGGTTAGGACTTATGAAGCACAAAGATGAAGCATTCGAAAAATTCAAATCCTTCAAAGCCTTGGTTGAAAATGAATCAGGTCACAAAATTAAGTGCCTCAGATCCGAGAGAGGTGGGGAATTTACCTCAAATGAATTTTTCGATTTCTGTGAAGAACATGGGATAAGAAGAGAATTCTCTACAGCTAGAACTCCTCAGCAAAATGGAGTTGTGGAAAGAATGAACAGAACAGTCCAACAAATGGCTCGTGCTATGCTTGATGAGTCAGGAACTCCTGCAACTTTCTGGGGTGAAACTGCACATGCTGCGGTTGTTATTCTCAACAAAACAAATGTTCGGGTGAACAACACTCAAACTCCTCCTGAGCTCTGGAGTGGTAGGACTCCTTCGGTAAAGCACTTCAAAATCTTTGGGAGCAATGCTATATCAAGAATACTGATGAGCAACTTGGAAAACTTGAACCTAGAGCAGATGAAGGCATTCTTCTTGGTTACTCTCCACATAGCAAAGCATACAAATGCTACAATAAAAGACTTGGCAGAATTGTTGACAGCATTGATGTAGTGGTTGATGAGAAGGGATACATTCCTAGGCAAGTACATCATGAAGAAATCGAAGAAGATGAAGGCTACCCTCAACGACAGAATGATGAAGAAGAAGAACCTCAAGAAGAACCAGAGAAGCAAACAAGAATAGAAGAAAAGACTCCATCCAGATATGTTCAGAAAAATCATCCAGAATCTCAGATTATGGGGCAGAAAGAAGCAGGTGTACAAACAAGAAGAACAGTTGCAGAAGCCTCAAGCTATTTGGCATTACTCTCCTCTACTGAACCACAAAATGTGAAAGAGGCATGCAAAGATGAATGTTGGGTGAAAGCAATGGATGAAGAACTTGAGCAGATCGAAAAGAACAACACTTGGGAGCTGGTTCCTAGACCAAAGGATAAGAATGTTATCGGAACAAAATGGGTCTTCAAAAATAAATTGAATGAAAATGGAGAAGTAATTAGAAACAAGGCCAGACTTGTTTGTAAAGGGTATGTGCAGCAAGAAGGAATAGACTTTGAAGAAACCTTTGCTCCTGTTGCAAGACTTGAGGCCATCCGAATGTTCCTTGCTCTCTCAAGTTTTCAAAACTTCAAAGTATTTCAAATGGACGTGAAATCAGCCTTTCCGAATGGAGACTTGGAAGAAGAAGTATACATTGAGCAGCCAGATGGGTTCATTCTTGGAAATGATCCAAATCTTGTATGCAGATTGAAAAAGGCCCTCTATGGTCTCAAACAAGCTCCAAGGGCTTGGTACTACCGTTTGGACAAATATCTTCATCAACAAGGTTTTTCAAAAGGATCAGTAGATAGCAATCTTTATATAAAAGTTGAAAATGACAAATTACTAATACTTGTTGTGTATGTAGATGACATTATTTTTGGTAGCAATGAAGAAGCTATGAGTCAAAGCTTTGCCTTGGTCATGCAGAAAGAATTTGAAATGTCCTTGCTGGGAGAACTGACATATTTCCTTGGTTTGCAAATCCAACAAAAGGAAGGAGGAATCTTTTTATCTCAAACCAAGTATCTCAAACAGATTTTGAAGAAATATGGCATGGAAGATGCAAAACCAGTATGTACACCTATGGTCACGGGATGTAGCCTCAGTGCAAATGATGAATCTGCAGCAGTACATCAACCAACCTACCAATTTATGTTTGGAAGTTTACTTTATTTGACAGGTACCCGACCGGACATCATGCATGCAGTCGGAATAGTAGGAAGATTTCAGGCAAATCCAAAGGAGACTCATCTGCAGGCAGTGAAGAGAATTTTCAAATATCTTCAAGGGACTCAAAATTATGGCTTATGGTATCCCAGAGATACAGATCTCACACTTCATGCTTATACAGATGCAGATTGGGCCAGAAGCGTGGATGGCAGGAAAAGCACAAGTGGTGGTGCGTTCTTTATGGGTTCCAGACTGGTATCTTGGTTCAGCAAGAAGTAAAGTTCGATTGCCTTGTCTACAGCTGAAGCAGAATATGTTGCTGCTGCATCTTGTTGCACTCAACTCCTTTGGATGATGCAGACTTTGTAGGATTTTCAAATAACTTGTACACCACCTATCCCCATCTTATGTGATAACACAAGTGCAATTAGAATCTTAAAGAATCCTGTCATGCATTCAAAAACCAAGCACATACCAATCAAGTATCATTTTCTTTAGGAACAAGTGCTTGAACAGAAGGTCAAGTTGGAGTATGTTCCTTCTAAGGAACAAGTTGCTGATATACTCACCAAACCATTGCCCAGGGACACTTTTGAATACCTCAGGCAAAAGCTGGGGGTTGTTGATGCATCATCTTATTGTTGAAACTCTTTTGTTTGATGGCTGTACGCATGGTTCATCTGAGGTATATGCGTACATATGCTGGGTGGCTGATTGGTTGAAGACTGATGGTACAGGTTCAGGGGGAGCATATAATGCATTGTTGGCATTATGGAGGATGTACAGAAGGAGATCATGGAAGTAGCTGCAATATGTCTCTATCTCTTTCATGGTGGATTATGGTTCTTCGTTGCAGATCTGGTTCATATTCAGGGGGAGCATGTTCTAAGGGGGAGCATAACCCTTTGCCCTTGATGTCAAAGGGGGAGAATGAAGCTAAAGTTTTGAGGTTGCCATCAAGTCCAAAGGGGGAGATTGTTGGCATTATGTTTCTGGTATGGTTATATGTTACAGATGTTGTACTTTATGGCAACACCCTTGGCAAGGCTCTCAATATGTTGAAAATTAAGAAGTACGGAGGAGATCAGTTCAGAAGGTGCGTACCCGCAGGTACACCGTGAAGGGACCGCGGCCAGACACGTAGGTCAGCCGTTCAGGAGGTGCGTACCCCAGTGCACTCATTTCAAGGCAGAGAAAAGCACACGTGGGGTTTCTTATGTTTAACCCTTGGTATTTAGCCGACGGTATTTGTGTTATTATGGTTTTGGCTCGTGGTATTGATCCATGATTTTAGGAGGAGCTTGCCTATATAAAGCAAAGGAGATATCTTGGCTATGTATCTTTTGCAATTGAATATCTTATGATCTGAAATATTGGGTTATGGTCTTAAAAGCTTGATCTATATGAAGTTGAAAGCGAATCTGCGAAGGGTGATCTCTCGAGCGCATCTGGGCATCTGAGCATCTGTGCCACTCTGGTGGACTTCCTATTCGGCCCTAATCAGAAGTACACAGGTGTTTAACAGGAGGACTGCGTGGGTACGCAGAGCAGAAACAGAAGATCTGCGTGGGTACGCAGAGTAGAAACAGAAGATCTGCGTGGGTACGCAGAGCAGAAATAGGAGAGCTGCGTGGGTACGCAGAGCAGAAGAAGGAGAACTGCGTGGGTACGCAGGGCGACGAAGGTTCAGGTGCGTATGCACAGTAAAAGTACGCGGTGCGATAGTATATCTGGGTGCGTACCTGCAGTAACAGTACGCGGCGCGATAGTGTCTCTGGGTGCGTACCTGCAGTAACAGTACGCAGTGCGGTTGAAGGAACAGTGCGTGGACACGCAATGCGGCAGAAGGATCTCTGCGGATATACGTAGGGAAGCAGAAGGTGAAGTGCGTAGCGACGCAGGCCACAGAAGGGAAAACTGCGTATCTGTCTTAAGATCTTCTGTTGATTGAATTTTTCTGTTCTGGGTTAGTTCTGTTATTGCTGATCTGATAACTGTAGTGGACTGTAACTTATATGTACTTGATGATCATTTGATGTTTTATGAAAAGAAGTAGGGGGTTGTAGCTCCCTTCCAGGAAAGACTGGAAAACGAGAGAGAGTTGTAGCTCTCTACAGGTTGCAGCCTGTGTACTGGTAAAGGACTGCACCAGTACAAAATCATTGTAAAAGAAGTTTCTAATTTGAAAGAAGATAGAGACATATTGCAGTAGGTGGTTTTCACCCACATTGGGTTTCCACCTTACATCTGGTGTTCTTTGGTGTTTCTCTTGTTCATGCTCATGATTTTTATGGTACTGATATGCTGAAATAATTCAAAGTATAAATAAGGAAGATTTGCTAAAAAGAATTTGATAATACTGATTCACCCCTGCTCTCAGTATTATTTCCAACACCAAGGGAGGTACCCAAGGTAATAATGTAATAATGGGATGGGCCATAGTAATAAATAAGGTGGTTAACCCATATCATGTAAGGGACCACAAGTAGTTAGTAATAATGTAATGGGCCCATGGTATTAGTTGATGGTATGAGGGAACCATGGTAATGACCCATGGTATTGTATGTATGAGGCCTATATAGAGGCTAGAGACTCCACATGGGAGATAGTGAAGTATTATTGTATGAACAAGCATATGGCTTGTGGAGTGTTCTCCTTCCTTAAGGAGTGAATGTATGGTGTTGCCCTACCATAAGGGTTTGATCAATAAAGAATCATTTCATATTATTTCTGGGTTTCTTTGCATTATCTTATATTTTTGTATCTGATCTATAATATTCTTGGGTTAGATCTACAACAATAAGAGGCTTTGTTTGTTCTCTTGCCAATATCTTCTTCATTTCTGTAGCCATTTCTTCCTCATGGTTCATCCATGATGCCAAAGACATCAACTATAAATCTCCTAGATTGGCATTAGGGTCCCATACATTCATGTTTGTTAAGGCCATGTTATGCAAATAAAATTCAGACATCTTGGCCCTATCTTCCAATGTAATCTGATCACAAAGATCAATGAACTATCTATAATCCTAAAATGGCATAGTGCCTCTCTGTGCTAGGGTCTTGATTTGGAACTGCAGCCACTATTCCTTAAGGTATAGGGCATAATATTTAGTTGGCATCCTGCACTGGATTGCTTCCAAAGAGAGACTGGCCATGGATGCCAATTGATTCTCTCTTTCTTGCAGCTGTCCTTTCAACCATGCATTTTATGTCTCTAATTGATTTCTCATCATGGCCTTTCTGTCTCGCAATCTGCTTAGTTCTCTTCCCATCTCCTTGAGCTTCTCCTCCATGTGACCAATGCCCTTACCCCCTTGGACTTGGAAATCTGCATCCATCTATGAGTTCTGGCTCTCTCCTTCTCAAGCTCAAATAATAATGGAATAGCAATTTTTTGTGGAATGACCCTGCCCCCTTCAATAAATCTGTAGTAGGAGTCAAGTTTAGGTTGGGGGCTAGGTTCCCTTAGCTCCAGGTCCTCTTCTTTATTTTCTTGCTATAGACTTCCCTCCTTATCCAATTTTTGAGTCTCCTGTAGGTTTAGCAGAGTCTCTATAGGACTGCTTCTACTTCCTGTAGGTCCTGCTGTGTGTCCTGTAGGATTTCTTTTCCTTTAGATGAGGTGGATCTAGTTATAGGCCTTCTCACATAGCTTACAGGAGACTTAGGGGAGGTTTGTGTTAAGGATCCCCTTTCTGGAGTTCTCATAGGACAAGGAATTTTCTCCTACTGTTTAGGTGAGTCCTCAATAACAATGGGAATTTTGGTTGGAGTTTGGGGTTTCCCTTGCCTTATCCTTGTGCTTTTCCTTGTTCTGAAATATAAGGGGGTTTGCCTCTATCTTTTTCCTTTTTATTTGATAGGGGTGCTAAGATTAGTGAGGGCATCTGCTGCTTCTCTCTTAGTGGGTTCTGGAGACACCCTAGGTGACTCCTCCTTGTCTTCTTCCCCCTCTTTCCCATTCCCTTTTCTCCTATGTCTTTCCCTTCTCATTCTCCTTGTAGATCCTCATATTGTTTATCAGTTTCCTCTTTGTCATCTTCTTTTGTTTCTTCATCATCCTCTTTCTCTTCCTCCTCTTCTTCTTCCTCATCTCTCTCCTCATTTATCTCATCATCTATCTCATCTTAATCCTTCTCATTGACAGTAGGACTAACATCATATGTGAGGGCTTTGATATCCTCCTCTATCTACATGTCTCTGAAAATTGACCATTGGATAGGAATTCTGAGGTTGTGGATGACATCTTCTATGATGATTCTAATTAACCCATGGTGGGCTAACTATTGGTGGCTTCCCTCTTGCTCCTTTATACTTGTATCTATCAGTGATTGTAGAAGGAAGTATGGTATGTTGAGCCTGTGGTGAGGAGGTGTTTTTGCTCCAAACCTCAATTCTTCAAGAAGCCTAAAGTGATACCCATAAACCACACTATACCTACCTACACATGATATGTATTTAATAAGATGTTAGCTTACCTCATTCCAGGGGTATGTTAGGCTTGTTCTCCTTACTCCATTTTTGTCCTCAATGGGTTCTTATCCCTCTAAAAAGAACATCTTCTTGGTAATCTGGCTATCTCCCTTGTCTTCCTTTCTCCAAGCACTCCTAGGGGAAGTGTGGTAATTATGCTTATGAGTTTAGGGGTGAGCTCTATGGAGAGTCCTCTCACCACAACAGTGGCATGGAATCTAGTCCGTGGAATGAGGGAGAGAGCAAAATCTTGGGCCAATTCATCATCATACCCTCTTAATTTTTCAATTTACCCCATCCAATTATGCCTTATGAAGATCTCTAACACTTGAGGGCGTTGGTGGATTCTCACGGTGTTAATGGGCTCCCTTCTATTAACCCCCCTATCATTTTGGTTGGTGAATTTTGAGGAGCTGAGATGGTTGATACAATTTTTGAATGCAAAATTAAATAACTAAAAGAACTGTGGAGACAATTCCCTTACACAACTGCCAAATTCACTCCATACTAGGTGATTTTCTGTTTAATTCACTTTGAAAAAGGGAAGTAATTATAGATCCTACCTCCTCATAGTGTTTGTTGTAGCCAACCCCTATGTTTTCCCCTATGAAAATCCTCTGGACCAATCCTGTAGACTGTATGTCTGTATCCTGTAGGATTCCTGTGCAATCCTGTAGGATTTCCTGTGTAATCCTATAGGAAGTCTTGTGCAGAGGAAAGGTGGAATTTTATCTTCTGTAGGTTTCCTGAGTATGAGAGCAACTTTACTAGAGTGAGCCTCAAGGAAATGAATGCATGAGTGCATGGGGATCAACAATTATTTCCTCTTATGGTCGAGTTGGGTGAGGTGGTGTGCTGGCAGCCGAGGTACAATTTCCATTTTTGGACCATTGGTCCCCACTACCACCTCATCATTCCTCTCTCCTCGTAATCAACTCCCATTTCATGCCTCCATAGACTTAACTGATTTTGTCCTTCTCCTCTATTTTTTTAACTGAACCGCTGCCACATGTGGGAGGACCAACTATTTTGTCTTCGTCGACTGAATAAAGGTGGCCAAGTTAATTGGCCACCTTTCGCTTATAAACCAACTCACTCACAACCTTTACATTCTTTGACTACATAATGCAAATGAGAGAGTGAAGCGAGATACTTACCTATGGTGCTAATACCTTGCTGCAGTTGGTTGAAGACATGAGGTGCTTACTGTGTGTTGGCTACGTGTTATTTTTCCTTCCTTTTTTATTGCTCTCTGATGATTACTTTGATGTGAAGGTACCTCTTATTGAAGATGATGGTGTTGTTGCTGCTCTGGAGCTTCTTCTGCCCTTGGATCTTCATGCTGGAAGCTTTCTTCTACTCATGATTTTTATTCTGTGGGATAGGCTGCTACAAGATTTCCTACAAGTTGTCCTGTAGCTGCTTCTCCCTCAGAACTTTTAATCATACACTCTGCTGGGATTTTGAAGATGATGACATGGATAGAGAGGAGGTCTAAGTGTGTGCATAATGAGGAAAACAATCAGATGTTGTTCCCTGCTACCCTCTTGTTTCATTTTTTCTCTATGTTTTCTCTTGAGGACTGTGAAAATTTTTTGGAAACCGATTTTTTTATGATGAATGTAGGGGTGCTCAATGTGGAAAGAGGTATGGTAATGAAGTGGTGATGTAGGGATGTTATTTGTTTTTGACATGGCAGGTCATTTCCTCGCCCTAGGGTCACTTCGTGTAGGATTCCCGAGCCACTGTAATTCCTACAGGATCATCCTGTAGGTTTTCAGGGGATCTTGTAGGTTTACAAGGGGTCCTGTAGAAAACACATTCCCCTTGTAAACTGAAGCAAAGGAGTGAAAAAATGAAAGATATGGTGGAGTGATGAATGATTATGGGCGGAAAAATAAAAGTGTGAGTGAAATATGTCCCTTTTTTACTCTCTTTTGTTCTCTGATCGTCCTCCTACTGACTTGAAAACAAAATTTTTTCATGATTTTTCTCTTTTTTCCTTTTGTTTGTTTGTTGAAGACAATTAGTCTACCTCTAAGAGGTTCTCATTCTAGCTATTTTCCTTGGGCGCCTCAAGAGAGGTTTTCACCCAAGGATTTTTTTTTTCCTTTTTTTCTTTTTGATACCATTGGGCTACCCCAAGAGGTTTTAAGCCCACTAGTGGGACTCAGGCGCCTCATGGAGGTTTTCACCTAAGTCCTTAATTTTATTTTATTTTTTCTTAGTTATTTGATGAGGCAAGAGCTGAAAATTGCTCCACCACCATCATTATTTTATTGATACCATCAATGAACTCTTGCTTTGACAATGGCCTCTTGTAAAATTTCAGTCTGTGCCTATGAACAAGTAAAGGAATTGCCTCTACATATATGGTCCTTATCTGCATTGAACCATTATCATGACATCTTTCTATAACATAAGGCCCTAGCCATCTTGTCCTTAACTTGCCCTTAAAGTCTTTATATTTGGAATCATATAACAAAGCCCAATCACCTTCTTGAAATTGCTTATCCTTGATGTTCTTATCATGCCATATCTTCCTCTGAAGTTGGGTTACCTCTGTGTGAAGGAGGGCCCACATTCTGAACTCATCTAAACCATTCAACTGGAGCAATCTCTCTTTTTGTGAACTTTTGAGATCTAGAACTAGTTGGCCTGCCATGCTTAATGTGTTATACTCAAACTCAATGAAAAATAGGGCCTTTTTCCCATAGACCAGCTCATAGGGTGTGAATCCAGTGGTGGTCTTCCAGGTGGTGTTATAGGCCCAGGTGGCCTCAACTAGTCTGTTTGCCGAATCTTTCCTGCTGTTGTTAACCACTTTGATCAAGATGCACTCCAGTGCTCTATTAGTCACCTCCACTTGCCCATTAGCTTTTGGGTGATAGGGAGTGGAGGTTCTATTCTTGATCTTGTGTTGGCTGAGCAAGTCTTCAATCATGTTGGAGGTAAATGGGTTTCCTTGATTAGTGAACAACTCTCTAGGGTACCCAAAATTATAAAATACATTTTCCCTTAAGAATTCAGCTACCTTCTCCTTTGTTACTGCCTTAATTTCCTTGGTTTCAGCCCACTTAGTCAGATAGTCAGTGCACACAATGATGTACTATTTTTTCTTGGAAGGAGGGTCAATAGGTCCAATGAAGTCCATGCCCCACTTGTCAAATGGCTCGAAATTCACTTGAGGCTGCAGAGGCATTTCATTCCTTGGAGTAGGCTTTCCCATCTTTTGGCACTGATAACACTGACTAGTATATATTTTCACATCCTAATGAAGAGTGAGCCAATAATAGTCTGCTTGCAACACTTTGAATGTTGTCCTCTTTGTTGCAAAGTGACCTCCACAAGGCCCATCATGACAGGTCACAAGGATGCCAAAGACTTCCTCCTCCCTGACACACCTTCTCAAGATTTGATCTGGGCCAATTTGAAGATATTGCCCCCAGTCCAAGTGAAGGGGGTGCTCTTCCTTGTCATCTTGCTTTTATCTTTGGAGGACAAGTTCAGTGGGAATTGTGCAAATACCAAATAGTTTGCTATGTCAGCAAACCATGGAGAGAGAATCGAAATGGCAAACAAGTTCTCATTTGATAACTAGTCATCAACCATTCCCTCCTCCCTTGCAGGAAGAGTTAATCTGGACAAAAAGTCTGCAACAACATTTTCCTTGCCAGGTTTATCAACAATAGTTAGATCAAACTGCTGTAATAAAAGTAACCATATTATAATATGAGCATTCATATCAGGTTTATTCATTAAATATTTGATTGCAGCATGGTCAGTATGGAAAAATGTTTGATAGCCTGTAATATAATGCCTAAATTTGTTTAATGAATGCAGAACATCCAAGAGCTCCTTTTCGGTCACTGTGTAGTTCAGTTCGGTCTTTGACAGATTCTTACTGATAAATTAAATGGCATAAGGAAATTTTTCATCTATCTGACCTAGGGATGCTCCTATGGCTTTGTGTGAGGCATCAACATGAATGTGAAAAGGAAGGGCCCAATTTGGGCCTCGGAGAATCAGTGTAGTGGTTAACTTGTTCTTCAGGATGTCTAAGGCCTCTTGACAACGTTTTGACCATATAAACTCAGATTCTTTGGCCAACAACCCACATAAAGGAAAGGCCAACTTGCTGAAGTCCTTTATGAACCTTCGATAGTATCCAGCTAACCCTAGGAAACTTTTGGCATCTCTCTGTTTTTGAGGAGGTGGGACCCTTTGGATGATAGCTATTTTGTTTGGTTCCACCTACAGTCCTTGCTGAGATATTGAATGACCCAACACTATCCCTGCAGTCATCAAGAATTCACATTTTTTTGGACTGAGAAACAGGTTCATTTCAATGCATTTGTGTAGTACTTTACCTAGGTTGGATAGAGCCTCCTGGAAATCACATCCATAAGGTGTAAAATCATCCATATAAATTTCTACCGCATCATGGACTAACTCAGCAAAGATACTCAGGACTGATTTCTGAAAAGTGGCAGGAGCATTGCATAGCCCAAAAGGAAGGACCCTATAGGAAAAAGTTCCCCAAGGACAAGTGAAGGTGGTTTTATCCTGGTCCTCTGGGCTGATCTGGATTTGGTTGTACCCACTGAATCCATCTAGGAAAGAGAAAAACTTTTTCCCTACCAGGCCATCTAGCACTTGGTCGATGAAAGGTAGAGGGAAATGGTCCTTCTTTGTGGCTTTGTTCAATTCCCTGTAATCGACACAAATCCTCCACTTAACGTTTTTATTGGGAACTAACACCAAAGGAGAAACCCACTCACTATCGGAGATAGGATAAATGAATCCTGCATCTAGTAATTTTTGCAGTTCTTCTTTGACTATATCTTTAAGAGCTGGATTCATCCTCCTTTGGGGTTGTCGGACTGGCTTGCAACCTTCTTTGATGTAAATGTGGTGAGTACACACTAAGGGGTGTACTCCCTTCATTTCTTTGTAACTCCAAGCAAAGGCATCTAGATGTTCCTTTAACATGTTGCACAACTTCTCCTCTTAGAGAACAGAAAGAGATGGATTGATTTTCAAAGTTCTCTCAAGGCCAAATTCTATGGTTTTGACATGGAGAGGGTTGGAATCGGCCAAGTATAGATCAATTGGATGGTTTTTCTGGGTTTCCTTTACTACTTCTTCTAGGGACAATGTACTGGGAGTTGGAATTTGGAGTAGGTATTCAATCAAATCATCTTCATCCTGTTGTCCTCCTCCCATGGTTGTTTCTAAGGTATATAGTTGGGCAGAATAAACTTCATCTTCTTCCTCCTCTTCCAGCCATAAAGGTAAATCATGTTCTAGATATGGTTGAGCAGGAGGGTATAGGAATAACTGCTTGGACATATGCCCATTCTTGATGGTCATATTCCCATATCTACAGCTGATGTAAGCATTGGCAGTGGCCAACTAGGGCCTCCCAAGGGTGAGAGGGTAACCAGTAAGCTTAGCCTTATGCTGGAGAACTAGGAAATTTGCAAGGTACTCCCAAGAGTCAATGGAGACCATCACATCCTCCACAATCCCCTTAAGGGTCACTGTGCAGTGGTCTGCAAGTTGCAGGATTGTTGTGGTCTTTCTCAATGAACCTTGGAGGTTGAGCTTGAGCATCATGTCCTTGGTCGTCACATTAATGGCAGCCCCAACATCGATCAAAGTGTGTGGGACAATGGTGCCATTGATGTGAACATCTATTACAGGGCTTCCAGGGTCCAAATACTTTGGAAAGATTACCTGCCCCAGCATTAAGTCGGACAGTTTTCCAATGAAATTAATGGTAGGGGCATCTCTTTTTTGCCTCCCTGAATGCTTGAAACACTTCTCCTTAATCAACTTGTTGTAAATAGGTACATCCTTGATGGCTTGGAGAAGCGGAATATTGAGACATAGGTTTTTCAATTCTCCCAAAAGTTCAGTCTCTTTTGGGGTAGGCTAGAGTGGTTGATTTAATCTCTCAGAAAAGGGTGGATTTACTTTAAGAATGATTTCCTCTCTTTCTTCTTCAACCTCCCTAGGTGGAGATGGAGGTCGGTTATCCGGTAGAACTCTCCCAGATCTCAGGTTAATTTCCTGGATCTCGATAGCATAAGTTGGATATGATGTCTCTCCATTGTATACTTGTTGTGCCTATCTATTGTTCGGGTTTGGATTTGGCTAGGCAGGCATCTGGGGTTGTTTAGGTGGAGTAGAGTGTAAGAGTTGTGGTTGGGCAGGTGGTGAAGGCAACAAAGTAGGAACATTGTTGTACTAGGGCCTCTACCCCTGGGGGCGGTGCATTCCACTAAGGTTGTGGTGGAGCATATGGTTGAAATGACTAGATGGCTAACTGGGAATGATACTGATATGCAAAGGACTAAGGAGGAGGTGTAGACAAGGAAGGATGAGTAGGGGGTCCCCAAAAATGTATGGATGTGGTGTAGTTGGGGATGTAATATGCATGGGGTGACCCTTGCATGCCCTGCTAGTATGGCCTAGGCCCATGAGGTCTCCCTTGGTTTATGTAGCAGAGCTGCTTAGTGACCCCTTCATCTCCTTGATATACAAAGTTGAGTCTAGGCTAAGAAGGGCACTTGTTTGTGGAGTGGTTTTCTTCATAGACTAAGCAAATTTCAATAGAATTCAACGAAAATTCATTCCTAGGGTGCCTCTTGGTGCATCTAGGACAGAAAATGGCCAAGGCTCTCTCTGCTTCCTCCTAGTTTCTCCTAATGTGCATAGTGTCCATCTATAAGGCAAGGGTTTGCAGCATCTCACTCTTGAAATCTTCTAGCATGTTTCCAATTTCATCCTTGATGGATGAATTGGAAGAGGATGTATTGACCATAGGTTGACTTCCCCTACCCTTTTTCCTAGCTGCCCTAGAATGGTTTCTGAATACAGTCTTGATATCGTCATAGGGTAACTGCTATATATCTCCTCCTACTAACAAGTGTAGGGTATCCAAAAGTTTTTCCCTTACTCCTATAAGTAGGACCAGCTTCACTGACTCAGGTTTAAGTGTGCACCTGACCCTTTTGTAACTAAGCTAGAATCTTTCTTCATAATCCTCTAGGGATTCATCATTACCTAAGGTCATCTTAAGAATTTCCTCTTTAGTATCTTTAGACCTACAGTAGTCTCGATACTTGTTGTTGAAGGCTTGCTTCATCTAAGCCCAAGTTGTGATGCCATCCCCAGGTAAACCCATGAACCAGTGCAAAGCTACATCCTTGAGGGTAGATGGAAATAGTTTCAACTTCTTCTCATGATTTATGTAGTCATAAGTTCGACATATAACAACAAACTCAAATAGGAAAGTGTTGGGATCTTCTGTGGTCAGGCCATGGAAATGAGGAAGGGCAGAGGAGCTTAATTTTTCATCTTCGTGTCCTGATTGGTTTCCCTGATGGGGGAGGCACCCTCAACTCTCTCTCTATATTCCCTCTGCCATTTCTATTTTCAGCCATTGGCTCGATAGGAATGGGTTCTTCTTGTTCTTCTTCTTTCCCTATAGGTTCTTCAAATATGTATCGTTTCTCACCTAAGGGTTCCTCTAGTTCACAGCCATCAAAGAAGAGAGAAGGTTGGTTGTTTGTTGCAGTGGGGTTATTTGGTAAAAATTTCCCTAAGTTATCCCTATTCCTACGAGGCATGAAAGGAAAGGTTTTTGGTTTGGTTTTGTGTTTTTTTTTTCAAACTTTGGGAAGTACTTTGTAAAACTGAAATTGTAGATTGAATGAAAACTACTGACTAAATGAAAAACTAATTGTTGAATTGAAATCTTGCAAAATCAAAAGGAAAGCAGAGAATGTAGAATGAAAAAGGAAGCAACTAAATTACTTTTGCAGAAATGAAACTAATGGAAAAATATTAGAAACAAGAAATAGATGAAAGAAAGCAGTAGTCACATATTACTCAGACACCTCCCCGGCAATGGCACCAAAAAGTGATGAGCACCAATATTGCAGCAAGAATGTTGCAACTCTTGGGCTACCAACTTTACTTTATCAACTCAGGGTTCGTACAAACTTGGAGGTGACAGTGCTATATACACAAGTAAAAGTGATTGTGCTGCCTTTTGTCACTGTTTAGCTGGTGAGAGACCACTAGGGTTTTCAAGCTAGACTTCTATGGATTTAGAAGAAGCTTGGTTCCTTGATGAAAGAAATAGAAATCTACTCTAAGAGAGAGATGATCTATTGTAATAATGAAAGAGACTGAAATTCAATGCTAAGGCACACCATTTCCTAATTAACTGCTAAGATCTATTCTTTGGAATAATGCTAAATTAACATGAACAAAATACTATTGTCCAAAGAATGGAAGTCAAAAACATAAAACATCACAGTTATGCATGTAAAGGACTATAATAAATCTATTTTGTCTTTTTATGCTTTTCATGAAAATCAAGTATGCAAGCTAATCTCTTTTGGTGATGTGGCAGGTGGCTTAGGGATGTTGACAGATGGCTGGAAGTTTTAGGAGATGATTGGAAGGTTTGAGAGACCCTTAGGTGACCTTGGGTGGATTCATAGAGGTTTTCCCTCAATTCGGCCTCAAAACAGGCCACTACAGGAAAGCTTACAGGATGTACTAGAAACCTACAAGATTCCCTGTATTTCTATAGGATACAACTAAGAAAAAAATGATGGGCGTTGGAGGTGATGGAAGGATTAGGGAAGGTGGTTGATGGATTTAATAGATTGAGAAAAGTTCTAGGATCACTCGGAACCTAAAACCAAGTTTAGGAGATGGATTCGCTCAACATGCTTGGGGGAATTTCTATGTGAAATGATGAAATTGGTGAAGGTCTTGATGAAAACAGGGAATGCCTATGGGTGGATGAAGTTGGAAGGTGGTTTCTTGCTATGAGATCTCTTTCTACTTCTGAAGCACCTACTTTGCATCAAACATGTGTAATTTCCAAAAATTCATGTAAACAAGAAGAATTCTCATGAGTTAAAAAAGCAGAATTTAATGAACCAACTGTCTACCTTATGCATGAGAAAATTTCTGAATAAAATGGAATAATGGATGAGATCTGCTGCAAGAGTGAAGATAGGAGAGATGGAAATAAAATCCTACTTTTCAAAACTGATCAAATGTTGGTTCAAGTACAGTAAAATCTAAATATTATGAATGAAATGGAAATATGTCTTTTTGGGGCAGCATAAGGGTCTTTTCCTCAAATCATGATCCCAAAAGGAAGAAGTGAGGCCAGGACACCTACTGATAGCTTTGTGGTGCTTATTTAATCCCTTCTATCCTGCTACTGAGGTAAGGCACAAATGGAAGCAAACTAATAAACAAATAATCAAATCTACACTACTTGCAATGAAATAATTCTAAAGAGAGTTTAACCATGAATCTATGAAACTAAGATAAACATGCATATACAAGAAGAGGAGCCTTTGCTTCTAGGGTTGGGATCTAACCCAAGAGCTTCAGCCCTCTGAGTAAACTCAGTACTGGATCAAGAAAAAGCTCATTCTTATTAACAAAACAAAAAATTACATCAAAGTCTTCCACAAGTCTGGAGCTCAAAAATAACTAGAGGTTTTACAACAAAAATTTTAATCCTAATGAGGATCTAGGCCTCTCTACTTATACAACTGAAGTCCATAATGAATTCCTTAAATTTAGGGAGGCTCGACTCCCAAACTTGAGATGAACTAACTCTTTATCTATCACTTGCTCAGATGCCTTATGATCTTCATGACTTGTTTGCTTGCACTCCGAGCTGGTGGAATTAATGGAGGAATATTCGAATGGGGGAGGAGTAAATGAGGAGGATTTACCTCCTAAAATATCTCTCCCTTGTCCCATTCAAGTTTCAAACCTTATTCTTGCCAAAATTCCTTGATTTTCTCTTCCAAACCTGCATTCAATGCATATTAGTTCACTAGGCATAATATCTCACTTTAACTCATCTCGTTAAACAAAATATAATCAAAACATGTAATAATTTGTGAGAATAGTTGGTTTGACTAAGCTAGGAGTTGCATTAAGGCCCATATAATTACCCAATGATGAGGCTCATCTCCAATAGCCTTCCAACATGACATAGACATGACACATGTTTAAGCCCCTTCATCAACTATGGTTTGAAAGATAGTCTTCTTTTGATACATAGATTTAATTTTGAAATCCATATGATGAGGGAGTCTTGTTTTAACATTTGACATATCAAATTTAATTACCATATAATTATTTGAGTCTATTGCTCTGATTGCAATAATCATATCACTCCTCTGTGTAGGACATGATTGGAGTACCTTTAACGCCGACATAGCACAAGGGCTCTTAGCTAGATCTTCAACAATATATTAGTTTTGATCATCCCTCACATTGGGATTATAAGTCAAACATTTTGAGGAGCATTTTGGCATCTGAGGTATAGGCTCTACTGCAGGCCTCTCAATATTAAGAGGTTCTGGAATATCAGAAGCAGTTTTAGCCTTAGAAGGCTCTGCCTCTCCATAATCATGAGCTCTTGTTGAAATATCAACATGAGAATTGACCACATATACATTTGATGTCGATTCCCCATCCTGGTTGCCCCCTGTAGGGGTTCCAATACTAGAAATCATGCCAGCAAGTAATTGTTTCCCTAGGGGAAAAGGGTTGGTAAGCACAGTCTGGGAACTAGAAGAACCTTGCTGATCTAAAAAGCACTGAGCATCCTCAATATTGGGGTAAAGATGGGTAAGGTGATCCCCACTGCATAAATTGCATAGAAACTTAACCTTCTTCTTAGATTATTTGTTGCCATCACCAGTGTCATCACTGGGTTTATTAGGATTTCCCTTCCCTCCCTCATCTTTTTTCTTCCCACGTCCTTTCTTCTTCCCATTAGATTTTTTATTTCCTTTGGGATTTGAGGACTGGACAACATTAACCGCTAAAGGTTGAGAAGGATTAGACATAGACAACGTAGTTTGTGTTGCATAAGCAAATTGTATTGACAATTGTTGTAATTGATTAAACGGACTAGTCATATTTCTATCAATCAATCCTATAACTCCTCTAGTACGGGGGCCTCGTTTCGGCTTGGTGAGATCAATTTTTGATCTTGGAGCATCATGAAAAATCTTATAAAGAACTCCTCATTGGGAATATACGAGATCTAATTTTTGGGCTTTGAAGATAGCCTGTTCTTCAGTGAACACCCCGGAAAGTGACACATCCTTAGAAATCTTGGGTTGCAATGATTTCAGAAACCATTCCAGAAGAAAATCATCAAGTATATAGGCCTTGATCAATCTCTTCCTTCTGCGGCACTATTGAATGTGATCATAAATATGTGTAGCCTTGTCCTGCTCAAAATTGGCCATTAGTTTAGTTCCAGCATCATAATGGACAAATAACTTAAAATTGTTTAGAAACATTGTGGCTAAATCACCAAACGTAGGAAATGTCCCCCCCCACCCAAATCGGTGTACCATTTAGTTGTGTTTCCTGTTAAAGTGTGTTGGAATAGTCTCAACCTTATTGAGTCATCAATTAGGGATTTTAAGGAGCACCATAAGTGGAAAGTGGTTATATGATTAGCCAAATCCTCACTAGACTTCCCTTCAAATTTCATAACATTGGATGGGAGTTTAATAGGGGCTGAAGGCCAAGCTCAATTATAATGGATCAGATCATTATTCAATTTAGAAAGATCTGGAAAATTAAGTGTTTTCGGGAATTGTAAGAGCGGAGGAACATGATTATTCCAAGCTCCAAGAGTGGAATTTCGAACATTTGAAAAAAAGTATATTGGATTTTGAGAGGCACCAGGATTCTAAGGGTTACTTGTAGAAGCACTTGAACCATAAGGAAAACCTTGTAGTCCAAGGGTATACTGGGGTATCCAACAACTACTACGAGGTTACTAGTCACAGGGAATTTTCCTCTCAACGGAACATTATATGAAGGGGAAAGTCCCTGATAAGGATTCCAAGCACTAGCTAAAGGAGAAAAAACATGTGAAGTACCGATAGTAGGGAAGGGCATGCTCCCTTGATAACCAAATAAATAGGAAATATTCCCTAACCCAAAACCACTCACAGAAGGATGTGCCAAACCCTGGTTCCCTTAAAAAGGATTAATGTTTTGAGCATGACCAGAGAAAGGAATTTATCCTAAGTTCAATGATGGATTGGAAGGAGGAACATGTACACTTCCAAATTGAAAACCTTGTAAAGGTACTCAATGAGTAGCCATCAAAGTCATAGATGTATAAGGAGCATAGGGTAAATTTGAACAAACTAATGGAATCCCACTCGATGGCATTCTAAAAGGATAAACTCCCATGAAAAGAGCTTAAGGTTGGTGCCCCCACTCAGAATGGGGATGGAGGTAGAGCCAAAATTTGTCGTACTAGGTGTAATAGTAGATATAGGAATATTACCTCCTCCTACAACTGAGGAAGGAGTATGTACACCAGTTGTATTGGCAGAGCCATTAAGATTGGAAATTGAGAAGATATAAGGAGAGTGAACAGGGATAATCGACCTATGAGTCAGAGTACCCATGTATGATACAAAGTAATGAAGATGAGAAGGAAGAGGTTTCGTAGAAGTCTCAGGAGGCTTTGAAACGTCTTTAATTTTTACTTCGTCTTCCGATTGGAAGAGTACTCTAGCAAGCACCAGAGTGTTTCCATCCAGATTATGGACTAGACTAGATTCACCTTGTGAAATAAGAGCCCTCAGAGAAGGATTTATCTATGTTGCATTTGATGACACCGGTTCAAAAGAACCAACATAATTACTCCTATGCCTTCTAGGTGAAGGCTTGATACTCGCAAGTGAAAGTCCACGAAGCCTTCTAGACTGATGAACTGGTCGGTGAGACACTTTTATATATTAAGAGAAATTAAATACTCAAAACACTTATGGAAATATAGGAGCATATAGAGCTCACTAAAAATATCTTAAAGATACAACCAGCCAAACAAATTTTAGGTATTTTCGCTCTGGGTGATTAGGACTTGACAACAAAATACAAGAAAGTGAATATAAGAATCACTTGAAGGTAGTTTGGAATGATGAGGGCCCAAGCCTACCAACGAAGATATCATAAGCAGTTACGCTAACCTCTAGACAATACCCTTTTCCGGTGCAATTACCTAAGATTCGCAAGGGCACCCTCTAGAAGTACTATGAAAGTGATGCAATGTCTGCCTCAGGTACCATGGGCATTCCACCCCCGTAGTCACTTGTGTGGTCCATAGGAAACGAAACTAAGGTCACCAACTCGTGATCAGAAGCCAAGTGGAATAGTTGTGGGCACGTGATCCAACAAGTAGGAGAGGGGGTATCTCTCTTTACTTATATTCACATGTCCTCGTGCTTAACTCCTATATCAAAGGAGCTTTCCCTGATAGATTAATGATGCTTTATTTCCACTCTTTAGTAAACTTCTCTACTTTCAATTTAAGTGGCCTTTCATATTTTACTCTCCACATACCTATTCTTGTAGGTTTTAACCCAGTACAGAAATTACCTGCATACGAATTCTAAAACGCAGAAAATAAACAATGCGAGAGCATAACACATAAAACACATATACATAGAGATTTTCCCTGATCCCAAAACTGGGACTACCAACTTGATTTTTCATTATGTTCCTTTCAATGTTACAATACATATTTATACAAGCCAAAGCATCCAATACCATGGACCGAAAACCAACGTGTCCAAAACCATGGACCGAAACCATCGCGTCCAAAACCATGGACCGAAAGCCATCGCATCCAAAACCATGTGCTAAAATCATGCACAAAACCATAGGTAGGTCTGCCCAACCTAATATAGGGTCCAAAAAAGAAATTCCCACGGCGCTGCCCCAAACCCTGTAGAGGGGGGCTACCTGCCCCCCTCAAACCCCCTGTGACCTCCCCGTCATGCAATTGACACAACGAAGGGGGGGCTCTGCCCCCCCTCTAATCCCCTAGTTCACTATGTGGGCTAGTCGTGGAAAGAATAACACAACCAAACATTCTCCCACTTGTTTTTTTCTTTCCATATGGAGCCACAAGAGAGCTTAGTCATTTATCCAGCCCTGCAATGCCCATTGTTTCTCTACACCAAGAGAACTTCTCAAAGCTCACATATTTTGTCAATGCATCTACAGTATTCTTCAAAGTGTCCACATTTACCAGCAAAACCTTTTTGTCTTCTATCATATCCCTTACAAAGTGATACTGAACATCAATGTGCTTTGTATTTGAATGGTAAGCAAGGTTATTTGCCAAGAAAATTACACTTTGGTTGTCACAGTCTATCCTTATAGCTCTTTGTACTAACCCCATAGTTGAACACAATCTCTGCAACCAAATTGATTCCTAGCTTTCCTGAGTGGCTGTCATGTATTCTGCCACTGTAGTTGATATTGCTACTATAGATTGTTTCTTACTCATCCAAATGACTGCACCTCCAAATAGGTTAAACAAATACCCACTTGTAGATCTTCTCTGATCTAGATCTCTAGCCCAATCCACATCAACAAAGCCATGGATATCCAAAACTCTATCCAATCCTGGTCTTCCTTGGTATCAAAAATCATAATCACTAGTGCCACACAACTACCTGAAAACCCGCTTCACTGCTGTCCAATGCTCATTCCCTGGTTTTGACATAAACCTGCTCAATACTCCCACTGCATGTGCAATGTTTGGTCTAGTACAGACCATCGCATACATCAGGCTACCGACTACACTTGCATATCGAACACGGGACATATCCTCTTCCTCTTCTTGTGTCTTGGGACACTGTTCAACAAATAACTTTACACCTATAGGAATAGGAACCTTCACCGGTTTACTTTCCTGCATATTAAACCTCTGCAATATTGTCTCGCCATACTTCCTCTGGTTTAACCATAGCTTCCTCTTTTCCTTATCTCTTTTAATTTCCATGCCCAAAATATAGTTTCTAGCACCAAGATCTTTCATGTCGAATTCTGAGGAGAATTGGATCTTCAAATCCTAGATAATTTGTTTGTCATTTCCAACCAGCAACATATCATCCACATACAAGACCAGATAAATAACACGGTCACCAATTAATTTAAAATGCACAAAGTGATCTGCTTTGCTTCTGGTGAAGCCAAGTCCCCATATAAATGTATCAAATTTCTAATACCACATCCTTGGTGATTGTTTTAACCCATACAGAGACTTCTTTAACTTGCATAGCAGTTCTTTCTTACCCTTCACCGCAAAGCCTTCAAGTTGCTTCATGTAGATCTCCTCTTCCAGATCCCCCTGAAGAAATGTTGTCTTCACATCCATTTGTTCTACCTCAAAATCAAAAGGAGAAGCAACAGATAAAATTAATCTAATAGAAGCTACCTTGGCAACAGGAGAAAAAATATCACCAAAATCAATTCATGGCACCTAGAAATAACCTTTTGCTACCAACCGAGCTTTGTATTTCTCCACCTTTCCTTCTGCATTTGTCTTCTTCTTGAAAACACATTTGTTGCCAATGGGTTTCCTTTCAGCTGGCAACTCCACCAGATCCCAAGCCTCATTTTTGTGCAAAGATGCCATTTCATCAACCATGTGGCCTCTTTCCAGAGTTTTTCATCCTCTGAATGTACTGCTTCCTTCATAGTTCTAGGATCATCATCAGTAATAGATAAAGAAAAATTTGAACAGAAAGCAAATGGACTATACCTTTCTGGATACCTTCTTTCTCGAATTGATCTTCTCACACCCAGAGTTTGTGGATCTTCATCTTTTGAATCCTCCTCTACTGTAGAGTCTGATTCTTCCTCCTTTAGCTCAAACTCTATCTTCTCAGGTTCCTTTGGTTGGACTTCATGTTTAATAACATATTTCACCTCTCTGAACACAACATCTCGACTGTACACAACCTTCCTTGTTACTGGGTTCCAAAGCTTATAACCATTTAAACCATCCTTATACCCAATAAAGATGCACTTTGAAGATTTACTATCCAACATGGTTCATTTCTCCTTTGGAACATGTACATATGCATCACATCCAAATACCCTTAGATGTGAAAGAGAGGGTTTCTTACCAGTCCATACCTCTTGTGGAGTCTTATCCTCCAATGCTGATGAAGGTGATCTATTGACCAGGTAACATGCTGTCTCCACCGCCTCTACCTAGAATTCCTGTCCTAGCCTAGCACCATTGAGCATGCTTCTTGCCCTTTCCATCAACGTCTTGTTCATTCTTTCTGCAACTCCATATTGTTGAGGTGTATATGGAGTAGTATTTTTTTGTACTATACCATACTTCTTACAGAATTCTTCAAATTCCTTACTGCAAAATTCTCCACCATTATCTGTTCTCAGCACCTTTATCTTCTTCTCTATCTAGTTTTCCACAAGAGCCTTAAATTCTTTAAACATGTCAAAGACTTCAGATTTCTTCTTAAGGAAATATATCCATATATTCCTTGAGAAGTCATCTATAAATGATACATAGTGCACAAACTTACCCAGTGATGGAACCTTCACAGGTCCAAACACATCATTGTGCACAATCTCTAATATTTGTTTTGGCCCTCTTACCACCAGAGGGGAAAATCACCTAATTCTGCTTCCCATATACACAATTTTCACAAAAATCAAAATCCAGAGAGCTATTACTCATACCTTCTACCATACCTTTACCATGAAGTATTCGAAGGTCCTTCTCTCCAATATGTCCAAGCCTTCAATGCCACAACATGGTCTTCTCTCCAAACACCACTAGATGTTTTGCTCCACTTTCAGGAACCACTGAACTATTACACCCATCAACAACAATGTTACCTTGCAGCTTGTACAGAGTTCCAATCCAAACTCCCCGCATCAATACCAGTGCTCCCCAAACCATCTTGCAAGTATCCTTCTCAAACACTGTTTTACATCTGCATCATCCAACTTGCTTATAGAAATCATATTTTTGGCCAATGCAGGAATATGTAGAACACTCAGAAGTGTTCTAACCCTTCCACTGTGAAACTTCAACTTTACTTTTCCATGACCAATGATTCTAGCCTTCCTATCATCCCCTAAGAAGACATCATCACCATCGTATTTCTCATACTCGCATAACCACTCTCTATGGAGAGCAAAGTGAAAGGATGCACTTGAGTCAATCAACCTCATGATCTACATGTGTACTTGAAGAAGCCAAGTACACATCCCCACCTTCATCTGAGGTGGTTTTCGCCTATGCAAAAGAAGCATCATTAGATCCCCTTCCATTGTCAGTAGCTTTAGATTTATAGTCCCTTTTGTAGTGCCCTTCCTTTCCACATTTCCATCACACCACCTTTACAGGTGGTGAGCCTCAGTATTGTAACAATAATGCTACAACTCTTGGAACTCTCTTATTTACTTTTATCAACCCGGTAGTTTGTAACAAACTTGGAAGCGATGGTGTTGTATGAACAAGTACTAGCTCTTGCCGCAGCTATCACTTGGTCAGTTGGCACAAGTCCGCTAGGGGCTCAAGCCAACTTCTATGAGCTCTGAGAAGAAGCCTTTTAACTGATGGATGAAAGCTAACTCAAAGAAGGCTAATCTACTTGCAGAAAGAAACTGGAAAGCTGAAAGTAAATGTAAACCTTCGCAAACCCTAATTTTACCAGCTATCCCTACCGATGCAAGAAAGAGGATGCAAGCTACTGAAAGAGATTCCATTGACTTCGAGGAAGGTAAATACATGTATCTGAGCTACTTCTACAGTAACATCTGAGAAGAACATCTTTTTGTATTTTTGAATAAGTTGTCAGAATTATCATGCATGCGATTTGACTGTTTTGACTGTGCAGAGGTGGATTGGCGAGAGGAAATGCTTGGATGAGATCACGAAGGTTCAGAGAGGGCCTAAGGGGTCCCTAACACCCTTCCAGAGAGTTTCACAAAGTTTTTCTATCAAGAAACCTCATTCGTGAGCTTCTACAGGAAGTCTGCAGGGGTTCTACACGATGTCTGTGATTTTCTACAAGATGTTCTGTAACTTTCTACAGGATGTTCAGAAATGGGATTTTGGAGGATGGATGGATGGAGAAAGATGAAGGAGTGGGTATGGAGGTAGGATAAGGGTTGGAGGTGGACCAGGACTTGATGGATAGAGTTGAGGATAGAGGTAGATAGCTGGATTTTTTCAAGGAAGACTGAAGTAATGATGCACAAAAACTAGGGTTATGTGAGCAAATGGAAAACGTAAGGCTAGAAGGTGAGCTAAGGAATGGAGCAGATGGGTTTGATGGAGTATGGGCAGGTAGAGGAGTGGTACAGGTGCTCTGCAAGTCGTTTTTCCAACTGGACCAATGAAGACTTGTAAAATCAAAAACCTAGTTACGTTGACCTAATCTGATCTAACTGTCAGTAAAAAGAATGAACAGAAGTTTGAACTGCAATGAAACCATGTATACTAACTCATGCAACTAAGCAAGAAAAAGTCTAAACTTGTAGCCGACTTCTACACACGAAAATCAAACACTAGTGATTGCATGGCAAAGCAAAATCAGTGTTTTTGTGGGTAGCAAGGTGTCCTTGATCCCAGCTCTTGATCCCACTGAGGGAGAGGTGAAACCAGTGATGTTTGATGGCCATTTTTTTGGAGCTTTTCCTTGTTAACAACCTATCAACTAAATCTGAGCATCAAAAAGTCTTTCTAACCATTAACAGTGGCCTAGTTAATCAGCAAGATTTAATCTACTTAACAAAAATAATTTTGCAAATGCATGAAGAACAAATAATCAATACATAAAGGAGGCCTTAGCACTCAGGTTGGGCCCAACCCCAAGAGCTGCAGGCTCCTATAAAGAACTCAGATCTGATTCCAAGTAAAACTTCTTCTCATTACTCAAAAATAATCATCACAAGAAAGTGTACAATAGTAGCTAAGAAAAATGAGCTGAAGAAGGACAACACTATAGTGCAAATACCAACAGTTCCAAAAGTAAACTATGAAGTCTGAGGCCTTCTTATTTATACAATATGAGGGGGCTAGCAACCCTCCTAGATTCAAGGGACTCGGCTGTTCCAACTGCAATGAACAATCACTCTTTCCAAAGCTACTTGGCTGCCTTTAGAACTCGTTTTGGTGGTCTGTTGAGCTCGGAGTTGAGGGTGAAGATTTCGAGGAAGGGCCATTTAATGCCACAGACAACCTCCCTACGAATCCTCACCTCAAGCTTGGCTATCACCTGGGTCATAATTGCTTGGTTTTGCTCCAAAATTTGTCCAAAAAACCTAAAATGACCACGTATTAGCCTCCTAGGTAGAGTGACCACCCTAATTTGTTCAAATAACATAAACATACTAGAGAAACATGCATAATCTATGAAAAATGGAGGATTGAACAAGGATAATTAGGCAAAATGAGCCCAATAAGTTACCCAATTCGGGGCTCATCATCACCCCCCTGCTAAATGGGTTGGTCATCCTCTGAGCAACTAGTCCAGCTCATCATCCTTTATGTCCTTGATCGCCTCCCTCACGTCCCAAGCCTCGGCCATGATATCCTCTTCCCAGTCATGGAATCTTGCCTTCCTTTCTACTTCCTCCCATTGTCTACGTTCCTCCTATTCCTTCACTCCTTCTAGCAATCCCAAAAGTAAAGGAGGACTGAATTTCAAGCCAATCCAATTGGCTTGCAAGTTCTGCATCAACTTTTTGTAGAGGGGTACCCTTGCCAAGGCTTCCCTCATCCTGGTGGGAGAGTGGTATTCTTTTATCTTCAGGCTATGAGGCAGTGTGTTCCACCGCCTTGTGCAGACATGCATACAGTTTTCTCCCAACAGTCTCTCCATGTCCTCAAAATGGGCAATGGCTTGAGCCTGTTGATCAATGTATTTCGATAGATCCTGAGGACTGTTGGCCAAGTGCTAGTGGGCGCTTATCACTGTTGATGGGTCATCTGGCTCTGCTCTGATCATGAGAGGCTCACTGAGCTCTTTGCCTATGATCCTACGGACCTCTATTGCTCTCTTCTCCTCATGGCTCATCCAAGAGGCCATGGCCATAAGCTGGACATCCCCTATCACCGTGTTGGGATCCCATGTGTTCATGTCTGGAAGGGAAAATTTGTGCAAGTAGAAATCTGATAATTTGGCCCTATCCTCAGATGAACTACTGCCACATAGAGCTGCAAACTGATGATAATTTTGGAATGGGGTGATGCCCCGTTGAGCCAAGGTATTGATCTGAAACTGTAACCACTGATCCTTGAGGTATCAGGCATAGGATTTGGTAGGCTGCCTACATTGCAGAGCTTCCATTGCCCAGCTGGCCATGCAGGCCAGTTGGGCCTCCTTTTCTTGTATCTGTTGTTTTAGAGATTATGTCTCCAATTGTTTTTCCTGTAGCTGTCGATTCAGTATCTCAATTTCAGTCTGCACCCCTTCCTTTCTATGTTGTTCATCAAGGGTATCTTTGGCTGTTGTGGGCTCCTCCTGTTGCTGTTGTTCTCCCAAGATATGAGGCCTATCTTCCTTCCTCTGTCCCTGTAATTGTAGTTGTTGTCTAAGCAGCTCATTTTCTTCCTGTAGCCTGACCCGCTGGCTGCTCTCCACATGCCGTACTAGAGCCAATTCCCTCCTTGCCTCTTTGAGTTGTTCCTCCAGAGGACCTATATCCGCCACACCCTTGGACTTAGCAATTTTCATCCAAGTGTGGGTCCTCACTCTCTCTTCTTCTAGTGAAAGGAAAAGTGGCACTGTGAATTTTTGAGGAATGATCTTTCTGGCCTTCAAGAAGTTATAATAGGAGCCCAAGCTGGGCTGGGGGCTAGGTTCCACAATGTTTTCTACCTTTTCTTCCTCCTGTGGTGATTTAGCTGCCTCACCCTCCATTGCTTCGGTCTCCTTCAACCTAGCCAGTGTTTCCTATAGAATAGTCTCAGCATCCTGTAGAGAGGCCTTTGTGTCCAACATTTTCATTCTCTCCCTCCAGGTGGATGTCTTCATGCTTCCCCATTCATAAGTGATGGATGCCTTGGAGGGGGACCTCTCCTTTTGTGTTGTAGGGGTGTCTACAATTGTGATTGGTTCTTTTGACGGAGGCTGGGGTCTGCCAGTCTTAATCCTCACACTCCTTCTTGCTTTAAAATAAAGGGGAGGCTCCCTCTTTCGCTTTTCCTTCTGCTTGGGAGATGTGCTTAGGGTGGCCAGCACAGCTGCTACCTCCCTAGCTAAAATTTTCGGTGATTTTTCCCTCTGTTTCTCTGTCTTTAGACTTCCTGTAGAAAGTCCTGTGCTAACTATTTTTTGTCTTCCTGTAGAAGCAGTTTTTGGGCTTTCTGTAGAAACAATTTTCACTGTTTTGGCCTGCTTGGCTGGGGGTGTCTTCTTCTTCAATTTTGCTGGGGTTTCCTTGGATGTGCCCTCACTTGCTTGGACCTTTTCAGTCCTTTCTGCCCTGATTTGCAACTGTTTCTCCCTTGGCATTTGTGCTTTTATTTCACCCACAGCTTTGGCCTCAGTAGCTTGGCCTTTTTCTTGTCTCTCTTCTTGCTTTTCCTATGGTGGCTTGTCCTGGGTTTTCTTATCCTTAATTTCCTTACCCTTAGTTTGCTTCTCTGCCTCAATATGCTCCTTTTCCTCACTGCTGGATGAAGTGAGTTCCTCGGCCAGAATCCGGATATCATCATCCTTGGTCTATTGCGAAAAATCTCCTAGGAGAGAGGTACAATATAGGTATGGAGGGCATCTTCTACTAGAAGCTTGATAAGCCCATGATGGGCCAGCTGGTCTGGTGTCCCTTCCTTCAGTTTTGTGCCACACTCAATCAATGACTATAGGAGGAAGTATGGGAGGCTTAATTTTTGTTCTGTGGGTAAATCCATCTTATGCCTGAGTTCAATGAGCAACCAAAAGTGATAACCATATACAATACTAAATCGCCCCTCACAGGTAATGTATTCCATAATCTAAAGGTTGAACTCGCTCCAAAATGGATGTAGGCTAGCTCTCCGGACCCCATTTTTATCCTCTGAAAATTGTTCTTCTGGTAGGAAGAATTCCTTTTTGGCCTTCTAACCCAATTTCCTTTCCTCTTTATCCCAGGGTATCCCCAATGGCAAGTCAGTGACCCAGCTAATGAGTTGTGGGGTGAGTCTTAAGCTCAATCCTCAGAAATTTACAATGGCCAGTATCTTGGATTTAGGCTACAGGGACCTTAGGAACTCCTCTATTATCTCATCATCATGACCTTGAATTCTGTCACAGAAGGTCATCCACTTTGCACGGGTAAATAGGTCTACCACCTCAGGAATTTCTCTCAACTTCTTGGAATCCGAGGGTTCCTTTCTGATAAACCTTCCTGGCATGGTGAAAAATACTCTGTTTTGGCTTGTGTACTGATCAGAAGGGGAATTCTGTGTATGGTTTCCTCATTTGATTCTCAGGATAGGGTTTCTCAGATGTTTTATCTCCCTTTTCACCAATTCCCTAGTTATAATGCTGCTACTGCCCCAAAACTTGACTGTCAAAATGAAATTAGGCTCTCACAGACAGAGTGAAGAGCTTAATTTTCACACCCACCATATACAAGTCACAATTTTTTATGCATAGATCAGTCCTTGTGGAGGTTTATCGTTTCTACAGGAGGGATTCGTTAACAGGCACCGTGGAGGGGAATGTAACACTGAACCAACTGAAAAAACTCCGTGTATCACCCAGGCAAACGACAATTCTTGACCCACAAGCAGACTTGTTTTAACTTTCCCTACTCCAAACAGTTTAATTTACCACCTTTTGAAATTTCATGCACGGGTATGGCGTTTTTCGAGCCTACCTCTCTTCGAAGCTCTAATTTCGACGCAAAAGATCTGGATTTCTCTGCTCCGGGAGGCTGTGCTGTGCTTCCTATAGAGCTCCTTCCTGTGGAGATCTTTTCCCGCTGCTGGAGGATGTCACGGCGCTTCTGAGCAAGCTTGGGACACGGGAGGAGTTTGAAACGGGCCGAGAAGCTCGGGCTACCGAACTGCAGAGGAGGAGGACGCGTACGTTGCTGAACCGGTTGCAATAGTAAATGGCAGTGGTTAATGTGAGTGTTATGGCTGAAGAATTTTGAATTATGGCGCAATTCATGGCGCGGGGATGATGTGTCTAGGCCGATCCGTTGGCCAACGTCACAGCCATCATTCTCTAGTGTGTCTCTGACCGCCATCTTTCTATCTCTGCCATTATCCACCGTCATCACTGCCCATTCACCGATTTCACTGCAAATCCGTTGATTTTCCTCGACTGGACACTTCCCACATGTCGATTTCACGACCCTTTGATGGATTTGAGCGTAACCGAGCTCGTTTGGATCCCATGAGGCCATTTCGACTGACTGTGGGTGGCCAGTTGACTGGCCACCGAATTTGTTCAATTCGCACATTCACAGACATGCAATTTTCGTAGTATAGTTCATGCAATTTGATGAAATAAGGTTAGGCACTTACCTGTGTGGCCATGGACGTGCTTTGCAGGTTTTCGGACGTGGAACGATGGCTCTGCTCATTGCTGCTTCGTGCACAGGTGCTGGAATTCCTTCGTTCATTGGCTGATGCTGCATGCAGGTTTTGGAATTTGATCCACTAGTGGTGAACGTTGCATGCACGACTCTGCCTTTTCTCAGCTGTCAAGGAGGTGTCCACGTTCAAGCAGAGCTGGTTACATGCCTCCTGCACTGATTTCAACTGCTATTGACTCCATAGTGTGTATTCCAGGCGGATCAGCTGCTACAGGATTCCTGTAGGACATCCTGTAGCTGCTTCTCCTCCTGGGCTGCATGCTGAAACGAGCAGGGTTGCATTCACGATTGAAGGGTCCTAATGAAGCTTTAATAGGTAGAGTGTGTGGGCCTTCATGTTTGTCCCTTGAGAAAAAAATTGCAATTTGAGGAAAACAGGACTTTTTGCATGACTGTGTAGGGATATAGGACCAAATTGTGGTAATGGTGGTGAAAAGAGATGAAACAGGTGATGAATGGGAAAAAGGGGTGGATGCATGCCTCAAAAATAGATTTCAAGCTTTAAATCCCTCTTCAGAATCAATTTTGGCCTACCCAAATGTTCTACAGGATGTTTCCTGTAGAAATGCAGAACTTCCTATAGAAAGCCCTAAAACTTCCTGTAGGAGGTTGAATATTGACCCGAATGTGTCCAAACCCTGGAAAAAGTGAGTGGCCATGTAGGGAGTGTCTGTGAGGATGTCTGGTAGCTTGGTATGGACCCCTGTCCTTGTTTTGCTCGACCTTGTTTATCTGCAATGTATTCCCTGCAACATGCAATAATTTTCAGAGATCAGACCTGTTTCTTTTCTTTTCTCTTTCCTCTTTTTTTTTTTTTTTTTTTTTTTTTTTTTTTTTTGAAAGACAACAAGGGTGCCTTCATGAGGTTTTCACTCCCACTATCTTCCTTGGGCGCCTCAGAGAGGTTTTTGCCCAAGGATCTTTTTATTCAAATTTTTTATTTTCTGAGAGACAGCAGGGGCACCTCCCTGAGGTTTTCACCCTCACTGCCTGCCCTGACCACCTCAGAGAGGTTTTCGTCCAGGGATCCTTTTATTCCCTTTTTTTTTTGATGATCAAGGTGTGGTCGGAACAGAGGCAGAACCCTGCTCTATTACCATCACTGATTTTTCCACAGTTTCAATGAACTCCTGCCTTGAAAGGGGTTTCTTGTAGATTTTCAATCGATGCCCATTGACAAGCATGGGGATGGCTTCTTCAACAATGGTACTGATAAGGACTGAACCATTGTCATTGAATTTCTCCACTGTATACGGTCCTAACCATCTTGTCCTCAACTTTCCTTTGAAATCCTTGTATCTTGACTCATACAGTAGCGCCCAATCTTTCGGCTGGAATTGCTTTTCATTAAGGTGCCGATCATGCCATATCTTCCTCTGGAGCTGAACTACTTCTGAGTGGAGGAGGGCCTGCATTCTTTGTTCATCTAATCCATTTAGTTGTAATAATCTTTCACGTTGAGCATGGCTAAGATCTAGGTCCAGTTGAGCTGCCACCCTTAATGTGTTGTACTCGAACTCTATGGATAGCAAAGCTTTCTTCCCGTAGACTAGCTCATAAGGTGTGAAACTGGTTGTGGTCTTCCAAGTGGTGTTATAGGCCCAGGTGGCCTCAACCAGGCAATCTGCCCAATCCTTTCTGTTGCCACTCACAACTTTAGTCAAAATCCTTTCCAATGCTCTATTAGTGACCTCCACCTGCCCATTTGCTTGAGGATGATAGGGGGTGGAATTCTTGTGCTTGATCTTGTGATGAGCGAGCAAATCTTCAATCAGGTTGGAGGTGAACTGGCTTCCTTGATCTGTGACTAACTCTCTTGGGTAGCCATACTTGTAGGAGATATTTTCCCTCAGAATATCAACCACCTTTTCTTCTGTTGCTGCTTTGATTGCCTTCATTTCTGCCGACTTGGTTAGATAGTCGGTGCACACAATGATGTAAGACCGTTTCTTTGAAGGAGGGTTGATAGGACCCACAAAATCCATGCCCCGCTTCTCAAATGGATAGAAGGTCACTTGAGGTTGGAGAGGCATTTCATCCCTTGGAGTCGGTTTTCCCATCCTCTGACATCGGTCACACTGGCTGATGTGTCTTCTAACATCTTGATGAAGAGTAGGCCAATAGTAGCCTGCCTGTAAAATTTTGAAGGCAGTCCTTTTGGCTGCAAAGTGGCCTCCACAAGGTCCGTCATGACAGGTTAGGAGGATGTCGAAGACTTCCTCCTCCCTAACACAACGTCTCAAGATCTGATCTGGGCCAAGTTTAAACAGGTTGCCCCTGATCCAAGTGAACGGGGCACTCTTCCTTACAATTCTACTCTTCTCCTTTGAGGATAGATGCAGAGGGAACTGTGCTGAGACCAAGTAATTTGCTATATCAGCAAACCATGGAGAGAGCACTAAGATAGCAAACAGATGTTCATCTGGCATCTGGTCATCCACTGTCCCTTCTTCACCTGCAGGAAAGTCCAATCTAGATAAGAAGTCAACAACAACATTTTCCTTACCTGGCTTGTCAACAACCGTCAAATCAAATTGTTGCAACAAGAGAAACCATCTAATGATACGAGCATTGACATCAGACTTATTCATTAAATATCTAATCGCAGCATGATCAGTGTGTACAAATTTTTGATAACCAGTGATGTAGTGTCTGAACTTGTTTACCGAATGGACTACAGCCAGGAACTCTTTCTCGGTTACAGTATAGTTCATTTCTGCCTTGGACAGGTTTTTGTTGACGAAGTATATGGCATATGGGAGTTTCTCCTCAACTTGTCCTAAGGCTACCCCTATGGCTTTGTTTGAGGGATCAGTGTGGATGTGGAAAGGTAGGGCCCAGTTTGGACCTCTCAAGATCGGAGCGGACACCAGCTTATCTTTCAACTCATCCAGTGCCCCTTGACAGTTGTCAGTCCATTTAAACTACATGTCTTTCCCTAAGAGTCCAAACAAAGGTGAGGCTAGCTTACTAAAGTCTTTAATGAATCTTCGATAATATCTTACTAAGCCTAGGAAACTCTGAACATCTCTTACCTTTTGAGGAGGTGGGACATTTTGGATGATAGCAATTTTATTAGGGTCCACCTGTAATCCTTGCCGAGAAATGGTATGACCTAGCACGGTCCCTTCAGTCATCAGGAATTCACATTTTTCAGGATTAAGGGATAGGTTCATCTCAATGCACTTGGTTAGAACTTTTCCCAGATTGAACAATGCTTCTTGGAAGTTGGACCCATAAGGAGTAAAGTCATCCATATAGATTTCTACTGAATCATGGACCAACTCACAAAAGATGCTTAATACTGCTCTCTGGAAAGTGGCAAGAGCGTTGCATAGCCTAAAGGGAAGGACTCGGTAGACAAAGGTACCCCAAGGACAGGTGAAGGTGGTTTTGTCCTGGTCTTCCGGGCTGATTTGGATCTGGTTATACCCACTGAACCCATCTAGGAAAGAGAAGAACTTCTTCCCTGCCAGTCCATCCATCACCTGATCTATGAAAGGCAAAGGGAAATGACCTTTCTTGGTGGCTTTGTTAAGTTCTCGGTAATCTACACAGATTCTCCACTTCCCGTTCTTTTTGGGCACCAACACTAGAGGCGAGACCCACTCACTATCGGAGATAGGATAGATGAATCCTGCATCAAATAATTTTTGCAATTCTTCTTTGACAATGTCCTTAAGGGCTGGATTCGTTCTCCTCTGAGGCTGCCTGACCGGTTTACAATCTTCTTTAATGTAGATGTGATGGGTATAGACTGAAGGATGGACTCCTTTCATCTCCTTATAGCTCCAAGCGAAAGCATCTAAATGATTGTTCAATAAGCTACACAACTCCTTCTCCTGGGAAGGGGAGAGGGAGGAGCTGATCTTTAAAGTTCTTTCAGGACCAAACTCCACATTCTTAACTCTGGGAGAGGTTGGATCAGTCACACAGAGGTCCACTAGGGTGCTAGCTTGGGTATCTTCCACTAATTCCTCTAAGGACAGTGCACTGGGAGGTGGATTTTGAATCAAAGTCTCAATCAAATCATCCTCAGTTTGAGGACCTCCCCTAGTGGTTTCTACTGTGCACAATGGTGCAGAGTAGACCTCATCATCATCTCCTTCTTCCAACCACAGTGGTAAGTCATGTTCTAGCAGAGGTTGGGTAGGAGAATATAGGACTAGCTGCTTGGACATAGGCCCATTATTGATGGTCATGCTTCCAGCTCGGCAACTAATGCAAGAATTAGCAGTGGCTAACCAAGACCTTCCCAAAATGAGGGGGTATCCAGTGAGCTTAGCCTTTGGCTGAAGGACCAAGAAGTCCGCAGGGTACTCCCAAGAGTCAATAGAGACCAAGACATCTTCCACAATCCCTTCGGGAGTCACGGTGGAGCGATCTGCCAACTGCAAGACTGTCAAGGTCTTCCTTAAGGAATTCTGAAGGTTGAGTTTAAGCATGGTGTCCCTAGTCATCACATTAATGGCAACCCCTAGATCAATCAAGGTATGGGTAATTATGGTGCCATTGATGTGGACATCAACTACAGGAATCCCAGGGTCCAAGTACTTTGGATAGATTACTTGCCCCAACATTAGATCGGACAGTTGTCCGATGACATTGATAGTCAAGGCATCTCTCTTTCGACTGCCTGAAACACTTCTCCTTAATCAATTTGTTGCATATTGGTACATCTTTGATGGCCTGGAGAAGTGGTATTTTCACATACAACTGTTTCAGTTCTCCCAGAAGTTCAGTCTCCTCTGGGTTTGGTTGCGTGGTTACTGTTAGTTGCTAAGGAAAGGGTGGAATGGCTTTGGGTTCACTTTCCTGTTTCTCTTCCTCGTCCTCTGGGGGAGGAGGTTGGCGATCTGGAAGGGTCTTCCCAGATCACAGGTTGATCTCCTGGATCTCCACAGCATAGGTAGGACATGTTGTCTCCCCAGTGTATACCTGTTGGGCCTGTCGGTTGTTGGGGTTCGGGTTTGGTTGAGCAGGCATCTGGGGTTGTCTTGGAGGAGCAGGAGGTAACGGTTGTGTTTGAGCCAGTGGTGGAGGGAAAATGGTAGGAGGAGAGTTGTATTGGGGCCTCCACCCCGGTTGAGGTGCATTCCATTGAGGTTGTGGCTGGACATGTGAGAGAAACGAATGAGCAGTGGGTTGAGTATGGTATTGAGGTGGATAAGACCATGGAGGAGGTGCACACTAGGAAGGATGAGTAGGGGGACCCCAAGAAGGCATGTGAGCAGATTGGTTGGGGCTATAATAAGCTTGGGATGTCCCTTGCATCCCCTGTTGGTAAGGTCTGGGTCCATGCGGCCTCCTTTGGTTGAGGAAGTAGAGAGGTTCAGTGGGTGCCTCAGTCCCTTAATACATGGCTCTCAATCCGGGCAAGGTTGGGCATTGGTTTGTGGGGTGGTTCTCCTCACAAATGAAACATACCTCTACTGAGTGCAATGGACACTCGTTCTTAGGGTGCTTCCTCGTACATCTGGGACAGAAAATGGCCAAATCCCTCTCAACTTCCTCTTTCTTTTGTTGGATTCAGAAAGTATCAAGTTGCATGGCAATGGTCTGTCTCATCTCACTTTTGAGGTCTTCCATATGATTAGCTAACTCATGCTTGGAGAAGGTAATACTAGCTCAAAGTGGATTCCCCCTACCTCTTTTCCGGGCTGCCCTAGAGTGGTTTCTAAACACAGTCTTTATGTCCTCATAAGGTAGTTGGTAAATGTCTCCTCCAGTTAGCATGTGAAGGGTATCTAGGAGGTCTTCAGGGACTCCTCGGAGCAGAACCAACTTTAGAGATTCAGGGTCAAGTGTGCACCTGGCCTATTTATAGCTAAGTTGGAACCTTTCCTCGTAGTCCTCTAAAGACTCATCATTCCCCATGGTCATCCGAAATATTTCAGATTTCTCCCTTGGTTTCCTTTGACCTACAGTAATCCTGGTATTTGTTGTTAAAGGCTTGTTGCATCTCAGCCCAAGTAGTGATACTGTTTCCAGGTAGCCCCATGAACCAGCGTAATGCTGCATCCTTGAGGGTAGAAGGAAAGAGTTTCAGCTTTTTCTCATCTTCTATATAGTCATAAGTTCGACAAAGGACAACAAACTCAAACAGGAAGGTATCAGGGTCTTCAGTGGTCAATCCATGGAAATGAGGTAAGGATGAGGGACTTATGTTCTTCACTTTCATGTCCCCATTGGTCTCTGGATGGGGAAGGTACCTTCTATTCTCTCGTCATCGTCTCTACCATTTCTATTGCCATCAATGGTCTCAAAAGGAATGTTTTCTTGCTCTTCTTCTGTTATAGGATCTTCGTATATCTCAGGAGGTTCACCTATAGGTTCTTCTGGATCACTACCACCAAATAAGAGAGAAGGGTGACTCAGTGAAGTGGTGGGGGTGTTGGGTAGGAATTTTCCGGTATTATCTCTGTTCCTACGAGGCATGAAAGGATTTTTGGTTGCTTTTGCTTTTTTCTCTGCTTGTACCTGCAAAACTAAAACAGATGGAATTGCAACTAACTAAAATCTATCTGCAGAAATGAAAATGCGGAATTAAAATGAAAGTAGGAAAGGACTAATCTACTTTGCTGAAATCAAATTGCTAGAATGAAATGCTAGACTACGCTTGCAGAATGGAAATTCTATTCTACTCTTGCAGAATTGAAATTGTGGAATTGAAAGGCTAACCTATGAAAGAAGGAAATGTCTATTTTACTTTTGCAGAAATGAAATTGCAGAATGGAACTGAAATAAACTACTTAGCAGAAGGTTAGCGTAGGAAAATAGAAGAAAAGCAACAATCACAAATACTCTGACGCTTCCCCGGCAATGGCGCCAAAAAGAGTGGTGAGCCTCAGTATTGTAACAATAATGCTACAACTCCTATAACTCCCTTCTTTACTTTTATCAACCCGGTAGTTCGTAACAAACTTGGAAGCGACGGTGCTGTATGCACAAGTACTAGCTCTTGCCGCAGTTGTCACTTGGTCAGCTGGCACAAGTCCGCTAGGGGCTCAAGCCAACTTCTATGATCTCTGAGAAGAAGCTTTTTAACTGATGGAAGAAAGCTAACTCAAAGAAGGCTAATCTACTTGCAGAAAGAAACTGGAAAGCTGAAAGGAAATGTAAACCCTAGCAAACCCTAATTTTACCAACTATCTCTACCGATGCAAGAAAGAGGATGCAAGCTACTGAAAGAGATGCCATTGACTTCCAGGAAGGTAAATACATGTATCTAAGCTACTTCTACAATAACATCTGAGAAGAACATCTTTTTGTATTTTTGAATAAGTTGCCAGAATTATCATGCATGCGATTTGACTGTTTTGACTGTGTAGAGGTGGATTGGCGAGAGGAAATGCTTGGATGAGGTCGAGAAGGTTCAAAGAGGGCCTAAGGGCTCCCTAACACCCTTCCAGAGTGTTTCATAGAGTTTGGCTATCAAGAAACCTCATTCGTGAGCTTCTATAGGAAGTCTGCAGGGGTTCTACAAGATGTCTGTGATTTTCTACAGGATGTTCTGTAACTTTCTACAGGATGTTTAGAAATGGGATTTTGGAGGATGGATGGATGGAGAAAGATGAAGGAATGCGTAGGTAGGATAAGGGTTTGGAGGTGGACCAGGACTTGGTGGATGGAGTTGAGGATAGAGGTAGATGGTTGGATTTGTTCAACGAAGACTGAAGCAATGATGCATAAAAACTAGGGTTATGTGAGCAAATGGAAAATGTAAGGCTAGAAGCTGAGCTGAGGAATGGATCAGATGGGTTTGATGGAGTATGGGCATGTAGAGGAGTGGTACAGGTGCTCTGCAAGTCGTTTTTCCAACTAGACCGATGAAGACTTGTAAAATAAAAAACCTAGTTACATTGACCTAATCTGATCTAATTGTCAGTACAAAGAATGAACAAAAGTTTGAACTGCAATGAAACCATGTATACTAACTCATGCAACTAAGCAAGCAAAAGTCTAAACTTGTAACCAACTTCTATACACGAAAATCAAACACTAGTGATTGCATGGCAAAGCAAAATCAGTGTTTTTGTGGGCAGCAAGGTGTCCCTGATCCTAGCTCCTGATCCCACTGAGGGAGAGGTGAAACCAGTGATGTTTGATGGCCCTATTTTTGGAGCTTTTCCCTGTTAACAACCTATCAACTAAATCTGAGCATCAAAAAGTCTTTCTAACCATTAACAATGGCCTAGTTAATCAGCAATATTTAATCTATTTAACAGAAATAATTTTGCAAATGCATGAAGAACAAATAATCAATACATAAAGGATGCCTTAGCACTCGGGTTGGGCCCAACCCCAAGAGCTGCAGGCTCCTATAAAGAACTCAGATCTGATGCCAAGTAAAATTGCTTCTCATTACTCAAAAATAATCATCACAAGAAAGTGTACAGCAGTAGCTAAGAAAAACGAGCTGAAGAAGGACAACACTATAGTGAAAATACCAACAGTTCCAAAAGTAAACTACGAAGGCTGAGGCCTTCTTATTTATACAATACGAGGGGGCTAGAAGCCCTCCTAGATTCAAGGGACTCGGCTGTTCCAACTGCAGTGAACAGTCACTCTTTCCAAAGCTGCTTGGCTGCCTTTAGAACTCGTTTTGGTGGTCTGTTGAGCTCAAAGTTGAGGGTGAAGATTTCGAGGAAGGGCCATTAAATGCCACAGACAACCTCCCTACGAATCCTCACCTCAAGCTTGGCTGTCACCTGGGCCATAATTGCTTGGTTTTGCTCCAAAATTTGTCCAAAAAACCCGAAATGACCACGTATTATCCTCCTAGGTAGAGTGACCACCCTTATTCATTCAAATAACATAAACATACTAGAGAAACATGCATAATCTATGAAAAATGGAGGATTAAACAAGGATAATTAGGCAAAATGAGCCCAATAAGTTACCCAATTCGGGGCTCATCAACAGGTTTTCCTATAGATTTAGATCTCCCTCTAGATTTATAACTCCCACTTGAAGACTTATTTTTGTTTCTATTCTGGGACCGTCCTCGTACAAACAAGGAATCACCATTCTGGCTCTCCATATTTTTCCATCTCATCTCCTCCATCAGCAAGGATGAGACTATTTCATCAAGCTGCAAGGCAGTGGCATTGCTACCTATTTTAATAACCAGAACCATGAATCTGGTAGAGAACACAACAAACTAATGCACTTATCTTCATCTAAATTTTTTATATCAACAGATGATAACTGACTTACCAAAGTATTAAATGCATTCAGATGCTTTGTCATCGAGTCTCCATATTTCATCCTTAGGTTATACAATGTTTTTCGTAGGAATAATTTATTCACCATAGACTTAGATTAGTACAAAGTCCCTAACTTGTCCCACAAAGCCTTCACCGTAGCTTCCCCTGATACATTCAACAATACTGAATCTGAGACACACAATCGTATTGTGCTCTTTGCCTTCCGATCCAACTTCTTCCATTCTTCATTAGACACTCTCGTTAGTTTAGTACCCGAATCTACTGTGATACACTGATCTTTATCCACCAACAGATCCTCCATCTTGAGTTTCCACAACTCAAAACTCTGACCATTAAATTTATCGATCTCTATCTTTCCACTACTCACCATATTCTTTCACCACCAGAATTGATCCCGCAGATATCCCACTGAACGGGGTCTACCACAGGCTTGAGCGAAACCCCTCAGTAACAAAGGCGTCTCCTTGAAGCCAAAACAACTCTGATACCAAATGTAGGTTTTAAACCCGTATAGAAATTACCTACGAATTCTAAAACATAGAAAATAAATAATGCGTGAGCATAACATATAAAACACATATACATAGAGATTTTCCCCTAGATCATAAAACAAGGACTACCAACTTGATTTTTCATTATGTTCCTTTTAATGTTACAATACATATTTATACATGTCGAAGCATCTAATACCGTGGACCGAAAACCATCATGTCCAAAACCATGGACCGAAAACCATCAAGTCCAAAACCACGTGCGAATATCATGCACAAAACCATAGGTAGGTCTGCCCAACCTAATATAGGGTCCAAAAAAACATTTCCCGGGGTGCTGCCCAAACCCTGTAGAGGGGGCGCTACCCACCCCCCTCAAACCCCCCAAACAGGGGGGGCTACCGCCCCCCCGCTGCGCAATCGGTGCAACAAATGGGGGGCTTCACCCCCCACTAACCCTCCAATTCACTACGTGGGATAGTCGTGGAAAGAATAACACAACCCAACACTTCCAAGGCCCTAAATTTCCTAGACTAGTTGATTTTGCTGTGACAAAAATAAAAAAGTCTGGTTCATTTTAGTTTTAAGCACTTATTTTAATTGGTTGTTATTTAGCACAAGGGAAGCTAAAGTGAAACTGATGATGTTATGATGCAAAGGAAATCAATAGAAAACATAGGCTACATGCAAATTCAACACTTATTTTTCTTCAATGAAAGCGATTTCTACATAGGTTCTACGAGAAAGCTAAAAAAACAAAACATTTTTTTTCTTTTTAAGCACTCACACATTCAACACCTAAAGAAAATACTAAATTATGTCTAAAATGCAACTTACCCTAATGCACACTAGAATGCAAATGCAAGATTCAAGTAAAAATAAAAAACAAACAAAGGTGAACTCAAAAGAAAAAGCAAATTTATCATGCAAAAAGAAGAAAATATCAAAGAAGAAACACTCCTCAAAGAAAAAAAGACTCTTAGCCTTAAAACAAGAATTCACACCTTTTCCAAAAGCTCAAAAAATAAAAAAGTCGAAAAACAAAATAAAAGAAACCCAAAGTAGATGTTTTCCTTTTCCTTTAAAATCTTTAAAGACCAAAAGTTTCAGAAAGTGAAAGCAAGCATCAAATTCAAGACCAACAACAAGAAATAGACTCAAATTCCACCAGTCATCAGTGATCACAAAGGTTAAAAGACTAATCTAAATAAGAGACTAAAACACATTTAATGATTTGGTCAGGATGACACAAAGGATTTTGGAAATCAGAAAGATTCCAGAGAAATAAAATCTCTCATTTACCCAATAATTGCAAACACCTTTCTAACACAAACAATAAAAAAAAAAATAAGCCAACTTCAAGGATGTAAAAGAAGCAATCAAAAAGACTGGGTTATAAACAAGTTGAAGAAAAACTAGTTGTCCGAGAAGAACAGAATAGCCAGACACTTCTTAAGGAAGATATGAAACCCAACTTCAGATATAAAAGCTTCAAAAACTACAAACCCTAGGTTGACATAATATTTTTACAAGCAAGATGAAGAACACCTATACGAGCTAATAAACAGATACTTCCAGGCCTCATTCGTACTAGAAAAAACATAAACAAATTTGGTCAAGCCCCCAGCAAAAGCTAGAAATGAAAAAAATCAATTTTTCATATATGTGCGTGATTTTATAACTGCAGAACTGCTTGTGTACATGACTGTGTCTAAAGAAAGTCACATATACATAGGTTTGTTTAGAATAAAACACATATATACGTAACTACCTACAATAAAAATCACATATAAATGGAAAACTAGAGAAAATATAAAAATATTGCCCTGATCCAAGAAATCAGGCTGAATGACCAAATTGCTCAAGAGTCAAGAATGCTGGAAAATTCAAGAGACTGCAAACCAAAGCCCAGATCAAAGAATAAAAATGTTTCTAGGAAATACTTGATGGTATTCCCCTGTGGAGTCACTAATTCTGTTACTGGGAAAAGTTCCCTAAGGTAAGGGTTGACAACCTCAACAGATCATAACAAGATACTCAACAAAGAGAAGCCAAGCAAGCATGCCAAACATATGAACTACTAAACATGGATTTTGAAACATACATAGAGGTCCTACGTTTGATGATGTTCCCGTATGGTCCAAAGCCTGTGCTTCCTATAGAATGAGTAGGCCTGTAAGTTAATTCACAAAATCATATACATGATAGATGATTCAATTTTCATACATAAAAGATATGTTAGATCATCATATATAAGCATTTAAAATAATATTCATGATACAATAACATATCAAGAACAAGACATGAGCTTCTTTATTGATTAATAAAAATAGGCACATGAAAGGTACAACCTGATCCAAGCCAAAACACCGACGAAGCCTTCTTCTGAATCTATCGAGCCCAGGCCACAAAGACAACCTCTATAAGAAGGGAAAGGAGATGCTATAAATATGATGAATATATCTACAAAGGAAACCAAGGTTTCCATAGAGCCTAGGAGTGCAGGAGGCATGGGAAAATCAGACTTGATCTAGGAGAAAAATGGGAATGTTGATAACCCTTCTCTTAGGTTTTTTAGGCCTACCCAAGGGGTGTATATATACCACCTAAAATTAGTTAATTTAGTTGTGCCATAGGCTCCTGTAGGTGGGTTCTCAGTAAAACTTGTGAACACCGCTTGAAAATAGAATTTTTTTTTTCTTTTCATATTTTAAAAGGTATACGCTCGTGTAGTGTTATAGGACCTGCGTATGTACGCAATTTAGTGTGGGAAGAGTCGCATATGGAATTTGAAATATTGTTTTTTAATATGATATCAATTATGCATGGGAAAAGGGCTTCCCAAGGCCATAGAAGAGCATCAAGTCTACAGGAGTGCTAAATGATGCTATAAAAAGTAGCTGAAATCAAATTATAGCTAGAGATGATGAGAGGAATGCTACATAGAGATGAGAAAGACTAGGGTTATAGATGGGCCCTCTTGAAGAAAGTAAAATGGAATTTGTTGCAGGTGAAGCTGAGACAAATATCAAATGCTCAGATGGAGGAAAAGCTCAAAGGAGTTGAGCTGAACCAAAGGACCGAAATGGAGGTATTATGTAAAACATGGAGGGGCATATGTTGATGTTGAGAGTAGCATAAATTCCATAATTGTATGGAAATTTTGAAGAAGCCATAGGGAATAGAGTTTAATTTCTATTTTTAAACACCAAGGATTGCATATTCAGAATGAAAAATCAGAATTGGAAAATGAGAATATTGTCTTGGATGAAAATTAGGATGAAACTACAACCTACAACCAAGAGGTTGTAAAGGGTAGAAATAAACTAGAATTTTGTTCAAATTTCGTGACAAGAGAAGGTATGCAACAGCCTGAAGACAACAAATTTCTACCAAGGACTAAATTATAAGATGCAATTGACAAAAGGAAAGTAGGAAGGTATAGTGTTGTATGGAGAGACAGCCTATGATTCTGAGGAAAATTTTGAGAAACATATTGGTAAGTTTGAAAATTTCGGCAACAAGTAAAATTCCGAGTTCACAACAAAATCAATAGAAGAAGGTAAAAGTTGATTAAATATTTTGTAAGGTTTTTAAGTTTCACTATGTAGGTGACAGTAGAGGAAGGTGAGGATATTTTCAACAGACTAGAGAAAAGAGTGCTCGAAGGGTTTCAGAGAAGAGGACCAAGAAGATGCCAAAATCCTAAAATAAGGAGAAGGTTTGGTGAGGTATCATGTAGTAAGGTGGAGACTTGTTACTACAGATGCATGTTATATCTCAAGAGTTGAAGTTGTTACGAGAATACCATAACCATATGACTAGGACTTCATAAATTTTCGTACCTTGGGAGTCTGATGTAGGTGCATAGATGGAGCACAAAATTCAATGAAGACTGGACAAAAGCTTTCCAATGTGATGGGATGGTCACATGATGATGTTAGGAGAAATTTAAATGTTTTTGTAAGAAATTGTAAATATTTACATTAGGAAGTGAGTTTTGTTTTTAGAATAAATTGGAGGAATTATTTCCTAATGTAAATATAGTTTCAGTTTCCCTTATTTTTTGGAGAAGGGGAAACAATTCATCTTGTGACTCTTGGTTGTCCCATTATAACTTTGTTTTTAAAGAAAAGAGTGTTTGAGAAGAGAGTGTGCAAAAAAAGTGGAGAAGAAGAGAAGTAGATAAGAGAAACTCGAGCACAAGGAGAAGAGGCAGAGGTCAAAAAGCCTGGGTTGCACATGCCCACATTGTATATCTGGCCAGTTAAATGTATAGTTGAATTTGATTAATGAGAAGTTGTTTATATTCCTTTGTGTGTGTTAACTTATCTATCTTCATATTGTTAGTGAAGTTGTTTGTTTGCACTTGTTGAATCGATTTATGTTGAGAATCTTGGTGGCTATAGATGTTATTATTGGGTTGTGTTATATTCTTTCCATGACTACCTATGGTTTTTGGTCCATGGTTTTGGATGCGATGGTTTTCGGCCCATGGTATTGGATGCTTCAGCATGTATAAATATGTATTGTAACATTGAAAGGAATATAATGAAAAATCAAGTTGGTAGTCCCAGTTTTGGGATCCAGGGGAAAATCTCTATGAATATGTGTTTTATGTGTTATGCTCTCGCATTGTTTATTTTCTGTGTATTATAATTTGTATTCAGGTAACTTCTGTACGGGGTTAAAACCTACATTTGGTATCAGACCTGTTTTGGCTTCAAGGGGATGCCTTTGTTGCTAAGGAGTTTCGCTCAGGCCTATGGTAGACCCTATTTAGTGGTATATCTGCGAGATCAATTCTAGTGGTGAAAGAAGATGGCGAGCAGTGGAAAGATAGAGATCGATAAATTTAATGGTCATAGTTTTGAGTTGTGGAAACTCAAGATGGAGGATCTATTGGTGGATAAAGATCAGTGGATCACGGTAGATCTAGGTGCTAAACCAACGAGAGTGTTCGATGAAGAATGGAAGAAGTTGGATCGAAAGGAAAAGAGCACAATACAATTGTGTGTCTCAGATTAAATATTGTTGAATGTATCAGGAGAAGCTACGATGAAGGCTTTGTGGGACAAGTTAGGGACTTTGTACAAATCTAAGTCTCTGGTGAATAAACTGCTCCTACGGAAAAGGTTGTATAACCTATGAATGAAATATGGAGACTCGATGACAGAGCATCTGAACACATTTAATACTATGGTAAGTCAGTTAGCATCTATTGATATTAAAATTTCAAATGAAGATAAGTGCATCAGTTTGTTTTGTTCTCTACCAGATTTGTGGGATAGCCTGGTTATTGCAATAGGTAGCAATGCAACTGCCTTGCAATTTGATGAAATAGTCTCATCCTTGTTGACGGAGGAGATGAGATAGAAAAATATAGAGAGCCAGAATGGTGATGCCTTGTATATACGAGGACGGTCCCAGAACAGGAACAAAAATAAGTCATCGAGTGGGAAATCTAAATCTCCGGGAAAACCTATAAAGGTGGTGTGCTGGAAATGTAGAAAGGAAGGGCACTACAAAAGGGATTGCAAATCTAAATCTCCTGATAAAGGAAAGGGATCTGATGATGCTCCTTCTGCAGAGGCGAAAACCACCTCAGATGAAGGTGGGGATGTGTAATTGGCTTCTTCAAGTACACATGTAGATTATGAGGCATGGTTGATTGACTCAGGTGCATCCTTTCACTTCACTCCCCATAGAGAGTGCTTATGAAAGTATCAGAAATACGATGGTGGTGATGTCTTCTTAGGGGATGATAGGAAGGCTAGAATTGTTGGTCGCGGAAAAAGTAAAGTTGAAGTTGCAAGGTGGAAGGGTTAGAACACTTCCAGGTGTTCTGCATATTCCTGCATTAGCCAGAAATCTAATTTCTGAAAGAAAGCTAGATGATGCAGGTGTAAAAACGGTGTTCGAGAAGGATACCTGCAAGATGGTTCGTGGAGCACTAGTATTGATGCGAGGAGTTCGGATTGGAACTCTATACAAGCTGAAAGGTAGCACGACTGTTGATGGGTGCAACAGTTCTGTGGTTCCTGAAAGTGGAGCAGAAAATCTAGTGGTCTCTGGAGAGAAGACCATGATGTGGCATCAAAGGCTTGGACATAATGGAGAGAAGGGCCTTCGAATACTTCATGGTAAAGGTATGGTAGAAGGTATGAGTAATAGCTCTCTGGATTTTGGTTTCTGTGAAAATTGTGTATATGGGAAGCAGAATCAGGTGATTTTCCCCTCTAGTGGTAAGAGGGAAAAACATATATTAGAGTTTGTGCATAGTGATGTGTTTGGACCTGTGAAGGTTCCATCACTGGGTAAGTTTGTGTACTATTTATCATTTATAGATGACTTCTCAAGGAATACATGGATATATTTCCTTAAGAAGAAATATGAAGTCTTTGATAGGTTTAAAGAATTCAAGGCTCTAGTGGAAAAGTAGATAGAGAAGAAGATAAAGGTGCTGAGGACAAATAACGATGGATACTTTGCAGTAAGGAATTTGAAGAATTATGTAAGAAGTGTGGTATATCACGGCAGAAGACTACTCCATATACACCTCAGCAAAATGGAGTTGCAAAAAGAATGAATAAGGCGTTGATGGAAAGGGCAAGAAGCATGCTCAGTGGTGCTGGGTTAGGACAAGAATTCTGGGCAGAGGCGGTGGAGACAGCATGTTACCTAGTCAACATATCACCTTCATCAGCGTTGGAGGATAAAAGTCCACAAGAGGTATGGAATGGTAAGAAACCCTCTTTTTCACATCTGAGGGTATTTGGATGTGATCCATATGTACATCTTCCAAAGGAGAAACAAACCAAGTTGGATAGTAAATCTGAAAGGTGCATCTTTATTGGGTATAAGGATGGTTTAAAGGGTTATAAGCTTTGGAACCCAGCAATAAGGAAGGTTGTGTACAACCGAGATGTGATGTTCAGAGAGGTGAAAGATGTTATTAAACATAAAGTCCAACCAAAGGAAACTGAGAAGATAGAGTTTGAGCTAAAGGAGAAAGAATCAGACTCTACAGCAGAGGAGGAATCAGAAGATGAAGAGCCACAAACTCTAGGTGTGAGAAGATCAGTTCAAGAAAGAAGGAAACCAGAAAGGTATAGTCCATCTGCTTTCGATTCAAATTTTTCTTTATCTATTACTGATGATGATCCCAGAACTGTGAAGGAAGCAGTAGATTCAAAGGATGGAAAACTCTAGAAAGAGGCCATGGTTGATGAAATGGCATCTTTGCACAAAAATGAGGCTTGGGATCTAATGGAGTTGCCGGCTGGAAGGAAACCCATTGGCAGCAAATGGGTGTTCAAGAAGAAGACAAATGCAGAAGGAAAGGAGGAGAAATACGAAGCTCGGTTGGTAGCAAAAGGTTATTCCCAGGTGTCGGGAATTTATTTTGGTGATATTTTTTCTCCTATTTCCAAGGTAACTTCTATTAGATTACTTTTATCTGTTGCTGCTACTTTTGATTTTGAGGTAGAATAGATGGATGTGAAGACAACATTTCTTCACGGGGATCTGGAAGAGGAAATCTACATGAAGAAACTTGAAGGCTTTGCGTTGAAGGGTAAGAAAGAACTGGTATGCGAGTTAAAGAAGTCTCTGTATGGGTTAAAACAGTCACCAAGGATGTGGTATCAAAAATTTGATACATTTATATGGGGACTTGGCTTCACCAGAAGCAAAGCAGATCATTGTGTGTATTTTAAATTAATTGGTGACCATGTTTTATTTGGTATTGTTGTGGATGATATGTTGCTGGTTGGAAATGACAAAGAAATTATCCAGGATTTGAAGACCTAATTGTCCTCCAAATTCGACATGAAAGATCTTGGTGCTGCAAACTATATTTTGGGCATGGAAATTAAAAGAGATTGGGCAAAGAGGAAGCTCTGGTTAAACTAGAGGAAGTACGTCGAGACAATATTGCAGAGATTTAATATGCAGGATAGTAAACCGGTGAAGGTTCCTATTCCTATAGGTATAAATTTATCTGCTGAACAGTGTCCCAAGACACAAGAAGAGGAAGAGGACATGTCCTGTGTTACATATGCAAGTGCAGTCGGTAGCCTGATGTATGCAATGGTTTGTACTAGACTAGACATTGGACATGCAATGGGAGTATTGAGCAGGTTTATGTCAAAACTAGGAAAGGAGCATTGGACAGTAGTGAAGCGGGTTTTCAGGTATTTGTGTGGCACTAGTGATTATGGTTTGTGCTACCAAGGAAGACCAAGATTGGATAGAGTGTTGGATATTCATGGCTTTGTTGATGCAGAATGAGTTGGAGATTTGGATCAGAGAAGATCTACAAGTGGGTATGTGTTTAACCTATTTGGAGGTGCAGTTAGTTGGATGAGTAAGAAACAATCTGTAGTGGCACTATCAACTACAGAGGGAGAATACATGGCAGCCACTCATGGAAGTAAGGAAGAAGTTTGGTTGCAGAGATTGTGTTCAAGTATGGGGTTAGTACAGGGAGCTATAAGGATAGACTGTGACAGCCAAAGTGAAATTTTCTTGGAAAGAACCCTGCTTACCATTCAAAGACAAAGCGCATTGATGTTCAGTATCACTTTGTGAGGGATATGATAGAAGACAAAAAGGTGTTGCTGGTAAAGGTGGACACTTTGAAGAATACTGTAGATGCATTGAAAAAATCTGTCAGCTCTGAGAAGTTCTCTTGGTGTAGGGAACCAATGGGCATTTTAGGACTGGAAAAATGACTAAGATCTCCTATAGCCCCCTGTGGAAAGAAAACAACAAGTGGGAGAATGGTGGGTTGTGTTATATTATTTCCACGACTAACCTATGTAGTGAACTGGGGGATTAGAGGGCAGTGGAACCCCCCCTTTGTTGCACCAATTTTGTAGTGGGGGGGTCGCAAGGGGGTTTGGGGGGGGGGGGGGGTAGCCCTCGTCTACGGGGTCCAGGGCAGTGCCCCTAGAAATGTTTTTTGGACCCTATATTAGGTTGGGCAAACCTACCTATGGTTTTTGGTCCATGGTTTTGGATGTGATGGTTTTCAATCCATGGTATTGGATGCTTCGGTATGTATAAATATGTATTGTAACATTGAAAGTAATATAATGAAAAATCAAGCTGGTAGTCCCAGTTTTGGTATCCAGGGGAAAATCTCTGTGTATATGTGTTTTATGTGTTATGCTCTCGCATTGTTTATTTTCTATGTTTTAGAATTTGTATGTAGGTAACTTTTGTATGGGGTTAAAACCTACAGTTATGTATTGATGGTATACAGTTATTGGGCCTTATATTTTCATGGATAGATGAGTACCTATTATTGATATGTTGTCGGTGCTAATATATCATATGTTGAGTTCATATTGAAAGGAAACCTGAATGTTGTGGCCTTAATCATTGTGTATTTGTGCCTAGTTATTTTGTATTTGGTTCAAATCCCTATGGGAGAGTGTTCCCTGTGTTTTGACATAGTGGTTGTGTAAGATTTACAATGACTAAGTGATATTACTATAGAACATAACATTTTGTTTTGGAAACATTGTTAAAATTCCCCTCTCGCTATTTTCGATTGGCAAAGTGTACATTATGATTTCCCATTTGTATTTTTGGGATTCCTGTCATAAATCATGTATAAGAATGTGTGGTCGCACACTGGAATAATAGCCACATGAATTTATGTTAGTGATTGAGTGTTGTCATAGAAGAAAATAGAGCACCTTGTTTTGGAATGTTGTGAAAATCCTTTTAGATTTGTCCCTGTCCAATAAATCCATGTTAGCCTTGGAAATCCAGCGAAGGAAGGCATATGAAATCACTCATTATGTTAAGGATCCAGTTAAGGACGTGGAAAATATTTTAGAAACCAAGCTGAATCATTTTAGCTTCCCCAAATTCGAAACATAGTTTTTTTTAGAGCCTTACAAAATTGTTTTGTAGCACCTACAAGATTTTGTAAAAACACTACGAAATCATTTCACAATGCCTACAATAGAAAGTTTTTAGGGCTATGTGTTGGGGTTTTTAAATGCCCCTGGACCTATCCATTGCACTGTTGGATACGTTGAGTCATAGTTAAGTTAGATGAGGTGAGGAATGGGATTGGAAGGTGAGAGAAGACTCTCTCATGGAACTTGTGAAGCCAAATCCATATTCTCTTTTTGACTGCATATTTTATATAGTTCTTGAAATTCCATAATTGGGTGAATATAGAGTTGTGTGTTGAGTAAGTCCTGGGTTATTTGAAGCCAAGGCAACCCGATCTCTCATCAAAGATCCTATGGAAAGTATGTCTAGGCCAAAGCTTGTACATTAATATCAAGAAGGATAGAGGTGATTGCAGATCATCGCATGGAACCACTATTAGAGGACTAATATCTGATGTAAAGTGAGTTTAAGACATCCCTAGAAGAGAGAACTATGCAAAAGAAACGAGGAACTTAGATCAAACTAATCCACCAAATAATAAGATTGGGAAAAAACCTTTGGAAGCCCAAGAAAGATAAATTTCGAGAAGGAGATAAAGCTCGAGAAGAATTGATCATAGATCAAGTTCAACCAAAGAGTCATTTGGTAGAGATTCAAAATCAGTCACTTGGTGGAGGATTAATAGAGGGAAAGAGTCTTCCCTTCATATCCTACTCATTTTAAATCAAAAGCACCCAAGTACCTTGAGTTTTGACCTAGTGTGGCCAATTAACCAATCCAAGGTCGGCTTAGTCGAGACTTGATATTAGTCAGTGAGTTAGGCATATTAGTGTATTTCCTTTGCTATGATGCATTAAAACCCACAACCAATCTTCACTTGGTCGACTTGTTGTGCAAAGTCAAAGTTTAAATTGTTTTATTATATTTTATTCAAATAGGGTTTTCCACTATGAAGGTGTAATTCATTTGTTTGGAAATTGACTATGCTTCATTTGTAGTGAACTAGAAATTTAGGTTTGAATTGGAGGCTTTGTTTGGGATTTTATACGAACTAGATTCAAAATAAAAATAAAATTGCTACCTACACTGATTTGAAGGTGTTATTGGGCATAGAATGGATCCCAGTTGGGTCAAAAGGTGCCAAGGAATTCAATGGAAGTCATTAAGGCTACATCAAGGTGGCATCAAAACATTGATATCCTATTGGGGAGAAATAAATTCCATCTAAGAGTGGTTCGATAACATTATGACTTTGTAATTTAGCTCTTTGTTAGTTTATGCAAACCTTAAATTGGATGACATGGAAGAAAATTATACATACTCACATGAATATAATGTTGATGGGTTTTAGTCTTAGACTATGAATTCCTAACACATAGTATATAAATTATATTAATTTTCCATGGGATTTATTCCTCTGTGTATACAAAATTATGGTTAGAACTTTGTGTGTTGTCTCTTGAATATTTAAAAAAAATGCAGGTGTAAGTACGATCCAACAATATTTCCAAAGATATGGAAGTTTTAATGATGCAAGTCCAATGAAAGAGGTCAGAACAGGGAAATAACAACAATAGAGGAAAACTCGTAAAAAACAATCAGTCATGTTCTCAAAGGGAAGAAGTCTTCAATGTTGGACAGATAAAACAGGTATTTAAAAGCTTTATTACAAACAATTGTGAATAACAACAAAGATAATAATTTGGTAGCAACCATTACAACTAAGAAGGGTTGTGATAGAGGAAGAAGAGCATGTGGAACTTTTAGGGGAGAAAGAGATGTTGAAAAAAGTGGAACCTTCACAGCAGGGGAAGCTATGATAATTTTGGAAAGAGAACTAGTAGTGTTCTCAAGGACTATGGATAAATAGCCTTGCAAAAAATATGTTGCATTTGAAGAATTTCAACGGAGGTTGGAAATGAGAGGAGAGGATAGAGGAAGTCCTCAAGGAGAGGACAACCAAAGGTGTTCTCAAGGAGTGAGGTAGGACTTGTTCAGGTATAAATTGAGGTAGGACTTGTTACAAGGTTGTGTTATAGATCAAGATGAGAAAAGATAATCTCATGACGAGGATGCAAGAAATGACCATTTCTAGTCATGATCATGGTTTAAGTGAGGGCCACAATCAAGGAATGAAAGATTCTAGGGTAGATGGAATAGAGAGGAGGATTAGTGAAGAAGAGTATGTCATAGAGTTTGTTGATTTAAAGGAAAGATTAAACCAAATGTTATAGTTTCTAAAAGAGAATGAAGAAGACTAGAAAGATCATTGGATGTTGAGGAAGAAGAAGGTGAAATGGACTTTGTTATAAAAGAGATGAAGCATAGCTTAAGTTATTTGGTAGCAAAGGAGGAGCTCATATTTACTGAGTATGGAAGAGAGGATGTTCAATTCTATAAACTTGAGGAAGGACCAATTCTTGGCAAATATCATGGTGATGAGGAGAAGAGATTGACATAAGGCCTCATGGACATTGGGGAAGGTCTAGAATAATAGATAATTCTAAGAGCATCGACAAAGGCTTAAGTGCCTTAAGAGGCTTAAAACTAATAAACTTTGTCCATATGCAAGTCATGAATGCCATAAAAGAAGGTAGTCATAATAAGCTATAACAAATAAGAAATAAGGAATTGCAAAAAAGTTTCTAGGGAATAGAGGTGACAACTAAGTTCTGGAGGAGTCATCTTCGTGGAAGAATGAGGTGGATGTAGCACAATGTCCAAATATAATGCTCATAGAGCAAAATGAAGAAGTTGACTTGCAAGAAGAATTTTAGCTAGCACATGCTAATGATGAAGTAGAGTGGGCTCCAATGAGTGAACCTTGCATGGGGTCTGCAACCCAATTCCACTTGATTTCACTGATTTGTATGAAAAAATTAATTTCGTGGAAGGAAGGGTAAAAAATTTAAAGATGCACATTCAACAAACTAAACTAGAGTAGGTAGAGGGTGTGGTTGAAAAATTCAACCAACATGATGAAAGAGAAGCATATGAGCCAACTTTTAATAATAGTTTTGGAGAGGAAGATTGTGAGAAGAAATTGAATCCATATCAACTTGTCGATCGAAAATCCTAGAGCTCAAATGAGGCTAGGAAGCCTTACATTTTTAGATCTAACAAATTGTGTATGGATGCAAGTTCCAAGAGTGATGAGCAAGGACAACCACTTACAACTATCTTAATAATAGAGGGATATGGAGGAGTCCTCTCGCATAATAGTGGAAAGGGGCGGCTATTGAAATATGTCAAGGGAGATGATGAAATCACGCTCTCTCATAAAAAGAACCAGGCATAAATCCATGCACAAACCAATAATGTAATCACTGGAGAACGATTGCAAGGACCTATGAGTAAGAGAAAAATGGCTTGTATTAATAGCTAAGGAAAATGTCAGGATCAATAGAAACATTTAAACACCATACTCATGAGCATCAATGGAGTTAGATTTCTAGAAGAGTATGCTTGGGCAAGGGCATCATATGATTTCCAAATTCATTTTATGTTTGCAAATATCGAAGGAGTTGAGTCAATGACAAAAATGTCTCTTGAAAATGAGATTTTGTCTCATATAGGGAAAGAATATGATGATAAGAATAAGATATTTCCAACATCTGGCATAAGTCACGACAAAAAAAAAATATTTGAGGGCAAAGCTGGACAACTAGATTGATTGAATGTAGTTGCTAATGAGGAGGATGCCTAAGAGGATATACAGAAAGATGAGGAGGGAAGTTAGCAACCACGTACAACTGATTGCACAATCTTACATTAGTAAGGACAATGGAGTCCTACAATATCGATGAAAACTACCAACAAAAATGGAACAATGGGACAAAGTGACCAATAAACAACAACAACATTTTGTGTGGGATCTTGGAAAGTTGAGGTCAACCATGGAAACAACCTAATCAAGCAAGGGGGAAACAACAAAACCAAGTATGGGACCAAAAGTTAAATAATTTAGAGACAATTTAGAGTCTTAAATATTTTATGATATCCAAGAATTGAGTTGTTGGAGGTGTCTCTTCCCCTCCCAAATCAACGTAAGCCTCTCTTCTTTTAGCGGTAGGCTAATTAGAGGCTCTTTCCATTTTCCGCCTTCTTTGTTGCTTTCCACTATACCTTGATCATAGAATAGACTATATTAGTTTTTTTAAACATAATAATTTCTGCAATTACTTTTCTTGGCCTCGTTTGTACTTAGGCCTAGTTTTGGAACCTACAACTTTGATACCATATGTAACATACCTCAAATTTACATACCAAAAAATAAATTATTTCTTTCAACATTACTATAATTGTACATATGTTAAAGACACTATCATATTTACTCCCTCGTGTGCATCTTTATTGTATGTTGTAAGATCATTAGAGTTCTATGCTTTATCATTCTTTTGTAAAATGTTAGCATTGGATATGAAGATTTTTGGCTAGTTGCTTCCATCTTGAAAAATATTGTTCACAAGAAATTAGTTCTATTTGAGGCCATATATCTAGCATATAGTACATTGTGACTCTTTGTATGTTATGATTTAATCAACTAAAAATTTGGTTCCCTTTTATTAATTATAGCCAATTTCTTGTTAAAGGATTTACCCATAAAATATTTTCATTCTTTTTTTTTTGCTGAAGCAAGAGTCGTTCCTTCTATTTCATTAATCCAGAAAATATTTTACATGATGTATAAACATCCACCCGTCATCGTGGACCCAGGAAAATTAAATCGCTAATCGCCTAAGGCATGACCCCCAACCCTACAAAGGTAACCTCCGAACCCTTGGAATACAAACAATGTTTGTGCCATATGGTCAGAAGAACCTATGAAAAACTGTAGAATCTCCCATGCATCAGCTCCCTAGTCTTGCATCTTTAATCAAAACTGTCCAATCTCCTCGCGCAATCCAATGGCAGAGGAAGAAATCGCCCAGCGAAGACATTTAGTGTTTAACGACCTAGCCCCACCAAACTACACGATCATTCCTGTCCGTAGATCCGCTCAGCAAAATCCAATGGTTGAGAGTAATATCGCACGGTTCAAGGTCTCCAAACATTAGTGTGCGATGGGGGCGGTATTCGTTTCCACCCCCCTGCCACGTGTAGGAAGCTGAATGGAATTGCTTCCAATTCGCTAAAACCATTTCCTGCTTGAGAGTCAAGCAATCAACCAAAAACCACCAGGGAAGTGGTTTTACCTCCTGAAAATGGAAATTAAGGATATTACGGCAGTCGGAAAAGACAGGATTCCCATCCCTCACATTCTTTCTTTTATGCCTAAACCTGAAACCATGGAATGTTCTGATCCTTCCCACTGTTCGACCACCCGATAAACTGCGAAATCCTATCAACATACACCGTGGTTTTCTGAGGCCAACAGTGGCCTGCCCCCCACCAAAGACCAGTCTGATAGACAATAGTGAATCATACTGATATCTAGTCATTTCGAACTTGCCTCCTTGGTTTTGCATCGAAACACTTCCCTGTCCTCTTCCACTTGATCGTAACAAAGTGCTTTTAGTATGCTTTGAGGCAACTCCTGCCACTCCATCAAAGCCCTATATTCTGTACAGCTCACACCTTGGTTGGATAGAAGATCCGCCAGTTTATTGGCCTTTCTACGAACATGGTTGAAACTTACTATGTGAAGTCCTTGGAGGTGACCCTGAATTCTTTGGAAAGCCTAGATTAGCCTCCAGTGTTTTGAGACTTTCTCTGGCACTGTTCCACAACTAATTCTTTTCACCGACTTAATGATTAACTCAGAGTCCGCTTCTCAAATTACATTTAAGCAGTTGTCCTGCTTTAGAAACTCTAAGAATTTCTCCAAGGCCATTAATATAGCCATGTTGTTGGTGGCTCTTCCTAAATGGCAATTGAAGATGATGAGAATGTGTCCTTCTTCATCCCTTCAAACCCCTCTAAAACCAGCAATTCCCGGGTTGCCTTTTGAAGCCCCATCAATGTTGTATTTCAAATAACCTTTCGGGGGAGGATGCCAACAATCCTTCTCCGTTTCCATTGTGATTACTTTCCTATCCAGGCCTTGAGGAATGAGCCCCTACATACCCAACTGCCTGAGAATTCTTAAATAAACCTCTGAGGGAGGATTCTTAGGGTGATTACGTACTGTGGTGCCAACTGTCTCCTTAAGTTGTTTCAAGATCAGCTCAAACAGGGGATGAGAGGGTTTCTTTTCATCCTTGAATATTCTCTTGTTCCTTTCTTTCCAAACATTTCATATAATGAAGCTTGGTGTTAGGGACCAAGCCGAGCTAATAAATTCATAATCCAAAAAGTTTCTTCTCCAATTGTTTAGGGTATTAATCATACTCCCTTTGTCCCTGTCAGTCTGTTGAAAAATGGTAGCAAATGTATCCCATAACCTGGAGGTGAAAATGCAGCTATTGAGAATATGCTCCATTGTCTCCTCTTGAGCTTCACAGAGCTAGCATTTGGAAGGTCCCAGAACACCCCTCTTCATAATATTATCCCAAGTCAAGATTTTCTTGTGATGTACCAACCACATGAAGAGTTTGATCTTCATCCACCCTTGGTGCCTCCATAGGTTCTGCCAGATCCTATCCGGAACATGGGAATCTAGCTCAAGGAGAATACCTTTTGCTTCCTTAAGATTAAAGGTGCCCTCTTTATTGTTGCCCCATCTTAGTTGGTCCTGCCCCCCTGTTACTAAGATCATCCTTTGTTCCAACATTCTCATAAGTGCCTCTGCTTTTGTTTTCAAGGGGCTATCATCCCTGCAATCAATGTTTCTCCAGATTCTCCACTTTCCTGTATTATGAGTATGATCCTAGAAATCCTTTACCTTATTTAATCCTTGGGTATCTGCCTCGTGCTTAAGGGCCAAAAATTCCTCTTTTAACAATGTTGGTTCTTGTTGCCATCTATCCTCCCAAAATAGTGCTAGATCTCCTTCTCTGATTTCCCAAAAACTATTTTTTTTGTACTAGGCTTCTGTTCTCCCAGGCTTTATTCCAGATGTATGAGCCCTTTATATTTCTAGAAATTCTTATGAGATCACTAGTTTGCCAGGAGCTGGCATATTTTTCTTTCTAGATAATTGCCCATTGAGCCTTTGGATCTTGAACCCAATGCCACCATAGTTTGGCCCCTAAAACGTTGCTAAGAATCTCCTGATCATCCAAGCCTAGGCCCCCGTGGTTCTTAGGTCTACATATTTTTTCCCATGAAACTAAGGCCCATTTCTTCCCTGTCTCCTCCTTACCCCAAAGAAAGTCTCTTTGGATGTTTCTGAATTGATGTAAGACTCCTTTTGGAGCTGGGAGAGCTGATAACATGAAAACAGAGATTGATTGAAGCACGGCCTTTGTAAGTACGAACCTGCCAACTAGATTTAAAGATCTGATGATCCATTTTCTGACTTTACCCTGCATCTTATTGACCAACGGTTCCCAAATTCTCTTATGCATCAGTTTAGCAGTTAGAGGAACTCCCAAATATTTTGAGGGGAGGGAATCCCTTTGAAAGCCTAGAATTCTGGAGATATTTCTCTAAATAGAAATATTGGTATTAAAGAAAAATATTTTTGATTCAGAGAGATTAACTTCCATACCTGTAGCCATGGCAAAGTTGTTCAGGATTTGTTTGTAAGTTGTAGCTTCTTTGACTGTGGGGATTCCCTGTAACATGGTATCATCTACAAATTGTTGTTGAGTCAGTGCCTGACCATTCTCAGTTAGCTGAAGGCCCTTAATCTTACCTGTTACTTTAGCGTGATTGATAGACCGACCAAGTCCTTCCATCATGAGGATGAAAAGAAAGGGAGAGAGAGGGTCTCCTTGGTTGAGGCCTCTTGAAGGAATAAAAATCTTAGAGGGAGAGCAATTAACCAATATTGAAAGGCTGGAGGAAGTCACCAGGGCCATAACCCATCTTACCCAGTTATGATCAAATCCAAAAGCAATAAGAACTTTCTTGATATAGGTCCAGTTCACCTTATCATAAGCTTTGGCTATGTCCAGTTGAATGATCATTCTAGCCTACCTCTTGCTAGTTAATGGGTGAACCACCTTGTGATCTTGAATGATGTTGTTATATACCTAGGGGGAATAATATGGGGAACCAAGGGAGGTACCCAAGGTAATAATGTAATAATGGGATGGGCCATAGTAATAAATAAGGTGGTTAACCCATGTCATGTAAGGGACCACAAGTAGTTAATAATAATGTAATGGGCCCATGGTATTAGTTGATGGTATGAGGTAACCATGGTAATGACCCATGGTATTGTATGTATGAGGCCTATATAGAGGCCAGAGACTCCATGTCAAAGAAGATAGTGAAGGATTATTGTATGAACAGGCATATGGCTTGTGGAGTGTTCTCCTTCCTTAAGGAGTGAATGTATGGTGTTGCCCTACCTTAAGGGTCTTGATATCAATAAATAATCATTTCATATTATTCTCGGGTTTATTTTCATTATCTTATATTTTCATATCAAATCTATAATATTCTTGGGTTAGATCTACAACAAGTGGTATCAGAGCTCTTTCTTAGGCACAAAAGTGGAGATTTTTTTTTTATTTTTTGCAGGGTTTCGGGGGCGGCGACTTTGCAGGTCAGATCTGTACATTTTGGTGCAAGATCTGTAAAATATAACTGGTATCAGAGCACTTTCTTGGGAAAACAGTGAAGAATTATTGTATGAACATGCATATGGCTTGTGGAGTGTTCTCCTTCCTTAAGGAGTGAATGTATGGTGTTGCCCTACCGTAAGGGTTTTGATAATAAAGAAGCATTTATATCTTGTTATTTCTTGGGTTAGATCTACAACAAGTGGTATCAGATCTCTTTCTTGGGCACAAAAGTGGAGATTCTTTTTATTTTTTGCAGGGTTTCGGGGGCGGCGACTTTGCAGGTAAGATCTATACACTTTTGTGTAATATCTATAAAATATAATTACAGATCTGGATTCTTTGTGAAAAAATAGTCGAATTCAAAAAAAAAATCAGTTGAATCGGAGTCCGGATGAAGGAGATATCACTGATCTAAAAATCAGTGGGGTTGTAGACAATTTTCAGGGCAGCGATTTTGCGGCGCAGATCTAGACGTCCTGGTACAAGATCTACAAAATCTAATTGCAGATCTGGATTCTTTGGGAAAAAATACCCAATTTCAAAAAAAAATCAGTCGAATCGGAGTCCGGATGAGGGAGATATCGCTGATTTAAAATCAGCTCTTTTTTGCAGAAATTTTGGTGACGGCGGGAGAGTAGCAGCACAGATATGAAATTCCAATTGCCTGGATCAAGATTTCTATCACATGGGCAGATGCAGAATGATTGTTCCATTTCTAAAAACAGGTTATAATAGAGATTCTGAGCAATATTGACGAAACTGTGACAATTTAAAATTTCGCCAAAGTAAGTGAATTTTTTCAAACCCTCTTCATGGAATATTTTGCTGGAAAAGATGATAGCCCTACTATTGAAGAATTCATACAAAGCCTAAAGAAAATATATAAAGAGGAGATATGGAGGTTTATGGTACCACTTTTTTTGACAAAAGAGGCCGCCATATGGTGGAACTCACTGGGCTATATAGCCTTGACCAAAATCTCGAATGAAGAAATGGAAAAACTCCTTATGGACAAATGGTCTCAGACTAGAAAACAAGATAAGGGGAAACATGTGGGGTTATTTCCTACTGGTATGTCCTTATTGCAGGTTTATGGATTGATTCATAAAGAGAAGATCATTGTTTCTATAAATCCTAATTGCAAGCATGATTTCATCCATGTTAATTTGGCAAAAAAATTGCAAGTTCCTACCAAAAACATTAAAAACACACAGGTGGAGGATGAGGATGTTCAAGTGTATAAGGATTTGAAGATTTCTATGGATAAGTATGTGTTGCATGGTGATTTTTATACTTCAGAGATGGATAATATGGATGTTGTTTTGGGATATCCTTGGATGGAATCCGTGGGTACTATTAATATTAATGTGCAGAAGAAATTCCTGAAGCTCTGGTATAAAAAGAAGAAAATTACAGTGCATGATATTTCCATTAAGACCCAAGCAGAGACTATGGAGGCAGAAGCACAAAGCTCTAATGACACTTACACATCTGATGATGAGCTAGTGATGATCGACAATCAAACACAAACAGAGGCGGAAGCAGAAAAGGTAACAGGTGCTGACACATCTGATGAGGGTTCAGTGGTTGAAGTCATATTGAAAAAGAAGACACCACAACAGGCACCACAGCAGGGTGAAGTAAAGAAAAAGCCATCGTGGGTTAAAACTTCAACATATCATCACCCACATCACCCCGCAAGACAACCAGCAAGATGGAAACCAAGTAGTCACATGACGGATAGCGAGGAGAGAAGATCCACCCACTACACATCAACACAGAAGAGCTTCCACGGTCAACTTCCATCTCAAGCGAGCGAGACACCAGCGAGATCGAGGGTTCACCTTTCTCTTGGATGGCTAGATGCACGTGCATGGTATCAGTGGACTACTCTTTTGAGTAGATCTTATTATTTGTGTTCTTCCCATGTTTCGGGGACGAAACATGCTTAGGGGGGTGGAATGTTATATACCTAGGGGGGATAATATGGGGAACCAAGGGAGGTACCCAAGGTAATAATGTAATAATGGTATGGGCCATAGTAATAAATAAGGTGGTTAACCCATGTCATGTAAGGGACCAGAAGTAGTTAATAATAATGTAATGGGATCATGGTATTAGTTGATGGTATGAGGGAACCATGGTAATGACCCATGGTATTGTATGTATGAGGCCTATATAAAGGCTAGAGACTCCACATGGAGAGAGAGTGAAGAATTATTGTATGAACAGGCATATGGCTTGTGGAGTGTTCTCCTTCCTTAAGGAGTGAATGTATGGTGTTGCCCTACCTTAAGGGTTTTGATAATAAATAAGCATTTATCTATATTTGATCTTGTTATTCTTGTGTTATTTTCTATTCTCATATATCTTTTGGATCAGATCTAAAACAATTGGTATCAGAGCTACAACAGATGTTATTTAGAATTTGTCTACCTTCCACATAACCAGATTGTTCCCCTGAAACTAGAGTAGGAAGTAGAGGTTTGAGTCTGTTGGCCACTACCTTGGATATTATCTTGTATACCACATTGCATAAAGCTATGGGTCTATACTTATCAGGTGTTTGAGCGATGTCCTATTTAGGGGTCAGGGAGATGAAGGAGGTATTGAGTACTTTCAAAATAGTTCTATTCAACGTGGAATCCTCCACTACATTAAAAATACCCTGTTTAACAATATTCCAACAAGCTTTAAAAAAATCCACATTGAAACCATCCGGGCCTGGTGCTTTGCCATTCTGCATATCTTTGAGGACCTCACTGACCTCCTCTTCAGTTACTGGCCTGTTAAGGTTGAAATTGTCCTCTCTAGACACTAGCTTAGGTATGTGTCTAGTGTTGAAAATGCAACAAGATGATGGAGCTTAGTGGAAAGGTGTCGCCTTCACTAAGTGGTCCCGCAGGCTATTTTTGGCACAAAGTCTATTTTTAGACTATGTCTATTTTTAGACATATGGATCATGGTCTATGAGTTGCAGGATGTTGTTTATGGATGATTGGTCATGTTGGGAAAAATAGATGGACTTCTATTTTTGGTTCACAGCGGAGTGATCAGAGTCTATTTTTAGACTGCCATGCTAAAAATAGAAACAGTCAAATATTATTAGCCCTTAGTAATATTTGGACTCTAAACATTATCTTACTCTCTTGGAGCACTTCAGTTCGAGCTACGGATGTGGAACATGCAGCTAACAGAAGGAATCACGTGGTTTCTTATGTGTTAGTTGAGCTATTGCATGGAGGACTTCAGTTAGAACTCATGCATGTGAGTTCTGTGGAGTTGGATGTGGAGTTGATGGAGTTGTGTTTAGTTTGACTTAGTTGAACTAGTTGTATTTAGTCTAACTAAAGAATACACTAGTGATGAGTTGTGTGAATTGATTGTTAATTAATTCACTAATTATTAACTCATAAAGCAACTAAAGATTACATTGGTTAACTCAATGCATGGACAATTCAACAGAGACAGGTGTTAGAGGTAAGTGAAAGGGTGAGTTGTGACTATTAGTTGTGCATGAGATTTTGCACATGCATGGATTGAGTAATTCCAATGAGGATTGCGCAGTGTGGGCCAATATCAAGGTAATTGTAGCTTGTGCGCGCATGATTTCTCTTGCAGATTGCGCAGTGGAGGCAAGCAAAGCAGTGGAGGAGATTTGGGCTGTGATTGATCAGATCTGAGCTAGTTTTGTGTGTAACAGGTGGAGATAGTACTGAGTACTTGTGAGGAGTATTGTACTATGTATTTTTACATGTTCTCAATCATTACAATATACAAATAGTGTGGGGTTTTTAGCTGTATGCTTTCCCCGGGTTACATACTGTGTTAATGTGTGCATGTGATTTATGTTTCATTGTTTTTGATGCTGCTAAATTGATGATCAATGTAGAGGAGGTTATGCATTATGCATGTATTCCGCAATAGTGTATAATCGGGATAATCTATGTGAATAAGTGTTTATTATTCAAAATTTCTACATGGTATCGGAGCTGGTTGATTTGTAGAAAAATTTCTACAGGATATCAAAGCGAGATTGATCATAAGATCTATTATTCAGAAAGTGTTTACATTTTATTTCTTCAGGAAGAGTCTGTAATTGGGCCAAGTAGCTTCTGGATTCATCCTTCTTTTGGAAGGTGAGATATCTGGTGAATGCCCATACAGTCGATCTCTGTACAAGAAATACTTTGTTCTCACGAATTTTAGATCAGAAGCGGTTGAGTTTGGAGCTGGTGGAATTCGAATTTGCAGAAGTGTTCTCTTGGTGTCAACGTTGCAATGTCTTTCAACTGATTGCGATTGGAGTATGCTTTTGAAGGCAGCTCAAATTATATTGCATGGAAAGACAGGATGGAGGCGGTGTTATATGAAAATGGGCTGAAGGAGTTCATAGAGGCTGAGGTCCCAAAGCCTACTGATGCTGCTAAAGCTGTGGTTTGGCAAAAGAAGACAACAAAGTGTTGAAGGATTCTGTTGGAGAGCGTGAAGGATCACATTGTGTCCATCCTGCATGGAAAGGCTTCTCCATACTTGATGTGTAAAGCATTGATAGATCTATTCCAAAGCAAGAGCGACCAGAGGAAGTTGGCACTCAAGGATAAACTCAGAAACATTAAGTGTGAGAATGGAGACAGTATGCCCCAGTATCTCACAAAGTTCACCCAGTGCCGAGATGAGCTGGGAAGTGTGGGAGCGATTGTTGATGATGAGGACTTGGTGAGCTTGGCTCTCCTTGGTCTTCCGAAGAGTTGGCATTCCTATCAGGACTCTGTCAATGGTCGGGAGAAATTGCGAGGATGGGAAAGACTTTGGTCAGATCTTATGTAGGAAGAGATCAGACGGAGCACCAGAGACCGTTCTTCATGCATGCATGATGAGGAGAACTGTACCGTAGCGGGTAAGGTGAAGAAGGGGAAGGAGAATGTTTCTCTTTTCGAATCCAGTTCTTCCAATGATGGGAAGAAGGTTGACAAGTCAAAGGTGAGATGCTTTTGTTGTCATGAGTTGGGCCATTATGCTACTAATTGCCCAAAGAAGAAATCCAAGAAGGGATCTGGGGAAGGATTTGAAGGTGAGGCACTTGCTTCACAATTTGAGTTGGATTTCACACTCTTTGCATGCATGGTTTCATCCATGGTGGGAAGTGGTTGGTTTCTTGACAGTGGAGCTTCTTTCCACATGATCGGTGACAAGAGTTTGTTCAGTACTTTGGAGGAGAAAGATCTCCAGATACTCATAGGGATGGGTAATGATGAGAAGTATAGTGTCTCAGGTGTAGGAACGGTTATTTTTCAGAGGGAGCATGGAGCTCGCCTTACCTTGACCGATGTCAAGTATGTACTAGGACTGAAGAGAAACTTGGTGTCGATCGCAATGCTAGAAGACAGAGACTATGATGTAGTCTTCAGTAAGGGAAAGGTTTTCCTTAGACACATCATCACTAGACAGGTGAAGCAGATTGGTTCACGGGTCAAGAACCTGTATGCTCTTGAGGTTCAAGATGCATGCAAAGCCTTGAGTAGCGAGGCAACTGATGGAGACTTGGTGGTTGAGAGGGAGCGTATGTTACCTCTCAACATGCAGAGCCAGAAGAAGTCTCAGACGATTGTGGAGGAGCCACGATTGGTGCAGCAACTTCAGGAGGTTGTGGAGCAGCCACAACAAGGGAAGCTGAGAGGAGATCGAGTAGAGACATCTACTCATGCAAAGACCTCCAGTAGGAGGAAACTTCGAGCCAAGTGGGCAGAGGGATCGCATGCAGCCATACCTCTAGGTAGGAGGTGGGGTGATGCGGATTGATTGTCCCAAGGAGGAGGGGCAGGATCCTTGAGGTACCCAACCTCTTGGATGAGACCTTGCTACAGGAGCCCCGATGTGGAGTAGCAAGAACTGACTGATTGGGTAGAGAAAGATGCGGATGGAGCGGCAGAGAGAGCGACAGTGTAGGGAATCCCAGGATAGAGCATAGCTAGCAGGCTGCAACAATGCGAGAGGCACAAGTGTTTTGTACAGTGCTAGGTGGCACAGAGAGGTGTGAAATGGTGCAAGATGCATGGAGATGTTGTAGTAGCACAGATGTCAGAGAGGGAGCACTTGTCAGCAGCAGGTATAGCTTCAGCATCAGAGTATGTTCCTAGCCCAACAGAGTGGTCAGTTGGGAGTGTTTTTGTTCCAAGTGTTGTTGGAGCAAGTGGACCGGGCAAATGTGTTGCATGCAGTACATTCTAGTTGCAGGATAGGGGTTGCTAATAATCCATATCTTGTTGAGAGGGAGTGTTGAAAATGCAACAAGATGATGGAGCTTAGTGGAAAGGAGTCGCCTTCACTAAGTGGTCCCATAGGCTATTTTTGGCGCAAAGTCTATTTTTTAGACATATGGATCATGGTCTATGAGTTGTAGGATGCTTTTTATGGATGATTGATCATGTTGGGAAAAATATATGGACTTCTAATTTTGGTTCACAGCGGAGTGATCAGAGTCTATTTTTAGACTGCCAGGCTAAAAATAGAAACAATGAAATATTATTAGCCCTTAGTAATATTTGGACTCTAAACATTATCTTATTCTCTTGGAGCACTTCAGTTCGAGCTACGGATGTGGCACATGCAGCTGACAGAAGGAATCATGTGGTTTCTTATGTGTTAGTTGAGCTATTGCATGGAGGAATTCAGTTAGAACTCATGCATGTGAGTTCTGTGGAGTTGGATGTGGAGTTGATGGAGTTGTGTTCAGTTTGACTTAGTTGAACTAGTTGTATTTAGTATAACTAAATAATACACTAGTGATGAGTTGTGTGAATTGATTGTTAATTAATTCACTAATTATTAACTCATAAAGCAACTAAAGAATACATCAGTTAACTCAGTGCATGGACAGTTCAACAGAGACAGGTGTTAGAGGTAAGTGAAAGGGTGAGTTGTGACTATTAGTTGTGCATGAGATTTTGCACATGCATGGATTGAGTAATGCCAATGAGGATTGTGCAGTGTGGGCCAATATCAAGGAAATTGTAGCTTGTGCTCACGTGATTTCTCTTGCAGATTACGCAGTGGAGGCAAGCAAAGAAATGGAGGAGATTTGAGCTGTGATTGATCAGATCTGAGCTAGTTTTGTGTGTAATAGGTGGAGATAGTACTGAGTGCTTGTGAGGAGTATTGTACTATGTATTGTTACATGTTCTCAATCATTATAATATACAGATAGTGTGGGGTTTTTAGCTGTATGCTTTCCCCGGGTTACATACTGTGTTAATGTGTGCATGCAATTGATGTTTCATTGTTTTTGATGCTACTAAAAGTATGATCAACGTAGAGGAGGTTATGTATTATGCATGTATTCTGCAATAGTGTATAATCAGGATAATCTCTGTGAATAAGTGTTTATTATTCAAAATTTCTACATCTAGTTACGTCCCTGATGAAATGCTCTCTATCTGAATTGTTTTCCTAAGTTATGCCTCGGAAGTGTTGAACTAACACAGCTTCTATATCCTCATAGGAGATATGAGGCTCCCCATCCTCATCCTTGATCGAAGAGATTCTGTTGTGAGCTCTATTTGCTATGGTGGATCTGTGGAAAAATCTAGTGTTACGCTCTCCTTATTTTAGCCATTGAACTCTAGACTTTTGTCTTCAAAATATTTCCTCTTGTTTACACATATTCTCCCATTCTTGATGATGTTTATGAACTTGATCACTTTTGACTTTATCAAAGCCTTCCGTGATCAGGGCTTGGTTGAGTTCTTGCATTTTGTTTTCAACATATTTTTTTCCCACAAAAATGTTGCCAAAATCATTCTTGTTCCAATCTTTAAGCCTAAGCTTGATGTGCTTTAATCTTTTGTGTAGAAGGAACATTCTTGTTCCCTGAATTTTCAAATCTTCTGATCACCATTTTCCAATATTGCTAATGAATTCCGGGTGGGAAAGCTAGATATTCTCAAATCTAAAAGGTCTGTTCCTGGGAGTACCTATGCCCTTGATCTCCAGTTGAACTGGCCAGTGATCTGAGCCTCCAAAGGGGAGAACTTTCGCTATTATTTCCTTATCTATGAGCATAAGATCCTCTGAGATAATGAATCGATCTAACTTGGAGGCTACATGAGACTCTCCTCCTCTTTTATTATTCCAAGTAAAGAGGCCATTGTTCGTATCAATATCAACTAGTTTCATATTGTCTGTAAAGGTTTGAAATGATAAAGACTCTTTACTTAGAGCTCTGGTTCCCCCTTTTTTCTCCGAAAGCGATTTGATCATGTTGAAGTCCCCTCCCATGATCCAAGGTATTCCTGCATGTCTGTCCCTGAGATCCACAAGGGAATCTAGAAACCTGAGTTTATCATCTATTCTTTGAGGGCCATAAACATTCGTGACCAGATAGGTATCCCTATCTCCTACAGGCTGAATAACTACTGATAAATAATTCCTATATGGATTTCGTCTATTATGCCAATTTTTTGGGGGTTCCAAAGAGTGAGTATGCCCCCTGCTGTATTCTCTTCTTTGACTTCTAGAAACTCAAATCTACTAAGACATTTGCTATGAATTTGCCTTAAATTTTGAATGGAACATTTCATTTCCTGGATGAAGATTATATCCGGCGTTGCTTGTTTCATTCTATTACTAAGCATTCTCTGTTTTCTTTTACTACATAGACCCCTGATATTCGAAGATGTGAAATTCATAATTAAATATTTGTAAATGAGTAGCTGGCTAGATCTTTCATCTTACCTAAATCTATCTTTAACTTTGCACACTCCATCAGTAGCTCATTCTGATTTTTTCTACCTCTTTTCTTTCCTGGGTTTATAGTTGCTAATCCAGGAGTTGTTTTGATCGTTTTCACACCTCTGTTATCCTGCTTGTCAACGTTTTTTCCCTTCTCCAACCCCTTAGACTAAGTTTTCCATAAAAACAACTACTGTATTCTATTGAGCTCTTCTTGAGGTAATGAATCTACCCCGCCCGTGGTTCCCTGTATCAAGAACCCTTCCAGATATAGGTGTTCCTTGTCAAGAATCTCCTGTAGCTCACGGTCCTCCAATTCCATTTCACTCTGGGTCATTTCCTGATCCATTTCCAGTTCTGCATCACTCATCATAGTCTCTTTCTAATTATCAATATCCTGTGTTTGTTCACGGTTTTCTTCTTTCTCCTTTTCCCCAAGACTTCCTCCCATTGCTTGATCTTCTTTTGTTATCTCTTCATCCTCTTCAAGAACTTGGAACTTTTTCTGACTAACCTGTTTCCCTTCATTTTGATGTTGCTTTGGCCCTCTTTTGCCGCCTTTTCCTCTATTTACCACTTTGTGAAAGCTATCAGTGTCCTTCATTGTGTTAGCTTTGCTCTTGTTTTCTACTTTACTGAGAGGGCAGTCTCTAAATAGGTGCCCATGTTCATGGCATCTATGGCATTTGAACGGAATATGCTCATAGTCTACTGTTTGCACCCATTCTTCATCAAAAAGTTCCAAGATTACCTCATCCGGAAGAGCTCTGGATAGATCCATTTCCACACATATCCTTGCAAAGGAAGTGTATTTTTCCCTTCTTGTGGCTTCAGAAGCTTTGACAAAACGACCTAATTTATTACCTATGGTAGCTAACAATTCAGTTTGCCAATTGTTGTGGGGAAAAATGCCTATGCAGGACGATCCTATCCACCTAAGGTGTGACAGCGCCTTAGCAACAAACGAATACAGCTATTATGATTTCTTCCTTTATGAAATGGGAAAGAGGGGAGATCGGTAGACTTACCGTTGTCTTCCGGTTGTCCCTCGATCTAGATCCTCTTCTCTTTGGGTGTCCACAACTACTTGTCTCCTCGCTTGCTCAAGAGAACAGCTACTTGAATCCCACGAGATCACAAGAGAACAGCTACCTGTGACAAGAGAACAGCTACTTGCGACAAGAGAAGAACACAACACAAATGCAAATATACATATTCATAAATGATTCAAGATTAGAAACAAATCAAATATACTAATGCAATTATACAAAATACACCAGCATATAGGAAAGAATCAAGATAGCTTTATTGATTGATAACAAGGTTCAGGAAGAGATACAACCCATAGGGCTCCAATCCAACATCTCCTTCCCAGCAGAATGGAATTCCTTCTTCAGCTCCCTTCAAAGCATTAAGCACCCAATGTCTCCAGTCTCAAACCAACAACAATTCTTTGCAATAACAAAATTCCAGCCTTTAGATCCCATGGAGGAGAGATCTATATATAGTTATTTTGGAGAGAGGATGAGTCAGCTTGAGATCTGACTAGTGTCCTCTTTTTCTCTCAGTTCTTGAGTCCACTTGGAGGTTCTTGCTTCCACTTGGAGATTTGGAACCTCTTACTCATCACCAGTCGAATTCCTTGATGCAAGTGTCATTTTGGAAGCTTCCTGGGCATTGACACATTGAGGAATGAGCCTGCCACTTGTCCAATTACGCTCAGCGCAGGTAGCCTTTGTTGGAGTTGACATTCAACGCAGGTAGAAAGTGGAGCAGTTGACATTCAGCGCAGATGCTCAGTGGAGCAGTTGACATGATCCAGAATTGGCTTGTTTTTGAGTGTTTTCAGGTGGAGAACTTCTGTGAATTGCTGTGGTTAGTTAGCCTTGTTCCTCTAGGGGTAGGAACAACATGTTTAGGGACTTTGGATCCCTTAGATTATGGACATTTCATGCTCGAGACTGTAAGGCACAAAAATGTCTATAACAGTTGCCCCCTAAAGTATGAGGCCGTTTATCGGGTGAAATGCTTTATCCAGGAGGGTCCGAAGTTCATCCATCTGCTGGGAGGAGACCTGTAATAAAATACAATACAATACATTATGATTCATACTGCTTTCATGATCTAGATGAGGCGGGCATTCCCATGCTCAGCTTTATAAATTCATTTTTGTACATAGAACAGACGATCGTCTGATGGTAGACTGATAATTTTGGCGAAATTATCATCCTTTGAGTAGGATGATCATCTGCTGCAATGATGTACATGTCAAATGTCTTTATTTTTCCTGAATATATATCGCAGCCCGGATGGATGAAACTAGATCCAGGGTCTTCAAACTCGTTCGATCTTCACTCTAAGTACAAGTCGATCCATGTGAGAATTGCGCTGAAGTCGAACATGGAAAGACATCGCTTGATTACCGGTCAATGATGTAAACCGTTAACAAGCGCGAGAGGAATCACCGATAATGATAATGACCCTCAAGGTACTGCAATACAAGTCACGTGGTGTGAATAAAGGACTTGGCGTCGAACACCACGCAAAATCTTCTGGTCGAAGGTCATTGATGTATACCTGTCGCCGGAAGTGAGAAACTTGCCATTGAGGCATGCAAGCTTCAAAGTACTGCAGGGGTTGTTCCTAGATCAACTTCTTGGATAATGAGCTGATGTCGATAAGAAGCGATCCGTCAAAGGAGGGCCTTGATGAATCCCACATCAGTGACACGGAACGGAGCTAATGATTTTAATGGAGGTGAAAACGATCTGTGACATATGATTCAGGGTGGCGGTCATGAATGGATGAAGGATAATGTATGGCAGTGGATGGGGCCCGGTTGGCTCTTTCTGAACGACTTCTCTTGAACATATGGCGACACTGATGCGATGGATTGGTAGCATTACCCCAAATATGGATGGTATGGCGAGACCATGGTGATGTGACCGGTGAATGAAACAACCCAACCCGAATGTGGTACGGAGGAAAAGTGTCATGTTCAAGAGCGACCTGCTACCATCAAAGTTTTCTCGATTTTCTCCCAATTTTTCCCCAGTCATTGCTGACCAGTACCTCTTTATTTTTGTCAAGCTTGAGGAGGATAACATATGCTTGTTCTATAACCTGCCCTTTGGGCAAGCCCATCGCTATGTTTTAACGAGCCTAGCGATAGTGAAACTCGTTCTCTTCTAAAGACAAGTTTGTCGCTATTTAACAATTTTAACGAGTCTAACGACAAGGATAACTTGGTCCTTTTCATTTTTAGAGAGTCTGAAAAGGTACGTAAAGTCAACTCCAAAATTCCTTTTTCGTCACCTAATCCCTTAAGTCCGAAAAAGTATAAAACAATACAGAAGGGATGAGTTTTCGATATCTTTAACGAGTCGAACAAAACAAGTGCTCGATCTTTTTGTGCAATAATCCCTCAGGTCCAAAAAGATTAAAATCTAGAGGAGAGATAGCTCTTCCTGTCCTTTAACGAGCTGGAAGGCCAAAACTCGGCAATCTTTTCACATTTTACGAGTCAATTGAAAAGAGCTTAAAGAAGACTCGTCTTTTGAGGAACTAGTGATAAACAGGGATAGCAGCAGATTCCAGGTACAGGTTGGAATTTTCCAATCACGGCAGCGTCACAAGGATGGCTAGGTGAAATCACTCTTCGCAGCTGTTCCTCAAAATGGGTAAACAATCATATGGAGGTGAACGATCGGCCAAATGAAAAGTGGAGGTGGCAGGTGCAAACACGACCAAGGCTTTAACGGCTGATGATATTACATTCACAGTGGTTATTTACCGGGTAGGTTCATTTTTTAGTTAAAAATGAGCTTAAACACTGGAGGAAACATTTGCTCACTGCTTATATTTATTTTTTAACGAGCATGAAGACCGCGTTAAAACTGCTCGGATCTTGTGTTTATTTTTTAACGAGCATGAACTTTATGCTAAAACTGCTCGATTATATAGTCAAATTTTGATTTTTACCATAACTAGCTTTTCTCTTTTCAAGGATAGTACTGCATTCTCAATTGCTGCATCAAACTTAGTTAGAAATGAATAACATTTGCATGAAAATGAGATTATAACCCTAATATTTCGCTTTGAACTTCGTAAAAAGCAATTAAAAGGTGTTTTTACCTCTCATTTTACCATTTCATTTGAACTTGGTTTGTTGGAGCTCTGGAGGTGCCTCTTCTCCCTTGATTTTCGCCAGCTGATTCTGGGAGATTCTGCGGACGATTTTCAGCGCCGTCTGGACCAGGTAGGAGCTAAACCCTAGCTCTTTCTTTTCATGGTTTCCTTTTTCAATTCTGTGCCTGTTTTCCTGTTCCCATGAGCCCCTGGGGTTTTGCTAGGGCGCTCTGCCATCAGCGCAGGCAGTCCATTTGAAACCTGCGCTGAATGTCAAGCTGCCTTAAGGCAGTTTGACCTTCAACGCAGGTAGGGCACTTTCCAACTGCGTTGATCTCAGAAAAGCAGTTCTATGCACAGTTTTTTGATGAAATTTTGCCAGTTTTTCATCAAATCCAGGAACTTACTCTTCCTCTTGTTTGTTTTGCAGGGATCTTTGAGCAAAATGTCCCTTACATGGCGAGAACGAGAACATGAAGAGGAGGACATGATTTCCCTCCATGACCCTGTCACGGTGAACGCGCTGCGGAACTGTGGCCTGCTGAAGTTCTTCCGTATCTCTAGTATGAGAGCACAGATCTCTTTACTGCAGTATATGCTTGATGCTTGGGACCCTATTAACCAAGTATTCCAGATTAGGGGAAAATCCATCCCCTTGACCATAGTAGACATTTACTTCTTGACTGGGTTGTCAAGGCGGGGTGCCCCCATTTCTTTGTCAGGTTCGGCCCGGGGGAATGACTCCGTGAGAGATTATGTCCGCCAGTATTGCAGGGAAGGTTCCCAGCCGAGCAGAGACGGCAAGGTTGTTATCCGTGAGATCACTGACAGGTCTCTCAGGTCCATTCTGTATACCATTGGTAGGATGGCCGGTAGCGCATCTCTACATGTTGCCAACAGATCTTATGTGCAGCACGCCTTGGAGTGTCTCCAACTGAAAGTATTCAACTGGTGTGATGCAGTACTTGTTCAGATGAAAAGTCAATTGACCAAGGTAAAGGACGGGAAGCTGAAGAACTTTGGGTATGATTCTATTCTGACTGCCTTTGCCTTGGAGAAAATACCACTGATGCAGCCTCAGTATATCGCACTCGACTTGCCTTCTCCTACCGAGCCACGCATGTAGAGATGGGTTGATCACATGTCTAGGCTTGCTGGTCAACCTCAGATTACTTTCACTGATACCTTCTTTAGGTGGTTCAAGCGCCAGGAGATGGTCTATTCTGAGTACCCATATGTTGGCATGGATTTCCGAGGCGATCCGGATTTGGTGTTACCAGATGGCGAATAGTGGGGCGCTATTGGTAAAATCTTCGACCATATTACTGTTTACTGCTTTTATTCATAATGTTGATGTGCTTTATTCTATCAAGACTTTAATCAAACTCATGTGTGCATGCAGATGTTGGTCCTGTTCGTCCAGCAGCTCGCCCGAAAGCGCCAGTTGTTGCCCCAGCAGGGGAGACTGCTGGGAGGGTTATTCTCCGCGACCTTGATGTGGCAGAGACTCTTACAGCTGTGCAGGAGCAGGTTGAGAGTCTTACTCTCGGCATTCCCGATGTGAGGATTGATGAGTTACCTTTACAGTTGCAGCGACATACTACTGGTGTGCCTAGACGATGGACTCGTCTCTTGCGCATGATTGCACAGGCCGTGACGTGCTATCATGAGCATCACTAGGCTAGGGTGCCCCCTAGCATTTTTGAGTTTTTGGGTCATATGACCGATTTTGTCTTGGTTACAGAACATTATGTATGAACGATAAATAGCTTATATATATTTTGATTTTCGAGTTTTATTTTGGTTGAGTTATATGATCCATATGTACAATCATTGATGATGTGTTTCTTTTTATAAATGTCGCAAATGTCTATCTAACACATAATTTGCTAATGAGTTGGTTAATGTGTTTAAGTTTCTGGAAATATGCTGGTATTGAATTGAATCAAATTTTCTTTCCAAAATCTTAACCCTTAGGAACATGCGATAAATAGCTGGATTGCAAATGCAATATATACCATTGAGTTGTAGTATTACGAGTTGTGAGTCTAGCCTGACAATTATTCGGCGTATACCATGGGTGATGGCATCAGAGAGTAGTTCTATCAACGCGCTGTACTCAGGGATGTTATTCGTTGATTGCCCAATACACACACCTCTGAAACTTACTAACTCGCCGCTTGGATCAAAAATGGCCCAGGCTGCGGAGGATAGGTTCCGCGAACTACGACTCGCTCCGTCGGCATATCCAACACATGTCTCCAGAAGGTTTGACATCTGCAACAAATGAAAAAGGTGGATCACTCGACCAGAACAAATACTTTAGCAAAAACAAAATACAACAAAAGCATGCAGGTCTCTATTTAAGCATAGTAACGCTTGAGGTACAACCCGTTGCGGGGTTGCGCCAGTGGAATTCCGTCATAATCCATTAACTCGTAGGCTCCTTTTGCTAACACTTTTTAACAATATAGGGGCCCATCCATAAGGAATTAAATTTACCTGCTCCCAATTTATCGGATTCTTGGTCATAAAGCAAGACCAAGTCAACTTCGGAAGAAGAGGCTCGTTTCTTGGAATTAATCCAATTGGATGAAACCCGTCGTGACGCCGCTTTGGCTAACGAAACCCATAAGAAACGAGTCAAGGCGCAGTTCGACAAAAATGTCAAACCCCAGCGGAGTCGCCAATTTGTTGTGGGGAAAAATGCCTATGCAGGACGATCCTATCCACCTAAGGTGTGACAGCGCCTTAGCAACAAACGAATACAGCTATTATGATTTCTTCCTTTATGAAGTGGGAAAGAGGGGAGATCGATAGACTTACCATTGTCTTCCGGTTGTCCCTCGATCTAGATCCTCTTCTCTTTGGGTGTCCACAGCTACTTGTCTCCTCGCTTGCTCAAGAGAACAGCTACTTGAATCCCACGAGATCACAAGAGAACAACTACCTGTGACAAGAGAACAGCTACTTGCGACAAGAGAAGAACACAACACAAAGGCAAATATACATATTCATAAATGATTCAGGATTAGAAACAAATCAAATATACTAATGCAATTATACAAAATACACCAGCATATAGGAAAGAATCAAGATAGCTTTATTGATTGATAACAAGGTTCAGGAAGAGATACAACCCAGAGGGCTCCAATCCAGCATCTCCTTCCCAGCAGAATGGAATTCCTTCTTCAGCTCCCTTCAAAGCATTAAGCACCCAATGATTCCAGTCTCAAACCAACAGCAATTCTTTGCAATAACAAAATTCCAGCCTTTAGATCCCATGGAGGAGAGATCTTTATATAGTTATTTTGGAGAGAGGATGAGTTAGCTTGAGATCTGACTAGCGTCCTCTTTTTCTCTCAGTTCTTGAGTCCACTTGGAGGTTCTTGCTTCCACTTGGAGATTTGGAACCTCTTACTCATCACCAGTCGAATTCCTTGATGCAAGTGTCATTTTGGAAGCTTCCTGGGCATTGACACATTGAGGAATGAGCCTGCCACTTGTCCAATTACGCTCAGCGCAGGTAGACAGTGGAGCAGTTGACATTCAGCGCAGATGCTCAGTGGAGCAGTTGACATGATCTAGAATTGGCTTGTTTTTGAGTGTTTTCAGGTGGAGAACTTCTGTGAATTGCTGTGGTTAGTTAGCCTTGTTCCTCTAGGGGTAGGAACAACATGTTTAGGGACTTTGTATCCCTTAGATTATGGACATTTCATGCTCGAGGCTGTAAGGCACAAAAATTTCTATAACACCAATAATCAAGAGGTAGAGAATAGAGCCTTACCTGGACGGGTACCGAAGTAAAAGTCTCACGCTCCGGGACAAAATTCATCATCCATGGCCACATATAGAGGCCAGTTGCTGCATAGAAGTAGGGCCCTCCTTCAAACAGTCTGTCTTTGTCTTCAATATTTGTGAACACCACAGTGAAGAATCCCATTGACCCAAGATGTAGCTCAATGCTCCCTTTAGGTTTCTAATGGTATTTGATCCACGTCTATAAAGCTTTTTCAGTGGGCCATAATCCCATGAATTTACAGATGATAGAATAGGTCCGCATGTGATCCCTGTGCGCCTGCAGATCAGGATCATTTAAAACTACTCTGGGTGTGATCTCAGCTTTGGGTTTACAAGGTCCCTTTTGTTTTTTGTCTTTTGTTCCTTGTTTTTTGTCTTCTTCCTCCTTGTCTTTTGTGCTATTATTTTCCTTAGTTTTGGTTCCATCTATCTCCTCTTCTGTATTCCTTTTCCCTTCCTCAGCAGTACATCTGGCATTTTATAGAGGTTTCTTGCCTCTGCCAGCTATGCCCTCCTTATAGGAGGGAGTGGAGCTCCTTCCTCTGCATCCCTCCATGTAGATCAACCCCTGAAACTATCTGATACTCTCACTGTTCGCCCTCCATTCCACTCCTCTCGTCGATACTTATTACCCCCCATAAAATATTTGCATTCATTTATTCTTCTCATATACAATTATTGGTTCCTCATTCCTATATTATATATGTTAACAAGAACCATAAGGAATATAAATTTCTACATTATGAGCTTGAGCCTTTAATGATTAGAACCCTACCATGTAATAATTATTATATATATATATATAATTATTTTATATATATATATATATAGATAAAAACTTGGTTCCCTTTTATTAATTATAGCTAATTTCTTGTTAAAGGATTTACCCTTGAAATATTTGCATTCCAAGGACCATAAGGAATATAACTTTCTACATTATAAGCTCAAGCCTTTAATGATTAGAACACTACTATGTAATAATTCATATATATATATATATATATATAATTGTAATTTTAGCTTATACATCCCCCACCTTTGAATTTTCTTTGATATGTGGAAAGTTGTATTCCTTATGGTCCTTGTTAACATATATAATATAGGAACAAGGAGCCAGTAATTGTATATGAGGATAATACGAATGCAAATTTTTCATGGGTAAATCCTTTAACAAGAAATTGGCTATAATTAATAAAAGGGAACCAATCTTTTAGTTGATTAAATCATAACATACAAAGAGTCACAATGGACTATATGCCAGATATATGGCTTGAAATAGAACTAAGAACTGATGGAAGTAACTAGCCAAAAATCTTCACATCCAATGCTGACCTTTTACAAAAGAATGAGAAAGCATAGAACTCTAATGATCTTACAACATACAATAAAGATGCACATGAGGAAGTAAATATGATAGTGTCTTTAATATATGTACAATTATAGTAATGTTGAAAAAAAGATTTTTTTTTGGTATGTAAATTTAAGGTATGTTACATATGGTATCAAAGTTGTAGGTTCAAAAATTAGGCCCAAGTGCAAACCACAATGATAAAAGTAATTGTAAAAATTATTATGTTTTAAAAAGCTAATGTTAGTCTATTCTATGAAATAAGGTACCGTGGAAAGCAACAAAGAAAGTGGAAAATGGCAAGAGACTCTAATTAGCCTAGTGCTGAAGGAAGAGAGGTTTATGTTGATTTAGGAGGGGGAGAAACATCTTCAACAACTCAATTCCTAGATATAATAAGAGATTTAAGACTCTAAATTGTGTCTAATTTTTTTACGTTTTGGGTCCCATACTCGAGGAGTATATATATATATATATATATATATATATATATATATCACATCGTATTGCAAATTTGGTTTATATATCCCCCACTTTTGAATTTTCTTAGATATGTGGGATATTCGTTTAATGAAGGTTTAATGTGATACATATTTGGCATTGTGGTCAAATGCCACGTTACTCTCTCCATGTGATCTTCACATGGCTTGAGAGTATACACGCTATTGACTATTTAGATTAATAATTTTGATCTAACAGTATACCTTTACTAGGGTTAATTAAAACCCCTAACTCCCAAACTGAATCTCATTCTTTCTCATTCAACATGGCTCATGCAGGCAGAGTGTTGCTTTACAATTCTGAAAGGTGTCTCAACTCCCTTGAACCACATGGGTTGATTTCACCTAAAATATCTTTTATTAAATAGGTTATCAACAGAGGATTCCTCCATTTCTCACTGTGTAAAGGCATTTCCATTATTATTTTTTCAAGGTGCTACCATTAGAGAAATGTTGATGTAAAAAATGGGCCTGAAAACAAAAATGTACAACAAAAATCAACTTTATAAGAACCAATAGGATTCAATATGATGATGTCAACCATGGGGAATGATTCACCATTTTTGGAGTAAAAAAAAAAAAAAAAAAAAAAAAAAACTATTTTTTCAACTCGTATTTTGAATTTATCTCTCTATGATTTTACTCAAATTTCAAGTGGGAGCACTCAATGAAGAATTTAATTTTGCATCTAAGGAATACCCATGTTGCATACTTGCAATGGACTATATTACATGAAAAATGTGAAATACATGGAAAACCATGATGGCAATCACGTTTTTTCATGTATTTCAAATATTTCGTGTACTAGGGTCAATAGAAAATATGCAACATGGGTACTCCTTGGATGAAAAAATAAATTTTTCATCCAATGAGTGCTCCCACTCGAAATTTGAGTAAAATCATAGAGATAAGTTGAAAATACCAGTTGAAAAAGATAGTTTTTCTTTTTTCCCTCCAAAATTTGATGAGGTATTATTTTATAATATTCCTTAGGAGGCCCATTTTAGACCTCAACATTTCTCTAATGCTGGTTTAAACTTTGATTATATCCTCAATTTCATTAACATTTTGTCTCACATTAACATTTTTTACTTAATGGTACGTATATAACGTTGAGAGAAAATCATTTCTACATTTTTTATGTAGTTCAGAATTTTTCTCATGGTAATTGTATTTCAGGATAACTATTTTATTGCCTTGAAATCCTTTTGGGATTTTTTCTATTGCAGTTATTTAGTGTACCCTAACAAAATTCTCTTCTAGCCTACAAAGAAAACGACATTATTGGAGTTTGTTCTCCAACCTTATTTGCATTATAGGCCTACCATAGGATAAATTTATGGATTATGTGCCTTCAAATTGGATTTGGGATAGCGTATTGTAATTTGCAGTGTCTCTTAAATTTATTTATTTTCATTTTTATTTCTTAGGCATATTAGGTAACAACCATAGGGTTTCAATTATAGTGAGATGGGGTTTTGAACCCCATAACCTAAGAGTCTCAACAATATTTCTACAATTGTTATGTGCTTATGGCCATGCCACCGAGGTTTCTTTCTTTGTGGAATAATAGGAACCCATTCTTGTTTTCAAACATATATAGCGTGTTAATAATTTATATTCGTTGTGCATAGACTCTCACTGCTTTTTCCCTAATATCTTCTCGTTAACATGGTAGGTTCCGGGTTGGCGATCTGTACAATAACGTACAGGTATAGTTCCTCTATGCTTTTCTTCTCTTTTCCAATATTTAGTTTTTCATCTACTCAAGGCTTCTGCATTCTTGTTTCCAGGTAGGCTTTCTGGCATTATTAGAAGATATATATTAGTTCGTCGTCGTCGTCGATTTTTTATTTTGATTCCAATACAGGTCAACCTTCCTATCGAACTCCTCAATTCCTCTACCAAGGCACAGGCACAGCCACAAAGTTTCTTTCTGGACAACAAAGTGTGAAATAGTTGTGCATAAAATTTCTTTGGAAGTAAAAGGATGTATGTATCTTTATGATTCGTGGCCTACTCAATTTCATCGTTTGATATATCTTTCTTTGTTATTCCCAATTTCTCTCTGATTGGTCTTATAGTCTACTCATATGCAAATTATCACCTTACTTTTCATGGTCATTACCATTACCTCGTACATAATACATTAATTTTATATATATTTTAAATTTCCATTTTAATTAAAAAATTTAATATTCCTTACTTAACGTGTCCGTAACTTTTTATTGGGCCACATTCCTGGCATATCTTGCTCATAAACACTTCTTTGATCAGGAGATTTGTAATTCGTCATCTAAAATAAAATAATTTTAAGGACAATAATATTTCAAGGTAGCAATTAAAGGTTTTCTTCCTCCCTTTGCGTGAGGTGAAGCATAGCATATATATTTATATCTCCAGAGAATCATAGTTTGGTTTTTGAGTGCAGGTAACTCTGAAGCTGCAACCCATGTTTAAGCGCTCCATCACAAACATAAAGAAAGACGATACTTCGCTTGAGGAGATTATAGTAGACTTTGGAAGGGCACATGAATTCGCAGACTTGACATGGTTTCCCGGGCAGCGGGCATTCATCTACAGGAAAGACGACCGCATTTCGGTTGATGAAGCAGGAAACGACATCAACGACTTCATCGGCTTCCGCTCCACCTCGACTGCGGGCTTAGCCATAGCTCGCTCAGCAGGTGCCTTTTCAGAAAACCCAACCGTTAAAATACTCGATTTCGTTCACAAATTCAAAATTGCAATAACTGATTGGCCTTTCTGATCATCTACGTTTTGTCTTTTATTGTATCAATTTCTTTTATTTCTTTTCTACACTCTTTTAGATGACTCTTTTTCATAATAGTCACTTGGTATCCAAGCCTGGGCTCATTTTACTTGTATAGACTCTTCCCATATCCTTCTTTAATTATGAATAATATGAGAGGTTTAGACTTCATATAACCAATACAAAAATTAAAAGAATATATTTACATTCATGCATACAATACTGTACTATTTTTATTAAATTCTTATAGCTAGACTTATAAATATAAACATGTAATTGACTAACAATCCTATATATACCTATTCTGATCATTGATCTTGAATGAATCAGTGAAACAATTTCTACATCATTTCCTTTCTTTTGGATCTTTAGTACAATTTAAAAATAACAACCATTCTAGTAAAAATAGAGAATATAAATTTAAAAATAACAACCATTCTAGTAAAAATAGAGAATATAAAATTGTACCATCTAGGAGCCTTATCTATATAAAAAATTCAATAATAATGAAAAAGGAAAAACTTCTCTGAGGTCTAAATTATATAAATATATTCTTAATTTTGTTTTCGACAGTCATCTACTATCCTTCTAATAAGATCCACAACTTTTATCCATTCACTAGCAGAATTGAAATCTCGGAAGAATTCATGAATTATATGTATCTTTATAGAGTTCATATTTAATATCTAATAATTTTACTACAATTTCATTCAATTATTTGTACATTGTATAAAATCTTATCTTTATATAATTTGTCGCAATTATCATCCCTACTAATAAAAATTACTTCTCCTTGTTATAGACATTTTTGTGCCTTACAGCTATAAGCATGAAATGTCCATAATTCAAGGGATCCAAAGTCCCTAAAGATGTTGTTACAGCTCCTAGAGGAACAAGGTCAACCAATGACAGCTTCTCCCAGAAGTTCTCCACCAAAAACCACTCAGAAACAGTCAATTTAGGATCAATTCAGAAGCTCCACTAGCTGCCTGCATTGAAATGCAAAGTCTACACTGGCTAGGTGCACTGCAACGCAGGTGGAAGCACTACCAGGGTGCGCTGAGCGGGAAATGACAAATGGCAAGCTCATTCAACGAGGTGGAAAAACCCTGGAAGCTTCCAGAATCTTCTCCAATGACACTTGCCTCAATGAATTCGACTAGTGATGAGTAAGAGGTTCTCAACCTCTAAGTGGAAGCAAGAACTGACAGAGAGAAGCCACAAGTCAAAACATAAGCTGACTCATCCTCTCTGCTTACATCTATATATGGATCTCTCACCCAGAGGTTCAGGAGGCTGGAATTTTGTACTTTGCAGAGAATCGCTGTTGGTTTGAGATTGAGATTAGCACTTTGGGTGATTTATGCTTTGTTGGAGGAGAGGAAGGGATTCCTTTGCTGGGAGGTAGATGCTAGATCGGAACTCACTTGGTTGTATCTCCTCTTGGACTTTCTTATTTCATCAATAAACTATTTGAGTTTCTCCTACATGTTGTGTACCAATGATGGTTTTTTATGCTTACATGTTTAGCTTAATCTGATCTTGAGTTTTTTATGAATGTATATCTGTATCTTTGTGTAGTTTCTCTCTCTTGTGATCTTGTAGGAATTCGGTAAAACCGGGCCGGTGAAGGAGCAAGAAGCTGGGAGCTACTGAAGAGAGGAGTGATTTGGGTCGACAAACTAGCGGAAGATACAGGTTAGTTAGATCATTCTTCCTCACTTACATTTCATAAAGAAGAATACTCAAATAAGTTTACCTGTTTGTTGCTAAGGCACTATCACCTCTTAGAGTGGGATAGGGGCATTCCGAATTGCATACTTTTCCCAACAACAAATTTGCGACTCCACTGGGGAAAGTATCTTGTTAGTTTATTTGTGTTTCTGTTGTTGTTCTTCTCATAAACTCAGGAGTGCCGAATCGAAATGCATTTTCCATTCTCAAATGCAAAGTAGAGATCTGCCACTCTAGTCCACTCACTGGGCCTGTTTTTATGATATGAACAAACTAATCCACAAGTGCTCTAACAACCCTTTGTGATAGATCTTAGTCCTCCTTTAAATCATCCTCCTAATTGTACCTAATTGATAGCTTTGATCCGGCCAAAAACTGTAGATTTAACTGCAAACTGTAACCCAGAACTCAGAAACAACTCTCGTTTCTGCTTCAGCACAGACTCTGTGAAGAGGTTCTGCATTTCAACGCAGGTCCTGTGAAGGATACCTGCGCTGAAGTTCAGTTTCTCTGTGCTGAGGGTGCGCTGAGCAGTCTTTGCCTTGTGTAGCTGTGGTTCCCTACTTCTTTTTGCTCAGTTTCATCTCTGTTTTTTGCAGCCTGTTATCAGTCAGTGTACCTATCTGAAACCCCTTTTCTTTGCTTCAATTCCACCTCAGTTGTATAAAGAAATTGTATTTGTTCTTTGTGTATTTGTTACATCATTTGCAGTTTCCCATTACAAAAGTAAACTAGTCATACTGTCGCCCTTAGATCTAGACTTGTCGTAAGTGTCGTTTTGATTTTAGGAGTGAGTTTGTTTGCTGTTCACAGTTGATTGAGCTTTTACTTTTTTCGTTTGGTTTGAATTGATGCATTTCTAGTGTCGAAACAAGTAAATCATAAAGTGTCGTAATCGTCTTTTTGATTTTGAAGAAGGAACTTGTTTATGTTTTCACTTGAAATCGAATTCAAATTTGTACAACAGCTTTCTTTTTAGGCATCAATATTAAGAAAGCGAAAACAAATATATGCATTTGTGCATTTGCATTTTGATAGTTTGCATTCTTTGATTTAGGGAAAAGTGCATTACAGTGTGCTCTATGCTCTTTGAGAAAAGTTTGTATCTTCCTTTTCCCCTTGTAGCTAGGATTTTCATTGTTGAAAAGATATAAAAGCTTGCTTATCATCTTTAGACTGCATTTAGGAATTGTATCATACATCTCGTGGTGATCCAAAAAGGAAAACTTCTAAGAAAGATCAACCTAAAATAAATTGAATGAACTTAACAACGCTTTGTAACTTAACGCACAACATAGAGGTCTAGGCTAGAGACGTGTTCCGGCGTCGTAAAACCTGGTGACTGTCGATCTCACTGATGGTTGGGTGATTCCTCTTGAGAGACGATAGCGCCAATACGGATTGTGCTCCCACGTACCGTCGAGTATATATTGGGAGACCCCTATAGGCATAAAACCTTTATCCTTAGGAAGCCGTGTCGGCCGCCCTACTGATCGCAATGCACTGAACACAACATTCAGGAAGATTGACCGCCCGTACCTTAAAAAGTATTCTGCGGTTTTGCGAAAAGTTTGGCACACCCTCTACCTAGAACTTCAGAGCAGTTCCTTTTGGCCTTTTTCAGACTCTATAACGGAAAAAGTCCATCCGAGCATTTGTTACTTCGGGCTCGTTAAAACATCGAAGGAGACTAGAGTCATCTTTAGATTTTTCTCGACTCTTTAAAACTGAAAAAGCAAGTTGTGTCTAAAGCGTCGTTAAAATTTATTTTAAACGGAACAATCACCCCTTTTTCCTGCATTGATCTTTAGGTTGAGAAAATGGAACCCACCAACCAAGGAATTCCCCTTGGTGGAAATCCTAGTCCCTTCTCCTCTTGGGGAGATGTTGGTGTGCCCCATATGGCCACATTGTCGCTTCCAGGACTGAAAATTGGCTTGCCGGTCTGGCTCTTCTCAACCAATGTCGTTCAGAACACCACTATTCCTGAACAGTCAAATCAACAGTTAGACCAGTCCAGAGTTGCCCACCAGCCTTCTACTTCCACTAATTCTTTCTCTCCTCCTTCCTCTTCGCTTGACGGAACTGGTAAAACAAAAAACCAAGTTCCTAAGGAGAAGAAGGAAAAGAAGAAGAAAGAGAAGAAGAAGAAGGAGCCAAAAGTGACTGGGGGCAAACAAGTGTCGTCTGACAAAAATCCACACACAACACTAACTAGGCCTAAATCGCCATGTGTCATATGCAAGGGAGACCACTTCCACAGAGATTGTCCCTGCATCCCTCGGATACTAAGGGACTGGTCTCCCCGTTTGCACAATCCGGTGGCATCAACCTCTGATAGCCATGTTGAATGCATACCATCAACTAGCGAGAGTGAAGTCCTTGGACAAAAAGGGAGAGCTAGATCTCCTTGTAGATTGTGCGAAGGCAACCACGCCATCCACCGTTGTCCCTTCTTAGACGAAGCGAAAAGAGTTTTGGATGATCGTCCGGTTTCACCGTTACGACTTCCTCCTGGATATAAAAAACTCTTGCTGAGTCCTTCGTTAGTTGAAAATACAGCTGGCCCGCTCAAGTGGTCAGCTGAAGCGCCGGTCATTGAAGATGAACCAGCTGAATCCATACCCGACGAAAGTCAAAAGGTCGAGGCGGCAGTTGACCCGGTCTTGCCTTCAGAGGATTTATCTTCGAATGATATAGTCACTGAAGAGAATAAAGATGACACCATCCAAATTCTCTTCGTCAACACAGACTCCGACGAGCACGGGGGCACTCCCCCCATTCCTTTATCGCAGGAAGGAAGTTCGTCAGAGCGATACCCGACCGTTTACTCGGTCCCACCACCAAGAAACCTAGTTGTCTCCTTCGACTGGAACCAACTAGGCAGACCCCGTTTGCCAGCAAGCATACCATTCAGAATTATCGTCCAAATATACAGAATGGTCATGGCTGGCACCATCATTGATGAAGGGGCATCTGTGAGTATCCTTTCCTCCACTGCTTGGAAAGCGCTTGGTTCGCCAGCGCTTTTGCCTGAAATGAGAAATCTGACAGGCTTTGATAAAGGAACCAGTCGACCTTTAGGGATCCTCCCCAATGTGCCTATCACATTGAAAGGGAAGACCGTTCAAATGAACGTGATAGTCGTTCAAGGACCCTTGGATTATAACCTACTCCTTGGACGAGACTATATATATTGCATGGGAGCCATCGTCTCCTCACTCTTTAGAGTAATGTGTTTTCCGCACGAAGGAAGAGTGGTCAAGCTCGTGGACCAGCTTTCATTTCCCGGATCTCGCATCGCAAATAGTCATATACCTTCCCTAAATGGTCTCTTCACGCAAGAAATGTCTCAAGCTACGGTCCGTCGTCCCGATGAGCGCGAGTGATTCGGAAGGATATGACTGGAACCCAGGGGGCATGCGTCCTGGCCTGCTTCGGCAGGAAAACTTTGGGTATAGGGTAGGTTTCCGCGGGAGAATATGACTAGTCTGTACCCCGTCCGTCTTGGAAGAGGGGTTATTCTAGAATAAGATTCTTTTGTCAAAGTTATGTGTTTGGCGCTCGTTGTCACTCACCTTTGTCTATCTCGGTAGACATCGCCGAAGAAGTGTTTTGTTCGCTGCATTAATGAAACAATCTTTGGGTAACCTGAAAGAGGTAGGCCTTTCCTGGTAAAACAAATGTTTTATCTGCAAATTGAGGGGTAACCTTGACATCGTACTTTATACCTGGGGGCATGAAAACCTTTTGGAGTGCAAGCAAGGGGCGACTATTTATTTTTAAAATTTTTAGGTCCTCCCTTTAAACCTGTAGGTCTAACCCTTTAAACTCGTAGGATTAGTCGTTTCCGAACTTGCATAACGAAAGGATGCGGGGCATAGCTTTGGTAAGGCGCAAGCTCCATAAAAAATGGCATCTTACATGAGACATTCTTATCATATGACTGGATTATCGAGCAGTTTTAGCACATAGTTCATGCTCGTTAAAAAATAAACATAAGATCGAGCAGTGTTTTTCCGCGTTTAAGCTCGTTAAAAAATGAACTACCCTCCGGTAAATAACCACTGTGAATGTAACATTATCATCCATTAAAGCCTTGGTCGTGTTTGCACCGTCACCTCCACTTTTCCATTGGCCGATCGTTCACCTCCATATGATTGTTTACCCATTTTGAGGAACAGCTGCGAAGAGTGATTTCACTAGCCATCCTTGTGACACTGCCGTGCTTGGAAAATTCCAACCCTTACCTGGAATCAGCTGCTAACCCGTTTTATCACTCGTTCCTCAAAAGACGAGTCTTCTTTAAGCTCTTTTCATCTGACTCGTAAAATATGAAAAGATTGCCGAGTTTTGGCCTTCCAGCTCGTTAAAGCGACGGGAAGTGCTATCCCTCCTCTAGATTTTAATCTTTTTGGACCTGAGGGATTATTGCACAAAAAGATCGAGCGCTTGTTTTTCTCGGCTCGTTAAAACTATCGAAAACTCATCCCTTCTGTATTGTTTTATACTTTTTCGGACTTAAGGGATTAGATGACGAAAAAGGACTTTCGGAGTTGACTTTATGTACCTTTTCGGACTCTCTAAAAATGAAAAGGACCGAGTTATCTTTGTCGTTAGACTCGTTAAAAATATTAAATAGCGACAAACTTGTCTTTAGACGAGAACGAGTTTCACTATCGCTAAGCTCGTTAAAACATAGCGATGGGTTTGCCCGAAGGGCAAATTATAGAACAAGCACATGTTATCCTCCTCAAGCTTGACAAAAATAAAGAGGTACTGGTCAGCAATGACTGGGGAAAAATTGGGAGAAACTCAAAGAACTTTATTGGTAGCAAGTCGCTCTTGAACATGACACTTCCACTCCGTGCCTGAGTCGGGTTGGGTTGTTTCATTCACCGGTCACATCACCATGGTCTCACCATACCATCCACCTTTGGGGTAAATGCTACCAATCCATCACACAAGTGTCGCCGATATGTTCAAGAGAAGTCATCCAGAGAAGTCAACCGTGTCCCATCCACTACCATACATTATCCTTCATTCTTTTCATGACCGCCACCCTGAACCATATATCATCAGATCGTTTTCACCTCCATCAAAATCATTTTCTCCGTTCCGTGTCACTGATGTGGGATACATTAAGGCCCTCCTTTGATGGATCGCTTCTTGTCGACATCAGCTCATTATCCAAGAAGTTGATCTAGGAACAACCCCTTTAGTACTTTGAAGCTTGCATGCCTCAATGGCAAGTTTCTCACTTCCGGCGACAGGTATACATCAATGACCTTCGACCGAAAGATTTTGCGTGGTGTTCGACGCCAAGTCCTTTATTCACACCACGTGAATTGTACTGCAGTACTTTGAGGGTCATTATCATTATCGGTGATTCCTCTCGCGCTTGTTAACGGTTTACCTCATTGACCGGTAACCGAGAGATGTCTTTCCATGTTCGACTTCAGAACATCTCTCACATGGATCGACTTGTACTTAGAGTGAAGATCGAACGAGTTTGAAGACCCCGGATCTAGTTTCATCCATCCGGGCTACGATATATATTCAGGAAAAATAAAGACATTGACATGTACAGCATTGCAGCACAGACAATCATCCTACCAAAGGATGATGATTTCAGCAGGATCATCAGTCTATCATCAGACAATTGTCTGTCCTATGTACATAAAAATGAATTTATAAAGTTGAGCATGGGAATGCCCGCCTCAGCTAGATCATGAAAACAATATGAAAAATAATGTATTGTATTGTATCTTATTACAGGTCTCCTCCCAGCATTGAATGAACTTCGGATCCTCCTAATAAAGCATTTCACCCGATAAACGGCCTCATACTTTAGGGGGCAACTGTTATAGACATTTTTGTGCCTTACAACTATAAGCATGAAATGTCCATAATTCAAGGGATCCAAAGTCCCTAAAGATGTTGTTACAGCTCCTAGAGGAACAAGGTCAACCAATGACAGCTTCTCCCAGAAGTTCTCCACCAAAAACCACTCAGAAATAGTCAATTCAGGATCAATTCCAAAGCTCCACTAGTTGCATGCGTTGAAATGCAAAGTCTACACTGGCTAGGTGCACTGCAATGCAGGTGGAAGCACTACCAGGGTGCGCCGAGCGGGAAATGACAAATGGCAAGCTCATTCAACGAGGTGGAAAAACCCTGGAAGCTTCCAGAATCTTCTCCAATGACACTTGCCTCAATGAATTCGACTAGTGATGAGTAAGAGGTTCTCAACCTCCAAGTGGAAGCAAGAACTGACAGAGAGAAGCCACAAGTCAAAACATAAGCTGACTCATCCTCTCTTCTTACATCTATATATGGATCTCTCACCCAGAGGTTCAGGAGGCTGGAATTTTGTACTTTGAAGAGAATTGCTGTTGGTTTGAGATTGAGATTAGCACTTTGGGTGATTTATGCTTTGTTGGAGGAGAGGAAGGGATTCCTTTGCTGGGAGGTAGATGCTGGATCGGAACTCACTTGGTTGTATCTCCTCTTGGACTTTCTTATTTCATCAATAAACTATTTGAGTTTCTCCTACATGTTGTGTACCAATGATGTTTTTTTATGCTTACATGTTTAGCTTAATCTGATCTTGAGCTTTTTATGAATGTATATCTGTATCTTTGTGTAGTTTCTCTCTCTTGTGATCTTATAGGAATTCGGTAAAACCGGGCCGGTGAAGGAGCAAGAAGCTGGGAGCTACTGAAGAGAGGAGTGATTTGGGTCGACAAACTAGCGGAAGATACAGGTTAGTTAGATCCTTCTTCCTCACTTACATTTCATAAAGAAGAATACTCAAATAAGTTTACCTGTTTGTTGCTAAGGCACTATCACCTCTTAGAGTGGGATAAGGGCATTCCGAATTGGATACTTTTCCCAACAACACTCCTATACATGTGTTAGAGTCCTATATTATAGAGATCTTAGTCATGTTAGTCTTTCTATTTATCTAGGGTAAATTTGTAAATATTAATCATGATGTCCAGACTATGATGGTTTAAAAAAGATTTAGATTTGGACTGAGTGTCATGCAAAGTCTGTCTATTTTTCTAAAGTCCAAATGTCTACTATCATGAAAGATCATTATTAAAGGGGTAATCATAGAAGGACATTGGTCACCATGAAAGGATAATAAAGAATCATGTCAAGAAAAAATTGTCCATCATGAATTAGTTAGCTAGGTTTAGAGGTCAAATTACAACAAGCAATCATGAAAATATTTTGTTTCCATGCTTTGTCATCATGGGCATAGATTTGGAGGTATTTGAGTCAGTTTACATGTCAAATCATAATTGGTCTTGACATCATCAAGAGGATCGTTGTGTTTTTTGTTATTCACGTTCAAACTAAGTTTTCTGCCATCAACTCCGTTCCAGGTTGCTTTGGGAGTTTATTTGCATGATTTCTTTCATCCAAGAACACTCTTCTCCTTTTCATTTTCATTGGAATCTTGTGGTGTGATCGTGCTAAGTTATTGTGCAAAGGAGGTAGGGGAACTACATTTCCACACAACATTGCGTTCTCTCATCCCAATGGTCGATTCTCCCTCATAGGTGCAAAACTCAAGCTTGTTTATGTTCCTTAGTTTTGAATAATTGCCCAATTGCATGTATGAGCTAGCCAAATTCTTAAAATCTTCCAAATAAACCAAATTTCACCATTGTTACATTTTTTGCCTATTACTGTGTTTTTCCCATTTCGCTGCCCTTTCTCCTAAATGTTGCACTTCCACACAGTGCTCTATATTTTTCATTTGTCATTGCCAAGTCCATATTTTTCCCTATCGAGCCTCCATTTGCAAGGTGTGCTATGTGTTTAAAATAAATTGAAGCTCCTTATCATAGGTTTTATATGTTGTGGAAGTGTTCAAAGTCCAATTTCTTGTGCACTATGTTTCTGTTGCTGCACTTGTCCCTTTAAATTTTCTGTCACCAGTATCAAACATTTTCAAGTTGTTTTAGGGTTTTCTAAAGAAGTTTTGTGTTGATTAGTCCCTTGTGTAGAGTTTCCTTTTTAATCATCATCAAAGGTTTAATTTGGAGATCCCTTCTTGTCATTACTCTTAAATTGGTTGCGCAAAATAAGTTTTCCTTAAACCCTATACTATTCAGTGTTGCAAAACAAAAAACATGTCAACTCTAGAGGAAAGAAAGAAAAGGGAGGTGTTATTGTCCATTTTCAACCACAAGATATCTCATATATCAACACAGACCCAACTATTAGAATAGCTTTTGAGAATGTGGGATGTATGAGATTTTGTGAAAAGATTCAAGGGTACAATCTACAATTGACAAAGGAGTTTGCCAAGAAATTTAATGGATTGGAGGCTAAGGTTGGACACTCACTTTTCTAGTTATAGAGGTCACAATAGCAGTTGCAACAGAGATTCCCCTCCAGGGAGAGAAATGGTTCAAGGGCATGCCCCTTGATATTGCCCATTATAAAGATTTTTTTAAGCCTGCTTATAGAGACAAGGAGTATGGGTCCATTGTGCCTAAGGAGTATTTACTGGAAAGTCACAGCAAGCTTTTGCAAGATATTCATAGGTATTTCACATGTGAGGGAAGGTTTGGGAGAATTTATCAATACCATTTCAGAATCCTTATGCATTTCACTAGAAAGAGCTCCTTAAACTTGCCCTTTTACCTATTTAGAAGTCTTAGTAGGATGGTTGACAAAGTTCAAGGAAAGAAAAGTCAATTGGAGCCTAGCCTATTCCATTTTTCCTTAAATAAGTTATTGGATTTGAAGGAGCTACGTAAAAGAAAACTATCATGGCAATCATTTGTTGATTCCTCAAAATTAGTGGATGATTTTCCAATTAGTCCCTTGACTAAGAAGGAGACACCCTCAATAGTGATAAAGGACATTAAATCACCAACTAGAAGCTCAGTGAAAAGTCCCTCATCTACAATGCAATCTAGAGGAAATAAGAAATGCAAGAAACTACAATTTTCTCTAGAGGTGGTGGCTGCCCCTAAGAAACCTCTCACTAGGTCTGCTGCCAAAAAGTTGCCCTTAGATCATACATTGGAGACCTTGGATACCATACTAGAAGTTGAGGTGATTGATGATAAGGTCAGGGAGATTGCAGAATTACAAGAACAATTGAAGAAGGCTCGTTTCATGATTGCACAACTGCAGCAAGAAAATAGGCAACTCAAGAACGTTATTCTAGAGAAAACAACTCAACCTAGTAAACATGTGCCTATGGTTAAAGCTACACCAGTTGTTTTCAAGTCCAAGCGCAAAGAGAAAGTAATCAAAGAAGATGTTAAGAAGGCAGAAATACCAGCAACTAGGATTACAAGATCCTCATCTAAGAAGATACAAATCCAAGAAGAGAAGACAATGAAAGAGGAGAAGATGGAGGTAGATGAGGGGAAACACACTTTTAACAAGTTGAGAAGGCAACTGAAAGAGTCTCATAGAGAGATCTTTGAACTCAAGCAAAAAGATGAAATGATGAGAAAGAAATGGAGTGATCTTATGGGCATCTATCAACCAGCCATGAATGATGCCAAATATATGTTGAGAAGATACCTACCTCTTCATAGAAAAATGAAGAATGTGTGCGGGCAGAACCTATTTATAAGGAAAGAACTAAGAGCCACTAAACATCAGTTAAAGGAATTGCAAGATAAATATAGGGGCAAACTAGACATATTGGCTAAGGCAGCAAAAATTTGAATGTTGAAAGGGGAGAAGCAACATGGTTTTGGTTTTTGACTTTGACTAAGAACTATGCTTGTTTATAGGTTTGAACCAAGTGATAAGGTCTAGCACAAGTTGCTCTAGTAGCTACATCTAGTCAGAACTCTGAAGCTATTTTGAAGAAGCAACTTTTACATCATTTTGTGCCCTAACTAGCATTGGGGTTTTTGGTATAGAGATGCTTGTTTGGTGTTTTGATGAACAAAGGCTTGTGGGGGTTATGTGATATCATCATTGTAGTTTTAGCATCCTAATCAGTGTGTGCAACTTGTCTACAAAAATCGTTGTCCACTCAAACTATCAAAAAAGAGATGGTGTTGTGCTTTTAAATTGGCACTGCATTTTTGGCTACATGAGAGTTTGTTGAAGTTTGAGGTTTTGTATGGTAAGGGAAGATTCCAAAGGGGAGGGTGTTCATATGTAGGTTTGTTTACATGTGCTAGAGGCTTCAGTCAACACAGGAGGTGACCAGAGGTATCACAACCATCAAGTGATGTGATTTTGCGTTGTGTTTTTGCATTTATGGAGATTTAGGAGTTTGCGCAACACTGGCATTGCACTTCCAAACATGCTTTCATTTGAGCGAGTTATATCAGCTTAAACTTGACAATTTTTGTTTTGATGGTTTTTGTAATTGTAATAAAATAGCTAGTTACTCATAAGCTCAATTTGGAGATAAGATACTAATGTAAAATCCTTAGGAAACGATCTAGTTATGCAGTCCCTAGTCTTTAGGCAAATAGTTCTATTTTCCTTGCAGAAGTTAGAAACAACAATCCAAATGAGTAATTCGATCCCTAGAGGTCAGAACTAACTCATTTTTTTCTATTTTATGATTTGAATGTAATTGGCCAAAAGGTTGGTCATATTGGAGAGAAAGAGACTTGTGTATGTGATATCTTTTCTGTAATTTTTGCTAGCGAATGTGTTAGCGTAAGTGTCTTCACACTGCCATCAGTGATCAAAATATGCTCTTTTGAATTTCATAGTAGGAGTCCCATACTGATGATTTTTCATTCCATTAGGTCATGGATTCACTGATGGTAGGGTTTACTTCAGTTTTTCCCTTATGATCTGTACTTGCTGATCTTCTTTCATATATTTCAGTCATGGTTCATGTTCATTCTGTAGTTTATTTCATTAAGTCCCGGGGTTTGGACTCATTAGGTCTTAGGGTCCCACCATGGTCAAATCTAGTTATTACATGCCAATAATGATCAGCAAGGACATCAGGAGGCCAATAATGATTGGTAAAGTCATAATTTATCAGCTTAAGAGCCGAATGTAGTTCTCCCCTCAAAACTTATTTTGAGGTGAAAAAAAAGTATTACTGTTTTTATCTTCATTTATGATGTAATTTTATCTTATCATATGTAATATTTGTTCCCCGCTGCTTCTCAGCATCTTGTGATGTTGTCAAGTACCTGCTACTACCAAAAAATCAAGTCATCTTGAGCATCAATCCACCTGCAGGAGAAAAAGAAAACGAGCATGGAAAACACAGTATTAAAAAGACAAATAGACATTACAAAAGTGGGTTTTCCAAAAGAAAAAATCAAAAGGTGATCATATATAAACTCAATTTCTTCCTTTTTCATGCTATTGTGCCATTTTTTAAAATCAAAGAGCCAAGGAGAGAGGAAAAAACAATTTCTAAGCATCCTTGACCAAAATAGAGGAAAGCATTGTGCTTCTAGAGGTTTTGGCCTGGCGCTGCGCTTCTGAGTGGTGGTGCTGCGTTCCTAGCCCGGTGCTATGCTCCTGGCATTTTCGCGCAGTGTAAATTAACATGGGCGTTGCGCTTCTGGACCAGTGTTGCGCTTCTATAGGGTGGCACTGCACGTTGACCAGCAAAGCCAAAAAACACTCCAAGCCTCCAAATTTCGCCAAATTTCCTCCAATTTTCCTCTTGGAAAGTAAGTATTGTTATCTCTCTTGTTGTTTAGAGTGCTCATGTGAAAATTTTCTTGGTCTTTCATCCTTAAAAGTAAAACCCTAATTTCTATTATAAACCCTAGTTTTCCTACCACTCACTTCATAAGCTAAAACCCTCATCCCCACTATTGCAATCACACTCTATCACTCACTTATCACTCCCCAAAACCCCTCCCTCATACATTTTTCCCACACCTTCATTTGCACCCATTCCTCCAAGCCATTGCCCACAACACCATCCATACATTATCACATTATGAAAACTAAGGGAAACATGGACAGAGACAGTGACTTTGAAAATGAGGAGGAGACATTCAGTGACAATTCTATGGAGAGGCACAGGCAACAGAGGAAACCTCATAAAGGAGGAAAAATCATCAGAGAAGATCCCACCAGTCTAAGAGAATTACAAGCTTTCCCACATGCAGTTTCTTATTTCAAACACCAAGCATGTTTTGAATTTTGTGAAATAGTGGAAAGAGTTCAATTTCACCATGAGTTGGCCAGACTTTTTGCGACTCATTTACATAACAATGAGGTGACACTTGCCGGTGTAACCTTCACAATATCACCAGCTGTCATTTCAGAGGCCACTATAATTCCTAATGTTGGTGAGAAATGGTACAAGGGTTAGGACCTTGAAGAGGATTACTATGAGCCTTACATCAAGCCTCAATACAAAAACCAGGTGAAGAGGCTTTTCCCCTTTAAATTTTTGGAGAGCAGGTATGTTCCTTTGATGAGGATTATCATCAAGTATTTCACTTGTGAAGGCAGATTTTCCCGATTATATGCTTACCATATTAGACTCCTCATGCACTTCACCAGGGTAAAAATGATGAATCTCTCATATTTCTTGTTTAGAAATATTGATAAAATAGCTTACATTGTGCAGAAAAAACCATACCCTCAGTAGTTGAACAACATCTATCATTACTCTTTAATCAATATCATTGTTCTTCACCATATTAGTCTTCTTAACATTCCTTGGGAGACTTTCATTGCTCATGAGATGTTAAAAGGTCCATAGATCCCTTCACCAATGCATCATGAAGAAGGTGGGCCTTCTAGCCATGGAGAAGCAAGGGAAGAGGTCAAGGAAACCAAAAATGCTAAGGTGCCAATGTACTTACCATATCAGAGAGGGACAAGGAGACTTTTTTCAGCTGTTAGGCAAGTGTTTTCTCCACAAGGTGTGGAAGGGGCCTTGCCTTCATCATCAGTCCATAGGAAAATGTTATCTCCACAAGGTGTGGAAGGGGCTTTACCTTCTACATTGAGAAAACAGGTACATGTTGAGCAGTTGAGCAAAGGCAAGGAAAACGTGTAGGAGGAAGATCTTGATGATGAAGAGGAAAGAGATTTTGAATTGATTGAGCATAAGGATCCACAACAGCACTTTACTCATCATGGAATTGGCATCATTGACTTGGAGGCTCAGGATGAAAAAACCATCAAAGAAATCATCATTCAAGAAAGGGAAGCTCAAATACAAGCTTTGGCGGACAACTTAGAGAGATCCAAGTCCATCATCAAATATTTAGAACAGGAAAACAAACAATTGAGTGACAAGCAAGTCCTCATGGAGCTGCAAATGATCAAAGCAAACATGCAAATGGCTAAAGAGGCTCATGTCGCATTTACTCCTATTGAGCAAGAGATTGAAAATGGTAGGGAAACTTCGCTTGAGAGGGTCAACATACATCTTGATGGAATAATTGAGAAGGCCAATAAGGATAAGAAAATGCTTCGACACATGGCCTACCATTACATGACCCCCAACAAAATTCGTAATATGAGGATTAGGAAGCTAAAAGCTAGGTTGAGGAGAACCTTAGAGGGCAAGAAAGAGCAAGATAGGTTGAAGATGTTGGCTGAAGCCTCCCTATCCCATCAAAGCAACTGATGGTGGTGTTCCATGCCAAATTTGGGCAAATTTTGAGAAGTTTTTGCAATTTTAAAATTTTGAAATTTATAACACATAAATTTTGACCAGAAGTGTAGCACCACCAGCACTGCGCTTTTTCCTCGAGCATCAGATGGAGAAAAGGTTTACATTTTTGGATTCAGGATGATGAGGACATGAACCCTGGAAATTTTTAGAAGTTTTGGAGCAAATCTGGGTCACCAAAAGGTCCAAAAACTACCAAAAAATGACCTCTCTGTGTCTTTCTGGACACACAGAAGCAGTCTTGGGAAATTCGGGTTTTTAGGGGGCAAATGACCTCCAAATTCAAAAATTCTAGGTGTTCTAGAAACTAAACTTGAATACCTTTCTAATGAGCTATAATGGGCTCAATTTGGCTAAGGGGAAGGCCTCCAAAATCAGGTGGAAAGTGGCATTGCACTTAGGACCAGTGGCGCTGCACTTTTGACCATTTTGCTCAGAAAATCAAAATTCGCCTATTTTGACTATGAATTTGATTTCTCTCTCCTCATGGATGATTTCACTGATGTAATTGATGACATGGCATGTAAATGTAATGGTAAAATAGTGTTAGAGGTTAGATTCATTAGTTAGAGGTGGTTTTGAGGCAAATGAATCAGTTTCCCTACTTATAGAGCTAAGTTGTTTGACTGCCTATATTCCTGGTCCTTTTTTGGAAATGGTTGAAACAGCTCCTCTTCTCATGGTTTTGACCCCTGATGGTTAGGATGAGGGATTTTAATGTCTATATTATGTATTTTCTTTCTCATTTGCAAGGGTTGGATTCAGCTGGATGCTCATGTACTGAACACTTATCATTTTGTAGCAGTTTTGGCAGGAAGCTAATAAAGTTGTAGCTATTTTTATGGGATTCATGTGGTATGGCCTTTAGCATGTGTTTCTTCTTCTTTTAATTTTTTCTTATGTTATTTATGTATGCCTCTTTCATATAATCTCTTCTGATTGGTTGTTTTCAAGTCAGATAGGTGGAATACATTAGGTTTTAATGCTCTGCCTTGGGAAAACACCAATAGTTTATGTTTTCATCTGTTTAGGAAGGATTCTTGACTTGCTCAAGCTCTTCTTAGCTCCTCACCAGTCTAGCCTTTCACCCCATCAATCTTTAAGGTGCTGAAGATCACACCTACCTTGCCCCATAGAATCCTCTGTGATTTTACCTTAGTTTCCTAGACCCAAAATTGCCCAGCTCCTCCTGATCTGGCAAAAACACCAACAAATTCAATCAAAACCCTTGAGCTACTATACCTAGAATAAAATTTTGTTCCTGATCCATTCATATTGACTGAGATTCATAAGGAGAGAGCCCTCTCCTGACCTGGTAGGGCTAGATACCAGGTTAAGGTTGGTTTGTGGTTACCCTAGAATTGCCTCCCTTCAGCTTGAGGTCAATCTAGGCTCTAACATAGTGGCGACCATACTGGGGAAGAAAGACTAATCACCCCGGTAATATCTTTCGATTAAATTCTTGAACTTCGGATGATGATTTTTAGAATTTGCTATGCTAAAACAGAAAGTTGTGAAGAAAAATTAAAAATTCTGAAATCTGAACACACTGGCTTCGAGAAGGTACACGAGGTCCAATCCTTATTTGAATCCTCCTCCTATATTTGAAAATACTAATATCATTCCGCGAATACTCAGACAAGAAAGTTCACTAAGTCCTAGACCTATTTTCAGATCCCATTCTTGTCCTAGTCAATGGTTGTTTATTGAAGATCTCCCTTTTGACAAGTATTTTGATCTTTCCTTATTTGAAACCAAATATGAAACTGTACTTGATAATATAGTTCTAAATCCAAAATTTTTTGCAAATATTAAAAAGGAAAGGGCAAACAGATCAATTGACGAATATATCTTAAATTCTCTTCAATCATCCATCATAGCTATCAATATCCCTGAGCTTTTAGAATCAGCATCCACTACTCTCAGTTCATTAGTATTCCCATCAAGTTCTGAAGTTCATTCACAACCTCAGTCTATACCTAGCCTTCCCCTTCAACCTATCATATCTGATCAAAGACTTACCACCCATACTCCTCCATCAACTCCTCCATCAACCACTCCACTAAACCCAAGTAGTCCAACCGTTGCTTCAAATCCACCTCGAGTCATGGCTACCTGATATGCACCCCTCATTCTGCCTCAGAATCTGGATGATATGCCCGCTGATTACCAAAGTAAGATACCTCTTTTTTATGCCACTCAAAGTATTACAATGCAGCAACATGTTGACAAAATGAATGACTTATTTGAACTTCATGAGGTAGATGCGGAAAATGTGACCATGAGATTATTTGTGGAAAGTTTTGGAGGCGAGGTTGGAAAATGGTTCCAAGCTTTACCAACGGCCTCTATCAACACTTTTCCAATTCTGCATAGAAAATTCCTAGACCAATGGGAGGTAAAGAAGAACCCACTCCAAATTTTATCTGAGTATGAAAATATCAAAATGAATGCTGGTTAAAGTGTGCAATATTACTGTGTAAGGTTCAATGCAGTTTGTAATGCTATCCTAGCTGACATTAAACCATTGATGGGGTTAGCATTGCTCAAATTTCCAGATGATTTCGATGCTGATATGGCATATCAGTTACGAGAAAGAGATCCTACCACACTGGAGGATATGCAGAAGAACGTTGTAAGTGTAGAAGCAAATTTGCTGGCCAAAAAAGAGAGAATGAAATCTGAAAAGAAGGTGACTATAAAGGAAGAAGCATCTACCACAGATGTTAAGGCGGATAATTTGCTCCAGAAGATTGAGAAAATGTTTGACCGGTTCACGATTGCAGATAAACCTGAAACACCAATCAGGAATTCAAACTTCAGAGGACAGCAACAGCCTAAATTTAGGATTAGAAAAAGGGAGAAAAAGGCACAAGATCAGTCAGCACAATAGTAGCAGGTCGGAACTCCTTTGTAGCAAAACTATGTGCACGGAATAGAGGATGAAGATGATGATGATCTGGTGGTTGAGGCAAATCATTTCTTCACTGTTGATGGTTTGCCCATTTTTCCGACGGAAGATGAAGAATATTCGGAGGTTCCAGATACCCAAAGGGATGAATATTACATACTAGAAAATGAGGCAGTTTTGGAGGATGAATCAGATGATTATTAGCAAGGATATATGAATGCATTGACAGCACAACAGAAGCAATATTCATTGAGAATCAGGGATGTACCAGTCAGTCCAATTCAAAAGAGAAAGGAAGCACAATCCAAAAATGACTCCACAAACATTCAGAAGAAATGGAAAGAGCCTGCTGATCCAACTTCCAGCAAAGGATCATCAGAAAATAGCATTGCAAACGAGAAGAACAATCATCAAAGTGTAGCAAAAGAAAGAGCAGAAAAGAAGGACCTTCCTATCAAAGAGGTAGAGAAAGTTTCAGCTTTTAGTTTAGAAAATGAAATTACTAAATTAAAAGTTTCAACTCCTTTGACTGAGTTGATTAAGAATAGGAGCTATAAACACCAAGTGTCCAAAATTTTTCATATAGATCCTTTATCTGATATGGTCAATGTAGAATATGATCACCCTGAGCTCATTTTTGGCCCTGCCTTAGAAGGTCAGTCTGAGGATAGTGAAGTTCCTCCATTTTATATAAGCCTTAGACTACACGAGTATGTTCTCCATAATGCCATGTTCGACTTTGGAGCTTCCCATAATCTGATGCCAAAAGTGTTAGGATATTCCGACACATAGGAAATAGTTAAGTACAACTTGGTCTAGTATAGAGTCAGGTATAGAGTTAGGTAAAGTGTGTTTCTTTACTATGTACATTTTGTAACTTACAATCTGACGGTCACGATATGTAGTGATCCGACAGTTCATTCTCTCCTCAGTATTACCGACACTTGATCCGTGGCTTGACACCCGATTGGTCCATGATCTCTATTTAAAGAGCATGGAGGGTCATTTGTAGGTTAACCGTTCATGAGAGAAGCTTATGTAAATTTTCATTCTTTTATTAATAAATTGCCTGAAGTGGCCGCGTTGGCTCAGGCCGTGGACTATTTTCCCTCTTTGAGGGTTTTAACCACGTCAAAAGTACTGGTGTATTGATCTACGATCTGTTTGTGAGCGGTGTCCTTTGGAGTTCTATTTGAGGAACTTACCCTGTAAATTCCTACATGGTATCAGAGCTATTTGAGGGCCGCGTCCGTTGGTGATCCAAATCTGAAGCCGGTAGAACTGCATCCGACTACCGTTTCCTAGATCTATTGTTTCTGACTGCTTTCGGGCCAAGAGGACTGCTCTGTTGTGTTGGGAGCATCTGTTCCAGTGAGGAACCCCTTTCGTTTCATGCGAAAAGGTTTCCAGTAGCCCTAGCTGCGTCATTTTTAAGATCTGGAGGTATATAGTGTTTATTTGCAGTTTACAGTTATTTTCTCTCTGTTTATTTCAATTTTCGGTTTATTTAGCCTTTTTATTACCGGATCTATACCTTTCATTTCTGTGTATGCTCTTTGCCCTGCGACTCTATGCGATCTGGGAAAATCAGAAACAGAAAGGAAAGATTTTTCTCATGCGTATGCTCTTTTCCGCTGCGCCTTAGTGTGATCTCGGAAAATCAGAAACATCGAGGAAAATATTTAGTTTCCGGCTAAAGCTAACTTCGAGCTGCAATGTTCATTTTTTTTGTATGTCCGTGTTGGGTTTTGTGTTTTTTGTTTTGTAGGGAAAAAGAGCTTTCTCAAAGCAAGCACGCAACCCAAAGCATCAACCCCCCCCCCCCCCCCCCCCTCTCTCTCTCTCTCAAACTTTTTGTATAGCTCACTTGGTGCAAAGCTAATTTATGAGAGTAGAGGTCTTGGGTTCAAGTCTCCATTTTGTGGGGGCGGATTTTTTATTTCTGCACATTCTCGCACTTCGTCAGTGACTTCATCAAATTTTTTGTCAAAAAGCCATAACTTCTTCATCCGGAAGCCGTTTTCAGAACCGTTTTTTTTAAACAACCTAATTTTTCGAGATGTTTCCATTGGTTCACTTAGTTTCAGCATCTATAGCTTCATTCTTTTTTAAATGGAAAGCCCATGCCAAGTTATTCTTGACAGCACCAACTACTTCCAATGGTGGTCCTACATTGTGGATTTACTTAGAAGTAAAGGTCTTTACAGAATAGCCACCGGCCAAGAGACCAAACCGAAAGATGAAGACAAGGCAGCTAAATGGGAAAATAGGCAAGACCAAGCTCGTGGGTTGATAGGGATGTATATTTCTCTAGATCTTAGATTCCATATTGTAGAACTTGATACTCCTGATGAAACACTGAAATAGATTACTAAAGTCTTTGGAATTAAAAATGAACTTAAAGCCCATCAACTTGAAAATGAATTGCTTACACTGGACCCCAATAATTTTTCTTGCCTTGAAGATTTTTTGTCCAAATTCAAGACCCTTAGACTTCTCTTGGAAGGTGTTAAGGTTAAGAAAGAAGATAGTAGCCTTATCTACTCCATTCTTACTAAGTTGGGACCAGCCTATTCTGTGTTTGTTTCCACCTTCCATTCTACAAGAGAAGCCTTCATTTCTCAAGGACAAACCTACAAGTCCCCTTCCTTTGATTCCTTTTGTGATTCTTTAATAAGAGAACAAGAAAAACTCTTAAACCTTGGTCTTCTTCATCTTGGAAAATCTTCTAAGAAAGCGTTAGCTGCCCAGCAGCAACCAAATCCAAAGAATCCTAAGAAGTTGTATCCTAAAAAGAATGGTCCTAAACCAAACAAGGGTCCTAAGCAATTTCAGCCTCAAAATGAAAAATCATTTCAACAAAATGATAAGACAAATAAAAACAAAGGGAAGAGGACAGATAGACATTGCAACTTTTGTAATCGAGATGGCCACTTAGAATCCAAATGCTTTAAGAAGATGGAAGCCTTGGAAGCAGCGATGAAGAAGTAAAACATCCATTTTGAGTAATCTTCAACTTCAACTTCGTCTTCAGGAATGGCACTTTCTACATGTGGTTGTCAAGCATCTCGGTTTGGCTATGCACTAAATGTATCTTCTTCTTCTCATTCTCATGAGTGTCTCATTGATTCTGGAGCTTCTTATCATATGGCCAAAAACAAAGCCATGTTTTCTTCTTTAAATGATTGTAACACCAAAAATATATATGTTGGTGATGATAGATCTCTTAGTGTTGTAGGGACTGGAACTGTTCATCTAGACAATGGTCAGTTTAATGATGTATTATGTGTTCCAACCTTATCCTGCAACCTTCTATCTGTATATCAGATAACCCATTCAGGTGAAGGTAAAATCATTGAATTTTCACCTCACGATGTTGTAATTAAGGACCTAAGAGATCCTAGACAGATTTTAGCTACTAGCATTGTTGATGATTCTACAAGGTTGTATAAGTTTCACAACTTTGGGTCATTAAATCTCCCCTCAGTATTTGTTGCTCATAATGATGAAGTGAGAAAACTTTGGCATGAGCGATTTGGTCACTTAAACTATTGCTCTCTTCAGAATCTATGTAAAGAAAATATGGTGACAGGTCTTCCAATGGTATCTTGCAGAGATGGTGTTTGTTCTGGATGTGTACTCGGAAAACATCATCGGGACAGTTTTGAAAAATGTGCCTCTTGGCATGCCTCAGCCCCTTTACAGCTCATGCATAGTGATTTATGTGGTCCACTTCCAGTTGCTTCATTCTCTGGATACAAGTATTTCTTAACTTTCATTGATGATTTCTCTAGACGCACTTGGGTATACTTCTTAAAACTCAAGAGTGAAGTATTTAACATGTTCTTGGCCTTTAAGGCCTTTGTTGAAAAACAATCTGGACATCAAATTCTTAAGCTAAGATCTGATAATGGCGGAGAATATGTTAAAAACACATTCATCAACTTTTGCACTGAGAATGGAATTCAAATGCAACATACTATTCCATATACTCCACAACAAAATGGTGTAGCTGAAAGGAAGAATCACACCTTAAAGGAAATGGCTAATTGTATGCTTCAATCTAAAGGACTTAGTCTTAATTATTGGGCAGAAGCAATTAACTGTGAAAATTACATAATAAATCACACTCCTACTAAGGTTTTAAAGAATATCACTCCAGAAGAAGCATGGAGCTCAATTAAACCAGATGTAAGTCACTTTCATGTTTTTGGAAGTGAAGCATGGGCCCATATTCCAGATGAGAAACATAAAGCTTCAGAACCTAAGAGTGAAAAATATATTTTTGTTAGATATTCTGAAAATGTCAAAGGATATAGACTTATTCCACTTAAGTCCAAAAATGTTATTATTAGAAGAGATGTAAATTTTACTGAAAATGTATCGGCCTGCGAGCCTAGTTCGGCGGATGTGCCACCTCTCCCTATCTCTTCTACTTTTGAAAATATTTCTTCTTCAGATGATGAAAGCGAGGATGAAAATCCTCCCCCACCTTCTCAGGATCCTCCTTCAGCTCCTCAGCTTCCAAAATGGGTCCGTGCTACTCGGGGTGCAGCAGGTGATCTTGTCGCTGATCCTACAGATCAGCGACGTACACGTTCTCAGTTTGAGAGAGCCTCTTCTTTACTGGATCAAGCTTCAGTGAATTATGATCCTGACACCTTTGCAGAAGCTTCAGGCCATCCAGATTGGGATGCAGCTATGAATGAAGAATATCATTCATTATTGGCAAATGATACATGGGATCTTGTTACTCTACCAAAGGGACGAAAACTTGTTATATGCAAATGGGTTTATAGAACCAGGTATGGACCAGATGGGAAAGTTGATAAACATAAAGCTCGTCTTGTTGCTAAGGGTTTTTCACAAGTTGAAGGCATTGAATATACTGAAACCTTCTCTCCTTTTGCCAAAATTAACTCTATCCGCCTTGTTCTTTCCCTTGCTGTCTCTTTCAAATGGGAAGTCCATCAGATGGATGTTAAATCCGCCTTCTTGCATGGGGACTTGCATGAAGAAATCTATATGGAACAAACGATTGGCTTTATACAAACAGACTCTAGCCTTGTATGTCAGCTTAAGAAATCCCTTTATGGTCTCAAGAAAGCTCATCGAGCTTGGTATGCCGAAATGGATAACTTTCTTTTAGAAAATGGCTTTTCTAGGTGTCATTCTGACAATACTGTCTACACCAAGAAAGTGGGCAAGTCTCTTATCATTCTTATTCTTTATGTTGATGATCTTATCCTGACTGGTAGTGATCCCAACCTTATAAACCATGTGAAGTCTAGCCTTAAAAGAAATCTTGAAATGACAGACTTAGGACACTTACATTATTTTCTCGGTCTTCAAGTCTTGCAATCCAAGGAAGGTATTTCCCTTTCTCAGTCCAAGTATGCCTGTGATATTCTACGCCATTTTTACATGGAAGACTATAAGCCAGCCCCTTCTCCCTTTCAGTCTGGAGTCAAACTTTCAGTCACTTGTACTTCTCCTGAAGTTGATGCTACCTTATACCATCAACTTGTAGGAAAACTTTTGTATCTAACCCATACTCGTCCTGACCTTTCCTTTGTCGTTGGCCTTGTTGCTCGGTTTATGCAAAACCCACATGAAAGTCATTGGAAAGCAGCTAAAAGAATACTTCGTAATGTTCGAGGTACAATTTAGTTTGGGATTCATTACAGGTTATGTGTTCACTCTTGGTTCAGGACCTATTACATGGGCTTGCAAGAAACAAGGTGCCATTTCTCTTTCTTCAGCAGAAGCAGAGTATCGTGGTGCCATAGAAGCTAGTAAGGAAGCCTTGTGGCTTCGTCAGATCCTATCAGAGTTTGGCTTTCAGCAGCAGAATCCGACTACACTTTGGTGTGATAATCAAAGTGCCATTCAGCTATGCAAAGATCCAGTCCAACATCAGCGCAGCAAACACATTGAACTGCACATGCACTTCATCAGAAAGCTCATCCACGACCATGTTCTTGAAGTGCAATATTGTTCAACAGATGATCAAGTTGCAGACATCTTTACAAAGGCTCTCACAGAGGTGAAGTTCACTAAACTTCGATTTATGGTTGGAGTTCAGGAAGTTGTCACTAAGGGGGGATAGGCTCTAGTGCCTCCTTCCTTCTCCTATTGTGTCATATTTGTAAATCCTTCAATCCTATCCCAAGTTGTTCTTAAGGGGGGATGTTAGGATATTCCGACACATAGGAAATAGTTAAGTACAACTTGGTTTAGTATAGAGTTAGGTATAGAGTTAGGTAAAGTGTGTTTCTTTACTATGTACATTTTGTAACTTACAATCCGATGGTCCCGATATGTAGTGATCCGACGGTTCATTCTCTCCTCGATATTACTGACACTTGATCCATGGCTTAACACCCGATTGGTCCATGATCTCTATTTAAAGAGCATGGAGGGTCATTTGTAGGTTAACCGTTCATGAGAGAAGCTTATGTAAATTTTCATTCTTTTATTAATAAATTGCCTGAAGTGGCCGCGTTGGCTCAGGCTGTGGACTATTTTCCCTCTTTGAGGGTTTTAACCACGTCAAAGGTACTAGTGTATTGATCTGCGATCTGTTTGTGAGCGGTGTCCTTTGGTGTTCTGTCTGAGGAACTTACCCTGTAAATTCCTACAAAAAGCCATTATGGAGAAACTGGGCCTTGACATTACTCGAAAATATCATGACCTGTACTCTTTTGATTCCAGTAGGGTCCATTGTATTGGTCTTATCAAAGACTTGGTGGTATCTTTAGACCAAATTCCAGCCAAGAACGTTCTGATGGATGTTGTTGTTGTAGACATTCCACCACAGTTTGGTATTCTTTTGTCTAGATTGTGGGGTGCAAAACTTAAAGGAAATTTACAACTTGATTTCTCTTATGCTACCATTCCCGTGTTTGGCCAATTGAGAAAACTAGAACAAAATGAAATACATGATTACTAGCAAAGAGAAACCAATCAATCATCTAATTAATGTTGTACATACAGATTTAGAATCATTTGTACTATATTCAGATAGTGGTTGAATGATGTTGATAGTCAGTTAGTTGAAGTAGAATATGTTCTAGAGATTTTAGAAAATTTTGGAGCAGCCCTTGATCAAGAAAGACAAAAAATAGCAAGTTCTTCTGAGCAGTCCGCGTACCGGCAGTAGCAAAAAGACAGTGAACAACAGAAAAATGAAGAAATCAGTTAAAGTAAGAAAGAGAAGGAAAAAAATTTCAGCATCTAGAATAAGAGCCAGGTCTTTGGAGCATGGATTTTGACGGAGCTGTGGGGAAGGATGGTGCTAGCATAGGAGTTTGCATTCGGAGCCCTACTTTCCAGCCTGACAAGGTTCCTAGTAATGTTAGAGTATGTTCTTACAAATTGGCTTTTGACTGCTCTAATAATGAAGTGGAGTATGAAGCTTTGATTGCAGGTCTGAAAATCTTAAAGAAGTTAAATGTAAAGAGGATTTCGGTCTATGGAGATTTGGAACTAGTAATCAAACAGGTAAAGGGAGAGCATCAAGAAAAGCACCCACAGATGAGAGCCTACAGAAATGCAGTTCTAGACATTTTGCGAATGTTTCCTGATTATACTTTGACAATTGTACCCCGGACTCAGAATATTATTGTAGATTCACTTGCCACTACTGCAAGTAATTTGAAGATCCCAATGAACTCCAGTAACAAGTTTGAAATTCATGTCAAACATCGGCCTGTTGTTCCGGAAAATTTAAGGTATTGGCAAGTGTTTTGGGATGATAATGAAATCAACACTTTTTTATAGAATGAAGGAAATAACAAGGATGCTTCCATAGATGATGACTATGATACTGATGAACAAGAGATTGAAGTGAACCAGATGGAAATATTGTCGCTGAAAGACAACATTATTCCTAAAGCTCTCATACCTTTAGAAGAACTTTTTGATCAAGATGGTGTGGCTAGAAAGCCGAGCTTGGTGCCTACAAATAAAGGAGTTGAGGATGTCAATCTTGGAACAGAAGATAAGCCCAAGTTTGTGAAATTGTCCAAAGCATTGTCTCCCAAGGTAAAGACTAAATATGTTAGATTGTTATCTAAATTTTCTGATGTGTTTTCTTGGGATTATTTAGATTTGAAGGTGTATGACAAAGATATAATTCATCACACAATTCCCATCAAGTCAAATCAGAAGCCGTTTAGACAGAAGTTGAGAAGAATCAATCCCAAGTTGCCCCCTTCCATTGAAAAAGAGATAAACAGATTATTCAAAGCTGGTATAATTGTCCCAATCAGATTTTCTGATTAGATTTTGAACCTGGTTCTAGTACGAAAGAAGGCCGAATAAATTAGATTGTGTATCGATTTTGAGAACCTTAAAAAGGTATCTTTGAAGGAAAATTACCCACTTCTGAAGATGGATCATATCCTGCAGAGAGTGGTTGGAGCATTGTGCATGTCACTACTCGACGGATATTCAGGTTATAATCATATTCTGGTGCATGAAAATGATCGATACAAAACTGCATTTACCACACCTTGGGGAACTTTTCATTATGCTAAAGTGCCATTTAGTTTGAAGAATGTTGGAGCCACATTTCAGCATGCAATGGACATCGCTTTTGCCAACGAAAAGGATGCATTTCTGGTTGTATATTTAGATGATTTTACAGTGTTTTCAGGTTCCGATGATGCGCATATTCACCATTTAAAGATTGTGTTTCAGAGATGTAGGAAGTTCGGGATATCTCTTAATCCCAAGAAAAGTCTCTTCGCCATGGATGAAGGAAAGCTACTTGGTCACATTATCTCAAAAGAAGGCATTCACATTGATCCTTCAAGGGTGGAGGCAATTCAACAAATATATTTTCCCTAGAACAAGAAGGAGATACAAGCTTTTAATGGTAAGATGAATTTCTTACGCAGATTCGTACCCAATCTAGCTGAGCATTTAAGAGAAATAACTAACATGTTAAAAAAGGACAGCATGGTAAAATGGACGGAGGATGCCATGAAGTCATTCAATCTGGTAAAGTATGCTTTATCTACAACCCCTGTCCTGATTAGTCCTTATTATACTCAAGATTTTATCATATTTTCATTTGCATCCGAGCATACCATGGCTGCAGTATTGATGCAAAAGAGAGATTAGCTGGAGAATCCCATTTCCTTTTTCAGCAGGACCACTAGAGATGTTGCCTGTGGTACAATATAATTGAAAAATAGGTTCTTACTCTTGTCAAAGCTTTGAAGGATTTCAGCGTGTGTATCTTGCACTCACACATCATAGCATATGTTCCCAATGCAACAGTAAAGGATGTGTTGATACAAACTGATCCAGAAGGAAGGTGAGGAAAGTGGATTGCAGCGATGTTGGAATATGATCTGGAGATTAAACCCACAAAGCTGATCAAAGTACAAGGCTTGGCGAGGTTAATGGATGAATCAAATCTGCATGCTCTAGATATCAATCTCATTGTAGCCATGTTAGAAGATGAAGAAGAAGGCTCTCTGATTCAAGTGTATGAAATGTTTCTTCAGTCACCATGGTATTCAGACATAGTGTATGTACTTCAGCACCTTTTTCCACCTTTGGGAATGACAAAGAACAAAGGTAGATCACTCAAACTCAAAGCTGCTAAATTATGCATTCTAAATAATGTTCTTTATTGGAAAGATCTGGGAGGTGTGTTACTTAATTGTCTAGTTGAAGATGAAGCTCAGCAGGTGATGTATGACTTTCATAAAGGTGAATGTGGTGGTCACCTGTTCTGGAAGACAACGTTGAACAAAGTGTTGAGAGTAGGTTACTACTGGCTGACTCTATTTTCATATGTTTACAAAACAGTCATGAGTTGTCATGAATGTCAGGTCTTTCAAGGGAAAAGAAAACTGCTACCTCTTCCTCTGAAACCTGTTGAAGTCAATGCACCATTTCAGCAGTGGGGACTCGATTTCATTGAGGAAATACATCCAGCATCATCCGCACAGCACAAATGGATCCTAACAACAACTGAATACTTTACCAAGTGGATTGAAGAAATTCTGACGAGACAAGCCACAGATATGGTAATCATCCAATTTCTAGAGTCAAATATTTTATCTCGTTTCGGTTGTCCTAGTAAAATCATCACAGATAATGTAGCCGCATTCAAATCGAAAAGGATGGTTGAATTTTGCAGCAAGTATAACATTACTCTGGGTCATTCTACAACATATTACCCGCAAGGAAATGGTTTGGTTGAATCATCAAATAAATCTTTGGTGAAGATCATTAAGAAGATGTTGGAAAAAAATAAGAAAAGTTGGCACAGGAATTTGGTTAATGCCTTGTGGGCTGATAGAGTGAGCCACAAGAAATCCATAGGTATGTCTCCATTTGAATTAGTTTATGGCATTGACACAGTTTTTCCAACATCTCTTGCAGTTCCGGTTATGAGACTGTTATAGGAGGCTGGCAGTGAAGAGGGTGACTTTCAGTAAAGAATCAATTAGATGATTCATCCGCAACAAACAAGGGATGAATTTTTCCACAACACTTTCAGATTATTGGAAAAGATCAAGAAAATCTATGATCAGAAAACTGAAGTAGACAAATTTTAGCTGAAGGATGTAGTGTTGCGGTGGGATGCTCGGAATGAGGACAAAGGAAAGCACAGTAACTTTGAAAACTTATGGAAAGGACCCTATAAGATGGCAACATACAGAGGATAGCATGCCTTTTTGCTCAAGGAGATGGATGGTCAGGATTGTCCAGGAGGGCTAGTAAATGGTAGGCTCTTGAAGCACTACTACTTCTGAGGTGATTTCTGGAATCACGATATGGTCATTGTACATACCATTTTCCCTTTCATTGTAAGATTTCACAGTACAAAGTAATTTCAGCTTGGGGCCCAAGGTGAAGGCTATAAAGTTCAGATGATATGTGTAAGTTTTGTTGATTCTAGTCGAGTGTCTAGTCGCAATTTGAGTCATGAGTCAGTTTCAGTTTGCATAGTGTCAGTTTTTAGTTTTTGAAGAGTTTGACTCCATTGCCCAATGGATAAGGCTACTAGGTCTACAGTGTTCTTGGCACCTCCAAGGAGCTACCATCCCATTGGAGCCAATGTTAGTGTCAGTGTCTTCACACTGCCATCAGTGATCAAAATCTGCTCTTTTGCATTTCATAGTAGGAGTCTCATACTGATGAGTTTGCATTCCATTAGATCATGGATTCACTGATGGTAGGGTTTACTTCAGTTTTTCCCTCATGATCTATACTTGCTGATCTTCTTTCATATACTTCATTCATGGTTCATGTTCATTCTGCAGTTTATTTCATTAAGTCCTAGGGTTTGGTCTCATTAGGTCTTAGGGTCCCACCATGGTGAAAACAGAGTATTATTGTCTTTATATTCATTTATGATGTAATTTTATTTTCTCATATGTAATATTTGTTCCCCACTGCTTTTCAGCATCTTCTGATGTTTTCAAGTACCTGCTACTACCAAAAAATCAAGTCATCTTGAGCATCAATCCACTTGCAAGAGCAAAAGAAAACAAGCATGGAAAACAAAGTATTAAAAAGACAAATAGACATTACAAAAGTGGGTTTTTCAAAAGCAAAAATCAAAAGGTGATCATATATAAACTCATTTTCTTCCTTTTTCATGCCATTGTGTCCTTTTTGAAAATCAAAGAGCCAAGGAGAGAGGAAAAAATGATTTCTAAGCATCCTTGAGCAAAACAAAGGAAAGCATTGTGCTTCTAGAGGTTTTGGCCTGGCGCTGCTCTTCTGAGTGGTGGCACTGCACTCCTAGCCCGCCGTTGCGCTTCTGAGTGGTGGCACTGCACTCCTAGCCCAGTGCTGCGCTTCTGAGTGGTGGCACTACACTCCTAGCCCGGTGCTGTGCTCCTGGCATTTTTGTGCAGTTTAAATTAACACGGGCATTGCGCTCCTGGACCGACGCCACACTTCTGTAGGGTGGCACTGCGCTTCGACCAACAAAGCCAAAAAACTCTCCAGGCCTCAAAATTTTACCAAATTTCCTCCAAATTTCCTCTTGGCAAGTAAGTACTGTGATCTCTCTTGTTTTTTAGGGTGCTCATTTTAAAATTTTATTGGTCTTTCATCCTTAAAATTAAAACCCTAATTTCTATTATAAACCCTAGTTTTCCTACCACTCACTTCATAAGCTAAAATCCTCATCCCCACTATTTCTATCACACTCTATCACTCACTTATCACTCCCCAAACCCCCTCCCTCATACATTTTTCCCACACCTTCATTTGCACCCATTCCTCCAAGCCATTGCCCACAACACCATCCATACATTATCACATTGTGCAAACTAAGGGAAACATGGACAGAGACAGTGACTTTGAATATGAGGAGGAGACATTTAGTGATAGTTCTATGGAGAGGCACAGGCAACAGAGGAAGCCTCATAAAGGAGGAAAAATCATCAGAGAAGAGCCCACCAGTCTAAGAGAATTACAGGCTTGCCCACTTGCAGTTTCTTGTTTCAGACACCAAGCATGTTTTGAATTTTTTGAACTAGTGGAAAGAGTTCAGTTTCACCATGAGTTGGCCAGACTTTTTGTGGCTCATTTACATAACAATGAGGTGACACTTGCCGAAGTAACCTTCACAATATCACCATTTGTCATTTCAGAGGCCACTAGAATTCCTAATGTTGGTGAGAAATGGTACAAGGGTCAGGACCTTGATGAGGATTACTATGAGCCTTACATCAAACCTCAATACAAAAACCAGGTGAAGAGGCTTTTCCCCTTTAAATTTTTGGAGAAAAAGTATGTTCCTTTGATGAGGATTGTCATCAAGTATTTCACTTGTGAAGACAGATTCTCTCGGTTGTATGCTTACCATATTCGACTCCTCATGCACTTCACCAGGGTAAAAATGATGAATCTCCCATATTTTTTATTTAGAAATATTGATAAAATAGCTTACATTATGCAGAAGAAACCATACCCTCAACAATTGAACAAAATCTATCATTACTGTTGTTGGGAAAAGTATCCAATATGGAATGACCCTATCCCACTCTAAGGGTGATAGTACCTCAACAACAATAAAAGCAAAGCTATTCAAGATTACTTCTTTATGAGATGTAAGAGAGAGGAGAAAGAGATCCACTAACCGTTATCTTCCGCTAATGATTGATCCAATCTTCCCTCTTTGCTGCTTGCTCCCAGCTCCTTGCTCTTTCACTGGCCCAGCTACACAAAGATCCTGCAAAAGCACAAGAAAGGGAAACTACAAGAAGCATACATCCATAACTGATTCAAGGATTAGAATAAATCAAATATACAAGCATCAATACGCCACAAAGACACATGCATATAGAAGAACCTCAAATGCTTTATTAATGGAAGAAGTAAAGTTCTGAGAGTGTTACAACCATAAGAGGCCCAATCCAGCAACACCTCCTAGCAGAAAGAAATCTCCTCTTCACCTCCTTCAAAGCAATCACCCAATAGTTCTATGCACAAACCAACAGCACTTCCTTACATTCACAAGATTCCAGCCTCCTTAGACCTCATGAGAGAGCTCTATATATAGGAGATTTGGAGAAAGGATGAGTCAGCTTGAGGCTGGCATGAAGCTGACTAGTGTCCTCTCCCACTTCAATTATACTTCAGTTCTTGAGTCCACTTGGAGTTTCTTGCTTCCACTTGGAGATCTAGATCCTCTTACTCATCACAAGGCGAATTCCCTGATCCAAGTGTCATTTTGGAAGCTTCCTGGGCATTTGACACCTTGCAGAATGACTGTGCCACTTGGCCAATCTCGCCCAGCGCAGGTAGCCTTCATTGCTTTTGACATTCAGCGCAGGTACAGAGTGGAGCAGTTGACATTCAGCGCAGATGCTCAGTGGAGCAGTTGACATGATCCAAAATTAGTTTGTTTTTGAGTGTTTTCAGGTGGAGAACTGATTTTCAGTGCTGTGGTTTGCTGACCTTGTTCCTCTAGGGGTAGGAACAACATGTTTAGGGACTTTGGATCCCTTAGATTATTGACATTTCATGCTTCATGCTGTAAGGCACAAAAATGTCTATAACAGTTGCCCCCTAAAGTATGAGGTCGTTTATCGGGTGAAATGCTTTATCAGGAGGATCCGAAGTTCATTCAATCGCTGAGAGGTGCCCTGTAATAAAATACAATACAATACATTTTTTTTCATTCTGCTTTCATGATCTAGCTGAGGCGGGCATTCCCATGCTCAGCTTTATAAATTCATTTTGGTACATAGAACAGACGATCGTCTGATGGTAGACTGATAATTCTCTGCTGAAATTATCATCCTTTGAGTAGGATGATCATCTGCTGCAATGATGTACATAACAAATGTCTTTATATCCTGAATATATATCGCAGCCTGGATGGATGAAACTAGATCCGGGGTCTTCAAACTCGTTCGATCTTCACTCTAAGTACAAGTCGATCCATGTGAGAATTGCGCTGAAGTCGAACATGGAAAGACATCGCTTGATTACCGGTCAATAATGTAAACCGTTAACAAGCGCGAGAGGAATCACCAATAATGACAATGACCCTCAAGGTACTGCAGTACAATTCATGTGGTGTGAATAAAGGACTTGGCGTCGAACACCACGAAAAATCTCCTGGTCGAAGGTCATTGATGTATACCTGTCGCCGGAAGTGAGAAACTTGCCATTGAGGCATGCAAGCTTCAAAGTACTGAGGGGGTTGTTCCTAGATCAACTTCTTGGATAATGAGCTGAAGTCGACAAGAAGCGATCCGTCAAAGGAGGGCCTTAATGAATCCCACATCAGTGACACGGAACGGAGCTAATGATTTTAGTGGAGGTGAAAACAATCTGTGAAATATGATTCAGGGTGGCGATCATGGGTGGATGAAGGATAATGTATGGTAGTGGATGGGACACGGTTGACTCTTTCTGAACAACATCTCTTGAACATATAACGACACTGATGTGATGGATTGGTAGCATTACCCCAAATGTGGATGGTTTGGCGAGGACCATGGTGATGAGACCGGTGAATGAAAACAACCCAACCCGATGTGATACGGAGGACAAAGTGTCATGTTCAAGAGCGACTTGCTACCATTAAAGCTTTGAGGTTCTCCCAATTTTTCCCCAGTCATTTCTGACCAGTACCTCTTTATTTTTGTCAAGCTTGAGGAGGATAACATATGCTTGTTCTATAACCTGCCCTTCGGGCAAGCCCATCGCTATGTTTTAACGAGCCTAGCGATAGGGAAACTCGTTCTCGTCTAAAGACAAGTTTGTCGCTATTTAATCATTTTAACGAGTCTAACGACAAGAAAAACTCGGTCCTTTTCATTTTTAGAGAGTCTGAAAAGGTACAGAAAGTTAACTCCAAAATTCGTTTTTCGTCATCTAATCCCTTAAGTCCGAAAAAGTATAAAACAATACAGAAGGGATGAGTTTTCGATTACTTTAACGAGCCGAATAAAACAAGCGCTCGACCTTTTTGTGCAATAATCCCTCAGGTCCAAAAAGATTAAAATCTAGAGGAGGGATAGCTCTTCTGGTCAATTTAACGAGCTGGAAGGCCAAAACTCGGCAAACTTTTCATATTTTACGAGTCAGATGAAAAGAGCTCAAAGAAGACTCGTCTTTTGAGGAACGAGTGATAAACAGGGATAGCAGCAGATTCGAGGTACAGGTTGGAATTTTCCAATCACGGCAGTGTCACAAGGATGGCTAAGTGAAATCACTCTTCGCAGCTGTTCCTCAAAATAGGTAAACAATCATATGGAGGTGAACGATTGGCCAAATGAAATGGAGGTGGCGGGTGCAAACACGACCAAGGCTTTTTATGGCTAATAAATTTACGATCACAATGGTTATTTACCGAAATAGGTTCATTTTTTAATGAGCTTAAACTCTGGAGGAAACTCTTGCTCACGCTTTTCTATTTTTTAACGAGCATAAATTCCACGGTAAAACTGCTCGATCTTATGTTTATTTTTTAACGAGCATGAACTATGTGCTAAAACTGCTCGGATCTCACTTTTCTATTTTTTAACGAGCATAAATTCCGCGGTAAAACTGCTCGATTATATGGTCAAATTTTGATTTTTTACCATTACTAGATTTTCTCTTTTCAAATATAGTACTGCTTTTTCAATTGCTGCAACAAACTTTGTTAGAAATGAATAATATTTGCATGAAAATGAGATTATAACCCTAATATTTCACTTTAAACTGTGTAAAAAGCCATTAAAAGGTGTTTTTACCTCTCATTTATCATTTCATTTGCATTTGGTTTGTTGGAGCTCTGGAGGTGCCTCTTCCCCTTTGATTTTCACCAGCTGATTCCGGGAGATTCTGTGGACGATTTTCAGCACCGTCTGGACCAGGTAGGAGCTAAACCCTAGCTCTTTCTTTTCATGGTTTCCTTTTCCTGTTTCATGCCTGTTTTCCAGTATTTCTGAGCCCCTGGGGTTTTGCCAGGGTGCCCTAGGATCAGCGCAGGTTCCCCTTTCGAAACCTGCGCTGAAGGTCAAGCTGCCTTAAGGCAGCCTGACCCTCAGCGCAAGTGGGAGACTCTCTGCCTGCGCTGGGCTCAAAAACTGAGTTTTTAAGGTCATTTTTTGATGATTTTTTCGCCAGTTTTTCATCAAAATCAGGAACTTACTCTTTCTCTTGTTTGCTTTGCAGGGAACTCTGAAAAAAATGTCCCTTACATGGCGAGAACGATAACATGAAGAGGAGGACATGATTGCCCTCCATGACCCGGTCACGGTGAACGCGCTGCGGAACTGTGGCCTGCTGAAGTTCTTCTGTATCTCTAGCATGAGAGCACAGATTTCTTTACTGCAGTATAGGCTTGATGCTTGGGATCCTGTTAACCAAGTATTCCAGATTAGGAGAAAGTCCATCCCCTTGACCATAGAGGACATGTACTTCTTGACTGGATTGTCAAGACGAGGTGCCCCCATTTCCTTGTCAGGTGCGGCCTGGGGGACCGATTCCACCAGAGATTATGTCCGCCAGTATTGCAGGGAAGGTTCTCGGCCGAGCAGAGACGGCAAGATTGTTATCCGTGAGATTACTGATCGGGCTCTCAGGTCCATTCTGTTCACTATTGGTAGGATGGCCGGCAGTGCAGCTCTACATGTTGCCAACAGGTCTTATATGCAGCACGCTTTGGAGTGTCTCCAACCGAAAGTATTCAACTGGTGTGATGCATTACTTGTTCAGATGAAAAGTCAATTGACCAAGGTAAAGGACGGGAAGCTGAAGAACTTTGGATTTGGTTCTATTCTGACTGCCTTCGCCTTGGAGAAAATCCCACTGATGCAGCCTCAGTACATCATACTCGACTTGCCTTCTCCGACCGAGCCACGGATGCAGAGGTGGGTCGACCACATGTCTAGGCATGCTGGTCAACCTCAGATTACTTTTACCGAGGCCTTCTTTAGGTGGTTCGAGCGCCAGGAGATGGCGTTTTCCGAGTATCCATATGTGGGTATGGATTTCCGAGGTGATCCGGATTTGGTGCTACCGGATGGCGAACAGTGGGGTGCCATTGGTAAACTCCTTGACCATATTACTGCTTATTGTTCTTATTCATAATGTTGTTGTGCTTTATTCTATCAAGACTTTTAATTGTACTCTTGGGTGCATGCAGATATTGGTCCTGTTCGTCCAGCAGTTCGTCCGAGATCGCCAGCTGCTGCCCCAGCAGCGGAGCCTGCTAGGAGAGTTGTTATTCGCGATCTTGACGACACTGAGACCCTTACAGCTGTGCAGGAGCAGGTTGAGAGCCTTACTCGTGGTCTTCCGGATGTACAGATTGACGAGTTACCTTTACAGCTGCAGCGGCATACTATTGGTGTGCCTAGACGATGGACTCGTCTCTTGCGCATGATTGCACAGGCCGTGACGTACTATCATGAGCACCACTAGGCTAGGGTACCCCCTAGCATCTTTTTGAGTTTTTAGGTCATATGACCAATTTTGTCTTGGTTACAGAACATTATGTATGAACTTATATAAACAGCTTATATATATATTTTGATTTTCGAGTTTTATTCTGGTTGATTTACGTGATCCATATGTACAATCTTTGATGATGTGTCCTTTTTATAAATGTTGCAAATGTCTATCTAACACATAGTTTGCTAATGAGTCAGTTAATGTGTTTAAGTTTCTTGAAATATGTTGATATTGAATTGAATCAAATCGTCTTTCGAAGATCTTAACCCTTAGGAACATGCGATAAATAGCTGGATTGCGAACATAATATATACCATTGAGTTGTAGTATTACGAGCTGTGAGTCTAGCCTGACAATTAGTCGGCATATGCCATGTGTGATGGCATCAGAGAGTAGTTCTATCAACGCGCTATACTCAGCGATGTTATTCGTTGATTGCCCAATACATACACCTCTGAAACTTACTAACTCACTGCTTGGATCAAAAATGGCCCAGGCTGCGGAGGACAGGTTCCGCGAACTACGACTCGCTCCGTCGGCATATCCAACACATGTCTCCATAAGGTTCGACATCTGCAACGAACGAAAAAGGCGGATCACTCGACCAGAACAAACACTTTAGCGAAAACAAAATACAACAAAAGCATGCAGGTTACTATTTAAGCATAGTAACGCTTGAGGTACAACTCATTGCGGGGCTGCGCCAGTGGAATTCCATCGTAATCCATTAACTCGTAGGCTCCTTTTGCTAACACCCTTTTAACAATATAGGGGCCCATCCATAAGGACTTGAATTTACCTGCTCCCAATTTATCGGATTCTTGGTCATAAAGCAAGACCAAATCACCTTCTGAGAAGACACGGGGTTTGACATTTTTGTCGAACTGAGCCTTGACTCGTTTCTTATGAGCTTCGTTAGCCAAAGCGGCATCACGACGGGTTTCATCCAACTGGATTAATTCCAAGAAACGAGCCTCTTCTTCTGAAGTTCCGGGGAGAAGATCGATTGCGAGTTTAAGTGACGAAATTTCGCACTAGATTGGTAAGACTGCTTCCAGACCATACACCAGTTGAAAAGGTGTGAACCCGGTTGCGTTCTTTACCGACGTTCGGTAAGCCCACAAGGCTGAGTACAGGATTAGGTGCCACCTTCTTTTATGAACTCCAATCATCCTTTGCAACATACACTTCAGGACCTTGTTGATTGCCTCAACTTGTCCGTTGGCTTGCGGATAATATGGGGTAGAGCTGTCGTGAGATAGCCCTAGCTTGGCAGCTAATTCGACCATCGTGTGGTTGCGAAAATGCGACCCATGATCTGTAACTATAGCCTGTGGTACGCCGAACCTGGCGACTACATGATTGAAAAAGAAAAGGGCAGCTGTTTCACCAGTGTTATCCAATGTAGGCATCGCCTCGGCCCATTTGGTAAAATAGTCAACAGCGACTATAATATACCCATGCCCCCCGGTCGAGGTGGGGTTACATTGCATGAAATCGATGCCCCACTTGGCGAAGGGCCCAACAGCAACTATCGGCTGTAAAGGTGCGGGTGGTCGTCTGGTTTTTCTATCAAAGATTTGACAAGCATGGCAACTTCTGACTGCGGTTATGCAATCTTTGAACATGGTTGGCCAGAAGTATCCTGCTCGTAAGATTCTTTGTGATGTTGCATATCCAGACTGATGTCCCCCACATGCGCCTGAATGACAATCATTCAGGGCTTTTTCGGCCTCCTCATGGGTAAGGCACCTCCTCAGAACTGTATCGACACCACGACGGTAAAGTGTATCACCGACGATCATGTAGTCTTTTGCTTGGTATCGTATACGTTTTTGTTCGGAGCGAGAGGTGTTAGGCCTGAACTTTTGGGTTTGGAGATAAATTACGATATCTCCATACCACTCATTGCTTACAGATATCAGAAACAAACTTTCGTCCACGATTGACTCTTCCGATGTTTCATCGTTGGACGATGATGGGAGATCGCACAATAATTCTGCGAAAACTAGAGCTTTCTTTGATTTGGATTTCACAAATTCCAGATCAAACTCTTGAAGGATCGCTATCCATTTTGAATATTTCCCCCCCAGCAACTGTCGCGACAGTATATAAGTCATGGGGTTGCAATCTGACAAGATGGTAGTTTTCCGAAAGAGGACATAATGTCGAAACCTTTGAATCGCTTGAACAGCTGCAAGCGCTAGTTTTTCAACATAAGAATATTTACTTTCTGTATCGTTTAAGTTTTTACTTAAATAATAGATAGGATGTTCTATTCCATCGACTTCTTGAACTAAAACCATCGCAATGGTCGTATCCGCTGCAGCCAGATATAGGTTAAAATCTCTTTGATAGTCCGGGGCGTACATTAATGATGCTTTTACTAGACAATCTTTCAGAGCATCAAAGGAAGCTTGCGCCACCTGGTCCTAGACAAAAGGTACATCCTTTTTCAAAAGACGAGTATAACCCTTAGCAAGTTCTGCGTAATTTGGAATGAACCTCCTCAGAAAGTTTGCTTTCCCTTGGAGTTTCTGAATCTGAAGCAAATTTGAAGGTGGAGGCAAATTAATGATTGCCTGAACCTTACAGGGGTCGAGACGAATCCCATCTTTAGAGACTACAAAGCCAAGTAAATGACCAGAACCGACGCAAAATACACATTTGTGCGGATTGAGTCTTATCTTGTAGTGTCGGCAACGTAGAAATATTGCTCTTAAATGCTGCGGATGATCAGTCCGCTTTCGCGAATGAGCCGGAAGATTGTCGAGATAAGGTTGAACGATGTTCTTGATGTCATGGAAGGCATAATTCATTGCCCTCTGAAACGTCGCCCCTGCATTCTTTAAACCAAAGGGTAATTTTCGATAAGCGAATGTGCCCCATGGACAAATAAATGCAGTCTTTGACTGGTCCTGTGGGCGGATATTTATTTGATTATACTCGGAAAATCCATCCATAAATGAAAAGATTTCACATCCGGCGCATTCATCAATTATCTGGTCGATGAAGGGTGTAGGGTAGTTGTCCTTCGGACAAGCTTGGTTTACATCCCTATAATCAACACACACTCTAATCGTCCCTTGTTTCTTCATAACAGGGACAATATTCGATACCCAATCGGTTAGAGGAACCGGGTAGATGAAACCAACATGGAGAAGTTTTTCAACTTCTGCTTTAATGGCAGCGGCTTTCTTCGGGTGCACTTGCCGAAGCCGTTGTCTTACTGGTTTGACATCAGGATACATTTTAATTTCGTGTTCAACGATACTCGAGTCAATGCCTGGCATTTCATCATATGACCAAGCAAAGACATCTCTAAATTCGCGAAAAAGAGCGTTATATATTTCCAGTGTCGAAGGGGAACAACCTTTGCCGACATAAATATTCTCTACAACATCTGTTTTAGTCGAGATATTTATGGCTATAGTCTCTTCAATATTGGATAGGTTTCGCTCGGAATCCACCGTGTTTACAGTATTTGTTAGGAATTCAAAAACTGAAGGGTGATAAAGGTCACTTTGATTATCTTCTTCATATTCCTGAAGAAGGGAACGATGGTGGTGATCATTCCATGGTGCCCCCTCAATCATCATCGATTGTAAGATTCCTTCGTCAGTCCCATGTACTTTTGACCAAGGATCTAATGGGGTTCCATATTCTCTAGACCTATCTACCCAAACGCTTGACGAGCGTTGATTTGGGCTCGCCTCCCATGCTTGAAACATTGATTGCTACAATATTTCTAAAGGGCTTGGGGGCAAAACCATTGAGTGATCCATGTTGACCTTCGTGGAAGATATCATGTTGCAGGTTGCTACAAACGGTACATTTCCTGTATAAATAGGAGGTGGTAGCGCGAAAGTTCCCATCAATGTGGGGTCTTTCAATAATCCTACTCCGATATCTTGAATTGAATGGTTGCTCTCATGGATCATGGGAATGCTTCCTGTAACTTGTGAACCATTAGGGAGGAAATTCTGTTGGTCGACGATCGTAATCCCTCCTTCAAACGGGAATGTGATCTTCCTAAAATAGGTCGACACGACAGCTGCCATGGCATAAATCCATGGTCTACCCAGTAGGATGTTATAGTCAAGATTTCCATCAATGACTTCTACATCAATTTCTACTGTTTTTCCTCCTAGTTCAACTTTCAAGTTATTAAGGATACCGTAAGGGGTATAAGTCCTTTCGTCGAAAGCTTTTAATGTCGTCGAAGATCGCGACAAGGTTGGAGATCCTAAAGTTTTCCAGCAACTCATTGACATAATACATGTCAAGGCTCCCTCATCAATTATCGTTCTGTGAACAGTTTTGTTGAGTGCTTTCACTTGAATAAGGAAAGCTAGCTGAGCTGGTAACTGAGGATCATATCCCTTGTGATCAAAGGATACAAGATTGGAATCCTTGGGATCAACCCCACCAATTGCCGATAACAACGCCTGCCTTTGGGTTGGACAATTTTGTAGCACTTCAAGAGTCGACATAGCGGATGGCGATTGGGCCAAATCTTCCACTATGTTATAATGTTGCGCCGCTCTGGCGCGAGGATTAAATGTTGACTTGTGTACTACACCCTTTGGCGGTTTTATTGTTAATTCAGGGATGGTGGGTGTTACAACTTCTGTCGAAGTTGTTTTCAAACTACTTGGTTGATCTTTACCTTTTTCGTTCGACAGCTGAGGATTCCCGTAATCTTTGTTCCTTGTCGAAATCAAAGCATCATTCTGCTGTTTCGAAACTGACAACATAAGGACTTGCGACGGGGAAGCATTTCCACTATCAACCAGATTTTGACCTGGGTTGGGAAATGGATCAGTTAACACAGCTGATGTTTGGGAACTTTTAAAGAACCTCTTTAACTCAGCTTTGAATGGGCAATTCTTTGTGCCATGATCCTTATCATCACATATTAGACATGGATAATTTTGTTTCCCTTTTCCAGGAGGGTTTGAAGAATTCTTTTCAGGGGATGACTCACCCTGTTTCTTCTTCTTCCCTTTGTTTTGCTTCTTCTTGCTTCCTGGTTGATTGGTTTCTTTGCCTTTGTCTTCTGATACGGCATTTACTTCCGAAGCAAGAATTTCTTCTTTTGCATTTTGATCCGAATTCTTACGGGCTTTCTTTGACGAAGCCTTTATCGATTTCGCGTTTGCTGTGCCAATCACACCATCATCGGCATGAGAGTCACTATTTGATTTAGGAGGGGGAGGAATTGAAAACTCTGGTCTAGGGGCGTCAGGTATTTTGTCATAGAGTGTGCCGGACTGAGTATAAACTAAGTCCAAATATTGTGCACGAGCAATCACTTTCTCCTCTGTTACGACTCCCCCCTTGGCCACATCTTCCGTAATAGTCGGAAGTAACGACTTTATAAACCATTCAGCTAATAGCTGATCGGGAACATATGTTTTCACCATCCTACGACGACGACGCCACTCATGTATATGATCAGATATATGGGTAGCAGTTGTCTGTTTGAAGTTGGTTAATATTTCTGTTCCCGTTTCATACCTTATTGGTAATTGAAAATGGGTTAAGAAAGTCGTGGCTAGGGAACTAAAATTGTCGAAAGAGGCTCTTGGCAATTCAATATACCATTTAGCCGCTGGACCTGTCAATGTCCTCTGAAAAAGGCGAAGCCTTATCGAATCGTCGTTAAGGGTGTTCGACGAACACCACAGATGAAAAGTCATCACGTGATTCGACGGGTCTTCACCTGGATTTCCATTGAATTTAGGAGTGTCAGATGGAAGTTTATGAGGAATCGCTGGCCACCAAGGGGCATAAGCAATCGGATCGTTCGTTAACCGGTGTAAATCGGGTAACTCTAAAGTTGCCACGAATGGTAACTGTTGATTCAGGTTAGGCGAAGCGTAACCAGGGTACGATGGAATCGCTTGAGCAGTAGGTCTTTGCATACCAGCATAATGTAATTGATGTTGGTATGACTGATACGGTTGGTGGACTTGACCACTGTAAAGTGGTTTGGTTTTGACCGTTTTGTATATACGGTTGTCCACTGTTCGCAAAGATCTGCTGCTCAGAACCTTGGTACACTTGCTGGAATTGCGGTTGTTGGTATTGTACAAGCCATGGTTGTGACGCCATGTTCTGTTGTGCCATGCTAACCATTGGACCAAGGTGTGGGGTAATTGTACCCGTTTGTACTTGTGTCATCCCACCAGTTGGCGATTGTGGTTGTGACCCATGGTCAAGCGACTGTTGCATTACAACCTGAGAAATCTGAGGTTGACATGTAACAGGTATTGCTTGAACTTGCGACACGGTTACAATAGCCGGTGTGGTTGGAATGTTCGTCACAGGTACACACTGTTGCATAGAATATACAATCCTTGGTTGTTGAGGTAGCATAGGTACCCAACTACTTGATGCAATTCCAGTATAACCTGAATACTGTTGAGAACTGCCATATGGATATCCTCCCGGAGGAGGTAATGAAAGGGCATACTGCCCCCCATATGGTAGCAATCCGGAACTCAGAGGGATTGTCAGTCCTTGAGGACTAGATGGCCCAAATTGACCTCCATGAGGATCAATCTGTCGAGTTTCAACATAAGAATTACCGGGTATTACTCCGGATGAACAAACTGGAACAGACCATACTGTCGAAATAGTCCCTTGGTGGACTCCTTCTAGCTGTTGAGAGCTAGTTGGGACAGCTGGTATGCCGGCAAACATCGTTGGAGTGACGACAGGGGCTTCTGCTATCGCTGTGTCATTTGACACAGTCCTAGATGATGACGGTTGTTCAGACATCTTAAGTCTATCCAATAGATTGCCTAGCGATTCTACAGGAACTTCCACTTGTGGTGGATTAACTTCTGATGAAGGAAATAGAGTGACCCCGACTCCAAAATGAGTTGGAGTACTTGCTTGCGGATCCTCTACAATTTCCTCTATCGCAATCAAACCCGGTGGAAGAGGAAGACCGTCAGGTCTGTAAAATATTTATGGTGCCAAAGAAGTGGTTGCTTCGACAACAACAGTTATTTGAGGAACAAAACTTTTTGGACCGGTTACAGATGGAACTGGTTCAGTTACACAAGTATTTGCCCCCAGACTAGGATCAGTATTACTGTCCTTCTGTGGCTATTGAACTTCTTCTATAGAGGCAGGGTTTCCAGAAATGTTAGGAGTAATCGGAACCTCAGATGTAGTTGGAACACTTGTCCTAACTTTCAAAGGAGATTTTGAACCGGTTAAACGAGTTCGCTTTGCCCGTACTGTTTTCGATTTCGGAGACAAAGACGGTTGACTCGTAAGCCTCCGCGAACGACGGGGTTTCAATTGACTTTCTTCCACGATTGCGGATTACTCGATCAACTAAAATATTAAAAGGGGAAATTTGTGTTTCCGAATTGAATGAATTTTATTAGACGCTTTTAGACACAACTTGCTTTTTCACTTTTTAAGAGTCGAGAAAAAGCTAAAGATGACTCTAGTCTCCTTCGATGTATTAACGAGCCCGAAGTGACAAATGCTCGGTTGGACTTTTTCAGTTATAGAGTTTGAAAAAGGCCAAAAGAAATTGCTCTGGAGATCTAGGCAGAGGGTGTGCCAAACTTTTCGCAAAACCACAGAATACGTTTTACGGTACGGGTGGTCAATCTTCGTGAATGCTGTGTTCACTGCATTGCGATCAGTAGGGCGGCCGACACGGCTTCCTAAGGATAAAAGATATATGCCTATAGGGGTCTCCCAATATATACGCGACGGTACGTGGGAGCACAAGTCCGTATTAGTGCCACCGACTCTCAGGAGGAATCACCCACCTTCGTCGAGATCGACAGTCACTACGTTTAACGACGCCGGAACACGTCTCTAGCTTAGACCTCTAGATGTTTGCGTTATGTTTCAAAGCGTTGTTAGGTTCATTCAATATATTTTAAGTTGATCTTATTTAAAGTTTGCCTTTCAAGGTTCACCACGAGATGTATTGATACAAATTCCTAAATGCAGTCTAAGATGAGAAGCAAGCTTTTTCATTCTTTTCGACTTATGAAAATCTTAACTACTGAGGGAAAAGAGAGACAAAATCTTTTCACACAGATCAAAGAGCACTCGCTAATGCACTTTTTCCCTAAATCAACATACAAACTTTTATGTAAAATGCAAAAATGCAGGTATTTCTTTTCTCTTTCTTAATGTTTGTGCGACACAAAAAGAAAGCTGTTGTATAATTTCGAATCCAATTTCAAGTGAAAGCAAACAAGCTTGTCCAAAATCAAAGACACCTTAAGATTTACTTGTTTCGAAACTAGAAATTTATAAATTCAAACCATATGACGAAAGCAAAAGCTCAATCAGCTATGAACAGCAAACAAACTAACTCTTAAGATCAAAACGACACTTTATCACAGGTCTAGATCTAAGAGGCCACATCAAGACTAGTTCACTTTCGTTATGGGAAACTGTAAATGATACAAGAAATACACAAAGAACAAACACAGTTTCTTTATACAACCGAGGCGGAATAGTGACAAGGAAAGTTGGTTTCAGATAGGCACATTGACTGGTAACAGGCAGCAAAAACAAGAGTGAAAACAGGGCAAGAAACAGCAGGAAACCCCGGTAGCACAAGGAAAGACTGGTCCAGTGCAGGTGGGACACTGTCTGTTTGACCTTCAGCGCAGGTAGCCCCTTCGGGAACTGCGCTGAAATGCAGATAGCCTTCACAGCAGTTGCACTGAAGAACGAAACTTTCGTTTCTCTTGGTTTCCGGGTCACAGATTGCTCAAAAATTCACAGTTTTTGGCCAAATCAGAAGCTATCAGTCAAGGACACACTAAGGGATGACAAGGAGGATGAAAAGCTATCACTAAGAGCTTATTAGAGTCCTTGTGGATCAGCTCTTCAAATCATAAACTTGCCCAGAAACTGAGCTAGAGTAGCTGCCCTCTACTTTGCATTTGAAAGATCCAAATGCAGTTCGATTCGGTACTCCCTTTGTTTATGAAATGAATAGCAAAAACACAAACAACCAACAAGATACGATCCCCAGCGGAGTCGCCAATTTGTTGTTGGGAAAAGTATCCAATACGGAATGACCCTATCCCACTCTAAGGGTGATAGTACCTCAGCAACAATCAAAGCAAAGCTATTCAAGATTACTTCTTTATGAGATGTAAGAGAGAGGAGAAAGAGATCCACTAACCGTTATCTTCCGCTAATGATTGATCCAATCTTCCCTCTTTGCTGCTTGCTCCCAGCTCCTTGCTCTTTCACTGGCCCAGCTACACAAAGATCCTGCAAAAGCACAAGAAAGGGAAACTACAAGAAGCATACATCCATAACTGATTCAAGGATTAGAATAAATCAAATATACAAGCATCAATACGCCACAAAGACACATGCATATAGAAGAACCTCAAATGCTTTATTAATGGAAGAAGTAAAGTTCTGAGAGTGTTACAACCATAAGAGGCCCAATCCAGCAACACCTCCCAGCAGAAAGAAATCTCCTCTTCACCTCCTTCAAAGCAATCACCCAATAGTTCTATGCACAAACCAACAGCACTTCCTTACATTCACAAGATTCCAGCCTCCTTAGACCTCATGAGAGAGCTCTATATATAGGAGATTTGGAGAAAGGATGAGTCAGCTTGAGGCTGGCATGAAGCTGACTAGTGTCCTCTCCCACTTCAATTATACTTCAGTTCTTGAGTCCACTTGGAGTTTCTTGCTTCCACTTGGAGATCTAGATCCTCTTACTCATCACAAGGCGAATTCCCTGATCCAAGTGTCATTTTGGAAGCTTCCTGGGCATTTGACACCTTGCAGAATGACTGTGCCACTTGGCCAATCTCGCCCAGCGCAGGTAGCCTTCATTGCTTTTGACATTCAGTGCAGGTACAGAGTGGAGCAGTTGACATTCAGCGCAGATGCTCAGTGGAGCAGTTGACATGATCCAGAATTAGTTTGTTTTTGAGTGTTTTCAGGTGGAGAACTGATTTTCAGTGCTGTGGTTTGCTGACCTTGTTCCTCTAGGGGTAGGAACAACATGTTTAGGGACTTTGGATCCCTTAGATTATTGACATTTCATGCTTCATGCTGTAAGGCACAAAAATGTCTATAACAATTACTCTTTGATCAAAATAATTATTCTTCACCATCTCAGTCTTCTTAACATTCCTTGGGAGACTTTTTGCAGCTACTAGGAAAGTGTTTGCTCCACAAGGTGTGGAATGGGCCTTGCCTTCATCATCAGTCCACAGGACAATGTTATTTCCCCAAGGTGTGGAAGGGGATTTTCCTTCTACATTGACAAAACATGTACAGGTTGAGCAGTTGAGCAAAGGAAAGGAAAAAGTGCAGGAGGAAGATCTTGGTGATGAGGAGGAAAGAGATTTTGACCTGATTGAGCATGAGGAGCCACAAAAACACTTTACTCATCATGGAATTGGCATCATTGACTTGGAGGCTTGGGATGAAAAAAGCATCAAAGACATCATCATTCAAGAAAGGGAAGCTCAAAATACAAGCTTTGGCGGACAAATTAGAGAGAGCCAAGTTCATCATAAAATATTTAGAACATGAAAACAAACAATTGAGTGACAAGCAAGTCCTCATGGAACTGCAAATGATTAAAGCAAACATGCAAATGGCTAAAGAGGCTCATGTCACATTTACTCCAATTAAGAAAGAGATTGACAATGATAGGGAAACTTCGCTTGAGAGGGTCAACATACATCTTGAAGTACTAATTGAGAAGGCCAACAGGGATAAGAAAATGCTCCGACACATGGCCTACCATTACATGACCCGCAACAAAATTTGTAATATGAGGATTAGGAAGCTAAAAGATAGGTTTAGGAGAGCCTTAGAGGGAAAGAAAGAGCAAGATAGATTGAAGATGTTGGCTGAAGCCTCCCTAGCCCATCAAAGCAGCTGATGGTGGTGTTCCATGCCAAATTTGGGCAAATTTTGAGAAGTTTTTACAATTTTGAAATTTTGAAATTTATAAGACAGAAATTTTCCGCTTTTTCCTGCAGCATCAGATGGAGAAAAGGTTTTAATTTTTGGATTTAGGATGATGAGGACATGCACCCTGGAAATTTTAGAAGTTTTGGAGAAAATATGGGTCACCAAAAGGTCCAAAAATTACCAAAAAATGACCTCTCTGCCTCTTTTTGGATACACAGAAGCAGTCTTGGGAGATTAAAGTTTTGAGGGGGAAAATGACCTCCAAATTAAAAAATTCTAGGTGTTCCAGAAACTAGACTGGATGTCCTTTCCAATGAGATATCATGGGCTCAATTTGGCTAAATTTAAGGCCTCCAACATCAGGTGGAAATTGGCGCTGCGCTTAGGACTAGTGGCACTGCGCTTTTGACCATTTTGCTCAGAAAATCAAAATTCGCCTGTTTTGACTGTGAATTTGATTTCTCTCTCCTCATGGATGATTTCACTGATGTAATTGATGACATGGCATGTAAATGTAATGGTAAAATAGTGTTAGAGGGTAGATTCATTAGTTAGAGGTGGTTTTGAGGCAAATGAATCAGTTTCCCTACTTATAGAGGAAAGTTGTTTGACTACCTATATTCCTGGTCCTTTTATGGAAATGGTTGAAACAGATCCTCTTCTCATGGTTTCGACCCCTAATGGTTAGGATGAGGTATTGTAATGTCTATATTATGTATTTTCTTTCTCATTTGCAAGGGTTGGATTCAGCTGGATGCTCATGTACTGAACACTTATCATTTTGTAGCAGTTTTGGCAGGAAGCTAATAAAGTTGCAGCTATTTTTATGGGATTCTTGTGGTATGGCCTTTAGCATGTGTTTCTTCTTCTGTTAATTTCTTCTCATGTTATTTATGTATGCCTCTTTCATATAATCTCTTCTAATTGGTTGTTTTTAAGTCAGATAGGTGGAATACATTAGGTTGTAATGCTCTCCCTTGGGAAAACACCAGTAGTTTATGTTTTCATCTGTTTAGGAAGGATTCTTGACTTACTCAAGCCCTTCTTAGCTCCTCACCAGTCTAGCCTTTCACCCCATCAATATTTAAGGTGTTGAAGATCATACCTACCTTGCCCTATAGAATCCCCTGCAATTTTACCTTAGTTTCCCGGACCCAAAATTGCCTAGATCCTCTTGATCTGGAAAAAAACACCAACAAATTCAATCAAAACCCTTGAGCTACTATACCTAGAATAAAATATTGTTCGTGATCCAGTCATCTTGGCTAAGATTCATAAGGAGAGAGCCCTCTCCCAGACTGGTAGGGCTAGCTACCAGGTTAAGCTTGGTTTGTGGTTACCCTAGAATTGCCTCCCTTTAGACTGAGGTCAATCTAGGCTCTAACAGAATGAAAGACAGAAGGCGGTTTGCAAGGATTCCTATGTCAGATCTTGATGGTGTTGTGCTTATTTCATGTTGTAATTTTGTATTATGTTTTTGACATCTCTTGATTGTATGTCTACATGCTTGGAAGAACCATAGGTTTAGCTTAGCATTCATTTAAAAGGTGTTCTGACCTAGTTTTACCAAGTGAAGAATATTTTCTTCTTAAAACAACATTCAAAATTTATCTATAGTTTGATACTCTTTGTTTTGTTTCCATCTTTTCTCACACTCACCCTCCTACAACGAATTAATACCATCACCAAGACTTCCTACCTTGTTCCTGTGGAAAAACCCTTTCTCTCTTCATCTTATCATTGGATAAATAATCAATTTGACATGAATCCATGCCCAATGGATTTGTATCCTTTCTTACCAACAAAGCTTTGAAAATCATACCCTATTGGTAGCTACACCTAGATGAACATCAGAGTAGCTAAACATCTTGACAAGGAGAGTCCTCTCTAAAGATATAAGGATTAGATTCTAGCTTACAAGTGGTTTGGTGGTTACCTCTAGAATTTCTCTCCTCAACCTAGGGAAATTTACAGAGTGCTAACATTTTGACGTTGTTTTCAGGGACAATGAAAGGTTTCATCTTCTCTAGGAAAGATCATCAAAGTTTCAGATCAGATTCTTGATGGTGGATAATAGTCAAACACAAGGAGGTTGTACCATTCAACTAGCGATTCCAATCAATGTTGCATTCAGATTTGAAGATTCCACTAAAGAACAAGACTTGTTGACAGAGGAATGGAAGGACATTTCAGAAAGACCAGGTATCAAAGCTTCAATTGTTTGCAGGAAAGCTTATTCTTTTTCTTCAGATACCTCTTATTCCTTTCTGAGAATATTAAAATAATTTTCCTTTATATGTTGTATTCAAACGAAGACTACAGATATGCACATGATTCTCCTTTTAAGATTGTATATCATTATTTTTAAGTTGTAAATCCATCTCATTTTTGTATTAGTGATCTTGAACAAGATCCTAATGATAATCATAGCCAAGCTAGTAAGCCTCTAGATATTAAAACTGATGTACCATCTCCTATACCTGATTCTACATTTACCAAAATCAAGGAGAGATATAGACCTTTGAAGCTACCCTCTATACTCCATGACGTTCCTGCAAAGCACTATAACTATTTGCCTATGTTTGATGGGGAACTTTACAAGATTTAAGTTGAAAAACACATCAAAGGTTTTTCACATTTCCGTGGACTTTTCGAAGTTAAGAAAGATGATGTATGTATGAGAAATGTTTCTCAACCATCGCAAGGAGAAGCTAAGATATGGTTTACAAGTCTTCCAGCTGGGAGTATTCCTAATTTCCAACAATTTGGGCACACTTTCCTTGACAAATGGGAGGTTAAGAAGAATCATTTTTAGATTATGGTTGAGTATAGGAATCTAAAGAGATAGCCTAGTGAGACAATGTTGGAGTTCTTAGCCATATTTAATAAAATTTACAATTCCATACCTGCTGACATAAAGCCTCTCCAAGGGTTGGCTATTCTTTATTACCCAAATGGCTTTGATGTTGAAATGGACTATCAATTGAGAGAAATAGATCCATCAACTCTTAAGAATATGAAGAATGATGTAGTGGGAGCAGAGGCCAACTTTCTTACCCAAAACGATAAAATGAAAACAGAAAAAAGGACAGTAGTCAAGGAAGAAGCTGTCACATATTCGAATAGCAGATTGGATGCTATGATGAAGACTATGGAGAAAATGATGGAGAAACTCACCTTAGACAACAAGCTTGTTGTAAGGGACCAAAAACCTACTCCACAAATCGTGAATACAAACTTTAGAAGGCTACAGAATCAAATAAGATAGAGAGGGCAACAGATAAGAGATCATTTCCAAGCAAATTTTGCAGAAGAAGGAGAGGTTGCTAGCTCAAACAGTTTTGTTGTTGATTCATGTCACCATGAGCTAGAAAGTAATTGTCTTATATATTCACTTAAATAAAAACATGAAGAGAAACCAATGACATGTTCTTAGTAAGAGAATTCTTAGTTACAACAACTTATAGAAAGAAGTCAGCCTGCATGTGTCAATTATGACAGCAATGAAGAACATGAAGAAAATACTAAAACAGGTGAAGAAACATTGCCCTTGTTTTTGCTTCATTTCAACTACTGAAGGAGAACTTTCATGGTGTTATAAGTCAACAGTCCCATAGTCTTGACATCGAACATGAGGAAAACAATGAGTTTGTTGATGGAAACCCTCTACCCTTATCTTTTGCCTCATTTGAATTGTTGAAAGAAAATTATAAGATTACTAATGAAGCAGAGAAGCAAGTTGACAAAAACATAAATTGGTAACAACCTTCACATGGATTTGATGACCCTGTTACTTGTTATATGGAAGAATTTTCAGTCCAAAATCACAACCATTGGGTAACCATGAGATTGAAGATGCAGTTGGAGGGTTGAAACATGAAGAGCATTCTCAATTAATTCAAGGTAGTTTTGTGTTGTTTAGTTTTTCTTCCTTTGAATTCCTCAAGAAATTTTTTAAAACTATCACTGAAGCAAAGGACGGTGAACCTATGAAATACCACATAGTCTCATTGCAAACAATACACAATAAAGTGCAGTAGTATTCTCATATTTTCAATGATCCAATAGCTAGCTATTTGGATGGGTTTTGCGGTCAAAATTCTCCTCCTTTAGCTAGTTGTGAGCCTGAAAACAGGGTTGGTGAAGGCTTAGTTAGGAATTCGGAATCATTTTTTCATCCAGTAGGGGTTCCATTACAAAAGTCAAATGAAGGTTTTCATCCCTATCATGACAACTATAAGATGAAATTGCATGAAAGATAGGTTGCATATAAAGGTGTGTATTCATGGTATATAGACCACCTGGAGCAGAATTCTAATCTATCAGATGAGCTGAACTTCATTGTTCATTCATTTGAGGATAATTTTACAACATTCTTGGAGTCAGCAAGTGAGCCTAAGTTCTTAAATTCTGTCAAAGTTGAATTTGTTTGAAAGTTTTTACTAGAGTTGTCATTCAATGTGTTTTCTATTTTCTTGTGAACAAGTACATGCAGATAATACAAACAATGGATAAAGTTCTTGTGTGGTTACACTGGTTGTTTGAGTTCACTAAATCAAGTAGCTTATAGATTAGTTAGATCGGGTAGGTGTGACAGATAAGATTAACACCCCAAGCATTATTTTCATTTTCAGTTTGCAGCAAAGTTTTCAGCTCTCAATGTACAATTTAGTTTTCAGTTTGAAGAATGAATTTGGTTTAGTTTTAGGATTGGAAAAGGTTTCCAATTTTCTTTTCTTTCCCAGCTTCAGCCGAGAGAAGTAATTTCAATTTTAGTTTTAGTTTTCATTTGGCTTCAGTTGGAGAAGGTCGTAGGTCAGAGCAGATTGTAGTTGGGAGTAGCCCAATGAATAAGGCTACTAGTCTACAGTGTTCTTGGAACCTCACAGGGAGGATGTCATCCCCATTGGAGCCTATGTTAGAGTCCTATATTATATATATTAGTCATGTTAGTCTTTATATTTATCTGAGGTAAATTTTTAAATATCAGTCATGATGTCCAGACTATGATGGTTTAAAAAAGGTCTAGATTTGGATTGAGTGTCATGCAAAGTCTATCTATTTTGCTAAATTCCAAAAGTCTAATTTCATGAAATATAATTATTAAAGGGGTAATCATAGGAGGGCATTGGTCACCATGAAAGGGTAATGAAGAGTCATGTCAAGAAAAATTTTGGTCATCATGAATTACTTCACTAGGTCTAGAGGTCAAATTACATCAAGCAATCATGAAAATATTTTGCTGCAATGCTTGGTCATCATGGGAATAGATTTGGAGGTCTTTTGAGTCAGTTTACATGTCAAATGAGAATTGGCCATGACATCATCAAGAGTACAACGGTCAAAAGGATAGTCATTGCGCTTTTTCCAAGTGTTGCATTTTTCGTTATTCACGTTCAAATCAAGGTTTCCACCATCAAATCTGCTCCAGCCACTTTGGAAGGTTATTTTCATGATTAATTTGGTCCAAGAATTCTCTTCTCCTTTTCATTCTCTTTGAGATCTTGTGGTGTGATTGTTGGGCCTCCAAAATGTCATCCTCTTTTACCTTCATTTCCATCATTTTACCATATTCTGTAATTCTCTACCATATTAACTATCTCCATAACCCTACATTAATAACCATTTTCTTGATCATATGGGTTTATCATTATTCTTTTCCAAGTCATTTATTTTAAGTAATTTAAGATAATTTATGATTAAATATTAGGAAATTAACATGTTTTCATATATATCTAAAAGTGCTGTGAATTTTATGATGTTGTAGGCCTATTTGAAGACTCTAAAAGGGTCCTATTTGGCCACGCAACTACAAATTCGAATTTCAATTCCAACTCATGAAGATTTGTGGAATATTTGTAGAAGATTTGGATCATTGACTAAGCACATTCAAAGGAGAAGCATCATGGATGTTTAAATATGTTTCTCCTATCAAAACTAGGAGAGAATTTTGAAAGGATTTGTATTTCATATTTTTAGGTGATTGGCTATAACCACAATGGATAAATGTGGATCTAGGAGAGATTTGTGGATCTACATTTATTGAGTAGTTATCTGAGGTTTTTGTATAAACAGGAGTGCATCCTTCATACAAAGGAGTTCCATACAAGATATGTAACTTGTAAAGTGAGGATAGAGAGGAAGAGAGTTTAATTATTGTAATAACTTGGGAACTTTCTCCAACTTCATTTTATGGAATACATGTTGTTGCTTTGATCTTCAAGCTTTGATAATCATTCAGTGTGCTTGTTGAGGAGTGGAGGGCCCCCATCAACCACAGCTTGAACACCTCTTTCCTTTGTTGTAAATATTTACGTTATTTCATTTATGTCAGTTTAGTTTAGTTTCTTTTATGTTATTTTTATTATATGTTTTATGTTGTTTTGTTAAGATTGATTTAATTTCCTTATGTTTGGATTGGATTGGATTTGATTAACGTTGTTTTGTTACGATTGATTTAATTTACTTATGTTTGGGTTGGATTGGCACACTGGTAATCTCACATTAGTAATCTCATAGGCTACTAGATTAAATCACTTTTTCATTTCATAGCTTAGATTAGAAAGGTTCGTTTTTGTAGAGCTAGTCTTTGAGAGAGAAAGTGATTGAGAGAGAACATGCTTGAGAGAGGTGTGCACTTGCTTTTCATTTTCTTTCATTATTTTCTTTGTAATTAGTTTTGAGTTTCTTGCATTAGATTAATCTATTCTAAGAAATAATTACCTAGTACATATAGTACACATATACCTCATCAGTTCACGAACCCCTGGTTGACAATTTAATGACAGGGACTTAACTCACAATTAAATCAACCAACAATGATCATGCTAAGTTGTTGCAAAAAGGAGGCAGGGGAGATGTGTTTCCACACAACGATGCGTTCTCTCATCCCGATGGTCAATTCCTCACAGGTGCAAAACTCAAGCTTGTTTATGTTCCTTGGTTTTGAATAAATCCCAAATTGCATGTATGAGCTAGCCAAAATCATAAAAGCCTGCAAATAACCAAATTTCATCATTGCTACATTTTCTTCCTATCCCTGCATCTTTCCCATTTTTCCACACGTTCTCCTAAACGTTGCGCTTCCACACAGTGCTCCATATTTTGCATTTGTCATTGCCAAGTCTGTATTTTTCCTTGTGGAGCCTCCATTCGCAAGGTGTGATATGTGTATAAAACAAATTGAAGCTCCTAATCATAGGTTTTATGTGTCATGGAAGTGTTTTAAGTCTAATTTATTGTGCGCTACATTTCTGGCACTGCGCCTGCCCCTTAAACTTGTTCCAACCAGTATCAAACATTTGCAAGTTGTTTGAGGGTTTTCTGAAGAAGGTTTGTGTTGATTAGTCTCTTGTGTAGGGTTTCTTTTTTAACCATCATCAGAGATCTAATTTGGAGAGCTCTTCTTGTCATTACTCTTACATTGGTTTCACAAAACAAGCTTGCCTTAAACCCTAGACTATTCATTGTTGCAAAACAAAAATCATGTCAACTCCAAAGGAAAGAAAGCACAATGGAGGTGTTCTTTTCCATTTTGAACCGCAAGATCTATCATATATCAATGCTTGCCCATATATTAGAATGGCTTTTGAGTAGGCGGGATATATGAGATTTTGTGAAAAGATTCAAGGGTACAATCTACGATTGACTAAGGCGTTTTCCATGAACATCAATGGATTGGAGGTTAAATTTGGGACACTCTCTTTTCCAGTTACAAAGGTCACAGTAAAAGCTACAACAAAGATTCCCATCGAGGGAGAGAAATGGTTTAAGGGCATGCCCCTTGAAATTTCCCATTACAGAGATTTTTTGAAGCTTGAGTACAGAGACAAGGAGTATGGGTCCATTATACCTAAGGAGTATTTACTGGAAAGTCACAGTAAGTTTTTCCAAGCTATTAAGAGGTATTTCACATGTGAGGGAAGGTTTGCAAGAATTTATCAATACCATTTCATACTCCTTATGCATTCCACTGGAAAGAGATCCTTAAACTTGCCCTTTTACCTATTTAGAAGTCTCAGTAAGACGGCTGGCAAATTTCAAGGAAATAAAAGTCAATTGGAGCCTAGCCTATTCTATTTTTCCTTAAATATGTTGTTGGTTTTGGAGGATCTAAGTAAAATAAAACTATCATGGAAATATTTTGTTGATTCTTCAAAATTAGTGGATGATTTTCCAACTAGTCCCTTGACCAAGAAGGAGACACCCTTAGTAGTGATAAAGGACATTAAATCACCAGTTGGAAGCTCAGTTAAGAGGCCCTCATCTACAGTTCAATATACAGGAAAGAAGAAATTCAAGAAACTACAATTTTCTCTAGAGGTGGTGGATACCCCTATGAAACCTCTCACTAGGTCTACTACCAAAAAGCTTCCCTTAGAGTAGACATTTGAGACCATGGTCACCATACCAGAAGTTGAGGTGATTGATGATAAGGTCAAGGAGATTGCATAATTACAAGAACAATTGAAGAAGGTCCATTTCATGATTGCATAATTGCAACAAGAAAATAGGAAACTAAACAGGGTTATTCTAGAAAGAAAAAAACTCAACCTAGTAAAGATGTGCCTATGGTTAAAGCTACACCAGTTGTTGTTAAGTCCAAGGGAAAAGAGAAAGTAATAAAAGAATATGTTAAGAAGGATGAAATACCAACAACTAGGATTACAAGATCATCATCTAAGAAGCTACAAATCCAAGAAGAGAAGACAAACAAAAGGAGAAAATGGAGGTAGATGAGGGGAAGCACACTTTTAACAGGTTGATAAGGAAACTGAAAGAGGCTCACAGAAAGATCTATGAACTCAAATAATAATATTAAATTATGACAAAGAAATGGAGTGATTTTATGGACATCTATTAACCATCCATGGATGATGCCAAATATATGTTGAGCACATCCCTTCCTCTTCACAGAGAAATGAATACTATGAGCAGGCATAATCTATCTATGAGGAAATAACAAAGAGCCACTAAACAACAGTTAAATGAATTGCAAGAGAAAGGTAGGGGCATACTAGGCCTATTTGTTGAGTCGACCAAAATCTGAATGTTGGAAGGGGAGAAGTAACACAGTTTAGGTTTTTGACTTTTCCTAAGAAGTATGCTTGTTTATAGGTTTGAAGTTCCAGGTGATAATGTCTAGCACAAGTTCCTCTAGTAGCTCCATTTAGTCAAAACTTTGAATCTATTTTGAAGAAGTAACTTTTACATCATTTTGTGCCTTAGCTAACTGTTGAGCCTCAAACCTGCACCTACCTATACACCCTCTCAGCCTTCTTTTTCCCACTTACTTCATCCATCAAGTTGTTAAATCATTGCATTATAGTCTAAAAAGAGCTTCTGACATGGTTTTCTAACTATGCTTATGATTGTTGTTTGGTTTAGATTTTTGTTCAGGCAGCTGCGGAAACTTGTCAGTTTCCGCAGCCAGCACAGGATTCCGCAGCTATTTTGTTAAAAGCTATGCTACAGGTGTCCTATGAAGAAACAAGCCACATGGGCAAGCTACAGGTGACGGGTACATGGAACGTGTCCCTTCAAATCAACCAAATCATCCATAGAAGGTCACGGTCAACAAGGGTCAAAGGCCAAGCCAACCAAGGAATTTAGCGGTGGCACGTCTCTATTTTGAGCACGTGAAAGTTTACGTGGCACAGTCCTCAACCCACGGAGACATCGACACACCTAGAGATCATCCCCATAACCTGAATCCAACAGCTACCACTCCGAAGATTTAATAGGCATGATGACAGTTACGCTAGATCTCGGCTGAGGAGATCTACGTGTCTTTGGCAACACAGTTAATAGCATAGGATTCAGTTAGTCAGTTTCAGCACTTTTTGATTATAAATAACGCGTTGATGAATGCTGTGAAGAAGCTTTTGCGATGTAATTGTTGAACTGTTTCTATTATCACCCCACTGTACTCTGTTTTATATATGTTGTTGCTGCTTTAATACATGAGAAGACTACTTTCTTGAGCTTGCTCTCGTGACTGTTCGTTGACTGGCTGAGGTGGCAGAGGGCCCCTGTGCACTAAAGCCCTGTATAGTTGTCATTTGATTTTATTATGTTTCTGTTTTCATAATCAGTAGCTTGTATATAACATGTGGTTTTGATGTTTTTAATTCATTGCTGTTTACATTTTCACTTCTGTTTTCTTATAGCTGTCAGCTGATCAATGCTTTTCTGCAGGTTTTCTTAGGCAGCCTGGGAAAATTTTCATCTTTTTGATAACTATTGACATATGAGATCATCTTGTCCTTCCTGCTAATTTCCATTTTCTGAAGTTTAATTCCAGCACTGTCCTTTTTCAAGTTGTGATTTGCTTATTTATTTTTCTGCTTCTTAGACATCATACTACTCATTTATTTATGGTTTCTTTCTATAGTCAAGTGACTCTATTAGTAAGGAATCAAAATATTACTTATTGTAGTGTGATTTAGTTATCATATTGCTTAAACTTATTCAGGATTGCTTCCCATAAGGTAGATTGAGCTGAAGGGTAAAGGATCAGAAGAGTTGAAGTAGTGTGATTAGTTTCCTTTATGCAATTCAATTTCTTGCAATTTAGTTATCATATTTCTTAAACTTATTCATGATTTCTTCCCACAAGGTAGATTGAGTTGAAGGGTAAAGGACCAGAAGAGTTGAAGTAGTGTGATTAGTTTCCTTTATGCAATTTAATTTCTTGTCATTTAGATATCATATTGCTTGACTTGTTCATGATTGCTTCCCACAAGGTAGATTGAGCTGAAGGGTAAAGGATCAGAAGAGTTGAAGTAGTGTGAATTAGTTGCTTTGCTTTGAGTTGCTTTAAGTTCAGTTTTTACTTTCTTTTCATTCAACAGCAAGGATACTGGGCCATTGTCATTAGTTCACTGTTTGATACATTTACTTCCTCTTAAGAATTGATTTCATTACAGTTGTTTTAAAGCTTTCTCTTTGAGCACTTTTAAGTTTGGAAAATCACTATAGAAATCACCATCACCATCTAGACTTAACTTTCATTTTCGCCATCACACATTAAGGAAAGATAAATCCAAAAACAAACTAAAAAAAAACTCAAAAAAGACAAAAGACTAAGGAAATGGTTATCTTGTACATATAGTACACTTCACTTCGTCAGTTTACGAATCCCGGATTGAAATTTTAAATAGAAATTTAGAACACACTAAATTTACCAAACATTTTGGTGTCGTTGCCGGGGAAGCGAAATTAGGTAGCCAATTTCTTAAAAAAAAACAAGAAAATTTCAAGGAAAATTGATAACCTCTCAAAGTATGCTCTCCTCTTGCACTTAGTGTGATCTGGAGGATCAGAAAAGAGAAAGTTATTGGTTTAATAGTTTCTTGAGTATGCTCTCTTCTTGCACCTAGAGTGACCTGGAAGATCAGAAAGAGAATTATTAGCCCGACTTGAAGAAAAATAAAAAAATGACATGCATAGAGCAAGAGATTCTAGGGGAAGGTTTTTAGCTAGAGCCAAGAGTTCGATTTTTATAACTCCTTCTACCTCAAGGAATAGACAAGAGACACCTCCATCATCTCCAACCTACACTCCTAGCCCTAGGATTCCTGGAATTCAAGAGACAGTAGTTGAGTTAGGATACTCTTCCTCACCATCCATCGAATCTGAATTAGGAAAAGATCCTTTCTTTTCTTCTACAGGGAGACACATTGTAATTGAAGAAGTAGAATCACCTGAGGAAGAAGAGGGAGAAATTCCTCCTCGTTCACCATTAGTAGAGGAACTAGAGGACTCTGAAATCTCTGAGAAAACTACCATGACAGAAGAGGGAGTTAACGGATTTGGTAGAGGTAGAGGTAGAGGAGGTGGAGGAGGAAATAATGGAGGAGGTAGAGGTAACAATGGGGGAAATAGGGATGGAGATAACTCATTTGGATTTCCTATAGTCGATGAGGATTCGCAAGCAACAATGAAAAATATTTCACCATCTGTCCTCCCAAACTTTCATGGGTTAAGAAATGAAGATCCTGAAACATTTCTATTTGAGTTTGAGGTCGTGTGTCGAACCTATGATTATCTGGAAGACTCTCAAAAACTCAAACTGTTTCCTTCAACATTGAAAGGAGCTGCTTTGAAATGGTTCATGGGATTACTCACTCAATCCATTAGGACTTGGAATGATATGAAACAAACATTTTTGGATAGATACATGGATTATTGTATGCCTACCAACCACAAGGATGAAGTATTTAAAATGGTACAAAAGGAAGATGAAAACTTGGAGGATTTACTTGAAAGATTCCAATACAATCTGAAAAGAGCAAAGATGAGTAACTTAGATGAGGAGACCTTGAAAGCCCTTCTATTAAAAGCCATTAGAGATGAATGGATAGATATTTTGAACATGATGGGAAAAGGAGACATATCTCAACTTCCACTTCATGACATAGCAGAACTGTGTGTCCATCTCTCAAGAGGGAAATCTAAAACTGGAAAAGGGCCTAGAGATCCTTCTCTCATCAGAGCAAATAAATCTGCAACTGGATCAGTAAGTAGGGCTGAGATTGGCAACATGCTTGATGAATTCAAAACTGATATCTTACGGAGTCTTAGTGAGCAACTAGACACTCTTAAGATCCACAATAAGCAGAAAGCAGAAGCTAAAGCTTTAGCCATCTTTTGCCCAAAATGTAGAAAAAAACATGCTCTCAGGGAATGTCCCTTGGATGCAAAAGTTGTAGAAACATGTGCGATTTGTTCAGAGAATCATGAGACCAAGGATTGTCCTTCAATTCCTGGGCTCAAAGCTGTCTTTCAAGAAGATCCAAATACAATTGAGTCTCTCTGTTTTATTGCAAGGAGACCTTGGCAGGGGCAACAAAATCAAGGGTTTAACAACTCTATGAACTTTCAACCCCCACCAAATATCCTTGGCAACAACCTTGGTCCCAACCTCAAAATCCTTTTCAATCATGGGTACAAGGTATGCAAAATCCTTATGGGATATTTGCTCAATTTTATCAATATCCTCCATCTTTTCAAAACCAACAGGCTCCACAACTTCCAAATCAAAACCCACAACTATCATTGCCATTTCAACAACAACAACCCTCTCAACAAAACCCAAATTCTCAACTCTTGCTTCCATTCCAACAGAAGTCAAATCAACTTCCTTCTCAGCCATTGCCAAACCCCAATAATAAAAACCCTCAAAATCCTTACATGATAGAAGGTCAACAATTTCCTGCCTATATGATTGTTCCTCTCAATGATGTACAACTCAGATCTGGTAGAGTTCTAGATAAACCTTCTATAGATGCCCAAAATCAAAGCATTTTTGAGGAAGAATCTCTTGAAGCCAATAAGGGTTCTAAAGCATCTCTTCAAAACCCAAACACTCAGAAAGAAAAAGAAAAAAAGCTAACCCCCACAACTCTTATAGTTGAGCAACCTGCATCTTCATCCACACCTCCTTTTCCTGAAAGATTACAAATTGAAAAAGGGGTGGAAAAACAAATCTTGTTGCCTGACTATGATTTTCTAGATGAATTGAAGAATGTCTGTATCAAGATTCCCTTGTTACAAGCCATTAAAGAGATTCCTATTCTAGCCAAAACAATAAAGGAGTTGAGTCTTAAAAGACTAGGAAGGAAACCTAGAGACACAAGAAGAATCCACCTGGTAGGGAAAATTGCAGACATCATGATGGGAAAAATTACTATGCAGAAGTATGTAGATCCCGGTAGTCCAATTGTCAAAACACATATCAATGGGGTTGAAATTCCAAATACTTTGATTGATTTAGGGGCTGCTATCAACATTATGAGTAGACAGACTATGGAACAGCTGAAACTTCCTAATCTTCTCTTTACACCTACTTTACTGCAACTTGCAGATCAATCAATTATTAAACCAGATGGTGTATTAGAAGACATTTCAGTCTCCTTAGACTCTTGGGAATATCCAGTGGATTTCATGATTTTAACTCCCAAGAGTAATTTAGGAGGACATCCTCTCATCTTAGGAGGACCTTGGCTAGCCACAGCCGATGCTTTCATCAGTTGTAGGTCCGAGGATATGTATATTTCTGATGGTAATTCGACAAAGAAATTCAATCTGTATCCTCCAGCAAAAGCAATCACATAAATAGGAGATAATGAATGGATTGATGATGAAGATACTATACAACGTGTCTTTACCATTTCTGAAGTTAGTGAAGATAGTCAAATTCTGAACACATTAGAAAATTTTGAAACATCTTCAGAATATGACCACACACAATTTCAGTTAGATTTTGACATTGAGTATCTATCATCTAGACAAATGTCTCATTTCTCTATGGAAGAATTTGGTAGTTCCGCCATTGAGATCTTTCCAGGAAAAACATTGAATATCAACAAAAATTTGGAAAGATCACAACAGGAAGAACTAACCAAAATCTTGCAAAAAAATTCTACTGCATTTGCATGGGAGTATACCGATATGAAAGGTATTGACCCTAAGACTTGCATTCATCACATCTACATTGAGGAAAACAGTAGACCAATCAGACAACCTCAGATAATGATGAATCCAAACCTTAGGGAGATAGTGAAAGAAGAGCTCCAAAAGTTACTTAATGTGAACTTCATTTATCCTATTTTAGATAGCCGATGGGTTTCTCCTTTGGTTATAGTACCTAAAAAGAATGGTAAATGGAGGGTATGCATTGATTATAGAGAATTGAAAAAAGAAACTTTGAAGGATCACTTTCCTTTACCCTTTATTAATCAGGTATTAGATACTTTAGCAGGCAAAAAGTATTTTTCATTTTTGGATGGTTTTAGTGGTTACAATCAGATTCAGGTAGCACCTGAAGATCAGGACAAGACCACATTTACCTGTCCATGGGGAACTTTTTCTTACCGAGTACTTCCTTTTGTATTATGTAATGCACCCGCAACATTTCAAAGCGCAGTACTAGGAATCTTTTCCAATCTGATCCATGATTGTGTAGAGGTTTATATGGATGATTTTACAGTTTATGGTAATTCGTTTGAAGAGGTATTAGAGAATTTGGAAAAAGTCCTTATAAGATGTAAAGAAACAAACCTATCATTAAGTCATGAAAAATGATTTATGATGTTTACTGAAGGGATTGTTTTAGGACAACATATTTCAGGAGATGGGATTAAAGTTGATAGATCAAAAGCTGAAGTCATCTCCAAGTTGCCTATTCCAAATTGTCAAAAAGATGTTAGAAGTTTTCTTGGATTTACTGGATACTATAGAAGATTTATTGAAAACTTCACCAAAATAGCATCTCCACTCTTCAAATTACTTACAAAAGATTGTGAATTCAAATGGGATCCTGATTGTCAATCTGCATTTGAAACTTTGAAAACAAGAATATCTGAAGCACCCATTTTGAGAGGCCCAAATTGGAAACTTCCTTTCCATATTTCCACAGATGCTTCAGATACAGCTCTAGGAGCTGTGTTGGGACAAAAAGATTTAGTTCCTTATGCCATTTACTACACCAGTAAAAGTTTGACTCCCACTCAGTTAAACTATACTGTGATTGAGAAAGAGTTTTTAGCTGTTGTTCATGCAATCAATAAGTTTAGACACTATATAACCGGCTATGAAACTTTTGTCCATACTGATCATTCTGCAATTAGATATCTCATGAATAAACCTGTTACTAACGGCAGAGTTACAAGATGGCTCTTACTTTTACAAGAATTCAATATTACTGTGTTGGATAGACCAGGGAAACAAAATACAGTAGCTGATTTCTTGTCTAGAATCCAAAATACTAACGAAGATTCTCCTGTAGAGGATAAGTTTCCAGATGAATATTTGTTTGCAGTAGCTACTAAGACTCCTTAGTATGCAGATATTGCTAACTATTTGGTTACAGGGAAGCTACCTCCACATCTATTTCCTGGTGAAAAAAGAAAAATTATTCAGGAGAGTTCAAGTTATTCATGGATTTCTAATGAATTGTTTAAAACAGGGCTAGATTGTGTGATCAGAAGATGTGTTCGGGAAGATGAAATGCCTGACATCCTCAAGGCATGTCATGATGAACCATGCAGTGGAAACTTTGCTGACAAAAGGACAGCCTATAAAATTCTTTCTTTAGGATATTATTGGCCTTCCCTTTTCAAAGATGCAAAACAATATGTCAGAAGGTGTGATAGCTGCCAAAGAGTTGGGAGACCGACTCTTTCAAATGAAATGCCATGACAATCACAGGTACTCATCGAACCCTTTCAAAAATGGGCTTTAGATTTCATTGGACCCATTAATCCACCATCTAAACAAAAGAAGTATATATTGGTATGCACTGATTATGTCACTAAATGGGTAGAAGCCAAAGCATTGCCTTCTGCCACTGAAAATTCAGTTGTTCAATTTCTTTTTGAGGATATTTTTACTCGTTTTGGTGTCCCAAGAGAAATTGTGACAAATCAGGGAAGTCAATTTACATCTAACTTGATGGAGAAGCTGATGGAAGAATATAAAATCAAGCACAGAAAATCTACTCCTTACCATCCGCAAGCAAATGGCCAAGTGGAGTCTACAAACAAAGTTCTTGAAAGCATCATCACCAAAACTGTTCATCTACATAGAAAAGATTGGGCAAAAAGGCTTCCTGAAGCCTTATGGGCCTACAGAACTACATGGAGGAACACAACAGGACATTCTCCCTATGAACTTGTTTATGGGAAAGAAGTCCTGCTCCCCATTGAGTTTCAAGTCAAGACTTTCAAGATGGCAGTCCAGTTGGGGATGAATCTATCAGAAGCCCAAAAGCACAGAATGGAGCAGTTGAATGAGCTAGATGAGATCAGACAAGATGCAATTTTAAGGACTGATCTAGTTCAACATCAAAGAGCTAAGTGGCATGAGAGATACATCAAAGAGAGAAAGTTTCAAGAGGGAGATTGGGCGTTACTGTTTGATTCCAAGTTTAAAGACTTCAAAGGAAAATTTCAGACTCATTGGCTTGGGCCATGTGAGATTGACAAAGTCTTTAACAATGGAGCGGTAAGAATCAAGACTATTGATGAATTTCAAACTCCTCTCATTATGAATGGCCACCGATTGAAAATTTATCATAAGCCAATCTCAAAAGAGGAATTTGTCAAAATGTTCCAGGAAAATTCTGCAATAAGGCTGGTGGAGAAGAATCCTTCTCCCCCATCAGCCTAGTCTTTGTTTCTTTCAGTGAAAAAAAAATAAAATCGTATAAGCCTGAAAACCAATCATAGATTGGCAGTCTTATACAGAAAATGTAGAGTGAAAATCAGGGACACCTGACACTCTATATTTTCCAACAAAAAAAAAATCTCCTCTCCTTCTCTTTCCATCTTCACTCCATTTCATTTGCCATCTCACTTCACCTCCATCTCATTCTCATTGCCATTTCACTTAACTCCACTTCATTTTCATTTCATTCCACTCATTCCATTTCACTTCATCAATAAAAGTCCCTTTCAGGACTATTTTCATTCAGCTAGTTCTTCTCTAACTATCTTTGTGTAGTTAAGGGGGTGTTGTCTCAGTTTCCGCAGCTGGAAACCGTTTCCGCAGCCAGAAGCAGTTTCCGCAGCCAGAAACAATTTCCGCAGCCATCATCACTCTGTTTTCAAATTTACAGTCAACTGTTAGTGCCATAATCATGAAATTCAGGTGTAATTGAGCTAAAGACATGGGGCATCTCCAAGACATCAAGGAAGAGCAATTGGTTAGAAGCCTTGAGCAAAAAAATGACAAAGTTTCCAAAGGTATGATCAAAAATATTTATCAAATAACAATTCAAGTCATAATTACGCATAGTTATCAAACCATAACAAGTTCTACTATGTGCAATGATTTGATACGATAGCTCCACTACCACTCCTAATCCACGATATCACTCCACACACCTTGCATTAATTTCTCCAACAGTCTCATGATTATTCCGAGTTTAAACTCAAGACTGACTGCACTTCCATTTATTACCCATACTCTTGAGACGTGACCTATTGTGTTACGGTTCTTCTTAGGTGTAATTTCCGCAGCCGTCTATTGAGACGTGTAAAAATTTCATACACAGTCATCCGATTCCATTCGTTTACCACTCCACTAATACCATACTCCTCGCATGCATCCGCATTTTATTTTGAACTTGTTCACTGCTGCTCACCCTCTGTTCCTCCGGTAATTCGGGTACTTCCATTCCTTGTTCTCCATTTCCGACTGCAGTCACTACAGTCATCCTAAACCCCGACTGTAGCCACTACAGTTTGTTCTAAACCTCGACTGCAGTCACTACAGTCTATCCTAAACCCTGTAACAGAGCTATTTTTTTATGAACCCTCACATGCAGAAGAACTCTCAGTTGGAATTTAAAACAGAGGATGAGAAAATTACTGAGAGCCGAGCCGGAAGGACTGAAATACTTGGAGGGTTATCCTCAAACTAAGGAATTGCTGAAGAAAGCCAGATGGCTACGATTTATCCAAAAGTTTAAAGGCCATAACAAGGAGGTGACCAAAGCTTTTGCGTGGTCTTTTGATGGACAAACAGTGGAGATTGGAGACTTAAAGTTTACAGTGACTGAGGCCACAGTAGCAGCTACCACAGGCCTACCTCAAGAAGGTGAAAGGTGGTTTAAAAATAAAAGTCTGGACGATCAAATATGGAGAATCATGCTACAAAACCAAGGTATGGAAACCACCGTATTTGCAAGAGGCATCCCTGTTCACGCACTAAAAGAGGAATGGTCTAGTCTACTGTTAGTCATCCATAAATTTATCACGTGTGAAGGTCGTTTTGGTTCTATGTATATGTATCATGCTAGACTGATGATGAATTTCCTAGAGGGTCACACTCTTAATTTGCCTCATTTTCTGCTATTGAGTTTGAAAAAGATGAGTTTTACAGTTCAAAAACACATAGGCAACATTGAATCTCATCTCTACCATCATGGATTCATAAAAATTCTTATTGAGGACTAGTTGAAGAAAACTAAAGATACTTGGGAGCAATTCTTGACAAGAAACTACTTCCAAGAGCCATCTGAGGCCTCTGGAAGCAGTCCACCAAAGATTCCAAGGAAAAGTAGGAGGAAAGAAAAGAACATTACAGTCCAAGACTCCCCTACAATAGAAATTCAAGAAACTGTCCAAAAATAAGAAGAAGATAGAGCTAAAACTAAGAAAGAAAAGAAAGAAAAAGGCAAAAGAACCATTCAAGAAGTCTATCCATCCCCTGAGCAATCCATAGAGGAGGATTATCAATCTCTGTCAGAAAGATTAATACATCTTCAGGTTGCTGCTATAGCAAAGAAAAAGAAAAAAGGAAAACAGAGTGCACAAGAGAAGAGTACTAGTCCATACTTAAGGAGGAGCACTAGGCTAAAAGGAAAGGTGAATAAAACCCAAGAAAAACAGCCTCACTTTATTGATTTAGGTGAAGAGACACTTGAGAAATCTCCAGCTCAGCCAAGCACTGAACCAAGTCCTCTACATGATGAAAGCCCTTTTTGGCCAGAAAGAGAGATCAGTCCTCCTCCTCCACCAGATTTTGAGCCTAGTCCGATAAAGACACCTGAGGTAGATCCTAATCAGCAAGAGGTATATAACTGCCTAGAATCCCTAGAAAAATCAGCTGCAGGACCGAGTACCACTCTGCCACTAGATGCACAAGTTCAGTCTTTGAAACAAGAAGTATTTGAATTAGAAGTCCTACATAGGCATATTAAACAGGAAAATGAAGCACTCAAAGAGCAGAGCAAGGTAGACAAGATTGTCCATGATAACACTATGCTCCATTTAGGACTGTGGCAAAAGAAAAATAGGAAGCTGAAGAAAAAGTGCAAAAAGTTAAGCAGAGCATTGATTAATCTCAAGTTGAAATGTCTAGTCAGGAAACCAAGGATGATGTTAGCATCAAAGAAGAAGAAAAGAGGGCTAGATGTCCTAGCAGAAGCCTCGGAACATATGGATTAGAGGGAAATAACTAAATTTTGGTTGCATGAGGACATGCAACACCTTCACAGTGGGGGTATGTTGAGCCTCAAACCTGCACCTACCTATACACCCTCTCAGCCTTCTTTTCCCACTTACTTCATCCATCAAGCTGTTAAATCATTGCATTATAGTCTAAAAAGAGCTTCTGACATGGTTTTCTAGCTATGCTTATGACTGTTGTTTGGTTTAGATTTTTGTTCAGGCAGCTACGGAAACTTGTCAGTTTCCGCAGCCAGCACAAGTTTCTGCAGCCAACACAGGATTCCGCAGCTATTTTGTTAAAAGCTATGCTACAGGTGTCCTATGAAGAAACGAGCCACATGGGCAAGCTACAGGTGACGAGTACATCGAACGTGTCCCTTCAAATCAGCCAAATAATCCATAGAAGGTCACGGTCAACAAGGGTCAAAGGCCAAGCCAACCAAGGAATTTAGCAGTGGCACATCTCTGTTTTGAGCACGTGAAAGTTTACGTGGCACAGTCCTCAGCCCACGGAGACATCGGCACACCTGGAGATCATCCCCGTAACCTGAATCCAACAGCTACCACTCCGAATATTTAATAGACATGATGATAGTTACGCTAGATCTCGGATGAGGAGATCTACGTGTCTTTGGCAATGCAGTTAATAGCATAGGATTCAGTTAGTTAGTTTCAACACTTTTTCATTATAAATAACGCATTGATGAACGCTGTGAAGAAGCTTTTACGATGTAATTGTTGAACTGTTTCTATTATCACCCCATTGTACTCTGTTTTATATATGTTTCTGCTGCTTTAATACATGAGAAGACTACTTTCTTGAGCTCGTTCTCGTGACTGTTCGTTGACTGGCTGAGGTGGCAGAGGGCCCCTGCGCACTAAAGCCCTGTATAGTTGTCATTTGATTTTATTATGTTTCTGTTTTCATAATCAGTAGCTTGTATATAACATGTTGTTTTGATGTTTTTAATTCACTGTTGTTTTTTCACTTCTGTTTTCTTATAGCTGTCAGCTGATCAATGCTTTTCTGCAGGTTTTCTTAGGCAACCTAGGAAAATTTTCATCTTTTTGATAATTATTGACATATGAGATCATCTTGTCCTTCCTGCTAATTTCCATTTTCTGAAGTTTAATTCTAGCACAGTCCTTTTTCAAGTTGTGATTTGCTTATTTATTTTTCTGCTTCTTAGACATCATACTACTCATTTATTTATGGTTTCTCTCTATAGTCAAGTGACTCTATTAGTAAGGAATCAGAATATTACTTATTGTAGTGTGATTTAGTTATCATATTGTTTAAACTTATTCATGATTGCTTCCCATAAGGTAGATTGAGCTGAAAGGTAAAGGATCAGAAGATTTGAAGTAGTGTGATTAGTTTCCTTTATGCAATTCAATTTCTTGCAATTTAGTTATCATATTGCTTAAACTTATTCATGATTTCTTCCCACAAGGTAGATTGAGCTGAAGGGTAAAGGATCAGAAGAGTTTAAGTAGTGTGATTAGTTTCCTTTATGCAATTTAATTTCTTTTCATTTAGATATCATATGGCTTGACTTGTTCATGATTGCTTCCCACAAGGTAGATTGAGCTGAAGGGTAAAGGATCAGAAGAGTTGAAGTAGTGTGAATTAGTTGCTTTGCTTTGAGTTGCTTTAAGTTCAGTTTTTACTTTCTTTTCATTCAGCAGCAAGGATACTGAGCCATTGTCATTAGTTCACTATTTGATACATTTACTTCCTCTTAAGAATTGATTTCATTACAGTTGTTTTAAAGCTTTCTTTTTGAGCACTTTTAAGTTTGGAAAATCACTATAGAAATCACCATCACCATCTAGACTTAACTTTCATTTTCGCCATCACACATTAAGGAAAGATAAATCCAAAAACAAACTAAAAAAAAAACTCAAAAAAGACAAAAGACTAAGGAAATGGTTATCGTGTACATATAGTACACTTCACTTCGTCAGTTTACGAATCCCGTATTGACATTTTAAATAGCAATTTAGAACACACTAAATTGACCAAACACTAGCGTTCAAGGTTTTGGTATAGAGATGCTTGTTTGGTGTTTTGATGAAGAAAGGCTTATGGGGGGTATGTGATATCATCATTATAGTGTCAACATCCTAATCAGTGTGTGCTACTTGTCTACAAACATCATTTTCCACTCAAACTATAAAAAAAAAGAGGTGGCGCTGCGTTTTTTGCTACAGGAGAGTTTGTTGAAGTTTGAGGTTTTGTACGGTAAGGGAAAGCTTCCAAATGGGAAAGTGTTCATATGCAAGTTTGTTTATATGTGCTGGAGGCTTCAATCAACTCAGGAGGTGACCAGAGGCATCACAACCATCAAGTGTTGTGTTTCTACATTTATGGAGATTTAGGAGTTTGTTCAGCGCTAGTGCTGCACTTCTAAACAGAATTTCTTTTGAGCGAGTTATCTCAGCTAAAACTTGATGTAATTTCTTTTGATGGTTTTTGTAATTGTAATAAAGAAGTAAATTACTCATAAGCTCAATTTGGTGCTAAGATATTAATGTAAAACCCTTAGGAAAGCATCTAGTTATGTAGTCCCTAGTCTTTAGGCAATTAGTTCTATTTTCCTTGCAAAAGTTAGAAACAAAAATCCAAATGTGTAATTCAACCCTTAGAGGTCAGAACTGAATCATTTTTTTCTATTTTATGATGTGAATGTAATTGGGAAAAGGTTTGGTCATATTGGAGAGAAAGAAACTTTTGTATGTGATATCTTTTCTGAAATTTTTGTTGGTGAATGAAATACATAAGGTGATTTGTAGGGATGCCTATGTCAGATCTTGATGGTGTTGTGCTTCTTTCATGTTGTAAATTTTTCTTAATTTTTTTACATATCTTGAATGTATGTCTTGATGCTTGAAAGAATCAGATGTTTAGCTAAAAATTCATCTAAAAGGTGCTCTGACCTAATTTTACCAAGTGATCTATGTTTTCTTCTTAAAACAACATTCATAATTTATGTACAGTTTGATACTATTTGTGTTGTTCCCATTTTTTCTCACACTCACCCTGCTACAACGAATTAATTCCATCACCAAGATTGCCTACCTTGGCCCTCTGGAGAAATCATTTCTTTCTTCATCTTATTACTGGAAAAATAATCAATTTGACATGACTCCATGCACAATGGATCAGTCTCCTTTCTTACCAGCAAACCTTTGAAAATCATACCCTATTGAGCACTATACCTAGCCAAAGATTAGATTATTTTAACATCTTGGCATAGAGAGCCCTCTCTTAAGCTAGAAGGGTTAGATTCTAGCTTACAAGTGGTTTTGTGGTTACCTCTAGAAATTCTCTACTTAGCCTAGGAAATTTACGAAGTGCTAACAACATGCACACAAAGATTTGTGAACAAAAGGAAATAACATATGTGATAACAATTGGATTATGCATGTATAAGTATAATATGTGCAAATAATTATAGGTATGCTTCATTTCCTCTATTATATCAATACATATCGTGAATAATTCAGAATCATGGTAAAACATAAACAAAATTCATCTAACCATTACTGCTTCGGGGATATTCAAGAACAAAGCATGTTCCATCCAACAATGAACTATCTCCTAGAGTTCCCCTCGTGCTAAGACCTTATTTCCATAAGGAATCAATAACCTGTATAGTTCCTAGGAGGTTTCTCTTATAGATTCTTCCTACCAGTGTTTGACTTTGAGGTATGCCTGCCTTTTTCCTTAGCCCTTTTGTTTTGGTTTTCGAAAAAGTATTTTTCTTTTCCTTTAAAGTGCGCCTTTCTCTCCCATTATGCTTTATTCCACTTTTCACCTCACATAGTATTTATCTCCAGCTAAGTGATTAACATAATATTTCCCTCCCATTATATTAATATTTTTAACAACTTTCTCCTAGGGATTTTTTGGAGACTTTTAGGGAAGGTCCAACATGTGTACTTTAACCACTAACAACTTTTCATAAGCTACAAAGAAGTCTTCTAATACTCTAGTGCACTTTCCTAAATATTTCCAAACACTTTATTTATTAAATCAATAATTAAAACATAATTACACCATCACATAGTTCCCATTTTGTCTTCCATAGCCAATAACAGTTTAAGTCTAAAAATAACCAATATCTGAAAAAGTAAAACATAGGGGTGTTACATCTTCCCCTGCTAAAAATAAAAATCATCCTCAGTGTTTCCCTTCAGTTCCATTCCTCTTAGAAGAATGTTGGAAATGCCTCACGCATTCTTTCCTCCATCTCCCAGGTGTCCTCCTCTAGGGTAAAGTGCTTCCATTGAATTTTACCCCTCTGATCTAATATTTGTAGTGGTTTTTCTTGGAAATTTCCTTTTGGTTCTATTGGAAAATGTAATTAGTTTCGATCTTCGTAATTGTCATTGTACTTATGTCATTATGTATATCTTATGTAACAAGCAAAAGAAGAAAGAAAAATATTATTTTCAAGCATGGGTTTCATGCTCCATTTGATTGGTCAATAAGGTCAAGCATACATCAAGGATTTGTCAAGTCAAAAGAATGTTTGAGATGAGTCAAGAAATTCAATAGCATTTGTATAAGACCCATTTGGGCAAGTTGTAACATGTAAAAGATATTATTTTTGGGTCTAGAAAGTCACATGTAACCTCCTAGACCAAGTCGACACTACTAGTGAAAACTTAGCCTAGGAGAGGCCTATTCGACCTTATGAGAAGGGTATATAATGAAAGAAGGTTCGACTTATTTGCACACACTTAAAAATTTTAATTTCAAGGAAGAAAAAGGAATCACGAAGAGCAAAGGACAAGAGGAAGTCAAAAGAAAGAAGGAAAAAATAATTTTTGGGCTTGATTTTTTTCACATATGCGAGAAAGGTAGGGTTTTTGCAGTCTGTTGGGGATGAAGTTATAGTTCTGAATTTTAGACCAGAGGGTCAAAATTGTGGTTTGGAGCAGATTGGACGACGTTTGACCTTTGTTGACTTGGTTGATCTTTGACTTGTTTGGAAGAGATTTTTGGAGGGCTGACTTCATGCTTCGAGGAGGTCTTGGTCTCAAGGTTTGGGTCTTGGATTTCTCATTTGAATCGATTCTATAAGAAGAGAATAAATTTATTTATGGGTTTTCCCCTTTGGAGGGGTTTTTCCCTGGCTTGGATCCTATATTTTATGTTTGTTGTCTTTTATAATATTCATGGTTTATGATATTGAAAATTGTTTGATGAAAATAATCTAACAAAGAATAAAAGAAGATAACATAAGTACACAATCTTTTATCAAAGATAAGGAGAATTGTTTAAATAGCTTCCCTACTTGATTCTCCAACAAGCTTCACCTGTACCACATTCTAATCAATCACATGAGAACCGTCATGAACATACATTTTCAATAAAGAGACATGAAAAACATTATGCATTTTTATATGGCTAGGCAATGCTAGTCGATTAGCCATTGGGTCAACTATAGCTAGTATCTCAAAGTGACCATGGAATCTCGGTGCTAGTTTAGCACAAGTTCCTAGTCTCAAAGTGCTCTTGTTCGTTTTTACTTTGATATAAATGTGTTTTCCCACTTTGAATTCCTTCTGCATTCTATTTTGGTTTGCTTAACCTTTCTATCTAGTTTGTGCAGTTTTCAAATTCTGTCTTATTTTTTTTACTACCTATTCCATTTCTTGAAGGACATCATGGCCCAATTTCTACCTGTCTTCTGACTTACTCCAACTTAAGTGAGTGTGGAATTTCCTTCCATACATAGCATCAAATGGAAGCATTTTTATAAGCACCTGATCGTTGTTATTGTATGCAAATTCTACTAAGTGTAAGAAATCCTCCCACTTAGTGGGTTTTTTCATAACATAAATCCTTAGCGTGTCTTCTAAAATATGGTTCATCCTTTCTCTTTGACCATATGTTTGGGGATGGTAGGTAGCACTAAAATTGAGTTGTGTACCCATTCCTCCAAATAGTTTCTTCCAGAAGTTAAAATGAATTTAGCTTCTCTATTTGATATTACTGCTTTCAATATTCTACGTAACTGGAAGATTTCCTTCATGGATATGCCTACAATCTATGTTATTTCAAATGTAGAGTATACAAGTATGAAATGTGTTTATTTACTTAATTTTTCCATAACAATCATAATATAGTCATTTTGTCTTATGGTTCTTAGAAAACCTATGATAAAATCTAAAGAGATAACCTCCCACTTCCATTCTAGAATGGGTAATGGTTTTAGTAGTATAGTTGGGTGTTGGTTCTCTACCCTCACTCACTGACACTCTAAATATTTAGCCAAAAACTTTGACACTTCTATTTTTATGTCTGTGATCTAGGAGGATCCTAAAAGGTCAAATTTTCAAAGTCCTCAAAATGTAGCAAAGCCAGTTTCAAATCGAAGAGCTCATCGTTCTGAATCTAGGGGCATGAACGACACCTCAAACCGACATCGTATGAAAAAGTTATGGCCCGCTGAATTTTTTTGAAAACAACTAAAATCTTGCATAGAGGAACACTTGGCACACAGATGTGAGTAGTACGGATGTTGACATAAGATGTATGGATGCTGACATCATCCGTATGGATGGTGACATCAGCAGGCGACGTGGCAGGCCAACGTGTGGAGCCGACCAACCAATGTGCCTGTAGAACCAGAGTCGAACTATGCCCCTCATGAGCACGAAGTTTGAGAAAGATTCCATGGAATCTTGGAGGGAATATTCTGCAGAGATTCTTACAGGAATCTTTAGATTCCTTATAGCCTCAGAAATCACCAGAGAAGAAATAGGTCGAGTTTATACTCATTTTACTCGGTTTTCCACAAGGAACATAGCAGTGAATTCAGTTTCATCATCTAGACAGTTGAAATTCAGTGAACACTGGAGAGGAAATCTTTGGGGTAATCTTTGAGATTCCCGAGGGCCAGATTTTGACCGAACTAGAACAGGGTCAACTTTATAGTCATTTTTCACGATTTTTCACTAAGAATCCAACTGTGTAGCCTGTTTCTTCAGTAGAGGTCTACATTTTTAGGCCATCCTTGGAAGTGGAGGCATAAGGTGTCATTTTGTAATTGCCCTTATTTTGATTTCTTTGCCAATTAATGAAAGAGGCTTCTCCACATTGAGCAGGGCCTGGAGACGTAGCCCACACTAGGTGAAGTTTGTTATCAAGTTTTTTTTGTGCCTTTGATCTCATGGTTTATTTTTATTTCCGATTCTTTTATGTTTTTATATCGCTTGGTTACATGCTCTCTAAAATGAAATTTTGTATGCATCCTTGAAGTAAAATATTTCTATCAGTTTTGTATTAGAGAAGACCTTCTTGATGCAACTTGCATGAGTGAATGCTAACCAGGAACAAGCTCCAAATAGGTGAAGGAAAATTCAAATCCTTTGATCCCAAAGTGGGGCATGCAACACGAAGACGGAACATGGTAGATGGGGAAGCTCGATTGGAGGAAGAAAAAAATTATCACAATATCTTCTTCACCATGGCAAAGAAAGTAGACAAATTGTTTGCAGAATATGAGAAGACAATCAAGTCTAAGAAGAAAGAGTTGAATGATCATGCCTCAATAAACCATGGAGGTGGAGGAGAACATCCCCCTCCCTCTCCATCTTCCAGTGACAATTCTTCTTCTTCCTCTTCTTATCATTCTAACAAGCATAATAGGAATGCATCTAAAAATTCATTTTTTAAGCTAGATGTAAAGTCTGATTTGCCCACATATAATGGAGAATGTAATGCAGAGAAGTTAAACAATTGGATTAGATATATCAAGGTCTATTTCCAGATTTAGCAGATCAAGGAAGATGAGGCCAAGATCCAATTAGCATCTCTTCGGTTCAGTGGCACCACTCCCGTTTGATGGGAGAGAAAGTTGCAGAAAGGTAGAAAAAACTTGGGTAATCTCCTTTTCTTCTTGAACCAATTTTGTTTCTGTAGTAAAATATCAATTATATCCTTCGGGTTATCGACAAAAGGCTTTAATGGAATGGAAATATTTGAGGCAAGGAAAGGGTCAAAATGTACAAAGATTCACAGAAGAGTTTAGAAAACAAGATTTAAATTTGGGCATTTCAATTAATTCACCAGAAACTATAACAAAGTATATTGGTTATGTACATAGTTACATCAGGCATTCTTTGTTGTTATTTGGGCCTACTACTATTGATGCAACTAGTGTGAAGGCCATTCACCTTGAAAGCAGGGGAAAGAATGAGAAAGAAGATCAACCCAAGAAATCATCTTTCAAACCTCATAATGGCAAGTTTAAAGGAAAAGGCAAGGGAAAAGACAAGAAGGCAGCTACAACCAAGAAACAAGAAGGGGCAAATCCATCTTGCACACATTGCAAGAAGGAATGCCATGATTATGAACACTATTGGAAGTTCCATCCAGAGTTGAAGCCAAAGAGATTCGGTGGAAAGAGCAAGCAAAATATGGTGTTAACCGTGCAACAAGACCTTGGATATGACTATAGTGACGAGACACAGAGCACAACAATGGGCTTACAAGGTACCTTTTCTCTTAATGCTAATGAAAATCATGAATTTCATGTAAGTACAAGTTCTTCAAATGATTCTCTAGTTAATGAATGAAAGAGGACTGAATTGTTCAACATTAGAATTGTGATGAAACATTCTAAAGTTGAAACCTTGTTTGATCCAGGCTCACAAGAAAACTTGATTTTAGAATCCTTGGTTAAGAAATTAGGGTTGGAGACGAAGCCTCCTCTAAAATCCTACCGTCTTAGTTGGGTGTGTGACAAAGCCAAATTACATGTAAGCAAATAGTGTAGGGCTAGATTTGTGATTGCAAACAAACTAGTAGATGAGGTTGACCTTGATGTTGCACCTTTGGATATCTATGGCATTGTATTTGGGAGTCAATATTTGTATGACAGGAAAGCAATTTTATTTTGCCATGAAAACAAGTATCTTCTCACGAAAGATAAGGTGGAATTCATTGTTAGAGCTCATTATTCCAAGATTAGTGCCAGTCTTGTAAGTGAATGTAAAATGAAGAGAATGATCAATTCCAACAAACGGAGCATGCTCATGGTTGTGAGAGAAAAAGATGCAGATAGATCTGAAGCTTTCCAAGGTTGTGATCCCACTCATAAAAAAGAATTGTATGAAATTTTTTCTAACTATAATGGGATTTGTCAGGAACTAAATGGGTTTCCTCCAAAGCGTGAGATCCAACATGAAATTCACTTGCAACAAGATTCTCCTTTAACAAATAATGGTATGTATAGGTTGTCAACCATTGAGATGGAGGAGATAAGGAAACAAGTGTAGGAATTGTTGAACCAATGGGTCATAATACAAAGTTCTTATCCATGCGGCTCACCCATTGTATTGGTGCCAAATAAGTATGACACATGGAGGATGTGTGTGGAATACATGGAACTCAACAAGATAACGGTGAAGAATCAGTACCCTCTCCCTCAAATTGATGATTTATTAGATGAATTGAAAAATGTTGTCTATTTCACAAAACTAGACTCGCGTAGTGGCTATCATCAGGTCAAGATTGAAAAACATGATGTATGGAAGATTGCATTCAAGACAAAATAAGGGCTATTTGAATGGTTGGCGATGTCATTGGACTGTGCAATGCTCTGACCACATTCATGAAGGTGATGAATGACATTTTCAGACCTTTTCCTGATGATTTTGTACTTTTGTATCTTTATTGAATTTTTTTTTTTAATAGAACATGGGAAGATCATATGAGTCATATTAAAAAGGTGCTTGATGTTAGCAAAAAAAAAATTGTATGTAAAAATTTCTAAGTGTGAATTTGGAAAGACCTGTGTGGTTTACTTGCGTCACATTGTTGGAGGTGGATAGTTGAAAATAGATACTTCTAAAGTTAACATGATTATGAAGTGGCCTAAACCCGCCAATGTCACAGAGGTTCGTAGCTTTTTGGGTGCAATATAATATTGGAGAAGATTCATTTCTAAATTCTTCATCATTGCATCCCCCTTGCATGCATTGAAAAATGTGAAGAAAATCTTTCACTGGGGAGGAAAGCATTAGAAATCCTTTGATACATTGAAAGCGAAGATTAGTATTGCACCAGTTTTTGCCTTACCAGACCTCCAACAACCTTTTGAGATCAAGACAGACACCATTGGGTGCAACATGGGAGCAGTATTGATGCAATAGAGGAAACTTGTATGTTACCATTTAGAGATATTCTCTGAAGTTTTTGTGAACTATCCCACATATGACAAGGAGTTGTATGTCTTTGTCCAAAGCGTGAAGAAGTGGAAGAACTATTTGATTGGAAAGGAGACCATTGTTCACACTGATCACCAGACCTTGAAATAACTCCAGCCGCAAACCAAGCTTCAATAGGCACGTCATTTCAGGTGGATGTGGTTCCTTTAACAATTTCACCTAGTAATAAAATACAAGAAGGGCACTAGAAACAAAGTGGCAGATATGCTTTCTCGCCCTCCTATTACCACATCTATAGTTTTGCAAAATGATTCTTTATATTTTGAAAGTTATGTTGAACAATATGTTGATGATGAATATTTTAAGGAGATTTATGCAAAGTTGACTCATGGGTCATAAGTAGCAATTACTATTTATAGGGAAAATTGTTGTACCATCTTGGAAAACTTTGTATCCCCACTAATGAAAGGAGACATGTAATCAGAGAGGCACATACCTCTCTTGTGTCAGGTCATTTTGGTGTAGGGAAAGCTTTGTGTCATTTGTACATGTTTTGTTAATGGCCTCACATGAAAACATTGTGACTCAATATGTAAAGGGATGTTTGTTATGTTCAATTTTCAAGCCTACTAATAGAACATTGGGGCTCTACACACCACTCTCTGTTGCGAGTCATCCATGGGAAAGTGTGTCAATGGATTTTGTTGACAGTTTTCCTTTGTCTTGGAGAGGTAATGATTATTTAATGTCATTGTGGATCGGTTTAACAAAACATGTGTCTTAATGCCTTGTAAAAAGAAAATCACTACAAAGCAGACTACTCATCTCTTCTTTCAATTTGTATGGGTCCACTTTGGGTTGCCCACATCCATTGTGTCTAATTGAGACTCTCGTTTCCTTGGAGATTTTTGGACGAGTTTGTGGAGAATGATGGACACCAATTTGAAGAAGAGTACGACATTTCATTCGTAAACTGATAAGAAAACAGAGCTTGCCAATCGCACAATGATACATTTACTCAGGGGCTATCATGGCAAACATCCCAAGTTGTGGGATGAGCATCTTCCTTATGTGTAACATGCATATAACAAGGTAGTGCATTATTCCACTCAGATCTCACTGTTGGAGACATGCTTTGGATATTTTCCAAAGGATACATTAGACATGGTCTTTGGGATAGATGAAGATTCTAGTGAGAAATATGATAGGGACAAAGCACGAAAGTTCATTTAGTGAATTCAGAGGATTCACCAGGCAGTGCAGGAGAACTTAGAGAAAATTCAAGCTCAATACAAGGCTCGACATGACAAGCACTGGGTTGATCACCAATTCTATGTTGGAAATAGGGTGTGGCTCCACATTAGCAAAGATAGAATGAAAGGGGAAGGAAAGAAGTTGAGGCTGATCCGATATGGTCTTTTCCCCATATTAGTGAATATTGGAGACAATGCTTTTCGACTCGATTTGCCAGCATACATGCAGATGTATTTAGTCACTATGAACGTTGCAAACTTTAAGCTTTATGAGACCCCTTTTATCATGGACATCGAAGACATTGGACAGGTTCCTACATTGGATGATTTTTCACCTAAATACTTGGACAAGCTACCTGAAGACATCATTCATGACAGGAGAATTAGGACTTCATGATGGGGAGACATGGAGTACCTCTGTATTGGTTTCAAGGGAATGCATCTAAGTAAGGCTAATTGGATTGAAAAGGAGAAAGTGAGGGAGAAATTCCCTCACTTTCCAATTGAATGATAAATCTTTTGGTGGCCCAAAAGCTCATTAGTGGGGAGGAATGATCCAAGAGGATCCTAAAAGCTCAAATTTTCAAAGTCCTCAAAACGTAGTGAAACTAGTCTCAAATTGAAGAGCTCATTGTTATGAATCAAACGATGTGAACGACACTCAAACTGACATCATATGAAGAATTTATGGCCCACTAAAGTTTTTCAAAAATAACTAAAATTTTGTAGGTAGGGACACTTAGCATGTTGACGTCAATAGTACGGATGTTGATGTCAGCCATACAGATGGTGACGTCAGTCGTACAGATGGTGACATCAACAAGTGACGTGGCAGACCGACGAGTGGAGGAGCCAATCGACCAACGTTGCTACAGAACTAGAGCCGAACCATGCCCCTCCTAAGCATGGAGTTCGAGAAAGATTCCAGGGAATCTTGGAGGGAATATTTTGTAGAGAATCTTGTAGGGAATCTTTATATTCCTTAGAGCTATAGAAATCACCATAGTAGAAATAGGCCAAGTTTATACTCATTTTACTCGATTTTCTGCAAGGAAAGTAATGTTGAAGTCAGTTTCGTCATCTAGGTAGCCAAATTTCAGTCAACCCTCAAGAGGGAATCTTTGGGGGAATCTTTGAGATTCTCAGGGGCCATATTTTGACCGAACCAAAACATGGTCGAATTTATAGTCAATTTTCACAAATTTTTGCCAGGAATCCAACCGTGCATCCTACTTATTCAGTAGAGATCTACATTTTCATGCCATGCCCATAAGTGGAGGTATAATGTGTCATTTTTTAATTTCTTGTAATTTGATTTCATTGCCAATTAATGAAAGAGGCCTCCCCACATTAAGCAGGGCCTAGAGACGTAGCCCACACTGGGTGAACTCCGTTATCAAGCTTTTTTTTGTGCCTTTGATCTCATGGTTTCTTTTGATTTACGCTTATTTTATGTGTTACTTGGTTACAAGCTATTTAAAATGAAATTATGTATGCATCCTTGAAGTAAAAGATTTGGATCAGTCGGGCCAATAAAATTATTTTATCAATGCTGAAATCATTTTATGATATCCAGGCTATCCTGCAAAAGGATTCTAGTGATGTTCATTCAAAATTAATTCTTTTAGTGCATCTTCATTAGGAACATAAATTTTAGTCCTAAAGGTTAGCAATTTTTCTTGATTTTTTGCATAACTAGGTCATTTTGTATGTTATAATTTATGTTGTAATTTCAGATAAACTACTTCTTTTTGTGCTGAAATTATAATTTGTTCTACAAAATATGTCTTGGCACTACTAACATAAATTTATGTTAGCTAATTTTCTCTCCTAATTTTTTCATGAAATTTTAGTTTTCTTGATTCATATCCAACCACATAGTTTTCTTACATTAACACACCACCCAACCACTCAAGACAAGCATCAACACATATCACAAACTCTCTTTTTGGATCTACATTCTTCAAAATAGGTGCTACTATTAAAAAATGTTTTAAATTATCAAAACTCTCTTGACACTTGGTTGTCCATTCAAATTTCATTAATTTGTTTTATAAAGAAGTGATGGGATAGGCTAATTTGGAAAATCCTTTAATGCACCTTCTATAATACCTAGTAATACCCACGAAGGACTTTATATCTAATACATTCTTAGGTATTGGCCAATTTAAAATGGCCTTAACCTTTTTATGATCAGCAAATATTTCTTCTTTAGAGATAACATAACACAAGTATTGAATTTTGTCTTTGTAGAAATCATATTTACTAAATTTTACATATAGTTGGTGTTATCTCGAATTCTACAACACTATTCTTAAATGTTCTTCATGTTCCTCTTGATTTTTTGAATATACCAAAATATCATCTATGAAGACCAATACAAACTTGTCTAGGTACTTACTAAACATGTTGTTCATTAAACACATAAAGGTAGCAGGTGCATTAGTAAGACCAAAATCTAGTACTACGAATTCATAGTGTCCATACCTTGTGTTTAATGTTGTTTTATGTAGTCTTTGTATTTTATTCTTAACTTGTGATATCCTAATCTCAAGTCAATCTTAGAGAATATTGTTTCCCCTCTAACTTGATCAAACAAATCATTAATGTTGGGTAATAGATATTTGTTCTTAATGTACATTTTGTTTATTTTTCGATAATCTATGCACATCCTAAAAGTGTCATCCTTCTTTTTAACAAACAACACCAGGGCTCACCAGGGGGAAATGCTTGGTCTAATATAATCTTAGTATATCATTTCTTGGAGTTGCATTTTCGATTCGAGTAGTTTAGAAATTATCATTCTATAAGGTGTCTTTGATATCGGTATGGCTCCTGATACAAAATATTTTGAAAAGTCTATGTCTCTTCTAGGTGGGAATCCTAGAATTTCTTCCAAGAACACATCTTTGAATTCTCTGATTACAACTAACTCATATATACTTGGTATTTCTGAATTCTGACTATTTTCTTCAAGTTGGACAACAAAGAGTTTACAACACTTTTGGGAACTTCTTTCAACTATAAAGCTAAAATTTGTCTGAAAAAAATAGACATGGGCATGGCTTTGATTAGTTGTTCAATTCCTTCATCATTTTCGCATGCTACATTTTTTTGTAAATAATTTATTACAACTCTGTTTCTCTATAACCAGACCATTCTTATCAACAAGTCTTATGAACTTAGAGGAAGTATGTTTAAACTTAGTTCATTTTCCATCCACTTAATTCTACATGACATTGTTCTACCCATCTGGTTACTTTTCTCTTTGTGCCTGTAGCTAAATGGACTAACCATGTATTTTTTAAATTTTCAGCTTTTAACTTGCACTTTTCCACCACTTTTAGACTAATATAAATAAGACTAGATCATAGATCTACTAGTACATATATAGGTTGGTCTATTATGTTACCTTCAATTTTGGTCATGGTTGATTTATGCTCTGCTTGTCTGCCCCAGTGCAACATTGATCTTTGGTATGTTTCATGCAATTTCATTTATTGTAGTTTCTTCATGGACATCTTGTACATTTGATCAGATATGGTGTTGTATAGAAAATTCCTTAGCAGGTGGGATTATCCACATCCCTAACATTTTAGAGGTTATCTTTATCTTCCACCAGTCATCCCCTTAATGTTCAACTTGTTGGGTGTGGAGCATGATTATCATCCAAATTTAGAGGTCTTTGTTTCAGCCGTATGTATACCCTAGGAAGATTGTACACCCCTCCATTGCGAGGGGCTGTGGGGAGGACTTGTCCCCCCCCCGCGGGGGTTCGGGTGGGGCCCCCCTGGCTGGGGGGTCCGGGGGCCAGCGGTCTCCCTACGGGGGTTTCGGGGGCAATGCCCCCAAAGCTAAAAACAGATGTAAAATTGCCTTGTAAAAGTATAGTAATTTCTAGTCAATCTGGGCCGTTCATTAGGCGGATGATCTGACAATAGAATTTACGTTTAGTTTAGGATTTTTTGCCCTAGAAGGTAACCCCTCTCTTTGTATGAGGGTATTGTATTGAGGCTGTAAGAAGATATGTGTATTTCTCAGAGCGAGAAACAAACAGGTGAGATTGTGAGAGAAAATAGAGGATATTACAGCGGATCTTCTCTAAGTTGTGTCTCTTCATTTTGCTGGATAATAGAAAGGAAGGACTAGCTGTTCGGGGTGGACGTAGCCCATAGGTGAGAAACGTATATCTATGTCTCTCTAGTTTTATATGTTTGTGTTTTTTCCGCATATTATATGTCTTGCATTTCTCTGTCATATATAATATTTTTTCTAACACAACCAATTTTTTTTAGAACCATTGTGAGACTATATAGGTTGTGGTTGGTTATTCTGGTTGAATGTTTTCCGTTGATGGTCTCTTTCAAAGTTTTCCATAATAGAGTATTTTGGCTTCGTTACTCCACTTGCAAATTTATTTTTGTCTTTATTTTACTAGCATTTTGAACCTTCATTCTTGTTTTAAATTGCTGATAAAAAACCTTGATTTTCTTACAACTTCATCCATGGTCTTAGGATTTTCAAATTCATTCTTTTCTTTATAAGTGAGTGGAAGACAATTCAAAAATCATTGTACTTTCTCCATTTCCTCCTTGATGTAGGGAACATATCTTAACAGGTTGGTAAAATTCGCCAAAAATTCATCCATACTTAGTTGCCCCAACCTTAAATCATGGAATTCTTTAGCATGATCATCATTATATATTTCAATTAAATACTTTGCTTTGAATTATTTTTTTAAATTCTTCCTAAGAGATTATTTTTTCATCAAGACTGTGCATTGTTTTTGCTTCTTTCCACCATAAGGCATCCTTGCCTTGTAGCTGATATATTGCTAATATAGCTTTCAAAGTATTGTCATACTCATACACTTGAAAATACTTAGTAATGTTTAATAGCTAGGCTTATACATCTTCCTCTCTCTCACCATTAAAGGTAGGTGGTGATATCTTTTTTAACTCTCCCTGGAGTTCAATTTTCTTCTTCTTTCTAGATTTGCATGATTTTGGAGATGTTTTTCCAGAGTTGTCTCCACTTTCAGAATTATCAGTTTCATGTTCAACACTTTTTCTCTTTAAGGGGTCTTCCTTATCTCCTTCTACTTCAGTATCAAGAGATTGATGTTTGGATTTTTTAGTCAAATATGTTATCAGTTTGAGTCTTGTTGCTTGCTTTCTTTCAACAAGTGTTCATGACCAACTCTAATTCTTGCCAATTCTTGACTTAAATCTCTTACGATGTCCAGGAATTGAGTTTTTGGAGGTGTCTCTTCCCCTCCAAACTCAACATAAACTTGTTCTCTTCAACAAGAGGGTGATTAGAGACTTATGCCATTTTGCACTTTCTTTTTTGCTTTCCATTGTACCTTATTTAATAGAACAGACTCACATAATAATTTTTTCAATTACTTTTCCCCCGTGGTTTTTTTTTATGTTATTTTTTGACCCTACAACTATGATACCATATGTAAAATATCTCAAATTTATATTAAAAAAAAAACTTTCAACATTACTATAATTGTACATATATTAAAGACAATATCTTATTTACATCTTCATGTGCATATTTATTGTATGTTGTAAGACCTTTAGAGTTCTATGCTTTTTCATTCTTCTGTAAAAGGTTAAGATTCGAAATGAAGACTTTTGGCTAGTTGCTTCCATCTTGAAAAAAAATTTCACGTGACATTAGTTCTATTTCAGGCCATATAACTAGGATATAGTCCATTGTGACTCTTGGTATGTTCTATATTATATATGTTAACAAGGACCATGAGGAATATTAATGTCTACATTATAAGCTCGAGCCTTTAATGATTAGAACCTATTATGTATATATATATATATATATATATATATATATATATATATATCATTGCATTGCAATTTTGATTTATATATCCCCCACCTTTGAATTTTCTCGTATATGTAGGATATTTGTTTAATTAAGGTTTAATGTGATACATATTTCGCATTGCGGCCAAACGTCACATTACTCTCTCCATGTGATCTTCACATGGCTTGAGAGTACACACACTATTGAAAGTCGGGATTAATCATTTCGATCTAATGGTGGGCCTTTACTAGGGTTAAGCAAAGACCCTAACTAGCAAATTGAATCTCATTATTTCTCATTCAACATGGATCACACGGCCAAAGCGCTACTCTGCAATTCTATAAGGTGTCTCGGCTCCCTTCAATAACATGTCTCCATTTCACCTGAAAGGTATGCTAATAAACAGGTTACAAATAAAGGGTTCCTCCATTGCTCACTATGTAAAGGTATTGCCATTATTTTTTTATTTCAAGATGCTATTTGGTTTAAATGTTGATTATCTCCTCAATTTCACTAACGTTTTCCCTCACATAAACATTCTTCTTACTTAATGGCTTTCATTCCACTCACAAGTGCATATATAACATTCTCAGAAAATCATTTTATAAATTGCAAACTTGTGTAGTCCATAATTTTTCTCATGGAGGTTTTCTTTCAAGATAAGTATTTTATTGACTTTAAATCCCTATGCAATTGTTTCAGTTCCATTTATTTAGCATACCCTAACTCAATTATCTTCTGGTCTATAGAGAAAACGACAATATTGGAATTTTTTCTCTAGTCCTATATGCCATATATGAAGTGTACAAGGTATGAGGTCTTTGCTTTTCCCTCGCATTAATTTAAGGAGAGCATGACTCGCATGCCTGCCATAGGATAATTTTTTAGGTCGTCCCTTCAAATTTGGTTTAGGATATCGTATTGTGATTTGTGGTGTCCCTTATTTCTCAAGCATATTATAGTGAGTTGGATTTTTGAAACCTGAACCCTAAGGCTCTCAATTGTCTTTCTACAATTGTTATATCCTTATGGCCATGGCGCTGAGGCTTCTTCCTTTTTTGAGAATTTATATTGATGCTTATTTGTTATTAAAACCCTATAATTTCCTCTTATTAACATATATATTTATGCTAGCATAGTTTTCTTTGGAATGAAGCGTCTAGTTGTGTCCCTGGTATGGTTAGAAAAGTGCAAACCCATTCTCGTTTTCAAACATATAAGTTGGCAAGAAGTCTTCTAATACTCTACTATGTTGGGTGTGTGTTATGCGAACCGAATAATAGTTGGGCAGCCCTAAGGATGGGATGCGAACCCAAAGATGGTGGGCGGACCTACCGATATTTTTTTTCATGGTTTTTGCACATGGTTTTGGGCATGATGGTTTTCTTCCTGTGGTATTTTGTAGATATGGTTAAGGGAACTACGATTATGTTCTAATCTAGGGTTAATGGGTTGGGGTTTATGAATTATTTAACATGTATATATATGTGTTGTAACATGATAGGAATATAATGAAAAATCATTCTGGTAGTCCCGGTTTTGGGATCTAGGGGAAAATATGTGTCTATATGTGTTTTCTATTCTCACCACTGTTTACTTTTCTATTTGAAGAATTCATTTGTAGGTAATTTATATACAGGGTTAAAACTTACATAGTGCTCTTTCCTTAATATTTCCAAAAAAAATATTTATTAAATCAATAACTAAAACATAATTACATCATCACATAGTTCCCATTTTGGCTTCCATAGCCAATAAATCCAATAATAGTTTAAAATTATAAACATATCGAATTTCTTAAAAAGAAAAACCTAGATGTGTTACATCTTTTCCCGCTAAAAATAAACACCATCCTCAATGTTTCCTATTAGTTCCTTTCCTATTGGAAGAATGTTGGAAATGCCTCACACCTTTTTCCCTCCATATCCCAGGAAGTGTTCAAAATTGATCCACACATCACAACCCATTAAGAGGCCTCTTACATGTCAGAGAAGTGATGAGAAAACTTTACGTGTCAAAAAAACAAATTAAAATTTGATTTCTACAGGTTTTTAAACTCTTTTAAATAATATTATAAACTACCTTATGAAGGGTTTTCGGTTTGCTAGACATTTCTAAAAAATCTAGTTATTAATTAACCCCAGACCCTAGTTGCAAGTTTCAACTGTTGAGAAATTGAAGGGCAATATAAATATTTTATTTCTCTTAACTATGACAACTCCTTGAAATCTTATTACTTTGAATTCTACCTTTTATTTTCTATATGAATTATTATCTGTAAACAATTACCAAAACAAGAAGATTAGAATACACAAGTACACAAAATATTGGCACCAAGCCAGGGAAAAAACATCTCCTAATCTTGCAAGGAAAAACCCTTTGAACTCTTTCTTATCGAATATTTATTGAGAAATTACATGACCCAAATGTTGACTCAGAAAATGCCTTCAACATCAAATGGAAATACCTCCAAACATGTACCCAAACATACTATATACTTCTGCATAGAATTAGGTCTGTAGCATGATCATGACAGTTAGCAATGATAGACTCGGATAGTCTCTTCTAGCCTCTTTCTATCTATTAGGTTCCTATAATAATAGGGATCATAATTTTGAATTGACCATGTTAAGTCTTGTAATATTGTACATACCTTTGCTTTTCTGCAAATGTTTTCCCATTTAAAAAAATGTAAAGGGGGTATGTCCTAAAAGAATAATCAAAGGACAAAACAAAACAAAGATCAAAAAAGAATATTAAATATGAACCCCGCCAAAAAGAGATAAAAATAGATCATGAAAGTGTGCACATTCAAATGCCACTACTCTCAGTTTATTTTTGCAAATACGATTGTGTGCAGCTTGTAAAAATGCCACAATCCATGATGATCAAATAATTTAATCTTGATTCATTCATGATTTAAATTTCATGCTGATAGATAGAGAATAAATATCTGGCCAAACTGTTTAATCTTGACAGATCATTAGTTAGGTAGAGAATAATAATGAGCTAACCAGTTTAATCTGAGCCAGATGTTATAATATTAGAATTAGATAGTTTTCTTATCAAAAGAAAAAAAAAGGGTCAGCAAGCTCAAATGCACCTAATAAATGAAGAGAAAATGTTAGGGTAAATAAAGGGTAGGTAGAAGCAGTTTCCACAAGGCATGGAGAGCATCAGTTCGATCATTTCATATTACTAACTTCCTTCAAAACTCATTTTCCCTTGTAAAAATATCCCTTCCCATTCATTTTAAACCTTTTCCCGTTACTTCACTCATTTTCCCTTACTAAAACCCCTTTCCCTGGTTAGAAAACACATTTCCTTTAGAAAAGTGTATTCCCCTTTACTAATTACCTTTTCATTAGAAACATGCAAAAACCCACTTTCTTCATGGTTTTAAATGGTTGAAATATTATCGCGCCCCATTGAAAAACCTTCTCCGATATTAGTTTGAACACTAGTTCTTACTGTATTTTAACATCTCGCTATCCCTAACATCCCGCTATCCCATTTACCCCATACCCTTTAAATTATTCCATGCTAAAATTTAACTAACCCCCCACTATTTTAAATCCCTGACCCCTTTACTATTAATAGTTTTAAATTAAATTCAATCACCTGACGTTGCACATACATCTAACCCCTCCGCATTAAAAATCCTCTAGTCCCACCTATCAGAACCCCTGAACTCCATTCACCGTCTGATCTCCCCACTCAGATCCAATGATCAACAATCCATATCGTGTTCTCCACTTCCCAATGTTTAACACTTAAAAAGCACGCGATATGGGTGGTTTTCCCCACTCGCCTTTTCGCTATGTGGCATCCCCACATCATATCGCGTCCCTCGGCAAAAAATCGTTTACCACTTTTGATCCACGTGATAATCCACCATACCGCTCTTCCTTCAACTTCTCTTCCCATCCGAAACCACCTCCCTTTCCACGGCAGCCCCCTCAGAAAACCTACCTCCTACTGTCACCTCCTGCCCGAAGGCCTACTCCGACTGGTACACTACGTATCCCCGGAAGTCTTATCATCCATTATTGTGGAGTAAACTACTAATCTATCCCTGCACGTTGTAAAAAATTACAGAGTTTCCACAAAAAGATATTTCGTCATTGCCCTACCTCTGTTTGAAATACATAAACCTGGAATACCATTGCCAACGCAGAATAAAAACCTCTAGAGTTTGGACTCAATCCACAGATTTCCCAGTACTGCGTTTTCATTAACTACTGGTTTATTTTTGCATGTGATCATTTAAGACTTGGACAAACAGTTTTTACCTGTTTTTTCTAGATTCTCAGGAAATGTATTCAAATGGTTTTCCTCAATAAGAGATTCCATACAGCAGGAGAGCAGAAGAAGTCATTTACACAGAGGCAGTAATTGTTAAAATAGAGATAAATCAACTTTTTGCGAAACACAATGTAACTACTTCATGAAGAATGTGGGATAAATCCCATAAAGTGTGTGTATATATATATAATCCCTCTTTTTACCCCTTACTTCACAAAACCATATTAATATAAAGTTTTGGACTTTATATTAATTTCTCCCCGCAAGCCTATACTACCTCTTCCCCCTAGAAAGTCAACCAATGGCCCACCCAACACTAATAATTAAACCCCCCTTCATTTTTATTTGCCTCAAGACTCGTAAAAATAAATGAACGGTTAAAATTCCATATCGCACGCTCAGCTCATCTAACACTTAACACTCAAACAACAGGCGAGATTAGTGCCAAGGTGGGTTGGTTTTCCCAGCCCACCATTTTGCTACGTGGCAGCCCCACGTTATATCGTGTCCTCCAAAATAATACCACCTACCACTTTAAAGTGGTGCGATAAACCATTAATTGTTTTGGTTTTGAATCTTATAAATGTTACAGAAACATAGGGTGGATTAATTTCAAGTGAAATACAAAGATATGAGAATGCGGTAATATTTCAGAGCTACAGGTGAAACCATACTTGAGGTAAAATTATATAGCTACAAGCAATATGAGACTAAGGTTGTGGAATGAGATTCAAAGGTAAAATGGTTTTACAGCGACACATGAAATAAAATTCACGGATGCCATGAATTTATCAGAGAAAATAAAAGGGAAAATTTCACATGAAATTAATGTACAGGAAAGAAAAGATAGAATTCATGTAAATGCATTTCACGATAAAAGGTCATGTTGAAATCCATTTACAGGCATGGTGAAATCAATTTAAAGGCATAAAAACATGTTGCGGGTAAAAGTAAAAGAGTAAAGTGAGAATACTCTTCCAACCATACAAAGCAACACATGGTTTTGCAAAACCATCCAGGTATTCTACAAGGGTAAAAGGAATTTACATGCATATAAAATGAATTTACAGAGGAAGGAGTAATAGGAACAAAACTACACATGGTTTTATGAATTCAAGGAAAGAGAAAACAAAACCACGGATTGGAAAGAACACAGGATCAGCCAGCCATCAGTGAGGGAAGCCTCGGATTATCAAGTCAAAGGATCAAAAAGCACTTGAGTGAATTACTAAGAAAAAGAGAGATACATCTGCATCTGCTAGTTCATCTGCCAGCACATCCACAAATTTGGGTCCACATCTTACCTGCTCCAACTTCCACAGCAACAGCATTTTCACAACACATTCCACCAGAACTATTAATCTGCAGCAACTAGAGCTTTTAGTTCATCTATAGTCTAAAAATGTCTTATCTGTTAGAGACAACATTTATTGTAAACAGTTTGTAAATTTTGTATAAATACTTATGCTTTTGAAGTATTAGAGGTGTGGATTTCTGAACATTTCTATAGGTGAACTCATCTACAATTTGAGGGTTTACTGTACCTTTTTAGTTGACAGACAGGGCAAATAGTAGAAGCATTTCTTTACAGGATTCATGTGTTGAACCACTTCAGTGAAGTATATTTCAATTGTTCATGTTCTTCTCTAAAGTATTCCATAAACTTGATTTTTTTCTAAATCTGAATGGTATAACAAGAATGTTATTGCAGAAATTTTTTAAGTACTCTGCTCTTACTATGATAAATTTCTATGTTTTCTTCTGATATCTAGATCTGAGAATCCTTAATTGCTCTCCCATTGTTGTTGACCTCTTTCACTTCCTTCATTATCCAGTTTAAGGAATCCTTAATTGCTCCTTGATCCCAATTGAAAATCATTTCACTATTCCAGCCTTGAGATCTGATATTGCTAAGCTACCTTTCCCTGTAGCACTACTTTGTTGTTTCTATTATATTTTCTTGATATATTGACTCCATAGCCCAATGGAAAATAGACAGTCATCTATCCATCTAAATCAGTAATTCCACCAACAATTCAAATCAAAACCAAATCAAGCTTACATAACTAGCCTAAAATCAATTAAAACAACAAAGTTAAATCATTAAGAGAGAGCCCTCTCTGAGCATTAGGAAGGCTAGATCCTAATCTCCAAAGTAGGTTTGTGGTTACCTCAGTGATTTCTTTCTTTAGCCTTGAGAAAATTACGGAGTGATAACATAGTGGCGACCATACTAGGGACGAGAGCATTTTATTCATGAAAGATTATACAAAGATCAGATCTGATCTATGATGGTGGACAGTGATGAGACACACAAAGGTTAAAATCATCCATCTGGCTACTCCAGCTCCAAATCTATTTCAAAATCAAGACTCTACTGGAGGAATGAACCTGAAAGAACAATATGGGAAGATCAGGTTTCTAACTTGGATTGTTATCCAAGACATCATGTTTTTTCTCATCAAGAAGGTTTTTCAATGTATATTGTATTTTAGAGAAGATCTTAGATTAATTTTTTATTATTTTCCTTGGAATATTGTAAATACAAATTCTCCTTATCCATTTGAGCAGATTTCTTCTAAACCTTATGATGATCATTTTCTGATTGAGAAGCCTCAAACAATCAAGACTAATCTTACAATTCCTGTACATATTCCTATACCTTGTAAAGTTCCTGATAGATATAAGCCCCTCATGTTACCTCCTATACTCCATGATTTTCCTGATAACTATTACAAATATCTCCCCAATTTTGATGGAGAGAATGGTATCACTGCCCAAAAACATATTCAAGGTTTTGAGAATTATCTGGACCTATTTGAGATTAATGAAGATGATGTTATTATCAGGATTTTTGCTCTTTCTTTGCAAAGTAAAGTAAAGAGTTGGTTCAAGAACCTGCCTATTGCAAGCATCTCAAATTTCCAACAGTTTGTCAAATTTTTCCTTGATAGATGGATAATCAAAGTCAATCTTTTTCTGATCATAGAAGAATATAATCAGTTGAAAAGACAGCCAAATGAAACAATACAACAATTTTCTAATAGATTTAATCAAGTTTATTATTCAATGCCAACAAATATAAGACCTCCTCCTAATTCATCTCTCTTGCATTATCCAAAAGCATTTGATCCAGAAATAGAATTTCAGCTAAGAGAAAGAAACCCAACAACTCTTGAAAAGATGTAGAACATTGCAGTAGATGTAGAAGTTCATATGCTGATTAAAAAGCAAAAGTTGAAAGTAGAAGCAGAGAAGAACAACATTGCAGAGGTAAAACTCAACATTTTGGTAAGAAAAATAGAGGAAATGATACAGAAGATCACCATGCAAGATAAATTTTTTGTGCAAAATCACCATGACCTATTTATTTCAGAAAAAGAAAAGGTTGATATCCATGAACAAATTCTTGCTAATCCAACTACCATAGATAGGAAAATGGATTTACAGATCAATATGTGGAAGAGGAATCTACCGATCTAACATGTATGTTTGATGGCATTCCTTATTTTAATGATTTGCCTAAGTATGATCAGTATGATGATACTTATGTTCTCTTATTTCAAGCTAACTTAACAGAGCAATCAAAAGCTAGTTTCGGAAATAAGGAAATTCAATTTCAATAGCTTGAAAACATTGATCAGCTTATTCATATAAGCTATGAAAGTGAGGAAGAAAGTGCAGAAAATTTGGAAATAAGTGAAGGTTCTTTGCCTCTTTGTTTTGCTTCATTTAAGTTCATCAAAGAAAACTTTAAAGCAATAAAAAACAGCAGCCTTTTGGTATTGTTATTGATAGCAAAGAAGACAATAAAACTCTTGATCAAGATTCTTCAGTTTCACAACTACAGTTATCAAATTTTATTGAAACACTTGATCAAATGAAATAGGAAACTTCTATACCACAACCCATCTACAACCTGAGGGTTTACTGTACCTTTTCAGTTGACAGATAGGGCAAAAAATAGAAGCATTTCTTTACAATATTCATATGTTGAGCCACTTTAGTGAAGTATATTTCAATTGTTCATGTTCTTCTCTAAATTATTCCATAAACTTGAATGTTTTCTAAATTTGAATGGTATAACAGGAATTTTATTACAGAAATTGTTTAAGTACACTCTGCTCTTACTGTTATATATTTCTATGTTTTCTTCTGATATTCTGATCAGAGAATCCTTAATTGATCTCCCATCCGGGTTGACCTCTTTCACTTCCTTCATTATCAATCCTTAATTGCTCCTTGATCCAAATTGAAAATAATTTCACCATTCCAGCCTTGAGATCTAATATTTCTCAACTACCTTGCCCTGTAACATTGCTTTTATAGTTTGTTTCTATTTTGTTTTCTTGATATATTGACTCCATATCCCAATGGAAAACAGACAGTCATCTATCCATCTAAATCAGTAATTCCACCAACAATTCAAATCAAAACCAAATCAAGCTTACATAACTAGCATAAAATCAATTAAAACAAAAAAGTTAAGTCATTAAGAGAGAGCCCTCTCTGAGCATTAAGAAGGCTAGATGCTAATCTCCAAAGTAGGTTTGTGGTTACCTTGGTGATTTCTTTCTTTAGCCTTGAGAAAATTATGGAGTGATAACAGTATCCTCGCACTACATGAAGATCCTCCATACTTTGATAGAACGATGATTGGAGCTTGTTTCAAGGCTTTGTAATGCTAAAAAAATGACTATCAATACAGCGAGAACAAAACCCTTTTATATCAAAGTGTAGACATATATGTGAGAAGGGTTAGGGCTCTTCTAGCCCTACAATATCTTCGATGTTTATGATAGTGATTTTCTCCTTGCAAATTCAGCTAGATCGGACCTTCAACTCAACAGCATACACAAGAAATGAGATGCCCTAACTTGGATCAGAATGCACAATAGAGAACAAGCTTGTGGATGAGGAAACATACCTCCTCAATGACTACAACTACCCTTATCATCGACCCTTTCACTTTGCTTGTATTCTCGAATAAGAAATGAAGTTGTTGTGTCTTAAAGAGGTGTCAATGCAACCTATATATAGGCTTACCTGCTTAACATTAAGCCGACGTGATCTTTTGACATGATCCTTTTAGCTGACGTGATTCTTAATTTAGTTGATGTTGTAATAAGAGGTTTCGAGAATTTCTTCAAGTAGTTTCTTTGCAACAAATCCGTGGGTACATGTTGGAGTATTTCATTAATGATATAGAAGGGTTCTTGACTTACATAAATTATATTTACATGAGTAATAATAAATGATTGTCTTCATTTTTACATGACTCATCTAAGACTCTCAATTGGAGCCAAAAATTCTTAAGCATGAAACCCATGTCTCAAGCAACAATAAAAAAATTTCCTTAATACAAAAAATACATTGTTACAATATTTGACATGATGAAGGCTGAACCTAGTTACACTATTTTCAACATTCCCTCTTATCTAGGGAGGTATTCATACATAAATGGTACATGGGCATTCTCAATACAAGATTTCTCATAAGCAAAGAGTCGGATTAGTTATCCATCTGTTATAGCATCATTTCAACCAACATTGTTTCCATATAGCAAGGCCTTGACTAATAGCTCTATCTCTGAAATAGATCAGAGCACATAATGTTTGCAAGACCAATGACTAATAGACATGCATCATGATTGTCTCTCTTAGGGTCATACTCACCTGGGTGTTCTCCAAGTATGCCCTACTAGGAATATTCTCATCTTGGCTTCCCAGCCCTCAAGAATATCGGTCCTCTTGCCCACTCTTGTCTTGGATGCCCTACCACATCCTCAAAGAGTATCAAATGCCAGATGATTACACAATCCTCCATTCTTTCTTCCAAGTTGAAGACAAGAATGTCGTGTCTAACTCTCCCTCTTAACTAGGGACGAGTTCCAAGTTTCTCTTAACTTAGAAACTTGCTTGAGTTCCTTTACTCATTGGAACTACCCAGAGCTCCCTCTTACCCAGGGACTCTATCATTAGTGCTTTATAGGGTCTTCTAGTTGATTGATGATCCAAGACTTCGATATCATCAATTTTCTCCACATGTAGGGTTCAGCCATCCATTACTTTCCTTTGTCATGTCATCCCAGAAAGTATCCTCCTTAGCTTTACATCTCAGGCTTCCTTCATAGGGCCATATATCTGCACCTTTCCTTCAATGGTGATTGTTCTAGGTCACGAGGTACATAGTTGTGACATCCTTCACAACTCTTCTTACCATAGCCCTGCATATATACCTATACTTTTCCAAGAGGCGAGACACCAAAAACAAATCACATGTTACCTTTTGGTGATGGCCTTTTTCCTGTGACATCTTCTTGTAGGTATCAACATCTTGCATACATGTTGAAACATCTCCCAACGATATATGTTGTCAACTATCTTCATATTTTCATACTTCCATTAGAGTCTTCACATCTTTCCAGGGGAGTTCTTGGTCAAGTCATCCTGATCCTCTAGATGCTGATTTCCTTCATCATGGTTTCATGATCTCGTCCATCCTCACATCTTCCATCCCATGAGCTTTCAATCAGAGTTCTTCAATCGTAATCAACCACCTCATACTTCATATGATGATATTATGTTGATTTCATCTAATGTCCTTCTGCATCCTTTCAGAGGAGGAGATCATTTTTACTTTTGATCATGCTTGATCTATGTTGCCTACAACCATATGACATGATATTACAATATTACATATAGCCACAAACATACACACCTCACTTTACCTTTTCTACTTCCAGCAACTTCCTTGATTTAAAAGATCTTCAATCCCTTGATCTGCTTTATTTCTCATGCCATTGGACCATCATCTCATGAATTCCAAAAAGTTGGATTTCCTTATGAAACACTTGCTGCCTTACCTGACTAGGGAATCCTTCACTGAGATTTCCATTAGAGAATCCCCATCTGGAAAATGCTTCCTTTGTCTTGGATGACTTCTTCCTTGCATTAATGAGATTCCCAAGTGCTATGTCCTTCATGATTCCCATATGAGCTCTTGCTTCCATGATGCCACGAAGCATATTCTTACTATGATCATATCTGCACAGACTTCTGATAAGATCCTTTTGAGAGGGATACCGTATCATTCATATTGGAGATATATTACTCCCTCTTTCCTTTAGCTTCCTCTATCCTTCAGATGACATGAACTCTTCTCCATAATCTTCCCATAGCACTAAATCTTAGCTATACTAAATTGTCTTGTTTGAGGACCAAACTTCCCTTTGCATTCTTTAATCTTTTAACCTTCAACACTTTTGTCCACAACTTATCCTTTTTCTATTTTTCATAGGTACCATAAGTTGTTAGATGAGGAAGCTTCCTTTTCCCAAGGACACTTGACATCTTGCTTATTAAGAAAATAGATGATTGTCTTCTTATCATCTTTCTCAAATCTCCCAATTGAGATCTCATGAAGATGACCTTCTTTACTGCATTTCAGAGAGTATGTCTTCTACCATTTCAATTAGGTCACTGCTACACCATGACTACAATAATCCTTGTTGCTCCTTCACTGAGATCATTATTGTTGTACCTTTATAACAACGATGTCTTTATGATAGCTACACCGAGATAGTGATCAAGACCTTGCCTTTATCATAGCCGATATCATGCCCATGACCTTGTCTTCATAAAAGAACAAGATCGCGACTGTTATTTTATTGTCACGTCTTTACTGAGAACTTTACTATTCTCTTACTAAGATCATGTCTACACTTTTACCGAAACCATAACTGTAACAATTGGATCTTGTTGAAATCATTGATGCACCATGATTGTCTCTTGAGATTACCATGGAGGTGATCTCGGCCTCTTCATCAAGCCCATGATCTTCCAAGAGAAAGATCATGATCTTTGTCACTAATCATCGCTGTTATCATAGTTTCTTTCATTATGCTTATATCCTAACAATTACTATCATTACTATTTCCTCCTCATCTGCATCTTTTAACGCAACTTAAAACCATCATCACTGCATTTTTATATGCCTCAACTTCGCAATTCTTTTCAACATGTTTATATATATAATATACATATGCCAAGACTGTGAGTTTGATACTACATAAGGATAGTGAAGGTTCTAATTCTACATACATTCACCGAGACTGTGATAATTTCATTGAGATTCTTACCTTTGATTCATGCCAATACTGTAATGGTTACTGTTCTATTTTATTATGCTGAAACTGTCTGAGTTACTTCTCCTTCTTTAGACTGTGATCTTAACCAAGATTGTAGCCATTTATGATAGAGGTTCCTTGTTGTGCCTATCTAGGATTTCAGACCTCTGAGAAAGGCATCAAAGTCTTGTTTGCTTGCACCCATACGAAATACTAAGCCTGTGCTTTATCACCAAGATCTTGTGTCCATCTAAGATCTGTATCACGTCTTCCTGTAGTGTAGATCTTTGTTCTTATACCCATCCGAAGTTCCTTTTGCTTTATTCAATCGAGATCTAGCTTGAATGTACCTTAAACCCATCCGAGGTGTAGTCAAGCCTTTCACTGAAAATGCCTATGACTCTTCTCCTCTATATATGTGAAATTTCATGAAAAACCTTCTTGTGCCTTTTCGCATTGACCCATACTTTCTTGTTCTTTTGATTGATGATGTTTGTCAACCATAGCCCAATACTTTCCAACTACTGCATGAGGAATTTGATCTTCTTTATGCCCTTTGTTGTACCACCCTCTAATACCATGTTGAGAAATTGAAGGGGAATATAAATATTTGATTTCTTTAACTATGACAACTGCTTGAAATCTTATTACTTTGAATTCTTCCTTTTATTGTCTATATGAATTATTATCTTCAAAAAATTACCAAAATAAGAAGATCATAATACACAAGTACACAAAATATTGGCACCAAGCTAGGGAAAAAAACTCCCCTAATCTTGAGAGGAAAATCCCTTTGAACTCTTTCTCTCAAATATTTATTGAGAATTACATGACCCAAACATTGACTCAGAAAATGCCTTCAACATCAAATAAAAATACCTCCAAAGATGTAGCCAAACATACTATATACTTTTGGAGAGAATTAGGTTTGTAGCAGGATCATGACAATTAGCAATGATAGACTTAGATAGGCTCTTCTAGCCTCTTTCTATCCTCGCACTACATGAAGATCCTCCATACCTCGACAAAACGATGATTGGAGCTTGTTTCAAGGCTTTGTAATGCTAAAACAATGACTATCAATACATTGAGAACAAAACCCTTTTATATCAGAGTGTAGACATATATGTGAGAAGGGTTAGGGCTCTTCTAGCCCTACGATATCTTCGATCTTTACGACAGTGATTTTCTCCTTGCAAATTTTGCTAGATCAGACCTTCAACTCAACAACATACATAAGAAATAAGATGCCCTAACTCAAATCAAAATTGTGAAACCCGGATCAGAGTGCCACAATAGAGAACAAGCTTGTGGATGAGGGAACAAACCTCCTCAATGAGTGTAACTACCCTTATCATCGACCCTTTCACTTTTATTGTATTCACGAATGAGAAATGAAGTTGTTGTGTCTTGAATAGGTGTCAACGCAACCTATATATAGGCTTACCTCCTTACCATTAGGCTTGCGTGATATTTTGACATGATCCTTTTAGCCGATGTGATTCTTGATTTAGTTGACATGGTAATAAGAGGTTTCTAGAATTTCTTCAAGTAGTTTCTTTGCAACAAATCCGTGGGTACATGTTGGAGTATTTCATTGATGATATAGAAGGCTTCTTGACTTACATCAATTATATATACACGAGTAATAATACATGATTGTCTTCATTTTTACATGACTCATCTAAGACTCTCAATTGGAGCCAAAACTTCTTGAGCATGAAACCCATGTCTCAAGAAACAATACAAAATTTCCCTTACTACAAAAAATACATCATTACAATATTTGACATGATGAAGACTGAACCTAGTTACACTATTTTCAACAACTACTTGCCTTATTCTTTGACTGATGTATAGACTCTAGATTCTATGGTACACATGTGGCAAGAGGTTGTTGGGGCATTAAAGAAATCGTAATAGGTAATGGAGCCTAGAGATGGTTGCGCCAGTCAGTGCTATTGATGGTTGGTAGTAGGTACATTTCTTTTTACCTAAGATGCACTTGGCGCGGTTGATGGTCAATCAGTATGAAAATAAAAGTTTAGAAATAAAAAGTTTTGATGGGTATTATATATATATATATATATATATATATACACACACACACACGTATATGTGCATAGCATTTGCATGTTTCACATGACAATTCTCCACAATTTCTCCCTCCATGCACCAACACCTCCTTTGCAATCATAGTCTCAATCTAACTCATCCCTTGTTTGGGTCTATTTCCAAATGGGAATGGTTACATCCTCTTTAGTCGCTACCTTTGCCTGTACCTTCGGGCTCAACCTCTGCTCATCCCAACAAATCCATTAATTCCTCCTATGTTGTCTTTATAAATCATAGGGGTCCCAATGTCAAGAAAACCTTCGTGATTTTACTCTACCATTGGCTGATTTTATGTAGATTGAAGGTATTTTTGGATCAGGAGGAGTTGGAACAAGGAGACTATCTTACCCCTCAAATAGAAATGGTTATTCAAACAACCACAATCCATGTGGCCATTTTATAAGCCAAATATGGGATTTCGAAATGTAGAGAAGAATTGTTTGGTGAAAGAGATGGAAGAACATGAGTAGAGGTGGCTCTTTTTGTGTCATCCTCTCGAAGTTTTGAAGATACATATGCATGACCACCTAAGAGACTTGGGAAGACATATTGCATGGTCTTCATTGGCGCCATGTCTTTGGCATTGGAAAGAGAATGTTTTTAATGATTTGCTGCAACTATCATCTATGAGTAGTCAATCAAATAATCCTTTATATATTATCTATAAGGATCCATGTCCAATTTTGTAGTTCTACATTGTTTTGTTTTGCAAGAACAAGCCTGTAATAATAATGATTTTTCGATAATGGATAAGTAATAATTGTGCGCAAAATTAGATTGATTCTTAGTGAATATCATGACAATGATAAATTTGACAACATTCAAATGATGAGGCTACACCTTGTTGATAGTGAAGGATCTCCCTTGGAACACATTCTAAATATCGTGAAGTTCCCAAATCTTATATGGCTCCGCTGGAAAGAGTTTCCATACTCTTCTCCCCCTCCTCGGATTCCAACGAAGTTAAGGTTTATTTAGGTGTCCAAGGACACATTAAAAGCATTGTGGCAACAAGAATCCCAGGTAAATTGAAATTTGTTGTGTAAATGTGTGTCTAGTGGCTCTTACTACCAAAAGATTATCTCAAAAGGATTCAGAATTTTTAGTAGATGAGAATCATGATCCACATATAAATATATTTCTTTTAGTTTCTTGTATGTGTGGAGGAGTTGTGAATAGATGGATGTTTGCAGTTGAAGAACATATGGCAGTTTCCTTAGTTGACAAAAATTCAACGGTTAGATGTTAGTGGGTGCGCTCAGTAGTGAACCACATATCTTACATGTCCTTCAAAGTGTCTCCATGTTGTAGATAAAGTTTTTGTAAGTTCGTCATCCTCGCTTTTGATTTTAATACAAAAATTTATAATAATTGTTTAATTATTTTGACACACTTGTGTTTTTTTTTTAATTTAAATCTTTATGGGTCGAAATGAAAGATGTAGATATATTTCTAATGGAATTTAAAAAAAAAAGGTGATTGTATATTTGTTGTTTTGAATTTATTAATATATATATATATATATTTTGGTTGGTTTATTAATATAATATATCTTGATGGTCCTCATGGATAATAAGGTTTTTTTCCTAAACTCATGTTACACATTTTCAAAACCCTTCATAAATTCATGAGCAAATTATAAATATGATTACACTCATAAACTTTATTTGTTCACCATTTTTAGAAGAAACATTAACCATATGTTTTCTTCATACAATTGTAAATATTGAGATGACTCTGATGATATTATATTCACAGCTACACAAATATTCTAGAGTTTTGACATTTCACCTAAATTGTAGAAAATAAATGTTGATTCTTTTATACATCCAACTGAATCAATGCCTTATTAGTTGCTATTTATGCTTGTGTTTTCTTAGTATATCTTGGTTAAGTACATTTTAAAAATATCAAAAATATCTTAGTATTTTCAAGAGAGGGCTAGTCCTAATTTAAAATTTTAAATATTTAGAAGGACATTATTTCATTTTTGCATTTTTTGTGAAGGGTTTATTTGAAATACACTTTTCAATAGAAGTATATATATTTTTTATAACATTTCATCTTTTAAGGGTTAGATGAATATATCCCCTTCCAAATAAAAATATGAACAACCCTTCAAATTTGACCATGGCTCCCAAGTGGCCTCCTCTTGGGTAAAGTGCTTCCATTGTACTTTACCCCTCTGATCTAATATTTGTTGTGGTTCTACCTAGAAATATCCTTCTGGTTCCACCTATACCACATTCCAATCAATCATGTGAGAACTGTCATGAACGTACTTTTTCAATAACGAGACATGAAAAACATTATGCACTTTTATATGGTTTGGGAAATGCTAGCTAATAGTGCACTAAGCCAACTCTAGCTATTATCTCAAAGAGACCACAAAACCTTGGTGGTTGTTTAGCACAAGTTCCTAGTCACAAAGTGTTCTTCTTCGGATTTACTTCGATATACATGTGTTTTCCCACTTTGAATTCCTTGTGCATTCTCTTTTGGTCTGCTTAGATTTTCTGTCTAGCTTGTGTTGTTTTCAAATTGGGTCTTATTTTCTTTACTGCCTATTCTATTTCCTGAAGGACATCAAGGCCCAATATCTACCTGTCTTCCAATTGACTCCAAATTAATGGAGTGTGGCATTTCCTTCCATACATAGCATCAAATGGGCTCATTTTTATAGGCACCTAGTAGCTTTTATTGTATGCAAATTTTTCTAAGTATAAAAAATCCTCCCACTTAGTGGGTTTATCCATAATATACATTCTTAACATGCCTTCTAAAATATATTTCATCATTTTTGTTTGACCATTCGTTTGGGTATTGTAGGTGATACGAAAATTGAGTTGTGTACCCATCCCGCCAAACAATGTCTTCGAGAAATTAGAAGTGATTTAGTGTCTCTATATGATATTACTACTTTTAGTATTCCACATAGCCAAAAGGTTTCCTTCATGAATATGTCTGTAATCTATGTTGTTCCAAATGTAGAGTATACAAGTATGAAATGTGCTACTCTACTTAATTTTTCCACAACGACCATAATAGAGTCATGTTGTCTTCTAGTTCTTGGAAGACCCTTGATAAAATCTAAAGAGATAACCCCCCACTTCCATTCTGGAATTGGTAACGGGTTTAATAGTTCAATTGGGTGTTGGTTCTCTACCTTCACCTGCTGACACTCTAAACATTTAGCCAAATACTATGTCACTTCTTTCTTCATGTTGGGCTAATAAAATTATTTTCTCAATGTTGAAATAATTTTTGATATCCAAGGTGTCCTGCAAAATGGTTCCGGTGATGTTCATTCAAAATAAGTTGTTTTAGTGCAGCTTTATTAGGAACATAATTTTTTTTCCTAAAGGTTAGCAATTTTTCTTGATATTCTGCATAGCTAAGAAATTTTATATGTTGTAGTTTATGTTGTAATTCCAGATAAACTACATCTTTCTATGCTGAGATTTTGATTTGTCCTGCAAAATTTGTCTTCGAATATGAACATGAACTGTAGTTAATTTATTTTCACTCCTACTTAGGGTGTCTGCTACTTTATTCTCTTTACCTTTGTTTTGCTTTATGTCAAATTTAAATTCACTTAAAAGTTCCATCCACCTAGTCTATCTATCATTCAAATCAGATTGACTAAAAAAAAATACTTTAGGCTTATGTGGTCAGTAATAAGTATAAACGTTTTTTCCAATAAGTAGTGCCTCCACATCTTAAAGAATTTATAACAAAAATTAATTATAATTCATAAACAACATAGTTATTTTCGTGTGGTTTTAGTTTTCTTGATTCATACACAACCACATAGTTTTCCTACATTGACAAACCACCCAACCCCTTAAGACAAGCATCAGTACATACAAAAAACTCTTTTTTTGGAAATGCAATCTTCAAAATAGGTGCTACTATTAACAAATATTTTAACTTATTAAAACTCTCTTGACACTTGGTTTTCCAATCAAATTTCACTCTTTTCTATTGTAAAGAAGTGATGGGATATGATAAATTTGGGAAACCCCTTAATGAACCTTCTGTAATACCCATGAAGGACCTGATATCTGATATTTGTAAACAATTGAATGCTTGAATTGTAACCATGGATAAATATTTTGAATATGACGACATAGTAGATAAAAAGAAGTTCAAGTTTGATGTTACAAGATTGAAAGGACATATCTTGCTATGGTGGAATAACATATAAAATGGAAGAAGAAAGAAGGGCATATCATGGAGTAGAATGGTAGCTAAGATGAAATCCAAATTCATGCCAAGGGATTACTACACACACCTAATTAGGAGACTTCAAACTTTGAGGTAGAAGGAAATGACTGTGAATTATTATACACAGAAATTCTACAAGTTGACCATAAGAGCAGGTCACATAGAAAAATATATGAATAAGTTAGCAGGTGTTGGACTAACTGTCACATCTCTAGGAATAGATCATGTCGACTAACTACCACATTGGGAACATGGGACTAAACCCCCACTCAAGGTAATGGCAAGGGCTTGGAAGTTTACTAATGCCTGGCTTGGAAGTTTACTAATGCCTGTGATGTAGAGAATGGAATTAAAGGAAACAATTTCATTGTAAGGGTTTGAAAGTTTACTAATTCCTACGAGTTTTAGTGTAATAGAAATCTTCAACAATAAAGATTGAGTTGCATATATTGAAATTAAAATAAATAAGCTCATGGTAAGAGTCTGGAAGTTTATTGATGCTTGCAATTTTTGAGGTGATGGCATACTTTAACAATAAAGATGGAGTAGTAGAGATTGAAATCAAAGCAAATAAGCTCAGTGCAATTATAAACCCCAACAATAAAGATGGATGAATTATAGCTTCTGTTTAAGGACATGGAATGATGCCATTGAAGTCAAATCATTATGTATGACTAGGATTGATGATCTGGTCCAAAGATCAAATTTTATAATAAATTAGCCTTTATAGCACAAGATTAAATATAACATTTTTCCTTAATTTCTTGAAACATAAAATCACACAAAATCACTAGAAAATCCATTAATTAAGGTCCATAAGCTTGAGTCAACTATCATTCAATTTGGATTCCAATCAAGTGTCTTTTAATAATGTTGATTGCTCTTGGATATAGCCATATATAACACTTGATCTTCATCGACCATGTGAAAGTCAGCAGGCTAACAAAATTTTTTGTTAGGATCCCATTTAAAGTTACGAGGTTGTAGTGTGACCCTATATTGAGAAAGTGTCTTTTAATAATGTTAATTGCTCTTGGATATAGCCATATATAAGACTAGATCTTCATCGACGATGTGAAAGTCGGCAGGCTAAATTTTGTTAGGATCCCCTTTAAAGCTACGAGGTTGTAGTGTAACTATTGGTATTTTAGAAAACTAAAATTAAAGAGAAATAATTTAAATATTGATATTTTAAAATAAGAGTTTATTTTTTAACGTATTGTTTTTAGTGTGATTTTTTGGCAGTTTTTCCAGTGGGTTTTTCTGGTCTAATTTTTGAAAAATCTGGCAAGAATTTATTGAAATCACAAGTTTGATAGGTTATCTCTACACAATCCAAGTGCCCTAGGGGTTTTTCAGGGTGTTGAATCCATATATAGAGTCAAAAGATCAGCTTAAATAACATAAATCAAGATTTCACCTCAAATTTCTCTAAAATCCAAGAAAAATTTATTGAAATCACAAGTTTTCCCTGCACAATCCAAGTGACCTATGGTTTTTCAGGGTGGTGAATCCATATATACAGTCAAAAGACCAATTTAAATAACATAAATCAAGATTTCACCTCAAATTTCATATATCAAGATTTCACCTCAAATTTCTTTAAAATCTGGCAAGAATTTATTGAAATTGCAAGTTTGATAGGTAATCCCTGCACAATCCAAATGCCCTAGGGGTTTTTCAGGGTGCTTAATCCATATATATAGTCAAAAGACCAATTTAAATAACATAAATCAAGATTTCACCTCAAATTCGGACACCATAAAATCCAAAAAGTCACACGAAAGACAACTCCATTTTTTAAATACACTTACAAATCATTTCAACCCTTACCAAAGAAAATACAATGATAAAAATGATGAAAAACAACAAAACCTTGTCAAATAAACTATTTTTAAATGAATGATATATTTTTTAATATTGATTAGATAAATATATATTTTTTATTATATAAAATATATTATAGGTACATTTAAACTATAATTATTTTATATTTGAATTTACTTTAAAATACTAAGATTTTTAAATTAAAAAATAATTTAAATTACTAAATTTCAAAGTTAAGTATTTTTAAGAATATTAAAAAATTAAGTTATATAATATTTAATCATTATATATATAATACATGTTTATTGTTTTTTTTAATGAATTACGTAAAAGTTAAAAATGAAAAGAATAAGAGCTTGATTTTTTTTTATGCTTAGTAGATCTAGATTTAAAATGGATCTAGGTTGGTCTTTATTTCTTCAAATATTATGTGCAAATTATGAGTAATTTAAGCATTTGATGTTTTAACATTTTATGAAAATTAAATTATATTTATAAGTAGAAAGTTCTTTAATATTTGTCTCTTTGAATATAATGTGTAAATTATATGAATAGTTTGAATATTTCGTTTCTTGAATTTTTTATGTTTTGATTTTCTAATTAGTTTTGTAACAATGAATTACTTGTTTTCTAATTAATTTGCCTAAAATTTGATTAAATGGTTTTTAATTACGTTGAGTTAAAATATATTTTTATGCTAAATAATTATTATGAAGTTTAATAATTACTTTCAAAATGGTTCATAGTGTAATGTTTTTATAAGGAAATTTTTCTGGTAAGCTTCTAGAAAGGTTATAAATAAAGGATCGATTTACTTAATGCATAATTAAGAGAAATGTTCAAATAAGTTAAGCAAACTTGAAAAGTTGTGTTAGAAAGAATATTTAATTTACTAAAAAAAAAGAGGTTTATTCATATTATTAATATTAGACAAATAATAACTATTAATTACAACCACATCAAAAATATTAATGTTTTTATATTAAACATAATGGTTTTTCTATAATATATATATTAAATGTATCTATTTAAATGAAAACATTAATATAATTAATGTAATATTAAATGTCATATTTATCACATAGTTTTACATTTCATTTACTTTTTACGCTATCAAATCTAAAAAATAAATACAAACCTAACGTTATGATTATTAATTATTTCGTGTAAGAATTAAAATACAATTATGATTTTTATTAATTATTTCGTGTAAGAATTAAAATACAATTATGATTTTTAATTATAGAAATTTTGAAAATTGGTTTGCTCACTTGAAACAAGGTTTAAGTGTTTAATCTCTTAATGTTGCAAACTTTAATTTTGGCTTTTATTTGCAATATTTGTATTCAAACCTTCTCCAATTTAATTGCACGAGTTTTTCCACTTAGGACAATGTTGCAAGTTCATGACAACCCAAAGTTCATTAAAACCGTACCATTTACGATGTACGTGCACAAATATTAAATATACCCAATAAAATTTCTATTAAATTAATCACAATGCCTGTCCTCAACTTAGACTTTAAATGAATTCATTGGCATTCTTAATAGGTGTAGAATGACACTATTGCGATGTGACACATGTACTCTAATTACAAAGTGGAGTCTGTTGTACATAAGTAATACTTACAAAATAAGGGTTATAAGAATTGAACCAATAATATTATAAATAAATAAATTTAAATATTATGAAAAAATAATAAAATTCAATTGGTAATGTTAAATTATAAAAGAATTTCAAAAAAAATTTGGTCAAACTCAACTAATAGCTAATCAATACAAACTGAATGTGTTATACACTGCCTACGATAGGTATAATAAACTAATAGGAACAAGCCTTCCAACTAAAACGACCAAGAATTTGGATTAAAAAAAATGAACCTATGTCAGACATTATTTGTCCTTTATTGTTTTTAAAGATTATGAATTTCAAAAAACTAATAAGAACAAAAATTCCATTCCATCTATAATGACTAAGAATCTAGATGAAAAACAATGAATCTGTGTCAGAGAATCTGGATGAAAAACAAGGAAACCATTTCAAACATTATTTATTACATTTCAAGGAATTAATTAGAGTTAAGTCTTTACATGTACTGAAAAACGACAGCACATAAAATCCATGTGGATGTTTTTAACAACATGGATTAAATAGTTTTTTTTCTTATTGGTTTAGGGGAGGTGAAACCATGAAATCTACCTTGCACACCAAGTAGGATATAAAAGACTCCAAGCAACATCTGGTTCCCAAGTTGATCTAAAATGGGGCACTAAAGGCTTCTTGTCATGCTTACAAGAACCTCTCCCACTCCAAAGCTTATATATTACCAAGATCTATGCTTATGATTGACAATTTGTGGAATAAATAACTTGAAATAGGTGTATGCTTTTAGTTTGCCTTTGACTGCTTAATTGCCTTAAGTTTATTTTCTTAAACTGATACATAAACACATATAACAGTAAATGCAGCAAATAAACAAACACGTAAAGACAACAAGTTTAATTAGGAGTTCACCCTGATATCTTGTGCTACGCCTCCATGAGCTCTAGTAAACTCAACTAGGCTCTTTGGGATTATGGTAAACTTCTTTTACAAGTTCCACACTCAACTCCATTGGTTTACAATTGAACCTATGGGTTTAGAATACCATCTTTTCCATCTGGCTGTCCATACTCTGTAGACAGATCTAGGCTTCTCTGGACTAGATTCCTTCAATCAATGCTCCGGGCTATCTTGAGCTCCTGGCTTGCATTAACTCCCTCATAATTCTTTTACTATCTTTGGAATTCCTTCTTTTGTCTTCAGCACACTTCGAGCATCACCAATAGCTTGATCATTTGATCTATTTATTGTTCTGCAACTTCATTACAACCCACGGCTCTTAGAAGTCTGTTTTGAGCTCTCTGGCTTTGCGGCTCTGGCTCTCTAGCTAACTGGCTCTGGCTCTCATCTCTCTGGCTCATCTGGCTCTGGCTCTCTTAGCTATCTGGCTCTGTTTGTCTGGCTCTGCCTCCAACCTCTAGTGGCTCTGCCTCTACTAGGCCCTCTGGCTTTGAAGCTCTCAAGCTTCCTAGCTCTCGGTGCTCAAGTTCTTGGGCTCTCTGTCCCTTCCTCATCCTGAGGAAATGTCCTTCGCAATTGTCCCAACCTCTGGCGACTTCTGCTTCTACTCGGCCCTCTGGCTCTGAAGCTCTCAGGCTTCCTGGCTCTCGGTGCCCAAGTTCTCGGGCTCTCTGTCCCTTCCTCGTCCTGAGGAATCATCCCTGGGCAATTCGCCCCCAACCTCTGGTGGCTCTATTTCTCTATCAGCTCTGTGGCTATGGGATGTTACAACATGAGCTCTTTGAAGAGAGAACTTCCCTAAAGGGAGCCTACTGTGAGCTCCTCGAAGGGAGACTCCTGAAGGGAGACTAACTTCTTCGCTTGGCTCTCTCGCCTTTTAGGAATCCTTTGACTTTGTGGCTTCCATGTATGTTCCTCTCTGTGCAATCATTCCTCTATGGCTTTGCGGCTTCTTCTTGTCCCTGTCTCTTCGGCTGGCCCTCTGGCTTACTAGCTTTGTGGCTCTGCGTGTGGCCCTCTTGCTCTCTGGCTCTCTGGCTCTGCATCTGGCCCTCGGGCTTCTGGCTCTGTGACTCTGCATGTTACATAACGCATTCCTGTTACAAACGCATCATTTGTTACAAAAAACCCACTTACAGTGTGGCACAATGATTTTAGAACAGGGATAGTTACAAAGGAATTGGCGACCTTTTTCAGATGAAATCCCGAAAATGACCATAATAACCAATACAAAGGAAATACATAGAAATCCCGACAAAACGCCTTATATCGGAACTCAAATTTTATGCAGCCGCATCTATAAACCTGTCGATTCCACGCTCTTATCACATATCACATATCGCGTTGCCCAAAGGTCATGGCCTATTTGTATTTGGGATTCCTGATCTCTGATCGCCGATATCGCTGGTCGGCCCATCGCATATCGCATGTCGCATGGGTCGCGGTACTCTACTCTTGCTTTGTTGCGATCCGATAGTCGATCGCATCAGCGTATCACTATCGTCTCCATTGCATGTGCATTGGCCCTTTATATTATTGCGATCCCGATCGCCGATCGCACTATGAGCGCATCGCATATCGCAAGTCACAATGGCTCGAGGTCTATGCCTCCGCCAATGGATGGCTCCAATGCAATATACATTGTCGATCGTCGATCCCCCGATCTGCTTTGTTGCAATCGCTAATCACAATGGCCGCTAGTCTTGGTCCCTTCCTCTTGGAAATCTGCGATGTGATATTATCATATCCACCGTTGATCTGCGTGCCCGATCTACGGTCCACGTTATATCGTGCTAATCACTAATCACAATTCCCTAAGGCCACGGTCCTTTAAACACTCCACTTGTCTTTTCTCTGATGCAATGAAAGGTTGCGATGCGATAAACTTTAAGGGATTTTATGTTTAAAAACACCTTTTCCCTTAAGTCCCATTTAGTAAGAAATTGCCTCCTTTTCAAAGGACAATGGGCAAATTTATTTTTACAATAACGCCTTCATCTGGAGTCCATTTTGGTCCATTCAAATTGCGCTAGATTCATAATGAAGAGATCTATGCAATGAGACTATTTTCAGGAGCATCCTTTGAATTTCATTTTTGAGCATTTAGAAAGTCTTCGAGGATCATTTTCTGATCACGCCTCCCCACTGGGAATCTTTTGGACCCCAAAAGACTGATATATTGATCTACACAGTAGATGAGAGTAATAGCACCCTCTTCTTTCAGCCTTCATGCACTTGCCTTGCATAGCTAGTGCCTCTAATCCAAAGCCTTTAAACACTTTCCTTACGGGATGTGCTTGTCCTCCGGTTAAGAACTGTCTTCCCCCTTGTCTTCCTATAGAACTCCTGTTGAGAAGGTTACAGAAGGTAGTTTGAACTTCTCTTCCTTGGTCATTGATCCAAGGTGGCTCAAACAAATGTGAAGTTACATCTTCTTCACAAAAATTTACATTTGTATCTGTTTGACATATTTTCAACAACAACTGTTAACAACAACAAAATTACAGACAACAACTGGATGGCCTAAACTTCTGCTTCAACAAAAGAAACAGATTTCACATCTTGTGAACACCTCCATGTCTTTACATATGCATACAAATGATGGACTAGATAACAAGCCCGATATTACATGCATGTTTAAAAACAAAGCAATCAACCCTTCAAGTTAATCACACATACATGTTCAAATACAAGGAAATCATTAGCATCCCTGTGTTCATGCACATCATTCTCATGCATGCATTTCATCCTTAAACTTTTGCTTAAGTACACTGTACTTTCGAAGCTGAAATGAACACAATGTTTGAAGCAATAAAGTGAGTTTGCCTACTCAACTTTTTCCATCCTGCAACTTGCATCTCATTAGCAAAGAAATGCAATAAATCAAAAGACAAGCTTCCTTTTGCAACAAACCTCTTGTGCTTCAATGATTGTCTTGAGCTCCTTCGGGATAAGGAGAATGCCTTTAGCCCTTCTTCCTTCTTGTCCTCTCCTAGAATTAGCTATCAGTAGCTTTCCCTTCACCTTTGCAACTCAAACGACAGTCAATTTACAAACAATCAAACAAAAGAATTTGACTATTTGAACACCTTTCAAGTCAAACAAGCATATAGATTGCTCTATCAATCGAGCATTCTGATCTGATACCACTTGCATCATGATACAACCTGCTTCATGATACAACCTGCTCTAGTATAACTTACTTTTATATAACCGGCTCTGATACCACCTTCTCTGAAGGTGGGGTTAATCAACCTGATGCTCTGATATAACCAGCTCTGATACCACCTGATCTGAAATGGGGCACTAAAGGCTTCTTGTCATGCTTACAAGAACCTCTCCCACTCCAAAGCTTATATATTCCCAAGATCTATGCTTATGATTAACAATTTGTGGAATAAATAACTTGAAATAGGTGTATACTTTTAGTTTGTCTTTGACTGCTTAATTGCCTTAAGTTTATTTGCTTAAACTGATATATAAACACACATAACAGTAAATGCAGCAAATAAACAAACACATAAAGACAACAAATTTAATTAGGAGTTCACCCTAATATCTTGGGCTACATCTCCATGAGCTCTAGTCAACTCAACTAAGCTCTTTTGGATTATGGTAAACTTCTTTTACAAGTTCCACACTCAACTCCATTGGTTTACAACTGAACCTATGGGTTTAGAATACCATCTTATCCCGTTGGTTGTCCATACTCTGTAGACAGATCTAGGCTTCTCTGGACTAGATTCCTTCAATCAGCGCTCCGGGCTATCTTGAGCTCCTGGCTTGCACCAACTCCCTCAGAATTCTTTTACTGTCTCTGGAATTCCTTCTTCTGTCTTTAGCACACTTCGGACATCATCAATATCTTGATCATTTGATCTCTTTGCTATTCTACAATTTTTTGACAACCCACGGCTCTAGAAGTCTGTTTTGAGCTCTCTGGCTCTGCGACTCTGGCTCTCTAGCTAACTGGCTCTAGCTCTAAGCTCTCTAGCTCGTATGGCTCTGGCTCTCTTAGCTATCTAGCTCTGTCCATCTGGCTTTGCCTCCAATCTCTGGTGGCTCTGCCTCTTCTCGGCCCTATGGCTTTGAAGCTCTCAATCTTTCTAGCTCTCGGTGCTCAAGTTCTTGGGCTCTCTGTCCCTTCCTCATCCCGAGGACACATCCTTTGCAATCGTCCCAACCTCTGGTGACTTCCGCTTCTACTCGGCCCTCTGGCTCTAAAGCTCTCAGGCTTTCTGGCTCTCGGTGCCCAAGTTCTCGAGCTCTCTGTCCCTTCCTCGTCTTGAGGAATCATCCTTGGGAAATTCACCCCCATACTCTGGTTGCTTTATGCCTCTATCAGTTCTGCAGCTATGGGATGTTATAGCATGAGCTCTCTGGAGAGAGAACTTCCCTAAAGGGAGCCTACTATGAGCTCCTCGAAGGGAGACTAGCTTCTTCGCTTAGCTCTTTGGCCTTTTAGGAATCCTTTGACTTTGCGGCTTCCATGTCCGTTCCTCTCTGTGCAATCATTCCTCTATGTCTTTGTGGGTTCTTCTGCTCCTTGTCTCTTTGACTGACCCTCTGGCTTACTGGATTTGTGGCTATGTGTCTGGCCCTCTAGCTCTCTAGCTCTCTAGGTCTATGTTTGCCCCTCTGGCTTCTAGCTTTGTGGCTCTGCGCGTTACATAACGCATTCCTGTTACAAACACATCATTGTTTCAAGATGTATCATTTGTTACAAAGCACCCACTTACAGCATGGAACAATGATTTTAGAACAGGGACAGTTACAAAGGAATCAGCGGCCTTTCTTCGGACGAAATCCTGAAAACAACCATAATAACCAATACACAGGAAATACATAGAAATCCCAACAAAACACCTTATACTGGAACTCAAATTTTATTCATCCGCATCTATAAACCTGTCGGGTCCGCACTCTTATCGCACATTGCATATCGCGCTGCCCAAAGGTCATGGCCTATTTGTATTTGGGATTCTCGCTCTCCGATCACTGATATCGACAATCAGCCCATTACATATTGCATGTCGCATGGGTCGGGGTACTCTGCACTTTATTTGTTGCGATCCGATCTCCGATCATTGATCGCATCGGCATATCGCTATCAGCTCCATTGCATGTGCATTGGCCCTTTGTATTGTCGCGATATTGATCGCTGATCGCGCTATTGGCGCTTCGCATATCGCAAGTCACAATGGCCCGGGGTCTGTTCCTCCGCTAATGGACGGCTCTGATGCGATATACATTGCCGATCGCCGATCCCCCGATCTGCTTTGTCGCAATTGCTAATCACAATGGTCGCGGGTCTTGGTCCCTTCCTCTTGGAAATCTATGATGTGATATTATCATATCTATCGTTGATCTACGCGCCTGATCTATGGTCGACGTTATATCGCGCTGATCGCTAATCGCAATTCCCTAAGGCCATGGTCCTTTCAACACTCCACTTGGCTTTTCTCCTATGTGATGAAAGGTTGTGATGCAATAAACTTTAAGGGATTCTATGTTTAAAAACACATTTTCCCTTGAGTCTCATTTAGTAAGAAATTTCCTCCTTTTCAAAGGACAATGGGAAGATTTCTTTTTACAATAACTCCTCCATCCGGAGTCTGTTTTGGTCCATTCAAATTGCATTAGATTCAAAATGAAGAGATCTATGAAATGAGACTATTTTTAGGAGCATCCTTTAACTTTCATTTTTAAGCATTTAGAAAGTCCTTGAGGATCATTTTCTGATCACAAATACTATGGCAATTTTCACAGTTACATCTAGACAAAAATAAAGCTTTTGGACATCTCCTCACTAGGCATGACATACCAATATTTTGTCAAAATTGAGAAGAACGTTAAATAAAAGAAAGATGAGTTTGGATCTATGAGTTACTCACACCAAAAATAGGGCAAAGGCAACCCTAACACACCACAAACAAATAAGGGTAATGTGATAACAAAGAAACACACAACATAGTGGTGCAAATTTCATAAGATCCCTTGGTATATCACTAATGAATTTTGCTCAAAGTACTCATTGGTGATCAAGCTAAAAGTATTAGAGTCAAATACCACCAAGGTCAAACCAAGTGAACCCAAAGAAATAGAGGAAGGTGAGCCCTTTTTCTCTCATAGATGTCGATGAAGGGTGCTCTATTGAACGCCATTATCAATCGAGGAAATCAAAAGAACATCAGCATAGTAGAGGTTGTTAAGTGGTTGGACATGCCGACATCACCACACCCACGACTATATACCATTGTGTTTCTCCACAAAGGGCTTGATCTCTATGACATCAAACTCATCAAGGATGAGGTATTGTGTGATATATTCGACATTGAACTTCGTGATGTTCTTCTACGCGAACCATAATTGTGGGAGTGTCATACTATATATGATATCAGACCTCGTATAGTCATTATTACTTTGGGAAAACAACTAAAAAATATACCAAAGATAGCTTTGTTTACTATCATTTCCTTGATTTCCACTAAGCAACACAGGAAGTTTATGTCCCAGATCATAAAATTTGATTTCTTCCTACTTCTTTATCAAACTAGGCAGGTCACAGGAAATTTCATGGCCTCCACACATGGCCTCTCCACACAGCAAAAGCAAGCAGACAAGGTTGTGGAAGAATATAAATATATCTTCTCCTCACGCACTAGGGTAAATATGCACTATGAATACAAGTAGTCAATTAATCTGATTATCATTGCACCTCTACCCAATGGGTGTGCCTATAACCACTCTCTTTTGAAAAATGAGGAAATCAAGCACCATATCCAAAGCCTACTACAAAAAGGGTGCATTTGACCATGCTTCTCACCCTACGGAAGCCCAATTATACTTGTACAGTAGGAAGATGGGACCTGGTAACTTTTCACTCAAGCAGGGATGGCATAAGTCTGCCCAATCTTGGCTATACCATTTGGGGAAAAAAGAGGAGATCATTTTGCATAATAAGGATAATATTAAAATAAATATTACATTAAAATTTAAGAAGAAATTATTGGTTGATAAATATTTAGAGGCATAGAGGAAACTAAAAGGAGGTGATCAACCAAAATCTTAAAAATCAAAATATCTCCTTGTCTTGACTATTATAAAGAATAAATAAACATTACTAATTAAGAAAAAAATGATGTGCTTCATAGTAAAAGCGGGCATTGGATAATTCCAAAAATACTATGGGGAAAAAGAGTCAAACACTTTTGCAACACTAAGAGGGTTGAATATGAAAATCACCTTCTCTTCAAACTTATACTCACAATACATCTAAATTTCAAAATATATGTCACACTACCAACTTTCCGTTATCGCTGCGATCAACACCCTCTAAAATTTTTCTCACACTTGAATTTTGGAGCCTACTAAAGATTTTATAATATGTCATTCTATCGTTACTCCATGATCGTTTGATGTTTTGCAAAGCGTTCAAGTCTTCTTCCTAGTTTCAAATTGTTAAGTCACTTGCACTCACATGCACAATATTTAATGATTTCATGTGAACACCTCCTTTATGAAAGATTGAACAGGCATAGCACTATCCACCAGGACAGTGCCTGTGTGATGTTCAACTCATGTTCACAGTCAATGTATTCTTTTATTAGACACCCCCCCACTTTGTTGCGTTTGTACTTCTATTTTGGTGATTTTTCTCAACTATCATCTTTTGCGCATTTTCGCTTTCACAAGTGTCATTTTCACATTCACAGTTGTCACTGATGTTTGCTTTTACATTCATAAGTGGTTTTTTCATGTTATCTTCACTTTGGAATCTGTCACTTTCAAGGTTGTTCATGTTTTGCAAGTGTCGTCTTATATTTTCCTCATGTCGCAGGTGTTGCTTTTTTTTATTTTCACTCCTGCACGTGTCACACCTTCGCACATCACTAAAGTTATTTATGATATACTCTTTGGCATTAGGTGGTCTTACATATTGTTAGAATATTTTCTAGACACATTCCTATAGCTTAGTGCACCGTTTGGTCATAGTCGTCACAGTTGTTGTAATTTGTGTTTTAAGTGTCGTAATGTGTCATTTCAATTGTTGCACTTAGAAACAAGTGTCATTTTGTTGTCATTTCGAGGTGTGATTCTCATTCATAAGTATTGCGTATATTTTGGCTTGTATTTACGGTATTATGTGTGTGATCCAAGTTTGATTCATGTACGGATGCATTCCCCTCTTTTATTCATTTGATCCCACACTTAGCCATTTTAGAGCCCTTCTTGGTGCTTTAACCCAATGCAAGTTGTGAAGCCTTCAACCATCTTATCGAGTGTGATATCAGCCTATCCATAAGCCTAAATGATGTGTTCCTACTCCCAAAGGTTCGTGCAATAATTCCCTCTCAAGATTACCCCAAATATGTTGCCCATTATGATCCTCCCAAGGGAAGTGTCTTGATCCTTCTTGCTCATACTGACTCACTTCATTAAGTTTGGTCACCTATTCCTTACATGACACATAGAGCACTCCTAGCTAGTAGCATGGACCTCTTTCACCCTTTTTCAGAGGAAAAACATGCAACGAAAGGATCCTCTTATACCCCCAATGTAGCGAAAACCCTCCTAAGCAAAGTAGCTTCATCCCTATGGCCTCCCTCAATGAAAAGTGCACTCAAAATGGTCAAGCACCCACTATTGGGTCAAATTTTTCTAGCCCAGGATGAAAATAACACTAAAAGGAAATAATTACCCCTTGTTGAAGAAAAAATGTCTCTCTCTCAAGCCTCCTCTTCCTTTGAGCACATGGTGCACTCCCGAAGGCTCAAGCTTCACCCTTCCACCTTCCCCAATGTGCTATGTGACCAAGCTTGGATTGAACTCTTCCTTTAGAGAAAATGGCACAATAGGAAAGATTAAAGGACACCTCCTCTCCACCTTTGACCAGTGAAATTTTCCCCTCCTTGAAGGCTCCAAACTAACATTTTCAAATTGCTTCCATTTCTCTTGCATAGTGGGATCTTCGAATAATTCATCAACGAAAACATCAACATTATCCTCTATTTGCATGAATTCTTCATAAACTTCCCTCTTGTTGTCTTTTTGGGGGGATTTACAAGATATAAGTAATTCCACTATGAAGGAATTTTTTATGGTATATGGTTTACATATCTTTAGGTTTTGATAATCATTATTGCCTCAAGAGGATTTGATTTCACACAAATTTCTAGGGTGGATATGGATTTTACCCAAGGTTTTGAAGGGAATTTTTTGTGGAGAACAAAATAATAATTTGACGGTGCTAGTTATTAGTAAGGGAAGGACTATTAGGCCAGAGGAAGGGTAGATCTAGCAAGAGGAAACCCTAATATCAAGGGAAGGTTTTAAAGGAAACCTTTCAACCTGAAATAGAGGGAAGAAATGAAGGCACACCAAGCCGAATACTGATGAAGTGAATATGGTATTTGGAGAGGATGTGAAAATGGAAGAGGCATCGGAAACATTAAAGAAAGAAGTGGTAGGACAGGCCAAAGGTCATTTCTTCTCAGTTGAGTTCCTTCATCCTGGAGGAAAATGAGGAAATGTGGTGTCTAAAAAGCCACTCCATTTGGCGAAAGAGTGGTGATGAAAATACAAATATTTTTCAATATTATACTAAGGGTCAATAGGCACAAGATACTTTCCCAACCCTGGAGAAATCAGAGGGTGGTTGAGCTACATATTTTGTAGATCTAGCAACTCTAGGTAAGAATCATTTCAGCAATACACTCCTCCTAAAGTGACCATTATAGAGGTCATTTATCTCGCTAGAGTCTTCCTTAAATTAGTTGAGAATGAAGAAAATGAAAGTTTAATGGAACTTGTCTCTCAGGAAGAATTACAAAATTCCATCCACAACTTTTAGACAAACACAAGTTTGGGACCTGATAGATGGTTAATGGAGTTTTTTATTCAACTTTATGATATTATTGGACATGATCTCCTGAGAGTGGTGGAAGAACCTAGCTAGATTTGTAGAATTCATGAACCTTTTAACTCTACTTTTATTTCACTTATCCCAAATCTAACTCTCCCCTATCCTTTGATGATGTTGGGTAGCGGAGGCCCCGCGTAACGGTTTTGGGGCTCAAAGCCCACAATTTTGGGTAATAGTATGGTAAAAGGCTCCGTGAGGTGCGTGGAGCGTGAATTGTAATGATTCAAGTCAAAGGGTTGTTTACCTAACAATAATGTAAGAAAATAGAAAGTGACTCAGCCTGCCCATGGTTCGCGAACCATGGGAATTTATAAATAGGGCAAGGCTCTAAGGTTAGAAGTCAGTTTTTGGATTTTGATCTTGAATGATATGGGTTTATGAAGGCAATATTCTCTCTACGTCTGTAAGTCTGAGTCGAGGGTGTTAGTAGATAGAGAGAGGCTCTACAACTGTGTGCACAGAGGCCTAGTAGAGTCCGAAGTTGTGTGCACGAACCCCTGCAGCTGAGTGCACAGGGTGGATCTGGTTGTATTGACAGAAGATAAATAAAGATAAGAGTTTCTGAATCAGTTATGTGTTTTATCGCGAATATATATGTTTGCTTATGTTCTATATTTATGCTTATTCATGATTGCGTGCACTGGTTAGTATTATTAAATGCTTGCTTAAGGATTGTAGGAACGAGATCAAATCTGTAATAAACTCATTAATAATAAAACGCAACAGCGTGGATCTACGCGGAAGCTTGACAGCAGTGCAGAGTGGCGCGAGGGCACAGATCGATTCGCGACCCCTCTAGACCACATCAAGACACCCCAAGGGTGCAGAAACCTGGTTCCAGCACCCTCCCCTACTACCTCAGGTGAGACTTCACTCATCACTCCGCGGACTGTTCCCAAAAGGGCCAGTAGTGTGGGATTTGTTTGGCTAAATCACTTACGAACCTGGGTCAGGCCCCAACAAGCCAACAAATGGTTCCGTTGTCGGCATCGAGATCTACCTAAGGGATGTCTGATGTCGGAACACTGGAACCCTATGAAGAAAGAATTTGAATATTGGTTGGATCAAAAGCTTCATGAGTTCGTGGTACAAGAAAACAGAAATCTGCAGATATCTGAGGAGAGGTGGCTAGATCGCTACATATACACAGAAATCCACAAGATATTCTTCGCGTCCTTTTCAATAGAGCTGTATGAATGGATCGCGAGGCTAGCTGACAGTCAGGGAAGGTGCACACTAAATCAGCCCATCGTGTGGACTCTAGAGTTGGTGTGTAGGCTAGAAGCATCTGAAGATAAAATCGCACGGGCAGTAGATCACTGGTTGGATCGAATAGTAGGAGGGTTTATCATCGAATTCTCGATAGACACAACTGTGAGTTACAGCAAAGCAGAAAGGCACTTTCTCCAAGGACTGCGGGGTAAGTACATCAAATCGTTGAATACTTGGATTAAAATGTTGTTATGTGAAAAATAGGTTATGTGCATCCATTGATGTCTAGGGTGACGTGGAGTGGAAGAGGCTACCAAGGGACGGAAGGATTAGAGAACAGTCCTCTGATTTCACTTTCGCGAGAAAGCGAGGAGGAGCTCGCAAGGTTCTCTCCAAGAAGTGCGATCCGATTGATAAATCAACGCATTCCACTGATACCACTGCTGTCCACACCATCACTTACTTCACCTACATCAAACCCATCTTCACCTACCCCACCTTCGCCACCACCAAGGGTTGGAATGGCGAGTTCGATCAAGTTGCCTGTATTTAGAGGCATAGGAAATGAGGAACCAGGTCAGTTCTAGTTCGTGGTAAAGGCAGTATGGGAAGCCCAAGGTGTTATGGATGATAACATCAAAAAGGTTACTTTGGTGAGCGTGCTACAGGATTGTGTGTTGACGTGGTATATAAAGCACTCTAGTGATCATCCGAATGTGGGAATAGCGGAGATCCAGGATGCATTAAACAAAGAATTTAGCCGGCCAAAATCAGAGACACAGTCAATCATCGGGTTCAAAGAGATCGTAATGCTACTTGGTGAAACCCCATTGGATCTGGATCAGAGATTAAAGAGTATAATTCGTGAGGCTAACATGACGCTGACAGATGCGTAGCACCGCACGTGGTTTGTGGCGTCTTTGACACCACATCTGAGGACGGCGCTGTCATAGCAAAAGATCTCAACCCAAGCTGAAGCATTAGAGATAGCGATGAGGTTGCATGAAACTCCAATACAGGATCCAGGGTTCGGAGTCCAGCAAATCCACGCGCAACTACAAAACCTATGCTTGGAGATGCAAAGTTTGAAGCAAGATAGGGCGCCCTGACCGGAGGTGCATGAAGAAGTGTGGTGTATCAAATGCAAAGGCTAAGGTCATGACAAGGACCACTACCCCGTATTCGCGAACTATCTGGCAGCAGGAGGGCTGATGCCATTAAGAATGGAGGTACAAGTTGGGCCAAGTGCGTTGCCCTTACTCTGGTGTGCGATTTGTCAAGTAGGAGGAAAGCACGCAACAAAAAATTGTCACATATTGTAGAAGTATACCCAGACCCCGCAACAGTTATATTGCAACTTTTGTAGATCAGTGGATCACGATGAGCGAACATGTCGAAGCTACCAGCAAATGATGGAAAGTACCCCAGCATATAGAATGCAGACTATGACGCAGGGTTTCGACCCAGCTGCGGGGCCACGCGGTGGATTCCAAGGACACGAATGAGGGAGAGGAGGAATGGGACCTGGACGAAGGCGCGGACAGCTGATCTGTTATAATTATGGAGGGCTGAGGCACTATGCTTGCGATTATACTAACCCGACGAGAATATCTTGTCCGTACTCTGAGTAGTTTGACCATGAAATGGTAGATTGTCCGACGTTGATTGCCCAAATGCGCGAAAAGGGGGTGCTACAGCCTAATCCAACTCAAAATATCCAAATGATGAGGTCTAAACCACACGAAGAGGACCCTAGCATAAATATGGTACTAAGGAGTGGCGCAACTACAAGGGGAAATGTGAGGAAACAGCCTAGAGGAGATGTGAAGGGTCGCGATTCTCCTACACATGAACCTGACTTTGAGATGGAACATGTGAAGGGGACGTCTAAGGAAGCTAAGAAGGGCTTCACAGAAGCCTCTACTCCAAGTATTAGGGATCCAATTGAGTCAGGGATGGATCCTTCTATGCTTACTACCTTTTTAGAGACATGTATGAAGTTGCTACGCGACAATAAGGCAGTTAAGGGACTACAAGAGATGATCACAAGGTGTGCAAGATCAGGGGAGCCGCGCGTAGTCCGAAAGCTTGGAAAACATGATTTGCGCACCGGGCAGGAAATGTGAATGACGACGCAAATTAGTGAGTATGAGATGGATTAGGTCATCCTGGATTTGGGGTCGGATGCGAATGTATTGCCCAAGAAAACATGGGAATGCATGGGTAGGCCCGCACTATAGTGGTCTCCTATTCAACTACGAATGGTCAACCAATAAAAGATCTTACCAATGGGAAGATTGCAAGGGGTGACAGTGGAAGTTGAAGGCGTAAGCACGCAGACATAATTTGAGGTAATAGAAATTGTTGATGACAGTAATCCCTACCCTGCGCTGCTAGGAATAGATTGGGCTACGGACATGAATGGGGTCATCAACTTAAAAAGACAAAAGATGACATTCGAGAAAAAGTCACTCTGTGTTATAGTTCCACTGGACCCAGCCGAAGGAGCGCGCTACACCGAACTGGTGCGCGACGAGGATAGTGACAATGAACTAGACTGCATCTACTAGATAACAGCGCAAGACCAAGATCGAGTGAATCCCACAGCGGATGGGAGAATCTCATGGGAGCGCGATAGTTCCTGCACATCGGATTCAGATGAGGAGATAGAACGATGGCAGAACTGATTGCATGAAGTCACAACGCTTAACTGCAACCTAATGATTAGATCACTGCGACGCATGACAACCGAGGGAAGGAAACGACCAGCGGACGATGGCACAACAAATGGGAGGACTTCGTCAACCACTACGGAGCTTAAATCATAGAGCAGAAGCGGTAGGGTGCACTGGAAGGAGCTCTACGCACGACAACCACACTAGTGTGGCATACACATAGGAAGATGAGGTGGGATGGGCACGAAGGTAGAAGGCGGATGCATGTACAGGTTGGAGGACCTCCGCGGTGAATGCAGCTAGGGCAGCCATGACGAAGTGGTTTGGACACCCGTCCACGATGGAGGGTACGACTATGTGTTGTACAACCCTCGCCCCAATTGAATCTACGCGTAACAGGGGTTTTTTGGGCCAATAAGACCATAAACAAAACAAGCTGTGTGAAGATAACTCTATCCGCAGTCAGACGCGATGAAACAAGGAAAGTAAAGAGAATTTCCCCAACCACTGCCCCTGCAGTTTGAAATGAACGAAAGGACCTGGATAAAAGGATCCAGCAGTTGCAGGAAGCCATTCAGCGCGGTAACTTGAGACTTCACAAACTTGCGGAAGAAGGGGTAAGGCTAAGGAGGAAAAGCGCGAGGTTGAACAAAGAAATTGGAAAAATAAAATCGGAGTCGCACAAACGGGCCGCACGAATGTGAGAATAAAGGAACTGGACCTAGCCGGCCCTCCTGCGATACTAGAACGAGCCGTAACCCTGCTATCATGGTTGCAACTACACCCTACTGAATGAGGGAGCACAAAACGCGATGCGCTACTAGATTCAAAGGTATGTGAAGGGTGCCCACAGGTCGAGCTGGCAAGGAAGAAGAAGTCTCGCACGAGGGGTGCGACCACCTGACTATCTATAGGAAGCCCAATCTTAGTGCTCCACGTAGTTGGAAGAGGGCGCGAGACTATAAAGAAGTCTATAGGATGGTTGCGTCGTTCAGACATGGTGTGCAGGACCCGTAGGAAGCATAGAACGTGTCTGCGTACCAGGGACTGCGCTGCCACGTGGGAAGGATGGAAGGTGACCGTTGCAAATACTGTTCATGACAAGATGTCCCATTTAAGACACCGAGGAGTGGGCGGTGGGCAATTAAGACACAGGGCTGAATGGATTTGCTGCCAAAATCGCATTAATGAGCCACAAATGGAGGGAATGGTCGAATTTAAATTCAAAGATGCATATAAAGCACAGATGGCTTGTCACCAAACAACCCTTGGCACCTTGCATATTAAGTCGTGTTGTTATCAAGCAAACATGAACAAGATGGATGAGGCACTCCTGAGAGAGAGTTCGTGGTTTCAAGCATTGCCGAAGGATATGCAGGAGACCCTAATTAAGATGTCAGCCATAACCAAGGAGGCGACACAAAACCCTTCGCCGCAGGGATGGAGTACAACTGAGATCCCTAAATCACCCCGGATGTCGTGAACCAAGAATAACCCACAAGTAGCAGGATCGGTGCGGATGTCTCCACGAAATCCGCAATTCAACAAATTGTTGATGGATGAAAATGTAAAAACCATTACTATTGAGAGCGATGAAGAGGAAGATAATCCCCCGACCTTTGTCGGAGAAATAGAACCAGAAGAAGAGAAGGAAGAAGATATCCAGCCAGTACGGGCTCCAACAAAGCGGCCTAAGTATGCTCCTCCAAGGAAAGGGAGGGCCAAGGTACCTAGATATTTGGATTCCATTGACAGCACACTCATCACCCCGTCTCTCCCTAAAGGGGTTCTGTTCGAAGGAACGATGATCGGCCGCATCCCTATTATGAAATTCGACGATTGGGACCTTGTAGATACTGAGAAATTTCCCCATTTGGAAACTAGCGAATTGATGGAGCAAAGCACGGAGGGGGTTGTTACGACACTATAACCCCAGGAATCGTTGCGAAAGGTGGAGGAGGCTGGGCTACTCTACCTCTTGTCAATTCCACATTTTCATCGCCCCCCCATTACAATATTGGTCATCAGGCAACTTCTCTGCCTAGTACATGATGGGTACTTATGGATAGACAAACCCATCCCCATCATGACGGAGCTCATTCATAAGATCTCTCGACTTCCCTGTGAAGGAAGGGACCCCGTGGAAATAGTTGGTATGAGTGGTGATTTGACGATGACAGAAGCCCTGAAAAATAAATACAAATTGGAGAAAAATCAAAGAGGGTATGCTATTACTAGTATTCAGGACAAAGGGGTCCGCATTGCTACCCAGTTGCTGGCAGGAAAAGTGATGAGGAAATGTCGAGGAAATGAGGTCCTAGCAATGGTCGTCGCGTTAGCTGAGCAATGCGCAGAAGGGGAACGGTTCAATTGGGTGCAGTTCCTCTGTGACGAATTCCTGACCAACTACAGGGAGGCCCAGGAGGAGGGTAAGACCTTCCACTATGCGTGGTTGCTTTTATCCATCTTATTGGTTACAAGTGAATTACCCAAAGATAGTCAGTTTCCTTCCCTGGACCAGGATTGGCCAGAGGCCACAAAATACGCATCGCTCTAGGTGATGAAGGACGCCACAAGAATCCGAGAAGTCAAGATTTTCTGGATACTGATGGACGCAAACATACGATAGTGGATCAACCAGCAACCCCATCTATCTACCGAGGTATATGACAGTGTGAAGAATGTAGCCGAGTTTAAGGCGGATATGCACCATGTATACATCTGGGCGTGCAAGGATCCAGAGAAGACGTGGACCACACTTCCCTTCATTGCCATCGACGATGTTGTTTTCGCGGTGCTGGATACCTAGCCACCAGAGTGGCATGGACCAAATGCGGTAGGGCGCGATGAGACCACCATCCAAAAACAAAAGGTTGAGGCCAAGCTCTTAGCCCAACAAAAGTGGAATGAACAGCACGCTACGGAAGTAAGGGCGGCTCGGGAGGCAGCGCAAGCTTCCACGGGCAAGGCGACAGCATGAGGGGCTACTACGACAGAGGAAGAAAGCGGCCTGAAGGTAACCACAGAGCCAAAAATGGATATAGGGATGGAAGGAGCGGTGCCATCCACCGCCTGTTCACCCTTAAAACGACCGCATGCGACAAAATGGTCAAAGTCACTGAAGAAGACCAAGGCGTCCAAGTTGGAGGGGGAACTTATCACATTTACCAAAGGTGACCTATATGACATAGGGGATACAATTTGCGAAGTCACTCAGGAGACGCTCGATGAGGCCATGATAGAGCAGAAGACTGTGTTGGGGGCGCTCAACGCACAGCTACAGGAACTCGGATCACAGGCCCTACATCTAGGAATAGTCACTACCCATGGAGCTACGGGTATGTCAGCAACTGAGCAACTGTTGTAGGCCAAAATGGCTAATGCTATCACACTCCCGGCAGGAGCATTAATAGTAGACAATGTGGCAGACAGAGCTGTCATAGGCCGGCTTACAGGGCTTGGATTAAATTTGGCTTCTCTCCCCCGCGAGAGCTTATACCAGCTTCAAGAAGGCGTAACAACGAAGCTCGGTGCTAGGGAAGGACGTGCAGTGCAAGTACTCAATGAGTAGAGAATTAACAACGAGCAGTTGAGCCTCCAACGTGATGAAGCAGTTGCACAAAATCAACAGTTGGAGCAAATTATGGGGGAAGCGTGTTGTCGTGCCCTTGAGCTCGAGATTGTGACAGATTTACCTATCGGCATACGGATCCACAAGTTGGCCAGTGGGTTCCATGAAGCAAAGGACAAAGCAACAAGGATCCAGTTGGCCCTCAGCTTGCAGATCGTAGAACTGAAACTGAAATCACAACCCTCTACACCATCGGAGGTCACAGAGTAGCGGAAAGGCATCATTCAGTCCAGGCGGTAAATAATAGCACGTGCCATGCAGGAGTGAGCCGGCTTGTTGGATCAGTCACTTCACTATAGGAAGACCCAAGATTACAGCGGTTGGAAATAGAAGCAAGGGAGTTAGAACTAGCCTATGATAATGTCAGAGGAACTGCGCAGACAATTGTTATTACGCAGCGCTTGGCCAAGATGAGGGAGGCCTAGGCTCTCAAGATACAAGTTGATGCCGCTCGGTAGAAGGAAGCAGTGATTAAAGAACGCATCCAGCCTTGGTTTAATGAGTCATTAACAGTTTCCACCACCATCAAGCGAAAGGTAGCACACATGCAGGCAGTATATGAACCCAGACAAGCAACTGAAACTGATACTGATACATCAGTGGCTTGTGTAGAACTGGTACAACAGATGGTGGAAGACTTTGTGGCGATTGTAAGCGAAGCACAAAAGTTGCTGAATGACCTCCGCGGGAAGATTGTTGCACTAGCTGAGTGACTCAGGATGAGTCACGATGATTGTGTTGGGGGCCTGTTGGGTAGCATAGGCCCCATGTAACGGTTTTGGGGCTCAAAGCCCTTAATTTTGGGTAATAGTATGGTAAAAGGCCCTGCAAGGTGCGCGGAGCGCAAATTGTAATGAGTCAAGTCAAAGGGTTGTCTACCCGAAAATAATGTAAGAAAACAGAAAGTGAGTCAGCTTGCCCATGGTCTGTGGACCATGGGAATGTATAAATAGAGCAAGGCTCTAAGGTTAGAAGTCAGTTTTTGGATTTTGATCTTGGATGTTATGGGTTTATGAAGGCAACATTCTCTCTACGTCTGTAAGTCCGAGTCAAGGGTGTTAGTAGATAGAGAGAGGCTCTGCAGCTGTGTACGCAGAGGCCTGGTAGAGTCCGCAACTGTGTGCGTTGACCCCTGTAGCTGAGTGTGCAAGGCAAATTTGGTTGTATTGACAGAAGATAAATAAAGATAAGAGTTTTTGAATCAGTTATGTGTTTTATCGCGAATATATCTGTTTGCTTATGTTCTGAATTTATGCTTATTCATGATTGCGCGCACTGGTTAGTATTGTTAAATGCTTGCTTAAAGATTGTAGGAAGGAGATTAGATCTGTAATAAATTCATTAATAATAAAAGACAATAGCGCAGATCTACGCGGAAACCTGACAGTAGTGCAGAGTGGTGTGAGGGCACAGATCAGTTCGCGACCCCTCGAGACCACATCAAGACATCCCAAGGGTGCGGAAACCTGGTTCCAGCACCCTCACCTACTACTTCGGGTGAGACTTCAATCCCCGCTATGCGAACTATTGCCGAAAGGGCCAGTAGTGTAGGATTTGTTTGGCTAAATCACTTCCAAACCTGGGTCAAGCCCCAACAAGCCAACAGATGACTTTCGATCCATTTCATTATGTAAATGAATATACGAGGTTATAGCCAAAATAATAGCAAATAGGTGAAGGTTATCCTATCAAAAAATCTTTCGAAGCACTAAATTTCCTTTCTGGAAGGTTGACATGTTGACAAGGCCATTAGGGTTGTTTACAAAGGGCTTCACAACGTAAAGATAAAGAGGCTCATAGGGTTGGTTATAAATATTGATCTATTCAAAGCATATGACATGGTCAATTGGAGATATATTCATCTTCTTATGACTCACCTAGGCTCCAAAGTTCCTTTTAGAGGTTGGCTTATGAGTTGTATCACTAATGTATTATATGTTGTTCTTATCAGTGGTGTGGAGACTTCATTTTTCATGTTTAGTGAGGATTGTAACAGGGTTGTCCTCTTTCTCCACTTTTATTTCTGCTAGTTGTTGAAGGCCTCAGTAGATTGTTAATGGAAGACAAAAGGAGGGTAGATATAAAGGATGTTGCTATGGTAGAGGAATTTTTCATCACCCATCTATTTTTTGTGGATGATATTTTATTATTCTATGATGGTACTTAGAAAGACTTGACCACCATAAAGGAGGCTCTTACTTGGTTTGAAAAAGCCATTGCAATGCCGCTAAACCACCTTAAATCATCTCTCTCTTCTCACGACTTATCGAGGGATGAATCTATCAATTAACATAATATCCTCCCCTATTATATGTTGTTCTTATCAGTGGTGTGGAGACTTCATTTTTTCATGTTTAGTGGGGATTGTGACAGGGTTGTCCTCTTTCTCCACTTTTATTTCTGCTAGTTGTTGACGGCCTCAGTGGATTGTTAATGGAAGACAAAAGGAGGGTAGATATAAAGGATGTTGCTATGGTAGAGGAATTTTTCATCACCCATCTATTTTTTGTGGATGATATTTTATTATTCTATGATGGTACCTAGAAAGACTTGACCACCATAAAGGAGGCTCTTACTTGGTTCGAAAAATCCATTGCAATGCCGCTAAACCACCTTAAATCATCTCTCTCTTCTCTCGACTTATCGAGGGATGAATCTATCAATTAACATAATATCCTCCCCTATTAATCTACTACTTTTGATGAAGGCCTTAAATACTTCGGTTTTCATCTAAGGCCTAATGACTATAGAAATACATATTGGCTTTGGCTCCTTCAAAAGATTGAAAAAATGTTAAAAGCATGGAGCTTCATATGGCTATCTCGGGCTAGCAGACTAATTCTCAAAAAATTTAAGCTTGAAGTTATCCCCATATTTTGATATCAATATCATGGATTCCAAAACACATTCTAAATCATGTTCATAAAATCTATTGCAAGCATTTGTAGGAAAGGAAAAAGGAAGGTAGGGTTTTCCCATGTGTTAAATGGGACAAAATTTCCCTTCCAAAGGAGTGGAGTGGATGGGGCCTTAAAAACCTCCACTTATTTTAAAAGGCTATGGCAGTGATGGTGGAATGGAGATTGATATCTACAAAAAATCTGTGGACTGAAGTTGTTTATCAAAAATACATCCATCCCTCGTCTCTTGAAGAATGGATCCACTCCCCTTATACGAATAAGCCAAATGTATCGGTGATCTGAAAGGTTGTGCTATATTCTTTTCAGGTGGTTGAAAAAGGTCTACTATGGATGATCAGAAATGGTAAAAGGATAAGGATAGGAATTAACCCTTTAGGTTGATGTGGGATAAACTTCCGCCTACTTCCTGAATTGATCGAATTTTTACACACAAATGGGAGGTTTACACCGGTGAAAATTGATGATAACACCATGACTTCATCTTGGGCATATGTGTGGATTGATGTAATCCAATTAGATATTCCTTTTGGAATTTATTGAACAATGGCATCAATACAAAATAGCTCTAAATTCCTCCCATGTTTGCCTCAAGGACAGAGAAGATACACTTATTTGGGCACAAGCCCCTACAGGGGTATACACTCCAAAATTGTGCTATTTCTTTCTTATTTATGACAAAATACCGAAGAAACTTGCTTGGTGTTGGAAGAAGCTATGGAAGATAGAATGCCCAACCAAAGCACATCTCTTTCAATGGTGCATTGTGGAAAATAGAGTCTCGCCTGGAGACAATATAAATAAAAGGGGAATTGTTGGTCCTTGTTGGTTTACCTTATGTAAGAGATCAGAAGAATTTATAAGCCACCTTCTCCTATATTTTCCTTTCACGCTAGGATTGTGGTCCTTTGTTAGAGCATCCTTGGGTGTTACAAATCAAATGCAATGTGCTTCTTATCTAGAGGGCTCAGAGGCCTGGTGGAACAGTGCAACTCCAAAAAAGAACCATTGCATGCCTCCTCTTATTGCATGGTGTGTTTGGCTCCTATGGAATGCCAAAAATTTTCAAGATAAAAGCATACTCGACAGGGTTGCAAACCATATAATCGCCATTTTTTCTCTTATCTTTGATTCAAAATCAATCCACCAGCCTCGTAATATCACTGTTGAAGATATTCACTGATCATATCCATGGGTGCAGTTTGGTGGTGCCTCCATTGTTGGAGGTGCATGTAGGGGAGGGATGATCCTATACTTAAAGCAAGATCATTTCTTCAAAATTACAAGCGGGCTAGGATATGGCACAAATAATTTTTCTAAACTTATGAGCCTAAAATTGATTTTGTTGTTTGCTATTGAAAAAGTAGCCCATTGGCTTCAAATATTTGGAAATACTAAAATTGTTGTAAATTGGTTCAATGATCCTCCAAAAGCCACATGCACACAGCAAATCCAACTATGGAGGAAATTTTTTCTTAAAATAGTCTTTTAACCCTATCACTTGTTACCACATTTTTGGGGAAAGGAACACATATGCCAACTCCTTATCTAAAGAAGGTGCTTCTCCAAATATGGGAAATTGGAAAATCTCGAAGCAAATAAATAGACAAACGTGTGGATATTATCATCGACCCTTCACAGAGGGCATGCAAATGGATCCATAATGGTTTTTTGGGCTAAAAACTCTTATCTATAAACATGCATTGATCAGTATACACTAGTGATTTAAATATATGTATATTTTGTTATATATTCACAGAGGGTGTTTTTTATTACATACTCTCAATGTGGGCTAAAAACTCTTATCTATAAACATGCATTGATGAGTATACACTAGTGATTTAAATATATGTATATTTTGTTATATATTCACAGAGGGTGTTTTTTATTACATACTCTCAATGTGGACTGAACAATCCTAGTTTTTCGACATGACATGGCTAGCTTACTGGCAGTTTTTTGAGTTCACATACAGAATGTAATTTTCAGCCTTAATAAAAAGTCACGACTTTTTCTTCGGAAAAATTAAAACCAAACAAAACACACTAATCAAATGTCCAAGTGGCAGAATAATTAAGACAACACGTGGCCACATAGGATAGGGCATGATTTACTCCACTTCATGTGAGAAAGAAGATTTATAAATGTAGACGAAGATGTTAACAAATAATTTCCCGTCTTAGATGTTTGTTTGTAGAGACAGACATAGAGCAGGAAAGGTTCACCAAATTTATGGAAAAAATGTGTCACACATCCACAAGCTAAACATTGAATGAGGACGAAAGTCAGTGTTCGGTGGGCGAGACAAAAATAATAACATGATTATTGAATGAGGATGAAAGTCAGTGTTGGGTGGTGTTATGGACATGATTTTCTCTGTATCTATATACCATCAAGAATTTAAACAACAAATTTTATAAAACTTAAACAAAAGTGTCGATTAAGGAGGCCCGCGACGAGAACTATACCTATGATAAAACATCAATTATCCCGCCATGCGTTAACCATTTGGAACATTACTTAGTTTAAATTTCTGATAGTTTAGCTACTACTTAACATTGTTAAACTTTAGGAAAGGAGGTTAGGGTATGCACCTTTAGACTTGAGCAACATTTTTATATTCTTTTTCAAAACTTTTCGATATATACACTAACTAAACAATATTTGCAATTATTTATAGAGCGAGTAAGGAATATAAAAAAATCAAAGGGCCCCCATATTATTGTATAAGTAACGTGGGGTGTTGTTATTTTTCCACAATAATTGGCGATAATATGGAAGCACCAATCTGATTTGTTAATGAAAATATGAGAAATAATGATTGAATTGCATACAATAGAAAACTTAAGGTTATTGAAATCTCATTAATAAATATCCATGGTAACTTATATAGATGAGAAAGAATAGTCATGTACATGAACTTATCCATTAATTCATAGGGAGATTTTAGAATTTAGGCATTTAGGCTCTAAATTTGGATATGAAGCATAGCCTGATTCCAATAATTAATGCAAATTGTTTAGCTCATCTCTCTTTGACTCGGCATTACTTCGTTGCTAACAAGTGTCCATACCCTTGATGATGTTTCCTTCATTTCATGCATGTGTTGACCTGCTGTCAATGAGCACCCATATCCTTGACAGGTTTACATACACTTCCCAAACCTTTGGTATTTTCAACTTCCTATATTTTGTAATTTATTACTCACCTTTTCATAAAATTTGTTTGAAATTGTTTATTTTAACAATGGAAAATAAGAAGCAAGGTGATATGAAAGTTACTTTCATGAAATGCATTTCATGGAGTATGGCTTACCTTTTCATCTTCATATTTGTGATTCCTAATACTAAATAAGGGAAAATATAACTCTGGAAAAGATTTACTTTGAAGTAATTTCCTATAAAAGATTCTAACGATATAGCTAAGTAAACTTGAAAAATCCATCTTGGATTAGTTATTGATATTAAATTTTTAATATTATATATAATCAACAAATAATAATTCACTTCTAGTAAAAGAATGCATGAACAAGATATAAAAATATAGTGTGCTTCTAGTTGTTGTTAAAAAACAAAAGAAATAGCAAATGAATTCACAATGATTATTTACATATTCACAATCAAGATGCATAATCATTTATGAAAAATAATATTTTAAGATAAATCCATTCACCGATAGAATCTCATCTGCACCATCTAACATTTGGAATAAAAGGTGGATGGACCTATCTTTTTGGAGATCTGAAATGGAACTAACAAAAGCATTTGAAATTTAGTGTGTTTGCCTTTTTCCTCGTGAGCCTTATCCCATTTGAATACTAGATCTCCAATGTTAAAACTTTTGTCACCTACAAAATAATTATCAAACAATTGATGAATGGATTTTTTTTAATTAGCATAAGTTTGATTGGTTTTATCTCTAGCTTCTTCTAATTTGAAAAGTTGGGCTAATCGATGTTGAAGGCTAGAACAAGGTTCTTGTTGGACAGATTGAACTAATGCTAATGATGGTAAGGAAACATTTAGAGGTAGGATAACTTATTTTCCATAGACTGGATAGAAAGTAGAATTTATATTTGTTTCCTCTTAAGTAATATGATCAACCTAGAAAGCATTAATAAGTGCCTTATGCCAGTTTTCTGATTGTTATCAACAATCCTTTCAATGATTTTCAATAGGTTTTTATTAGTGGATTCCGCTAACCCATTACCTTGTGGATAGTAATTAGCAGAGTATTTCAATTTATGCTTTTATGAATAGAAAATTATTTAAACAACACAGAAGAAAAATACATAGCATTATCAAAAAGTAACCTGCTCGAGAGGCCAAACATGGTAACGATATTTTTTTCAATAAAAGAAATCACTTGTTTAGAGGTAACACTTTTTAATGGTACAACCTCCACCCATTTTGCGAAATAATCCATAGTTGTAAGAATGAATTCATGTTGTTTCAAAAATTAGGAACAATTTCACCTATAACATCCAGGCCCCATTGTTAAAATGGTTTATCAATAATTACTGGTTGAAGAGGTAAAGTTGGTTTCTTATCTCTGGCTACTAAGGTTTGGAAAATTTACATCTTCGAACGTAAGCATGTGCATCCTTCAATAATATAGGGCAATAATACCATGCCCTTAGGATTTTATGTGTGGCTATATCGTCACTAGAATTCCCACCTACAAGACCATCATGTAAGTCATACAACACTTCATCAGCTTTGGAATTCTCTAAACATATAAGTAAAATTGAGTCATAATTATGCTTAAAAAGCACCACATTAATCAATTGATATTGATTAGCCTTTAATCTCAAGGCACACTTTTTCTTCAAATCTAAATAAAGAGGAGGAGTTGCATTGGACAAGTAATATATCAAGTCTAAATAAAAATAATTTGAAGAATCAAGAATAACACATACCTAAGATACAAATTTTTTTTTTTGTCCTTCAAAAATTTTGTTTGAAATTTTGACAGACTCGGAATCAATAGTCTAGGTAACCAATTTACATAGACCTTAACGTCATGTAATTTTTTATGGTTTGATTTCAAAGTCATGTTCTTGGAGTGTTGTGACCCAATGTGGTTGTTTTCCCCGAGATCGTCTTGAATTAGCAAAGTTTAAACAACAAACTATGGGACAGTTATTTTGGTGTGGGATTTTAATAAAAATAGTCTAAATTATTTTACAGTTTTAAAACCAATATAAGCTTGTTTCTCGACATCAAAATAATTAATCTCGGCTACTTAAAAACCTAAACTATTAAAAGTAATAGGTACATTACCTCCCTGATCACTCTTTTGAGTAAGTACTACTGGATAGGAGTGATCGAAAGCAAAAGTGTACATAATAAACTAATTATTATAATTTGGAGATAATAAGGTTGGAGCTTGTCTGATAGCTTATTTAATGGATTCAAAAGCTTATTTTTCTTGAGTATTCCATTTAAAAATATTTCTCAAGTAAAAAGGCACATACCCTTCCCTCCTTCCTAATTTTACCAATGCCAAATATTATCCAAACTATCAAAACTTTAAACAAAGTAATGTGTCAAATGGTTAACGCATGACAGGAAAATTGATGTTCTATCATAGGAATAATCCTTGTCCCAAGCCCTGTTTATTGGCACTTTCATTCAAATTTTATAACATTTCTTGTCTAAACTCTAGATGGTCGATACAAACTTTTATATGTTAATAAATGGAGAAAATTGTTTTATTATCTTTGTCCCAGCCACCGAACACCAACTTCTATCCTCATACAATTTTTATCACATATCTCAAGCTTGTTGATTCAGAATGGATATTTTCCTATCTTTTAACAGTAAATTTCATGTTCTAGCCATTGGTTGTCAACCTTTTCATTTGAATCCTTTCCTGTATACCTCTGAAAACATTTGATCTGAGAAAGGAATTTCTCCTTAAACACCCACTACCATTCTCCCACTTTTGGAATCTCAGGTACCAATCTTTCCAATCTCTTCATCAATTCCTTCATATTCAACCCAACCTACAATACCTTCTCATGTTTCTACCACAACTGCAATCACTTCATCTTCTACAATTTCAATTATTGTTACTACTACTCTAGTAATTACTCCCCCTATTGTGATTCCTACAATTGCTATGTTAGTTTCAATCTTTTCTGCCTCTCACCAGTGATCAAATATTCTTTTACCAAGTCTATCAGGAGTCTCAAGGTCAAATTTTATCATGTCACTAGGTTTTCAGAGTAAAATTTGGTCATTGGCTAGTTTTTCTAGGAATGTATCCATCCTTTTGGAAAAATCACATATGTTGGTCGCCTACCTCACTCAGATGAAGTAATCGTAATAAAAAGGATGTTTTCATTATATTATTCATCATCATTACCATTCCACTCAGTCTCATGTCCTCATTAAGTCATTAGGGTTTCAAGGTCCATCCTCATTCCATGTGTAAATCCAGCATTAAATGAATCATGATAAGCAACACTTTGCTTAAGTTTTATGAATTTTCATAAGTTCTTCATGGTTGCAATCTCAAGGTTCCAGAAGAAGAAGTATCACTGTTCAAAAATATAAAGAGAAACTCAAGTTTCATCTCTCCAAAGTGGCCTAGTTTTAAAGGTGAAAAATCATGTTTTGGAAAGGTATGTGGGGCCCATTTTTATTCAAAAGGGAATCATATTTTGCCTATAAAAACCCAAAAGGTCCCAAACTCATTTAATTTACTTCTTATTCCACTTTTTTCATCGATCTCTCCCCTTCATTAGTGAAAAAATATGGGTTTCTTGGGCAAATTTTGTCAAAATTTGGTGGCATTGCGCTTCTAGAGACTGCATTGCGCTTTGGCGCTGCGCTTGTGCCAGAGTAGCCCGAAACTCTTCCAAACTCACCCAAATTTTATTTTGAAACTTGTAAACTTATTTCTTTCTACCCTAATCTTGTTCACAAGTAAGTATAACTCTTTTGCTTACCTTTTCGTTTGGCAAGATGAATTCAAATGCAAGTTCTCTTCATCTAGGGTTTAGGTGAATTTTCATGCTGCAAGCTAGTGTAACTGATGATTTGGTTAGTTTTGATATTGAAAACATATAAATATTCCACCTGACACCTATATACATGTTTAAAACACAATTTGATTCATTAAATAACCTATCAATCCTCATATTGCCCTACCTTTACCTAAACCCTAGCTCATACCTAGCATTTTGAGAAGATTTCCTAGTAGCTCTGTTTTTCAATTTCTCCTAGACATTTCTTTCCCTCATTTGACTCCATTTAAGCTTCATACATTGCTTGCAGCCCATATTCATCTACTAAAAATTTCCCTACCATCATTTCATTTCCTCAAACCCCTCATTTCATCATTTCACTCATTCCTCATTGTTTTTCCATTTTCTTGTTATCTAGGGTTTCTGCCATCATGGATGGATATTATTCACCAGAGAAGAAAAAACACCATAAAGGAGGAAAAATCCTTAGATATGAGCCTACCAACTGCAATGAAATCAACTCATCACCCTTCATCAAGCAGTGCTTTGAAGATGTAAATTGTCTGGAGTGTTGTAAAAGGGTATGTGAAGTAGGTTTCCATGAACAGTTGACAGATTGTATTGCCACTCATCGGAAAGGGGAAAGGGCCATCATAGCATGGGTTGAGTTTAAATTTTTAGTGGCTGCCATTTTAGTTGCTATAGGGGTACCCGATCATGGAGAATACTGGTTTAAAGGTATGAATTTTTACCTTGAACATTACAGGTCTTTCTTGAAATCACCCTACAAGGAGACCCATACACACATCATCCCATTTAGGTACCTGTTGGAGAAGTATGCACCATTAATGAAGGTTGTCATGAATTTTTTCACCTGTGAGGGAATGTTTTCTAGATTGTATGCATATCACATTTGGCTTCTAATGCACTTCACAGCTAAAAAACCTCTCAACATGTGAAATTATCAATGTAGAAGCCTTGTTAAAATGTCCATGAAGTTACAGGTGAAAGACAAAGAACACTACCATAGCCTTTTTCATCATAGCTTGATAAAGATTTTAGTTCTCCATCAACTTGCAGAGAAGAACATGACATGGGATTCATTCATAGAAACAACTTTGCAATGGCATGAAACTATTGTTTCGCTTTAGCATCAAAACATACCAACACAACAGATGGAGGTAGGATCATCAAGCAAGTTAGAGGAGGTTCCTAAGGCACCTAGACTTGAGGTGACTAGAATGTATCAAAGAGGAAAAAGGCTTGTGTTTACTTCTCAGGTTGAGAAAAGGGCCAAGCCTTCTACATCAGAAAAACAAGGATCACATATACAGGATGAAGACTTGATTGAGCATGAATTTGAGTTGGTGGACTTGGAAACAACAAATGAGCCTTCAAACATGCAACAAATTATCAAAGAGAAGGATTCTCAGATCAGAGAACTCATGGACAACATGGCAAGAGCAAGGTTTGTTATCTCATTCCTTGAACAAGAAAACAGTCAACTTAAAGCTAGACAACTCATCATGGAGAAAGAGCAAACTAAATTGTTGCAGCAAGGTGGCAAAGGAAAAGCAGTGTTGGAACCTACTGAACATGAGGAAACTAAAAAGAAAGTCAGGAAAAAAAGGCCAAGGACCAAGGGACTCAAAAAGGCATTGAAGGAGGAGAAAGGACATAGTTTGCTAGATGAAGACCTAGACATGGAGGAAAAAATTTCCTTAGAGATCAATGAGGATAGAGAGTATTGGCTAGATAAGGTCAATGAACACTTAGAAAAGATTCTTGACAAAGCCAACAGAGATAACCAGCTACTAAGGCACATGGCACATCATTATCAAACCAGAAACATGATATGTAACATCAAGCTCAAGCAGTTGGAAAACAAGCTAAAGGAAACCCTAAAGGACAAAAATGAGAGGGATAACTTGGAGATTATTGCTGAAGCATCCATGAGGGCTTGACATACATCATTTTGCAGCTCATGACCAATTTTGAAGGATTTTTGAGCATTTTTGGTTTTTTGACTATTTTGGTGCCAAATTCAAAAAATTAGATAGTCACGGAAGCATAGCACCTTGGTGTTGTGATTTTTCATCATGCCTCCAAATGACAAATGGTTTGCAGTTTTGGAAAGATCATGGCCTCCTCTCAAAACCCATTTCATCATATTTCTCAAAGAGGGCTAAAATTTTGAGAAAAATGAGAAAAAGGGGTCAAAAATCAATATTCTGCTCCTCTTTTTTACAGGTGTTGCACTTCTGGAGACACCATGGGAGAATGGGTTTTTGAAGGCCTTGCCATGGGTCATTTTAAAAAATTAAAGGTGTTATGTAAACTAGAGAGGAAATTATAGGTGATCCTTCTCTCAGATCTCAATTTGTACTTCAGGAAGGCACCTTAAAGTGGGCTCAACATTGGCGCTGCGCTTTTGGAAATTTCTGAGTTTTTAATTTAAATTTCATTGTGTAATTTCCTAGTTTTAAGTTTGACTTGGTCAAAGTAAAAAATCTTGATATAATTGAAGTAGTTCAAGGTTAGATGATGTAATCATGAAATAAATAGACATGATAAGTTGTTTTTATGGTTTAATAAGCCTCATTAAGGAAGCAAAATCCAAAACAAAGTCTAAAAGAAGTGTTTGTAATTGACCTTCTCACTCTCACCTGTTGGTTGAGAGAATCTTGGAAACAATTCCACCACCTAGGAATTCGACTCTTGAAGGTGAGGAAGTGGTTCAATTGAGTCTATATGTATCATTTCTCATTCAGAGAGAAGGGTTGGACTTGTTATCACTCCAAAATTTCTCTAGAGTTGTTATGAAATAAATGATAGAGGTAACCACAAACCTACTTTAGAGATTAGGATCTAGCCTTCCTAATGCTCAGAGAGGGATCTCTCTTTATGATTTAACTTTGTTTAGTTAATTGATTTTAGGCTAGTTATGATTGTACTTGGGTTTTGATTTTGATTTGGTGGTGGGATCACTTACTTAGATGGACAGAGGGATGTCTTTTACCATTGGGCTATGGGGTCAAATGTCAAGTAAACAAGACTGGATCAAGTTCTAAAAATATTGTCTATAGGGAAAGGTAGTTGAGTTATTTTAGATCTTAAGGCTGGATGGTGAAGTGGTTTTCAATCGGATCCAGGGAGCAATTAAGGGTTCCTTAGACAAGATTATGAAGCAAGTGAAAGAGGTCAACCGGGATGGGAGAGAAATTAAGTATTCTCAGATATGGATATCAGAAGAAAACATTAGAATGATTAACTATTCAAGATAGAGTATACTTAAAAAAATTGTGAAATCAATTTCCAGTTAATTCATTCAATTTAGATAACATGTAAGTTTGTGAAATAAATAAGAGAATAACAATTTGAAAAAAGAAAATACTTCACTGAAGTAGCTCAACACATGAATCCTATAATGCAATCTCTTTATTACTCAGTCCAATCTGCTGACATGAAAAATTGGTACAATAACCCTCAGGTTTCTAATCAATACAACTCTACAAATGTCTAGAAATCCACACTCAATACTTCGAATTATGAAGTATTTATACAAAAATGGTTTACAAAATATCCCAAACTGTCTTGGGAATTAATCTAGGAAAAATAAATATCTTCATGCAAGAAGATAGAGACAAATGTTCAACTGATGTATGTTGTCCCTATTTATTTGGTTGTGTTGTCTTTATGCTTTGATAATTTGTTGTTTATTCTCTGCCTTGTTGCTGGTCTTCTACGTTGGCTGTTCACTTTACTTTTCCTTTTCAACTGATACACTTTCACCTGATACTCTTTCATCTGGCTGATCTGTCATTCTTCTTTCACTATGATGTTTTCACTTCTACTGTTCATTTTTACAGTAGGTCATTTAACTTTTCCCATGTGTCTCCATCTGGTAATTGAATATTTACTATCCTCCTGTAGATTTCATCTTCTTCTGCGTACTTGGAAAAAGTGAGTTTGTTCACAAAAGGATGTTTGACCTAATGCTGGAGGTAGAACAGGTTCTCAGATGTCTGATATAGAACCTTTCTAGTAGGCATCCCCTTCATAGAAGAATTATTTGCCTCATCCCTTGCCACCTCTCTAATTCTCCTGCTGTAGTCTTCGTGTGGCATCAATTTGTCATTTATCACCAAGGGATTTGGCAAACCTTTCTGCCTTAGAGCATCAAACTTAACCATGAACCTATCTATAGCTAGTTGCATGGTTTGACATTTGTCTTCAAGGTTCATCATCAAATTCCTCTTGGTGAGAACCTTTTTCACTTCTAGTATGGTGCCAGTCCTGTCAGGTACGTCCAGCTCCTGCGATTCATTTTTGTTTTTAGAGTTAAGGAAATGGATGATTCTAGTGGCTTCTTCTGGCATGTCTCCTAGTTCAACCTTAAGTCTTTTTATTACTTCTGTAGCCTCTTTGACTAAGTCATTTTGTTCAAAGATGACTTGAATGGATGGCCAAATATCATTGGAAGATTCAATGATGCTAGCCCATAATTGTTCTTTAGCTAGGCCAAGTGGCTCCTTTAATGTCAATTCTTTTTCCAAGCTCTTCATTCTTTCAGTCAACCTAGTTGACTTATGAACTTCATCCTTGTGCATAATTTGTGCCATTTTCTTCTCGTCCTCTAGACTCCTTAGCTGTTCTTTGAGTCTATTTATCTCAGAGGTGTGAATGGACATGCCCTCCATTGCTTTGACCAATTTGCTAGCCTCATCACTTGGCTGAGATGCTAATATTGTCGAACCTGTTGCTAATGTAGATGTTGTTGCAGCTGGAAGTGTTATATCCAGTGGAGCTGTAGGATCCAATGAAGCTGCCAAGGTGGATGGTACTGCTATAGTGACTGTTGGAATGGTAGTGGTAGTGGAAGTCTCAAGGCTGGCCTGTTTCAGTTGTATTAAGTTTTCCAACTCTTTCTCCATTTCTTTCAATTGGTCATTAAGTTGTAGAACAAGGTCCATCATTTCCTCCTATTGAGTTTGGCTCTCAAGGACCTCCTTGGTCTGTGGATGTTCTAAATGAGGCAGTTTCAATTGTTTTTTGAGAGCAGCAATATCCTCATCCTTATTTTTTATTAATTTCTCGGCAGCCTTGACATCATTGGGATCATGTCCAAGATCAACCACCAAGTCTTCCAGTGACTTGATTTTGTTGTCCTTGGCCTATGAGGAGGCCTTTTCCAGTTTGTACTATGCAGTGATATTATCTAATGAACTTTGAATTTTGTACAGAATAATAGCTTTATTTTTCATGGTGGAATACATCATCTCACCTGCCTGTTTGTGAAACTCAATTTGGTCAATGGGGTGAACATCCCTAGCAAAAACTTCAAAGTCTGTTTTCTTATAGTCTGCTGATGATCTTGGCTACTGGACTATAGGTTACATGAATTTAATTTGCATCTTCCCAGTCTTAATGTCAAAGGCTCACATTAACTTATTTTGATTTGCAGGTGTCTACTTGAAGTACTGGGCATAAGTCGCAGCCTTCAATGTCTCATTTCTCAACTTAATTTCCTTGTACCTTTCTTTAATATCTTTCTCCTTATCCATAGGTCTGGTGGATGAAGAGACTTCAATGTTGAGTTTTTTCTCAATAAGTTGAGTATTTGATGTAGATGGCTGGTGTGTTTCTTCTGAAGCTTCCGAACCTTTTCTCCTTCCCACCATTGTGTCAGTGTTAGTGATTTCCATTGTTCCAATGGTGTCTTCTTGTTCAGTTACAGGATTAAGCTTGGGCCTCTTCCTGAAACTGATCCCAAATTGTTCATCTTTGGTTTTGATGGTTGAACTAGAACCTTCTTCCCTGGTTCTTTTTGCATTTCTATCTTCACTTGCTGGAGTTTGTAAAAGAGGAGGAATATTTATTGGTTCTCCTAGGGCCGGAACCTGTAGAAAGGAACTAGTATCAATCTTCTTTTCCACATATATTAACGTATTCTCCACATCTACTATAGTATTGTCCATATCTATCAAAGTGTTTTCCAACCATTCTGACTGGTTGGAAAATCTCTCAATGTCTGGCCTGGGATGATGTATGAAAGGACCCAATTTGATTTTGAGCCTTAGTTTATTTATGGCTCCATGAGGGTCATATTGCCACATAAAACTATTCTTGAAATTCATCTGTTGTATAATCTTATCGGCCTCTAGTCCAGCTTCCTTATTATTACAAATAAAGGGGCCCAATTGGTTTTTCATTTTAAATTGAGTCTTCTTCTTGGATAATAGGAAATTAACTTCATCAGAGTTTATAATCTTCCTAAAGTACTCTAATGAAAATATCCTCATGGGGAGGTACTTGGGAAACTTGTAGGGAGCTAGTTGGCATCCATATATCCTGATCTATGTGTTGTTCTGGTATAAATACCAATCTCCCACTCTACTGTTATTTGCCAACTGTAAAACCCTTTTAATTTCCTGACTAATCCTGGGTTGATGGCTACTGGTTAGCATGTTTATAACAGGATGCACAAATGAATCAATGAAGTCTTTGTAAGTAAATACACTGGAATGCTATTGGATCAATGGTGTCCAATAGATGACTAATCTTGGATTGCCTTTGGTGTCTAACTTCTGAATGTTGATTGGAAACTTGTATGACTGATAATATAAGAACATGTGAAACAATACAGATGAGTATTTGAATACTCTCTCATTTGGTAGTCTGATGAATTGTTCATGAATTCTTTCTGCTATGAACTGAGCATAGCTATAAATTATAGCAGGAGGCTTGCTTGGGAAAAATATAGAAATGAAAGCCAAGACAAACTCATCCACATGTTCATTTGTGGTGTACCCTAAAATTCAGGAGAGCATGGTTATGATTTGTCTGCCTCTCTTAGAAAAAATGGTGGCAGCATAAGGAGGACTATTAGTAGGAGTATGAGACTCCTCTATGATGAAAGTTTGAAAAATCTGGGCCATTTTGGGCAAGTCCAGCTTGGTAGAGAGGTCAAGCAATCTTTCAATTGAAAGTGGGGTCTGATTTTGGATTGGCTAGATTTGCAACATTTGGTTAATAGATTCTGATGTAATGGTGAAGAAAACCTGTTGATCAGGGGTGACTATGGCTCTCTGACTTGGAATATAGCAGGCTTGGAAGAAGTGGATGATTTTTGGGAATGGGTGTACCTATGGGAAACAATATTTGGGCAAATTTGACTCCCAAAGGTGAATGTCATCATTCTAGTTTAAAACTTGTCTTTACTCCAGCAGTGGAGTTTCAGTAGGTAGGCAAGGGAAGAAGTATATTTAATTTGAAAGTCTCTATCGGCTAATGCAAGGTGGTCAATATCTAGGTGAGGGGTTTGCAGGGGTCTTACATCCAGAGAGGTGTGGGAAGCCATTTTAATGAATTGAATTATGCTTTCTTTGGCTTAGGGAGTAAGTTTTAGGAGCTTTGGACAGTGGGAAGGTAATTTCAGTCTGTAAAAATGGTTTGAGATGTACAATAGGTTTCTCTTGAATTCAAGAAGGTTTCTTAATTAATTTAATTAATTATCCATTCAATTATAACTGTGTGTTTTTCAAATTCAAGGGTCATTCTGGTTTTTCCAAGAATACCTGGAAATTGGCGATTTGGTATGCAGATGGGGTCTTGTGGTAGCTGTAGAGGGTACTGAGGCTTGAACTGGCTATATGCTACTTCAATTTTGGTGTCCGCAACATCTTTGGGTGGTAAAAGTGTCTGAATTAGTCGCTCAAATGTTTAGGGTGTCACAAATGGCTTAACAGAGTTTTACAGTGAAAATGAATGAAAAGAGAGATTTGGGGCTCTTTCAGCCTTTTAACTGATAACAATTACATTTTGGCATGGAATTTATTGAATGAACAGTGGGCAGTCTTTGGTTTAGGCGGGGAGGTGGTTTTTTGCGACATCGCACTGCTTTTGGATGGCGAGCAGTATTTTTTGTGAGCACACGATATAACCTGGCACTACCACGTAACAGAATAGTGGCCAGCCAAAACCACGAATCTCACCTGCTCTCGGGTTGTTAAAGGTTGGATAATGAATCCGCGCGATATGGCTATGCACTGTTGGATCTGTGGGTAGGAGATCAAAGGGATATCGTGTAGTTGAGTTGCACGGACTGAGTCAGGAAAGTGGTTGGTGGGGCCCAAGGTTTAATTACAATGAATTGTAATTAATTAATAAATAATTTCAGGATTTAATATAATCAGCGGGCTAATAAAGGTGGGACCATTAATTATGTGGCAGGGTTTTTTAACTGCACCAGGGTTTGTGGGTTAAAAAAGGGTATCAGGGAAATATAAAGTGGGGACGTTAATTACATAGTGCGGGGGCATAGTAAATAAAAACTTAGGATAAAGGGTTTTTGAGGGTTTTTAAGGGGAAAAGGAAATTAATCATGGGGGAAGGTGATATTTGTAATGGGGAATGGGTTTCACACTAGGGAATGGGGTTTTGGGAAGGGGGGGGGTGATTTTTGAAGGTTAATTTCTAGGGGAATGTGTGAAACCAAGGGGTAAAGGTCAAAATGAGGGGAAAAGGGTATTTATAATTAATCAAGGGATAATGGGGGAAATTAGCAAATAAGTATGTGGGGGTTGTTTCTAGGAAAACTAGTGTCTTTTCGATTGACTAGCCCTCTAGGATTGGCAGCTATCTTAGAAACAAACAGTTTAAAGCAATTTGCGATTTCCTCTATGTATAATAGATAAGAGAGAGGCAAAGGAACCAACCTGGATCTTCCGCTTAACTCCTTGCTTGATCTCTCTCCCCCTTGACAGAGCTTTCAACTCCTCTCCTACTTATCCCACTTAGAGAATACCTGTAGAAACACAGTAACAAAGAACTATCAAAGCATCTTGATCTATCATATCATAAGCATTGCAAAATCAAAAATACAATGAACATACAATGGCATTCACAAATACACAATTGTATGGAGGAAAACTCAAAAGGGAGAAGGGAGAACTACAACCCAATTGTCTAATCCAGCATCATCCTCCCAGCATCAAATCCCTCTTCACCTCATGAAAAGCAAGATCACCCAACAATACAATGCTCTTTCTCATATATAAACTATTAGCACTTCCTTGCAAATTACAAAATTCCAACCTCTAGATCTCTCAGATGAGGGATCCATTTATAGATGTGTGCAAGGGTGTGAGTCATCTCTGGGTTTTTTATTAGTGTCATTCCACTTGTTGTTTTTGGTTCCAATTGGATATTTCTTGGATCTCTTCACTCATCCCTGGGCGAATTCAGAGAGGCAAGTGTCATAGGAGAAGTTTCTAGAAGATTCCATGAGCATCCACTTAGCAAACTGTCTCAGACATTTGTCCATTCTCACTAATCGCACCCCACAGAAGGCCTCTTCAGTATGCATCACACCTAGCTAGTGTAGGAGTCAGTATGCATCGCACCCTGACAGTGGAGCAGTCAGTATGGTCTTGTTTTGGCCAGTTCTTGATGGTTTTTCAGGTGGAACTTTTGGGGAATGATGTAATCAGTTGACCATGATCCTTTAGGGTATGAAACAACACTTTTAGGGGTTAAAAATCCCTAGTTTATCGACATATAAGATTGGGGTTGAAGTGCCCAAATATGTCTATAACAGGGGTGTAGTGAAATGAGGGGAAATTTAGTAAACAAGCTTTGGTGAATATCCTTTCTTTTTCACCATTCCTCCTGCACATGAAACATACGATTAAGCATGATAAATGTGCTTTTGGCTTAGCAACTTTGTGCACTTTGAAAAACTTCTTCTACCTCCCCTTTATTTACCCGAACATTTTTTCCTCATTTCAATGGATGCATTTGAGTTTGCTGACCCTTTATTTCCTTTTATTTTGATAAGCAAACTATCTAATTCTAACCTTATAACTTCCAATGGCTCAGATTAAACTGATGAGCTCATTCTTATTCTCTACCTAACTACTGATCTGCCAAGGTTAAACAGTTTGGCTAGATCTTTTTTCTCTATCTATCAACATGAAATTTAAAGCATGAATGATTCAAGATTAAGCTATTTGACCATCATGGATTGTGGCATTTTTGACAAGTTGCACACAATATTATTTTTCATAGTAAAGTAAAAAATAGTGGCATTTGAATTTGCACACTTTCATGATCTATTTTTATTTCTTTTTTTGGGGTTCATATTTTTCACTTTTTTTTTATTATCTTTTTTCTTTCTTTTTGTCCTTTGATTATTCTTTCAGGACATACCCTCTTTACATTTGTTTATTTTTAATATGGAAAACATTTTTCAGAAAGCAAAAATATGTACAATATTACAAAACTAACCATAGCCAATTGAAAATGATGAATCCTATTATTATAGGACCCTAATAGTGGCTCCACATGGGGATGGCATTCCCTGGTGAAATTTCAATAACTTTAAGATCAGTTGCCTTTGAAATTCTGACTTTGGTTTCCTTGTGACTGCTCCTCTGTGACCTGCTTTATTCATATATATGATGGTGGACCTCTCAAAGCTCAGGGCCTTCTCTCTGGGCTTCAACTTTAAAATATTACCATCCAATCCAATCTAAACTCTGCAATGTTATATACAATGAGAATAATTAAAATGAATTACTGTTAATTTGTGGATAAGTAATGCTTCATCATTCTACCATTGACAGGTCCTCTTGGTAGATCTGTTCCATCTAATTGTCTCAAGAAAAATGCATTGTTACCTCTGTAACCATAAATGATATAAGGGCCTTGCCATAGGAAATCAAATTTTCCATGTTTTCCCTTCTCTTCTCTTCTAGAATCCCATTTGAGTACTTTGTCACTTATGTAAAAATCATCAGCTTTGGTTTTCTTCTCAAATTTTTTTTTTATTTTATCGTAGATTACTTGTGATTTGACATAGACTTCTTCTCTGGTTTACTGCAAGTGTATTTTCTGATTTATCCTCCTTTGGATATCATTTGGTTCTACTTGCAAGTCTTGAATTATTTTCATCACTGCTACTCCTAAAGAGGATGGAAAAATAGCATCCATTCCATATACTAGATGGTAAGGAGATGTACCAGTGGATTTTTTGGTAGTTAGTATGTCCGCCCATAAGGCGTTCACAAACTTTTTGTTCCATGTTTTCTTGTTGTCTTCTAGCAGTTTCTTGATGATATTGACAAGGCTTTTGTTTAAGGATTCTGCAAGTCCATTACCTTGAGGGTAATAGGTAGTGGCATGGCCAAGGGTAATGTGATATTTGTTACAAAAGTCTACTATTTTCTTGGATTTGAAAGCAACTGCATTATAAGTAATGATCTTTTGGGGGCATCCAAATCTTGAAAGGATATTGTTTTCAAGGAATGAGATAATGACAGAGTCTGTGGCTTGTCTAGAAGGGATGGATTCTATCCATTTAGTAAAGTAATCAGTGATTGTCAAAATCCATTTACGCTGAGCCAAGGAGGCTGGGTTAATTTCCCCAATGAAGTCTAAACCCCATTGTTGAAAAGGGATTTCTGTAGAGATGGGTTTGAGAGGTAATGGTAAGAGCTTCCTTTTTCCCTCAAATATTTGGCACTTATGACAGGAGGTCAGATGTTTCTTGACATCTGAAAAAAGGGTGGGCCAGTAAAAACCTGCCCTTAGACTCTTATTAGCATTTGTTTTCTAATATAGGTGTCCTCCACAATCTCCTGCATGAAATTATTACATAACGTTTCCAGCTTCATCTTTCAATAAACAATTTAATAGAATGCCACCATTATCTTTCCAAAATAAAGCATTATCTATGATACAATATTTCATTGATTTCAATTTCAAAAATCTAGATTTAGTTCTAGATAAACCAGGAGGAGCTTGTAGGTTTAGTAAAACAAATATGATATATGCATACCAAGGTGAATCTGTAAAAGGTTCATTGATCTGTGGAGTCACCATCTCTTCCTGATCGTCTAGGGCACCAATGAAATTTATATCTAAGGCCTGACGATTTGATTCAGCCATGAGTTTAGCTAAAGCTTGGCCTTTGATAAGTTTTGTAGGCTTTATTTCTATGTCATATTCCAAAATAGTGGCAATAAATTTGCCTCTCTTTCCTTCAGACCCATTTTGTGTCAAAATTTCCTTTACTACTGAATTTGGAACATAAGAATTCATGTGTGAATACAAGATGTACCCTCTGAAATCTTTAATAGATTTCACTAAAGCAAGTGCTTGTTTTTCCATTATGTTGTACTTTAGCATAGAATCTCTCAAAGATTTGCTGAAAAATGCAATAGGTTGCTCATAACCTTAATCATTCTTTTGCAACAAGACTGCTACAATAGTATGTTCTGAAGCAAAAGAAAAAATTATAAAATCTTTTTGGAAATCAGGACTTATGAGGACTAGTGTTTTAGTAAGGGCTTCTTTGATTGCCTCAAAACACTGTTTAGCCTCTATCATCCACTTGAGTGTTGAATCTTTCTTTAACATGCTATTTAGTTCTCTAATTAATTATGCTAAGTTTGAAATGAATCCCCTAAGAAAATTTATTTTGCCTAAAAATGACTATAATTCTTTTATGTTTCTAGGATGACTGATGTTCAAGATTGCCTCTATTCTAGCTGGATCTATTCTAATTCCATATTTGGACATTATGTGTCCCAAGAGTTTACCTTCTTCTAGACCAAAGAGTGTCTTTCGGGATTTAAGGAAATACCAAATTTTCTGCATTTGATGAAAACTCTTCTTAAATGATCTAGATGTTCATTATTTGATTTGGAAAACATTGTGATGTCATCTTGGTAAACAACTAGAAAGTCATGGATTTCTTTTGCAAAGTCTATGTCCATAGCTCTTTGGAATGTGGCTCTAGCATTCATTAATCCAAAAGGCATCTTCAAATACATGAAAGTACCCCAAGGAGTAGTAAATGTAATCTTTGCTTGATCCTCTAGTTGATCTAAGATTTGGTTGTATCCAAAGAATCCATCAAGCAATGAAATTCTAGATGAGCCTACTACCCTCTAGAGAATGTGGTCCATTTTTGGGAGAGGATAGTTGTCTTTTAATGACACTTTGTTCAAGTTTCTGAAATCAACACAGGGTCTAATTTCTCCTGCTTTCTTCCTAGTAGTGACTAAATTAGAGACCTAATCTGAATATCTAATGGGTGCTATGATCTGTGCATCATACATCCTTTTTACCTCTTTTTCAATTAATGGCATAAGAACTGGATTAATTCTCCTAAGATTTTGTGTTTAAATGGTTTTTGGTCTTCTTTGAGGGGTATCTTATGTTGAATAATGTTGGTATCATAAGACTTAAGGTCTTCATAACTCCAAGCAAAGATATCTTGAAACTCTTTGAAAAAACTTATGTATTTCAGCTTTTCATCTAGAGGTAATGCTTTCGATATTTTGATAAGCTTGGGTTTTTCTTCTGTTCCTATGTTACATTCTTCTATGTCTGCTCTTAAAGGCTCCATTTTTGGTTTCCTAGCTACATCATTTCAATTAAATAAATCTGCTAATGGGACTAATCCCTTAGGCAAAAAGTTATTTTTAAGGTTTAGAATTTCATGATCATCTTTCATTATTTCTTCTATTTCTATATTTTCTAAGTTATCTATTTCTACTTTAGTGAAACTAGTGGGTTTACCTACATCTAAAGCATTTATATCTATCTCACTTTCTATGTTGTTATCTATGGTACAATCTGTATCTATATTACAATTTTGAAACTCTCCTTCAGCATTCATGAAATCATAAATTTGAGAATCTTGTGAAAAAAGTTGCCAATATTTCAAATTGTTAGGTCTAATAGGTTTGTGTCTTACTTCTACAGCGTACTTATGGTTGGGTTGAAAAGGTAATTTGTAGGTACTATCAAAAGTGGCCAGACTGTGAGCTTGCATATTTTGTTTCCTAGGAATAGCAACAAAATTAGTTTCAAGAAGGTCCTTAAGCAAATCTAGGACAGTCTCTCTATATTGGCTAAGTCTGGGATTATTCACAGAGTATTCACCCTTGATTTGATTTATAATCAATTATGAGTCTCCCGTGATAGAAACTCTCTTGGCTCCAAGTCTTCTAACCATTTGTAGTCCTAAGGTTATAGCTTCATATTCTGCCATGTTGTTTGTGCATTTAAATTTCAATCTAAATGCATGACCTTCAGAATGATTATTTTCCATGTTGTGAATCCAAACTCCTGCACCTGCTCCTAATCTATTTACAGATCCATCAAAATCCAAATTCCATAGAGACTCATGAAAAATGTTTTCACTATCAGGTGCTTTGCAGTTTTTTTCTACAACCGTGATTTCATTTTTGTCATTGTCTAAATTATATGGGGTAATTTTGTGGTTTTCCTGAACTACTTACCATGTACTTCACCAATGTTTCTCTGTAAAGTTTTCTTTGTTAACACAAGACAAATATGGTGGCATATGACATGTCCAATTGTAGAGATCCCTGTAATTTTGCTCCCCATGAGCGAGATAATAGCATTCCATACTTGGGTGGGATATCAGCAACTACTATGTCCATGACAATATTGTTTGTTGGGCACTAGACTAAAGTTACATGCAAATCTTTAATCAGGCCAAGGCATTTAACTTGGCTAGAATCAAAGGAGAAGAAATCCTTGTATGGTTTGGTGATATCTAAGTTTAATCTCTCCATGATTGCTTTAGGCATTAAGTTATGGGATGCCCTTGAATCTAGCATATCATTATGTAGGATTTTATCATGAACATTTAAGCTAATGTAGAATGGAGGGATACCCCCTTGTTGATGTTTTCCATTTACTTCTAGACCAAACAATGACTCAGGTTGATTATCATTAAGGTTTACATCATCTTCTCCTTCACCTATGCTTAGTGTTTTAGTGATTTGTGTTTTGTATGATTCAGTTTCACTAGCTCGGTCAAAGGAACTGGTATTTTTAACTTGGCTATCTCAGTCTTTATTTTAAATGGCAATTGAGTTTTGCCTCACTATATGAAATCTTCCTTAACAATTGTGGTTTGTGTAGTTTTATCTTCTTTTTCAGCACTTGGCTATTCAGTGTGTGTCTCAACAATTTTGTTTTGATTTCTCTTAATTGGAATGGCTTGAGTAACAGTTTCAGTTTCATTTTCAGTTGAAATTATATCTACAATTTTTGGGCTGGAAGGCTCCTGAGTTCCTCTAGGGATAATTTGTAGCACTTTGGTCACAGGGGCTTCTGTTATCTTTTTAGTTTGGGTTTGGACTGATTTCTTAGTGGGAATTTCAATATTATTTTTGTTTCTAAGATTATACTATTCGTGGACTTCATAAATAGCAGATTCATAGCCTTGTTTGTAGTCAAAGGATTCCACATATTCTAAACAAAGAAAGCTCAAATGACATATCAAACTGAATATCCTCTAAACTTGATAATTCTTTGGGGAGTGAATTTGCTTTAACTAACTGACTCCTACTTCCTTGAGTTTCTACCTTATTTGTTTTTCCTAAAATTTTGTCAGGGTCATCAACTATTGTAGCAAGGTTTGGATCTGGATTGGCCCTTATATAGTGTGTTCTCCTGGAAGCCAGAATTTTAATTTTTAATTGTTAATGAAAATTTTTCAACAACTCTAAAATGACCTTAAGGGGCAATAGGTAAGATTTAAGATTTCCTTAAAGTTTTATTACACTGAGGACTAGTCCCCAGTATGTTCACCAATATGTTATCAATCCAAAATTTCTCTAGAGTTGTTATGAAAGAAATGATAGAGGTAACCACAAACCTACTTTGGAGATTAGGATCTAGCCTTCCTAATGCTCAGAGAGGGCTCTCTCTTTATGATTTAACTTTGTTTAGTTAATTGATTTTAGTCTAGTTATGATTGTACTTGGGTTTTGATTTTGATTTGGTGGTGGGATCACTTACTTAGATGGATAGAAGGATGTCTTTTACCATTGGGCTATGGGGTCAAATGTCAAGCAAACAGGACTGGATCAAGTTCTAAAAATACTGTCTACAGGGAAAGGTAGTTGAGTTATTTCAGATCTTAAGGCTAGATGGTGAAGTGGTTTTCAATCGGATCCAAGAAGCAATTAAGGGTTCCTTAGATAGGATTATGAAGGAAGTGAAAGAGGCCAATCGGGATGGGAGAGAAATTAAGGATTCTTAGATCCAGATATCAGAAGAAAAGATTAAAATGATTAACTGTTCAAGACAGAGTGTACTTAAACAAATTATGAAATAAATTTCTAGTTAATTCATTTAATTTAGATAACATGTAAGTTTGTGAAATAAATAAGAGAATAACAATTTGACAAAAGAAAATACTTCACTGAAGTAGGTCAACACGTGAATCCTGTAATAAATCTCTTTATTACTTAGCCTAGTCTTTTGACTTGAAAAATTGGTACAATAACCCTCAGGTTTTTGATCAATACAATTCTACAAATGTCTAGCAATGCACACTCAATACTTCGAATTATGAAGTATTTATACAAAAATGTTTTACAAAATATCCCAAACCGTCTTGGGAATTAATCTAGGAAAAAGAAATATCTTCATGCAAGAAGATAGAGAGAGATGTTCAATTGTTGTATGCTATCTCTATTTATTTGGTTATGATGTCTTTATGCTTTGATAATTTGTTGTTTATTCTTTGCCTTGTTGGTCTTCTACGCTAGTTGTTCTTTTTACTTTGTCCTTTCAACTGATACACTTTCACCTGATACTCTTTCATCTGGTTGATCTGTCATTCTTCTTTCACTGTGTTGTTTTCAATTCTACCGTGCACTTTTATAGTAGGTCATTTAACTTTTCCCATGTGTCTACATCTGGTAATTGAATATTTACCATCCTCCTGTAGATTTCATTTTCTTCTGTGAACTTGGAAAAAGTGGGTTTGTTCACAAAAAGGTGTTTTACCTCATCCTGGAGGTAGAACAGGTTCTCAAATTTCTGATATAGAACCTTTCCAGTAGGCATCCCCTTCATATAAGAATTATTTGCCTCATACCTTGCCACCTCTTTGATTCTCCTGCTGCAGTCTTTGTGTGGCATCAATTTGTCATTTATCACCAAGGGATTTGGCAAACCTTTCTGCCTTAGAGCATCAAACTTAACCATGAACTTGTCTATAGCCAGCTGCATGGTTTGACATTTGTCTTCAAGGTTCATCATCAAATCCCTCTTGGTTTTTCACTTCTAGTATGGTGCTAGTCCTGTCAGGTATGTCGAGCTCCTGCAATTCATGTTTATTTTTAGAGTTAAGGAAATGGATGATTCTAGTGGCTTCTTCTGGCATGTCTCCTAGTTCAGCCTTAACTCTTTATATTGCTTCTGTAGCCTCTTTGACTAAGTCATTTTGTTCAAAGATGACTTGAATGGATGACCAAATATCATTGGTAGATTCAATGATACTGGCTCATAACTGTTCTTTAGCTAGGCCAAGTGGCTCCTTTAATGTCAATTATTTTTCCAAGCTCTTCATTCTTTTAGTCAACCTGGTTGACTTATGAACTTCATCCTTGTACGTAATCTGTGCCATTTTCTTCTCTGAATGGACATGCCCTCCTGTTATCGGGAAATCTAGTGTCTATGCAGAGCTGCTAGGCCCACTAAGACGGGTAGCTATCTTAGAAACAAACAGATTAAAGTTACTTTCGTTTTCCTTTATGAAAAGTATAGGAGAGGATTAAAGAATACCAACCTCGATCTTTCGCTCAGTTCTTTGCTTGTTCCTTCTCCTCACCAACAGGTCTTTGCCGCTTCTCCCTTGACCACTCTGCTTCAAAGAGTACCTGTAAAGTCAAAGCAGCACAATACCTTCAAAGTGCAGAGATCTACAATCATAAGCAATATAGGACCAGATATATATTGACCATACAAATGCATATACTATCAGACATACAAGAATATGGAGGAAAACTTGAATAGCTTTATTGATGTAAATATTAGAAGAGAGGATTACAACCCATTGATCTGACCCAGTGTCATCCTCCCAGCATGAAAGCCCTTCTTCACCTCATGAAAAGCTTAGATCACCCAACACTATGATATTCCACCAGGAAACCAACAACACTTCCTTACAAGATACAAAATTCCAACTTGTGGATCTCTGGGATGAGGGATCCATATATAGATGACTGCAGGGAGGTGAGTCAGCTTCTGGGATTTTGATTAGTGTCTTATCTCTAAAATTTCTTGATTCCACTTTGAGATTGATGATATCTTACTCATCCCTGGGCGAATTCAGAGAGGCAAGTGTCACAGGAGAAGTTTCTGGAAGATTCCATGATCATCCACCTCGCAAACTGTCTCTGCCATTTGTCCATTCTTGCCCATCGCACCCTACAGAAGGGCTTTCTAGTATGCATCACACCTTTTACACTGGGCAGGTGAGATGCAACACACCCTTAGCACTGAGCAACCTGTATGGTCCAGTTTTGACCAGTTCTGAGCAGTTTTTTGTGGAGAACTTCTGGGAGATGATGTAATCAGCTGACCTCGTTCCTTTAGGGCATGAAACAACACTTTTAGGGACTTAGAAGCTCTTATTTTATGGACATATATGATTGGGGTTGTAGTTCCCAAAAATGTCGATAACAATTGCCCCCTAAAGCATGAGGTCGTTAATCTTTTGATGTCGGGTGAAATGCTTTATCATGAGGATCCGAGGTTTTTCGAACTGGAAGGCGACCTGTAATAAGATACAATACAATACATTATCTTCATAAAATTTTCATGATCTAGCTGAGGCGGGCATTCCCATGCTCAGCTTTATAAATTCATTTTCATGTACATAGGACAGACAACCGTCTGTGTGGTAGACTGATGATTCTGATAGAGCCATCATCCTTTGATTCAGATGATCATCCGTGTAGTAATGATGTACATTTGATGTCTTTATTTTTCCTGAATATATCGCAGCCCGGATGGATGAAACTAGATCCGGGGTCTTCAAACTCATCCAATCTTCACTCGAAGTACAAGTCAATCCATGTGAAAAATGTTCTGGAGTCGAACATGGAAAGACATCTCCTGATTATCAGCCAATGATTTAAGCTGTTAACAAGCGCGAGAGGAATAACCGATAATGATGATGACCCTCAAGGTACAACAGTACAATTCACGTGGTGTGTAAATGGGACTTGGTGTCAGACACCACAAAAAATATCTCGGTCGAAGGCCATTGATGTAAACCTGTCGCCGAAAGTGAGAAACTTGCCATTGAGGTATGTAAGCTTCAAAGTACTGAAAGGGTTGTTCCTAGGTCGATTTCTTGGATAATGAGCTGATGTCGACAAGAAGTGGCCCGTCGTAGGAGGACCTTAATGAATCCCACATCTACGACACGGAACGGAGAAAATGACTTTTGGAGGTGAAAATGATCTGATGATACAGGGTTCAGGGTGGCGGTCATGAAAGAACGAAGCATAAAGATATTGCAGTGCATGAGACACAAGATGGGTTGGTGAATTCTCTGATCGACTTCTCTTGAACATATCGGCGACACTGAAATGGATTGGTAGCGTTGACCCCAAAGATGGATAGTACAATGGACCAATGGTAATATGACCGGTGAACGGAATAACCCAACCCGACTCAATCATGGTGACGGAGTGAAAGTGTCATGTTCAAGAGCGACTCACTACCAATAAAGTTTCTTCAAGTTTTCTTCCCAATTTTCCCCAGTCATTGCTGACCAGTACCTCTTTATTTTTATCAAGCTTGAGGAGGATAACATATGCTCGTTCTATAATTTTCCTTTTGGGCAAACCTGTCGTTATGTTTTAATGAGCCTAGCGACAGTGAAACTCGTTCTTGTTTGCATGGACAAGTTTGTCGCTATTGGTTTTAACGAGTTTAATGACAAAGACAACTCAGTCCTTTTTCAATTTTAGAGAGTCTGAAAAGGGACAGAAAGGAAACTCCAATGATCCTTTTGGGGACATATTTTGGTAGCCTGCATGGGGCTAATTCACAGCCATAGATCCTTATTACGGTGTGGTTTTGGTAGTAATACCAGTCACCAATGCTGTATCCCTTTCAGGGATGTAGAATTCTCTGCATTTCAGCAGTGAGCCTAGGAGGAGGATTTGCTGACAAAAGGCAAGTGGCTGGGAAGACAAAGAGGTCAATGAATTCACAGTATGTGTAGGGGGAGATATTAACATGATGGAACACTGATGACCAGAATATCACAGACCTTCGCTCCCCCCTAGCATCCAATTTCTTAAGGAAATCTGGGAAACTTTCAGACTGATAGTATAGCAGCAAATGATAGATATATGAGGTGTATTTGAATACCCTTTCCCTCTCTAAGTTCATGAACTGCTCATGAATCATGTTGGCTATGAAAGTGGCATAGTCATACTTGACAGCAGGGGGTTGTCCTGGAGTGAAGATAGACATCAAGGCAAAGATAGTTTTATCTACAATTTCACTGGTTTTGAATCCCAGGATGTAGGAGATCATATCTATAAGCAATTTTCCCTCCTCAGTAAACCAAGCACGGTGATAGGGAATTGTGAATCTGGAGTAACACTCTTGTGGCATAAACATCCTAGCAACTCGGTTAATTTCTGTAGAGGACAACTTTGAGGCTTGATCTAGTAATTGTTTCATGGAAAGGGAGACCAGAGGCTGAGTTGGCTTGAATTGCAGCATCTCATTTATTGACTGAGGAGTAATGTAAAAGAGGACATTTCCAACAGGGTCCATCACTGCCCTTTGAGAAGGCTCATAGTTATCACAACACTGATGGATGAGGTCAGGGAAGACATTTACTAAGGGCAGGTAGTACATTGGCATGTTGGATTCCCATATTCCCAATAGGTCATCTTTGTTTCTGCATTTATTCCTTATCTCACAGAAAGCCTGAAGGTGAGGCTTGACTCCCTCCATATCAAAAATTTGATAGTCTCTGTCTACCAAAGGTATCCATTCCAACTCTCTATGGGGTGCATTTAGTGGTGCAATATTTAAGGCTACAGGGGCCTCCATGATTTTATTGGGATTTATAATTGAGTTTAGTGTATACTTTAACAAGAAAACAGAGTCCTGATAGAGGTTTTTTGGGCAAGGAACTTACAGTTTTGAGTTTTGCGCTAAGATGGCTCTGCTGAGTAAAACTCAATGGGAATAGAGAGCATATAGGGTTCTGCAACAAGAAAGCTTGAAAACAGTGGAGAGAGTGGGAATTTTACGAGTTTCTTATTGATTCTGCAGGCGAACAGGGCCAGATTTCGAGCTTTAACGACAATTTTGCAGAGGGTGACAGAGTTCCCAAGTTTTGGTTGAAAATGAAGTTATATAGTGGGGCAGAGAGGAGAAGCTCGTGGGTGCCAATGTCTTCAAATTGAATTTTAGGTGTATTGGCGATTTTTGCAAAGAAACTATGAAAAACAGGGTTACAGGCGTTTCTTGGGTAAATACCTGTTTTTGGAGGCTGTGCTATGAAATGCGGTTGCAGGCAGAGCCGAGGAGGTCGGATTGCAGGTTGACTACGCCCGGGTAGCAGACTGGAACGTCGAAGGCAGGTTGGATGTGATTTGCATGTAGAGGCTTTCGCTATTGGTCGCGTAAAAAACAACAAAACATCACTTTCATTGGTTTTTAACGAAAATTTGTGATTTTGCGGGCTTTTGGCGCTTTTTCGTGCTGACGTCAGCGTGACGTCACATGGCACTGTAGCAGGGTACGGTGGGTAACGTGGCGCCTAACGTGGATGGGTGACGGGGCGGCCAGGGCGAACTGTATAGTAGCGGGGTTGCTGACGTAAATGCTAACGCAAAGCTGACGTAGGCGGCGGGGAGGACAGGCGGTAAGCGGTTTGCTATCGGACCACCTTTGGTACGGGGGTGGTAAGTGTCAGTGCAGGCCCAATGCAATCAGAACGGGCCACGCGTCCCCGCGTACGGCGGCAAAACCACCTTCTATCGGGAGCTAACCCTCGTACAGCGGGGTCGCTCCGAAATCAGCGAGGGCCGTCGGATCTGGGAGGGCGGATCGGAGGGTTGACGGGATGCAAAGTTGTGGGTATGATACGGCGCGGGGACCCGCCCGTATATTTAAACATTATAAAATTATGTCGAGGGATAAACTTTAGGTTTAATGGGTTTTGTGGGTTCGGCGCAGATGGTCACGGTTATTCATTTGATCAAATATCAAATGAAACCCAAAATATATGAGCGCGGTGGGTAATGTGGTAAGGTTTATGCGTGGGGGGGTCAATGGTTATTAATTTAACCAAATGTTAAATTAATCCCAAGGTATATACGCGGAAGGGCTAATATAAGTCCCAAATGAACTTTACATTTCCCAAACTTTGTATTATATGGCTATAGTGCCAAGGGGTGGGGATATTTAGTATTTTTTGGGTTTTTATATAGTTTTTTGTAGAATAGGGATAGGAAAATGATTTAGGGAGCTAAATAATAGAGTTAGGTGTTAATATGTGTTTATGGAATGAAATTGTATGGGTGAATGCTAAGTATGTGGAGTGAGAACTAAAACATAAGATGTATGGATTAATAATTTTTACACAGGAAATGTGGCTTCTTTCCACTAAGTAAACCGAGAGTTTAACTTAGAATTTCTCGTAGAATGAAGTGAAATAGGACTATTGGGTAGATCCCAAGGTCCTTAAGGGGGTGTTAGTCAAAGATTTATGGGGGAATGATAGGGGAATTAGTCATGCTTCCACTGTTCTTCAAACAAACAACTGCCAAGGAACCAATGTCATTGATGAGATGAGTCTTTTTTACAAGACAAAAGTGAGCACCCACCTGCTTCTGCAACCTCAAACTACCTACCCAGCCTAATACACCTAACATTTTTTCTTCCTTTGGATTGGGTGCATTTGGACTAGCAAACCCTGAAGTTCCTTTCTTCTTTTGACTGCCCTCCTATCTAAATCTACCCTTATCTCTTCCAAGGGCCCAGATTAAGTAGTTGGGCTCCTTAATTTCTCTACCTAGCTACTCATTTGCAAAGTTTGAATTGTTTGGACAAATATTCTTTCTCTATTCTACAACAAGCAATTTAAACACGGAATGGTCCAGATTAAACTGTTGGGCCATCCATCAAATGTGATAAGCAACAGTATTTGCACATTGTGAGCTTGCAAATAAGATAGCAGTGGCATTTTGACTGGCCACTTTCCTGGTCTTTCCTTGGGGTTCATTTCTATTACTTTTTCCTGACCAATTTAATCTTTTTTCCCTTTGATTTTTCTTTTAGGGCATACCCTCTTTATATTTTTAAATTTTCCCTATTTGTAAAAAAAATATGGAACCTTTGCAGCATGAAAAGATGAACATATTTGGCACTTCCCTGGTCAATCATGAAAGATGAAACCTATTGGTATAGGAACCTAACAGTGGCTCCACTTGGGGATGGATTTTCCTGGTGAAAAGCCAAGAACATCAGGTCAGATGGCCTTATTCTTAGTTGGTTGTTGTAATTTCAAAACTTTCTTCTCCTGGGAATCAATGATCTGAACCTTTGTAGCATGTGTGCACTCCTTATGAGCTGATCTGTGCAAAATTACAGTTCTGTGCTTTGCTGGTTTTTCTGAGTATTTATCATCATCTTTATAAATCCCAAGCTTTATTCTTGATCCTTTGTGGAAATTTCAAAATACACACCTAAAGTGGTGTAAGTCCTTGAATTTTTCTTCAAAATTTGCTGCATTTTGTTCCTTATCCAATTGCTGTAAATGAAAACTGCTGGAAATACAAATATTTATGAACAATATACAGCTGTGTTATGTTTGATCAAAGGGAATCAAAATAGTGCTTGAGCATTTTCCCATTGACCGGGCCTTCCTCATTATCTGTTGCATCCAAACTCTTCAGAAAATAGGTGTTGTTACCTTCTACAACATGAATAACATATGGTCCTTTCCAAAGAAAATCAAATTTCCCATGCTTCCCTTTATCTTCCCTTCTAGAATCCCATCTCAGCACTTTGTTTCCTATGAAGAAATCTTCAGCTTTCGTTCTTTTTTCAAAGATCTTCTTGAGTTTATCTTGTAGAACCTGGGTTCTATGATATACTTCCTCTCTTGTCTGCTGCAAGTGAATAGTTTGATTGATCCTTCTTTGAATATCATTAGGCTCTGCTTGTATTTCTTGCAGCAACTTGATCACAGGGATTCCCAAAGATGAAGGGAATCTTGCCTCCATTCCATAAACCAACTCATATGGACTAGTACCAATAGATCTTTTGGTGGTCAATTTGTCTGCCCATAGTGCATTCACAAGTTTTTTATGCCAATTCTTTTTGTTCTCCTCCAAGACCTTTTTGATGATGTTGATGAGGCTTTTGTTGGATGACTCAGCTAAGCCATTACCTTGGGGATAATAGGCTGTGGAGTGGCCCAAGGTAATGTGGTATTTGTGGCAAAAGTTGATCATTCTTTTGGATTTGAATGCAGCAACATTGTCTGTAATAATTTTTTCTGGACAGCCAAATCTAGACAAAATGTTGGTTTCTAAGAATTGCATGACGATTGAGTCGTTGGCTTGCCTACAAGGGATGGCTTCTATCCATTTGGTAAAATAGTATGTGGCAGTCAAAATCCACCTGTGTTGGCCAGAGGATGAAGGGTGGATTTCACCAATGAAGTCTAAACCCCATTGTTGAAACGGTCTTTCAGTTGAAATAGGTTTGATGGGTAAATGTAACAGCTTTCTCTTGCCTTCAAAGATCTGGCATTTATGGCAAGACATTACAAATTTTTTCACATCAGCAAATAGGGAGGGCCAATAAAATCCAGCTCTTAGGATTTTATCAGCTGTTGATTTCCAGTATAAGTGTCCTCCACAATCCCCTGCATGAAATTCCTTGAGTACTTTGTCAGTTTCATCTAATGTTAGGCAATTAAGTAAAATACCTTCATGATTTTTACAAAACAACACATTATCTATAATGCAAAACTTTGATGCTTTCATTTTCAAGAATCTCTTTTTAGTCCTGGACAACCCTGGAGGAGCTTGTAGGTTTAATAATACAAAATATATGTCAGCATACCAAGGTGATTGCAAAAAGGCTTGATTGATCTGTGGAGTCGCCATCTCCTATTCGTTGTCCAGTTCATTGATATCAAGGGCTTGAAAGTTCGTTTTAGTCATTAATTTGGCTAGCCCTTGTCCTTTTATCAGTTTTGTAGGCTTGATTTCAATGTCATACTCTAAAATATTGGCTATCCATTTGCCCCTCTTTCCTTCAATTCCTTCTTGAGTTAAAATGTCTTTGACCACAGCATTTGGAACGTAGGCTATCACATGTGAGTACAAAATGTAAACTCTGAAATACTTGATGGCTTTTACAAGGGCATAAGCTTGTTTTTCCATGATCTGGTATTTCAAGGGAGCATCTCTAAGGGCTTTTCTAAAGAAAGCAATGGGCTTCTCACATCCTTGGTCATCTTTTTGTAATAAGACAGCAGCAATTGTATGCTCAAATGCAAAGGAAAAAATGATGAAATCTCTATCAAACTTGGGACTTGTGAGGACTGGTGTTTTTGTTAGGGCTGTTTTGATGTCCTCAAAGGCTTGTTTAGCTTCCATCATCCATTTGACTTTAGAATCTTTCTTCAGCATATTATTTAACAGTCTTATAAGCTCGGCTAAGTTGGGAATGAACCTTCTTAGGAAATTGATCTTTCCTAAAAAAGCTTGCAGTTCTTTGATGTTCCTTGGATGAGGCACTTGAAGGATAGCTTGAATTCTGTCCGGATCAATCCTAATGCCATCTTTTGAAATTATGTGACCTAGGAGTTTGCCTTATTCTAGGCCAAACAATGATTTCTTTGGGTTCAATGATATGCCATATTTTCTACAAATTAGGAACACTTGCCTTAAGTGTTCTAAATGTTCTTGGTCTGATTTTGAAAAGGCAGTGAGGTCATCAAGGTATATGACTAAGAAATCATGGATCTCTTTGGCAAAGGCTATATCCATTGCTCTTTGAAAAGTGGCCCCTGCATTTTTGAGTCCAAAAGGCATTTTGACATATTTGAAGGTTCCTCAAGGTGTTGCAAAGGCAGTTTTATCTTGATCATCTGGGTGTACTAAGATCTGATTGAATCCTGAGAATCCATCTAGCAATGAGATCCTAGAGGCTCCCACTACCCTTTGTAGGATATGATCCATTTTTGGTAAAGGGTAATGGTCTTTGAGAGAGACTTTATTCAAATTTCTTAGGTCAACAAATAGTCTTATCTCTCCCGTTTTCTTCCTAGTGGGTACTAGATTTGAAATCCACTCTGAGAACCTGATAGGTGCAATGATTCCAGCTTCATACATACGCTTAACTTCTTTTTCAATCAAGGGAAGGAGGATATGATTCACTCTTCTAAGCTTTTGTTTAAAATGTTTTTGATTCTCTTTCAAGGGTATAGTATGTTGGATGACTGAAGTATCATAAGATTTGAGGTCCTCATAACTCCAGGCAAACACATCTTGGAATTCCTTAAACAAGTCTATGTATTTCAATTTAGGATCAGCAAGCAAGGCTTTGGAGAGTTTTACCATTTTGGGATTTTTTGTGGTTCCAATGTTGCAGTCCTCAAATTCTGCATTTAGAGGTTGTATTTTTGGCTTCCTTGCAATATCATTTGAATCAAATAAATCCTCCAAAGGAGTTAAGCCTGTGGGCAATTTTTTTTCTTTTAGTTCAATTACTTTAGCTTTCGCTTTAGCTATTTCATCTAAATCTGTTTGCTTCAGCTCTTGTAAATTCTTGTCATCAAAAGTTGTTGGGTGCAAAATCATATTTGCAGTTTCAGCTGATATATTTTGCTCACTTTTGTCTATCTGTTGTTGATCATCCATGGTACTTGTATCAATGTTTATACTTGAGAATTCCTCCTTCAGAGTCAGGAAATTATTTATCTGTGTATCATTTTCAAAGACTTGCCAATTTTTGACATTATCTGGGACAGCAGGCCTATGTTTAATTTCAGTGGTGAAATGGTGATTGGGCTCAAAAGGGAGCTTGCAAGTGCTAGCAAAGGTTGCCAAGCTATGTGCATGTAAATTGTGCTTTCTTGGAATTTTGGTGAGTTGAGATTCTGAGAAAGTGTTAAGTATTTCAATGGCTGCCCCTCTGTAAGCTCTCAACCTAAGATCATTTGTGACAAAATTTCCCTTCATCTGCTGTATGATCAGATCCGAATCCCCTAGAATTGAAACTTTGGTTGCCCCTAGATCTTTGATCAGTTTGAGTCCTAACAAAAGGGCTTCATACTCGGCCATATTGTTCATGCATCTGAAATTTAATCTATATGCATGACCTTCAGCATGGTCATTTTGCATGTTGTGGATCCAAACCCCTACCCCTGCTCCTAATTTGTTTACCGAGCCATCAAACTCTAAGTACCATAAGACCTCTTGGTTATGACTAGCCTTAAGAGTTTTAGAAGCTTGTTCAGAGGGCAGATTTGGCTCTTGTATGTCACATGATATATCATTTCCCTTTGTTGCATCAATCATAACAACAGTTTTTTGATCTTGAGTATTAGACTTTTCTTCTATGCTTTGTGTTGGTGCTGCTTCTATGAGTTTGATATCAGTTGTGGAACACATCCCAGCATTGTATAAGATGAATGAATCCATGTCGGAATGCATAGAATAGATGGGGAAGTTTTGGGGTTTTTCTTGACTGCTAACCACATATTTCATTAGTGTTTCCCGGTATAATCTCTTTGGCTGGCCAAAGACTGAAATAGTGGCATAGGACATGTCTAGTTGCAAGGATCCTTGGAGTTTTGCACCCCAAGATCTTGACAAAAGCATACCATACTTGGGTGGAATATCAGCTACCACCACATCCATCAAGATTGTCTTAGCTGGGTATTGGACTAAGGATACACAAAGGTCTTTGATTAGGCCTAGACACCTGACCTGGCTGGAATCAAATGAGAATAAATCTTTGTAGGGTCTTGTGATGTCTAGGTCCAGTCTTTCCATCATAGATTTTGGCATCAGGTTATGGGAAGCTCCCAAATCAAACATTGGATTATGTAGCACTTTGTCATGAATGTTCAAGCTTACATAGAATAGAGGAAATCCTCCATCTACTGTTTTACCATTGACTTCCAGACCGAAAATCAACTCTGGTTGATCATCTAGAACATTAAATGCATCCTTATTCTCTGGTATTTGGAGTGATCGATTGATTTGCTATCTGTAAACTTCATGTTTGGATAATTCAGAGAGAGGAATAGCTATTTTCAGCTTACCTATTTCCGTTTCCAAGTTAAAAGGTTTTTCTATCTGTATTTTTGCATTATGGATAACAGACTTTTCCTTTTCAGCTGGATTTTTTGTGATCTTCTCTTGATTATGAGTACTGTTTTGAGGTATTTCTGATTTGAAATTATTTTCAAGAGAGCAGTTTGGACTTTCCTTCGAAGAATGGGATATGTATGGCTGTTTTTTTAAAGACTGTGAGTCTGATACATCTTCCATGGTGACTTCCTTTGGGTCTGAGTCTATTTTATTAGAGGGTTCAATCAGGACAGCTTTATCCTTTGTCTTCTTTGGCTATTTGGTATCCTTGACCTTGGTAGGTTCAGGCACATCTATGGTTCTGCTTCTTAATTTGTACTATTTATGAACCTCATAGACTGCTGCATCATAGCTTTCCCTAAAATCAAATGATTCTCTGGATTTGGTTTGGAATTGATTGAAATTGTGAGCCTCTTGGTCATCTTGGGTCAAGAATATTTGTTGCTCACCGTTCAATCCCATTAGGTTGATTTGGGTGTCCTCAGTTGGTTCACTAGATGTTGAGGCTTCAACATAGTTCTCTTGGAATGGAGGTCTCATATTTTGATCAGGGCCAGCCCTTCCAACATTAGGATTTTGATTTTTTCTAAAGTTTGGGTTTCTTATATTGTTGCTTGGTTGACCTTCCCACAATGATTTCCTTTCAATAGTTTCCACCCTATCCCCAAGTCTATCCATGCCTTTAATGATTGCATCAAGTTTTTTTTCAAATGCTAAAGGTTCCTCTTTGAAAGTTGTCCTTTCAGCTCTTGCCCGATTTCTTTTAGCAATTAGGTTTTCCTCCACAGTAACAGCTATATTTTGCATGTCTGCTAGGCTTGGAGGGGTTCTTTCCCTCAATTGGTATGCCATATCAGAATCAAATCCATTGGGAAATTTGATCAAAGCTAGATCAGGTGGAGGTCTAAGGTTTTGAGGAATGGCATTATAAACATTGTTGAACCTAGCACAATAGTCTTGGACAGTTTCTTGTGGGCCTCTTTTTAAATTGTCATATTCTGTTAAGATGTGAAGGGGGTCTTTCTTCTTTTCCCATCTATTTAAGAAGGATTGGTAAAGAGCTTCTGAATCAGCTATAGAATTTGCAGGAAGTGCTCTAAACCAAATACTCACATCACCAGTTAAACTTTGGACAAAAATATTCATTCTCACATCATCATCATCTATTTCATAATTCTCAAAATAATCTTGCATTTTCTTAGTGTGTTGCTAGGCTGTATAGGAGACAGTACCATCAAAATATGTGATTTTACTCTGATAATCCTGAGGCATAGCCCCTGGATTTCCAGGCAACTGAAGAGGAGCATAACGGTTTGCCATATTTATTGGGATAAATGGGACAACAGGAAGAAATGGGGCAGCTGAAACAACAGGGACTGGAGTTGAAATATATGCAGTGGATGGAGTGTTGGAAATAATACTGAGAGGGGGGGGTGAATCAGTATTATCAGATCAATCAAACTTTTCAATTTCATACTCAGAAACATATATGCTACTTCAATTAAGTGAACCCGCGTGTACACGCTACTGTGTCTAATGAAACTCGCGTATATCCAGAGATCTTATAATTCAGTTAGCTTAATCTTCAGTAAATGCATCAGATCATTATTAAGCATATTAACAGTAAACAGGTGCAGAATAACAGAACAGAACATCACACAAGAGCCACACACATGAACACAAAGATATAAGGTGGAAACCCAATGTGGGTGAAAACCACCTGCTGCAAGTCATCTCAATCTTCTTCTTAATAAGAAAATCCTTTTACAATATTTGCACTGGTGCAGTCTTATACCAGTACGGGAGCTACAACCCCCTTTTCTCTTGTACTAGCCGATCCATTTACTAGTACGCAGGCTGCTACCTGCTACAATGCTCCAAAGATCTCCTTTAGCTTTTGTACTAGCTTAGATACTAGTACGTAGGTGCTTGCCTACAATCTTCTCACCTCCAGGTACCACGTTTCATCAATTTTCAGACTGGATACACTGAAGCACAACACATAATCTGTAAGGCCACTTTTCATCCAATTTTCATACTGGACCCATAACTATCATTGAAGCTCAAAACAATCATCAAACTCTGAATCACTGAAACCCTGTTAACAACAGTCACCAGAACACAGAGCAGACACAGAACTCTGTAATAACCATCAGATCCATCTGCAACTTCAAATATTAAGATTTACAATGTATACGCTACTTCGATGAATCAAACCCGCGTGTATACGCGCTTTTATCAAAGCCAACCCGCGTACATATCTAAAAATAATTTCTCATAACTTGCAGCTGTACCAGACATCAGTCATACTCATAACACTTATAGAACAATACATGCGTCAGTATGTAGATCTAGAATAAGCATCATAAAGATAGTTCATTTCAAACCATTTGATCCCGATCTCTCCTTAGATCTAGTTCTCCATCAACAGGTGAGATCTCTCCTTAGCTCAGATCAAGCAATGCATCATCAACCCATAACCCTGCATACTGGATCTAATGCTTCATCAGATATTCAAGACATTTCAGATGCACTTGCCTAATGATTTCCTTCTCCTTATATAGCCTTAGGCCTTGTTCAATACCAAGAGCCAAAACCATAGTAACACAATACCATCAACTTCAAAACTAGGGATCGACACGCCCGTCGAGACACAATGGTCCGAAACCATAGGCACAACTTCCAAGGACTAACCGCCATGGACCAAAGGTACTTTTCCACATACACGCGCTTTTGATGAAGCCAACCTGCGTGTACACGCAACTTGGGCTTAACGAACCTGCGTGTATGAACTTTCTCTTCTTCTTATAGTCTGATCATCAATTCCTTGCTGCTGACCTTCTGTACTATGATTTGTCATCAGTGAGGTTTTCCATCAAGGACAACACTTATCTCATAATGCCAACAATCTCCCCCTTTGGACTTGATGGCAAAGCTAACTTGTCACACTTAGAATTAGCATCTGATTCCTTTGAGCTGTCCTCCATCAGTCACATCTGATATCTCTTCTGAAGATTCATCATCTGATTCCTTTGAGCTATCCTCCATCAGTCACATCTGATATCTCGTCTGAAGATTCATCCAGTTATACATAAGTGAGATATTCTTCCATCAGTCACATCTGATATCTCTTCTGAAGATTCATCATCTGATTCCTTTGAGCTATCCTCCATCAGTTACATCTGATATCTCGTCTGAAGATTCATCCAGTTATACATAAGTGAGATATGAGAGGGTTGCCATCAAGTACAACACATGCATCATAATGCCAACAATCTCCCCCTTTGGACTTGATGGCAACAACACCAAATCACTCTCCCCCTTTGACATCAAGGGCAAAGGGTGGACCAAGATATTCTCTTCCTTTGCTGAATCATTCCACTGTCCATACTCCCCCTGAGTACCTGCTGAAATCTCTGAATAGTCTGCCCCTTTGTATATGCCAAGGTGTACCAATCTGTTCATGCTCCCCCTGAGTACATGCTGAATCTCTGTACCGCTGAAGTGTGTTGTACATGCTCTTCCTGACTGTAGGCAATATCTGCAAAAGATGTTCTTCAAGAAGAACATGACTCTATACATCATAAAGGACCTTCCTATCACTTAGGACTCATACATACATCCATCTCTCAACTAAGTGAGGATATACAAAAATTGACTCATCCACCCAACCAAGTGGGAATACATCAAAATTTTACATATGACAACCAATCACATTGCATCAATCATCCCAGGCATAGTGGGGAAACCAAAATAGGCCGTTACATGACCTTGACACCATGAAAGAGATACCACAAAAGAGATATATGACATAGAGACGAAATAACTAGACCAAGACTTATGAAAGTCACCAGCAGCATCTGATAATCACCATTCAGATCAGCAACCAAGAGATCCTTCTGTTCTCCTTTCGCCTTTGTTCCTCCTGAAATCAACACCAAATGTGAACTAGAACCAAAAGCTTTAAGATAATGCCAACAATGCATCATTGGAAGATTATCTGCTCCCCCTGAACTTGTGCCAGATGATCTCTGTCAGACCTATATCAGACTTTCTGCAACCAACATCTGTCCCTGCTGATTTCCTTCAAATCTCCATATACGCGTCTGTATACACATAAACAAGCGTATATACGCAGATAACCCTTACGTAACACGCGTACACCATATACGTGACTATCCCCTTGTAAAACGGCGTATGCACGCGGATATCCTTTAAACAACACGCGTACACAAATTTCCATATCAGCAACCTGTAAATGTCCTGTAGAGAATAGGTCATCAACCTATAACAAGGTATGTCTGCATCAATTCATCCCTTTGAACAGAATTCAGAGTCATTCACATTGTATCATGTGTGAAACCACCATAGCCATTTCATCAAGCTCTACATGATCCAAGTATCATTACTTGGGAACATCTGCATCAATTAACATATGTAAGGATCAACCTATCATCATATAGATAAGAATTCATCACCATGTCTTCAACAAAGCAATTTTGAGTAGTCATCCATGTATCAGCACTATGTATCTTGAGCTTGACTCTTTTGACAAAGCTTCTTGATATCATCATCAGCAACAATCCTTATCCACATGAGTGCCTGCATCATAACTGTATGATCTTTATGCATATGACAACAGCAGTATATGAGTGACTCATCATCAAGTGAGGAAGATGTGTATTCAAGCTTTGTACTTCTCCTTGTCCTTATGAAGATCACCATGTAAGCACCATATATGCATCATCAAAGAATCAACCATAAATCTGATCTGAACATCTTCTATGTAACTTCAAGAATCATATGAGAGTTTATCATAGACAACTCACAACCACATCATAGCAAGATATATCATTTAGCCATCAAGGATTATAAACCATAATGCCAACAATGAATTACTAAAGGCACATGCTCCCCCTCAACCTGTGCCATCTGTTAGATCTGATCATGCATATATCAGCAGTAAGCATCAAGACATCATCATCATCATCAAGTTAGGATCAAAACACTTCTAGACATCTTACAAGTATCAATACATTTTTCACACATCCTCAACAGACTGTAACAATTAACCAATAGAGCAAATAATGGACTGAATCATGTCAGATCCCTTTTCTGAGCCTGTCCCCACTGCTTTTCCTCAGACTGACATATACGCGACTTTGCAGTGTCTAACTCGCGTATATACGCGACTTCCCTTTAAGGAACTTGCGTATGAGATTCAGGACACTGAAGGTTTACACTTTCAGCTCCCCCTGAGTCTGATATGTCTGTGCTGTGCTGTGTCTCAGTACATTGTGCTGACTGTACTTCCTTCTTCCTCCATATCTTCAAGTGTGATGAGGTTTTCTCCTTTTGGTGTGATGTCCATCCTTTGTTCCTGCATTCCTTTGCTATATGTCCAGGCTTGTTACATGCATAACATCTTACATGTTTCATATTCCTCCTGTAGCAATCAGCAGCTTTGTGACCAAACATATTGCAAGAAAAACAATATCCATTAAAGTACCTTGATTGAGATGACCTGTTCGCATAATGATCTTGAACTCTTCTTCTTCTACATCTAGCTGCAACATGTCCAAGATTATGACATACATAACATTCAACATTATTCATAGGAGTAAAGGATTTTCTTTGAGGAGTCTCTTTCCTTGATTGTTGATGGGGTTGACCTTTCATCTCCTTGTTGATCATTTTAGATTTCTCTTTAGAGTTCCTTGCCTCACCTTGTGAACTAGATTCACCTTCAACAGATTCATGAAAACCAAGACCAGTCTTGATTGCAGGAGACCTTTGACTACTAAGAATATCATCCAAGGCTTTAGTACTATCTTGAAATCTCAAAAGTTTATCCTTTTCTTCTAATTTACCTTTCAAGATATTTACCTCAACTTGAAGTTGTTCCTCCTTTTCTAGACATTGCTTCTTCATGTCTTCTCCATCTTTTCTTCCTTCTTCCATTTGTTGCCTTAGATTGAGTATCTCCTTTTCTTGCTTTTCATACAGATCCTGCTGAATTTGACGAACTCTGAAGGCACATTCCAACTGTGATTTTAAGCTGATGACTTCGTTGTCTTGTTTTTCAATTGCTTGGTGTAGATCTTCATTCTGCTTCTTGGATTCTTCAAGATCTTCCTTTAGTGAGAGGATCGTAGCTTCAAGATTTTCATAGTAGCTGGATCTATCTTTGAGTTTCTTGATGGTTGTGCTTCTTTCGTTGACTTCTTTTCTTAATGATGTCACTTCATGCTGCAATTTTTGACATTGGTCTTCCTTGTCCTTGAGTAGCTTTCTTACCTTGTTTCCTTCTTCTAGTTGGGCCTTTAGTTTGGTAACTTCTTCTTTGAAAGCACATTCCCTTTTGTTCAATAGATCTTGTTGATCTTTAACTTTGTCTTCAAGCCTTCTAAATACTGCCTCTATTTGATACTTTTCTTGCTCACCCATAAAAGCATGTTCAGTAGTTTCACTATCACTTCCATCACTTTCACAAGGAAATATAGCAGGAACATCAGATGATAACACATTCATACCTGATAATGATTCTGAATCTGATTCTGAATCTGAAGAACTTCTTATACCTAATCCCCAATCGATTCTCCCACTGTCATAGTCCTTCTGACATGTCTTCTTCTTCTTGTGAGCTTTCTTCTTAAGCTTCTTTCCCATTGTTCCACGGATCTCCTTCAAGCGATCAAGCTTCTACCAAAGGACCTGCTCTGATACCAATTGTTGGAAATAATACTGAGAGGGGGGGGTGAATCAGTATTATCAGATCAATCAAACTTTTCAATTTCATACTCAGAAACATATACGCTACTTCAATTAAGTGAACCCGCGTGTACACGCTACTGTGTCTAATGAAACTCGCGTATATCCAGAGATCTTATAATTCAGTTAGCTTAATCTTCAGTAAATGCATCAGATCATTATTAAGCATATTAACAGTAAACAGGTGCAGAATAACAGAACAAAACATCACACAAGAGCCACACACATGAACACAAAGATATAAGGTGGAAACCCAATGTGGGTGAAAACCACCTGCTGCAAGTCATCTCAATCTTCTTCTTAATAAGAAAATCCTTTTACAATATTTGTACTGGTGCAGTCTTATACCAGTACGGGAGCTACAACCCCCTTTGCTCTTGTACTAGCCGATCCATTTACTAGTACGCAGGCTGCTACCTGCTACAATGCTCCAAAGATCTCCTTTAGCTTTTGTACTAGCTTAGATACTAGTACGTAGGTGCTTGCCTACAATCTTCTCACCTCCAGGTACCACGTTTCATCAATTTTCAGACTGGATACATTGAAGCACAACACATAATCTGTAAGGCCACTTTTCATCCAATTTTCATACTGGACCCATAACTATCATTGAAGCTCAAAACAATCATCAAACTCTGAATCACTGAAACCCTGTTAACAACAGTCACCAGAACACAGAGCAGACACAGAACTCTGTAATAACCATCAGATCCATCTGCAACTTCAAATATTAAGATTTACAATGTATACGCTACTTCGATGAATCAAACCCGCGTGTATACGCGCTTTTATCAAAGCCAACCCGCGTACAGATCTAAAAATAATTTCTCATAACTTGCAGCTGTACCAGACATCAGTCATACTCATAACACTTATAGAACAATACATGCGTCAATATGTAGATCTAGAATAAGCATCATAAAGATAGTTCATTTCAAACCATTTGATCCCGATCTCTCCTTAGATCTAGTTCTCCATCAACAGGTGAGATCTCTCCTTAGCTCAGATCAAGCAATGCATCATCAACCCATAACCCTGCATACTGGATCTAATGCTTCATCAGATATTCAAGACATTTCAGATGCACTTGCCTAATGATTTCCTTCTCCTTATATAGCCTTAGGCCTTGTTCAATACCAAGAGCCAAAACCATAGTAACACAATACCATCAACTTCAAAACTAGGGATCAACACGCCCGTCGAGACACAATGGTCCGAAACCATAGGCACAACTTCCAAGGACTAACCGCCATGGACCAAAGGTACTTTTCCACATACACGCGCTTTTGATGAAGCCAACCTGCGTGTACACGCGACTTGGGCTTAACGAACCTGCGTGTATGAACTTTCTCTTCTTCTTATAGTCTGATCATCAATTCCTTGCTGCTGACCTTCTGTACTATGATTTGTCATCAGTGAGGTTTGCCATCAAGGACAACACTTATCTCATAATGCCAACATGGAGGTGTGGAGAAGGTGCTTTGAGAGGTGGATGAAGAACTGGGAGAAGCAGCAGTAATGTGAAGACGGATTGAGGGTTTAGCAGGAGTTGGGATATAGTTCTGCCGAACTGTTTCAAGGTCTAAATCAGCAAAACTTTCTTGAGCTTCTTGTTTCCTAAGGGCCTTAGGGATCAAATTGGGATTGTCAAAAATAGCTGGAGGATCTGGGTCAGGGTTTGACCTGGTGTACCGAGTTTTCTTCTTTGGAGCCAGCTTCTAAATTTGTTTTTGGTATTTTCTAAGAATGTTTTAAGATGACAATTTTTCACAATTTTCTATAAGAGTTTCTTTGAAATATAGGAGGCTTTGAGTTTTTCCTTTGAATATGTTGAAACAGGGAGACTGATCAAATCTTTGGAACAGTTGTCTAAAGCCTAGAGCTATACTGGAGATTGACTGAAGCAGCTTTTATCTACTCCTGTCAATGCAGACCAAAGAAAGTTTCAAAGGCTACCTGGCTAACTTCAGGCTCCATCTGTAGCTTTAGAAAACAGACAGTAGTTTTAGACAAATATTCAGAGTTCCCCAATGGAGTCGCCAATGATGTTATCACTCAGGTTGTTCCCTGCCTCCTGGAGGGAATACGACCGAGGTAACCACTAACCAATCTTTTAGTTGCAGATCCTAGCCTACCTGCAACCAGAGAGGGCTCTCTCTTTGTAATTTAGCTTTGTTTTGTAATATTTTAGGCTAGTTATGATGCACAGGTTTTTGTTTTAAGTTTGTTGGAAGGTGATTTCAAGCAGAGCTGGGGTGAAAGTCTAAGACAGTCTGTTCCATTGGGCTATGGAGTCGATGGTGGTGTACAACTGAAAGTGTTTCTTGGATAGATGGTAATGCTACAGAGCAAGATAGGCAGTTTTGGAACAATTTTCAAATCTGGAAATGATGGAATGAAGTCAGGGAATGAAAGGAAATCAAGAATCTTTCATTATGCTGGCAGAGGGAAAATGTATGAGTATTGTCCAGGAGCAATTAAGAATTCCCAAACAGTATTCAAAATGAAGGAATTAGTGCAAACATGAGCAGTTAAGAATTCATATCTATGACTAATTCTGAGGAAAACATAAGTAATATCAGAGATTGAGCACAGGGTGCAATTTAAACAAATCCTGAACTATTCTTCTTCTCTGTTACTAAGATTATGGAATACATATGAAATTTGCAAGCACAGAAAACATGTAACACAGTTAGAAAAACTTATTGTTCCATTGAATGACTCAGGAATTCAGTAGCAGGTCCCAGTTGATGAGCCCCAAATTTGGTAACATTTTGGGCTCATTTGGCCTACTTACCCTTGCTCAACCCTTCATTTTTCATCACTTATGCATCATTTTTTTAGTATATTCATGTTATTTGTAGGAAGGAGGGCAGTCACTATTCCTAGGTGGCTAATACATGTTTATTTCAGGTTTTTTGACATTAAATGGAGAAAACCCACGCAGATGAAGGCAAGGAGACAGCCAAGGTGGCATTACGGTTTTGTAGAAAGGTTGTCCACAGCCTTGAATGACCTTCCTCGTGATCTCCACCCCAACTCCGAGCTCCAACAGCTATCACCACCGCGCTAGAAGGAAGCCAAAGGATTCTAAGGAAACAACAGTTTTCTTTTAGTTGGTCAGCCAAGCCCCACTAATTTAGGAGGCCAGCTGGGCCCTCATAATGTATAAATATTGAGGCTGTAGCCTTCGATGGGAACTTTTGAACCTTTGTTGCAGATTCTGAATTACGAGCTATAGCTCTGTTTTGCTTTTTGTAAGCCATTTTTGGCATGTTGTTAGACTTATGACTATGATCTTTTAATAAAAGGCAGGCAGATTCGAGTTCAGTTCTGTGTTCTTAGAGGAGCTATAGCTCTCAGGGTTGGGCCCAACCTGAGAGCAATAGGCCTCCTTTCTTTGTATTGTTACTTTTCTTTCAGCATTATATTTCTTTTCCTTTACATGCACTTGGAAACACAGTTTGCTGATTCAGATTTCTTGGTGTGGTTACATAGGTTAGTGTTATGAACAAAGTTGCTTTCAGTAGTTTAGATTAGAGTAAGGAAATTAGAGTTGATCAGAGCTCTAAAAAAGGGGTTGATTGCACACTCACTTCTACCTCTGTTTATAGATTGGGATTGCAACCCGTGCCACCCACCAAAAACACAGTTTTACATGTTCATACAAACTTCAATGCAATGTTCTCGGTTGTAGCAGCATCCATGCATTCAGATCTTGTGGAATGAATCTTTGTTTCAGTACCATGCAAGAGTTTCCTTACAAAATCACGTTGTTGTTCTATGGTTTATTGAAAACATTTAGAATAGGTTGATGAAATCTCGATTTTGTGCAAGACACGGGTGATTTGTTTCATTTACACTGTGTAGCACCACTCCATCGTTTCCTTATCCTTCTCAGCCGTGCCTAGGCCATCCACTTATCTCTGAGTTAGATCATTTTCTTCCCAACTCTTCTATCATCCACGTTGGTTTATCTTTTCGGCCTTCCATTGCCTCTACCCTCCTCTAGACCAACCAGCTTTACACACCCCCTCTCCATCTCATCTCTCTGTCCATAAGCCATCACAAGATCCCCTCCTACCTCCCTATCCACCCATACATCTCATTCACTCATCCATCACCCAAAACTCCGATTGCAGAACATCCTGTAGAAATTACGGGACTTCCTGTAGAAATCCTGAACTTCCTGTAGAATCCCCTGCAGACATCCTGTAGAAGCTTGCAAATACGGTTGCTAGGCATCTGAACTTTGTGAACTTCTGTGGAATGATGTTAGGGATCCCTTGGACCCTCTCAGAGTCCTCCTGACTTTTTCCAAGCCTTCCTCCCCTTGATCTACCCCTGCATAGTCAAGACCCAGTAAGAAGCACAGTCATAATAACTCCAACCACTTGAGCAAAAATACAAAAACATGTTCTCTTTAGATGAAAATAGTTTAGACACATGCATCTCATCTCAATAGAAGTAATGGCATCACTTTTAGAAGTTGCATTCCCACCATTGCATCATAAGAATTAAGCTGGTAGAATTAGGGTTTACTAGGGTTTCCATGTTTTGTTGGCTTTCAGTTCATTTCTTGCAAAATAGGTTAATTTCCTTTGAGATAGCTTTCGTTCATCACTTAAAAAGCTTCTTCTGAGAACATATAGAAGTTGGCTTGAGCCCTAGCGGACTTGTGCCAGCTGACCAAGTGACAGCTGCGACAAGAGCTAGTACTTGTGCATACAACACCGTCGCTTCCAAGTTTGTTACGAACTACCGGGTTGATAAAATTAGAGAAGGAAGCTCCAGGAGTTGTAGCATTATTGCTACAATACTGGAGCCCACCATCTTTTTGGCGCCGTTGCCGGGGAAGCGTTAGAGTATTAGTAATTGTTGCTTTTCTTCTATTTTCCTACTCTCGCCTTCTGCCAAGTAGTTTATTTCATTTCCATTCTGCAAAAGTAGCATAGACATTTCCTTCTTTCATAGATTAACATTTCAATTCCACAATTTCATTTTTGCAAACCTAGATTAGCATTTCAATTCTGCAAGCCTAGACTAGCATTTCCATTCCTGCAATTTCATTTGAGCAAAGTAGATTAGTTCTTTCCTGCTTTCATTTCAATTCTGCATTTTCATTTCAGCAAGATAGTTAGTTGCAGATCAATCTGTTTCATTTTTTGCAGGTACCAGAGAAAAAAACAAAAGCAATCCAAAGTCTTTCCATATCATGCCTCGTAGGAATCGAGATAAAATAGGCGAATTCTTACCCAACACCCCCACCACATCACTGAGTCACCCTTCTCTCTTCTTCGGTGACAGTGATCCAGAAGAACCTATAGATGAACCTCCTGAGATATACGAAGATCCTATAGCAGAAGAAGAATTAGAGACCATTCCATCTGAAGCTATGGCTGACAATAGAGGAGAAGATGAGAGAATAGAAGGTGCCTTCCCCATCCGAGAGACCAATGGAGACATGAAAATGAAGAACATTAGCCCCTCCGCTTTAGCTCACTTCCATGGATTGACTAATGAAGATCCTGATACCTTTCTGTTTGAGTTTGATGTCCACACTTCATCAAGATGTCAGAAGGTATATCAGCCAATGTGACCGATGCCAAAGAATGGGGAAACCGACTCAAAGGGATGAGATGCCTCTCCAACCTCAAGTGACTCTTGAGCCATTTGAGAAGTGGGGTATGGACTTTGTGGGTCCCATCAACCCTCCTTCGAGGCAAAGGTCTTACATCATTGTGTGCACTGACTACCTGACAAAGTGGGCAAAAACTAAGGCAATCAAAGCAGCAACAGAAGAAAAGGTGGCTGAGTTCTTAAGAGAAAACATCTTCTACAAATTTGGCTACCCAAGAGAGCTAGTCACCTATCAAGGAAGCCAGTTCACATCCAACTTAATTGAAGACCTACTAGCTCATCACAAAATCAAGAATAGGACTTCCACCCCCTATCACCCTCAAGCAAATGGGCAGGTGGAATTCACCAATAGAGCATTGGAAGGGATTTTGACTAAGGTGGTGAGCAGCAGTAGGAAAGATTGGGTAGATCGCCTAGTTGAGGCCACATGGGCTTACAACACCACCTGGAAGACCACAACCGGCTTCACACCTTATGAGCTAGTCTATGGGAAGAAAGCTTTGTTGTCCATTGAATTTGAATACAACACTTTGAGGATGGCAGCTCAGCTGGACCTAGATCTCAGCCATGCACAACAAGAAAGGTTATTGCAGCTGAATGGACTGGACGAGCACCGAATGCAGGCCCTCCTTCACTCAGAAGTGGTTCAACTTTAGAGAAAGTTGTGGCATGACCAACACCTCAATGACAAGCAATTCCAGCCAGGAGATTGGGCACTGTTGTATGACTCCAGGCACAAAGATTTCAAGGGGAAGCTGAGAACCAGATGGCTGGGACCATATGCAGTGGAAAAATGTCATGACAATGGGTCTGTTATTATTCAGACCATTGATGAGGAGGCCATCCCCATGCTTGTCAATGGGCATCGACTGAAGATCTACAGGAAACCTCTCTCAAGACAAGAGTTCATCAAAACTGTGGAGAAATCAGTGCTGGTCATAGAGAAGGGTTCTACCTCTGCTTTGGGCATACCCTGAAAGATCTAAAAAAAAAAAAAAAGAAGAAAAAAAAAAGATCCTTGGGTGAAAACCTTTCTGAGGCTCCAAAGGCAGGTGGTAGGGGTGAAAAACTCATTGAGGCGCCCCTATTGTCTTTCAAAAAAAAAAAAAAAGGGATTTGAAAAAATATCCTTGAGTGAAAACCTCTCTGAGGTGCTTAAGGCAGATGGCAAGGGTGAAAACCTCAATGAGGCGCCCCTGCTATCTTTCAAAAAAAAAAAAAAGAGAAAAAAAAAGAAAAAAACAATAAGCAAAAAAAAACAGGGACAACAAGTTTATAATGTGGAAATGCATGCAGGTTGCAGGTGTTCTATGAAGGAGAGGAGGTCTCTCAATTCAAAGTCGAGGATCCTTATCATGCTGCCAAGAGACCTCACCAGCACCTCCTCCAAGAATACTCATCATCTCCAAGGTATGGGCACGATTTCATCACAGCTCAGACTTTCTACAGGAAGTTACAGACTTTCTACAGGAAGTTTTGTATTTCTACAGGAAACTTCCTGTAGAAGTTTTGGACGGCCCAGAACTAATTGTATGAGGAGATCTAACGACCAAGGTTCGGTATGGACGCATGCAAGCTACCATTTTCTCCCTCACACACTGCTTTCACCTCCTTCTACCAACCCTGTCGACATGCAATGAAGATACCTGCACCATCAAAGCAGATCATTGAGTTATCAAGAGAAAGCAATTTTTAAATGAAAAAATACGCTGAGATGCCATGCCATACCCATCCCAGCTATCCAAGAGCCCTGTGAGTGCGATCGTGAGGCCACTTTCTTCATCATTCAGCATGCACCCGAGGAGGAAAAACTGCTACAGGATATCCCGCAGGAGTCCCGTAGCAGTCAAGCCAACTAGAATGTACACCATTCAAGCGCGTGCAAGATGCAATGAAAATGCAGGCACATGCAGCCGAGTCATAAGCTTCATCGTTAGCGGCCTGTGAATAGGAATCTTCGGGCCTGTGAAATCAAGCTGCAGCAAACAAATCTACTCATCATCGTCCAAAAGCCCGAAGAACCATGTCGCGGCCGCATAGGTAAGTGCCTCACCCTTTCTTCCGTCGAATTGCATGAATTTTACTTTGAAATGTTTGCAAGTGTGAAGTGAATGGGGTGAGCGGTCGTATGGCCATTCGACTGGCCACGTCGACCAGTCAGATGGTCTAGTCGGATGGTAAACGGTGGTCGTGGCAAAAGGAACGGGTAGTGCACACATGAGAGCCATCCAGTCGGGGAGAAGCGCGTTTTAACAGAAATGACAGCGGCGGATCTACGGGGAATGATGCGGCAGTAAGGGAACTTGTAGAAGAATGATGGAGTGACGTCGTCCAACGGTCCGGCAGGGACAACTCACCCCCGCGCCACGGATTCCACCGGATTCAAATCTAATCGGCTAGATTGCCACCCCACGCATTTATCATTCACTGTTTGAAAGTCGAGTGAGCATCCGGATTCCTCTGAAGCTCGACACTCCAAGTCTTCGGCTGTTCAAACGCCTGTTAGGCAGCACAGAGAGCGCAGACCCACTGCAGTATCCTCCAGAATTCGTGCGCTGCTTCTACAGGAAAGTTGCTTCTACAGGAAATTGGGTTCCTCATGTCAAAAGGTGGCGGATTAAAAAGGTAAGCCTGAACCTTCCATGCAATTGGTGTCGAGGGTGGCAGAGTCGACGTCCTACAGTCTGGTCGTAAAAAAATTGCAAGTATTGTCTGCCGTTTGCATGAATTGTCGTCCTACAGGATGTGAGTTATAATTAAGCCATGTTAAGGTCCTCGGGAGATAAGTTTTCATGAATTGTATGCGTGGCAGAGGCATAATTCTACGCTCTGTCCCAGTAGGCCAATTTTCTTCCGCACTCGCCACCTCCAGCTAACGCAACAGTTTTTCACCATGCCGGGTGGGTTCATCAGAAGGGAACCAACCGACTCAACCAGGCTAAGAGAAAATCCTGAGGTGGTGGAGCTGTTCACGCAAGCGCAATGGATGTTGTTCTGCGACAAGTTGCAGGGCTATGACGATGAGGTGCCAGAGGAGTTTTTGCAAGCTCTGAAGCCGAAATCCAAAACATTGGCCACCTTTAACTTCAAGGGATTGAGTCTCAGATTCACCCCACAATTCATCAGCCGAGTTACTAAGCTCCAAATGGGATTACCATGGGATAAAGAAGAGAGGAAATTGGGCCAGAAGGCTAAGAAAGAATTCTTTCCACGAGAGGAGGAATTCTCAGAAGATAAAAACGGGGTTCATAGAACCAGCTTACTGCCACTTTGGAGTGAAGTTAGCCTCCATATTATGAAGTACATCACCTGTGAAGGTCGTTTTAGCATTGTATATGGGTACCATTTTCAGTTACTCACGGAATTAAGGCACCAGATGGACCTACCTGTAGAAAACAAACTAAGTATCCCCTACTTTCTACTACAGTCTATGATTGAATGTGCTACCAAGTTGAAAGAAGGCACACCAGACTAGGTAACCCACCATGGACTCATTAAACTCCTCGTGGAGGATGCGCTTCACACATACAAGGTTCCTCTCTCATGGGAAGCCTTTAGAAATTTGACCAAGGACGGTGATATAAAGATGTTGACCGAAGAGCTCGGTTCATCCAGCAGTGAGGAGAAAGAGTCAGTGCCCGCAGGGAAGAAAGAAAAAGGCCAGAAGACCACGACCACGGAGCAGAAGAAAGAGCAAAAGAAGAAACAAGAGAAAAAGGGTGCCAAAGAGAAGGATGACACACCCATGTTGACGGCCAGAGAGAAAAGATTACAAAGCAGAGTGGACAAGGCTGAGCAGCTCCACATCAGCAAAGGCACCTCGACAACAGCCGAAACCAAGTCAAAAAGTAAAACACCCTCAGCAAAGCAACCTAAAGTGGTGCCACCTGTCTCTACAGGAAAACCGAAACCGGCTTCTACAGGAAGCCCGAAATCAGCTTAAAAAGGGCCTTCTACAAGAAGCCAGAAATCAACTGAAAAAGGGTCTTCTACAGGAAGCCCTGAGAAAGCGAAACCCAAGGAGAAGAAAGTTGACATTATTGCAAGGGAGGCAGCAGCTGTGCTGGCCGCCCTCAGTACACCTCCTAAGCCCAAGGAGAAGAGAAAGAGGGAGACCCCTCTATATTGTAAATCTTGGAGAAGTGTGAGAATAAAGACGGGCAAGCCAGAGCCTCCGTCCAGTAGCCCAATCACTATAGATGATGCCCCTACTTCGCCCAAGGAGAGGTCCCCCTCAAGGATATCAGTCACCTATGAGAGGGGGAGCCCGAAGAAAACTACTTGGAAAGAAAGGTTAGACCAATTAGCTTCAAAAGCTCGGCTACAGGATGCTGAGGATGCTCTACAGGAAACCTTAGCCCGGCTTAAGGAAACAGAGAGAATGGAAGGAGAAGCACCCTCATCACCACCGAGGGAGGGCGAAGTAGAACCACCAAAAGAAGTGGAGAAAGAGCATATTCCAAATCCTAGCCCTCAGCCAAGTCTAAGTTCATATTACAACTTCTTAGAGGCTGGCAAAATTATACCTCAGAAATTCACGTGCCATTGTTCTTTGCATTGGAGGAAGAGAGAGTACGTACACACACGTGGATGAAAATAGCCAAGTCAAAAGGTGTGGCGGACATAGGCCCTTTGGAGGAGCAGCTCAAGGAGGCCAGAAGTGAATTAGCCATGGCTAAACACGTGGCAAATTGCCAACGAGTGTTCCTACAGGAAGAAAACGAAAAGCTTAGATTGAAGCTACAGGAGCTGAGGACAGGAACAGGTACATCCTCCGGGGACACCACAACAGAACAACAAGGCAAAAAGGAACTGCAAACCGGTCTTGGGGAGCCAACCTTGCATCTACAGGAAGCAGAACAGCAAGCACAAATTGAGGTGCAAGCTATCAGACAACAGCTGCAGCAGAAAGATGCACAATTGGCTAGCATGGCCAGTTGGGCCATGGATGCTATACAATACAGACAGCCGGCCAAATCCTATGGCCTGTACCTGAAAGACCAATGGCTGCAATTTCAAATCAATACCTTGGTGCATAGAGGTATCTCTCAGCTCCAAGACCCACAACAATTCACTGAATTATGCAGTACCAGCTCATCAGAGGATAAGGCCAAATTAGCGGAGTTATACCTCCATAATTTGGCCCTGCCTAATGTAATTTCATGGGATCCCAATACAGCCTTAGGAGATATGCAATTAATGGAATTTGCCTCATGGTTGAACCATGAGGACAAAAGAGCAGCAGAAGCCAAAGCGGTCATGAACCGAGAACTGAATGAGCCATTGCTAATTAGAGCAGAACCAGGGGATCCAGTTGCACTAATCTCGGCACACCAACACTTGTCCACCGACCCTCAAGCTTCATTGAGATATATGGATCAACAGGCCAAAGCCATAGTGCATTTTGAGGACATGGAGAGACTGTTAGGAGACAACGTTGTCCAAGCTTGCACCCGCCGATGGAATACATTGGCCCACAATCTGAAAATCAGAGAGTATCATACCCCAACTCGGATGAGGGAAGCTCTAGTACGGGTGGCCCTCTATAAGAAATCCATGCAAAACCTCCAGGCCAGCTAGATTGGCCTCAAGCTAAGCCCACCACTGCTGCTAGGATTGATGGAAGGCAGCACAGATAAGGATGATAATGAACAGTAGGAAGATGTGAACAGAAAGGCTGGGTTCCATATCAGCAAGGAGGACACTACTACAGAGGCTTGGGATGTAAGGGTGGTAGTAAAGGCGATGAAGGATGAGGAGTTGGACTAGTTGCTCAAGGATGAGCAAATATTTTAGCTGGGGGGTGATGATGAGCCCCAAATTTGGTAACATTTCAGCTCATTTGGCCTACTTACCCTTGCTCAACCCTTCATTTTTCATCACTTATGCATCATTTTTTTAGTATATTCATGTTATTTGTAGGAAGGAGGGCAGTCACTATTCCTTGGTGGCTAATACATGTTTATTTCAAGTTTTTTGACATTAAATGGAGCAAAACCACGCAGATGAAGGCAAGGAGACAACCAAGGTGGCATTGCGGTTTTGTAGGAAGGTTGTCCACAGCCTTGAATGACCTTCCTCGTGATCTCCACCCCAACTCCGAGCTCCAACAGCTATCACCATCGAGCTAGAAGGCAGCCAACGGATTCTAAGGAAACAACAATTTACTTTTAGTTGGTCAGCCAAGCCCCACTAATTTAGGAGGCCAGCTTGGCCCTCATAATGTATAAATATTGAGGTTGTAGCCTTCGATGGGAACTTTTGAACCTTTGTTGCAGATTCTAAATTACGAGCTATAGCTCTGTTTTGCTTTTTGTAAGCCATTTTTGGCATGTTGTTAGACTTATGACTATGATCTTTTAATAAAAGGCAGGCAGATTCGAGTTCAGTTCTGAGTTCTTAGAGGAGCTATAGCTCTCAGGGTTGGGCCCAACCTGAGAGCAATAGGCCTCCTTTCTTTGTATTGTTACTTTTCTTTCAGCATTATATTTCTTTTCCTTTACATGCACTTGGAAACACAGTTTGCTGATTCGGATTTCTTGGTGTTGTTACATAGGTTAGTGTTATGAACAAAGTTGTTTTCAGTAGTTTAGATTAGAGTAAGGAAATTAGAGTTGATCAGAGCTCCAAAAAAGGGGTTGATTGCACACTCACTTCCACCTCTGTTTAGAGATTGGGATTGCAGCCCGTGCCACCCACCAAAAACACAGTTTTACATGTTCATACAAACTTCAATGCAATGTTCTCGATTGTAGCAGCATCCATGCATTCAGATCTTGTGGAATGAATCTTTGTTTCAGTACCATGCAAGAGTTTCCTTACAAAATCGCATTGTTGTTCTATGGTTTATTGAAAACATTTAGAATAGGTTGATGAAATCTCGATTTTGTGCAAGACACGGGTGATTTGTTTCATTTACACTACGCAGCACCACTCCATTGTTTCCTTATCCTTCTCAGACATGCCTAGGCCATCCACTTATCTCTGAGTTAGACCATTTGCCTCCCAACTCTTCTATCATCCACATTGGTTTATCTTTTCGGCCTTCCATTGCCTCTACCCTCCTCTAGACCAACCAGCTTTACACACCCCCTCTCCATCTCATCTCTCTGTCCATAAGCCATCACAAGCTCCCCTCCTACCTCCCTATCCACCCATATAGCTCATTCACTCATCCATCACCCAAAACTCCGATTGCAGAACATCCTGTAGAAATTACGGGACTTCCTGTAGAAATCCTGAACTTCCTGTAGAATCCCTTGCAGACATCCTGTAGAAGCTTGCAAATACGGTTGCCAGGCATCTGAACTTTGTGAACTTCTGTGGAATGATGTTAGGGATCCCTTGGACCCTCTCAGAGTCCTCCTGACCTTTTCCAAGCCTTCCTCCCCTTGATCTACCCCTGCACAGTCAAGACCCAGTAAGAAGCACAGTCATAATAACTCCAACCACTTGAGCAAAAATACAAAAACATGTTCTCTTCAGATGAAAATAGTTTAGACACATGCATCTCATCTCAATAGAAGTAATGGCATCACTTTTAGAAGTTGCATTCCCACCATTGTATCATAAGGATTAGGCTGGTAGAATTAGGGTTTACTAGGGTTTCCATGTTTTGTTGGCTTTCAGTTCATTTCTTGCAAAGTAGGTTAATTTCCTTTGAGATAGCTTTCGTTCATCACTTAAAAAGCTTCTTCTAAGAACATATAGAAGCTGGCTTGAGCCCTAGCGGACTTGTGCCAGCTGACCAAGTGACAGCTGCGACAAGAGCTAGTACTTGTGCATACAGCACCGTCGCTTCCAAGTTTGTTACGAACTACCGGGTTGATAAAATTAGAGAAGGAAGCTCCAGGAGTTGTAGCATTATTGCAACAATACTGGAGCCCACCATATTTTTGGCGTCGTTGCCGGGGAAGTGTTAGAGTATTAGTAATTGTTGCTTTTCTTCTATTTTCCTACTCTCGCCTTCTGCCAAGTAGTTTATTTCATTTCCATTCTGCAAAAGTAGCATAGACATTTCCTGCTTTCATAGATTAACATTTCAATTCTGCAATTTCATTTTTGCAAACCTAGATTAGCATTTCAATTCTGCAAGTGTAGACTAGCGTTTCCATTCCTGCAATTTCATTTGAGCAAAGTAGATTAGTTCTTTCCTGCTTTCATTTCAATTCTGCATTTTCATTTCAGCAAGATAGTTAGTTGTAAATCAATCTGTTTCAGTTTTTGCAGGTACCAGAGAAAAAAACAAAAGAAATCCAAAGTCTTTCCATTTCATGCCTCGTAGGAATCGAGATAAAACAAGCAAATTCTTACCCAACACCCCCACCACATCACTGAGTCACCCTTCTCTCTTCTTCGGTGACAGTGATCCAGAAGAACCTATAGGTGAACCTCCTGAGATATACGAAGATCCTATAGCAGAAGAAGAATTAGAGACCATTCCATCTGAAGCTATGGCTGACAATAGAGGAGAAGATGAGAGAATAGAAGGTGCCTTCCCCATCCGAGAGACCAATGGAGACATGAAAATGAAGAACATTAGCCCCTCCGCTTTACCTCACTTCCATGGATTGACTACTGAAGATCCTGATACCTTTCTGTTTGAGTTTGCTGTCCTTTTTCGAACCTATGACTATACTGAAGATGAGCAGAAGCTGAAACTCTTCCCTTCAACCCTTAAGGATGCAGCATTACGCTGGTTCATGGGCTTACCTGGGAACAGTATCACCACTTGGGCTCAAATGCAGCAAGCTTTCAATACCAAGTACCGGGACTACTGTAGGTCCAAGGAAACCAAGGGGGAAATCTTTCAGATGACCATGGGAAATGATGAGTCCTTAGAGGATTATGAGGAAAGGTTCCAACTTAGCTATAAACGGGCCAGGTGCACACTTGACCCTGAATCCCTCAAGTTGGTCCTGCTCCGAGGAGTCCCTGAAGACCTCTTAGATACCCTTCACATGTTAGCTAGAGGAGATATTTACCAACTGCCTTACGAGGACATAAAGACTGTGTTTAGAAACCACTCTAGAGTAGCCCGGAAACGAGGTAGAGGAAACCTCCTCTCAGCTGGTATTCCTTTCTCCAAACATGAGTTTGCAAATCAATTAGAGGATCTCAAAAGTGAGGTGAGACAGACCATTGCCATGCAACTTGATACATTCAGGATCCAGCAGAAGAAAGAAGAAGCTGAGAGGGCCTTGGCTATCTTCTGCCCTAGGTGTACAAGGAGACACCCTAAGAACGAATGCCCATTGCATTCGGTTGAAGTATGTTTCGTTTGTGAGGAGGACCATCCCACGAACCAATGTCCAACCTTGCCTGGGCATAAAACCATGTATCAAGGGACAGAATCCCCCACCGAACCTCTCTATTTCCTCAACCAAAGGAGGCCACAAGGACCTAGACCTTACCAGCAGGGGATGCAAGGGGCACCCCAAGCTTATTATAGCCCCAACCAATCTACTCCTATGCCTTCCTGGGGTCCCCCTGCTCATCCTTCCTGGTCTGTGCCTCCTCCATGGTCTTATCCACCTCAGTACCATCCTCAACCCACTACTCATTCATATCACTCACATGCCCAGCCACAGCCTCAGTGGAATGCACCTCAGTCGGGGTGGAGGCCCCAGTACAACACTCCTCCCGCCATTTTGCCTCCACCACCAGTTCAACCTCAACCATTACCTCCTACTCCTCCAAGGCAACCTCAAATGCCTGCTCAACCGAACCCGAACCCCAACAACAGACAGGCGCAACAGGTATACACTGGGGAAACATCATGCCCTACCTATGCTGTGGAGATCCAGGAGATCAATTTGCGATCTGGAAAGACTCTTTCGGATCGGCAACCTCCTCCCCCAGAGGACGAGGGAGACAAACAGGAAAGTGAACCAAAAGCTATTCCACCCTTTTCTGAGAGACTAACAGCCACCACACAACCCAACCTAGAGGAGGATGAGCTTCTGGGAGAGCTGAAGCAGTTGTGTGTGAAAATACCACTTCTCCAAGCCATCAAAGATGTACCGATATACAACAATTTGGTTAAGGAAAAGTGTTTCAGACAACCAGGTAGGCAAAAGAGAGATGCTTCAACCATCAATGTCATAGGACAACTGTCTGACCTTATGTTGGGACAAGTCATCTGCCCAAAGTACCTAGATCCTGGGAGTCCTGTAGTAGATTTCCACATCAATGGCACCATCATACCTCACACCTTGATTGATCTGGGGGCTGCCATTAATGTGATGACCAGGGATACCATGCTCAAACTCAACCTTCAGGGTTCCTTGAGGAAGACCTCGACAGTCCTACAACTAGCAGATCGCTCTACCGTGACTCCCGAAGGGATTGTGGAAGATGTCTTGGTCTCTGTTGACTCTTGGGAATATCCTGCAGATTTCTTAGTTCTGCAACCAAAGGCAAAGCTTACTGGATACCCTCTCATTTTGGGAAGGCCTTGGTTAGCCACTGCAGATGCTTACATAAGTTGCCGTGCAGGAAACATGACCATCAAAAATGGTCCTATGTCCAAGCAGCTAGTCCTATACCCTCCTGCCCAACCCTCCTTAGAGCATGACTTACCACTTTGGTTGGAGGAAGGAGAAGAGGACGAGGTGTACTCAGCACCTTTGTGCACCCTAGACACCACTAGAAGAGACCCCCCAACCGAGGATGACTTGATTGAGACCTTGATCCAGAATCCACCTCCCAGTGCACTGACCTTAGAGGAATTGGTGGAGGATTCCCAAGCCAGCACCTTAGTGGACCTTTGTGCAACCAACCCTGTCACTCCCAGAGTCAAGAATGTGGAGTTCGGCCCTGAGAGGATGTTAAAGATCAGCTCCTCCCTATCTCCTTCCCAGGAAAAGGAGCTGTGTAGTCTGTTGGCCAGTCATCTAGATGCTTTGCTTGGAGCTATAAGGAGATGAAAGGAGTCCATCCTTCAGTCTGTACCCATCACATATACATCAAAGAGGACTGTAAACCAGTTAGGCAACCCCAGAGGAGAATGAATCCAGCCCTTAAGGACATTGTCAAGGAAGAATTGCAAAAACTGTTGGATGCCGGATTCATCTACCCCATCTCGGATAGCGAATGGGTGTCCCCTCTGGTGTTGGTTCCCAAGAAAAATGGGAAGTGGAGAATCTGTGTGGACTACCGAGAACTGAACAAAGCTACCAAGAAAGACCATTTCCCTCTACCTTTCATAGATCAAGTGTTGGATGGACTGGCAGGAAAGAAGTTTTTCTCTTTCCTGGATGGGTTTAGCAGGTACAACCAAATCCAAATTAGCCCGAAAGACCAAGATAAGACCACCTTCACTTGTCCTTGGGGTACCTTTTCCTACCGAGTTCTTCCCTTTGGGCTATGCAATGCTCCTGCTACCTTCCAGAGAGCCGTCTTGAGCATCTTTTCTGAGCTGGTCCATGATGCGGTGGAAATCTATATGGATGACTTCACTCCTTATGGGTCCAACTTCCAGGAAGCATTGTCCAATCTGGGAAAAGTCCTAACCAAATGCATTGAGATGAACCTGTCCCTTAGTCTTGAAAAATGTGAATTCCTGATGACTGAAGGGATCGTGCTAGGCCATACCATTTCTTGCCAAGGGTTACAAGTGGATCCTAACAAAATTGCTCTCATCAAGAAGGTTCCACCTCCCCAAAAGGTAAGGGATGTTCGGAGTTTCTTAGGATTAGCAGGGTATTACAGGAGATTCATTAAAGACTTCAGCAAGCTAGCCTCGCCATTGTTTGGCCTGTTGGCAAAAGATGTGGAGTTTAAATGGACTAACGATTGTCAGAGGGCTCTGAATGAATTAAAGGACAAGTTGGTGTCTGCCCCAATCTTGAGAGGTCCAAACTGGGCCCTACCTTTCCACATCCACACTGATGCATCGAACAAAGCCATAGGGGCAGCTTTAGGACAAGTTGAACAAAAACTTCCATATGCCATTTACTTTGTCAGCAAAAACTTGTCCAAAGCAGAACTGAATTACACTGTAACCGAGAAAGAATTCTTGGCTGTGGTCCATGCACTGAATAAGTTCCGACATTATATCACTGGCTATCAAACATTTGTACATACTGATCATGCTGCAATTAGATATTTAATGAATAAACCAGATGTGAATGCTCGTATTATTAGATGGTTACTTTTGTTGCAGCAGTTTGATTTGACCATTGCTGACAAACCAGGTAAAGAAAATGTTGTTTCTGACTTTTTATCTAGATTGGATCTATCTGCAGATGAGGATGGAACAGTGGATGACCAGATGCCCGATGAGCATCTGTTTGCTATCTCAGTACTCTCTCCATGGTTTGCTGATATAGCGAACTACCTTGTTTTAGCACAGTTCCCTCCGCACCTATCCTCAAGAGAGAAGAGCAGAATCATCAGAAAAAGTGCCTCATTTACTTGGATCAGGGGCAACCTATTCAAGCTTGGCCCTGATCAGATCTTAAGGCGTTGTGTAAGGGAGGAGGAAGTCTTTGATATCCTCCTCACCTGTCATGATGGGCCTTGTGGAGGACATTTTGCAGCAAAGAGGACTGCCTTCAAAATCCTGCAGGCAGGCTACTATTGGCCCACACTTCATCAAGATGTCAGAAGGCATATCAGCCAATGTGACCGATGCCAAAGAATGGGGAAACCGACTCAAAGGAATGAGATGCCTCTCCAACCTCAAGTGACTCTTGAGCCATTTGAGAAGTGGGGTATGGACTTTGTGGGTCCCATCAACCCTCCTTCGAGGCAAAGGTCTTACATCATTGTGTGCACTGACTACCTGACAAAGTGGGCAGAAACTAAGGCAATCAAAGCAGCAACAGAAGAAAAGGTGGCTGAGTTCTTAAGAGAAAACATCTTCTACAAATTTGGCTACCCAAGAGAGCTAGTCACCGATCAAGGAAGCCAGTTCACATCCAACTTAATTGAAGACCTACTAGCTCATCACAAAATCAAGCATAGGACTTCCACCCCCTATCACCCTCAAGCAAATGGGCAGGTGGAATTCACCAATAGAGCATTGGAAGGGATTTTGACTAAGGTGGTGAGCAGCAGTAGGAAAGATTGGGCAGATCGCCTGGTTGAGGCCACATGGGCTTACAACACCACCTGGAAGACCACAACCGACTTCACAACTTATGAGTTGGTCTATGGGAAGAAAGCTTTGCTGTCCATTGAATTTGAATACAACACTTTGAGGATGACAGCTCAGCTGGACCTAGATCTCAGCCATGCACAACAAGAAAGGTTATTGCAGCTGAATGGACTGGATGAGCACCGAATGCAGGCCCTCCTTCACTCAGAAGTGGTTCAACTTCAGAGAAAGGTGTGGCATTACCAACACCTCAATGACAAGCAATTCCAGCCAGGAGATTGGGCACTGTTGTATGACTCCAGGCACAAAGATTTCAAGGGGAAGCTGAGAACCAGATGGCTGGGACCATATGCAGTGGAAAAATGTCATGACAATGGGTCTATTCTTATTCAGACCATTGATGAGGAGGCCATCCCCATGCTTTTCAATGAGCATCGACTGAAGATCTACAGGAAACCTCTCTCGAGACAAGAGTTCATCAAAACTGTGGAGAAATCAGTGCTGGTCATAGAGAAGGGTTCTGCCTCTGCTTTGGGCATACCCTGAAAGATCTAAAAATAAAATAAAAGAATAAAAAATAAAGATCCTTAGGTGAAAACCTTTCTGAGGCTCCCAAGGTAGGTGGTAGGGGTGAAAACCTCATTGAGGCGCCCCTATTGTCTTTCAAAAAAAAAAAAAAAGGGATTTGAAAAAAGATCCTTGAGTGAAAACCTCTCTGAGGCGCTTAAGGCAGATTGCAAGGGTGAAAACCTCAATGAGGCGCCCCTGCTATCTTTCAAAAAAAAAAAGAAAAGAGAAAAAAAAGAAAAAAACAATAAGCAAAAAAAAAACAGGGACAACAAGTTTATAATGTGGAAATGCATGCAAGTTGCAGGTGTTCTATGAAGGAGAGGAGGTCTCTCAACTCAAAGTCGAGGATCCTTATCATGTTGCCAGGAGACCTCACCAGCACCTCCTCCAAGAATACTCATCGTCTCCAAGGTATGGGCACGATTTCATCACAACTCAGACTTTCTACAGGAAGTTACAGACTTTCTACAGGAAGTTCTGTATTTCTACAGGGAACTTCCTGTAGAAGTTTTGGACGGCCCAGAACTAATTGTATGAGGAGATCTAACGACCAAGGTCCGGTATGGACGCATGCAAGCTACCATTTTCTCCCTCACACACTGCTGTCACCTCCTTCTACCACCCCTGTCGACATGTAATGAAGATACCTGCACCATCAAAGCAGATCATTGAGTTATCAAGAGAAAGCAATTTTTAAATGAAAAAATACGCTGAGATGCCATGCCATACCCATCCCAGCTATCCAAGATCCCTGTGAGCGCAATCGTGAGGCCACTGTCTTCATCGTTCAGCATGCACCCGAGGAGGAAAAACTGCTACAGGACATCCTGCAGGAGTCCCGTAGTAGTCAAGCCAACTAGAATGTACACCATTCAAGCGCCTGCAACATGCAATGAAAACTCAGGCACATGCAGCCGAGTCATAAGCTTCATCGTTAGCGGCCTGTGAATAGGAACCTCCGGGCCTATGCAATCAAGCAGCAGCAAACAAATCTACTCATCATCGTCCAAAAGCCCGAAGAACCATGTCGCGGCCGCACAGGTAAGTGCCTCGCCCTTTCTTCTGTCGAATTGCATGAATTTTACTTTGAAATGTTTGCAAGTGTGAAGTGAATGGGTTGAGCGGTCGTATGGCCATTCGACTGGCCACGTCGACCAGTCAGATGGTCTAGTCGGATGGTAAACGGTGGTCGTGGCAAAAGGAACGGGCAGTGCACACGTGAGAGCCATCCAGTCGGGGAGAAGCGCGTTTTAACAGAAATGACGGCGGCGGATCTGCGGGGAATGATGTGGCAGTAAGGGAACTTGTAGAAGAATGATGGAGTGACGTCGTCCAACGGTCCGGTATGGACAGCTCACCCCTCGCCACGGATTCCGCTGGATTCAAATCTAATCGGCTAGATTGCCACCCCACGCATTTATCATTTGCCGTTTGAAAGTCGAGTGAGCATCTGGATTCCTCTAAAGCTCGACACTCCAAGTCTTCGGCCGTTCGAACGCCTGTTAGGCAGCACAGAGAGTGCAGACCCATTGTAGTATCCTCCAGAATTCGTGCGCTGCTTCTACAGGAAAGCTGCTTCTACAGGAAATTGGGTTCCTCACGTCAAAAGGTGGCGGATTAAAAAGGTAAGCCTCAACCTTCCACGCAATTGGTTTCGAGGGTGGCAGAGTCGACGTTCTACAGTCTGGTCGTAAAAAAATTGCAAGTTTTGTCTGCCGTTTGCATGAATTGTCATCCTACAGGATGTGAGTTATAATTAAGCCGTGTTAAGGTCCTCGGGAGATAAGTTTTCATGAATTGTATGCATGGCAGAGGCGTAATTCTACGCTCTGTCCCAGTAGGCCAATTTTCTTCCGCACTCGCCACCTCCAGCTAACGCAGCAGTTTTTCACCATGCCGGGTGGGTTCATCAGAAGGGAACCAACCGACTCAACCAAGCTAAGAGAAAATCCTGAGGTGGTGGAGCTGTTCACGCAAGCGCAATGGATGTCATTCTGCGACAAGTTGCAGGGCTATGACGATGAGGTGGCAGAGGAGTTTTTGCAAGCTCTGAAGCCAAAATCCAAAACATTGGCCACCGTTAACTTCAGGGGTTTGAGTCTCAGACTCACCCCATAATTCATCAGCCGAGTTACTAAACTCCCAATGGGATTACCATGGGATAAAGAAGAGAGGAAATTGGGCCAGAAGGCCAAGAAAGAATTCTTTCCACGAGAGGAGGAATTCTCAGAAGATAAAAACGGGGTTCGTAGAACCAACTTACTGCCACTTTGGAGTGAAGTTAGCCTCTAGATTATGAAGTACATCACCTGCGAAGGTCGTTTTAGCATTGTATATGGGTACCATTTTCGGTTACTCACGGAATTAAGGCACCAGATGGACCTACCTGTAGAAAACAAACTAAGTATCCCCTACTTTCTACTACAGTCTATGATTGAATGTGCTACCAAGTTGAAAGAAGGCACACCAGACCAGGTAGCCCACCATGGACTCATTAAAATCCTCGTGGAGGATGCGCTCCACACATACAAGGTTCCTCTCTCATGGGAAGCCTTCAGAAATTTGACCAAGGACGGTGATATAAAGATGTTGACCGAAGAGCTCGGTTCATCCAGCAGTGAGGAGAAAGAGTCAGTGCCCGTAGGGAAGAAAGAAAAAGGCCAGAAGACCACGACCACGGAGTAGAAGAAAGAGAAAAAGAAGAAACAAGAGAAAAAGGGTGCCAAAGAGAAGGATGACACACCCATGTTGACGGCCAGAGAGAAAAGTTTACAAAGCAGAGTGGACAAGGCTGAGCAGGTCCACATCAGCAAAGGCACCTCGACAGCAGCCGAAACCAAGTCAAAAATTAAAACACCCTCAGCAAAGCAACCTAAAGTGGTGCCACCTGTCTCTACAGGAAAACCGAAACCGGCTTCTACAAGAAGCCTGAAATCAGCTGAAAAAGGGCCTTCTATAAGAAGCTAGAAATCAACTGAAAAAGGGTCTTCTACAGGAAGCCCTGAGAAAGTGAAACCCAAGGAGAAGAAAGCTGACATTCTTGCAAGGGAGGCAGCAGCTGTGCTGGCTGCCCTCAGTACACCTCCTAAGCCCAAGGAGAAGAGAAAGAGGGAGACCCCTCTATATTTTAAAGCTAGGAGAAGTGTGAGAATAAAGACGGGCAAGCCACAACCTCCATCCAGCAGCCCAATCACTATAGATGATGCCCCTACTTCGCCCAAGGAGAGGTCCCCCTCAAGGATATCAGTCACCTATGAGAGGGGGAGCCCGAAGAAAACTACTTGGAAAGAAAGGTTAGACCAATTGGCTTCAAAAGCTTGGCTACAGGATGCTGAGGATGCTCTACAGGAAACCTTAGCCCGACTTAAGGAAACATAGAGAATGGAAGGAGAAGCACCCTCATCACCACCGAGGGAGGGCGAAGTAGAGCCACCAAAAGAAGTGGAGAAAGAGAATATTCCAGAGCCTAGCCCTCAGCCAAGTCTGAGTTCATATTACAACTTCTTAGAGGCTGGCAAAATTATACCTCAGGAATTCACTGTGCCACTGTTCTTTGCATTGGAGGAAGAGAGAGTACGTACACACACATGGATGAAAATAGCCAAGTCAAAAGGTGTGGCGGACATAGGCCCTTTGGAGGAGCAGCTCAAGGAGGCCAGAAGTGAATTAGCCATGGCTAAACACGTGGCAAATTTCCAACGAGTGTTCCTACAGGAAGAAAACGAAAAGCTTAGATTGCAGCTACAGGAGCTGAGGACAGGAACAGGTACATCCTCCGGGGACACCACAACAGAACAGCAAGGCAAAAAGGAACTGCAAACCGGTCTTGGGGAGCCAACCTTGCATCTACAGGAAGCAGAACGGCAAGCAAAAATTGAGGTGCAAGCTCTCAGACAACAGCTGCAGCAGAAAGAGGCACAATTGGCCTGCATGGCCAGTTGGGCCATGGATGCTATATAATGCAAACAACCAGCCAAATCCTATGGCCTGTACCTGAAAGACCAATGGCTGCAATTTCAAATCAATACCTTGGCGCAAAGAGGTATCTCTCAGCTCCAAGACCCACAGCAATTCACTGAATTATGCAGTACCAGCTCATCAGAGGATAAGGCCAAATTAGCGGAGTTCTACCTCCATAATTTGGCCCTGCCTAATGTAATTTCATGGGATCCCAATACGGCCTTAGGAGATATGCAATTAATGGAATTTGCCTCATGGTTGAACCATGAGGACAAAAGAGCAGCAGAAGCCAAAGCAGTCATGAATCGAGAGCTGAATGAGCCATTGCTAATTAGAGCAGAACCAGGGGATCCAGTTTCACTAATCTCGGCACACCAACACTTGTCCACCGACCCTCAAGCTTCATTGAGATATATGGATCAGCAAGCCCAAGCCATAGCGCATTTTGAGGACATGGAGAGACTGTTAGGAGACAACGCTGTCCAAGCTTGCACCCACCGATGGAATACATTGGCCCACAGTCTGAAAATCAGAGAGTATCATACCCCAACTCGGATGAGGGAAGCTCTAGTACGGGTGGCCCTCTATAAGAAATCCATGCAAAACCTCCAAGCCAGCTGGATTGGCCTCAAGCTAAGCCCACCACTGCTGCTAGGATTGATGGAAGGCAGCACAGATAAGGATGATAATGAACAGTGGGAAGAGGTGAACAGAAAGGTTGGGTTCCATATCAGCAAGGAGGACACTACTACAGAGGCTTGGGATGTAAGGGTGGCAGTAAAGGCGATGAAGGATGAGGAGTTGGACTAGTTGCTCAAGGATGAGCAAATATTTTAGCTGGGGGGTGATGATGAGCCCCAAATTTGGTAACATTTTGGGCTCATTTGGCCTACTTACCCTTGCTCAACCCTTCATTTTTCATCACTTATGCATCATTTTTTTAGTATATTCATGTTATTTGTAGGAAGGATGGCAGTGACTATTCCTAGGTGGCTAATACATGTTTATTTCAGGTTTTTTGACATTAAATGGAGCAAAACCATGCAGATGAAGGCAAGGAGACAACCAAGGTGGCATTGCGGTTTTGTAGGAAGGTTGTCCACAGCCTTGAATGACCTTCCTCGTGTTCTCCACCCCAACTCCGAGCTCCAACAGCTATCACCACTGAGCTAGAAGGTAGCCAACGGATTCTAAGGAAACAGCAGTTTACTTTTAGTTGGTCAGCCAAGCCCCACTAATTTAGGAGGCCAGCTTGGCCCTCATAATGTATAAATATTGAGGCTGTAGCCTTCGATGGGAACTTTTGAACCTTTGTTGCAGATTCTGAATTACGAGCTATAGCTCTGTTTTGCTTTTTTTAAGCCATTTTTGGCATGTTGTTAGACTTATGACTATGATCTTTTAATAAAAGGCAGGCAGATTCGAGTTCAGTTCTGAGTTCTTAGAGGAGCTATAGCTCTCAGGGTTGGGCCCAACCTGAGAGCAATAGGCCTCCTTTCTTTGTATTGTTACTTTTATTTCAACATTATATTTCTTTTCCTTTACATGCACTTGGAAACACAGTTTGCTGATTCAGATTTCTTGGTGTGGTTACATAGGTTAGTGTTATGAACAAAGTTTCTTTCAGTAGTTTAGATTAGAGTAAGGAAATTAGAGTTGATCAGAGCTCCAAAAAAGGGGTTGATTGCACACTCACTTCCACCTCTGTTTAGAGATTGGGATTGCAGCCCGTGCCACCCACCAAAAACACAGTTTTACATGTTCATACAAACTTCAATGCAAAGTTCTCGGTTGTAGCAGCATCCATGCATTCAGATCTTGTGGAATGAATCTTTGTTTCAGTACCATGCAAGAGTTTCCTTACAAAATCACGTTGTTGTTCTATGGTTTATTGAAAACATTTAGAATAGGTTGATGAAATCTCGGTTTTTTGAAAGACACGGTTGATTTGTTTCATTTACACTGCGTAGCACCACTCCATCGTTTCCTTATCCTTCTCAGCCATGCCTAGGCCATCCACTTATCTCTAAGTTAGATCATTTTCCTCCCAACTCTTCTATCATCCACATTGGTTTATCTTTTCGGCCTTCCATTGCCTCTACCCTCCTCTAGACCAACCAGCTTTACACACCCCCTCTCCATCTCATCTCTCTGTCCATAAGCCATCACAAGCTCCCCTCCTACCTCCCTATCCCCCCATACAGCTCATTCACTCATCCATCACCCAAAACTCCGATTGCAGAACATCCTGTAGAAATTACGGGACTTCCTGTAGAATCCCCTGCAGACATCCTGTAGAAGCTTTCAAATGCGGTTGCCAGGCATCTAAACTTTGTGAACTTCTGTGGAATGATGTTAGGGATCCCTTGGACCCTCTCAGATTCCTCCTGACCTTTTCCAAGCCTTCCTCCCCTTAATCTACCCCTGCACAGTCAAGACCCAGTAAGAAGCACAGTCATAATAACTCCAACCACTTGAGCAAAAATACAAAAACATGTTCTCTTCAGATGAAAATAGTTTAGACACATGCATCTCATCTCAATAGAAGTATTGGCATCACTTTTAGAAGTTTCATTCCCACCATTGCATCATAAGGATTAAGCTGGTAGAATTAGGGTTTACTAGGGTTTCCATGTTTTGTTGGCTTTCAGTTCATTTCTTGCAAAGTAGGGTAATTTCCTTTGAGATAGCTTTTGTTCATCACTTAAAAAGATTCTTCTGAGAACATATAGAAGTTGGCTTGAGCCCTAGCGGACTTGTGCCAGCTGACCAAGTGATAGCTGCGACAAGAGCTAGTACTTGTGCATACAGCACCGTCGCTTCCAAGTTTGTTACGAACTACCGGGTTGATAAAATTAGAGAAGAAAGCTCCAGGAGTTGTAGCATTATTGCTACAATACTGGAGCCCACCACCAGGACATCATTAGCACATTCAGACAGTGCAGAAACCATGAACTTCAATAGCCATTTGTATTAGAGAGTCTCAGAAATTACAGCGTAGCTTAGAGAGAAAATCACCAACCCCAAATACATATTATGGGGAGGTATTTATACAAAAGGGAGATACAAAATATCATGAAGATAAGTCTTTGAACTCATAACTTTCTTTACCAACTCTTAAGAAGTATTAAATGAGGGAATAAATGCTGCAATAAATATGAATGTGCTAACTATCCAATTAGTCAGAGATATTTTGACTTTTCTGGGCTGTGTGAGTCGGCTGCTTGCTGCGCATTCATTCTACATTTGTTTTCCTGATGCTGGTACGCTATTTGTTGTTGTCTTGGCCTTCATCATCAGTGATCGGTTTCTTTGCATTCAATGAGCTTTAGTGACCGTTTTGTTTCTGCCTTGCGCTGCTTTTTCTTCCCTTTGATAGGCAGACCGTGCTATCTGTATGTGCTGACCTGTAGCTAATCAAAAAAGAACTAATAAACAAGATCACCTGAGCAATGTCTCCATCATTCCTTTCCACCAATCCTCTGTAGGCAGCTGATGTATTTGTATCTTTATCAGTGTTTCATCAGCTTCAGTGTATCTGTAAAAGTTAGGCTGGAATTCAAAGAGATGGTTTATCTCATGCTCAATGTAAAACAGGTTTTCTAGTTTGTCATAGAGACTCTGTCCAGATGGAGGCCCTGTTTCTTCTGATGTGCTCGAGGAGTCTGTGATTTGATTGGAGGCATAATTGTTTACCCTGTTGGCATAATGCTCATGTGACAGCAGTCTTCCAGCACTAGTTACTAAACTTGGTAGCCCTCTACTCTGTAATGCTGCAAACTTTACTCTGAACTCATTCACCTCTGCTTGCATTTCTTGGCATTTTCTTTCTAGAGTTTGTACAAAATTTCTTAGGGTCAACACTCTTTTTACTATTAAGATAGTATCAGTCATGTTCCTGATACCTATTGCTGCCAGTTACTCTTTAGTATGAGTATTTAGAAATTGAATCATCTTGTTGGCTTGCTCAGGCATATTCCCTAATGATGCTCTAGCCTTTTGGTTTTCAAATTGAGCTAAGCCTATCAAGTCCATTTTCTCATGTATGGTCTCAATTGATTGCCACTGGTCTGTAATGGATTGGCCGATCTTGGCCCACAAAATTTTCTTGACCTCAGCTAGGGTCCTATCAAGAGTAAGCTCTTTCTCTAGCTCCTTTATTCTTTTTTCCAAGGTTTTCACTTCCCTTGTCTTCTCAGCTACATCCTGCTTTGACTTGTCATATCTTTCCTCAATTTTGGCCAGCTTTTCTTTGGCCTCTTTCAATTCTTCCATCTGCACTTCCAGGGCTTTTATTTCTTTCATCATTCCCTCCATACTTAAGCTGGTCTCTTGCTCTGCTGTTGCTGTAGTTGCTGCTGAAACTGGTGCTGAACTTGAGGTACCTGCTTTTGATGTTGGATCAATGGGAGGGACTGTTGTGGTGGCCATAGGAGGAGCAGGTGTAAGAATGTGAGCTGTTTGAATTGGCTGAGAGGCCAACTCTCCCTGTCTTCCTTGCAATGATGCCTCCAAGGCACTCTCTGTTTCTATCAATCTTTTGTGCAAGCTCATAAGCAAAGTAACCACATCCTGCTCTTCTTTTTTTTGTGCTATCTCTGTGGCTTGAGGATGTAGTGTAGCTGGCAGCTTGAGTTGTCTTTTGAGGGCTGCTATGTCTTCCTCTTTCTCTTTTATTAAGGCCTGAATGCCTTTTGGATCCTGGGGCTCATGTCCCAACTCTATAATAATTTCCTCCAAGGACTTGATTCTATTGTCCTTGGCCTGTGATGAAGCTTTCTCCAATTATAGTTGGGCAGAAGTATTGTGCAAAGAGTTTTGCAATCTATGGGCCAACAATGTTTTGTTTGCCAAGGTAGAATATACCATTTCCCCGTCTACTTGTGCAATTAAATCTGGTCCATTGGATGGATGTCTTTGGAGAGCACTTCTAGATTGGTTCTGATATAGTCAGCAATTGATTGTGGTTGCTGCATTATAGGTCTGAAATGACTGAGTCATTTTGCCTTCTTGGATGTCATAGGCTACCATTAGCCTTTGCTGATTAGTGGGAGCCATCCTTAGCAACTGGTTGTAGAGCTGGTACCTCACTGGCTCATTTCTAGCATTAATATCGGTAAATGCCTTCTTAATATCAAAACCTGTCTGCTTTGTTGCCTGGTGGATGTGACCTCCACACCCTATTGTCTTTCTTGCTCTGGCTGGAAGGAGCTGGCTGATGTCTCCATGCTTGGGGGAACTTGCTGTTCAGTTGGCCCCTCTGGCATTTCTTCTTCTGAATAAGGATTTAATCTCTATCTCTTTTCTCCTTGCTGATCTGCAGATGTCCCTATAGGAGTCTCTTCCTGTCTATCTCTTTTCTTGGCCCTTTCCTCATTAAGAGGAGTTTGTAATACAGGAATTTCAGTTGCCTTTGCTTGAGTTGAAGGGTCTTGCCCTTGACTTTGTTCATCTGTAGAAGCAGGTCGGTCTGCCATTGTTTCTTGCTGTTCCAAATTGTGCACTTGCTGTTCTGAATGCTGCACCTCTTTTCCTTTAGATGTTCCTGCTAGCGGAGCGCTTTCTTGGGCAGGTTGTTGGGAAGTCATGGCAGATGAGGTGCCTTCTCCAAGGTGTCGAGGAGCTGTGAAAAACACCTGTCCAAAAGATTCCAAGTCAACTGATTTTTCAAGATTCTTTATTGCTTTTTCTGTTATCTCTTCTTCAGTAAGCTCTTCCACAAGTGTGCCCTCTACCCATTATTGTTGGTTGGCATATTGTTCAATTTCAGGGATTCTATGATGGGGATACCCTGTGAGCTTGTTTTTGACCCTTCTAAAGCTTATGAAGTGTTCAGGGTCATATGGTGACCAATAGAAACTCAGTTTGAGCTTGAGTTTTTCTCTCAGAATCTCATCAGCATCCTTCCATGCTTCTTCCCTTTTATTGAAGATGAAGGGGCCCAATTGATGTCTAATTTTAAGCTGTGCCTTTTTCCTAACACCATAGAAGTGCTTTAAGTCTGCACTATTGAACTGCCTGTAGTACTCCAAGGCAAAGAGTCTCATGGGGACATATTTTGGTAGTCTGCATGGGGCTAATTCACAGCCATAGATCCTTATTACGGTGTGGTTTTGGTAGTAATACCAGTCACCAATGTTGTATCCCTTTGAGAGATGTAGAATTCTCTGCATTTCAGCAGTGAGCCTAGGAGGAGGATCTGCTGACAAAAGGAAAGTGGCTGGGAAGACAAAGAGGTCAATGAATTCACAGTATGTCTAGGGGGAGATATTAACATGATGGAACACTGATGACCAGAATATCACAGACCTTCGCTCCCCCCTAGCATCCAATTTCTTAAGGGAAACCGGGAAACTTTCAGATTGATAGTATAGCAGAAAATGATAGATATATGAGGTGTATTTGAATACCCTTTCCCTCTCTAAGTTCATGAACTTCTCATGAATCTTGTTGGCTATGAAAGTGGCATAGTCATACTTGATAGCAGGGGTTGTCCTGGAGTGAAGATAGACATCAAGCCAAAGACAGTTTCATCTACAATTTCACTAGTTCTGAATCCCAGGATGTAGGAGATCATATCTATAAGCAATTTTCCCTCCTCAGTAAACCAAGCATGGTGATAGGGAATTGTGAATCTGGAGTAACACTCTGGTGACATAAACATCCTAGCAACTCGGTCAATTTCTGCAGAGGACAACTTTGAGGCTTGATCTAGTAATTGTTTCATGGAAAGGGAGACCAAAGGCTGAGTTGGCTTGAATTGCAGCATCTCATTTATTGACTGAGGAGTAATGTAAAAGAGGACATTTCCAGCAGGGTCCATCACTGCCCTTTGAGAAGGCTCATAGTTAGCACAACACTGATGGATGAGGTCAGGGAAGACATTTACTGAGGGCAGGTAGTACATTGGCATGTTGGATTCCCATATTCCCAATAGGTCATCTTTGTTTTTTCATTTATTCCTTATCTCACAGAAAGCCTGAAGGTGAGGCTTGACTCCCTCCATATCAGCAATTTGATAGTCTCTGTCTGCCAGAGGTATCCATTCTAACTCTCTATGGGGTGCATTTAGTGGTGCAATATTTAAGGCTACAGGGGCCTCCATGATTTTATTGGGATTTATAATTGAGTTTGGTGTATACTTTAAGAGGAAAACAGAGTCCTGATAGAGGTTTTTTGGGCAAGGAACTTACAGTTTCGAGTTTTGTGCTAAGATGGCTCTGCTGAGTAAAACTCAATGGGAACAGAGAGCATACAGGGTTCTGCAACAAGAAAGCTTGAAAACAGTGGAGAGAGTGGGAATTTTACGAGTTTCTTATTGGTTCTACAGGCGAACAGGGGCCAGATTTCGAGCTTTAACGACAATTTTGCAGAGGGTGACAGAGTTGCCAGGTTTTGGTTGCAAATGAGGTTATACAGTGGGGCAGAGAGGAGAAGCTCGCGGGTGCCAATGTCTTCAAATTGAATTTTAGGTGTATTGGCGATTTTTGCAGAGAAACTATGAAAAACAGGGTTACGGGCGTTTCCTGGGTAAATACCTATTTTTGGAGGCTGTGCTATGAAATGCGGTTGCAGGTAGAGCCAAGGAGGTCGGATTGCAGGTTGACTATGCCCGGGTAGTAGACTGGAACGTCGAAGGCAGGTTGGACGTGATTTGCATGCAGAGACTTTCGCTATTGGTCACGTAAAAAACAACAAAACATCACTTTCATTGGTTTTTAATGAAAATTTGTGATTTTGCGGGCTTTTGGCACTTTTTCGTGTTGACATCAGCGTGATGTCACATGGCACTGTAGCAGGGTACGGTGGGTAATGTGGCGCCTGACGTGGATGGGTGACGGGGCGGCCAGGGCGGACTGTACAGTAGCAGGGGTGCTGACGAAAAGGTTGACGCAGAGCTGACATGGGCGGCGGGGAGGACAGGTGGTAAGCGGTTTGCTATCGGACCGCCTTTGGTACGAGGGCGGTAAGTGTTAGCGCAGGCCCGATGCAATCGAAACGGGCCACGCATCCCCGCATATGGCAGCAAAACCACCTTCTATCGAGAGCTAACCCTCGTACAGCGGGGTCCGAAATCGGCGAGGGCCGTCGGATCTGGGAGGGCGGATCGGAGGGTTGAGGGGATGCAAAGTTGTGGGTACGATACAACACGGGGACCTGCCCGTATATTTAAACATCATAAAATTATGTCGGGGGATAAACTTTAGTTTTAATGGGTTTTGTGGGTTCGGCATAGATGGTCACGGTCATTCATTTGATCAAATATCAAATGAAACCCAAAATATATGAGTGCAGTGGGTAATGTGGTAAGATTTACGCGTGGGGGGGTCAATGGTTGTTAATTTAACCAAATGTTAAATTAATCCCAAGGTATATATGCGGAAGGGCTAATATAAGTCCCAAATGAACTTTACATTTCCCAAACTTTGGATTATATGGCTATAGTGCCAAGGGGTGGGGATATTTAGTATTTTTTGGGTTTTTATATAGTTTTTTGTAGAATAGGGATAGGAAAATGATTTAGGGAGCTAGATAATAGAGTTAGGTGTTAATATGTGTTTATGGAATGAAATTGTATGGGTGAATGCTAAGTATGTGGAGTGAGAACTAAAACATAAGAAGATGTATGGATTAATAATTTTTACACAAGAAATGTGGCTTCTTTCCACTAAGTAAACCGAGAGTTTAACTTAGAATTTCTTGTAGAATGAAGTGAAATAGGACTATTGGGCAGATCCCAAGATCCTTAAGGGGGTGTTAGTAAAATATTTATGGGGGAATGATAGGGGAATTAGTCATGCTTCCACTATTCTGCAAACAAACAACTACCAAGGAACCAATGTCATTGATGAGATGAGTCTTTTTGACAAGATAAAAGTGAGCACCCACCTGCTTCTGCAACCTCAAACTACCTACCCAGCCTAATACACCTAACATTTTTTCTTCCTTTGGATTGGGTGCATTTGGACTAGCAAACCCTGAAGTTTCTTTTTTCTTTTGACTGCCCTCCTATCTAAATCTACCCTTATCTCTTCCAAGGGCCCAGATTAAGTAGTTGGGCTCCTTAATTTCTCTACCTAGCTACTCATCTGCCAAGTTTGAACTGTTTGGACAAATATTCTTTCTATATTCTACAACAAGCAATTTAAACATGGAATGGTCCAGATTGAACTGTTGGGCCATCCATCAAATGTGATAAGCAACAATATTTTCACATTGTGAGCTTGCAAATAAGATAGTAGTGGCATTTTGACTGGCCACTTTCCTAGTCTTTCCTTGGGGTTCATTTCTATTACTTTTTCCTGACCAATTTACTCTTTTTTCCCTTTGATTTTTCTTTTAGGGCATACCCTCTTTATATTTTTTAATTTTCCCTATCTGTATAAAAATTATGGAACCTTTGCAGCATGAAAAGATGAACATATTTGGCACTTCCCTGGTCAATCATGAAATATGAAACCTATTGGTATAGGAACCTAACAGCGCAGATTGCGTAGCGGGGGGGTCACGGGGGGGCAATAGCCCCCCTTGTCGGGGGGTTTGAGGGGGGCGGGTAGCCCCCCTCTACGGGGTCCGGGGTAGCGCCCCAGGAAAAAATTTTTTGGACCCTATATTACGTTGGACGAACCTACCTATGGTTTTGTGCATGATTTTCACACATGGTTATGGACGCGATGGTTTTCAGTCCATGGTTTTGGTCGCGGTGGTTTTTGGTCCATGGTATTGGATGCTTCGGTATAAATATGTATTGTAACATTGAAAGGAATATAATTAAAAATCAAGCTAGCAGTCCCGGTTTTGGGATCCAGGGGAAAATCTCTGTGTATATGTGTTTTATGTGTTATGCTCTCGCATTGTTTATTTTCTGTGTTTTAGAATTCGTATGTAGGTAATTTTTGTACGGGTTTAAAACCTACACCTATAATTTGGACACATGCGCCATGATCCATCCTTATTGTGAACCAATACTACTGGAGCAGAGAAAGAATTTTGCCTAGGTTGAATTATACCAACCTCTAGCATTTCTGCAACCATACGGTCAATTTCACTCTTTTGGACATAGGGATATCTGTAAGGCCTAATGTTTGGAGGAACACTTCCTGGAATCAAATTGATAGAATGATCATGATCACGAATAGGTGGGAGGCCTTTGGGAGTCTCAAATACCTTGGAATGATTGTCCAAGACTTTTTGGAGATCTGGAGAAATGGATGATTTCGATGTGGGAACCTCTAGTGAACATAATTGTGCAATTATGCCTCATTGTTCTTTCTTTAGAAGCTTTGTCATTCCATTAGAGTTGATTATCTTTCCCCGTTTCCCTGTGATACCCCTTAGTTCAACTACCTTTCCTTCTGCAGATAATTTCATGAAAAGTTCTTGAAAACTAAAATCTATTATACCCAAGGATTGTAGCCATTGGACTCCTAGTACAACATCAGCACCACCCATTGGAATAGAAAACATTGAGCTATTCAATACATATTCTCCCATGGATAGCTTGATATTATGGCACTTTCCTGAGCAATTTATGGTTCCTCCACTTGCAACCATCACTTGACACTTTGGTGCTGGATATAGGAAGCAATTCAATTCCTTGGCTATCTTACAATGAATAAAATTATGGGTACTTCCCGAATCAATCAACACTATTACCCTTTTCTTCTTGGTATGCCCTTCTATCTTGATAGTTTGAGGAGTGGTGATTCCAGCCAATGCATTAAAAGATATGGTCAGGTTCATTTCTTCTTTTTCTAGGGTTTGTTCCTAGTGTATATCCTCTTATTTTGATGTTTCTTTTTCCTTTTCTTCCTCCTCTTCGCAATCTATGTAAAATAATTTATTCTCGGCACACTTATGACCTTTAGTGTATTTGTTATCACAACTGTAACAAAGCCCTTTTGATCTTTTTTCTTCCAATTGTTGTGGTGTCAACGTTGTAGGTTGTGGATGGCTAGGGGCAGCAACACTTCCATCTTTATGATTGTGAGTGGTAGGCTTCCTTGTTGCCATAATTTTGCTTTCCAATTTTCTTTCCAACCTAAATGCCTTCTCCAATGAATCTGGTTCCCAAAGGTGAACCTCATGTTGGATGTTATCTTTTAAAGTCCCTATGAACACATCAATCCTATGCTCCTCAAGAATATCTTTTACCCTTACATTCAATCTTTGGAAGTCCTCATTGTGCTCCATCATTCAACCCTTTTGTTTGAGATTTATCAATTGGCTAAAAAAAATGTTGCTTTTTGTATCCTCATAATGTGCTATCATTTCATCTATAAAAATAGCCCAAGTGACAATTTTTTTACGAGAGCAAAGCCATTGATACTATACAAACTGATTTGGTTCCAAATATAAAGTTGCAATGCATACCTTTTGTGTGTTTTTCACATTACGAAGATCAAAAAATTGCTCCATCTGTAGTATCCATGTTCCGGGATCCTTGCCATCAAACTTCCTCATATCGATCTTTGGAACATGGTGGTTATTCGATCCAACATTAGAGTCTATGAAATAATGATTAACATTTATTTTGTCTCATCATGAGTTTCCTTTACTACCCTTTTTCCATTAGTAAGCATTTATTGTAGAAACTTTGTCAAATATGTCTTCAAGTCATCCATCTTAGCTTCCACGCCATCCATCTTAGCTTCCACACTGTCCATCTTAGCTTCAATGTCATTCATCTTAGCTTCTACACCTTTCTTTAAACCATCCATTTTATCTTCCATGCCTTTCTTTAAACCATCCATCTTAGCTTCTACGTCTTTCTTTAAACCATCCATCTTATTTTCTGTTACTTTTTGTGCAAGTGAAATTTTTTGCACTTGGCCTCGTAATTTTAATATATCATGTTGCATTTCTTCCTCTTCTTCATGAGTCATGTTATAGCTTTCATGTTGCTTACTAGGTGTTTCCATTTTCTTTCTTCGGGGCATCAATTACCGATAATAATGCTTCATTATGCCCTTTGAATTCCTTCAAACTAATTTTTCAAACCAAGCTTATGCAAAAATTTAAAAAATAAACTACACACCTTTTTTCACCTTGTAGGAGCTTGATAGTGAATCTGATGTATCTCTGTAATTTTAGATCTCCCAGGTCTGATTTCTTCCAGCAGTAACCCTCTGAGTAATATTTCTAACCCCGCAAGTCTGATCAAGATTGGATTCTCCAATGAAGAGTTATGCCAAATCTCCCACGATGACCTGAGTATAAACTTGTTCAGTAGAGTGAACTTGTACGAAGTTCTACGGGTAACTGTTTCAACCTTAGGTTCTGAAAATGGTACCCAAAAACCTACAGTTCATCCTATTTCTGTAACTTCTTATGAAAATTCAATCTGATGCTCAGAGAGAAAGTTATGACGATTTTCCCAATATGGCATGTTTGGAATGTAATTCGGGGGTCTGCACAAAGCCTAACTTCCTCAGATTATATCTCGGAAAATATAGCGAGACAAAATCTGAAATTTGGAACCAAGATTCAGACTGATTTCTTCTCAAATGGGTTTTTTTTCACTTCTGAGACTTCGTAGAGAAAGTGTTATAGCGAACATTCCACAATGACCTATTTTAGATGAAATTTTAGAGCTTGCAAAAATGCTAACTTCCTCAGATCATATCTCCGAAAATATAGCGAGACAAGATGTGAAATTTGGTTGTGAGGTTCATCACGGTTTTGTCTCAAATGAGTTTTGTTTTTTCTTCTGAAACATTGCAGAAAAAAGTTATAGCGAAAATTTCATGATGACCTATTTGGAGCAACAAAACCCTAGAATCCAAAGCTTTGATACCAAATATTATGAAACCAGCTCACAAAAGATATAAAAGATAGATCAACGCCTTAGAATTCAGCCTCTTCGAGGGGGAAACCTCCTTTACATTACACAAATGAACAATTCTTGGATGATACAAATGACAAAACCTCCTTTCTATATATAGGAGTCTAAGGGGTCACAATATAACCAAGCTGACCTAACAATAATAATATAAAGGCACAAAAATAACAATAGTGGGATTCTATGGGGCACAATAATAACAATAAGGGATACGATGACAATAGTAATGGGGAATCACTAGTATTATAGGGACCTAACATTTGGTTCCTTTTCCATAGTAGGACTACCTGTTTCATGAAATCCTTCGCTTATCTAATTACCACATCTCGATTGTACACAACCTTATTTGTTTTTTGGTTCCAAAGCTTGTATCATTTTAAACCATATTTATACCCAATAAAGATGCACTTTCCAGATTTACTATCCAAATTGGTTTTTGTCTCATTTGGAACATGTAAATATGCATCACTACCAAATACCATGAGATATGAGAGAGGGGGTTTCTTACCAATCCATACTTTTTTGGATTTTTATCCTCCAATTTTGATGAAGGTGATCTATTAAATAGGTAACATGTAGCCTCCATTGCCACTGCCCGTAATTTCTATCCTAATCCAGCACCATTGAGCTCCTTGCCTTTTCCATCATCGTCTTATTTATTATTTCTAAAATTCCATTTTGCTGAGGTGTGTATAGAGTAGTCTTTTATCGTGCTATACCTCACTTATTATAAAACTCTTTGAGTTCCTTCTTGCATAACTCTCCACCATTATCTATCCTTAACACCTTAATCTTATTCTCTGTTTGATTTTCCATGAAAGCCTTAAATTCTTTATACCTATCAAATGCTTCATATTACTTCCTGAGAAAATATATCCATGTATCACTTGAGAATTCATCTGTAAATCAGAAATAATATACAGATTTACCCAGTAATGGAACTGACACAAGTCCAAACACATGATTATGCACAAGCTCTAATAAAACCTCACCTGATTTTGTTTCCCATATACATAATGTTCAAAGGAATAAAAATATAGAGAACCATTAGACATACCTTATACCATAGGTTACCATGTAGTATTTGAAGGCCCTTCTCTCCAATATGTCCTAATCTTTGATACCACATTATAGTATTTTATCCAAAGACTACCAGATTTTCTGCTCCATTTCCAGGAACAATGGAACCATTGCACCCATCAATACAATTATTTCCCAACATCTTGTACATAGTTCTGATCCAAACTCTCCTCATTAATATAATTTCCCTCTAAAAATCTTGCAAGTATATTTCTCAAACACAATTATTACACCTGCATATTGCATACAAAAATTAGATTTCTGAGCACTCCTAGAATGTGAAAAACACCAAGGAGTATTCTAATCCTTCAACTCGTCAACTTCAGCTTGAATTTTTCTCATCCTATGATTCTAGCCTTCCTGTCTTCACCTAAGAATATATTACCACCATCATATTAATCATACTCGCAAAACCATTCCATATGGAAAGTCATATGAAATGATGCACTTGAGTCAATCAACCATGCCTCGTGATCTACATGTGTACTTGAATAAGCCAAGTGCGCATCTCCACCTTCATCTAAGGTGGCTTTCACCACTACAGAAGGAGCATCATTAGATCCCTTTACTTTCTCAAGAGTTTTGTATCTACAATTTTTCTTGTAGTGCCCTTCTTTTCCATATTTCCTAGAGATTTAGATCTCCCTCTAGATTTAGATCTCCCACTTGAATACTTATTTCTATTTCTATTTTGGAAACATCCTCCTATAGACAAGCCATATCCATTCTTTCTCTCAATATTTTTCCATCCCATCTCCTCTAACAACAAGGGTGATATTATTTCATCAAATTTCAAGGTAGTTGCATTACTACCTATGTCAACAACCGAACTATCCCACGAGTCTGGTAGAGAACATAAAAAATAAATGCACTTATCCTCAATTGAAATCTTAATATTAATAGATAATAACTGCGATGCCATAGTATTGAAGGCATTTAGATGCTCTATCATTAAGTCCCCATCCCTCATCCTCAATTTATACAACTTCTTCCATGGGAACAATTTATTTACAATGGACTTGGATTGATACAAAGACTCAAACTTGTCTCATAAAGCCTTTATTGTAGCTTATTTTGAAATATTCAGTATTATTGAATCTAAGGCACACAATTGTATTATTCTCTTTGCCTTCCCATCCAATGTGGTCCAGTCCTTTATCAATATTTTCATTGGTTTAGTACCTAAATCCATAACAATCCACTAATATTTAACCACCAAAAAATCCTCCATATTGAGATTCCATAGCTCAAAATTCTAACCGTTTAATTTATCGATCTCTGTCTTTCCACTATTCACCATTTCCCTTCACCACAAGAATCAATTCCACATATCTCCCATTATAACAGGGTCTACCATAGGCCCAAGCAGAAAACCCTTTACATAAAGGCATCCCTTTGAAGCCAAAATTGTTCTAATACCAAATGTAGGTTTTAACCATGTATAGATAGTACCTACATTGGGTTTGAGGCAATGCCCCAATTTTTTTTGGGTAGACCCACCCATGGTTTTTTGCTCATGGTTTTACCCATGGTTTTGTAGATCCCATCAAAAGAACTATGGTTGTGTTCTAATCCAAGATTAAAGGATTGGTAGTTTATGAATGCTTTAGTGTGTATATAATATATTTTAACATTGAAAGGAATATAATGAAAAATCAATCTGGTTTTCACAGTTTTGGGTTCTAGGAGAAAAATCCCCATGTATATTTTCTATTCTCGCTATTGTATATTTTTATGTTTTTTGAGAATTATTTTGTTGGTATTATTTGTATATGGTTAAAAACTACACTAAAAGCTCTTTACCTATCTCATTTTTATTTTGTTGAGATCTATAGAAGAGAATATATGGAGTGAGAAAATAGGTGGACAAATAACTTATTAGGTAAGCCCACTTTTTTAGACAAGGTAAAGTTCCAGACATACACTCGTTCTTTTGACATTTCAAATGTATAGATGATTTTAAAATGGGTCAAAAATCCCTCAAAAACAAAGTTCCATAACTAAAGTTCCCAATAATCAATTGGAATTATAATTTTCAACTAATTTTTTTCTAGATTTGGGGTAAATAGTAGCCTTTCATTAAGATCGACCAAGTACCCCTCTTTTGAAATGGTCAATGAAAAATTCCCTTCAAAACATGTTGAGTTTGTCCATTTATTAATTTTGATACATTATAATAGATTGGATCATTATATTATTGGCCGTTTATCTCTATGCGTCTAATTTGCAAAAAAATGGAGGATTCATCTTGTAGGTTCATTTTACAAAAAGTTCTAGTTTGGATAATTGAGGTTTGAATCCTTCTAGATCCATTTTGATACATTAAATGAAATTTTTTGGTGTCAAATATTCCCCCTTTATCTTTGAACCCTAGGATGTTGTTCTAAACTCATAGACACTTCCAAAAATGCAAGAATCATGTCAAACAGAGTTTGTATGCAAAATTCATGCCTATGGAAAGTTGACTTACTATGTTGACCACCATTGTAAGAGAGGATTCCACATCATCGACCACTACTCCTGTAAATGGGGCTAGTCACATGTAGAATTACAAGAGGAGACTTGAAGGTTCAAAAACCTAACTTTGTAGTTGAGGGTTGAGGGAGTAAAACCTTACCCCCTGAGTTAACTATCAAGTTATGTTACATATCAAGCCGCTAGGAGTATGGGTTCTAATTTGTGCCACTATATTTTGTTCCATTTTTAAACAGAGAAACTAGGAGTGGGAAGTTAGAGAGACAAATGGAGGGGGTTAAGGTTTGATAGCACCCTTGCAAGCCATGGGCCTCAGGTAACTCCATAGAGAGTACATCTTCCTTTCTACTTGCATATATCCATACCAAAGAAAAATGGGTAGAGGAACTTCACCTTTTAGCGAGGTTTCCCAAGGAAAATCTTGTGTATATTGTGGATGTTTGTTTGTATTTATTCTATTTTCTATTTCTCGCATTACAACTATTTATTAAATGAACCAAAAAATAAACAATTAAAGAAACTAAGTTCTAAAGGAAAATTAACCTTCATAATATATATTTTAGTTATTTTATTAGATTTGTTGAGATTAATTGCTCTAGTAGAATATCCATGGTAGTTTTTACATCATATTAGTATATGGAGATTGTTAATGGGGTATTTTATGGGAAGTTGCAAGTATCTAGGAATCAATTTAAGCATAAAGTATCAAAACCCTATCCATGGTCGACAATTCTATTCACTATAACCTTCATGATCCGTAGAAGTGGGATTTGCAATGGTAGAATCTCAAATTTCCAACATCAATGGCAGAATGGGCCTCCTCATGGAGGCTTTAGCAAACAAAATTGGATAATTTAGAGAGGATGGAGGCTCCAACTCTGAGGTCGTACCAAAGAAAAAGTCGAGAGATCAACAAGGCCCATAAAAGGAGTCATGGAAAGTTCCCAAGAAATAGTAGTTGAGTTTGATCACCATTAACCCTTTCAAAATGGAAGAAAAAGTGGACATAAATACATACCAAGGTGAAATTGATGCATTAAAATTGAATTATTTGTTTCAACAAGTAGAACTTTATTTCAACATTTACAATATAGATGAAGAGTAAAAAAAATCATTTATTAGACTAAAGTTAGAGGGCCATGCTTTAACTTGGTTGGAAAATCATATGGAAACACATAGGCTAGAAGGTGATATGCCAATAACTAGGTGGGAGGACTTCAAAACCCTCATTAAGTAATAATTATACCCTATTGGGTATGTAGAGGACCAATGGATCTTATGTCACTACTTTAGGCAAAGGCAAGTGAAAAATGTATCTGAGTATAACACAAAGTTCAAAAAGATGGCTATCATGCTCAATATTTATCCCAAGAACCAAATGTGCTCCTCAGGTATTTGAATGGCCTACATAGCCATCTACAAAATTATTTTCAAACTTATAACAATGGACAAAGCATGTGCTAGTATGTATGGGGTTACTATAAGCATACAAAGAAGTTCATTAAGATCCTAAAGGGATACCACCTAAGAGGGAAGGGGAGCATGAAATAGAACTTGTTGAACTCCCCATTGTTGAAGAATGGGACATATAGATAGTCCATTTTGTAAATGAATAAAGAGAAGTAGTTGTAACAATTGTTAGAGTAGGGCTTGATTCGACCAAGCACCTCACCTTATGGGTCACCCATAATAATTATACCAAAAAAGGATGGGACTCAACAAATGTGCATCAATTACAAAGAATAAGATTATGCTTAAAAATTGGTACTCTATGCCTAAGATCGATGATAAGTTAGATTAGTTGTACCTTGTAGAACACTTCAGCAAGATGGATTAAAAACAAGATAACACAAGTTTGAGTCAAAGAGGAAGACAATTGAAAGACAATGTTCAAAACTAGGGAAGGTTTGCATGAATGGGTGGTCGTGCCAATTGGTAATTTCAATGCACCAACTACATCTCTGAGACTGATGAATGGTGTATTACACCCATATCTAGATTCACTTGTTTACTATATTTGGCTGATACATTGGTTTATAGTGTTGCATGGGAAGAGAATATCTCACATCTTATGAAAGTGTTAAAGATTTTGAAGAAAGAATAGATATTGGTTAACCTCGATAAATGTGAGTTTGTGTGGTAGTGTTTGGTGCATTTAGGGTGTGTGATTAGTGGAGGGGACCTTATGATAGATCCCTCGAAGATGTATACCATATTGAAGTGACCAATTCCTACAAATATTTAAAGTAGTGAGTTTTGTTAGGGTAGTACAGTGCCTATTAAACTTCATAGCTCCACGCCATAATAGTAAGCAAGGACAATTTCTACAAGGGGAAGAATAAAAAAAATGCCTTTGATGAGCTAAAATGAAAAAATTAGTAAAGCACTAGTTCTTAGATTACCAAACTTACATAAACCATTCAATGTGGAGATAAATTCAAATGGGATTGCCATGGGGACAATATTGATGCAAAGAGGAAGGTTTGTATGTAATAATTATGATGTATTTCATGGGGTAGTTTTCAACTAACCTACCTATGGCAAGGAGGTTTATGCCTTGGTACAAGTTGTTAAAAAGTGGAAACATTATATGATGGGTAAGGAGACCATCCTATACACAGATCACTAATTGCTACAATATACACAATCCCAAAGTAAGTCTATAACGCGACTTTTTGAAAGCCTTTCCGGCGGGTTTTTCTGGTCGAAATCCGGCAGGAATTTATTGGAATCGCAAGTTTGATAGCTAGTTTCTGCACAATGAAAGCGTCCCAGGGGTTTTCCAGGGTGCTGAATCCAAATATACAGTTAAAAAACCATTTTAACTGCAACAAACCAAGATTTAACCTGAATTTCTTCCGCCGGATTCCGTCACCGGAATCTCCAAAATGTCGCATTATAGACAACTCCATTACAATATTCTTTTGCGTTAAAAATTGTAATATTTATTTTTTAAATTGTATTTTTTTAATATTAAAGTGGATTAAGCATTTTGAGAAATTAGATTTAAGAATTTTTAGCTATCATTTTTAAATTTTGTATCCCATTTAAATTTAAGAAAAATATAATAATGTATCCATTACTCTACTTAAAAATTCACTTTCTATTTCATATTCAAATTTAATAGATAATATGTAAATTAGAAAGAAGCGAGTCCATACCTCATATCGGAGTATTTTTCTCCAAGCCCTTTCGCATATATATATATATATATATATATATATATATATATATTTTTTTTTTTTCCCTTCCAAAAATTTAGAAAATTTTGACGAATACTTTCCATATTTATATATAATATTTTTATTAAATCAATAAAGTACAAACTAATTATGGTAAAGATAATTTGTTATTGAGAAAAATTTATTTATCATATATTTAAATATGACTAATTTAAATTTATTTTAATCGTAGATTTATTAAGCAAGGGATCAAATCTCTCTAAATGAAAACTTTTTTTAGTATAAAATTTGAAGAGATGTTTACACATCAAGAGATATGATCCCTCTCATCACTTTATAAATTCGAGGTTAAGATGAATCTAGGATGGTTATATAATACTATATAATATCTATATTTGTATCTCTGTGTCTCTTTTTTATTCTCTCTTTCTATCTCACCCCTCAAACATACACACTCTTTCTCCATATCTATCTATTTCTCGCTCACTCCCTCTTCCTCTCCCTCTCTCTCTTCCCCTTCTCTATCCTCTCTCCCTCACTCTTTCTATGTAATAGCCCTCGTGAAAATTCCATGTAATAAAAGTTAATAAAGGAAAAATAATAACCATGGATTATGGGGCACTTGTTCTAAGTTGAATGTTCAGCAAAACATCCTAGTGTGGGTGTTCATTTGGTTTATTATGGCTAAAGAAATTGGCGAAGGTATTGGCTAAGGCATTTGGAAAGACAAAGTGGCATTAATTGGCATTTTCTTTATGAAAATAATGGAAATTAGGAGAAAAGGAAGGTGAAAGGTCACAGGTTGCATGTGAGGAGGAAAATGAAGGAAAATAATGGAAAATGAAGAAAATAGAGACATCATTAATAAAAAGGTTTCTAAGGATCAGTTGGTACCTTTTGTCAGTTCAGTTTTGGAGTTCTCTCATTAGTTTTTCTCTCTCTCACTCACTCTTCGACACTTAGAGTTTTTTTGGAGCACGTTGGCATTAGTTAAAGAAAGGCAAAGAAGGCAAGAGGAAGGAAGGAGCAAACAAGGAAGAGTAGGATCAAGGAACTACAACAAGATTCTTTGCAGGTATCAATTTGCATGTGTGGTTTCCTTGCTATATTTGGCATGCATGGTGTTGCATGTGTGTTCTTGGTTTTCTTTTTGTCATTGGCATGGGTTTTGCCAAGTGTGACAATGTTTTTTAGCTTAGCCTTGCCATTTCCGGATAGCCATGGTGTGATGGGTTTCTCATGTTTTGCTTGAGTTGGATCATTGCATGGATTCAAAGTTGAGTGAGGTGGATCTATGAATAAAAGCACAAATTGCCTAGTAACCCCTAAGCTAGACAATGGGTTGCGGTAAAGCCAAATTTTGTGTTGCCTCGATGGGCCTCAGAATCCTTGACCGGTGAATGGTGGGATATACGGTAAAGCCTAGAGGTGGGTGCTTTCCATCAGTCTTAGTAATCCCGAGATGGGATATACGGTAAAACCTGGAGAGTGGAGTCTCAGTTAGGGTTTAGTGATCTGGTGTGGATTGCAGTAAAGCCTAGAGACTAGTGTCTCGGTTATCGCCTAGTTATCCTTGGTTGAGACTGTGCATTGCGATAATTCCTAGAGACTAGGAGATAGGGAAATTCCTCATAGTCTAGGTGCAGAAATCCAGTGGCATCCATGCTTGTTTTGGCCTAGTGATTTGGTGGAGATCATGGTAAAGCCTGTTATTACATGTTTATTGTTTTGGCTTAGTGATCTAGTGTGGATTACGGTAAAGCCCGGTTTCTATTGACGAAGGTGAGGTGGTTTAGCCTCAGGATTCCCTGGTTGATTCTTTCAGTTTAAGTCCCACATTCATGCTTGGAATATGGCACGGGGGTGATTGGCTAAAGAGAGATTTGGCTCAGCCAATCTATGGTCGGGTGGAACGTGGTAGTCTCATACCAGGTTGGCTTTTGCATTCATTAATAAGATGTTTTTTCCTTGGTATGTCATGTGTAAATGTAATGGTATATATGTGGATTCTATGGTTGATGTATCCTTTGTATTTCTATTGTTATTATGTTGGTTATAAGCATGTATTATGAAAATGATGATGTATGGCTCTCCTCATGTTTTGATTTGTAAATGAATGAACAATGCATCTATGACCTAATAGATAATAATGCAGCTAATGATATAATGGAACAATGCTTCTTAGTGATTCTTAGATGAGTATGAGACCCCTATGCTAAGATCTGTTGTTTATACCTACAAATTGCATATTTGTGACATGTTTGACAAAATGTCTGTCATGGCTAGTTGGGATCAAGTCTAGTCCTTCTTGATGTTTTTCCAAATGTATCTTTGTTCCGCTGTGAAATTGCATTTTTGAAGGTGTCATTTGGTTATGGGCAGTGATCTGGGCTCTGGACCTGAAAAAGTGGCACAAATCTTGGAGTCCCAAGCACAACACTGAGCAAAAAAGTCCCTGGATTCTCACTTGCCCTTTTTGTGGGAGCGTCTGGAGCCTCCTAGATGTACCCTGGTCCATATCAAGGGAACGTCCAGTCGTTTGATGCACTAAAACTTTAGTTTGACTCATGGATTGGTTACCTGAGTGATTGGGATGGTTCCTGGGAGTTCTTTTGCTGATGTGGAAGGTTTGTGTGATGTGTTCTGCCGGTTCCACTTCCTTAACTGACATATAGGGAATCAAATCATATCATAGTATCTTCTTGTCACATGTTTACCCTGGTTGGATGGTTACTTTGGTAGATGTGGGAGGAGGGTGTTACAGAGTGGTATCAAAGCATGTTTCACCCCTTGGACTAGATGGGTGGTGTGCGTTGGTCATGCATTCATGTTGGTTGCATGTGTGTTAATCATCATTGTGGTCTATATACTTGTTGCATATGCATGGTGTCGGTCATGATTGTAGTGATGTCGCCATATGAAAGAGGATGTTGTTGTTGTGAGGTGTGTCGTCATGAGTGTATGATTGGTTATGCATTGCTATGTGTGTCAATGCTAACATGTTCTTTATGCTTATGTATTGTTAGTGTATATTGGTATGGTTGTTGTTGTCATGTGTGAGGTCATGGTATGTGGTTGATATTGTCATGCATTGATGACCGGACTCTAGCTAAAATGATGTTTATGTGTTGATACACCTATTTGTACATGTATTACACTGACTGGTTGATCTTGTAGATGAGATATCCTCCCAAAATTATGCTAAGGTACGTTGGTTTATTCTGATTTGGTTTAGATGACATAGTATGCCTTGTAGGAAAGAGATAAAAAATGACTAGCAAGATGGTAGACTACAAAGATTCTTCCTATGAATTAAATGAGCAGCGTGGTGTTGGGCACTTTTATGATTTATTAAACAAATTGAGAAGCTTGAAGGAAGAAATAAGGAGTTGTATGGTGGACAACGATAAACATTTTAGGCACAAGAGAAACAAACAAATATTAATGCAATACTTCTTCAAAGTTTGTCAGAATTTCAGCGATAGCGGCCAATTCGGATCAGCCATGGGCTGGAGGACAAAAATAATGGGGCATATGGAAGTAGGTCTCATGGTGGTCATATGTCAGATAAATATGACACAGAGAGAGATGACAGGTTGTTGGATACTCCAGATAAGAGAGGTGATGGATACAGGTACTACTTTAGTTCTGGTTCTGATTAAGAAGTCCTTTGAGGTTCATAATTACAAAGATAATATTAAGGCAAGATGAATTATCTTTAGCCTGAGAGGTAAAGTAGATATCTAGTGGGAAGATGTGAAGCGAGTCAGAGACATAGGGATAGAGGACTTGAGTTGGCATGAGTTCAAGAGGATTTTCAGGAAGAAGTACTTGTCAGGAAGTTACTACAATGGTAAGGCCAAATAATTCTATGAGCTAAAGATGGGATCAATGACTGATGAAGAGTACACAACTAAGTTCTTGGAGTTATTGAGGTATATACCATATATTAAAGATGAGAAGGCTAAAGTTCAAATATTTTTCAGTGGTTTTCCATTAGAATTTATATATCATATTGAGTACGATGAGCCTCAGTCACTTGAGGAAGTTATTGGGAAATTGAAGCATTGTTATGAGCAGTCGAACCGTAAGAATGAGTCTTATCAAGGATGGAAAGGGAAAGATAAAGGTAAAGGTAAATGGCATCCAAAAAGAACAAGGCCTCAAAATGCAAAAGAGAAAGAAAATGTGGCACCACAGAAGTAGTTCAATGTAGCTAGACAGGGACATGGATCATAAGAGAAACATAGAGCTAATGGTACTGGACGGTTGGAGTGTTGGATATGTGGTAAGGAACACCTTAAGAGATATTTTCCATAGAATCAGGTAGTAGACCTCATATATATAGTGTACAAGAGGCACACACTGTTGGGTATGTTGGTTATAGCATTCCTCGTATCTATGTAGCAATGGATAATAGGCAGGCAGACCATCAGACATCTATCATTGAAATGGACAGTAAGCTTTGTGATCAAGTTGTTTCTATTTTGATTGATCCCATATCTAATTATAGTTATGTTTGTATTGACTTGGTGGATAAGTGTGGTTTGAATAAAGAAGTGTATGCAGAATATTGGGTAGTGCAGTTGGCTGCAGGTACCAATAAAAGAGTTCATCATTGGGTAATAGCTTGTGCATTTGAGTTGAATGGCATGTTTGCATCAGCGCATTTGAATGTATTTCCATTGGGATCATATAGTATGCTATTGGGTATGGACTGGCTATACCTTCACAGGACCAAGGTGGATTGTTATGACAAAGCCATTGAGTGCTTGGATGATAATGGGGAACCAAGAGTTTTACAGGGAAAGAAGAAATCCACATCAATTAGGATGGTGACAGTTATGCAGGCCAAGAATAGTCACAGGAAAGGGTGTGTGTTATTTGTAGTACATATCTCTACTGACAAAGGTAAGGAAGTTGAGGATGCATATGTTTTGAGCAGGTACCCATTTATACAATAGTTTTAGGATGTGTTTCCAGTGGATATTTTAGAGTTTCCACCTCACAGGGAAGTAGAATTTTCTATTGACTTGGAGCCAGGGGAAACACCAACATCAGAAGCACCATACAGGATGAACACTCTAGAATTGGTAGAGATGAAGTAGTAGTTAAAGGAAATTATTGACAAGGGATACATTAGGCCAAGTGTATCACCTTGGGGTGCACTGATATTTTTTGTAAAGAAGAAGGATGATGCTCTCATATTATGCATTAACTACAGGTAGTTGGAAAAGGTGACCATCAAGAACAGGTATCTGTTGTTGAGGATGATGACTTGTTTGATCAGCTTAAGGGAGGAGTAGCATTCTCGAAGATTGATATGAGATCCGGATATCATTAGGTACACATTAAAGAGGATGACATTTACAAGACAACTTTCTGGACCAGATATGGACATTACGAGTTTGTTGTACTTCCATTTGGTTTGACTAATGCTCCAACTACCTTTATGTGTTTGATAAATAGTGTGTTGCGTCCCTATTTGGATAATTTTTTTTATTGTGTTCTCGATGACATATTGGTATATTCTAAAAATGAAGAAGAGCATGTCGAACATTTGGTAGAAATGTTGAGGTTGTTGAGAGAGCATCATTTGTATGTTAATCTTAGCAAGTGCAGTTTCTTTCAGACTGAAGTACATTACTTGGGACATGTTGTCTCCAAGGAGGAAATAGCAGTGGATCCAGAAAAGATAAGGGATATCATGGAGTGGCTAGCTCTTAGAAATATGGATGAGGTGAGGTACTTCATGGGGTTGGCAGTTTATTATAGGAAGTTCATCAGGAAATTCTCACAGATTGTTTATCCTATTACATCATTGCAAAGGAATGGTAAAAACTTTGAATGGATAGAGGAATGTGTGGCCAATTTTGAGTAGTTGAAGCAGTTGTTGACACATGCTCCAGTGTTAAAGATCACAGATCTAGACAAAGAGTTTGTGGTATATACAGATGCTTGTAAAAGAGGACTTGGTGGAGTCCTTAGGCAAGAAGGATAGGTGGTATGCTATGAATCATAGAAACTAAATGAACATAAGCAGAACTCTCTGACACATGATCTTGAGTTGGCAGCGATGATTCATGCATTGAAGATGTGGAGGCCCTATCTTCTTGGAAGGAGGTTTGTACTGATGAGTGATCACAGTCGGTTGAAATACTTGTTTGGCCAGCTGAATCTGAATGCCAGGAAGGCTAGATGGTTGGCCACGATCAGTGAATTTGACTTCGAGATCAGGTACATCAAGGGAAAATATAGAAAAGATAGATCAACACCTTAGAATTCAGCCTCTTCGAGGGGGCAACCTCCTTTACATTACATAAATGAACAATTCTTGGATGATACAAATGACAAAACCTCCTTTCTATATATAGGAGTCTAAGGAGTCACAATATAATCCATCCGACCTAACAATAATAATATAAAGCCACAAAAATAACAATAGAGGGATTCTATTGGGCACAGAAATAATAATATGGGGGTAATAGGGGCACAACAATATAAATAAGGGGTATAACTACAATAGTAATGGGGTAATCACTAGTATTATAGGGACCCAACATGCCCCTCTCCTTCAAAAAAGTGTTGTCCTCAACGCTTGAGTAGTTCTGGATACTTCTGCATAAAATTCTCATCCTCCCATGTGGAATCTTCAGCGGATAAGTTCTTCCACTTGATAAGATACTCTGAAATTGATCGATTTCGTAGTTGTCGAGTTCTTGTTTCTGTGACTGCTTCCGGTTCCAATATAATTTTTCCTTCCTCGTCAAGTTCTGGCAATATTGTTTGAACTGGGAGCTTGTCGCCTATAACCTTCTTTAAACATGAAACATGGAAAATTGGGTGCAATCGAGAAGCTGCAGGAAGCTCCAATTTGTATGCCATAGTACCAATCTTTTCCAACACCTTGTACGGACCATAATACTTTGGTGATAATTTATTATCCTTCTTAGCTTGCTTTAGGGACATTTGCTTATATGGTTGTAGCCGTAGGAATACCCAATCACCTACATCAAAACTTCTTTCACTGCGATGTTGATCTGCCTATTGTTTCATTCTATTTTGTGCCAACACGAGGTTATCCTTTAAGAGTTGGAGGACTTGTTGTTGATGTTCGATGTGATGTTCCACTGCTTGAACCTTAGAATTTTCTCTTAAATATGATGTGATTGATGGTGGTTGGTACCCATAAAGTGCCATAAATGGGGTCATTTTTGTTGCTGTATGGAAGGAAGTGTTATACCACCATTCAGCCAGAGGCAACCATTTGACCCATTGTGTCTGTTTATCAGATACAAAGCAACGAAGATATCCTTCCAAACATTTGTTTACTATCTCAGTTTGCCCATCAGATTGAGGATGATAAGATGAGCTATGAGCTAACTGAGTACCCAGACAAGAAAATAATTCTGTCCAAAAATTTCCAGTGAAAATGGGATCTCTGTCACTTACAATAATCTTTGGGTTTCCATGTAGCTTTTGAACTATTTCCATAAATGCAGTAGAAACTGTACTGGCTTTAAATGGATGTGATAATGCACAAAAGTGTGCATACTTGGTAAGTCTGTCAACTACCACCATGATGACACTCTTTCCCTCAGACTTGGGTAAACCTATGATAAAATCCATTGAAACCTCCTCCCAACGTTGGCTTGGAATGGATAAAGGTTGTAATAGACTCGGTGTCTTAATTGTTTCAACTTTATTTTGTTGGCAAACCAAACATTCCGCCACAAACTTTTGAATATCTGATTTAAGGCCATCCCAAAAAAATTCCTTCTTAACCCTGTGGTAATTTTTTAAAAATCCTGAGTGCCCTCCTAAGGGAGAAGTGTGCAATTCCATAAGAATATTTTGTTTTAGCTGGGAATTCTTACAGAGGTATAAGCGATCTTTGTACCATAACGAATCATTTTGCCAGCTAAATGTATCAGAAGTACTAGAATCTTGTTGTAGCTTTCGAATAAGTGCCCACACTTCTTCGTCATTCTTCCATTCCTCCTTTGCTTCGTTTATCCAATCTGGTTGGATAATAGAAATGGCACACAACAATGCTTCCATATCCTCATCCTTTCTTGAGAGTGCATTTGCCACCACATTTTGCTTCCCTTTTTTGTAGATGATTTCAAAGTCATAACCCAACATCTTTGTGACCCACTTTTGTTGCTCTTCAGAGGATAATCTTTGTTCTAAAAAGTATTTAAGGCTATCATGATCCATTTTTACCTTGAAGTGTCTTCCCATTAGGTAGGGTCGCCATTTCTTAAGTGCATGGAGTATTGCCAACATTTCCTTCTCATAAATAGCTTTGCTTAAAAACTTTCCCTTGATTGGACGACTTTCAAAAGCAATGGGTCTTTCATCTTGCATTAGAACAACACCAATTCCTTTTCCTGAAGCATCACATTCCACAATAAAGGTTTTTGTGAAGTCTGGTGTAGCTAAGACCGGTGCTTGGCACATTGCCTCTTTAAGATGTTTAAAGGTCTTTGTTGCTTCCAGAGTCCATGAAAATGAATCTTTCTTCAATAATGTTGTTAGAGGTGCTGCTATTCTCCCATAATTCTTAACGAACTTGCGATAATACCCTGTCAACCCAAGAAATCCTCGCAGATGCTTTATGGATGTGGGGATTTTCCTAGGGTCTACCTTAACTCCTTCATGAGATATAATATGACCCAAATATTCCACCTCCTGGACTCCAAAGAAACATTTGGATATTTTTGCATATAATTGTTTCTCCTCCAATAGTTGTAGCACCTTGTCAACATGTTCAACATGATCCTTCCAAGACTTGCTGTAGATTAGTATATCATAAAAAAATACCAACACAAATTTTCTAAGGAATGGTTTGAAAATTGAATTCATCAAACCTTGAAATGTTGAAGGTGCATTGGTAAGGCCAAAAGGCATGACCAAAAATTCATAATGACCCTCATGAGTTCTAAATGCCGTTTTCGGAATGTCTTCAATCTTCATTATGATTTGATGATATCCCGAATGAAGATCTAGCTTGGTGAAGTAAATTGATCCATGCAATTCATCCAGTAATTCATCAATGACAGGAATGGGAAACTTATCTTTAATTGTGAGCTTGTTGAGCTCCCTATAATCTGGACACATGCACCATGATCCATCCTTCTTGTGCACCAATACTACTGGAGTTGAGAAAGAACTTTGACTCGGTTGAATTATACCAGCCTCTAGCATTTCTGCAACCATACGTTCAATTTCACTTTTTTGGACATATGGATATCTGTACGACCTGATGTTTGGAGGAACACTTCCTGGAATCAGATGAATAGCATGATCATGATCACGCATAGGTGGGAGACCTTTGGGAGTCTCAAATACCTTGGAATGATTGTCCAGGACTTTTTGGAGATCTGGAGAAATAGATGATTCCAATGTGGAAACATCTAGCGAACATAATTGTGCAATTACACCTCTTTGCTCCTTTTTTAGAAGCTTTGTCATGCCATTAGAGCTGATTATCTTTCCTGGTTTCCCTGCAATACCCGTTAATTCAACTTCCTTCCCTTCCACAGAAAATTTCATGAAAAGTTCTTGAAAATTAAAAGCTATTGTACCCAAGGATTGTAGCCATTGGACTCCTAGTACAACATCAGCACCTCCCATTGGAATGGAAAGCATTGGGCTAGTCAATACATATTCTCCCATGGATAGCTTGATATTATGGCACTTTCCAGAACAATTTATTGTTCCTCCATTTGCAATCATCACTTGACACTCTGGTGCTGGATATAGGAAGCAATTCAATTCTTTTGCTACCCTACAATGAATAAAATTATGGGTGCTTCCTGAATCAATCAACACTATTACCTTTTTCTTCTTGATTTGTCCTTCTATCTTGATGGTTTGAGGAGTGGTAATTCCCGCCAATGCATTACAAGATATGGTTGGATTTATTTGTTCTTCATCTAGGCTTTGTTCCTGGAATATATTCTCTTCTTTTGACGTTTCTTGCTCCTTTTCTTCTTCCTCTTCACAATCTATGTAGAATAATTTCTTCTCAGCACACTTATGACCTTTTGTGTATTTGCTATCACAATTGTAACAAAGCCCTTTTTCTCTTTTTTCTTCCAATTGTTGTGGTGTCAACCTTGTAGGTTGTGGAAGACTATGGGCAACAACACTTCCGTCTTTATAGTTGTGAATGGTATGCTTCCTAGTTGCCATAATTTTGCTTTCCATTTTTCTTGCTAACCTGAATGCCTTTTCTAATGAATCAGGTTCCCAAAGGCGCACATCATGTTGGATATTATCCTTTAAAGACCCTATGAACACATCAATCCTATGCTCCTCTGGAATATCTTTTACCCTTATGTTCAATTTTTGGAACTCCTCAATGTGCTCCATTATTGAACCCTTTTGTTTGAGACTTATCAATTGGCTAAAAAAGTGTTGCTTTTTGTATCCTCATAATGTGCTATCAATTCTTCCGTAAAAATTGCCCAAGTGATAAATTGTTTACGAGAAAAAAGCCATTGATACCATACAAACTGATTTGGTTCCAAATATAAAGTTGCCATACGTACCTTTTGTGTGTTTTGCACATTATTGAGATCGAAGAATTGCTCCATCTGTAATATCCATGTGGCGGGATCCTTGCCATCAAACTTCCTCATATCGATTTTTGGAATGTGGTGATTCTTCGATCCAACATTAGCGTCTATGGAATCATGATTAACATTTCTTTTGTTCTCATCATGAGTTTCCTTTACTACCTTTTCACCATTAGTAAGTATTTCTTGTAGAAAATTAGTCAAATCTGTCTTCAAATCTGCCATGCCTGTCTTCAAATTTGTGTTCAAATCTATCTTCAAATTGTCCATCTTAGCTTCCATTCCATTCATATTAGCTTCCACGCCATTTATCTTAGCATCTGTTAACTTTTGTGAGCGTGAAATTTGTTGCACTTGTTCTTGTAATTTTGATATATCATGTAGCATTTCTTCCTCTTCTTCATGAGTCATGCTAGAGATTTCAGGTTCCTTACTAGGTGTTTGCATTTTATTTCCTCGGGGCATCAGTTACCGATAATAATGCTCTACTATGCCCTTTGAATTCCTTCAAAATAAATTTTCAAACCAAACTTAAGCAAAAATTTAAAAAAATCTACACACCTTTTTTCACTTTGTAGGAGCTCGATATTGCCTCTGATGTATCTCTGTACTTTCCAGTCATCTAGTTCTAAACTTGTGATCTGTAGTAGCTCTCTGTGTCCTCTTTCCAATGCCACAAGTCTTACCCAAATTGGATTCTCCAAGGAAGAGTTATGCGAAATCTCCCACAGTGACTTGATTATAGACTAGTTCATTAGAGCTAACTTGTACAACGTTCCGCGAGTCACTGTTTCAACCTTTGGATCTAAAAAAATAGCCAAAAGAAACTACAGTCCGTCCTTTTTCTGTAACTTTTTATGAAATTTCAATCCGATCCTCAGAGAGAAAGTTATGACGCTTTTCCCCAGGTCACCTGTTATGAATGTAATTCAGGAGTCTGCAAGAAGACCAACTTCCTCAGATCATATCTCCGAAAATATCGTGCGAAAAGCTCTGAAATTCGGACCCAAGGTTCAGCGTCAATTTTTCTCAAATGGTTTTTTTTTGCGACTTCTAAAACGTCACAGAAAAAAAGTTATAGCGAAAATGCCACGATGACCTGTTTGGAGCAGCGAAACCCTAGAATCCAAAGCTCTGATACCAAATGTTATGAAACCAGCTCAAGAAAAGATAGATCAACGCCTTAGAATTCAGCCTCTTCGAGGGGGAAACCTCCTTTACATTACATAAATGAACAATTCTTGGATGATACAAATGACAAAACCTCCTTTCTATATATAGGAGTCTAAGGAGTCACAATATAATCCAGCCGACCTAACAATAATAATATAAAGCCACAAAAATAACAATAGAGGGATTCTATGGGGCACATAAATAATAATATGGGGGTAATAGGGGCACAACAATATAAATAAGGGGTATAACTACAATAGTAATGGGGTAATCACTAGTATTATAGGGACCCAACAGAAACTAAATGAACATAAGCAGAACTCTCTGACACATGATCTTGAGTTGGCAGCGATGATTCATGCATTGAAGATGTGGAGGCCCTATCTTCTTGGAAGGAGGTTTGTACTAATGAGTGATCACAGTAGCTTGAAATCCTTGTTTGGCCATCTGAATCTGAATTCCAGGAAGGCTAGATGGTTGGCCACAATCAGTGAATTTGACTTCGAGATCAGGTACATCAAGGGAAAAGAGAACAGGGTGCAGATGCTCTTAGCAGGCGGATACAGGTGAATCATATATTAGCTATGAGCTCCTATGGGACAGAATTACAGGATTATATCTTACGGGTAGGTCAACAAGATGGCAGGTATAGAGAGTTTATGCACTAGTTACAACATAGTACACGTACAGGTGTAGGTATAGGTGTACAAGATGTAGAGTATTGTCTTACAGTAGATGGATTGGTCAAGTTTAGAGATAGGATATATGTGTAAGAAAAAAGTGAGCTCAAGAAGGTGATCTTGAGGGAGTTTCATGTGAAAACATGTTCTGGTCACCCAAGCTATCAAAAGACATTGATTGTAGTTAAGAAGTTTTATCATTGGCCTAATCTGAAGAAGGATGTGGCAGAGTTTGTGGCTAGATATTTGGATTGCCAGTAGGTAAAGGTAGAGTGTAGGAATCTAGGTGGACTACTACATCTGATTGTGATTCCAAAGTGGAAATGGGAGGTCATTTCCATGGAATTTATCACAGGTTTTCCGAGGACAGTGAGATAACATGATTCCATCATGGTTGTTGTGGATAGGTTGAAAAAGGTTACGCACTTCATTCCAGTGAAGACTACGTATTCAGCTAGTGATGTGGCACAGGTATTCATCAGAGATGTAGTCAGATTGCATGGTGTTCCAAAGAAGATTTTGTCAGATTGCATGGTGTTCCAAAGAAGATTGTGTTAGATTGCATGGTGTTCCAAATAATATTGTGTCACACAGGGATGCAAAGTTCACTTCCAAGTTTTGGAAGGAGTTGTTTGTAGGTTTGGGCACAGAGTTGGCCTTCCGTACAACTTATCATCAACATATAGATGGATAGAATAAGAGGGTCAAAAATATATTGGAGGATATGTTGAGGTGTATGTGATGCATCGATATCGAAAGTGGGAAGAGTGCCTTCCACTGGCAGAGTTCACTTACAACAATGGGTATCAAGAATCTTTGAAGATGAGTCTGTTTGAGGCATTGCATGGGCAGAGTTGGAGTAATCTGGTGAACAAGGTGTTGATTGGACTGGACATGTTGGCAAACATAGATCAGGAAATGTAGGTGATCAAGAAGAATCTGAAAACAACATAGGATAGGTAGAAAAACTATGCAGATCACAACATGTTGTTTAAGGAGTTTCAGGTTTGGGAACATGTGTACTTTCGCATCAAACTGAAGAAGATCTCCTTGGGGATTGCATCATGTGCCAAGCTTGAACCTCAGTTTTGTGGACCTTTCAAGATTCTCGAGAGGATTGGGGCAGTAGCCTATCGAATTGCAATGCTTCCTATAGTGAAAGTCTATGATTTTTTCCATGTGTCATTTCTTAAGAAGTATGTTAAAGATGTTGATGATGTGATTGACTGGTATGTATTGCAGGTGGAGCCATATGGATAATTCCAGATGGAACCTCAATGTATATTGCATAGAAAGGTGCTCATGCTTTGGAACAGAGCAATCGAGCAGGTTATAGTGCAGTCGAAGCACTTTGGACCTAATGAAGCTACATGGGAGATGCCAGATCAAATGTGGGCTATGTATCTTTATTGTTTATCAATTGAGGCAAAACAATGTTGGTATGATGTCTGGTATATGTTTTGGCATATTTTTTGGTGTGATGTTTAGGTATATGTACATATGTATATGGATGTAAATACCACCATGAGCTATGTTATAAAGCTCCAATAAGTGGTATGGGTGTTATGTCATTATAGTTGTCATGTTGTTATGTTTTCATGTTTGTTTTCTTAGTATCAGGGTGATCATTGTAAATACTGCATCGAGATATGTTATAAAGCTCCATGGGCAGTATGTTTGCTTTTAAACAGTTTTGTTGAGGTATAGGTGTCGTCGAAAATCGAGGACAGTGTCCCCCAAGGGGGAGGGTTCTGTAACATCCCCAATGAAAATTCCATGTAAGAAAGTTAATAAAGGAAAAATAATAACCACGAATTATGGGACACTTATTCTAAGCTAAATGTTGGGCAAAACACCCTAGTGTGGGTGTTCATTTGGTTTATTATGGCTAGGAAATCGGAAAAGGTAATGACTAAGGAATTTGGAAACGTATAGTGGCATTAATTGAAATTTTATTTATGGAAATAATGGAAATTAAGAGAAAAGGAAGGAGAAAGGTCACAGGTTGCATGTGAGGAGGAAAATGAAGGAAAATAATGGAAAATCAAGAAAATAAAGGCCTCATAAATAAAAAGGTTTCTAAGGATCATTTGGTACTTTTTGTCAGTTCGGTTTTGGAGCTCTCTCATTATTTATCTCTCTCTCTCTCTCACTCTTGCACACTTAGAGTTTTCTTGGAGCAAGTTGGCATTGGTTCAAGAAGGATAAAGAAGGCAAGAGGAAGGAAGGAGAAAGCAAGGAAGAGCAGGATCAAGCAGCTACAACAAGATTCTTTGCAGGTATTAATTTGCATGTGTGGTTTCCTCGTTATATTTGGCATGCATGGTGTTGCATGTGTGTTCTTGATTCTCTTTATGTCATTGGCATGGGTTTTTCCAGGTGTGATAGTGTTTTTTAGCCTAGCCTAGCCATTTCTGGATAACTAGGGTGTGTTGGGGTTCTCATGTTTTGGTTGAATTGGATTGTCGGATGGATTTGAAGCTGAGTTAGGTGGATCTCTGGATAAAAGAATACATGATGTAGTAACCATTGAACTGGACTGTGGGTTGTGGTAAAGCCAGATTTTGTGTTGCCTCGGTGGGCCTAGGAATCCTCAACTGGTGAATGGCGGGATATAGGTAAAGCCTAGAAGTGGGTGCTCTCCATCAAGCCTAGTAATATCGGGATGGGATATACAGTAAAGCCTGGAGAGTGGAGTCTCGGTTAGAGCCTAGTGATTCAGTGTGGATTGTGGTAGAGCCTAGAGACTGGTGTCTCGGTTATGGCATAGTGATCTCTAGATCAGACTATGGATTGTGGTAAAGCCTAGAGACTAGTGTCTCAGTTATGGCATAGTGATCCCTAGATCAGACTATGGATTGCGGTAAAGCCTAGAGACTAGGAGACAATAAAATTCCTCATGGTATTGGTGGATAAATCTAGTAGAATTCATGCTTGTTTTTGCCTAGTGATCTGGTGGAGATCATATTAAAACCTGTTATTACATGTTTATTGTTTTGGCCTAGTGATCCGAGGTGGATTGCGGTAAAGCCTGGTTTCTATTGATGAGGGTTAGGTGGTTTAGCCTTGGGATTCCTTGGTTGGTTCTTTCGACTTAAGTCCCATAATCATGCTTTGAGTATGGCACGAGGTTGATTGGATGAAGAGAGATCTAGCTTAGCCAATTTATGGTTAGGTGGAACGTGGTAGTCCCATACTAGGTTGGATTTTTGCATTCAACAATAAGAGATTTTTTCCTTGGTATCTCATGTGTAAATGTATTGGTTTATATGTGGATTTTTTGGCTGATGTATCCTTGATATTTATGTTGTTATTATGCTAGTTATAAGCAGGCATTATGATAGTGATGATGTATGGATCTCCTCATGTTTTGATTTGTAAATGAATGAAAAATGTATCTATGACCTAATAGATGATAATGCAGCTAATTATATAAGGGAGTAATGCTTCTTATTGATTCTCAGATAAGTATGAGACCCCTATGCTCAGATATGTTGTTTAAGCCTATAGATTACATATTTTTGACATGTTTGACAAAATGCCTGTCATGGCTAGTAGGGTTCCAGTCTAGTCCTTGTTGATGTTTTTGCAAATGTATCCTTGTCTCGCTGTGAAATTTCATTTCTGAAGGTGCCATTGAGTTCTAGGAAGTGACATGGGCTCTGGGCTTGAAAACGTGGCACAAATCCCGGAGTTGCAGGCACAAAACTAGGCAAAAAGGTCTCCAAATGCTCGCTTTGCCTCGCTGTGGGAGCGTCTGAAGCCTCCTAGTTGCAACTTGGTCCATATCATGGGATCATTCAGGGGTTTGATGCACTAAAACTTTAGTTGGTCTTAGGCATTGGTTACTTGAGTGGTTGGGATGGCTCCTAGGAGTTCTGTTGCTAATGTGGAAGGTTTCTTGTGATGTGTTCCGCCGGTTCCACTTTGTTGGGTGTGTGTTATATTCTTTCCATGACTAGTCGCATGCATTGGGGGGTGACAACCCCCCTTGTTCGTTGTGCTAGGAACAAATCCCCTTGTTAGGGGGTTTCAGGGGCGGTAGCCTTCCTGCACAGGGTTTGGGGCAGTGCTCTGGGAATTTTTTTGGACCCTATATTAGGTGGGTAGACCTACCTATGGTTTTGTGCATGGGTTTTGTACATGGTTTTAGGCATGATGGTTTTCTGACCATGGTATTTTGTAGATCTGGTCAAGGGAACTATGATTATGTTCTAATCCAGGGTTAATGGATTGGGTTTTATGAATGGATTGGGTTCAATATACAATATATATATATATATATATATATATATATATATATATATATAATATTGTATCATTGAAAGGAGTATAATGAAAAATCAATCTGGTAGTCCCGGTTTTGGGATCCAGGGGAAAATATTTGTGTATTTGTTTTATATTCTTTTCATTATTTATCTTCCTTTTTTAGAATTCATCTGCAGGTAATTTTTGTACAGGGTTAAAACCTACATTAGGTATCAGAGATGTTTTGGCTTCAAGGGGGTGCCCTTGCTATTAAGGGGATTTCCTTGTGCTTGTGGTAGACCTTGTTCAGTGGGAGATCTGCGGGATCGATTCTTGCGGTGAAAGAAGATGACGATCAGTGGAAAGATAAAGATCAAGAAATTTAATGGTCAAAGTTTTGAGTTGTGGAAAATCAAGATGGAGGATCTACTAGTGGATAAATATCAGTGGATCATGGTAGATACGGGTACTAAACCAATGGCAATGTCAGAATAAGACTACGTGAAGTTGTATTGAAAGGCAAAGAGAAAAATACGGTTGTGTATCTCTGATTTAGTATTGTTGAACATATCAAGGAAAGCTACAATGAAGGATTTGTGGGTCAAGTTAGGGACTTTGTACCAATCTAAGTTTCTGGTGAAAAAATTATTCTTGTGGAAAAAGTTGTATAACTTGAGGACAAAGGATAGAGACTTGGTGATAGAGCATTTAAACGCCTTCAATACTGTGGTAAGCCAATTGTTGTTGGTTGATATAAAAACTTTAGAAAAAGATAATTGCATTAGTTTGTTGTGTTCTCTACCAGATTCATGGGATAGTCTGGTTGTTGCAATAGGTAGCAATACAACTACCTTTAAGTTTGATGAAATAGTCTCATCCTTATTGTTGGAGGAGATGAGATGAAAAAATATGGAGAGCCCCAATGGAGATGCCTTGTCTATATGGGGACGGTCCCATAACATGAACAAAAATAATTCCTCGAGTGGGAGATATAATTCTCCAGGAAAACCTTTAAAGGTATGTTGGAAATGCGGAAAGGAGGGCACTACAAAAGGAATGTATACCTAAAGCTCTTAAGAAAGGAAAGGGATCTGATGATGCTCCTTCTACAAAGGCAAAAACCACATAAGACGAAAGTGGGGATGTGTACCTAGCTTCTTTCTTAGGTACACATGTAGATCATCAGGCATGGTTGGTTGAATTAGGTGCATCCTTTCACTTCACTCCCCATAGGGAGTGGTTCTTCAAGTATGAGAAATATTATGGTGGTGATGTCTTCTTAGGGGATGACAGGAGGCTAGAATTGTCAGATGAGGAAAATTCAATTTGAAGTTACAAGGTGGAAGGATTAAAACACTTCCGCGTGTTCTGCATATTCCTGTATTGACCAGGAATTCAAATTCTGTAAGCAATATGGATGATGTAGGTGTAAAAACATTGTTTGAGAAAGATACCTACAATATGGTTCAGGGATCACTGGTATTGATACGGGGAGTTTGGATTGGAACTCTGTACAAGCTTCTAGGTAGTACTATTATTGACGAGTGCAACAATTTTGTAGTTCCTGAAAGTGGAACATAAAATCTAGTGGTCTCTAGAGAAAAGACCATGCTATGGCATCAAAGGCTTGGATATATTGGAGAGAAGGGCCTTCAAATTCTACATGATACTGGTATGGTAGAAGGTATGTCTAATTCTTCTTTGGATTTTGATTTCTCTGAACATTGTGTATATGGAAAGCAGAATTGGGTGAGTTTCCCATTTAGTGCTAAGGGGGCAAAAGGGATATTAGAGCTTGTGCACAGTGATGTGTTTGAACATGTGTCAGTTACATCACCAGGTAAGTCTGTGTATTATGTATCATTTATACATGAATTCTCAAGGAATGAATGGATATATTTCCTCAGGAAGAAATCTGAATTCCTTGCCAAGTTTAAAAAAATTAAGGTTCTGGAAGACAACAACAGAAGACAAATCCATACACACCTCAACAAAATGGAGTTGTAGAAAGAATGAACATGACATTGATGGAGAAGGCAAGAAGCATGCTGAGTGGTGTCGGGTTAGGACAAAATTACGGGCAGAGGGGATGGAGACTGCATGCTACCTAGTAAAAAGATCACCTTCATTAACATTGGAGGATGATACTCCAAATGAGGTATGGACTGGTAAGAAATCCTCTCTTTCACATCTGAAGGTATTTGGCTATGATGCATATGTACATGTTCCAAAGGAGAAAAGAACCAAGTTGGATAGTAAATATGAAAGGTGCATCTTTATTGGGTATAAGGATGGTTTAAGAGGTGAAATATGTTATTAAACATGAATCCTACCAAAAGAACTTGAGAAGATAGAGTTTGAGTTAAAGGAGGAATAATCAAACTCTGCAATAGAACATGAATTATAAGATAAAGAACCACAAAATCCAGCTATAAGAAGATTAGTTCGAGAAAGAAGGTAGGCAGAAAGCTATAGTCCATTTGCTTTATGTTCAATTTTTTTTTTATATATCACTGATGATGATCCCAGAATGTCAGGGAGGCAGTAGATTCAAAGGATGAAAAACTTTGGAAAGAGGCCATGGTTGATGAAATTGAATCTTTGGATAGAAAGGAGGCTTCATATCTGGTGGAGTTTCCAGCTAGAATGAAACCCATTGGAAGAAAAAGGGTTTTTAATAAGAAGATGAATGCAAAAGGAAAGGTGGAGAAATACAAAGCTCGGTTGGTAGCAAAATATTATTCCTAGGTGTCAGGAATTCATTTTGGTGATATTTTTCTCCTGTTGCCAAGGTAGCCTCTATTAGATTACTTTTATATGTTCTTGTTGCTTTTGATTTTGATGTAGAACAGATGGATGTGAAGACAACATTTCTTCATGGGGATCTAGATGAAGAGATCTACATGAAGCAACCTAAAGGCTTTGCTGTGAAGGGAAATAAAGAATTGGTATGTAGGTTAATAAAGTCTTTGTATGGGTTAAAAAAGTCACCAAGGATGTGGTATCAGAAATTTGATACATATATATATGGGAGTTGGCTTCACTAGAAGCAAAGAATATCATTGTGTGTATTTTAAATTAATTGGCGACCATGTTATTTATCTAGTCATGTATGTGGATGATATGTTGCTAATTGGAAATTACAAAGAAATTATCCAAGATTTGAAGACTAAATTGTCCTCCAAATTTGAGATGAAGGATCTTGGTGCTGCAAACTATATTTTGGGCATGAAAATTAAACGAGATCAGGCAAAGAGGAAGCTCTGGTTAAACCAGAGGAAGTATGTCAAGGCAATACTACAGAGGTTTAACATGCAAGATAGTAAACCGATGAACATTCTTATTCCTGTAGGTGTAAAGTTATTTTCTGAACAATGTCCCAAGACATAAGAAGAGGAAGAGGAAATGTCTCATGTTCCATATGCAAGTGAAATCGGTAGCCTGATGTATGCAATGGTCTATACTAGACCAGACATTGCATATGCAGTGGGAGTATTGAGCAGGTTTATGTCAAAACCAGGGCAGGAGCATTGGACAAAAATGGAGTGGATTTTTAGGTTTTTGCGTGGCACTAGTGATTATGGTTTGTGTTATGAAGGAAGACCAGGATTGGACAAAGTTTTGTACATTCGTGGCTTTCTTGATGCAAATTGGGTTGGAGATCTAGATCATAGAAGATCTACAAGTGGGTATGTGTTTAACCTATTTGGAGCAGCATTTAATTAGATGAGCAAGAGACTATCTGTAGTGGTACTTTTAACTATAGAGGCATAATACATGGCATCCACTCATGCAAGCAAGGAAGCAGTTTGGTTACAGAGTTGTGTTCAAGTATGGAGTTAGTACAATGAGCTATAAGGATAGACTGTGACAACCAGAGTGCATTTTTCTTGGCAAAGAACCCTGCTTATCATTAAAAGATAAAGCACATTCATGTTCAGTATCACTTTGTGAGGGATATGGTTGAGGACAAAAAGGTGTTGTTGGCAAAGGTGGTCACTTTGACGAATGTTGTAGATGCATTGACGAAGTCTGTGAGAACTGAGAAGTTTTCTTGGTGTAGAGAAACAATGGATGTTGGACCAATGGCTAATCTCTCATGTGACTCCCTGTATGGAAAAGAAAACAACAAGTGGGAGAATGTTGGCTGTGTGTTATATTATTTCCACGACTAGTTGCACATGTGGCGGGGGGATGGGGGGGGAGCGACAACCCCACATGTTCGTTGTGTTGGGCATAGCAAGGGGTTGGTATCCCCCTTACATAGGGTCTGGGGCAACACCCCATGAATTTTTTTTGGACCCTATACTAGGTGGGAAGACCTACCTATGGTTTTGTGCATTGGTTTTGCACATGGTTTTGGGTACTATGGTTTTCTGCCCATGGTATTTTATAGATCCGATCAAGGGAACTATAGTTATGCTCTGATCCAGGGTTAATGGATTGGGGTTTATGAATGCTTTGGCATGCATATATATGTACTGTAGCATTGAAAGAAATGTAATAAAAAATTAATCTGATAGTCCTAGTTTTGGGATCTAGGGGAAAATCTTTGTGTATTTGTTTTATATTCTCGTCATTTTTTATTTTTTGTTTTTAGAATTCATCTATAGGTAATTTCTATACAAGGTTAAAAACTACACACTTCCTTAACTGACACATAGGAGTCGAATCATATCATAGTAACTTCTCATCACATGTTTACCCCAGTTGGTCGGTTACTTGGGTAGATGTGGGAGGATGGTGTTACACTCTCCTTCTCTCCCTTGTCACTCCTCTCTCTCCACCTTTCTCCTTCTATGTCTTTCTTCTTCCCTCCCTCTCTCTCCCCTTCTCTCTTCCTTCTTCTCTCTCCCTTTCTTTCCCACCTCCCTATGTCTCTCCCCTCCAACTCTCTCTCTCTCTTCCCTCCATCTCTATCACTATTTCCCTCCCTATCCCCCCTCTCTCCCTTCCATCTCTACGTCTCCCTCTCCATCTCTCTTTTCCCCTTCTCTCCCTATCTCTCTCCTCTCCTCTCCTCTCTCTTCCACCCTCTCCTCTCTCATTCTCTCTCTCCATCTCCCCCTTATCGCTCCCTCTCTCTCTCCACATCTATCTCTCTATGTCTTTCGTCCTTACTCCCTCTCTCCCTCCCTCCAACTCCCTCTCTCTATCTCCCCCTCTCTCATTCTCTCTCTCCCCTCCTTTCTCTCTCTTCATTCCTCCTCCTCCCTCTTGCTACCACCCCTTCCCCGCCCATCAATCTCTCTCTCTCTGCCCTCCATCTAAGCTTTGTCACTATCTCCCCACCTCTTCCCCCTACCCTCCCCCTCCACCCGCCACTTAAATTTTATCCCACTTTATTGTGTTTAAGAAAGTATCTAAATTAAAAAATCACATTTGGTTGTAAAATATTAAACCCATATTTTGGATCAATCATGTCAAAGAAAATACAATAATGAAAAACTTAAAAGAATCATGCACTATCTTTCCTCTATTATTGTTAGTCACTTTGCTTGCTCTCATCACTTGGATCCTTAGTTAAGATGGATCTATGCTAGTTCTTAATAATATTATTTATATTATATAAATTTCACATCTTTATATATAAAAGTATTCTCATTTTTAATTTTATTAAAACCTTGATTTAATTTCTATGGGAATATTTTTAGTAGTCACGAGGATAGAGGGTTTAGATATATCTCAAAAGTAATTATAACATTTTACCTCTTAGATTTAATTAAAGTAATATTAATTAATTTTTTATTTTGTAAGCTTGGTGGGACTATATCTTCATTATGTTCAATATATTACCCCGCTCTGGGGACTTGACATCAAGGAGTTCCTTAATAGAGCACCTAATCACCATCTATCCAAGACCAAATGGACAAAATAATATTAATTATTATTTTAATAATATCATTGATATTATTATTATATTTATAGTTTGGTTTCTCCCATTCCTATCTTTTTAGTTATAATTTTGTTAGATTTTTTTATTTATTTAGTTAATTAATTAGTTATTTTTATTTTATTTAAATTCATGGTTTTAATCCCTTCCTATTTATTACCCTTTAACCATAGTTTTTTAACTTCGATATAATTTTTACCCCTTCCCTTTAATTTTTCCTGTTTTTATTTATTTAAAAAAATGAAATAAAATACAAAGAAAAGCAATAATAATTAATTTTGTTAAACTATTTCTACTCTCCTATATATATATATATATATATATATATATATATATATATATATATATATATATATATATATATTGGTTTTCAACTTTAGTGATTTTTATTTTCTCTCTAACGTTCATTTTGAATATTTTAATATTTGTTTTTATCAACTGGAATTTGATTGTTGCACCTCTACTGTATTTATATGGTCTTTGATTCGAGCTATCTACCTATGTCCTAATGATGAACCACAATATTTGTGATTTGTTTCGAAGATATTTTATATAAAATAATGTTGTAAAAATAAATTAAAATAAAATATTTTGATTGTGAAATAAGTTATGGTTTTTGGGCATGTGGCTTTGATAAGCCATGGTATTGGTCCATGGTATTGTAACAAAGTCTATTTACAAGTTAATAATATGTATGGTAAAGTGGGGGTGAATATCCATGGTTAAGAATCTTGTCATATTTTTATAAAATATTTTGATTGTGAAATAAGTTATGATTTTTGGGCATGTGGTATTGATGAGCCATGATATTGGCCCATGGTATTGTAACAAAGCCTATTCACAAGTTAATAATATCCATGGTAAGTGAGGGATGAATATCCATGACTAAGAATCTTGTCATATTGTTATCAAATATCTTGATTGTGAAATAAGTTATGTTTTTTTGGCATGTGGTATTGATAAGCCATGGTATTAGCACATGGTATTGTAACAAAGCCTATTTATAAGTTAATAATATTGAGGATAAAGTGGGGTGAATATCCATGGTTAAGAATGTTGTAATATTGTTATAAAATATTTTGATTGTGAATAAGTTATGGTTTTTGGGCATGTGGTATTGATAGGCCATGGTATTGGCCCATGATATTGTAACAAAGTCTATTCACAAGTTAATAACAAAATCAAAATATAACAAATTGAATTTTATTATTTTTATTACTTTTAACTTTTTATTGCGCTGAGGCGCAATCTACAACCTAGTATAGGGCACATGTGTATATGTAATGTAAGAAAGTTTGTCAACATTTGTAATGTCGACTCAATATATTTCTAATTAATAATGAAAAAATGCAGCTCTCTAATAAAATATATATATATATATATATATATATATATATATATATATATATATATATATATATATGACGACAGAATCTATCAATTGCTCAATCTTAATCCGTGGAAATATCTGAGTCATTATATTCTATCTATGTTTTGTGTGGCAATATAATTTCAATACTATGCTCATTTGCTGGAATTTCTATCTGAAGCTCAAGTATGTTATGTATAACAAAAAATCGCATTTATTCTGAATTGTTTCACATTTATCAGCAATGGAATGAATTTATTTTGAATTTTTTAATGGAATTTATCAACGATGGAGTAATTTATTGGAAAAATTTGTATCACATTTATCAACAATGGAGTGAATTTATCCTAAAATTTTTTATCACATTTCTTTATGGTTTCTGGGAATTTTCATCATAGATCCATCACATAGATTCATCACATAGATCCATTTGATAGATTTGATGTTGTCATTTTAGATCCATCACATATGTTGTTTCTATTCGACTCCTTTAATATGAATCCTTTAATGTCATCATGAATGATTACCCTATACCACTCTAATAATGGGTCAGTCATTGCTTCCCCAAGAAGCACACCATTTTGTTAAATACTTAAGAACAATTTTTGAGATCTCGCAATCTTCAAATTGGACACTGTAACAAACTTCTTCTCCGATTGTCACATACATTTCTTGAGCCATTCGTCAATATACAGACATTGTTGCCACTCTACAAGGTTGCGTACAGGCAACTTGTTTTCAATTTGCATTGTATCTGGTCTCAACCACAAACTGTGGAATTTGTGTGGTCTTTTCAATTACAGATTCTCTGACCAAAATCATTGTTTGATTCTTCTCTAGAGTATCTAGAAACTCCTGATTATGCTGCCATATGGGAAGGGTTTTTATCTTCTCAAGAATCTCATAATACCTCTGGGAGTATGGCCTCCCATTCCAATGATTGATGTCATGCACTCCATTAGGGTTGATCTTCTTGGAAATGGCACCTTCATCCACCACATCGAACAAGCTAAGCTTCATTTCCCTCTTTGACACATCTTCACAACCCCGAATGGAATGGAATATGAATCCTTTAATATGAGTCCTTTAATGGAAATGAATATGAATCCTTTCATTTTGTTGCAGGTATCAAAATAATTTCATTGTAATGTTTTCTAGAACATGCATAAGCCATTTATATTAGTAACTATAATAAATTATTATGTTGGATATATTTATGTTTTGAGATGAAATTTTTGAACATTTTTACCAAGATAAAGATTATTGGTGTCACTGTGAGTGGCAACATCATGGGTCTCTACATGTGCATGGCACCTTCATCCACCACATTGAACAAGCTAAGCTTCATCTCCCTCTTCGACAAATATTCACAACCCCGAATGGAATGGAATATGAATCATTAATATGAGTCCTTTAATGGAAATGAATATGGATCCTTTCATTTTGTTGCAGGTATCGAAATAATTGCATTGTAATTTTTTATGGAACATGCGTAAGCCATTTATATTAGTAAGTATAGTAAATTATTATTTTGGATATATATATGTTTTGAGATGAAAATATTGAACATTTTCACCAAGCTAAAGATTATTGGTGTCGCTGTGAGTGGCAACATCGTGGGTATCTACATGTGCATGGATTTATATGGTTAAAAAATGCTTATAACATGGACACATTGAACTGGGATTATCCTGTGCAAGTTAGATTTGCAAAACAATATTTTGATGGATGTGTTCATGCAATGAATCCACGTGATTGAAATCAAAGAAATATTTAGGTTATCATTCTTGCTTGAAGGACACAGCAAATATTTCAATCTGATCCTATGATTGGTTATGAGGAACTTCTTAATTTTGTTGAGGGTCACATTACTTGCAATGAGAGATCATGTCTTCAGAAGAAGGAAATAAGATTGGTATGTCGATACAAGGTACCATGGGATCTATATGATGAATCAAAACTTTATGCTGATGAGAATGGAGAAAAGAAGTATGAACCAAGATGAAATGATGATAGATTGCATACACACGATCGTGAAACATTTATGATGTGGAGGGATAATATAGATTGGAAACTTTTTCTTTCGAAGCACGTCCTCATTATTTACATAGAAAACTATGAAATAAAATTTGAAAAAGGATCAGAAACATTTTTTGATATGTCTCTTCTATTCAAAATCCAAATGAACTAGCAACGTGTGCATACAAGAGTTTGTTGTGTGAAATTGTTGTTGACAGGGATATAGGTGCACAAGAAGCATGTCATTTGCTTCTAGAGATCCCTCTTTCTGAATGTAGTCGTCAATTTGTGGTTCTAAATGCTGGTAGGAAAGTTTTCAAGCAAGTTCATATTTATAGATATGATGTTGACAATGATAATTACCTTATTTATGCATATACCAAGAGACCTACACATATTGAGCACCTTGCATTAATAGATGTTGCAAAATCATGGTCATATGACAAATGTCGACATGGGGAAAATGGTTATAAAAGAATAATGCAACTACATGTGTTTCCTCGATTTAACTTAGTTCCTGATCGTGAAGATGACAAGTTTGTGTAATTTTTTTGGTATGAGTTGGTATTATACAAGGCCTTTCATGATTTTCATAGAGATATAAGTTGAGAAGATGATGAGACAGTGCATAATTTGGAAAATTTTCAATACAAGCCATGGCATGTTGATCGCAATCCATTACCTCTAGTTAATCCAGTTGAATCGGATGGAGAAGAAGAAGTTTTAAATCCACCTGCAGATTCTAGGGAGAATGAGTGGGAGATCATTTGTGCATTGAATCAAAATAAATATATAAATTATAATGAGTTTGAGATGTTGGGACATAGAGATCATGATCATGCACATAATTGGAATGCACATTTGTTGATCAAGTAACTTCCAATCATGATATTCATTTCATATCTGAAAGGTGAAATTTGAATTCCATTCATACTAACCAACATGAAAAGTCTTATTCCTTTGAATGTTTGGGGGTAAGAAAAGAATAAAATTTGATATTATCCTTGACCATTATAGATAAGGGGTTGATCCACTATGTATGATAATACACAGAACTATAGGTACATGAAAGTCTTATTTGATCAAAGTTATTAAAAATGTTCTTAAAGTTGAGTCCTTTCCATAGAAGAGTCCCCTACTTCTTTTAGCTCCTATAGGCGTTGCAACTTTCAACATATCTACAAGAACATTTCATTTTCACTTAAACATCCAATCAAAGACATGTCACCTTTGAAATGACAAAGTTTAATCACCTCACAATAAGAGTTGAAGCATGTGAAGTATATCTTGATAGATGAAATATGTTTCATTAGAAGAAATTTATTACAAAACATTGATAAGAGACTTCGACAAGCTTTCTCGGAAAATGATAAGATTTATTTTAGTGGAAGGTCATTTATATTGGTCGGTGATTTTGGACAGTTACCTCTTGTTCTAGATAAAATTGTATATGCATGTGAATTTATTGCAAAATAATTATGGAACTCATTCACAACAATTGTGACCCTTGATTCCGTGTTTCGACAAGATGGACAAAGCAATCAACAAATATATATTTTCTTCATTTTTTAATGAATGTAAGGGATGCAATACCAACTATGGAAGACTAGAAAACACTTATGACTCGTACAAATACATGCTTGGATCCTTCCACAAAAGAGTCCTTTGATAAGGAAATACATTTGTTTGCAACAAATGATGATGTAGAAAATCATAATAAGCTTTGTTTAAGAAGCCTAAATTGTCCCATTGTAGCCAATGTTGCTACAAAAGTAAAAGAAAACTACATGGAAATAGATGAGGAAGAAATGGAACTTGAGTTACTTATTGTAGTTGGAGCTCGAGTGATGCTTACATTAAACATATGGGCTAATGCAAGAATTTTTAATTTTTGTAGTATTGAATGTGTTCTAGCCTTGAAATTTTGTGGAGAATTTAGAATACATGAGATTTCCAAAACCCAGAAATCGTTTATGGAAATTACACCTAGAAATGACTTAGATTATTAACCAGTTTTTAAATATTTATTAAGTCTAAACTTCGGGAATATGGTTAATTAATCAATGTTAATTAAGTCAAGGCATGAAACATCTAGAAACTCACATAGGTCAATCCAGAAATGATCCTAGCCATTTATTAAGTTTTAATCTTGGTTGTTGGTGCTCCAACAGAGGATTGTAAGAACAGATCGATGTGGTGATGAAGAATACACTTGCGAAGTTCAATTTCATGAGCAGATTGATTTCCAGAGTAGTTGTTAGGTCCCTATACTATTAGTGTAACCCCTTATTGTTATTAGTACAACCCCCTTATTATATTTTTGTGCCCATGTAGTCCCCATATCGTTATTATTGTGCCCCATAGAAGCCCACTATTGTTATTATTGTGCCCTTACATTATTATTGTTATGTAGGCTCTGATTATATTATGACCCCTTAGACTCCTATATATAGAAATGAGGTCTTGTAATTTGTATGATCCAAGAATTGTTCATTTATGTAATGGGAAGGAGGTTTCCCCCTCGAAGAGGCTTATTTCTAAGGCATTGACCTATCTTTTCTATCTTTTTGTGAGCTGGTTTCATAACATTTGGTATAAGAGCTTTGGAGTCTAGGGTTTCACTACTCCAAAGAGGTCATCATGGTATTTTTGCTATAACTGTTTTTCTACGACGCTTTAGAAGCTAAAAAAAAAATCATTTGAGAAAAATCGCGTTGAACCACGGGTCCGAATTTAAGATTTTGGCTCACTATATTTTCGAAGATATTATCTGAGGAATTTAGGGTTTTGGAAGACGCCAGAATTACATCCTAAATAGGCGACCTTGGGAAAATCGTCATAAATTTCTCTCTGAGCATCCGATTGAAATTTCGTAAAAAGTTATAGAAAGAGGACAGACTGTAGTTTTCTGTGTATATTTTTCAGGTCTGAAGGTCACAACAGTGATACGTGGCACTTCATACAAGTTTTCTCTTCTGGAAAGGTATATAATCAGGTCATCTTGGGAGATTGTGCATAACTCTTTCTTGGAGAATCCAATTTTGATCAGAATAGTGGCACTGGAAGGAGAGCTACTGCAAGTCATGATTTCAGAACTGGAAGATATTATATTACAAAGTTACAGTCATTTCAAGATCGATCTCATAAAATCAAGAAAAAGCGAGATGAGGAAGTTTCATGGCAAGGATCTGGTAAATTGGATACTACAGATGGAGAAATATTTTGATCTACATGGTGTACCACTGTTACAAAAGGTGTGTATTGCATCTAATTATTTAGAATCAGATCAATTTTTATGGTATAAAGGGCTTTGTTCTCGTAAACCACTTGTTACGTGGTCAATTTTGACAGAGGAAATGATAGCACATTATCAGGATACAAAGAGAAACACCTTCTTTAGCCAATTAATAAATCTCAAACAAAAGTGTTTAATGGTAGAGCACATTGAGGACTTTCAAAAATTGAATATAAGGGAAAATGATATTCTAGAGAAGCAAAGGATTGATGTCTCCATAGGGACTTTAAAGGATAACATTCAACATGAGTTTCATCTTTGTGAACTTGATTCATTGGAGAATGCATTCAAGTTGGAAAGAAAAGTGGAAAGAAAAATGATGGAAACAAGAGAGTCTACCCGTCAACTATAAAGATGGAAGTGTTGTTTCTCCTAGCCTTCCAGAACCTACAATGTTGACACCACAACAATTGGAAGAAAAAAGAGCAAAAGGACTTTGTTACAATTGTGATAACAAATACATTAAAGGTCATAAGTGTGCTGAGAAGAGATTATTTTACATTGGTTGTGAAGAGGAGGAAGAAAAGGATCAAGAAACATCAAAAGAAGAGGATATACACCAGGAATCAACCCTAGAGAAAGAGGAAATGAATCCGACCATATCTTGTAAAGCATTGGTAAGAATTACCACTCCTCAAACTCTCAAGATAGAAGGACATATCAAGAAGAAAAAGGTTCAAGAAGTGAAAGATCACATCGAGAAAGAAGAAATGAATCCGACCATATCTTGTAATTCATTGGCCAGAATTACCACTCCTCAAACTATCAAGATAGAAGGACATATCAAGAAGAAAAATGTTCAAGAATTGAAATATCACATCGAGCATCAAGAAATGAATCCAATCATATCTTGTAATGCATTGGAATAAATTACCACTCCTCAAACTCTCAAGATAGAAGGACATATCAAGAAGAAAAATGTTCAAGAAGTGAAAGATCACATCCATCATCAAGAAATGAATTCGACCATATCTTGTAATGCATCGGTAGAAATTATCACTCCTCAAACTCTCAAGATAGAAGGACATATCAAGAAGAAAATGATTCAAGTAGTGAAAGATCACATCAAGCATCAACAACAAGTTCTCCAACTTTTAAAGGATAATTCCACTTTGGTGCAGAATCGAATGAAACAACAGGCAAATCAAGATCACAGTGAAAGAAGTTTTGATGTAGGCGATTGGGTATTTTTATGGCCACATCTTAAGCAAGCTATTTATGATAAGGAAATGTTGGCAATACTACATGCACTTAAAAATGGCGACCTTACCCAATGGGAAGACACTTCAAGGTAAAAATGGATCATGATAGTCTTAAATACTTTTTAGAACAAAGACTATCTTTAGAAGAACAGAAAATATGGGTCACAAATATGTTGGGTTATGACTTTGAAATCATCTACAAAAAAGGGAAGAAAAATGTTGTTGCATATGAACTCTTAAGGAAGGATGAGGACATGGAAGCATTGTTTTGTGCTATTTATATTATCCAACCAGATTGGATAAATGAAGCAAGGGATTAATGGAAGGAGGACGAAGAAGTGTGGCCACTCATTCAAAAGTTGCAGAAGATCCCAGTTCAAACAATATTTCCAGAACTTGATGAGGAAGGAAAAATCATAGCAGAACCTAGAGTAGTCACAGAAACAAGAACCCGATAGCTACGAAATTGATCAATTTCAGAGTATCTCATCAAGTGGAAGAACTTACCCATTGAATATTCCAGATGGGAGGATAAGAATTTTATACATAATGCATCAAGAACTACTCAAGCGTTGAGGACAACACTTTTTGAAGGAGAGGGGCATGTTAGGTCCCTATAATACTAGTGTAACCCCTTATTGTTATTAGTACAACTCCCTTATTATATTGTTGTGCTCATGTAGTCCCCATATTGTTATTATTGTGCCCCATAGAAGCCCACTATTGTTATTATTGTGCCCTTACATTATTATTGTTATGTCAGCTTTGATTATATTATGACCCCTTAGACTCCTATATAGAGAAAGGAGGTCTTGTCATTTGTATGATCCAAGAATTGTTCATTTATATAATGTAAAGGAGGTTACCCCCTCGAAGAGGCTTATTTCTAAGGCATTGATCTATCTTTTCTATCTTTTTGTGAGCTGGTTTCATAACAGTAGTAGCAATCATTGGTCAGAGAGAGAGCCTGCGATCGAAGCAGTAAGAGAGGGGCATAGGTAGTGAAGCCAGAGGAAGATTTCAAGATCTGGTGAGTGCATTTTTAGAGAGGTAGAAGATCCATAGAGAGGCTGACCATGGGGTAGTGCAACAACATCTAGAGGCAGTTTCAGTTTTGCTAGGGAAAGTCGAGTTTCAGCTCCAAAAATTGGATAGAGGTTTCGGAGGCCTTGAGAAACATTTTACCAAATGGTAGCAGACTATATGGCTTGAGGAGAGGTTGATTCAAACTAAGTACATAAAGGACTGTGCTAGGGTGATGCAGTAGTTATGCATAGCTAGTTTGGATAGTCACTTGGAGCTGTGGTCAGAGCCCAGATTTTCCTGTGGAGTGAGGAAAATTCCTTACCAAATTTTTTCTAGTATTTTCTCTGAAGGATTGCTAGTATTCGGTATTTATATTATACTGAGATTATTTCACTGCTGCTTAATAATAAAACCCTCAGTTGTTGCACTAGTTTTCCCAAGTTGTGTTCTTGCAGGGACTTTTGTCCAATTTAAAATAAATGTGTTACCTTTATGTGTGTGTGCTAGTATTTCTTCCAACATTTATTCTACCATAGTTTTATTTCTATAGATTTCAGTGCGACTTATTCAGTATTTTCTGTAGCAAACAATTTATAAATTGTTAAATTAAATTAACAATTAGGAGAATAATTTCTAGTTGGTGCAATAGCATTGCAATGTAGTAATTTTCACATGGTATCAGAGTGTAATTGATCAACCAAAGGGATCAAAGGCGAAAAGAAGGAATTTCGTTGCTTAATGTGGGTAGCAAGCTAAAATTCCTAAGGGAAACACAATCATTCTACCAGGAGGCTGAATTACTCAACTTTTCTGAGTGAGGGGTAGAAAAGTTCGATATTTCTAGATTGAGTGATTCCAGAGGCAGAGGGAGCAACTCAGATTTTTTCATTGGGAAGATCTCTATTTGGATGCAGTGGTTTGTGCAGCAGTTCATTGGAGCAGAGGTAGCGTTGGGTGGAAGGAAGAAGAGCACACATGAAGGGAAATTTTTTTTTCAGGGAACTTCTAGTCTCAAGAAGTTCAATTTTTCCTTGTAGATCAACAATCATTCTGAGAATATCTTCTCACTCTATAAAGGAGTACGAATAACAGAGAAACATTTGAGCAAAAGGAAAGAGAAGGTTTTCGACATTTTTTAGAGATGACCACAGTTGGGCTGAGAGATCAAGATAGGTTGGATGATTCCTCCAACTATTTCATCTAGAAGGACAAGATGTCCTTCATGTTGGTTGAATATGGCTTGAAGCTCTATATTGACAATGTTGTGGCAGTTCCCTAGGATGTGGATCAACTAAAGCAACATAGGAAGTAAATGGTAAAGACGAAGTGGTTGATCTTGGATGGAGTCCGAACCATATAGTCTCGCACATAGTTGGCAAGGATACTTCCAAAGAGATGTGGGATTCTCTTGCCATGCTATATCATGGCACTTCCGATAAATGAAATATGTACTTAGAGGAGAAGTTGAGATGCATCAGAATGCAAAAGGGGGAAGGCATATATCCCTTCCTCAACAATATTTAGGAGGTTCAAGGCCAGTTTTCAATTGTTAGGGCAGTGCCTCAACCCACAGATCTTGTGAGATTGGCACTCAACAGTGTATCTGAGGAATGGAAAATCTTTGTCCAAAGCATATTGGGCATATACAAGCTACTAGATTGGGACAGGGTGTGGGCTAACTTGTAACAGGAGGAATTGAGACAAGCACTTCTAAAGAGCTACATCAGTGGTATCAGCGATGAACATAAGCAGGTGAAGGAGAAAGAGAATGTGGCCCTCACATCAAATGGTCCAAATCAGGGACAGGGGGAGGAGAAAAAGAAGAAGAAGGTCTTGTATAAGGTCAAGTGCTTTAGGTGTGGTGAACTCAATCACTACAATACCCAATGTCCTCTCAGAAAGGAGGTCAAAGAGGAGAAGCAGGACTAGGCTATAACACATGATGGGATCGATGGGCTATCCTCCAGGTTGGAGGAAGACTTTATTATGATCACTCAAATACCTCCAGGAGTGAGTTGGGGTGATCTGGAGTTGTAGCCCTAGAGTGCTACAGATGGGTAGGATTCTTGAGGAGTCCACGTCATGGATCAAAACCTTGCTACAAAGGCCCACATTATTCAGTAACATGATGTATCAATGACAGTTGATTCATTCAGATGCCAGAGTGACAATTGTAGAGATTAGTAGCCGTTGGATGCTAAGGAGTGTAGTGTAGAGTTGGCAGCAGTGCAGTTGGCACAATGTAGAGTCAACAACAATGCATATTCTTTAGTGATAGTGCAGATGCTTTTAATAGTTAGAGACTCAGGAGATGGATGCATTATCCTGATCACAGTTGATTCATTATTTTGGATGCTTTTTCGCTGCAGATGTTGCAGTTGTAGCAACAATCGATGAGAGGGAGTTTCAATGCAGATGCAGTGTTGGAATCAGTATGGTAGTGCTAACAACAACACAAATGCATCGTACATCAGAGTTGTACAGTGGTTGGTGGGCAGTATGGCCAAACATCAGTAGTGTGATTGACGGGCCTCCAAATTGGATATAAATTAAGGCTCACGTTATAATCCTTCAACACAATAAACCTCTCTTTTTTGCACTAGATAAGATATTTTTAGCTTTAATATGTTCATTAGGAAGGTTTAGAGATAATTGCATATTTGTGCCTAATATTATTTAATTTTGTAGAATATTGTCAAAATATTGGGCATATTATGAAAAATTGGAGGAGGAGATAATATAGGGACTTGCTCCCTACTAAATGAGGATCAAGATTGGATAATAAATCAACAGGATATTATGAAATCATAGCACAAATTCTGGAGCTCTAGTGATTGAGAAAATCTAGGAATGTGTTCCCTTTCATTTAAGGTAGATTCCTAGTGTTGGGAACCAGATCCACTATTTGAGGGATTTCAGAGGGGAAAGTATCCTCCTTTCAAGGATAATATTTCTCCATCAATTTGTGTAAGTATCAATTCAAATTTTCCTATAGAGGCATGTATTCTTAGTCTTCTTGTGGAGAAAACCTATATTTTTGCAGCTCCACTTTCATTTCTAACAAGAATGTACTTGGATTGATTCAAATAATGAAGTTCGGTTCCATTTTTAGCTTTTAAAGCTTGGTATCCTTCATAGGAATCTAAGTATACTTGGGCTTGGACATCCCAGGAGCCTTAGAGCCCTTTTTATAATTTGTTTTTCTTCTCACTTCTTATTCGCGTGCATCACTTATTCTTGTTTTTCCTATTTTTGCATTTAGAATTGAAGTTTCTTTTGCCGTAGGATTGGGTTTAATGATTGAAATAAGTTATTTTGAAGGTTATTTATAGATTCAAAATCATGATGAATCCTTAGAACAACTTTTAAAAGTCATATTCATCATTGAGCTACTTGGATTTGGTTACTAGTTCATGAATCTAGAATTTTTGGAAGTCGCTTGTAGCAATATAGTAATAATTTTCTGCTATTTTTTAGAACGTGTTAATGAGCTTCATTTGAGTTGATTCCACTTGTATTAGGTCATAAAGAAACTCAAGTTAATAAAAAAAATTACCCCATTGAATTTTTACTTTATTAGGTTAGGAATTTGATAGGTTAACTAGCTCACTAATTCTTGAATTTCCAGTTTTTATAGTGATTTTCTGCTATTTTTTAGCACATGTTAACGGGGGTATTTTGGAGTGATTCCACTTCGAATGGAGATCTATTACATCCTAATTAATATAAAAAAAAATTCCCATGCCATTTTAATTTGATTTAATTGGTCATTCAATGAATTATCTCCTCTTGTAGCAATTTTGTTTTGCCTGTAAAAACCTCTTGTAGCACGTGTAAAATTGACCAGATTTTCTCCAAAAGCTTATTCTTTGTCTCTTGGGCTTGAAACATGACCCTTAGGCTATAAATCCATGATTGAGGAAGAATAAACACCAATTATGACATGATTTTTTACAAAGTAGATTAGGCTTATTTATTTGAATTCATGCTCTTAGGATTTCAATTACAAATTATTGTTCTTGCCTAGGATTAATTTCCTTTCAAAGCAAAATTTTCATTTCTGCAATTATTTTAGGTTTTGATTTTATGAAATTCACGCCCTTACATCAGTTCAACAAAATAAGGACACATTTTATGCCGCACATATAGTGCTAAGAACTCTTAAGTTTGTACGAACCCCGAGTTGATAATTTAAGTTGGTAGCTTTGGGAATTGCAACATTCTTGTTGCAATTCTAAGGCTCATCATTTTTGGTGATGTTTCTGGGGAGGTGTCAAATTATGAATTGTTTTATTCCCTAGTTGATTCATTTCTTTTACTTTCTGCAAAAGCAAAAAAATTGCATTAGGCATCTTTCATTTCAAGAACAGAAAATTGCATTGCATTAACATTCTCGTTATATTATTTTATTAAAACAAAAAATACTTCTCCAACACCAACCCCCCATTTGATCATGTGGTGTAGTAAGAGCCACATCACCATCCACTTTTGCATGTAGAAGAAGAATAGGTGACAAAGAAGATAGAAGAAATGGATGAAGATGATGACAATGAGAAATATCCTCTTAGATTTCCCATTCAAGATACTGATATCAGTGTCCACGTGAAGAGCATCCCTCCATATTTCCTTCCAAACTCTATGGTATGAGGTGAGAGGATCCAAATACCTTTCTCTTTGAATTTTAAATCCTTTGTAAATCTTATGGTTACTTATTAAACACTCAAAAATTGAGATTGTTTTCGAAAACATTGAAGGATAGAGCTCTTAAATGGTTCATGAGCTTAGAGACTACATCAATAAGATCATGGAATGATATGAAAAATATATTTCTAGAAAAATGTAAAGATCATGATCTTAAAGAAGAAATATTTAGAAGGAATCAAAAATAATATGAGAGCCTTGAGGATCTAATAGAGAGGTTCAAGTATAATGTTAAAAGGGAAAAATTACATCATTTAGGATTTGACACACTAAAAATCCTCTTACTTAGAACAATTAGGGATGAGTGGATTGGTCTCCTTGATCTCATGAGTAAAGGTGATGTATACCAATTATCATTTGAAGAAATTTGTGAAACAGGCAAATACATATCAAGAGGAAGGGCAAGAGTAAGTAAATCAACATCAAGATCGATAAGTCAAGCTAAACTTGGAAATTTGTTTGATGACTTCAAAATAGGAATTCTTAACAATCTATGTGAACAAGTACAAATGTTAATAATACAATATGAGAAAAAATAAGATGTTGATATTTGTGTTGTCCATGAAGAATGACATGTTGTTAATATTTTCCATCATTACCAAGGTTGAAGGAAGTTTACCAGAAGGACAATGGAGCAAGTCAATCACCAAAGCAAGTATGTTATGTAGCTCCAAGAGGACCATGGCAGCCCAATCAACCTAGTATGATGCAAGAATCTAATTCAGAATTTCAAGTTTATGCACATCCATATCAAAGTAATTGGAACACTCCCTTTCCTTGGCAACCTTAGCCATTTCAACACCAAAACCAATCTTGGCAGCAAGGTTGGAAAGGACCTTATGGGATAAATCCACAATATCCTCAATATTCTCCTCAATATCCTCCATACCCAACTCCATGTTATCCCTACCATCCACCTCCACCACAAACACAACCCCAACCACAACCATCTCAAAGATCCACTCCCGCTCAACTACCTGTACCACCATTTCCAAACTCACACAATGAAGCAGCTCAACCCACTTACAATGTTGAGGTACAACACTTCCTAACATCTCCTCTTGATCTGAATGGTATTCATCTTAGCTCAAGAAGAGTATTGCAGAAAATACATTTTCTTAATGTCATTGAAGGACAACGTTCATAAAAAGAAGATTCAAATGAGAAGACCAAAGAATCATGAGTTGCACTTGATGAAAAGTAGACATAAAAATCAGAGATTGAGAAAGTTTCCTCATGTTTTCCATCTGAGATCCTCCATGTGTTCAAGAGAATAATCTGAAAAAAGAGGAATATTTGAATGTCATGGGAGAAGAAGACATAAATAATTATCCATATGAGTAAGCAAACCAAGGGCATCAAAGCTCTATTGAGGTTTGGTTCAAAAAAATCAACAAGATGGAGCATCACTCTCTTCTTCAATAATACTTGATATCGTCAAAGTCAAAGCATTTGGTCTCTATAATTCAGGTACATGTCAAAGCATATATTTTGAGCCTAAACATGTGTTTATCTTTCATCTTTATTTGCACATGGCTCCATTGGAAGTATTCCTATACTTGTAAGAGATTTTGTTTTTCAAGTAGAGTAGGATAGAAAAATAAATAAAAAATGAAAAATAAGAGGAAAAAAATTTTAGGTAAAAACCTCCTTTGAGGTGTATGAGATTGGATTATTGATTGAAAACCTCCATGAGGCAATCAATGGGTTGGAAGAAAAAGAATAGAAACGAAATAAGATCTAAGGTGAAAACCTCTTTTGGGGTGCCTAGGTAGACCTACTAGTTGAAAAGATAATTGAGGAAACTAGTAGGCCTAAAAAAAATGAAAAAAAAATCCAGTTGCATAAAAGTTCTTGCATTCAGGTACTGCTCCACCTGCATAAAGAAAATAAATAGGTCAGTGCCACAAAAAGAGAAAAAGAAAGAAATGAGCAATGAGGCACGTAAAAAGTAAAAAAAAAATCAATCTTGGGCTTCTTGCCTTCTGTGAAAACTACTCAATAAGGACCAATGACATGTCAATCCATCACCCTCATCCATTTCCATGACATTTCCCATCCTTCCTAACCCTTTCCCACTCATTTTCTTCGCTGTCCTAAAATGCTTCAAGAGGGCTATGTTTTGCTACAGGAGGCCAAAATACAGACATCAAAAAATTGTTTATATCATATCTTGAAAACCATGCATCCATTGGCTTATTTGTTTCATTGGGAGATGCATATGGATGATGGTAACATGCTCAAGCAATTTCAACAAATTCTAGTACACACTTTTCAAGAAATCAACCTCCATCACCTATAACCATTTTTAAATTTTCTCGATATTCATGCATCCATTGGCCAAGATGTTTTATGGGGAGGTTCATAATATGATGAAAACATGCTAAAAAACATTCAGGTCAATCCAGTCTACCATCTAAGAGATATGATAAGGCAATTCTGCTACAGGATGTTGTCTTGAAATGCTACAGAAGGGACCAAAATTACTAGATGAGACATATACAATTGGAGAAAAAGGTTCAAAATGTCATGTCTTCTTTAGAGATGGTTGAGAGAGGTCTCCCAACACCACCTTCATCACTCATCCACTCCATCTAACCAAGGTTCATCTTCAAATTCTACTCTGCCTTACATGAAAAAATCAGAAAATATTTTTCATCAACTTTTCCACCACCTACACCACCTCTTAATGATTTTAACCTTGTCCTTATACCTCCTATGGCTTTCCATCAATAACACATGCACTAATGAGGTCTCTAAGAGGAATTAAATGATTACTACATGAAGAGGAATCCTCCTGTAGCAACCTGCACAGTTACAACAGAACTCAACATCATTTTTTTCCACCCACAGAGCAGAAGATATAGCCACCTTGAGCATCATGAAGCCATTTCTGAAGTTAAGAAGGGACATATCCTCCTTAGGAAGTAGTCCATCCACTCCACTAGTAGCATATGGGACACTGGGAAGAAACTTGCACAAACAACAATTTTATCAATCAAAGGATCATCAAGCTAAGAAGAACTACGTAGAAGAAAACAAAGGAAACCAACACCTTCAAGATTATCATATTATGAAGTCCAACTATAGCATGCAAGAATCTCCAACAAATTGACATCACAGGTAGGTACAAGTATTCCATATTCCTCACCTATTCTCTTGAGTGTGTTACGGCTAGAAATTTGTTGCCAATGCCTAAGAGATGAGGTTTTATAAATTAAGGATCGGTCAATAGTCTCAGTCACCCTCAACCAGTTAAGTAGCATCCTACCTCCTCAATTTCCATACAATTTCATAGTACATGCATCATGTAGCAAAAACCTAAAGAGGTAAATTCCTTTGGAAAAAATATTGTAAGAGGGGCAAGGAAAGAGAAGAGGAATCCTTTCATTGAGATAGAGGGTATCATTCTTCTCTTTCTCTGACCAAAAATCAACCACCCTATCTCTACCTCTGCACCCTATACTATTCAAAGAAAAATCTTGGAAATTCCTTTCAAATAATTTAAGGAGACAACAGTAGGAGCCATGGGGGAGGTTTCAACCAAAGGGGAAGCAAATTTTGACATCCATGAGAAGGCCAACCACTAGAGCAGCCCCAGCTAAGAAGCTCAAAGCACAAACTGCCATGCTACAAGAGAAAACAAGGTTGTTATGGGATAAACAATGTTGCTACAGGAGAAGACAATGTGCTCAAGGAAAGTCTAGAGAGCTACTAAAATCCTGATTTGAGCAATTTTACCCTATATTTGAAGAGGTACATCTAAGAGAAGGGTAAGCACACATTTTTCACTACCATTTGTGGATAAGAAACCTACAAAAACTCTCATTCCTCAAACCAAAATTTTGATAGAAGTTTGAGAATAAAAAAATTGAATGAGAATGTTTCTTTTGAGTTAAGAAAGATAAGAAAGGAAATGGAATTGTTTTTGAGTTTTCCTTCCTCTAGCCAGTATGGATAAATTTTCTCTTTTACCCCTGTCACAGATTGAGAGTATTGGTTTTCCAAACTTTGGAAAATCACAGTGACAATCATGGGGGGTGATTTCAATTAAAGGGAGTCCACAGACTCATCAAGGATGTTCATTATCACATATGTTGTGGATAATGCTCAAAAGCTTGTATCATGGGAAAACATTGTGGACATTAACAGGGAGACTTTTATTAAGACAGAAGCACAAGCCTAATTATAACTTGGAGAAAAGGATGGATCTACAAAAGAAGGAGATGGAGAAGAAGATAAAGAGAACATAACAAGAGAAAATGTGCCAAATTTCCTTCTAAGGTATCTTGGGATGTTAAGGAGGCGGCTAAGGCAATAAATGAGGCACAATTAGGTCACTAAGTTGCTCAGAGGATGAATAACAATTTTAGTAGGGGGTATGATGGGCCTCCAAATTAGACATAAATTAAGGCCCATCAGACCATCCTTCAACACATTAAACCTCTCTTGTTTTCATTAGATGACATATTTTTAGCTTTAATAGGTTCATTAGGAAGCTTTAGAGATAATTGCGTATTTTTGCCTAATATTATTTATTTTTGTAGAATATTGTGAGAATATTGGGCAGATTATGAAGATTTGGAGGAGGAGAAAATCTAGGGACTTTCTCCCTACTATAAGAGGATTAATATTGGATAATAAATCAACAGGATATTATGAAATCATATCACAAATTCTAGAGCTCCAATGATTGAGAAAATATAGGAATGTGTTCCTTGTCATTTAAGGCAGATTCCTAGCGTTGGGAACCAGATCCACCATTTGAGGGATTTTGGAGGAGAAATATTCCTCCTTTCAATGAGAATGCTTCCCCATCAATTTTTATAAGTACCAATTTGATTTTTCCTCTAGAGGCATGTATTTCTGAGTCTTCTTGTGGAAAAAACTTGTATTTTTTATAGCTCCATGTTGGGTGTAGGAATTACACTTAAGCAAACTCCTTAACACTTAATTTTTTTTTTTCTCAATTAAGACTAACCTAAGTACCCACGGGGGATTTGAACCGGTGACCTATCGCAAGGAGTGCCTTAACAGTGCACCCAATCACCGTCAATCCAAAGCCCCGTGGGCTTTAACACTTAAATTGTCAACCCGGGGGATTCGTAAACTTAGAGATGAAGCACAGGCAATGCCAGAGATGGTATGAATATTTCTAATGTCAATCCCTACTTTCTTTAAAGGAAATATTGCAGAATCAAACTAAAGAGAGAAAAAGGCAACTTGAACCATCAAAATAATCTAAGACTGGAACAAGGAAAAATGCATTTGCAAAAGAGATTTAGAAATAAAGGGGCAATCACTCTAGCTAACTATTGATTAACTACTGAGTGTGTGTTTTCTTTAGCAGAGACACTTTAGCAGTCTCATCAGATGGGCCCTTCAAACTTGCTTATGTAAATATTTCCTTCTTGCACTAATCTGTCCTGCACTATTGCAGTCTGCTTGCACTAGTGCAGGAACAGAGATTTTATGCAGAGGGTATAAATGGTGTCTGTACTAAAAGCGTTTTACTTTGTGCAAGGGATTTAACTTTTTTCAGGTTTAGAGCACTCAGATCCCGTGGCAAGAAACTAGTTCTTGCACCAAATCAGAGCTTCTTGCATTTAGCATTTAATTCTTGAAATAAGTGTTTAATTACTGCAAGTGTTAATATACTATGAAATCAAATTGCACACATAAAAATTGAATGTTCCTGATTTTAACAGAGTGTAGAAATAAATAAACAATTTATATCATTTATCATGTCATGAAGTATTAATGAAAGCGAGAAAACTGCTGGAAGTAAACTAAAAAGGCTTGCTACATCACACCAACGTGCACTGGTGCAGGTTCATTTCTCCTGCTTGGACCAGGTGGAAAAACTAAATCAAACAAAACTTCAAAAAGTGAATAGCACACCAACGTGCACTCGTGTAGGTTTATTTCTCCTGCTTGGACTAAGAGGGGAAACCAAATCAAACAAAACTACAAAAAATGAATAGCACACCAACGTGCACTGGTGCAAGGTTATTTCTCCTGCTTGGACCAGGCGAGAAAACCAATCCGAAATCAGGTGCAGGAAATGAATAGCACACCAATGTGCACTGGTGCAGGGTTATTTCTCCTGCTTGGACCAGGCAAGAAAACCAATCCGAAATCAGATGCAGGAAAAGGAAATTTAACTACTTCACGTTACGGATCCGCTTTCACTCAAATAAGAATACATGTGCTGTAAATTAAATCACACTTGACAGTATAAACATAAATTATAAGAACAGAAAATAGGGTAAACATGCTGGGTTGGTTGGGCCCTAGCCAACCAACACGTTTCCCTTTCAAATAGAAATGCTACTCAGTACTTTATCAATTCATTCAGCTTTCAAACACAGAAATATGATTTATGAAACATGAGGTGGAACTCCCTTTCTTATTAATTCGTAGAGGCAAATACATGCGTGAATAAATAGTCTATCCCAGATTTGGGCGATAAAAAAATACAAGCCTATTACCGCCTCCCTAGTTATATCTCTGTTCTATACAAACTCTATCGAAAAAATATCTCGTCCTATTTACATTCGTTGTTATATAGATCTTTGGCCGAAGGCCAAAAAGTCGTTTAACCAATTACATAACCGATATGCAGAATTTAGCTTTTGGCCTTCAACATTAGGCAGTTTAACAAAACTGGTCATAGCCAATCTCCAGTTATTCGTTCTTCATATATCCGATCTCAGCTACCTTTGATCGACCCTGTTGTCATGGCTGAAGCTTGACTGCCTTCAGATCTATCCTGCTGTCGTGGCTGAAGCGACGCAAAATGAGGTGGTGATCAAGGAGGACTAGATCTGCTGCAAAGATTTGTTGTGTTGGCATTGGTGCAAGATCCGATCCTGCACTAGGATTAGTGGTCATGGTAAGCACTTGACTACCAAACAAACATTGGAGATATCAATAAGTTACAAGAGTGATTATAAGCAAGAAATCACGTAATAAATAATTAATTAATGGTAAGTTAAGTTAAAAATATGAAATAGAAAGTTCATGCGAAATATGTCATCGTTCTTGGACTAGTGCAAGATGAGGGTGTATAAGAGAGGTAAAACAATGGTAAATGGTTCTGATTTAGGAAGGAAAAAATGACCAAAAGAGAGAAATTTAGGGGGCTAACGTCCTCCCATCCCTAAACTATTGTGTGTCCTCACACAACTCTTTACCTCTACAGCAAACTTAAAAAATTTAAGCACTCCAGCTCAATCCTACTCTAGCATACTGTCATCACCCTACAATGTTTCAGACTTCTTCTTTCTGATGTTCTTTAACTTCTTTGTGACCTTTTTAAGTCGCCTGAAACACTGCACAACTCAGTACTTCTAGACTTTAACTTCTCTTTTCCTTTCCTGGATATCTACCTTCAATTCTCCTCTGCTTTGTTCTTTATCCTCCTGCACTTTGACTATAAGCTGCTCTAAGTTATGCACTTGAAGCTCTAACTTAACTACCCAAGTAGTATGAGTTACCAACTCTTTTTCTTTTTCTGTTTTAGCAGGGGCTGTGTCTCCCTTAGGGACCTCAATATCCGCCATGGTTACATCAGGAAAATCTTCTCCCTCTGGTCCCTCTTCTTCTGGTTCTTCCTCCTCTGGTTCTTCTTCTTCTGGTTCTTCCTCCTCTAGTTCTTCTTCTCCTGCCTCTCCTTCTTCTGCTTCTTCTTCTACGGATTATCCTCCTCCTGCTTCTTCTTCTTCTTCTACGGGTTCTGCTTCTTCTTTTTCGGATTCCACCTCTTCTCCTTCGAATTCTTCTCCTCCTGCTTCTTCTTCTGTTTCTTCATCATCTGGTTCTTCTCCTTTCATCTCTTCTTCTTTTGCTTCTTCGTTTTCTGCTTCTTTTTCCGGTTCTTCTTCTTACACTGGTGCTTCTTCTTGTACTGGTGCAGGAGGGGATCCCATGCCCTATGGGGACTGTGGTTCTTTGCCTGCATTAGAAACTTTATTATTTTTCTGGGGCTTTTTGATAAAATCAGCCAACAGAGCATCATCCTCAACCTCTGCAAACTTTGTTGCATCTGCAAGGACTTACAGGTTGTCATTTTTGGGGGTCGAAGGGGTCTCTTCAGGTGGTGTGCTAGCTGTCTTCTTATTTGAAGATGAGGCCTTTTCTACTTTTCAGATTGTTTCCTTTTTGCACTCGTGCAAGAAGGACTTCCCTTTTCATTGTTGCTTGGGCCCTTGCTTGTGCTACGGGGTCCTCTATCTCCTTTCCAACGGGTATCCCTTTGTGCAGCTACTTTAACATCACCTCCCATGTCATACCTTTCACTTCCAGCTATTTCAGGACCAAGATTTTTATCAGGTCGTGATGATATAACTTTGTGTCGGCCTAGTCTGCCCTTCTTCCCTGCACACTTTTAGCCATTTTCTTCAAGCTCTTAAGAAGAAAGTAGGGGAAATTCATCCTCCACTAGACATGTCGACCAGCTTCAAAATGTTGCAGCATTTTAAAATGGTATACCAAGGTGCGGGTGTATCTTCCCTCGCAAGTCACAAACTTCTGTAGAATGAAAAGGAGGTCTTTCCACAGACCCAACAGGGCACTGCATGGAACTCCTACCTTCCAGTCTACCTCTATCTTCTTATCAACGACGAAACACTACCAGTGTTTCCTTTCTAGCTTTTGATTCTTAAACCATTGTTCTCCAGTGTTCTCTAAGCCCATTGCTGGTGCTATGAATTCTTCTGTAACTTTAAATTTGAGAGGCCCAATTTTCACTCGGCCGTTTTTGAAACTCCTTGCAAACTGTAAAGCCATTTCTTTATCATGCTCGTCAAACTTCTGTAGAAACGTAAGAAAACCCAAGTCTCGCAATAGTGCAAGACTATTGCGATACTTGGCGGTCTACTCAATTTTGCTAAGAAATGAGGGTTTGTTCCAAATAGGTGGCATCACTGCTTAAAAGTTATGAACGGTCGAGTTCTGAAATTTTACATGCAATATCGGGGAAATCGGTCCTTATAAATAGCGATCCAATTGTCCACCATCCTTTCCATCGTATCACTGGTTCATTCGCCGTAGATGTACAACATCTTTGAGGTCAGGACAGATTGGTACTTATGGCGACGTTTCAACGACTAGGTGAGGTAATAATTATGAGTGAAGGATGTTTAGGATTATGGTAGAGAGGGTAATTATGTCCAAGCAATAGTTAAAACATTTCCGCATTCCTTCATAATTAAAAAAAAAAGAACTTAGCATTCATTAAAAATATCATGATTTCTAACTTAAAAAAACACCTTGTACCTTAAATAATTTTCTCCTAGTTAGTATGATATCATAAGTACTCGTCGGTGAAATGAAAGGACTTCATATAAATTTCCATGATAACCACTTTCCTATGTCGTATGCTATCAAAATAACTTGTACTATGTTGTTGACGGGGTGCATGCTTGCACTAATTTGGTTGCACCGCTTAAATTATGTTATTCTGCTGGTACCATTCTGCTTGCTTTATCATATAGGACAACATGCTTGCACTAGTGAAAGCATAATATCTAAAAGTGCAAGAATAATTTCTAAAAATAGAGAATTTAAATAAAATATAGGCTGGATTTTCACATGACTTCCTCAGCTTATACTGAAAATTCGCTTTGCCCTTTCTTGATGCTTCAGAGTATATCCTTTTTCTCTTTGTGTGCGATATCCTGCAATAAATTCATGAGGGAATAAAGAAGTGGGAAAAAGGGAAATTTTAGAATGGGAAGGAATTCTGTTACAAAGATTCCAGGAATAGTACCAAAAGAGGGAATAAATAGAAGTGGGAAAAGGGAAATTTCAGAATGGGAAGGAATTCTGTTACAAGGATTCCAGGAATAGTACCAAAAGAGGGAATAAATAGAAGTGGGATAGGGAAAAAATTTCAAGGGTAAAGTGGGATTTCTTCAAAGTGGACAGGGTAAATTTAGAAGAATGTGGGAAGGTTAATCATTCTAGGATTAAAGAAGAAAACTGAGGGAATATTATGAAAGTGGAATATGAAGAAAGGCAGAAAATTTTCTGGAAGGTCTACCTGCACTAGTGCAAGAAAAAATAACTGCAGCGAAAATTAAGCGTTACTTGAGTAAAAATATCCATGCTAATTACCCCAACTATATAAAGGTTGGTTCTGCTGAACCTGCTTTTACTTGGTGGTAGCTAGCATATCTAAAGATCAAGCAACATTTTCTTTTTATTAGAAATTTTTGATCTTCCTGCCAACAAGCTGGTTTTCAGGTTGATCCTTCTGCAATCATGTCAACGAACTGATTTTCATAATTAAAAGAAAATATTTTTTCTTTACTTTTTACTTTTTTACCTTTTTATTTTTATTTTTAAGAAGAAAGAGAATTCATGTTTTCAAAAGGTTGGTACTACCATTCACCACTACCGTCCCAAATTGCCGTTGGACTTGTTGTGTAAAATCTTTCTTGGTATGTGGCTGAAAATAGTTCTTTAATTTGTGTCCATTTACCAAGAATACTGAATTTTGTCCATCAATAGTTTTAACTTCTTCTACTCCATTCTCAAATACTCGGATCACTCCATAAGGTCCCATCCAACGTGTATGGAATTTCCCTTTAAAGATTTTAAATCTGGAATCATAAAGGAGGACCCAATCACCTGGTTGGAATTGCTTTTTCTGAATAGACTTGTCTTGCCACCTTTTACTTTGCTGCTGAATTAGGATGTTCTGCTGAACAACATCCCTACAAAATTCATCTAACTCATTTAATTGGAGAAGACGCTGTTGTTGTGCCTCAGAGAGATCTAGTCCTAACTGAACTGTAGTTCTAAAAGTTTTGATCTGGAATTCAATTGGTAACAGAACCTGATTGCCATATACCAACTCATATGGTGTATGTCCCGTGCTATTTATCCAAGTGGTTCTGTATGCCCACAAAGCCTTTGGTAATCTTTTAGCCCAGTCCTTTTGATGCATATTGACTATCTTTGTGAGAATGGACTCAATCACTTTGTTCATGGATTCCACCTGGCCATTTGCTTGCGGGTGATACGGCGTGGATTTCCTGTGATGGATCTTATATTGCTCCATCACACCCTGTACCATATTAGAAATAAACTGTGGACCATTGTCAGAAACAATTTCTCTAGGCACACCAAATCTAGTAAATATTTCAGTAAAAAGAAAATCAAGAACAAATTTTTCTATAGCAAAAGAAACAAATTTAGCTTCTACCCATTTCGTAACAAAATCTATACAAACCAAGATAGGCTTTCTACTTAATGATGTTGGATTTATTGGCCCTATAAAATCAATAGCCCATTTTTCAAATGGCTCAATCATAACTTGGGGGAGTAGAGGCATTTCATTGGTTTGATTAGGCTGGCCCATTCGCTGATAGCTATCACAACACTTGACATATTGTTTGGCATCCTTGAACAAGTAAGGCCAAAAGTAACCAACACTCAATACTTTATATGTAGTCCGCTTATCAGTGAAGTGGAATCCACATGGTTAATCATGAGTAGATTTCAATATGTCAAACACTTCCTCCTCTCTTACACACCTATGGATAATCAGAGCTGGACCAGTGTAAAAGAGATCTCCTTGAATCCAGGAATATGCAACACTTTTCTGAACAATACTCCACTTTTCACGAGTGGACAAGTGGGGTGGTGTTTTCCTAGTAACCAAGTAATTAGTAATGTTAACAAACCACGGGGAATCTGTTGACATAGAAAAAAGATGTTCATCCGGAAAATCATCATTATCAGGAGTTGCTTCACCAGGATTATCTAATGTAGAAAGAAAATCTGCTACAACATTAGATTTTCTCGTCTTTCAACAATATTAATATTAAATTCCTGCAAAAATAGTAACCACCTAGTCACTCTACCGCTAGTTAATGGTTTATTCATCAAATATTTAATCGCGGAATAATCAGTATGTACAAATACTTCATATCCTGTAATATAGTGCCTGAACTTATTAATTTGCAAAAATTACAACTAAAAACTCTTTCTCTGTAACTGTATAATTTAATTCAGTGGAAGACAAATTCTTGCTAGTATAATAAATAGCATAGGATTATTTATTTTCATCTTGTCCTAAAGTTGCACCAATAGCCAAATTTGAACCATCAGAGGAAATATGAAAAGGCAAAGACCAGTTAGGACCTCTTAAAACTAGTGCATGTACTAACTTTTCCTTCAATGTTTCAAAACACTGTTGGCAAGCTGTGGTCCAAGAAAATTCACTATCCTTAGCTAGAAGTCGAAAAAGAGGAGCAGCTATCTTAGAAAATTTTTCAATGAATCTCCTATAGTAACAAGCATGTCCTAAAAAACCTCTTACTTCCCTTTGAGTTTTGGGTGCGGGAAGATGCAGAATGATTTCAATCTTTGCTGGATCAACCTGGATACCTTTACCAGAAATCAAATGGCCAAGTACCACTCTCGCTTTGCGCATTAATCTACATTTCATGTCACTCAAGGTGAGATGGGCTTCCTGACAATGAAGAAGTACCTTTTCCAGATTTTTGAGAGCTTCCTGAAAATAATCACCAAAAACAGAAAAGTCATCCATATAAATTTCTACAAATTCTAGATCAGCAAAAATGGCTAGGACTGTCCTTTGAAAGGTAGTCGAGGCATTACATAAACCAAAGGGAAGCACTCTATAAGAAAATGTACCCCATGGACATGTAAAATTAGTTTTATCCTGATCTTCGGGTGCAATCTGTATCTGGTTATAACCACTGAAGCCATCCAAAAAGGAAAAATATTTCTTTCTTGCAAGGGTATCAAGCACCTGGTCAATGAAAGGGAGAGGGAAGTAATCTTTGAGAGTGGCTTTGTTTAATTCTTGATAATCAATACAAATACGCCATCTTCCATATTTCTTAGGTACTAGCACTAATGGAGAGACCCACTGACTATCGGAAATAGGATAGATAAAACCAACATCCAAGAGTTTTTGTACTTCTTCCTTCACAATATCTCTTAGAGCTGGATTCATTCGCCTTTGGGGTTGTCGGACAGGTCGGGCTCCTTCCTGAATATAGATATGATGTGTACAAGTTTCAGGGGGGATGCCCTTCATATCTTCATAGCCCCATGCAAAGGCACTAAGATGGTTTTGCAACAAATTCACAAGCTGCTCTGGCTAAGATGAGTCCAAATCTAAACTAATATGCAAGGATTTACCGGGGCTAATCTCAAGAAGAGTAGTATTAGGCTCAAGAGTACTCAATGGGGTGGTCAAATGCAACGGTACAGAAGAATGAGAATCATGGTTATCTTGAAAATCTAGGCTGAAAATCTGGCTCAATAACTCAAAATTAGGCATAGTGTCTAGATTATTCAGGAAATCTTGAATCTCATCTTCTTGTGAAGACCTAGTATGTTGATGGATAAAGGAAATGGGCTGAGTCTCCTCATCACTGCTCTGATCCAACCATAAAGTATCTCGAAGGTCCTAAATGGATCTGGCAGGGGGGTATAAGGTAACTTTCTTCCTAGAATATCCATGCGAAATATACATATCACCGAAGTGACATCCAATATATGCATCGGCTGTAGCAAGCCATGGTCGACCCAAGATCAAGGGATGTCCTCCTACTGGGTTCTTTGGTTGAAGCACAATGAAATCAGCAGGATATTCCCAAGAATATAATGATATGATCACATCGTCAAATACTCCTTCTGGCTTAATTTTAGATCTATCTGCTAATTCAAGCACAATGGGAGTAGGGCAAAGATGAGATAACCGAAGTTGATCCATGGTTTGCTTAGTCATGAAATTAATGGCTGCCCTCAGGTCTATAAGAACATTAGAGACAAGGACATTACCAATCTGAACTGAGACAATAGGGTTTCCGTGATCTAGATTTAAACAAGAACGCAACAAATTACAGAGATAACCATAAACATAGAGATGTAGCGGAAATAATACTTCATTTCAATAATGTAAAATACTGAAATATGCTTACAAACAGAATTGGAAATAAACCAGCTAGGGTGATGGTATCTTATCTCTGAGAAGAGATGTGGCCGCTACATGCCTTTGAACCGTGTGACAATGAGGCTTGAAGGCCTATTTATTGTTGAGAAACAATCGAAAACCATTAACATTCCAAAACCTAACCCTAGAAGATGAAACGCCAAACTGTGGGCCCCGTTTGGGTAAATTGGTACATCAACTTCCCGAGGTCGTAACTTTGGCATACGATCTCCATTTGACGTGCACAATATCTTGTTAGAAAGATCTATCCCCGAAATACAACTTTGGGAAGAGCAACATTGGTCTATGGATTCATGTTGCTCCTAGTTTTCCCTAAATATGTCGTTTAGGGCCTCAAAACGGCTCCAGAAGTTCAGGACCCGAAAAAATGCTAAAAATAGTAAACTAGGCTATAATTAAGGAAACTGAAAAGCTGAAAGAAACAATGGTGGGGGTCCAAGTCGATTTGGCAGGTGGCCACTAATATCCACCTGGATCATTCCTCCCCCCTTAGGAAGCAATGGTCCCCATTGCATTGAGTTCCTCCATGAGATGAGGAAGCTTCTATTGAACTTGGTCCTTGGTGAGCCACTTGCCCTGGTGAAGGAGTTGGCCTGCTTTGACAACTCGATACAATTGGATATGTTGCCGGTGAGTGTGCTTGATCTGTGTGTCCATGATCCGATCAGCTGCAGCTTGTTCCATGCAATTTGGGTTTAACTCTGTGGGTGTGAGTTATTCTGCAATGTTGGATGTGTCTAGTAATGGTGGAAAGTATGGCCGAAGGCGGTCCACATTGAACATTGGGTGCAGGCCAAGGAATGGGGGAATGCTGAGCTCAAATGGATTGTCTCCCATAGCCTTCGTAATGGTGTAAGGACCATATCGAAGTGGTCTGAGTTTCCGATAGGCTCTATTGAGGTGTTCCTTTTGGAAATGCAACCAGACTTTGTCGCCCACCTAAAACTTGTGTGGCACCCGATGTTGATCATATCGTTGCTTGTACTTAGCATTTGATTTCTCCATAATTTCATGGACTTACTGGTGAATATGTTGGATGTGCTCAATGAAGCTATTTGCCTTATTTGTTTCGGACTGGACATGAGCCGAATCTGCATGAGTAGTTGCAAATGGCATGGCCACATCAATGGGACATAGTGGCTGGAATCCCAAGCCCACCTGAAAAGGGCTGTGGCTAGTCGAGTTGTGGAGAGCCTAGTTGTAGTTGTGTTGAACATAGGGGAGGCTCTTGTCCCATGTGTGCGGATGTTTTGAGTTGTACATATGCAGAATGTGTACGATCATCCTATTGACAACCTCTGTCTAGCCATCAGTTTGAGGATGGAAGGTTGTGGACTTAGTGAGTTTGGTGTTGAGCATCAACTAGAGACTGGAACAAAATGTACTGAGGAACCTACTATCTCAATCTGAGATGACAGACCGTGGGATCTCAAAGTGTACCCACACTTGTTCAAAGAAGAGTTTAGCAGTGGCTTCTGCCGTGATGTTCTTCTTGCAGGAATCCATAATGGCCATCTTCGAGAACCTGTCGATGACCACAAAAACACAGTCATTTCTATGCTTAGTGGAAGGAAGGCCTGACATGTAATCCATGGAGATGGATTCCCAAGGTCGACTAGGGGTAGGTAGTGGGGTATAGAGGCCTTTCTTCTTGATGGTCGGTTTGGCAATGGCGTAGGCAGTGCATGATCTGATGTACTTCCCGACATCCTGTTGAAGATTCGGCCAATATAAATACTTCTGCAGTACTGCCACCATTTTCTCGACCCCGAAATGTCCAATAGCACAACTGTAGTGTGCTTCCCAAATCATCTTGGCACACTCACTTGAAGGAACATAAAGGTGACCCAGGTGGCATAACGGGGTATCTTGGAGGTGAAAATCTGGAACATGCTGACCCTACAAGAGTGTCTGGTAGGTGTGGCCAAATTCTAGGTCGCTTTTGTAGAGAATTGGCTAATCAGAAGTCTCGTGCCCACAAGAGTTAAGCACAGTGGTTAACGCCATGATCGGTGGTCGACTGAGGCAATCTGTAATAGTATTGGTGCTACCTTTCTTATACTTGATATTCAAATGGAACTGTTGCAGATATGTGGACCACTTCTGATGGCGATCATTCTGTAATTTCCCTTGGGTCTGCACGAACTGCAGGGGTCAGTGGTCTATGTGGATGACCATTTCCTTCCCCAAAATGTAATGCTTCCATTGTCGGCAGGCCTGCACAATGGAATATATCTCTTTTTCAAAAGTGGGATACTTTCATACTGTGTCTGAAAGTGTATCACTGTGATATGCCACTGGATGCCCGTGTTGAGTGAGGACTGCCCCAATAGCATAGTCAGAGGCATCTGTCTCGACCTCAAATGGTTGTTGCAAGTTTGGTAATGCGAGCACTGGTGTCATGCAGAGGCGATCTTTCAACTTTGTGAATGCCTTTTGTTGAGATTCAGACTAAAAGAATTTTGCTTTTGCTCCTCCCTTGGTGACTTGACTCAAGGGCCAAGTGATATGAGAAAATCCCAACACAAACCTGTGGTAGAAGTTGGCAAGACCTAGAAAGCTGTGAAGCTTTGTCAGAGTGGTTGGAGATGGCCAATCTCGAATGACTTGGATCTTGGATGGATCCACATGTACCCCCTATTCATCAATAATGTATCCTAGATACTAAACCTGGGTCATGCCAAAAGTGCATTTCTCCAAATTAGCACATAACTTGTGTTGTCGCAGTGTTTGGAGAACCTGTCGGATGTGGTGGAGGTATTCTTCCCAACTCTGGCTGAAGATCAGGATGTCATCCAAGTATACCACTACAAATGAGTTGGTGAATGGCTGCAAGATGTCATCCATTAGCCTCATGAAGGTTGCAGGAGCATTCGTCAATCAGAAAGGCATAACCGATCATTCAAAAAGGCCATCCTTGGCTTTGAAGGCAGTCTTCCACACATCGGAGGGTTTGATTTGTACCTGATGATATCCTGACTTAAAATCGATCTTGCTGAAATATTCCCCCTTCAGTTGGTCCAAGAGGTCATCAATCCATGGGATCAGGTACCTATTATGGACAGTGATCTTGTTTAGTGCCTGATAGTCAATACAGAGTCTCCAAGTCCCATCCTTCTTCTGTACCAACATGGACGGGCTTCCACAGGGCAATGAACTTGGACGGCTGTGACCTTTCTGTAGTAGCTCCTGAATCTGCCTCTTGATTTCATCATTCTCCATAATAGAGCGCCGATAGATTAGTCCATTGGGCAATGACACACCTAGGGTCAGATCGATGGAATGCTTGACTTGACAGTGTATAGGAACCCCTGTGGGGGCATTGAAGATATCCTCGTACTCCTTCACGACCTTGTCCATCTGTAGTTGTTGTGCGGAGGGGCCCTGTCTGGAGATCGTGGCCACCATATTCTTCGTTCCTTGAGGGCGTATCATCAGGAAAACAAATTTCACGGTTTTGGAAACAAGCTTATTGCATTGTTTTGCAGTAATAAAAGAGATGGTGGTAGGCGGTGCTACCTTCGGTATCCTATACAACTAATTTCCCAAAGTAACAATAACAACATGGGGCCTTGATTCATACACAACATGTCGCTTCCACAAGTAAGGTTTTCCTAATAATACATCACAAAATTCAAGGGGAGCAATGTCACACAATACCTCATCCGTGAAGGGCTTGATGTTGTATGGAAGGCGACACTGTTGGCTCACGCGAAGATCCCGTACTTGGTGAAGCCAACCGATGGTGTATGGTTGTGGATGTGTTGTGGTTGGTAAGCCCAGCTGCTTCATGACCTCTACCGAAATGAGGTTCATTTGGCTCTCGCTATCGACAATGAATTGTAGCAGGGAGCCCTTTACCCACATATGGGAGTGGAAGAGACGCTCCTCCTCCTCTGGATCTTCGGGTTCCTCCTTTTGGATCTTCATGGTGGCAAAAGTGGCATTGGGCTCCACATCGATAATTTGCTTCCCTTTGTCATTCCTCTTGTCAGGTTCTGACTCAGAGTCGGAACATGCATCTGATTCTGAAACCTTTAGCTCAGCCACCAGTGACTATTTGGCTTGACAGTCACTTGTGTTATGAGTGGAGCTCTTATGGAACTCACACCACTTTCCTATGTCCTTTATCGGCTTCACGACACTATTCTTTACTTGCAGCTTTGGTGGGTTTTCTTGGGCTGCCCCGCCTTGGCTTTGTCCTTTGTTCTGCGGTTTGGGGGCACCTTTCCCTTGCTTTGGATTCGTAGATCCAAAGTCTCACTTCTTTTGTTTAAACTTTTGCTCGACCTTGATGGCATATCGGTAGGCCATGCCAAGCGAGGGGATGTTCATGAATTCTATTTCTTCCTGGATGTACTTGTGCAAGCAGCCGTGGTATTTGAGTATCAAATGCTGCTCTGAATCCTTGATACCCAACTTTGTGTGAAGGGTATGGAAAATATTGGTAAAAATCGACACGTCTTGGTCCCTTCCCTGCCGCAGCGTGGTCCACTTTATGTATTGATCCTCATAGCTTTTGATAGGGTAGTACTGCCCCTTGATGGCCTCTCAGAATGAATCTCAAGTGGGTGTAGCTGAAAACAATGAGCCTCTACTTTCATCCTTTTGCTCCCAGTAGGTTTCCCACCAGTCCTTGATGTGGGGGGCTTCTTTGAGAAGAGCGAAATAATCTTTTCTCGACTGGAAAAATCATGAACAGAAAAATAACCCTATAGCAGATTTAACCATTTATTGACGGCATCTGTGTCTATCTGACTCTCGAATATGGGGATTTCAAAATTAACTTGTACCTTAAACAGTGTGGCCTTTCCAGAGTAGTTGTTGGAAGCCGATGTGTCGCCCCTGGGTAGCTGCTGAAGGATCTAGGCGAAGCTGTCCATCATCACATTCCTTTGTCGCTCGAGGGCTTCTTCGAGCAATATTTTGATAGGATTTCCTGCCCCCTCGTCTTTCTTTACATTCACCATGGGAGGCCATCAGGATTTGCGAGGCTAGTCTTGCAAAGGTTCGACCAGTTCAAGCCCTAACTCCTTATATTCGGACCTCATTGGGGACATGCAAAGAAAAACAGAGAAAAAGCAGACCACTCTGATACCACTGATATGGATTTAAATAAGAACGCAACAAATTACAGAGATAACCATAAAAATAGAGATGCAGCGGAAATAATACTTCATTTCATTAATGTAAAATACTGAAATATGCTTACAAATAGAATTGGAAATAAACCAGCTAAGGCGATGGTAGCTTATCTCTGAGAAGAGATGTGGTAGCTACATGCCTCTGAATCATGTTACAATGAGGCTCAAAGGCCTATTTGTTGTTGAGAAATAATGGAAAACCCTTAACATTCCAAAACCTAACCCTAGAAGATGAAACACCAAACTGTGGGCCCCATTTGGGTAAATTGGTACATCAACTTCCCGTGGTCATAACTTTGGCATACGATCTTCGTTTGACATGCACATTATCTCATTAGAAATATATATCCGAAAACTACAGCTTTGGGAAGAGGACCAATGTTGCTCCCAATTTTCCCAAAAAACATCGTTTAGGGCCTCAAAACGGCTCCGGAAGTTCAGGACCCGAAAAACTACTAAAAATAGTAAACTAGGCTACAATTAAGGAAACTAAAAAGCTGAAAGAAACAATGGTGGGGGTCCAAGTGGATTTGGCAGGTGGCCACCAATATCCACTTGGATCATTCCAGGATCAATATATTTTTCCATAGACACACATCCCGTCATCAACTCTGCTGCCCTACCAACAAATTGAATGGTTTGGGGCTCCAATCTCTTCCTCCCAGGCTTCTTGAGACAGAGTTCCTTAATAATATTGGTACAAATAGGGATCTCTTTGATGGCTTGGAGCAAAGGTATCTTAATGAAAATATTTCGAAGCTCTGATTCCAAGCTAGTCTCAAAAATAGGCTCACTTCTTTCCATTACTAGCCTCTATGGGAAGGGAGGTTGGTTGGAAGAATATGGCAAGGATTCAGAGGGTAAGGGTTATTAGGTGACAACTTTCAGAGAATGATCAAGAGTTTCCTCTTCTTCTTTCTCTTCAACAATCACTCTAGGTTGCTTTTGGTTTTCCGTTGTTACAATCCTTCCCGATCTTAGTTGAATATCATGAACCCCAACTGGAATAGACTGGTACTCGAATAAAGGTGGGTTTGTTACATAGATCATTTGCACTACTTTATTATTGTTAGGATTGGGCATAGGTTGAGCAGGCAACTGAGGAGGTCGAAAAGGTGTAGGTAAAGGTAATGGTGGAGTAGACTGACTCGGAGGTTGAGGCACTGAATAAGGTGTATGTGTAGATGGATATGACTGCATGGGTGGCCGGTAGGAATATGGAGAATGAGTTGGCCCTCTCCATCCTTGTTGCCATGGTTGAGAAGGTTTCCCATGCTGATATTGGTTTCCATACTGCCACTGCTGATTAGAGTTAGGATAAGAATATGCATGTGAGTTATAACCAAAATAGTGTGGAGAAAATTCAGGAGCCATACCTGCACCTACGTGAGGCCAATTTCTTTTTGCTCCCATAGCATACAAGTATTCTACTTCAAGCTGCCCCCCTGTAAATACAACTTTAAGTCCTGGTATAGAGGGACATTTTTCTATGATATGGCCTTCTGCAAAAATAGCACAGTTATTAGTTTCTTTCAAATTAAGAGGACATTCTTTAGGAGGATGCTTGTCTCTACATTTAGGACATAAAATACTTAATGACTCTTATTCCTTCATGAGTTTTTGCTGAAATTTTAAAGAGTCCAACTGCTTGGTAATAGTATTCATTATGTCAATTTTCATGTTTTCAATTTTATTTTCTAGTCCAATAATCATAACATCAGTAGATTCGGTTTTTATATTTCTATTTCGAGTTCCTCTACCAGATCTATACTGATTTCTTGAAAATTTCCTGCATAATTCACAAATTTGTTCAAAAGTTTGCTGAGAAATATCACCTCGTCTTAACGGATTTAAATTATTTCTAGCATTATCAGTAAGTCCTCTTAAGAACAAGGTTCTAATATTACTGTAATCAAGCTTAAGTTTTGACCTTTGTATTATATACAAAAATCTTTCTAGATAGTCTTCAAGAGTTTCATAATCATCCTGTATGATTGTAAAAATCTCATCCTGCATGTCCTGAGTTTTCAAATATTCTTGATATTTAGATAAAAACACTCTCTTCATCTGATCCCAAGAGGCTATAGTGTTTCCTCCTAACCCCATAAACCAGCGTAAAGCTGAGTCCTTGAGAGCAACAGGAAATAATCTTAGCTTCTGAGCATCAGTTGAATAACCATAACTTCTACACAAAATATCAAACTCGAATAAAAAAGAGTCGGGATCTTCATGAACTTTACCATGGAAATGAGGGAGAGCTAATGGTGGAATATTCTTCATTTGTGCCACAGTATCGGGGTCCACAATTGGAAACACAAAAGTGGATTGTTCCCCACCTACCTGTTTTTCACCAGTCCCTTCCACATGATCTTCATGGTTTGCCATTGTTTCCCTTTTGCTCCCAATAGTCTGAACCACACCTGAGTTGTTGTCACTAGAATCCAGGTGGACTGTTCTTGTGTGATGGGTTTGAATTGGATTTGGCTTCCTACTCACAGAAGGAGACCCAAAATGAGAATTGTTTTTAGAATTCTTTCGGCCCTTAGTGGGCTTTGAACCCCTTCCTTCTCTAGGCATTCATTTCAAAAAAGAAAGAAAAATAACAAAACAATTTCTAATAAAAAAGTCTGTTAGAAATCAATCAACACCATTAAAATTCCTTCAAAGAAGTTTTTCCTGCAAAAAATAAATGAAAAATTGCCTCTATTGTATAATCAGAAAATTATTACCAAATCAAATCGCCTCCCCAGCAGCAACGCCAAAATGTTGGGTGTAGGAATTACACTTAATCAAACTCCTCAACACTTAAATTGTAAACCCGGGGGATTTGTAAACCTAGAGATGAAGCACAGGCAATGCCAGAGATGGTATGAATATTTCTAATGTCAATTCCTACTTTCTTTAAAGGAAAGATTGTAGAATCAAACTAAAGAGAGAAAAAGGCAACTTGAACCATCAAAATAATCTAGGACTGGAACAAGGAAAAATGCATTTGCAAAAGAGATCTAGAAATAAAAGGGGCAATCACTCTAGATAACTATTGATTAACTACTGAGTGTGTGTTTTCTTTAGCAGAGACACTTTAGCAGTCTCATCAGATGGGCCGTTCAAACCTGCTTATGTAAAGATTTCCTTCTTGCACTAATCTGTCCTACACTATCGCGGTCTGATTGCACTAGTGCAGGAACATATATTTTATGCAGAGGGTATAAATGGTGTCTGTACTAAAAGTGTTTTACTTTGTGCAAGGGCTTGAACTTTTTCAGGTTCAGAGCACTCAGATCCCGTGGCAAGAAACTAGTTCTTGCATTAGATCAGAGCTTCTTGCATTTAGCATTTAATTCTTGAAATAAGTGTTTAATTACTGCAAGTGTTAATATACTGTGAAATCAAATTGCACACATAAAAAATGAATGTTCCTGATTTTAACAGAGTGAAAAAATAAAGAAACAATCCATATCATTTATCCTGTCATGAAGTATTAATGAAAGCAAGAAAACTATTGGAAGTAAACTAAAAAGGTTTGTTGCATCACACCAACTTGCACTAGTGCAGGTTCATTTCTCCTGCTTGGACCAGGTGGGAAAACCAAATCAAATAGAACTGTAGAAAGTGAATAGCACACCAATGTGCACTGGTGTAGGTTTATTTCTCCTGCTTGGACTAGGCGAGGAAACCAAATCAAACAAAACTGCAGAAAATGAATAGCACACCAATGTGCATTGGTGCTGTTGGATACCTATACCAATAGGTTTCATATTTCATGATTGGCAAGAGAAAATCCAAATATGCTCTGCTTTGAGTTCACAAAGATCCCATATTTCCTAAAAAAAAACAAGAAGGTGTGTAAAGTGTTTCAAATGTTGATGACCTTATTTCAAATTTTGATGGATGATCCAACAGTCTAATCTGGATCATGCCGTGTGTTCAATTTTGTGTTGTAGACTAGAGAAAAAAGTCTGTCCAAACTGTTTAATCTTGGCAGACAACTAGTTTAGGTAGAGAAGAAAAGGATCCCAACAGCTTAATCTGGGACCTTGGAAGAGATAAGGGTAGAAGTAGATAGGGAGAAAAGGAAAAAAGCCAAAGAAAAGAAAAGGCAATTGAGGGTTCCAAGTCCAAGTGCCCCTCCAAGAAGAAACAAAAAAATGCTAGGCAAGTAGCTGGGTAGGTAGCAGGGGTTGCAGAAAGGTATCCCTATCATTGCAAGGTTGGTGATGGTGGGCAGCAAGGCAAAAGATTACAGCTGGAAGCATGACTAATTTCCCTCACTCCCCTCCAATTTCATTTCTAACATTCCCTCACTAGCCTGAGATTCATGGAAAAGACTAAGTTTTCATGGTGGTTCTTGATCTTTAAAAGCCACATCTCTTATCTAAAGTTCTTTTCATTTTGATCTACTCTTGAAACCAAGCTTGTTTCATATAAACTCAATGATTTCCACATCCACTTACCCCCTCCTCCACAACTAACACTAACCCTATTGTACAAATCCCTTATATCGCCTTTCTCCCTAATATTACTAACACCAAGGTGTATAAATCCCAGCATTATCTACATATTCTCCTTTTGGCATTATAGCCAAGTAAATGGTCCAAGGAGACTTCAGTCCACCTGGGACTGTGGTCAACCTTGTCTTGGATGTGCTCTGACCCCTGGTTATGAGCAGAAATCCTGTCCCTCAAGCCCTTACCGTCTCTCTGCTGAAAGCGCACAGAAAACCCCCTTTTCCTATGAAAACCCCTGAAAAGGCCCAAAAAACCCAAAACTGCGAAAAAACCCACTTGCCTATAGTCCTCCGCCCAAAAATTAAACTGAATATTTTATTGCGCTGGCGGGACCCCTCCCCAACATGCTCGACCAGTCGGAAGGCCCGCCAGCCGTCAGATCTCCGTCGCCCAGATCTAAGGGTGGGCGGTCAATTTCAGATCTCGATGTGCCGACATTTAGCGTCCGGGGAAAGCGGTTTTACCTATCCCGTACAATGGACGCGTGGCGGGCGCTAAGGTTGTTCGGAGCCCTCCTCCCACTTACCGCCTTTGCCCAAAGGTGGTGCGGGGAACCCACTTACCGCCATCCCGTGTACCGCTACCCCACGTCATATCCACGCTGCTCTGACGTCACCCCGCCGGTGCCCGCTCCCATCGTCCCTTGGTCCTCCACGCTGGCCCGCCTTTGCGCCCGCCCGCCACCATGTCCTGCCGACCTGGCCAACACATCAGCATCCACGTCACCCGGGCCCCGCCATAACGTCATGCTGACGTCACCGGCGGAAAAGCGCCAAATTCATAATTTTGCCGAATTTACCGTTTTAAACGGCTAAACGCATAGTTTTTGATTATTTCACATGCGAAGCTGAACTAGCCGTTGTCAAGCCTGCTGCCGCGAAATCCTGCATCCAGCCATCAAATTCGACAAGTAAACCGGTCAAAGTTCGAGGCTTGACTGCATTAAGCCTTTGCAATCCAACCAGCAGGCTTCCAGGGCGATTTGCCAGGTATTTTGCCGTTTTCTCCCATTTCTGCCCGTGAATTCCAATTTTCTGCTAAAATCACCTTTAAAGACTGCAAAAACTCTGAATTTGTCTCCACCTGAGCGCCCAAATCAGACACAAGCAACCCTGTACCATCCATCAGCCCCAATTCAGCTCTGTACTAAACAGCTTGCGGGTTAAAACCGCAGAAATCGCCCTGAAGTGCCCGGCATTGTTCTTTATTGCCAAGTGCTGGTTACCTACACTCTTCCTGTACAAATACTAATACCTCAGTAAGCATTCCCTTAGACAATCCACATTCCTGAAAATCATCAGTACTTTGCTAGCTTCAGAACAACTTCACACCAGAAGAAGACATCACACCAATTGCACCTACCTGCTGCTCAAAGTCTTCAAGAGATTCATCAAAGCTCTGCATCCTGCTGCACACTTTCAGACTGTATCATGGCAGCATCTGCATCCTCCTCCCTCAGTGTCACTCCACTGAGTCAAACCAATAAGGAACTGGAAGCTATGCCATTAGTTGACAAAGACTGTCTCATAAATGATTTTGAGGGAAACAGAAACCTTTTGAAGACCTTCACCACATTAAGGGAAGACTATAAGGCAGGACTTGGTACAGATGGGATATGGGAGTCAAACCTGCCCTATTACTGCCTCCCAGCTGTGAATGTTTTCCCTGAAATCATTCACTTATGTGCTCAAAATTATGATCAGGAGCACAGAGCTGTCAACACTCAACTAGGGAGGATTTTGTTCTATATAAACGCTGACACCATCAACAAAATGCTGCACTTTGAACAGACAGAGTTATTAGTCCCTTTCTCCATGAGATCTTTAATGGAAGCAGGTGAGAAGATGACCAGTGAAGAGCTGCAGAAGGTCACCAGGAACTACATGTGGCCTGAGAACCAGCCTACAGGGCCACCTCCTTATCCACATGAGCACTTCAATGACTCAGGCAGGCTACTCCTGGACATGATAGCCTATGTGCTAGGCTACCAGAACAGCAAGCATGTGGATCTAGCCATGCTCGTAATGCTATCTGCCTACAGCCCACGACAACCCCCTGCCCGAAAGTACAACTTTGCCAAGTTCATAGCCAATAGGATCCATGATCAATTGTGCAAATTGGACAGACAAGGAGTCTTTAGATATTCAGCATACATCTACCACCTGTTCATGTATCATCACTCTGAAGCTTTCCCATGCTACATCAGAAGGCTGGACAACAAAGGGGAGAGAAGATCAGTCATATTCTGGACCTCAGTCTATCATGAAATCACAAATTCACCCTACAGCTATTGTGAATTTGTAGATCAGTTTGTATACCCAGTCTCCAGCATACTTATGAAATCCCCTCCACCTAGAATATCAAATGAGATCAAGAAAGCTTTACAGCTTTCTAAGAAGTACAAAATAGGTGATTGGTACCTATATGAACACCACACTGTGTTCAGAGTGTATGGGTGTGAGCTCTGTCCATACAGACTACCCAAGTATGTTCCCATGAGATTATTTGCCTTGGAATATTACAGGCAATTAATCCAGTCAGACCTCACTCACTTCCACAGCTCAAAGAAAAAAGCACACCTTAACTACAAAAATGAGCTGGGCCCTTTTATCATGAATAAGAAGGAAGGATGGGAGGCTGCAGATTTGATCCTAAAAGACAAATATAAGTTGTCTTACAGTTTCCGGTGGGTCCCATATGACCCTCAAGGTTTCATCACTGCCAGGAGAACAAAGTACAGACTCCTAGCCATCAAACACTGCCACTATCCACATCTAGAACAGTATGCAAACTTACAAGAGTGGCAGTTGGATACCCTTGTTGAGAGCTTGTCTGAAGAGGAAAAAATAGCTAAAAATATGAAAGAACTTGAAAAAACTATTGACCTGGACTATGTGATCCAGGTACCTTTCAGGCTGCCTCAAACATCAGGAGGAGGAACCTCAGTTACCAGGACAGCGCCGCCAACAACAGCACCAGGCTTGGATAAGGGAAAGGGAAAAATGGACGCTGAAGATGAAGCAAAAAAGCAGCAGTCAGAGCAGGGAAAGCAACAACCAGAGCAAGAAACAGGGCAGCAAGAAGAACAAACCGGTCTGCCACAAACTGGGCTGCCAGAAACCACCTTATTGCAGACACCACCCCCTCAAGTGGAGCCCCTAACCACTTCAATTTTACAGACCCCGGCACATGAAGAAAGGGGGACCAAAAGACAAAGAGAAGAGTCCACTCCCCTCAGTGGATCCTCCCAACAACCAGAAGCTAAAAGGCAGAGGGCAGACTCCCCAGAAGTAGAAGACATTACTGAAGATGTCTTCAATGATACAGCCAAGGATAGGGAGGGCAGCCAACACACAGGGACTAGCTCCTTTCAGCAGGAGCAGAATTTACAACTTGGCTTGGAGGTATCATCTTCTTCTCAACAAAGCCAGAAGCTCAAAGGTGCTAAGGCCACCTTCAAAGAAATCAAGGCAGCAAATGAACTATTGAGGGCTGAGGTTTACAAACAATTTATAGATGCCACTCCAGCCCAACAAGAAAGATTGATGTCGGTCTACGACTTCAAAGAGGAGAAGATGATATTCAGCCATTTCAAACCTAAGGGGCCCAACCCAATGTCCACTGCTGATTTCATCAAAACAAGGGTGGAGGTCTTGGCCAAAGACATACATCCTATGGACCAAATTGAGCTCCATAAGCAGACTGGAGAAATGGTCTATGCCACCTTGGTAGATAAGGCCACATTAGCTCATGAGCTGAAAGAATCCTTGAAGCACACAAATACTCAACTGGATTTTGAGAGATTGTCTTCCAGGGCCAAGGATAACAGGATAAAATCTCTTGAAGAGATTATTGTTGATCTAGGGCATAACCCTAGTGACCCAACCGGGGTAAAAGCCCTCCTGAAGAAAAAAGAGGATGATCTCAATGCCATGAAGAGGAGATTGAAGCTGTCACCTACAGAACATCCTCAGACAGCTGAACTGCAAAAAGAAAAACAAGTTGATCAACAACTTGATCTACTATTGCAGCAGGATCAAAGGATCCAAGAGCTAGAGAAGGAGCTGGAGAAGTCATTACAGGACAAACAGGGAGAATCCACACTACCAACTCCCCCAACAGATTCTACAGCAGCAACAGGCTCTGGGGCAGCAGTGGCCCCTACAACAGCAAATACAGTTGACCAGCCCAGCATAGAAGAACTAACTAAGGCTGTTAAGCAAATGGAGCTACAAGCAGATGAGATAAGGAAGGCAAAAGAAAAACTGGCAGAGATAGATGCCAAGTATGACCAGTCTAAAATGACAGTGGCAGAACAGGGCAGACAGATCAAGACCCAAAAGGACAGAATCAAAGCCCTGGAGAAAGAGCTTGATCTCAAAAACACCATGGCTGAGATCAAGAGGATCTTATGGAATAAAATCACCCAAAGCATGATTAAACAGTGGAAATCACTCAAAACAATCCATGAACATATGGATTTAATTGTGCAAGCTCAGATAGATATCCAGAGGGCTAAGACAGCACTAGGAAATAGACCTGAACAAGCTAGCCAACTGATAGACTTTCTGAACAGGCAAGACAAAGATGAGCTGGCAGCAGTTGGAATCACCAACAGAACGGAGGCCATCCTTATGACCAAAAAGGTGCTAACACTCAGAGGATATGTGCAGACAGCAGAAAGGAGGAGCTATGAGATACAGACTGAAGTTGAAGACTTCAAGCTCAGAATGGGGATGCTACAGGCAAGAGGAATGCCTAGCCTATTGAGCGGTACAGGGAAATTGATCAACAGAGATCAATTTACAAATAGGATGGCCGCGTACATAGAAAATCAAATCACTGCATCCAGCAGTGCTTCTGAAGAAACTGTTCCTCCTACAGGACAGAGTTTGTACACTCAGCTTGAAGGGTCATTTTTTATCGAAAATGAAGTTAATCATCTATTTGAAACTCCTCCCAGTTTTTTCAAATACACAGAGCTTGATGAGACATTGATTAAAATGCGAAGGCATCAAATGCCCAAGGAGGACTGGTGGCAAGCCATGCTCCAGATTCTGCCACGGTAGTTTCAAAACTCCAGGTCAAAAGCCAGCTCAGGTCACCGCAAGACAAGTATAAAGTGGTCGGTGACTGGAAAATATCTAAAAAGTGATTCATCACTAACAGTGACAGCTAGCCACATTTTGAAACACACGCCTTCAGCCGACTACAACTGCTACAAATTCAACAGCATCTGACAGATTTTGACAGCTAAAGGACTAAGAGCTATTACTGCATTTACTTCTTCATTTACTTCTTTGGCTACTGCTCACTAGCAGTTGGCAGCCTATTTATGAGGCATTTACTCTTCTTTCAGATATTTTTCCAAATGTAAATCTGTATATATACCCCCCCTTAGTAACGCATAAGGGGTTGCTGAAATTTTCTCTTGGATAACTTCCATCTGCTGTAATATTTTCAGAGAAATAATACAAAGGAGGAATGGAACTTCCAGAAGTTTGGTGTATTTGATGTCTGGTGGTGAAGGATGCATGTTACAGGATTCCATGGGTGTTGCATAAAACTATAAGTATTTTCAAATCTTCTGTTATGTGTTTTTTTTTTTTGTTTTGAGTCTTTTGTTCTCTTTGGTTGTTTAAATGTCTTACACTTGATAGTAAGGTGAAAGAATAGTTTCAGGATTTAATCAAGCATTACCCTGAACTCAAACCTGAACTGTCGTCTATGTTTTCTTCAGAAACAGTAATAGAAATTGCAATTCTTAACTGCTGCACTTCAATCTGTCTCTTTGCTGTAACAGACTATTCCCAGGGATTCAAATTATTGCCCCTGTGACCTCTGTTTTCTGCTCCAAATTCTGTCACGTGGAAATATGTAAACAATAAGTGGAAATTCTTAAATGCTTTCACTTCGTGCTGCCTGTTTCCTGTCACTTAGCCAAAATATGTTTTAACAAAGCACTCAAAAGGCCCTGTAAGTTCCATCTTTCATCTCACAGATTCAAACACATTAAGCCACAGACTCCATTGCCCAATGATATTCAACATATCTGAAAGCTACATCACTGAAGTCTAAGGGAATTTCATCAACCGAAACACAAACATAACCTGTACTCAATACCTAGCCTAAAACACCATCACTGTAGATATAAATCATAAAGAGAGAGCCCTCTCTGATCACTGTTTGGCTAGAAACAGTGATTAAAAGATTGGTTAGTGGTTACCCCGGCCGTATTCCCTTGGGAGTCATAGGGAACAACCTGGGTGTTAACATAATTGGCGACTCCGCTGGGGACTAAGACTATTCAATCACTATCTATCTTCCAAAGCTTTCATCAAGCCTGAAACTAGCCAAGACATCTTAGGACTGTTTCTCTAATACAGGGGCAGTCTTAGGGAAGAGCTAACTAGGGAAACTTATCCTAGCCTTGAAACATATATAGTCATTCCAGAGTTCTTATTTTGCCCTTGTAAATACAAAACTTCTGTATAAAGTTCTGAAAGAACACTTAGAAGCTGGCTCCTAAAAGAAACCCAAGGCATACTAGGGCACACCCTGACCCTGATCAACCCATCATTGTTGATAACCCAAATATCATCCCAAAGAACATAAGGAAACAGCACAAGCAGGATAAACCTGCTGATTCAGATATAAGGTCAGACCAACCCATCCTCATTCCCACTCCTTGCAAAGTCCTTTTTCGTTCCACACCCAATTCCCCTAGTTCATCTTCAACCCCTCAAAGTCCTACCTTTCCATCTTCACCATCTGCACATACTCACTCAACCAGTTCTCCACTTGTTACCCATCCTATTAACCCCAGTACACCTGTAATCCCAGTTGTCCCATTTGTTCCTATCAACCCTATTAACCCTATAAACATGGCTAACAGATATGCACCATTGCAGATTCCAGCCAATGCTCCAGCCCTACCCCAAGATTATCAAACCAGACTCTCATTTTTTGATTCCCATGGCCCTTTGACGGCCATCCAGCATGCTAAAAAGATGCAAGACCACTTTGAGACCTATGAAATTGATGATGATAGTGTCAGGATGAGAATCTTTGTTCAAAGCTTAACTGGGGATGTCAGGACTTGGTTTAGGTCCTTAAATGCAAATTCAATTGCAACCCCTGAAGTTTTATACCAGGAATTTACTAACAGATGGGAGAAAAAGAGAGATCCCCACCACATACTTGGTGAATATAACACTATTAAAAGAGGCCCCCAAGAAACGGTGTTGGAGTATTGTGCCAGGTTTAACAACATATACAATGCTATCCCTCAGAACTTAAGACCCCCTCCTGATTTGGCCCTTTATAATTTCCCTGATGGTTTTGATTCTGATATGGCCTATCAGTTGAGAGAAAGAGACCCTCCAACCCTTGCAGAAGCTCAAAGGGTTGCAGTCACTGTAGAGGCCAACCTAATTGCCAAAAGAAACAGGGCAAAGCTGGAAAAGAAAACTGGCTTCAAAGAAGAACCCTTGGGTTTTGACCAAAAGCTAGATGCAATTCTAAATAGCATGAAGAGGTTGGGGGAGAGAGTGGAATCAGTAGAAAGAAAATCATCATGGGAGGCACCACAAAACAATCCTCCTAGAAACCCAAATTTCAGGAGAGCCCAAAACCCCAATATAGGAAAGACCAATGCTGACCAAGATATCAGACCCCCTTTTCAAGAAAATTATGCAGAAACTTCTACTGCAAATCAGCTAAATGAGGACCCTGAAATCAATTTAATAGGTCTGGATGGCAAAAATCATGTATTCTTAACCCAAGAAGACCATGAGGAGGATGAGAGCAATACATTTCAAACTAAGTCAGGGGAATCCTTTGATTTTAAACAAGGATATGACACTGCTGTCTATGAAGTCCACAAACAATACAAACTAAGGAGTAGGACTGTAAATGTAAATCAACCCGAAAAGATAAAAGAAAAACAGCAAACCAAAGAAAGCTCAGTCACTGAACCTGATCATGTGCCAAACTTGCCTACAAAGGAAGTAGTGGTTGAAGAGGTTACTGAACCACTGTCACCATCAAAACAACCCATGGCAACCTTATCCTCTGAGCCTAACCCAAATATTGCCCCTCAAGATATCAATATTAGGGGCAGGTTCCAAAATCAAGATGAAATCCCACCAGAAGATGTAATAAACAAAGAAAGAACTGCTACCCGTGATCCCAAATTGCAAATTGACAAACCCTTTGACCTAGGAGTAGAGATTGGCAAGTTAAAGGTAGCAATTCCCCTCTCAGAGCTAGCAAAGCATGACATGTACAAACAACAGATTAAAAAATCCCTTCAGCTCACCAATAGCAAAGATGATGTAAATGTATTAGATGACACTCCAGAGTTACTATTTGGTCCAGAGGTAGATGGAAAAACAGTAGTCACAGGGGTTTTACCGTTTTATGTCAGCTTACATGTACATGACAAAATTCTGCACAATGCAATGTTTGACTCAGGAGCCTCTCATAATCTGATGCCAAAAGCAGTCATGGAAAGATTAAACTTAGATATCACAAGACCATACAAAGACTTGTTTTCTTTTGATTCTAGTCAAGTCAAGTGCCTGGGTCTAATTAAGGATTTGTGTGTGTCCCTGGTCCAATTCCCCAACAAGACCATTTTGATGGATGTTGTTGTTGCTGATATCCCACCCAAGTATGGGATGCTATTATCAAGATCATGGGGAGCAAAGCTTCAAGGCTCCCTGCAGTTAGACATGTCATATGCAACCATCTCTGTCTTTGGACAACCAAAAAGACTTTATAGGGAAACACTCATGAAGTATATGGTTAGCAGTGAAGAAAAACCCCAAAATTTCCCAATATATGTTGTTCATTCGGACATAGACTCTTACATCCTCTTTAATGACAGCATTGGCTTCTCCGACAGTCACATTAGCACAGAGACATTTAAACCAGAACAAAACATCATTCTAACAAGTAGCACCTGTCAAACATCAATCAGTACAACAAAACACTTTAGCTCTCCCCTAGGGGTCAAAGATGGTCAGGCAAATGATGAAGCTATCCTGGAAAACAAATGGGAGAAGAAACCCCAACTCATGCTCACACTGCCATCCCATGAACAGAACCTCAAATCTCCTGAACAGCAAGGCATCTTGTGGGTCTTAGAATTTGATGGCTCGGTTAACAAGCTAGGAGCAGGAGCTGGAGTATGGATACATAACAAAGAGAAAGGCTATGCAACAGGCAAGGCCTACAGATTGAATTTTAGATGCACCAACAACATGGCAGAATATGAAGCTCTATTACTAGGCCTCAAGATTGCAAAATCATTACAAGCACCTAGCCTCTCCATCAGGGGAGACTCTGATCTGGTCATTCAACAAGTAAAAGGCAATTTTGTCACTAATGACAAGAGGCTGAGATCCTACAGGGCTGCTGTAATCGAAATATTAGAGACCTTTCATGAGTTTGCTATCACAAAAATTCCAAGGGGCCATAACCTCCATGCACATAGCTTGGCAACATTTGCCAGCACTTTCAAATTCCCACTGGAACCTAATAATTGTTTCACAGCTGAGGTCAGGTACAGACCCTCTATTCCAAACAATGTCAGAGAATGGCAAGTATTTGAGGATGACATGCAAATAAACAATTTTTTAACCCTGCAACAGGAGTTCACAGGATTAAATATTGATCTTGAGACAGCAAGTCAATCACAAATGCTTGAGACAGCAAGTCAATCACAAATATTTAATGAAGCATGTCAATCACAAATACAGTTTCAACAATCTGCTCACCCAATGTCACCTAGGACAGCAAAACAACTACTCAGCCCAACCATTTTCAACAATGAAAACATTCAACAAATTAAACAAATGGACTGTGAAGAGATGTGTAACATTGAAACTGAAATCATACAACTCAAAGACAACTTCCTCCCAGTGGGCCTTACCCCATTAGAGGATATTTTCGACTCAAATGACATCCCTAGGAAGCCAAAGATGCAGCCATTAGATGCAAGAATTGAAGAATGCAATATTGGCACTATGGAAAAGCCTAAGATAATAAAGCTATCTGCCTCTTTGCCCCCTGATCAAAAGCCCAAGTACATTGATCTCTTTAAAGAGTTTCAAGATGTCTTTGCCTGGGGATATGAAGATCTCAAGTCCTATGACACATCTGTCATCCAGCATACCATCCCTCTCAAGCCTAATCAAAAACCATTCAAACAGAAATTGAGAAGGATCAATCCTGTGCTCCTTCCTTCCATTGAACAAGAGTTGCATAAAATGTTCAAGGCTGGTATTATAGCACCAATCAGATTCTCTGAATGGATCTCAAATTTAGTCCCTACCAGAAAGAAAACTGGTGAAATCAGACTTTGCGTAGACTTAAGGAATCTGAATCAAGTTTCACTCAAAGATAACTACCCTTTACCAAAAATGGATCACATCCTCCAAAGAGTAGTAGGAGCCTCAAGGATATCACTGCTTGATGGATTCTCAGGCTTCAATCAAATTTTAGTGCACCCTGATGATCAAGACAAAACTGCATTTACTACCCCATGGGGAACTTTCAAGTATGTGAAAATGCCATTTGGATTGAAGAATGCAGGGGCAACATTTCAAAGAGCAATGGACATTGCTTTTGCAAAAGAAATTCATGATTTCTTGGTCATTTACTTAGATGATCTTACACCCTTCTCAAAATCTGACCAAGAACATTTGAAACATTTAAGACAGATTTTCATAACATGCAGAAAATATGGCATTTCCTTAAACCCCAAGAAGTCTTTATTTGGTTTGGAAGAAGGGAAACTTTTAGGACACATCATTTCAAAAGATGGCATAAGAATTGATCCAGATAGGATACAAGCGATCCTACAAATGCCTCACCCTAGGAATGTCAAAGAGTTGCAAGGATTCTTAGGAAAACTCAATTTTTTAAGAAGGTTCATCCCAAATTTAGCAGAATTGATCAGACTACTAAACAATATGCTAAAGAAAGATTCAAAGGTTAAGTGGACTGTGGAAGCAAAGCAAGCCTTTGAAAGCATAAAATTGGCTTTAACCCAAACCCCGGTATTAACTAATCCTCAGTTTGACAGAGACTTTATTATTTTTTCTTTTGCCTCCCAGCATACTATTGCTGCTGTTTTATTGCAGAAAGATGATCAAGGGAATGAAAAGCCCATTGCCTTCTTCAGCAGAGCTCTTAGAGATGCTCCTTTGAAGTACCAAATAATGGAAAAACAAGCCTATGCATTAATCAAAGCTATCAAAGATTTTAGGATCTATATCCTTTACTCTCATGTTGTGGCTTATGTACCAAGTCCTATTGTCAAAGACATTCTCACCCAAGAAAACTTAGAGGGTAGAAGAGGAAAATGGATTGCAAACATACTTGAATTTGACATTGAAATAAAACCTACAAAGCTGATTAAAGGGCAAGGTTTGGCCAAGTTAATGACAGAAGCAAATTTCCAAGCCTTAGATATCAACCAACTGGACAGTGAAACAGAGATGGCGACTCCAAAGATCAATGTAGCCTTTGAACAATCTCCTTGGTACTCTGATGTCTGTTATGTGTTACAAAACCTGTGTGCTCCCCCAGGACTGTCCAGAACTAAGTCTAGGTTTCTGAAAATGAAAACATCTAAGTTTTGTGTGATGGATGAGAATCTACTCTGGAAAAACCATGAAGGTATTTTGCTGCACTGTCTTATTGAGAGTGAAACTGACAACATCATGCAAGAATTCCATGCTGGAGACTGTGGTGGACATCTATACTGGAAGTCCACTGTAGACAAAATATTAAGGGCTGGTTATTACTGGCCCACTATGTTCTCTGATGTGAAGAAATTCACAACATCATGCCACAAGTGCCAACTGTTTGAAGGCAGAAGACAGTTGCTGCCACTTCCTTTGAGGCCCATTTCAACAGAAAGACCTTTTCAACAATGGGGTTTGGATTTCATTGGGGAGATTCATCCCTCATCTTCAGGACAACACAGATGGATTTTGACTGCAACAGACTACTTCACCAAGTGGATTGAAGCTGCCCCATGCAGACAAGCAAATGATTCAGTGATCATTCAATTTTTGGAGAATAATATACTGGCTAGATTTGGCTGCCCAGATAAGATAATAACAGACAATGCTGCTGCCTTCAAATCCAAGAGAATGATAAACTTCTGCCATAAATTTCACATTACTTTGGGCCATTCTACAGCTTACTATCCTCAGGGAAATGGTCTTGCTGAATCATCAAACAAAAGCTTGATAAACATCATAAAGAAAGTATTGGAAGAGAACAAAAAGAACTGGCACAAGAAACTAGTAAATGCTTTATGGGCAGATAGATTAACCACCAAAAGATCAATTGGTACCAGCCCATATGAGTTGGTCTATGGATTAGAGGCCAGATTTCCTTCATCACTAGGGCGCCAGTTATGAAACTTCTACAAGAAAGTCAAGCAGAGCCAAATGATATGCAAAGAAGGATCAACCAGATAATCTGTTTACAGCAGACCAGAGAACAAGTTTTCAGCAGAGTGCAAATATTACAAGAAAAACTGAAAAAGGCCTTTGACAGAAGAACCAAAGCAGAAGATTTCAATATGGGAGACAAAGTTCTAAAGTGGGATGCAAGAAGAGAAGAGAAAGGGAAACATGGGAAATTTGATTCTTTGTGGAAAGGACCATTTGCTGTCCAAGCAGTACAAGGTAATAACACTTATTTCCTTAAAAGTTTGACTGTAACTGAACTGGATGAAGGTCCTGTCAATGGCAGGATGTTGAAGCACTATTATGATGGTTCACTATGATAGGGATCCAAAGGTTCATTGTATATATGCAGGCCTACATATGTTTTTTTGTTTGTAAAAAGATGTTTTCAAGTGCTGCACCTAGCAGCAAGAGGCAAATAGAATCAGAGGTCTTCCAAGAAAGAAGCACACAATTTTGACACATCAATGCAGTAAAGTTCAAAGATTGGTATGGGCAGCTAAGGAACAAGGCAATCTGACCTGCTGTTCTTGGTCTTTCAAAAGAAAAACCATCCCCACGTGGAGCCACTGTTGGATACCTATACCAATAGGTTTCATATTTCATGATTGGCAAGAGAAAATCCAAATATGCTCTGCTTTGAGTTCACAAAGATCCCATATTTCCTAAAAAAAAACAAGAAGGTGTGTAAAGTGTTTCAAATGTTGATGACCTTATTTAAAATTTTGATGGATGATCCAACAGTCTAATCTGGATCATGCCGTGTGTTCAATTTTGTGTTGTAGACTAGAGAAAAAAGTCTGTCCAAACTGTTTAATCTTGGCAGACAACTAGTTTAGGTAGAGAAGAAAAGGATCCCAACAGCTTAATCTGGGACCTTGGAAGAGATAAGGGTAGAAGTAGATAGGGAGAAAAGGAAAAAAGCCAAAGAAAAGAAAAGGCAATTGAGGGTTGCAAGTCCAAGTGCCCCTCCAAGAAGAAACAAAAAAATGCTAGGCAAGTAGCTGGGTAGGTAGCAGGGGTTGCAGAAAGGTATCCCTATCATTGCAAGGTTGGTGATGGTGGGCAGCAAGGCAAAAGATTAC